>CAWUFW010001811.1:1365000-2580104 GCA_963921515.1 Calotriton arnoldi | reverse complement strand
AGATTATCATCATCTGCTGCATGCTCCACAACCTGGCAGTGCGGAAGGAGGATGACAATGACCAACATCCGCCACCTGTGGAGGATCCTGGCCTGGACCACGATGCCAGTGACGATGATGATGATGATGATGAGGGTGATGTCCGCACACAGCTCATCACCAACTTCTTTAGCTGAATGTGAGTATCCTGAGGTGTCATGTCAATGATGTGAGTTGGCATGATATGTGTAGGTGGTGCTCTGGTGCTGTTGGAGTGTGTCCATGGGCTACTTGACTGGATGTGTGTTGCGATGTGTGCTTACAGGTGGTCTGTACTCCCCAACAGTGTTGACATGCTAACTTGGTTCTGGGTGGGTATCTTGTAACATGTATTGTGCATGAGTTTTGCTGTTCTGTCATGTTCTCCATTGCTTTTGACTGTGTGTCATTTCTGTCCTTCACAGGGTACTTTCAGATTCGTTTGGTCAACTGTGTCCACCGACGACGTGATTGCACTTCCAGGGTGGTAGCTGTTGTGTCCCTACAGGTGATGTGCGCCACACCCATGGACTTCCTTCTGTCTACAGTTGTTGACTGTGTGCCCGCTGCCAGGTGGGATTACCTTGCATCTGTAGTGGTTACGACATGTTGCAACTGTGTAATAAACCTGTGCTTCACTTTGTGATGTGCGTTGTCTGTGGTCACACATTTGACTGCCATTTGCTTACTGCACCTGTGGGCTACTTGACTACAACTGGGAATGGGTGTGGTGTCTGTGCATTGCACCGTCTTCCCTGGCAACATCAGTGTAGGCAATGAGTCAGATGGCCTAGGTGTGTATGTTTTGTGTAGCCCTGGTGGTGTGTCTCACTCATATGTGTCACGTTGCCTTTACTCACATGCCTGTGTTGTACTTGCTGTTGCAGTTCGCATACACAGTGTAATTTTGCAGTTCATCATCCCCATAACAGCACCCACGTTGGAATCACAACAGAGGCAAGTATGGTGTATTAGTGTGTTTATTGTGATACATTTGTGTGAATAGTGCATAGGATGGGTAGTGCTGTACATACATCTTGCAATCAGAAGTTCCTAGGTGAATTGAAAGTCCTGGTAGACAAAATCCCCAGTATCGGGGCCACAGTTGTCTGAGACATTGGTCCAACTTGTTCTCCCCATGCAATGTGTGGGAGTAGTGTTGCCGTCAACAGGGTGAACAGTCTGTGCACAAAGGTGAACATCCAGAACAGGTTCAGGCTTCCTGGGAGTTGCGCTTGGCCATCGGCCTCTCACTTGCCCCTCTTCGGATGACCCCTCTTCTTGGGGGGCCCCTCAAGTACAGGCTGCTGCGGTGCAGGGGACTCTCCGCCAGAGTCATCCTCCCTCCCTGTGGCAGTTGCAGTTTGGGCAGCACCAGATGTTGTTGGCACACAGGGAGGTGTGGACTGGTTGCTGTTCATCTGGCGGAGGCATTGTAAAATGTCCCTGTGCACCGCCGTCATCTCATGCAGTGCATCCCACTTGGACTCCACGCGGGACATGTGTGAGTCCACGTGGGACATGTGTGACTCCACGTGGGACATGTGAGAGTCCAAGCGGGCATGATGGGCAGCCTGCTGCTGTTTCATGTCTCTGAGGAGCCCCACTACCTGGCTGAGGTCTCCGGTGCTGGACTGGTACGCATCAGCTATGCGTACCAGTTGTGGGTCATCATGCACACCAGCAACCTCTGCAAGCAGCGACCTCTGTCTCCCACCCCTCCCACCACCCCTGCTGACATGTGCAGTGCGTGCATTGGCACGCACAGATGACCCTGGTCCACCTTGGGAGTTGGTGGTGGTGGTGGTGGTGTCCATGGCCCCAGGTTGGTCCAGGGTTCCTGTGTTGGTGTTGCTCCTTGTTCTGTCCATGTCGGCAGGGATGGTATTTGTGGTGACAGTCGTTGGAGGGGTGGGTGCAGGGGGTGCAGCTGGTGGTCCTGCTGGTGCTGCAGCTGGTGGTCCTGCTGGTGCTGCATGTAGACTTGCACCGGATGTGCCAGGTTGGTCTTCTTCGTCCGAGGAGGGCAGAGGCTGTACGACACCAGTGAGCTCCGCATCCTCTTGAGCCTGGGACTGGGACTCCTCAGCGTCTGCTGCTGTGTCACCATCATCACCTGTTCTTGGGAGACACACACAATGTATGTTATCTTTCTGCAGGCATCAATGGTTGACACACCTGACAGTTGTGACTGTGCCTCTGGGTGCGGGCCTGTACATTGCATTGTCCTAAGTCGTCACAGTCAGGGGTTGATTTTGGTGTGGCACATTGTCCTGCATTATTTGGGCATTTCTATGTATTTGTTGGGGTGTGCACATGGTCTGCATTGGTTGTATTTGGTTGACAGCCGGCCCTCCTTCCCACCCACCCAGCCAGTCAGTTATCCCACCATGGACTGTGCTTGCACTGCAGGGAGTGGAAGTTGTCTCTCAGGATGTCAGTCAGTGGTGTCCTGCTGTTTGTTGGTGCACAGTTCCCAGCAGGGCCTTGTGCTCCCCGCAGCAGTAGCCAGTGTCAGCCATCTTGTGAGTCCTTCTCCACTCCCTGTGATGTGAGCATGGTTCAGGGTGGTGTTGATGGGACAGTTGTGGGGGTGACCAATATCTGTGACTGCCACTCCCATCATGCTATTGCCTCCACCCCACTTGCCAGCATTCCCATACTTACTTGCTTTTGTGGGGAGTTCAGTGTGTGTGGGTGTGAGGGCAATGGCAAGATGGCTGACAGTGGTGTCCTGCTGTTGGTTGGTGTGCAGTTCCCAGCATGCCCTTGTGCTCCCCACAGCAGTAGCCAGTGTCAGCCAACTTGTGAGTCCTTCTCCACTCCCTGTGATGTGAGCATGGTTCAGGGTGGTGTTGATGGGCCAGTTGTGAGGGTGACCAAAATCTGTTACTGCCACTCCGATCATGCCATTGCCTCCACCCCACTTGCCAGCATTCCCATACTTACTTGCTTTTGTGGGGAGTTCAGTATGTGTGGGTGTGAGAGCAATGGCAAGATTTCTGACAGTGGTGTCCTGCTGTTGGTTGGTGTGCAGTTCCCAGCATGCCCTTGTGCTCCCCACGACACAGCAACAGTGTCAGACATCTTTGATGGGCCTTTCCACTCTCTGTGGGATGTGCATGCGTGAGTGTGAGCTTGCTGGGCCATGTGGTGGGGGATGTAGAGCTGTGATTACGACTCCCATCATGCTATTGCCTCCACCCCCTTCCCAGCATGCCCATGCTTCCTTCCTTTTGACTCTGCTTCCCTGTGGGGTGGGCTGGCTGTGCTGACAGGATGGCTGGGAGTGTTGTCCTGGCAGTTGTTTGGCTAATAGTCCCAAGAGTGTCCCTGTGCTTCACACAACATAACCCAGGGTGGTGGTTCTTTGTGGGATCTTGAGTTAGGATGGGAGGCATTGCATTCTACCAGGTGGGTTCTGTGGAGTTTGTGTTGAGGGGGTGTGTGAGGGGAGGTGCTTGTGACTATGGTCAGTGCTGCGAGTCCTCCTTCCCACCCAGCCAGCCAGATATCCCACCATGGAACGTGCTTGCATTGCAGGGAGTGGAAGTTGTCTCTCAGGATGTCAGTCAGTGGTGTCCTGCTGTTTGTTGGTGCACAGTTCCCAGCAGGGCCTTGTGCTCCCCGCAGCAGTAGCCAGTGTCAGCCATCTTGTGAGTCCTTCTCCACTCCCTGTGATGTGAGCATGGTTCAGGGTGGTGTTGATGGGACAGTTGTGGGGGTGACCAATATCTGTGACTGCCACTCCCATCATGCTATTGCCTCCACCCCACTTGCCAGCATTCCCATACTTACTTGCTTTTGTGGGGAGTTCAGTGTGTGTGGGTGTGAGAGCAATGGCAAGATGGCTGACAGTGGTGTCCTGCTGTTGGTTGGTGTGCAGTTCCCAGCATGCCCTTGTGCTCCCCACGACACAGCAACAGTGTCAGACATCTTTGATGGGCCTTTCCACTCTCTGTGGGTTGTGCATGCGTGAGTGTGAGCTTGCTGGGCCATGTGGTGGGGGATGTAGAGCTGTGACTACGACTCCCATCATGCTATTGCCTCCACCCCCTTCCCAGCATGCCCATGCTTCCTTCCTTTTGACTCTCCTTCCCTGTGGGGTGGGCTGGCTGTGCTGACAGGATGGCTGGTAGTGTTGTCCTGGCATTTGTTTGGCTAAAAGTCCCAAGAGTGTCCCTGTGCTTCACACAACATAACCCAGGGTGGTGGTTCTTTGTGGGATCTTGAGTTAGGATGGGAGGCATTGCATTCTACCAGGTGGGTTCTGTGGAGTTTGTGTTGAGGGTGTGTGTGAGGGGAGGTGCTTGTGACTATGGTCAGTGCTGCAAGTCCTCCTTCCCACCCAGCCAGCCAGATATCCCACCATGGAACGTGCTTGCATTGCAGGGAGTGGAAGTTGTCTCTCAGGATGTCAGTCAGTGGTGTCCTGCTGTTTGTTGGTGCACAGTTCCCAGCAGGGCCTTGTGCTCCCCACAGCAGTTGCCAGTGTCAGCCATCTTGTGAGTCCTTCTCCACTCCCTGTGATGTGCGCATGGTTCATGGTGGTATTGATGGGACAGTTGTGGGGGGGCAATATGTGTGACTGCGACTCCCATGATGCTATTGGCTACACTGACTTGGCCAGCATACACAGTATTCCTTCCTTTGAGTGGTCTTCACTGTGTGTTGGTGTTGTTGTGGTGGCTACATGTCTGGATGTGTTTGTTAGTTCTATTTGTGCCACTGCCTAGCTGTAGTTGTAGTTGTGTTTTTACATGTGATGGCACGGTTGGATGTAACTTTTTTGATGGCATGTGTTGTGTTTATCTGACTGACATACACATTTTGGGATGATTCTGTTCTGGTTGCTGTGTAATTGCTATGAGTGCATGGTTTGACTCTCCCCTTGACAGTGATGTGTGTGTGTTTTGTGGCAGAATATTGTGTACATTTGTTGTGTACTCACCAGGCTCTGGGATGTTCTCTAGTCCATATACGCTCACTGGCGGAAGGATGGCCCGCACCTTCTCCTCCCAGGGCCTGAGGTATACTGGCTTGGCAGGAGGGCCACTGCCGGTGTATTGGCTCAGGAGGTAGTCTTTCTTGAGCAGCTCCCGGACCCTCCTGCGCACGTCATACCACCTGTTCTGGATGTCGGTTTTTGTGCGCAGACATGGTGATTGTGCGTTCACCCTGTTGATGATCCTCTCCCACATCTTGGTTTTCTGGGAGATGGGGGTCTGTTGGACCAGTGCGCCAAACAGCTGTGGCTCTACCCTGAGGATCTCGTCTACCAGGACTTCCAATTCACAATCTAGGAACTTGTGATTCTTCTTGGGGGGCATGGTGATGGGTGGTGATGGTGAGTGATGTGTGTTGGTGTGCAGGTGAGGGTGTGTGAGTGTGTGTTTTGCTGGGTGTATGTGAGGTAGGTATTTGTTGGTGTGCTGATGGTGTGTGGCTTGTGTGGGGGATGAGCTGTGGGTGTGTGGTTGCTGTCTCTTGGGTGCTGGCAGTGGAATGGCATTTGCAAAGGATCATGGTTGGGATTTGTGTCCTTTATATGGGTGGAGTTGTGGGTGTGTCTTTGTTCTCTGTCCCCACCCCCCAGTATTTATTGGCTTTGTAATTGCTTGTTTGGCCTTTTTTGTGTGATTTTTCCTTTGTACTGTCTGTGCATGTTGGAAACGTTGTTGTGACCGAGTCGGACCCTGCATTTGTCTCGTACGGTGTTCTCCGTTTCGTTCACGCTGTGTTTGTGCTGTTTTCTATGCTGCGTACGCGTCGGTCGCGGTGTTTTGTGTTGCTTCGGCTCGGTTTTGTATGCGTGTCGGTCGTGCGGCTTGTCCTCCGTCCGACTCGGTTGTGGTTTTCGCGCGTTGCATCGTACTTTGCGGTTTGGAGTTCGCGTGTACGTTTCGGTCGGATTTGTTCCGGGTGCATGTCGGTCGGTTCGATTCGCGTGTTTTTCCGGCCGGATTGCTGTTTTCCGTGCGGCTCGGTCGTTCGGCTTGGGTTCTGTACGTGTCGGTCGGATTTTGCGCGCTTTGCATCGTACTTGGCGTGTCGGGCGCCACAGGTACGTGTCGGTCGGTATAATTTCCGGCTCCGAGTCGGTCGGTGCTTTTTCCGGCCCGAATCGGAATCGACCCCTTAATTGGAAAAGGAGCTAGAAAGGTGTCACCAGAGAGAGTGGAAGTAATTCACCAGATGAATCCACCTCAAATTAAGAAAGAAGTCAGGATGTTTTTGGGAATGGTTGGCTGCTGTAGTCAGTGGTTACCAAACCTTTCCCGAGTGGCTAAGCCTTTACTGAGGCTGACACACAAGGATGTGTCTGATCCATTTCCATTGGACAACAATTGCACAAAAGCATTCCTAGAGTTGAAAGAGAAAAAGTGTTGCGCCCCGGCACTAGGGATGCAAGTTAATTTAAAAGAAAATACACCAATGTGGAGTGAGAGGGAGGGCTGCGCTCTCTCAGTGCCTGTTCAAAAACATGAATGTGTTCAAAAGTCTGTGACGTATTTCCAAATGACCCTTGACCCCAACGTCACAGAAATACCCAGCTGCCTTAACTTAGTAGCTGTGGTAGATGTCAGTCATAAAAAGAGTGAGAAAATAATGATGGAATTTCCAATTACTGAAATGGTCCCTTCCTTTGTGGAGTTGCTACTGGAAAATACTGTGATCAAGAAATGTCTAAATTCAAAAGTATTGAGCTTACTACCAGCAAATGAAATTGTTTGTGATGAAACTGAACCTGAATGTCTAGGTGTCATGAATCTATGCATGAAACCAAGGTTAGACTTTAATGATGAACGTCTGATTGAGCCCAACAATGTCCATTTTGTAGATGACCTATCTTTGAAAGGTAACAATGACACATTAGGAACAGCACATGCTGTGCTCCCTATATATTATGTTGCCAAAGCTTCATGGCTTTCAGTAATTATCTCAGCCCAAAATTCAAAATTGATTGCCCTTACCTTAACATATAGTATAACTTCTCAAATAGGAGTCACCATTGTCATGGGAGAGAGAAATGCTAATTCAGTTGTACAATATTGTGTCCTGTCAGCCTATACATTCAATGGAATTTTTATCTAATGCTGATGTTAATGACTTACACTTGGAAAGAATTAAAAGAGGCTCAAGAAAATGTTTCAGAGGCAGAACAACAAGGTTGTATCAGAACAGATTTTGAGAAAAATGACAACTGCATAGTAGCAAATGTGTTATTGCAAAAACTGATGCCCAGGTATAGATTGCCAGTTTCTCTGAAATCAGATCATAATGAGGTCTCAAAGATGATGGATGCAGAACCACAGACTGGACAAAGATTGGATTGTAGCTATCGGCCTAAAGTTTCAAGCACAATAAAGCAACACAAAGACAGCACAGAGTCTCACTTTGCAAAGACTGTGTCTCAGTATCACTGAAGTGGCTTGAATTTGTACATGCAAATGCACTTGTGAAAACCACAGATGAAAAGAAAAGCCATTGCTGTTAGGGATTGGCTGATGTGGAGCGTGTAGTTTCTCACCAGATTGCAATTGCTACACAAGATCTGCATAATGGATGGTGCCAAAACTTTGATCTGAGAGATGTTGTGAAATGGAAAGGCCTGTTCCAAATGATCCTGGCAATGACTGTTGTGAAGTGTGGTGGTCTTCCAAATTGGGTGCATGCCTCTCATACACGTATGGTCCTGTGTCCCCTTGATAAAACAGCTCCTCTTCAAGAAAAGATGCCAGCAGTGGTCAAAAGTCCACAGAAGAGGGTCAGTCAAGCTGTAAGGGAACACACAGAGTCTGAAGCAGCATTAAAGCAAACTGAACTGGAAAAGCAAAAAGTGGAAACTGGCTCAGATGAAAGCGGTGTCAAAAGGGTGAATGAGTCAGGTGCAGCCTCTGAATAAGGAATTAGTGCTGTGGCCCTACTAGTGGAGGTAGAAAAAAGCTGGCTGAAAGGGTATCCAAAACGTCTACAGTGGTCCCTTGAAAAATCATTTGCACCCATAGCTGAAATGTCTGAATCTGAACAAGGTGAAAATAAAAGTGAAAGGCTTGGATTGAAGACGTGCAAAGAATTAATGGTGCTGTATCAGAGTTTTCCAGCACCCGAGTGGTCAAAATGCATGGAAAAAGTACAGAATGCCACATTGAATGAACTGTGTAATGCGAGGCTTGAACTGTATGAGCCACCTTGATGGCAAGCTGGTGACAAAGAGCCAAGAAATGCTGAAACAATAACTGAGAACTCATCAGTAGTGACCAGCAGCAAGTCACTACTCACACACTGCCAGCCAACTGCCAGCTCACACACTGCCAGCCAAGTGCCAGCTCACACCCACCACAGCCAAGAACTAGTTCTCCACACAGCTAGCCAAGCACTAGTCCATGCACACCACCAGCTTGTAAATCTGCCCCTTTGTGTTTGCTTTGTTCGCCCTAAGTTGGCAGGGTATGCCCAGACGTAGGTCCCTTGCTCACTTTGCCACTGGATTCAAGCTAGCCTGGCTGATGAGGGCTGTTAGCCCGAAACCGGTCCCAGGATGCTTGTTTCCGGTCCAGGGAAGACATGGCTTGGCAGTTCGGGCTGGACTGTTCCCATGAGGCACAGGGTCAAGACTGATTTGCATGTAGCTGTGTCTGAACTGAGGTGGCGAAGTGAGCTAAAGAACGTTGATGGATACAACCCACATCTGTGACTGGGGGTGAGTGTCTGAAAAGTTTCAGCGCTCCGTCCATCATCTCTTTGTGTTTGTTTTGTTCGCCCTAAGTTGGCAGGGTATGCCCAGACGTGGGTCCCTTGCTCACTTTGCCACTGGATTCAAGCTAGCCTGGCTGATGAGGGCTGTTAGCCCGAAACCAGTCCCAGGATGCTCGTTTCTGGTCCAGGGAAGACATGGCTTGGCATTTCGGGCTGGACTGTTCCCATGAGGCACATGGTCAAGACTGATTTGCATATAGATGTGTCTGAACTGGGGTGGCGAAGTGAGCTAAAGAACGATGATGGATTCAACCCAGATCTGTGACTGGGGGTGAGTGTCTGAAAAGTTTCAGCACTCCATCCATCATCTCTTTGTGTTTGCTTTGATCTTGTGGCAACACTGAAGCATTATCAACAAAATGCAGCATCCGAAGAAGAAGAAAATACCGATCATGACTCATGGTTGCAGGAAATATAGCCGTTGCCATCAAGGGACTAGTAGACCAATGTGAAGACAGTGACAGTTTCCTTATCAAGCCCATCAAAAAAGTTAAACCCAAGAATTTCTTCTACTCATCCATATTTGTGTCCACCGGGTGGCTCTAGAGTGGGGATTAGGTCTGGCACTGTTGTCCCTCAAATGCTGTTCAGCATCCAAATTAGTCTGGTCAACAATCTCATCCAAAAACACACCGTCCATAAACAACTGAAAGAAATTTATTGGTAAAGAGTTTTCAGTATTCACTCTACACCCTATGACACCACTAAAGGTAGGCAATGCTGGCTGCACCATGTTTGGGGCAACCCAGAGTTCAGCTCTTCCAATGGGAAGCCTTTCAGCCCCAGGGTGTAATCCAGATGCCTCATTCATGCTGCACTACTGGCACATCAGTGTCCTCCTCTAAAAGAGGCATTTCCTCCGCACTGAGAGTGGTTTCATCATCAGATGATTCCTCTCAGACAGAAAATTCACTGCCAGAATCCTGGACGTCTTCCTCTGCCTCAGATGCAGGGTCAGTCATGGTCAAAGGAAGACTCAAAAAGCATATCAACAACCTGCAGAGCAGTACTCCTGTGGCTAGCCATAATCCTTACTAAAAAAAGCAACTAGACAAATAAGTCAACAAATCCCAATACTGTGCAAAATAAGTAATAAACAAAGTGTGGCTTTATCAAACGGAAAGTAAAAGTACTGGTAATGTGAAAGGAAAAGCCAATCAATACAAAGCACACAAAAACCTATATATTATAAAAACAATACCACTCACTTGCAAGAGACAGCTAGACTCATCAGCACATACTCTTCACAGACACAGCAAGCACCAATGATGCCCCCCTAGAAAGGAAGAACAAAAGAAAATTACACACAAGACAACACAATACACATCATTCACCAATCCTAGGAGAATTTCACACACAATAAAACAGAAGCTAAGTATGCTGCTATATTACAGCATTTACAAAAAGCACATTCATGCAGGGAAATGATACTCATTTACAGTAAACAGTACAAAAACGGCAAATCTACCAGCAAGCAGGAATCACAGCACAGGAAATCATAACCTTTGTACTAGAATAAAAAGGAGAAATAAAACATTACAATCACAAATAATTACAAGAAATAAAACCGTTAACATTAAAAAACCAGCCCATCATCACCCAAATGCCAGCCGCACACATCGTCAGCAAGAAGCCAGTCTACCCACACAGCCAGCAAAATCCCCAGTTCAAACACACCATTAGCCAAACGCCAGCGCACACACACCGCCAGCCAAATGCCAGACCACGCACAATGTCAGGCAAGCACCAGTCCACACACACTGCCAGCCATGTGCTCGTCCATACACTATCAGTCACACACACCACCAGCCAAATGCCAGTCTATGCACACCACCAGCCAAGCAAGCACCAGTCTAAACCCATTGCAAGCACCGATGTTTCCTATCTTCCCTGGGGGGTATAAAACAGCCAAAACAATGCCCCAATAGAGGGGAGCGAGCCTTGCCCAAGGGGCACCTCCCCAACATATAAGTCTAAAACTCCCTTGTGTCTAGCGGCTTTCTACCCCTGTGAGGGCAGATTGGCCTAAATTATGGCCAATTTGCCACCAGGGGGCAGAAAACAACCAAAACATTGCCCCAATAAACCGGAGTGGCCTTTGCCCGACGGGCTATTACCTGACATAAAGAATAAACTGCCCTGGTGTCTAGTGGGCTTCCGCCACCCCCCCCCCCAAATGGCAGATCGGGCGAAAAACAACCAATCTACCCTCAGGAGGGGCGGAATTACCAAAAACACATCCCCCAAAGGGAGCGACCCTTGACCAAGGTGTCGCTCCCCATAATCAGGATTGCAAAATATTCCTGGCTTCTAGTGGATTTTATAATAATAAATAACAATGCATATGTGTAAAGCGTGGACATACCACCCCTTATTTTTCAAGGCACTGGAGGCCATTGGAGAGATTAAGTGAGGTAGTGCCCAGAGTCACATGGAGCTGCTCCGCCGCAGACAACGGGGATCGAACCATGAGCCCCGCGCTCCGGAGTCAGCTGTTCTGGCTGTTGCACCACACCTCTCCCCCCCACTGGGGGACCCCCGGGGGCAGATTTGCTGAAAAAATGGCTGAATTAGTCCCCAAAGTTGCCGAAACATGGATATTAATTGCCCCAAGGGGAGCGACCCTTGCCTAAGGGGTCGCTCCTCCAACAACAAGAAAAATCTCTGGTTGTCTAAGGATATGGATTCTTGCTCCCCGATCGCATCTCACCCATGATCGTGGAGCAGAAATCCATTTCAAACAGACAAGGGGAAAGGAAAAACTCTTTACTTTCCCTCTGCATCTGCAATCTAAATCCCCCCCCCCCTCCGGGAGAAGGATGTTCTTGAAGAAACGTCCTTTCCTTGGACGTGCTGGAAGCAAATGGCTTCCAGCTTATCCCTGGCTACATCTAATGACGGTGGCACTGAGGGCAGGTTGGGGGTGGCAGCGTAAGGTCTTTCGCTGCCCTCTATGTTGAGGGTTTTGAAAATGGGCCACCCATGTGGTGAGCACCTGTTCTTTCCCCATGGGTATGTGTGAGGACGGAATGGTTCCATACTCAGCACACACCCACCATGGCTGAAGACGGAACCGTTCTGTCCTCAGCACACAAAGGGTTAAAGCCTACGAATATCTTCTAGTGCTACTCTTATTTTAGCAAAGCTAAGGACAATTTTTTAATTCAATGTATAATAACAAAAACAATAGCATTACATATTGAGCATGATGCCCATAAAGATATTAGAAACAAATTCAAAGAGCAGACATCTAACTCACTTGCCACTACCATCCATTTGCTGTTTGGTGCCAGTCTCGATTTTGGTGCACTGCTAAGAGCAGAAGTCAAAAGTGGGGCAGATGGTGGGTGGCACAATAACACAGGACCTTAAAAACATTCAAATAAATGTATGAGTTTATAACAGTGTAATAGTATAAACGTCAAGGTTACATTTGAATAAAATTATAAGTAATTCCTAAACAGATTGTTAAATTTATTGTTAAGATTTAACAAAGCAAGTGATCGAAGTTCTGTATAGTGTGTTAGTCACATTGTTAGCATAAGGACATACCTTTGTGTGTAGATGGGTTGCATTTCAAGACCTGCCATGTGTGTTACCCTGCTGCAGTTGTATTGACTCCTGCACCAGATGAAGCAACCAACGTACTCAAAAGTGTTTCTGTAAGAAAAGAATGCAAACAAAATATAATTATTGTCTTATAGGGCTTGTGTTAGAGGATGTTTTTAAGGGATATAGATTTCAAGTGTGCCTAACAATGCAGATGTGAGTGAATGACTGATATGGTTGATTGTTTGTAGGTTTGCTTTTAGTGGGGGGGATAGAATCTTACCTAGCACTACATTCCCCCAGTGCACCGACAGAATCGGTCATCTTCTGCCATAAGCTGCCTTCTGGGTGCCACATAGGGTGAATGGAGGTGTTCCATATAGTTGTTTGAAGTATTTTACTACAAATGTAACTGCAAGGGCTGTCTCCTGAGTGAAATTTCTTCACCTTTTCAGAACAGTGGTCTGCATTCTTCAGGAAGAATGTGGTGGCTGCAGGATCTGAATGCAGTAGAGAATAAAAGCAGATCCTACAGTGTGTGCAGTATACATGAATGGTTTCAAGGCATAGAATTGTCTTATTCCCTTACACGTGGAGGTCTCCTCCCCTGTTGCAGAGGTCTTCACCCCGAGGGTGGAGGTCTTAGAAACTGTGCGAACATCACTGCCTGAGTGCCGTGCGGGATATAAAATATATTCATAAACCTACTAGTCATAACGTTACTGTTGGAAATTATGTATATTCTGACTCCAGCCCCCTAGATTGAGGGGGTGGAAAGATGAAAGTCGTCACTTTGTAGTAAAATGGCACCTGAAAATGGTGAAGAGACCAAATTAAAACATTTGCTACAAACTGTAAGAGTAAACATACATGTAGTTTTACTCACATGTAAATTTACGTTTGAGAATAGGCCCCTATGTATCCAACGCATGAGTAAACTTTGTGACCATAGGGATATTTGAAGAAGAATATGGTGGACTTGAGCATTATGTTTTTACATAACATGTTTAAATCCGCATTTTGTTGAGAGTACCTGGAACTTGCAGGAGACTAAGGCCCTCATTACGAGCAGCATGTAAATAGTGTGATATTTATCACACCTGATAAAACTTGTTTCCGCAGTCAGAATGTAGCTCGTGAGATAAATATCACCTGATTACAAGTTTTTGGGGAATAACATTCAGGTTTTTGTGCTTGCCGCACCAAAATCCACATGTACTGGTCAATACCAGGCATTTTTCCCCAGATGAATTTCAGGAGGTTTGACCTGTCAGAATTTATCAGGGTAAAACTACAAGGGTGGGATAATTATCACACAACTCATATTCTAATCTCTGTGCATCAAGGATTTGCACATGGATCGAAATTTAACCCTGAACTCTTAAAGACTCGCGAAACATGACTGAGAATTCTGTGGGCTGCCAGGGTGGGGGCCAGTTTTGGGCCCCTGGGGGGCCATTTTTGTTACTGGGGGTCAGCAATATCGGCCTTCTGTAACAAAATCACCCAAAACCGGCCCTAGCAAACAGCTCAGCCGCAGGGCCGGCCGAGCAGTTTGCCAGGGCCGGTTTTGGTTACCAGTCCAGCCCTGCTAATACATAGACATCTTTGTGGATAACTTACAAATGTAATTTTACAGCTGCAGACCACTTTTCATAGATCTGCACTTCAGTACTATTTTACAGTCTCTCACTTAGAAAAAAGGCTGTTGAAATTAAAGAGGTATGCAATGAAAAACATTTTACTGTCATGAAAAAGGCAATAATTAATATTTAGCTAAAATGCATCATAGTAGAATTGCACCTGATAGAAATTGGCAAGTATAACTGGAAGAAAATGAAAAATGCCAACAAATAAAAACATAGTATATTTTGATTTGAAGCACAGCTTACATTGCAAACATGAATCAACTATGTGTGAATGTGCATGATATGATGTAAGAATTTACTACGTACCTGAATAGCAGTATTACTGTGCCCATCCTAAATCAACCATATCCTGGTGACTTCATTTTCTAAGATAAATATATATATTTTTAATTATAATAATATTTGTAGTTATTTATATGTGTTTAACATTGTAATAGTATGTATTTTATTTAATTTCTAATATAACACATATTTGTATTTTTTTACATATTTATATTTTTATTTGTTTACTATATTTTTGCAATTACTTTATTGTGTTAAATAGCATTTGTTTGTTCTTAATGTAGCACTGACTGGATTGGGAATAGTACATTTTACCCCTCCTCAATCCAACACTTTCCCTACTGTTGTACTCATTGGAGTGGGAATAGTACATTTTAACCCTCTGCAACCCGCACTTTCCCTACTGTTGCACTCATTGGAGTGGGAATAATACGTTTTACCCCTCCGTAATCCAATATTTTCCCTACTGTTGCACTGACTGGAGTAGGAATAATAAATTTAACCCATCCGCAATCCAACACTTTCCCTACTGTTCCACTGAGTGGAGTAGGAATAGTAAATTCTGCCCCTCCGTAACCCAACACTTTTCCTACAATTGAAGTTATGTAAATTTTACCCGTCTGCAATCCAACACTTTCTCTACAGCTGTAATGACTGGAGTGTGTATAGTAAAGTCACCCCTCTGCACTCCAACACTTTCCCTACTGTTGCACTCATTGGAGTGGGAATGGTACATTTTACCCCTCCACAATCCAACACTTTTCCTGCTGTTCCACTGACTGGAGTGGGAATAGTAAATTTAACCCATTCGTAATCCAACACTTTCCCTTCTGTTGAAGTTATTGGAGTTGGAATAGTAAATTTTACACCTTCACAATCCAAAACTGTCCCTACTGTTGCAATGACTGGAGTGGAAATAGTAAATGTTTCCTCTCCACAATCAATCACTTTCCCTACTGTTGCACTGAATGGAGTGGGAATTGTAAATTTTATCCCCTCCAGAATCAAACACTTTCCCTACTGTTGCACTGATTGGAGTGGGAATTGTAAATTTGACACCTGTCACCTCAAATATATTGGAAGTACAGAGCTCCAAGTTTTTAATAGGATACTTCAGCATCTTCGTGCAGTAGTTAACTCAGACCCCAACTATCCTGTTGCTCGACACCTTAAATTAGTCCATAACAACAACCTTAACGATTTGAGTTATTCTGTATTAGGTTCAGTACCGAAATCAATCAGGGGGGGTGACAGGGAGAAGAAACTCCGCCAGCTAGAGTTCCAATTTATCCTGTTATTAGACACTAGGATGCCTAATGGCCTCAACACAGGAGAGGACTTGCACAATTTCCTATATGCTGGTTATACAATGGCTGTTAACATTTCTCTGATTTGCACTGATTTTTTACTTGGTTTTTAACTTGGTTTTAACCTGGCTTTGCTTGGTTTTACCTGGTTTTAAACAAGTTTTAAACTGATTTTGGCCCTGTTGATCTTATCATGTACTGTATCCTTTTGGGTATTAACTGCAAGTAATGATGTCATTTACTGATTTGCACTAGTCTTATGTTTACTGTGCACTAGCACTTTATGTACATATGAATGGTACTAGTATTAGAATTCAGCTGTGTTTTTCCATCCCATATTTTGCACTCGATTATAAGTTTACTGTGCACTTTCACTTTATTATTCATATGAATTGGGCATGCCAATGGCTTCGTGATTTTTTCATGTTGCCAGCTATTATAGCTGGCATAATATGACAATTTGTACATTTTTGCACTTGCACTTTACTTTTTGCACTTTTTGAGCGAAAGTAATAATGATATTAATACTTGGGAAATGGATATGATGTATGATCAGTAAATAGAGATGTATATATATCGCAGGATGGAACCTTAATGACTATTTGGTCAAATATTGTTTACATATTAAAATATATTAATTTGGTTTTATCAAGCAAGTACAATTTTCCACTGTGGTCATCATCTCTCTATTTTTAATCCTCAGGCAGTGACACTATCTTTTTCAAACGAAGCATTGTGTTTGTTTTAGACAAAGAGCCTGTTAAGTATGTTTTTTATCTCTATTGCTTAGGGGTGTGGTAGACTTTAACACTATTTAAGGGTTGTAATAGGTCCAGCGCGTCATGTGATCAAGACCGTGGAAACGCGGTCGAAACACGTCATGCTGGGCACTTGCATTTTACTGTTTGATGCTGAAATTCTCTTCTGCAATAAAGCACTGCACTTTGTCTCATTTTTTAAGCTGACCAAGGTAAGGATTTGTTGAACAGACGAAGCGAACCCAAATGATGGTGCAATTGTGGTTTATTTCATGCCCAACACCACCGCCGCCATAACGCGTTTCAGCCCGCGTGGGGCCTTGATCACATGACACTGCTGAGGGAGCGGTTACAACATTTAAAGTGCAAATTAGTGACGTTTTGCTATGCATCAGCTTTTTTTCCCTCCTCTCTTTCATAGACATGGAAAAAATATCAATAAATACAAATCAGAGGAGAGCCAAACAATTTCAAAAAAGTTTTTCATCAATAATTTTTGAGAGTTTTCCAATGATGAGTTCTTAGGCAGTATGTTGAATTCAAGAAGATTCTTTCTTTTTTCTTTTTCTTTCCAATGATCACAGTTCAAAATCCATATAACAAAAGCAGTCACAATCTTCTTCTCTATTGTTATAATTCGTATTCCAAGCAAATTCCAAACAATACATCAGCCAACGCGTTTCGTCCTAAAAGGACATCATCAGGGCTGAAATAAAACAATAAAATAAAAATAAATCAACACAAAGCTCATATGTATGGGTTTCTACAAGTTTACATGGTTCATCTTTTACCCAAGAGACAAATCCTATATACAAATCAAAATATCACCCTGCCTATATCCATTCTATCACATACAAAAATATGTGAATAATAAATATTAATGAAGGAGAAGATCATATACTAATGTCAATCAAATAAAACCCATTCAAAGTTTGTTTTAATACTGTATCAAGGATATATTCCTAAGAGCTCATAATGAGGTACCCCTCATAGTATCCTTTTCTCATTCAGAATGCCCAGCTGAGTATCGAACAAATTAACACTTGTGATAATAAGTATAATCAAATCGGTCCTCACCTTGTATATTGAACTGTTGTTTATGTATCTTCCTTCAAAGGATCTTATAGAAATTTGACTGTATTCTAGCGCATAGCTATTAAATAAAAAACAAGGAGAAACATCCTTACTGAAAGGAGAGAGCCAACATCTATTACCATATAGAGTCCACACTATCTGGCACATGCATCAAGGTAGGCTTTTGCGATTCCTTAATTGCGATTATTAAGGAATCGCAATTAAGGAATCGCAAAAGCCTATGCATGTAGGAATCGCTATAAAAATAGCGATTCCTAAACATTCCTTAATTGCGACTCGCAAATTGCGAGTCGCAATTAAGGAATGCCGTCCCATTCATTCCTAGGGGTCTACAGGCCCCTAGGAATGAATTGGAGATTGCATGCGCAATTTGCGAGTACCAGTAGGTACTCGCAAATTGCTCATGCAATTTCAAGGATGCAAGGGTGTCAAAATGACACCCTGTTGCACCCCTGAAATTGTGATGTGCACCCATGTTGCGCATACACATGCCCCAAGGGCATGTGTGTGTGTGTAACCTAAAACTTAAAAAAATGCATTTTAGTGCATTTTTCAAAGTTTTTGCAAATTACAGACAAGTTTGATTTGTCTGTAATTTGCGGTCCCAAATAGCGAAATCGCTATTTGAAAGTGCTTCTAGCATTGCATTTAAGGAATCGCAAATTGCGATTCCTTAAATGCAATCGCAATTTAGGAATTCGCAAATAATTGCAAATTCTTAAATTGCGCATAGGAAACACTTTCATGCCTCTCCAAAGGCCAATTTGCGATCGCAAACGGCCGATTTTTGCGAATCGCACCGTTTCCGATCACAAAAACCTTTGATGCATGTGCCCCTATATGTGTATTACTCTTAATTCTCTAGAAAATATATTTGACTCACCCATTCAAATCACTGGCTCTATAATCTTGTTCATTTAAATTTACAATCTTTTAGCGCCTATTGTTCATGTAATTTTACTAGGAGAAAAAGTGAACAACCTATTAATAGCTCATAATCTCCCTTGCTGACCTTAATCATATCCCTCTCTTCTAATAAGAACTCACCAGTGTTTCCAATGGAGTATGGTGTTCCCTCGTTCGACATGGCCCGATAAATCCTGTCGACGAAGAGAGAATTGCCTACCTAGTTTTAAAGTGCACATTAGCCAATTCTAATCCTTGGCTGATTTTCATTTCAGCCAATGAGAAACAGTTTCTCTTACTTGCCTCTAGTTCCCTCTCTGGTCCACCTATTACCATGGACCAATCCTGATCCTACTATTTCAACCAATCCTAAGCCTTCATTTTAAAGTACACATTTAGCCAATCCGAAACCTTAGTTGATTTTCTTTTCAGCCAATGAGAAACAGTTTCTCTAACCTACCTTCAGTTCTCTTTCTGGTCCACCTTTTACCATAGACCAATACAGATCCTGCTATATGGACCAATCCTAATCCCTTATCTCGGGTCAGAGCCAATGATGGCTATCTTCTAAAGCCGGGACAAAAGCGTCTCAGTTCCCCGGTCTGTAATGAAAGTTCAATTGAGTATTATTACGCGGTTTGATGCCATAACGTTTAAATAAATGTAACTATAATTAAAGCGCTTACAGCCCTGGCTCTACCAAATTTATATATTCGTATTATTTCTGAGAATATAAAGATATATTACCAAAAGAAACAGTGCTTGATGATCCCGCTATCATAAAGTGCTTGAATTACTGCAAGACTTTCCTTGCTCTAATCCTCCTGGTGGTCATGTTATGATAGATATTGTGGACCCCAAAGGTCCATGGTAATAGGTGGACCAGAGAGGGAACTAGAGGCAAGTAAGAGAAACTGTTTCTCATTGGCTGAAATGAAAATCAGCCAAGGATTAGAATTGGCTAATGTGCACTTTAAAACTAGAGTAGGCAATTCTCTCTTCGTCGACAGGATTTATCGGGGCATGTCGAACGAGGGAACACCATACTCCATTGGAAACACTGGTGAGTTCTTATTAGCAGAGAGGGATATGATTAAGGTCAGCAAGGGAGATTATGAGCTATTAATAGGTTGTTCACTTTTTCTCCTAGTAAAATTACATGAACAATAGGCGCTAAAACATTGTAAATTTAAATGAACAAGATTATAGAGCCAGTGATTTGAATGGGTGAGTCAAATATATTTTCTAGAGAATTAAGAGTAATACACATATAGTGTGGACTCTATATGGTAATAGATGTTGGTTCTCTCCTTTCAGTAAGGATGTTTCTCCTTGTTTTTTATTTAATAGCTATGCGCTAGAATACAGTCAAATTTCTATAAGATCCTTTGAAGGCAGATACATAAACAACAGTTCAATATACAAGGTGAGGACCGATTCGATTATACTTATTATCACAAGTGTTAATTTGTTCGATACTCAGCTGGGCATTCTGAATGAGAAAAGGATACTATGAGGGGTACCTCATTATGAGCTCTTAGGAATATATCCTTGATACAGTATTAAAACAAACTTTGAATGGGTTTTATTTGATTGACATTAGTATATGATCTTCTCCATTAATATTTATTATTCACATATTTTTGTATGTGATAGAATGGATATAGGCAGGGTGATATTTTGATTTGTATATAGGATTTGTCTCTTGGGTAAAAGATGAACCATGTAAACTTGTAGAAACCCATAAATATGAGCTTTGTGTTGATTTATTTTTATTTTATTGTTTTATTTCAGCCCTGATGATGTCCTTTTAGGACAAAACGCGTTGGCTGATGTATTGTTTGGAATTTGCTTGGAATACGAATTATAACAATAGAGAAGAAGATTGTGACTGCTTTTGTTATAAGGATTTTGAACTGTGATCATTGGAAAGAAAAATTAAAAATTAAAAATAAAGAATCTTCTTGAATTCAACATACTGCCTAAGAACTCATCATTGGAAAACTCTCAAAAATTATTGATGAAAAACTTTTTTGAAATTGTTTGGCGCTCCTCTGATTTGTATTTATTGTCTTAGTTATTTGTGGTACTGAAGCGGTGGACCACACAGAGTGAGCTCCAGTGTTCATTATTATAATTTCTCCACACATTAGTATAATCAACTAGTGCGCCTAAGGTGCTTTACCCTAACCGCTTAGATGTCTTAAATTTTCATGGAAAAAATATCATTCATATGTCTGAAGACACATCTATACCACGTAGTGGTATTATAATGTTGGTTCACCGGGGGTATACATACATCTCTTAAAGTGCAAAGTAGAGCAAACATGATAAAATATCATGGGAATAGAAGCACATTGAATAAATAAATAAATAAATAAATATATACTCAATATATGTCTGTCCAGCTCTTAAAACTTCACCAGTTAGTAAAACAAGGCTTATATTTATGAAAAACATGAGGCTAAAAAAAGTAAAACCAATGTAAAACTTTTTCTCATATATAGCAGCATCATTCAAAAAGCATATAAGTTTAATATTTGTATATGTGATATACCCATGAGGTTAAGATGTTAAAAAGATAGAGCCCAAGTGGGCAATTGCCAAAAATCCATGTCAGTTTAAGAAATGAGACAAAGTCAGTGCAAAATATGCAAAATCATGTCACAATCTAAAGTGCAAACACCATGTAAGAAAATGTAAACAACAAAACAGTACAATGAAAATGAATTCTCAAACAAAAACATTAAAAACATTGTTATCAGGTAGGTCGGCAGCAGCATGAACGTCAAATCTTAATCATAATGACTTATTATAGATGTGTGTAAAAATCTTCACTGGAGTTTAATCCATTCGGTGTTTAGCAGTCCATTTCTAAAATGTACCTTGTTTCTAATTTGCGTAACAATGATTCACGATCCCCACCTCTTCTCAGTGGTGGGACCATGTCAATTACAAAGTACTTTAGATCAGCAGAATTTTTAGCATGTGATTCATCAAAATGTCTTGCAACAGGATATGTAGCATCGCCATTGTTAATAGCACGTATGTGCTGGAGTATCCTCTTGTGGACCTGCAGCTTCGTGCTTCCCACATAGGACAGGCCACAGGGACACTCCAGCACATATACTGCAAATTCAGTTTTGCAGGTAAGTTTTTTCTGGATGTGGACAGGTCTGTTGCTAAGAGGTGTCATGTATTCGGTCTTACTAACTCCATTTCTGCAGGTTTTACAAACAGAACACTTGATGAAACCCTTGCTGCTTTTGAGCCAGGAAGTGTTAGTTCTAACCTCAGGGCTGCTTCTCACCAGCGGTCGCCAGTAGATAGTTATAGTTAGGACCTATTTTCCATAGGAAATCCGCAACATTCTATTTGCAATAATGCTGGCGCCGGTTGACGAATCTTCACGAAAGCTTCCAACTTGTTGGGGTGCTCCGGTCCGCTCCTATACTGAAAGTCTCGGGGTGATTCGTCAAGCAGGGGCCGAGAAAAAAGGGGGGTCCCAAAACGTGTTTTCCCCATTCATTTTTCCATAGGAACCTTTAGTCGCAGCTACAGCCCGAACTGCTGAACAGAATTACACCAAATTTGCCAAAAAGGTAGCCCTTGGTTCAGGGTCGTGCCTTTTGCTTAAATGGTGTAAATCCGTTCAGTAGTTCCTGAGAAAATCAAAAATAAAATCACATATATATCAATGGCCGCATAGGGTCCGCGCACCCTCCCGATCACGAGCTGTATGCTAATTGGCTGTCAACACTCCAAATCAGGAAGTGTTGGCAGCCATCTTGATAACCGAGGAACAAGAAAGCAGTAAAAAAAGTGCGCAAAACGCAAAAAGGGGGCAGGGTAGAAACACCCTGACCTCCTAGGCCTGCTCAGGGGGTCATACAAGGACCCCCAGGGCCCAAAAAAAAAAATATATATTTTTTTAAATCGGCAAAAAACGCGCTGGGTGCGCGGATCCTGCCGATAAAAAAAAAAAACAAAGCGCGAGCTCCCGCGATTCGTTCTTAACTGGCCCCCGGGTGGGCCAAGTCCCGGGGGCATGCGGGGGTTTATCATATAGCCCCGGGGACCGCCACCCCCGGGGCTTTACAAAAATGGTGCGGGAGGGCTCTCGGCCCTCCCGCAGCCCCGAGGACCGCCACCCCCGGGGCTTCTTTTTTTAATACTATTACCTGTGTGGGAGGGCTCCAGCCCCCCCACCCGCCCCGGGGACTGCCAGCTCCCCGGGGCACTAAATATTTAAATATGGGGGTCCGTTATGGACCCCCAGAGCCCCGGGGACCACCACCTCCCCGGGGCTGTGCAAGTGATGGGAGGGGGCCGCGCGGCCCCCTCCTGGAGCCCTTGATGGCCCTGGGGACCGCCACCCCCAGGGCCGGCTCCTGCAGTGTCCCGGGGTGCCTACCTCCGGGACACTGTAGTTTGCTATCATAGGACCGGAGCCTCGCGGCTCCCGTCCTGTCATAGCAAACTGCTTTGGATATTAGGCGAGAGCAGGGAAACCTGCTCTCGCTTCCAATATCCAAAGCACATTGCTTTTCCACACGGGGAGCTGCATGTTAGCAGCTCCCCATGTGTAAAAGCAATGCCGGCTCCCGCAGGACGCGGGGAGCCGGCATGGTCCGTGGGGGAGTTGGGGTCCCCCACGGACCCCAAAGGATAGGGCCAGCCCCGGGGGATGGGGTCCCCGGGGCAAGTAGTGTCCCGGGAGGGGGGCCACATGGCCCCCCTCCCCCAAATTATTAAATAAAAAAAATTTAAAAATTAAAAAAGGCCGGCCCCGGGGGATGGGGTCCCTGGGGCCTAAGGAGGCCTGAGGAGGGGGGCAACGCAGCCCCCCTCCATAAAAATAATTTTTAAAAAAGGTGGCAATGACCCGGGGGATGGGGTCCCCGGCCGAAATTGGCCACGGGAGGGGGGCCCACGTGGTCCCCTTCCCGATCCCATTTAAAAAAATAAAAAAAAAAAGGGGGTCAGGCCCTTGGGGATGGGGTCCCCAGGGCCCAAAATAATTAAAAAGAAGGGGGGCCACACAGCCCCCTTTAAAAAAAAAAAAAAAAATCCGGCATCGCGCCAGAGGCCACGCCCCCTCCCTGTCAGCACTCTGCAAACGCGCCCCCTGGCGCGTTTGCAGAGGGGGAACGAATTCCCCTTGAATACTGGGGGTCCCTGGGGGCCAACTAGCCCACCAGGAACCTCCAGTATGCGCCAGTCAAGGGGAATTAATCCCCCGACTTAAAACGCGCCACGGGGCGCGTTTGCACAGTGGTGAAGGGAGGGGGCGGGGCCTGAGGTGACATGTGTGCAAACAGGCCCCATGGCGCGTTTTAAGATAGGGAATTAAATCCCCTTCAATCCTGAGGGTCCCTGGGGGCCAACTAGCCCACCAGGTACCTCCAGTAAGCGCCACGGAGCTGTGTTGCAGAGTGTTGTAAAAAGGGGCGTGGTCTGAGAACACCTCTCTGCAACGCAGCTCTCTGGCGCATACTGGAGGTATCTGGTGGGCTAGTTGGCCCCTAGGGACCCTCGGGATTGAGGAGGAATTAATTCTCCAACTTAAAATGCGCCACAGGGCGTGTTTGCAGACATGTCACCTCAGGCCCCACCCCTTCCTTCACCATTGTGCAAATATTCCTCTAAAATCAGCCGAAATACGAATTCCGATTTACTCACCTGTTATCAGGAGAGACCACAGTGCTGCATCTTTGAGCCCAGTACTGATCCTGAAAAGTAATTTTAACCGTACTTACCAGTAACTTGAATTTCCTTCCATAGGATATCATTGCCTGCTTTTTGCTGAAAAAGTTTCTGTGTCGATTTTTGAAACTTACAAATATTCCTCTAAAATCAGCAGAACTACGAATTCTGATTTACTCACCTGTTATCAGGAGAGACCTCAGTGCTGCATCTTTGAGCTCAGTACTGATCCTGAAAAGTAATTCTAACCATACTTAACAGTAACTTGAATTTCCTTCCATAGGCTAACATTGACTGGTTTCACTTGGAAATTCTTCTAAGTGTGGAGTTTTGGAACTTTATAATATTCCTCTAAAATCAGCCGAACTACGAATTCCGATTTACTCACCTGTTATCAGGAGAGAACCCAGTGCTGCATCTTTTAGCCCAGCACTGACCCTGAAAAGTAATTCTAACCGTACTTACCAGTAACTTGTATTTCCTTCCATAGGAATACATTGTCTGGTTTTCAGCAGAAAAGTTTCAAAGTGTCGATTTTCACAAACTACAAATATTCCTTACAAATCGCCTGTATGACTTAAACGCATTCTTTCAACTGTTTAAAGGAGATGCACCAGTGCTGGATCCAGGATCCACCACTGAGTAAGAAAAAGTAACGATAACACTACTTACCTGCTAAGTGAATTTCCTCCCATAGGATAACATTGGTGATTCTATGTGAAAAAGTTTCTAAGTGTCAACTTTTAAAATACAATAATATTCCTTAAAAATCACTACTGTAACCAAAACGCTTTTACTCAACTGTTTACAGGAGATGTCCCAGGACTGAATCTAGGATCCAGTCCTGTGGTTAGAAAAGTAATGCATAAAGTAACTAATTGCATTTAACTAGAAATTCACATTGAGCTCAATGTTGCATTGTGTTTGAAATTGTGTTGCCCATTGCAACAACTGTAACTACTGTACTTAAAAGTCTATTGCCTATTTGCAAAGTATTTAAACTAAAGTAAAACATTCTGAGAAAGTATATTTTGTAATGTAATGTATAATGTAATTACAATGTAATTTAAAAAATAAAATATCTAAAAATAAATAGTTTAAAAAAAATGTAGTAAATCAGTATCAAAAAAATAAATATAACAATTAATACATTTAAAAATTGTCATTTACAAAACCTTTGAAATTCACTGAAAAAAACCATAGGTTTCAGACATGTTATAGTTAGGAATTAGCATTTAAAAAACCTTTGAAATTCACTGAAAAAACCATAGGTTTCAGGCACGTTATAGTTAGAAATTAGCATTTAAAAACCTTACAAATTCACTGAAAAAACCATAGGTTTTAGGGACAGTTATAGTTAGTTGGACATTTCACTCGTACAAAACCCGTGAAAATCCCCCGTTATAGTTAGTTCAGCTAACTATAACTCGCGCCCCCGCAATGCACTGCTGATGACGTCACATATTACATCACTCATGACATGGTCAGTGACATCACTGATGACATCACCCCGGGGCTTCTTTTTTTTTTAATACTATTACCTGTGTGGGGGGGCTCCAGTCCCCCCACACCCCCGGGGACCGCCACCTCCCCGGGGCACTAAATATTTAAATATGAGGGTCCGTTACGGACCCCCAGAGCCCCGGGGACCACCACCTCCCCGGAGCTGTGCAAGTGATGGGAGGGGGGCCGCGCGGCCCCCCTCCTGGAGCCCTTGATGGCCCTGGGGACCGCCACCCCCCAGGGTCGGCTCCTGCAGTGTCCCGGGGTGCCTACCTCCGGGACACTGTAGTTTGCTATCATAGGACGGGAGCCTCGCGGCTCCCGTCCTGTCATAGCAAACTGCTTTGGATATTGGAAGCGAGAGCAGGGAAACCTGCTCTCGCTTCCAATATCCAAAGCACATTGCTTTTCCACACGGGGAGCTGCATGTTAGCAACTCCAAATGTGTAAAAGCAATGCCGGCTCCCGCAGGACGCGGGGAGACGGCATGGTCTGTGGGGGAGTTGGGGTCCCCCCACGGACCCCAAAGTATAGGGCCAGCCCCGGGGGATGGGGTCCCCGGGGCAAGTAGTGGCCCGGGAGGGGGCCCCCCTAAATTATTAAATAAAAAAAATTAAAAAATTAAAAGGCCGGCCCCGGGGGATGGGGTCCCCGGGGCCTAAGGAGGCCTGAGGAGGGGGGCAACGCAGCCCCCCTCCATAAAAATAATTTTAAAAAAAGGTGGCAATGACCGGGGGGATGGGGTCCCCGGGCCGAAATTGGCCACGGGAGGGGAGCCCACGTGGTCCCGTTCCCATTTTTAAAAAAAGGGGGTCAGGCCCTTGGGGATGGGGTCCCCAGGGCCCAAAATAATTAAAAAGAAGGGGGGCCACACAGCCCCCTTTAAAAAAAAAAAAAATAATCCGGCATCGCGCCAGAGGCCACGCCCCCTCCTTGTCAGCACTCTGCAAACGCGCCCTGGCGCATTTGCAGAGGGGAACGAATTCCCCTTGAATACTGGGGTCCCTGGGGGCAACTAGCCCACCAGGAACCTCCAGTATGCGCCAGGGGCTGCGTTGCAGAGAGGTGTTCTGAGGCCACGCCCCTTTTACACCTCTCTGCAACGCAGCTCTCTGGCGCTTAATGGAGGTAGCTGGTGGGCTAGTTGCACCCCAGGGACCCTCAGGATTCAAGGGGAGTTAATCCCCCGACTTAAAATGTGCCACGGGGCGCGTTTGCACAGTGGTGAAGGGAGGGGGCGGGGCCTGAGGTGACATGTGTGCAAACAGGCCCCGTGGCGCGTTTTAAGATAAGGAATTAAATCCCCTTCAATCCTGAGGGTCCCTGGGGCCAACTAGCCCACCAGGTACCTCCAGTAAGCGCCACGGAGCTGCGTTGCAGAGTGTTGTAAAAAGGGGCGTGGCCTCTGAACACCTCTCTGCAACGCAGCTCTCTGGCGCATACTGGAGGTATCTGGTGGGCTAGTTGGCCCCTAGGGACCCTCGGGATTGAGGAGGAATTAATTCTCCAACTTAAAATGCGCCACAGGGAGTGTTTGCAGACATGTCACCTCAGGCCCCACCCCCTTCCTTCACCATTGTGCAAATATTCCTCTAAAATCAGCCGAAATACGAATTCCGATTTACTCACCTGTTATCAGGAGAGACCACAGTGCTGCATCTTTGAGCCCAGTACTGATCCTGAAAAGTAATTGTAACTGTACTTACCAGTAACTTGAATTTCCTTCCATAGGATATCATTGCCTGCTTTTGCTGAAAAAGTTTCTGTGTCGATTTTTGAAACTTACAAATATTCCTCTAAAATCAGCAGAACTACGAATTCCGATTTACTCACCTGTTATCAGGAGAGACCTCAGTGCTGCATCTTTGAGCTCAGTACTGATCCTGAAAAGTAATTCTAACCGTACTTAACAGTAACTTGAATTTCCTTCCATAGGCTAACATTGACTGGTTTCACTTGGAAATTCTTCTCAGTGTGGAGTTTTGGAACTTTATAATATTCCTCTAAAATCAGCCGAACTACGAATTCCGATTTACTCACCTGTTATCAGGAGAGAACCCAGTGCTGCATCTTTTAGCCCAGCACTGACCCTGAAAAGTAATTCTAACCGTACTTACCAGTAACTTGTATTTCCTTCCATAGGAATCCATTGTCTGGTTTTCAGCAGAAAAGTTTCAGTGTCGATTTTCACAAACTACAAATATTCCTTAAAAATCGCCTGTATGACTTAAACGCATTCTTTCAACTGTTTACAGGAGATGCACCAGTGCTGGATCCAGGATCCACCACTGAGTAAGAAAAAGTAACGATAACACTACTTACCTGCTAAGTGAATTTCCTCCCATAGGATAACATTGGTGATTCTATGTGAAAAAGTTTCTAAGTGTCAACTTTTAAAATACAATAATATTCCTTAAAATCACTACTGTAACCAAAACGCTTTTACTCAACTGTTTACAGGAGATGTCCCAGGACTGAATCTAGGATCCAGTCCTGTGGTTAGAAAAGTAATGCATAAAGTAACTAATTGCATTTAACTAGAAATTCACATTGAGCTCAATGTTGCATTGTGTTTGAAATTGTGTTGCCCATTGCAACAACTGTAACTACTGTACTTAAAAGTCTATTGCCTATTTGCAAAGTATTTAAACTAAAGTAAATCATTCTGAGAAAGTATATTTTGTAATGTAATGTATAATGTAATTACAATGTAATTTAAAAAATAAAATATCTAAAAATAAATAGTTTAAAAAAATGTAGTAAATCAGTATCAAAAAATAAATATAACAATTAATACATTTAAAAATTGTCATTTACAAAACCTTTGAAATTCACTGTAGAAAACCATAGGTTTCAGACATGTTATAGTTAGGAATTAGCATTTAAAAAACCTTTGAAATTCACTGAAAAAACCATAGGTTTCAGGCACGTTATAGTTAGAAATTAGCATTTAAAAAACCTTACAAATTCACTGAAAAAACCATAGGTTTTAGGGACAGTTATAGTTAGTTGGACATTTCACTCGTACAAAACCTGTGAAATTCCCCCGTTATAGTTAGTTCAGCTAACTATAACTCGCGCCCCCGCAATGCACTGCTGATGACGTCACATATTACATCACTCATGACATGGTCAGTGACATCACTGATGACATCACCCCGGGGCTTCTTTTTTTTTTAATACTATTACCTGTGTGGGGGGGCTCCAGCCCCCCCACACGCCCCGGGGACCGCCACCTCCCCGGGGCACTAAATATTTAAATATGGGGGTCCGTTACGGACCCCCAGAGCCCCGGGGACCACCACCTCCCCGGGGCTGTGCAAGTGATGGGAGGGGGGCCGCGCGGCCCCCCTCCTGGAGCCCTTGATGGCCCTGGGGACCGCCACCCCCCAGGGCCGGCTCCTGCAGTGTCCCGGGGTGCCTACCTCTGGGACACTGTAGTTTGCTATCATAGGACGGGAGCCTCGCGGCTACCGTCCTGTCATAGCAAACTGCTTTGGATATTGGAAGCGAGAGCAGGGAAACCTGCTCTCACTTCCAATATCCAAAGCACATTGCTTTTCCACACTGGGAGCTGCATGTTAGCAGCTCCCCATGTGGAAAAGCAATGCCGGCTCCCGCAGGACGCGGAGAGGCGGCATGGTCCGTGGGGGAGTTGTGGTCCCCCCACGGACCCCAAAGGATAGGGCTAGCCCCGGGGGATGGGGTCCCCGGGGCAAGTAGTGGCCCGTGAGGGGGGCCAC
Organism: Calotriton arnoldi; assembly: GCA_963921515.1. Classification (NCBI taxonomy): domain Eukaryota; kingdom Metazoa; phylum Chordata; class Amphibia; order Caudata; family Salamandridae; genus Calotriton; species Calotriton arnoldi. Next base: position 2,550,828 of record CAWUFW010001811.1, on the reverse strand, counting down.
GTGGCCCCCCTCCCCCAAATTATTAAATAAAAAAAATTAAAAAAGGCCGGCCCCGGGGGATGGGGTCCCCGGGGCCTAAGGAGGCCTGAGGAGGGGGGCAACGCAGCCCCCCTCCATAAAAATAATTTTTAAAAAAGGTGGCAATGACCCGGGGGATGGGGTCCCCGGGCCGAAATTGGCCACGGGAGGGGAGCCCACGTGGTCCCGTTCCCATTTAAAAAAAAAAAAAAAAAAGGGGGTCAGGCCCTTGGGGATGGGGTCCCCAGGGCCCAAAATAATTAAAAAGAAGGGGGGCCACACAGCCCCCTTTTAAAAAAAAAAATCCGGCGTCGCGCCAGAGGCCACGCCCCTCCTTGTCAGCACTCTGCAAACGCGCCCCTGGCGCGTTTGCAGAGGGGAACGAATCCCCTTGAATACTGGGGGTCCCTGGGGGCCAACTAGCCCACCAGGAACCTCCAGTATGCGCCAGGGGCTGCGTTGCAGAGAGGTGTTCTGAGGCCACGCCCCTTTTACACCTCTCTGCAACGCAGCTCTGTGGTGCTTAATGGAGATAGCTGGTGGGCTAGTTGCACCCCAGGGACCCTCAGGATTCAAGGGGAGTTAATCCCCGACTTAAAACGCGCCACGGGCGCGTTTGCACAGTGGTGAAGGGAGGGGCGGGGCCTGAGGTGACATGTGTGCAAACAGGCCCCGTGGCGCGTTTTAAGATAGGGAATTAAATCACCTTCAATCCTGAGGGTCCTGAGAGCCAACTAGCCCACCAGGTACCTCCAGTAAGCGCCACGGAGCTGCGTTGCAGAGTGTTGTAAAAGGGGCGTGGCCTCTGAACACCTCTCTGCAACGCAGCTCTCTGGCGCATACTGGAGGTATCTGGTGGGCTAGTTGGCCCCTAGGGACCCTCGGGATTGAGGAGGAATTAATTCTCCAACTTAAAATGCGCCACAGGGCGTGTTTGCAGACATGTCACCTCAGGCCCCACCCCTTCCTTCACCATTGTGCAAATATTCCTCTAAAATCAGCCGAAATACGAATTCCGATTTACTCACCTGTTATCAGGAGAGACCACAGTGCTGCATCTTTGAGCCCAGTACTGATCCTGAAAAGTAATTGTAACCGTACTTACCAGTAACTTGAATTTCCTTCCATAGGATATCATTGCCTGCTTTTTGCTGAAAAAGTTTGTGTCGATTTTTGAAACTTACAAATATTCCTCTAAAATCAGCAGAACTACGAATTCCGATTTACTCACCTGTTATCAGGAGAGACCTCAGTGCTGCATCTTTGAGCTCAGTACTGATCCTGAAAAGTAATTCTAACCGTACTTAACAGTAACTTGAATTTCCTTCCATAGGCTAACATTGACTGGTTTCACTTGGAAATTCTTCTAAGTGTGGAGTTTTGGAACTTTATAATATTCCTCTAAAATCAGCCGAACTACGAATTCCGATTTACTCACCTGTTATCAGGAGAGAACCCAGTGCTGCATCTTTTAGCCCAGCACTGACCCTGAAAAGTAATTCTAACCGTACTTACCAGTAACTTGTATTTCCTTCCATAGGAATCCATTGTCTGGTTTTCAGCAGAAAAGTTTCAAAGTGTTGATTTTCACAAACTAGAAATATTCCTTACAAATCGCCTGTATGACTTAAACGCATTCTTTCAACTGTTTACAGGAGATGCACCAGTGCTGGATCCAGGATCCACCACTGAGTAAGAAAAAGTAACGATACCACTACTTACCTGCTAAGTGAATTTCCTCCCATAGGATAACATTGGTGATTCTATGTGAAAAAGTTTCTAAGTGTCAACTTGTAAAATACAATAATATTCCTTAAAAATCACTACTGTAACCAAAACGCTTTTACTCAACTGTTTACAGGAGATGTCCCAGGACTGAATCTAGGATCCAGTCCTGTGGTTAGAAAAGTAATGCATAAAGTAACTAATTGCATTTAACTAGAAATTCACATTGAGCTCAATGTTGCATTGTGTTTGAAATTGTGTTGCCCATTGCAACAACTGTAACTACTGTACTTAAAAGTCTATTGCCTATTTGCAAAGTATTTAAACTAAAGTAAATCATTCTGAGAAAGTATATTTTGTAATGTAATGTATAATGTAATTACAATGTAATTTAAAAAATAAAATATCTAAAAATAAATAGTTTAAAAAAATGTAGTAAATCAGTATCAAAAAAATAAATATAACAATTAATACATTTAAAAATTGTCATTTACAAAACCTTTGAAATTCACTGAAAAAAACCATAGGTTTCAGACATGTTATAGTTAGGAATTAGCATTTAAAAAACCTTTGAAATTCACTGAAAAAACCATAGGTTTCAGGCAAGTTATAGTTAGAAATTAGCATTTAAAAAACCTTACAAATTCACTGAAAAAACCATAGGTTTTAGGGACAGTTATAGTTAGTTGGACATTTCACTCGTACAAAACCAGTGAAATTCCCCCGTTATAGTTAGTTCAGCTAACTATAACTCGCGCCCCGCAATGCACTGCTGATGACGTCACATATTACATCACTCATGACATGGTCAGTGACATCACTGATGACATCACCCCGGGGCTTCTTTTTTTTAATACTATTACCTGTGTGGGGGGGCTCCAGCCCCCCCACACGCCCCGGGGACCGCCACCTCCCCGGGGCACTAAATATTTAAATATGGGGGTCCGTTACGGACCCCCAGAGCCCCGGGGACCACCACCTCCCCGGGGCTGTGCAAGTGATGGGAGGGGGGCCGCGCGGCCCCCCTCCTGGAGCTCTTGATGGCCCTGGGGACCGCCACCCCCCAGGGCCGGCTCAGGCAGTGTCCCACTGTGCCTACCTCCGGGACACTGTAGTTTGCTATCATAGGAAGGGAGCCTCGCAGCTCCCGTCCTGTCATAGCAAACTGCTTTGGATATTGGAAGCGAGAGCAGGGAAACCTGCTCTCGCTTCCAATATCCAAAGCACATTGCTTTTCCACACAGGGAGCTGCATGTTAGCAGCTCCCCATGTGGAAAAGCAATGCCGGCTCCCGCAGGACGCGGGGAGCCGGCATGGTCCGTGGGGTAGTTGGGGTCCCCCCACAGACCCCAAAGGATAGGGCCAGCCCCGGGGGATGGGGTCCCCGGGGCAAGTAGTGGCCCGTGAGGGGGGCCACGTGGCCCCCCTCCCCCAAATTATTAAATAAAAAAAATTAAAAAAGGCCGGCCCCGGGGGATGGGGTCCCCGGGGCCTAAGGAGGCCTGAGGAGGGGGGCAACGCAGCCCCCCTCCATAAAAATAATTTTTAAAAAAGGTGGCAATGACCCGGGGGATGGGGTCCCCGGGCCGAAATTGGCCACGGGAGGGGAGCCCACGTGGTCCCGTTCCCATTTAAAAAAAAAAAAAAAAAAAGGGGTCAGGCCCTTGGGGATGGGGTCCCCAGGGCCCAAAAAAATTAAAAAGAAGGGGAGCCACACAGCCCCCTTTTACAAAAAAAAAAAAAAATCCGGCATCGCTCCAGAGGCCACGCCCCCTCCTTGTCAGCACTCTGCAAACGCGCCCCCTGGCGCGTTTGCAGAGGGGGAACGAATTCCCCTTGAATACTGGGGGTCCCTGGGGGCCAACTAGCCCACCAGGAACCTCCAGTATGCGCCAGGGGCTGCGTTGCAGAGAGGTGTTCTGAGGCCATGCCCCTTTTACACCTCTCTGCAACACAGCTCTGTGGCGCTTAATGGAGATAGCTGGTGGGCTAGTTGCACCCCAGGGACCCTCAGGATTCAAGGGGAGTTAATCCCCGACTTAAAACACGCCACGGGCGCGTTTGCACAGTGGTGAAGGGAGGGCGGGGCCTGAGGTGACATGTGTGCAAACAGGCCCCGTGGCGCATTTTAAGATAGGGAATTAAATCCCCTTCAATCCTGAGGGTCCCTGGGGGCCAACTAGCCCACCAGGTACCTCCAGTAAGCGCCACGGAGCTGCGTTGCAGAGTGTTGTAAAAAGGGGCGTGGCCTCTGAACACCTCTCTGCAACGCAGCTCTCTGGCGCATACTGGAGGTATTTGGTGGGCTAGTTGGCCCCTAGGGACCCTCGGGATTGAGGAGGAATTAATTCTCCAACTTAAAATGCGCCACAGTGCGTGTTTGCAGACATGTCACCTCAGGCCCCACCCCTTCCTTCACCATTGTGCAAATATTCCTCTAAAATCAGCCGAAATACGAATTCCGATTTACTCACCTGTTATCAGGAGAGACCACAGTGCTGCATCTTTGAGCCCAGTACTGATCCTGAAAAGTAATTGTAACCGTACTTACCAGTAACTTGAATTTCCTTCCATAGGATATCATTGCCTGCTTTTTGCTGAAAAAGTTTCTGTGTCGATTTTTGAAACTTACAAATATTCCTCTAAAATCAGCAGAACTACGAATTCCGATTTACTCACCTGTTATCAGGAGAGACCTCAGTGCTGCATCTTTGAGCTCAGTACTGATCCTGAAAAGTAATTCTAACCGTACTTAACAGTAACTTGAATTTCCTTCCATAGGCTAACATTGACTGGTTTCACTTGGAAATTCTTCTAAGTGTGGAGTTTTGGAACTTTATAATATTCCTCTAAAATCAGCCGAACTACGAATTCCGATTTACTCACCTGTTATCAGGAGAGAACCCAGTGCTGCATCTTTTAGCCCAGCACTGACCCTGAAGAGTAATTCTAACCGTACTTACCAGTAACTTGTATTTCCTTCCATAGGAATCCATTGTCTGGTTTTCAGCAGAAAAGTTTCAAAGTGTCGATTTTCACAAACTAGAAATATTCCTTACAAATCGCCTGTATGACTTAAACGCATTCTTTCAACTGTTTACAGGAGATGCACCAGTGCTGGATCCAGGATCCACCACTGAGTAAGAAAAAGTAACGATAACACTACTTACCTGCTAAGTGAATTTCCTCCCATAGGATAACATTGGTGATTCTATGTGAAAAAGTTTCTAAGTGTCAACTTTTAAAATACAATAATATTCCTTAAAAATCACTACTGTAACCAAAACGCTTTTACTCAACTGTTTACAGGAGATGTCCCAGGACTGAATCTAGGATCCAGTCCTGTGGTTAGAAAAGTAATGCATAAAGTAACTAATTGCATTTAACTAGAAATTCACATTGAGCTCAATGTTGCATTGTGTTTGAAATTGTGTTGCCCATTGCAACAACTGTAACTACTGTACTTAAAAGTCTATTGCCTATTTGCAAAGTATTTAAACTAAAGTAAATCATTCTGAGAAAGTATATTTTGTAATGTAATGTATAATGTAATTACAATGTAATTTAAAAAATAAAATATCTAAAAATAAATAGTTTAAAAAAATGTAGTAAATCAGTATCAAAAAAATAAATATAACAATTAATACATTTAAAAATTGTCATTTACAGAACCTTTGAAATTCACAGAAAAAAACCATAGGTTTCAGACATGTTATAGTTAGGAATTAGCATTTAAAAAACCTTTGAAATTCACTGAAAAAACCATAGGTTTCAGGCACGTTATAGTTAGAAATTAGCATTTAAAAAACCTTACAAATTCACTGAAAAAACCATAGGTTTTAGGGACAGTTATAGTTAGTTGGACATTTCACTCGTACAAAACCCGTGAAATTCTCCCGTTATAGTTAGTTCAGCTAACTATAACTCGCGCCCCCGCAATGCACTGCTGATGACGTCACATATTACATCACTCATGACATGGTCAGTGACATCAATGATGACATCACTGATGACATCTCCCATGAAACGCGTCAGGCAGACAGATTTTCTTGGACATTGTTTTTCATTTCTCTGCGCTGTTTCCTGCATTAAAAAACGAAAAATTACCTACCTGTGAGTTGGCTCTTCCAAATGGGGTGCTTTTTGACTTGGATATATATATATATATATATATATATATATATCAATTCGTCACCGTTTCTCCTCTGAGTCCACAGAAAGACGGGCCCGGACCACTGTTTAGTGCATTAAAATCCTTTATTGCGTGCAAGACGGCATAACGCGTTTCAGCTCTCCCCGGAGCCTTGATCACATGACAAAGTTCAGCGTTACCATGGACGTATTTAAAGTGACGAGTGCTTACGTGACTATCATCACCTGTGCAAATAACGCAATGGACATTGAAGAGTTACTGCCTTCGATTGGCTGACACATAAATAATCATATATATACAAAATTCGGGTAAGCATAGCATAAATACATAAAATTTTGTAAAAACTCTTGTTACATTATTCCGACATTTCATAGAGATAATATTATTAAAACCTTTTATCTGTGGTTAACAATCAATCGACATTCATGTCATACCCCTTAATATGATTGTGTCATTTTATGTCCTCACGTGTCTCTGCACATATATAAAATTACTACAAAGAGGGTTGTGCTATGTTGTGTACTAAAGTGCAATGTGCTTAATCACCCAATCACCTAAGTGCAAAGGTTATTCCTTCGTTGACACAATTGTGGTTTGTTTCATCTAAATATGCAAGCAGGCATCATTGACTCAGTTTTGATATAAATGGTGGGATCTCTATGTGTGCACAGAAATATATCTACCCATGTCTAATTCAGTATCTTTATAATTTACCCTAAGGGTCATGGAGGCACACGTTGTCAAAATTGATTGAAATAAGTACTCAATATGAAGTGCAAATTACAATTTACATTTTGTAAATTGGTAATGAAATTAATGGAATCAAAACACACACATGTGTATGGGTCAAAACATAATAATATCAGTTTAAATTCCTGATGACCCAACATATTGTCTACATAATGTAGTCTACGGGACTTATCTAGATGTGTTTTGATTAATATTTGTACCTCATATGAGCTAGATAAAGTACATGTGCTACATATCTACAAACGAATCAATTTATCGTTCATGTAAATTAGCTTGAATGTTTCCCTAGTGTTTCTAATAAAGACTTCTTGGCAACAAAACAATGTACACAGTTAAAACAATTCCCAAGTTACCAGATAATCACTAAAATCATAGTAAAATATCATAGCAAAATGTCTTGATTATAATATTATTATACATGAATAAATGCCAATAAAATTTAAATAAAACACCAGCTAAAATCATTACACATAATATAACCTAGTTTTAAGAAGAACCCTTAAGACAATCAACTAAGAACACTCCATATTTAAAAGCCCCATTTTTTTGTTGTTGTTATTTTATAGACATGTATATAAATCCTCTGTGACATTCAACCCCGATGGATGTTTAGAATTCAGATCTAAAATGTATCTAGTCTCTAATTGACGTAGGCGATGTTCCCTGTCACCACCTCTTCTACTCGGTGGGACAGAGTCAATTACAAAATATTTGAGGTCCTGGCTCTTAGATTCATGGTTGCTTTTAAAATGACGTGCCACCGGATAAGTGTTGTCCTGATTATTAATCGCCCTAATATGCTGTAAGATGCGTTTATGCACCTGTAACTTGGTGCTGCCCACATATTGTAGGTTGCACGGGCAGATTAAAACGTACACCGCATATTCTGTTTTACATGTCAGAAGTTTAGTTATTTTAATGCTTCTGGCACTAAATGGTGTTGTGTACATTGTCCGGTTTTCCCCTTGTTGGCACGCCTTACATGTTTTGCATCTGTAAAAACCCATGTGTGTCTGTAGCCAGTTGGTGTTCTCAATAACCTCCGGGCTGGTTTTCACCAGATCATCCCGCATGGAGAGACCCCTACTGTATGTAATGGAGGGTCGACTTGGTAACATCCCCCCAATAACAGGGTCACTCAATACCATGGGCCAGTTTCGTGAAATGATTGATTTAAGCTGTCTATGTTGCTGACTGTATTGGATAATGAATCTAAATTCATCTACTGTTTCAGTGTCAACTTCTCTGTTGGTTTGCTCAAAATCCTGGGTTCCTAAAGCTAAGTGTTTGGATGATAGTAGTTGGTATCTGTCATGGCGCATAGATTTCAAGATAGCGCTATCAATCACCCTTCTAGAGTACCCCCTCTCGAGGAATCTTACTTTGCTATTCTCCTGGGCTTCCCTAAGGTCTTTATCATTACTGTGGATCCGCCTCATACGAAGCATCTCCCCATATGGGATGCTATTTATCAGATGTTTAGCATGGGAACTACTTGCGTGAAGTGTCGAGTTCCCCGCTGTCTCCTTGCGGAACAATTTGGATTCGATTTTATTGTCAATCACATAGATTTTAGTATCTAAAAAGCTTACTTCTGTTGCACTTATGGTCGCAGTAAATTGTAAATTTAAATCATTCATGTTTAAAGCTGTCACGAAATCATTAGCATCATTTTCATCACCATCCCAAATCACAAATAGGTCGTCTATAAATCGCAACCACATTTTGACATTTTTAGTCATCGCTTGTCTATGTTGGGTTTTGAGGACCAGCTCCTCCCACCATCCCATATGCAAACATGCATAGCTGGGGGAGAAGCTGGCCCCCATGGCTACACCTCTGATTTGTTTATACAATAGATTATTAAACATGAATATGTTGTTTGATAAACAGAAGTCCACCATTTCAATTATCATTTCCCTCTGTCTGATTGTGATTTCTTCTCTTTTCTCCAAGTAAAATCTCAAAGCTCTCAAACCATCTGGGTGTCGTATGCTGGTGTATAATGAACACACATCCAGTGCTATGAAAAAATATTCAGGTTTCCAAGCAAAGTCCTTGAGTTTTCTTAAAAAGTCCCCAGTGTCACATACATATGAAGGCAATGATTTAACAGCATCTTGGAGAAAAAAGTCAACATATTGCGATGTGTGCTCAAGTAGGCTATTCCTGGCTGATATTATTGGCCTGCCAGGTGGTTTCCGTAAATCTTTGTGGACCTTAGGGATAAAATAGATTGTGGGTACCACTGGATGATCATTTTTTAAAAATTTGAACTCTTGAGATGTTATATTTTCTTTGTTTTTCCATGACACTAGTTTTGAGTGATAAGTTGTGTACATTGATTTTACATCAGTGATATTGCTTTTGGAATAACATGTATTGTCCCTTAGTTGTTTAAATGCCTCATTCGTGTATTCTTCTTTGGACATCAGAACAATGTTGCCACCTTTATCCGAATTTCGAATAGTGATACTGTTGTTTTCTCTCAATCTCCTCATAAGTAAATTGTAATCATGATTCAATTTATTGAATTTCCATTTTTTATTTTTCGTCGTTAAATTTAGTTGTTTCACTTGTTCCACTACACTTTCATGAAAGATATCAATGGAGTCGCGTATCATAATAGGATTAAATGTCGATTTGGCTTTAAATGGTGTCTTAATCCCCTCCTGTAATTTGGTAGATTCCAATTGAAAAACAGTAGATGTATGGGGATCATGTGTTGTTTCCTCAGTAGGTGAATCATTATTCATCCAAAGATCTTGCATCTCTTGACTGAGAGAGGCCTCCAGTTGTGTCACCGGCATGTCAACCGTTGTGTCTACTCTTGTAGTGACCCTATCTTTGACAGGGTCATCACCTTTCTTGTTCAGAGTGTGAAATTTTTTCAATTTTAACTTTCTGACACTTTTAAATATGTCTAACCCGGTTTTTGAGTAATTAAAGTCTCTTGCGGGGCAGTATGAGAGGCCCAAGCTTAGGATTCTTTTGTCATCATCGCTTAGTGTTACGTCCGTTAGATTTATGATTGTTTGATCAGTTACGTTTGCATCCCTTATTTGCCCTTCCTCCATCCTCCTCGTTTTCTTTGATTTTGACCTATTTCTATTGGCCTTCCTTCTTTGTCCTCGTTTATGGTTTTTGTTGGTCCGTAGTTGGTTTTCTGGATTCTTGGGCGTAAGGTTTGCCGCCTGTCGTAGCATAAAAAACCCAGCTCCTCATCGAATGTATGTTGTTTGCCAGATTGATTTTGCCTTGTCTCATTTTCAGTTTCGCTATCGGGAGCAGAGCTCAGGTCTGATTGGGAAGTACTTGAGGTAGGTTCTCCACTCCTCGATGTTCCCAGCCTTGGTCCTATGCTTTTGGTTTTTTTCGTGACCCTCATTGCTTCGTATTTTTTCGCAAAAGTGAAGATTTGACCAAGGTCATAATCAGACTTGTCACGGCGAAATTTGTATGCTTTTCTTTCTTTGATCTTTTCTTCCTCTTTTTTTAACCTGATCATCATATCTTTCCTTAATCTTGTTTGTTCCTCAGTTTGCCCCAGGGTTTCTAATTCTTTGTTAATTTTGGCTATTTCATCAAGTAAAGTCGCCCTGTCAATGTCAGCATACTTTACCAATATCGTCACTAGTTTTTTAGAGGACTCGAGATTGCATTGAGCCCATTCTCGCATCATTGCCGGATTTGGTGATTCATAACTCGGGGCTAAGAGTATCCGCAGGCCTCGTGGTATTCTATCAACATCTAGATACCGCTGCAATGAGCGGGATTCCCACCATTTACTTTGCTCTGCCCGCATCTTTTTTTCAAGCTTTTTGTATTTGTCTTTTAATGGTTCCATTATATTGTTAGTGCTTGTGTCAACATTACTGGCAGTGTTTGTAACCGGCCGGCAGTCATCAAACAGTTCTAATGCTGCGGCTTCTCTTTCGCGAACTATGTCAGCCGACATTTGCACAATATCAAGTGTATTCTTCCTGGGTTAGTAAGAATCGTCCGTACTTCCACAATAGACGTGAACTTCTAACCTGCACTCCTTTCCTCCCCTTGATTGCCTTTATCACGTACCTCAGTGTCTTTACAGTCCGTCCAAATCCTCCGATTCAATCCGTTCCGTTACACTTCGGTTTTGCGGCGTTTCTCGGCATTGGGGGTCACAACAGCATAATTCCTTCCGGATTCAGTGAAGTACTTCCTGGTTGCCCCGGAAGATCTCGTCTCTCCATGCGTTGTTCCTTTGTGGAAAGGGGGTCCGTATGAAAGCCGAAAAGAGACCACCTCGGCTTGTAATATCAATTCGTCACCGTTTCTCCTCTGAGTTCACAGAAAGACGGGCCCGGACCACTGTTTAGTGCATTAAAATCCTTTATTGCATGCAAGACGGCATAACGCGTTTCAGCTCTCCCCGGAGCCTTGATCACATGACAAAGTTCAGCGTTACCATGGACGTATTTAAAGTGACGAGTGCTTACGTGACTATCATCACCTGTGCAAATAACGCAATGGACATTGAAGAGTTACTGCCTTCGATTGGCTGACACATAAATAATCATATATATACAAAATTCGGGTAAGCATAGCATAAATACATAACATTTTGTAAAAACTCTTGTTACATTATTCCGACATTTCATAGAGATAATATTATTAAAACCTTTTATCTGTGGTTAACAATCAATCGACATTCATGTCATACCCCTTAATATGATTGTGTCATTTTATGTCCTCACGTGTCTCTGCACAAATATAAAATTACTACAAAGAGGGTTGTGCTATGTTGTGTACTAAAGTGCAATGTGCTTAATCACCCAATCACCTAAGTGCAAAGGTTATTCCTTCGTTGACACAATTGTGGTTTGTTTCATCTAAATATGCAAGCAGGCATCATTGACTCAGTTTTGATATAAATGGTGGGATCTCTATGTGTGCACAGAAATATATCTACCCATGTCTAATTCAGTATCTTTATAATTTACCCTAAGGGTCATGGAGGCACACGTTGTCAAAATTGATTGAAATAAGTACTCAATATGAAGTGCAAATTACAATTTACATTTTGTAAATTGGTAATTGTGAGAAGTTGGCCTGGTATATGCTGTTCACTAATTAAAGTGGACACCTTGCACCAGGGCAAATCGACTCTTATGGTAGATAGGTTTAAGACAACCTTTTAAAGAAAGCTATCCTAGTGGTAGCTGTGGAGAGCAGCCTTCAGGCTAAGTCTCGGAGGAATGTAAAGCAGCTTGTTTTACCATATAATCTCTTGAATCACCAAATGAAAAGACACCACACAGGTATATATATCAAATATATATGTATTTATTTCTAAATAACTCTCTACTAATCTCTTTATGAGATTAGAAGACAAACATATGCACAAATCAACGTTTCACAATAAGTTAAGCACAAAATATGGCTGGGGCCCTAGGGGCGTACCAGACCATATACTAAGTAAGAGACTTAGAAACAACGACTTGCAGGGAGACAAGGCCTAGGGCCTTCAGAAGTGCTGGGGCCTCACAAAACCACCCAAGGCAGGTAAGTAAAGGACCCACGGGGGACGCGTGCAGTGTGGATACACAGGCGCGGATCGCCGTTAACTTCAATGGGGCAAGTCGCGGTTGGAAATAAAGAGTTTTAGGATACTTCGGGAGAACCTACAAGCAAGTCACTTACAGGGTAAGTAGTTCTAGGGCCCACACCCACAGGAGCACCATAGTGCTGGAGTTACCTCACCCAGGGAAGCCGGGTGCACAGGTGTCCTTTGGTGTCGGGTCGCGGCGTCGTTTTCAATGGCGAACAAAGAAGACTTGCTGTTTGCGGGAGCTGAAGAAGTGTCCGGTGGAATCCAAGCCTGGATTCTGAAGAAGGATGACCTGAAAGCAGAGGGGACAGTGTTCAAAGTCACTTGGCAGTGACCCGGGGCAAGGAAGATGGATGCCCACCGTCGTCGGTCGCTTCAGGTCGGTTGCGGGTGCCTTGACTCTTCAGCCACGGGGTCCAGGAGGCGTCGACGACGACCAGGAGCTGGATTCGGTGTGTCCCTCGACGTCTGCAGCTGACTGCGGTGTCGGCAACTCGGTCGGAGCCAACAAGCCTTGGCAGCCGCAAGTCTCGGGGAGATGAAGAAAAGTCGATGGCGCAGACCAGCAAGGTCTGAGGGACTCACCCAGCAAGGGTAAGTCAGGGCAGGCCTGGAGCAACCAGAGGAGCCCTTTGGTTTCTTTAAGAAGTCTTCTGGGGACCCACAAGCCAGCGGGCAAGGGATCGCGAAGACACCTCGGGCGGAATCACTCAACAGGGGCCCACGGTCACTCGGGACGGTGTAGGCCTCTGATCTTCGGAGGGATTCCTGCTGGAGGTCGGGACCACACGTGGTCCAAAGCACAAGTTCGTAGAACGTTGTGAAGGGGTTGCACTCGACAATAGTGCACGGTACCCAGGGGTCGCGGTTCCTCGTTACTCGTGGGGTCCACTTGCCTCAGCTTCGCTGGGGACTCACGATGGCCTGGGAGAGGTCAGGAAATCCACTTCTTGGGCTGCAGGGACTTCGGACTCCGGCGGGAGCGGCGTAGTTTGCGACCGTCGTTGTCGTTTTTGGTGCCTGCCAAGCAGGGGAGTCACTCCTTGACTCCAAGGGAGATTCTTCTGTCTTCCAAAGGTAGTGGAACGTCGAAGGGCCAGGATTCTTCTGTAGAGCGTCGTCCAGGGGTTATCTGCTTTGCAATGGCAAGGTTCCCCCTCTTATACTAAAAGAGGGGATGGACTAGCTCTATGACCCCACCTATGGGAGGGTCAAGGGAGGGGTGGCTACACCCACTTCCCTTTGTCCAGTTTCGCGCCAGAGCAGGGGCAGGTAGCCCCTGAGCTGGTTTGAACTGGCATATGCACAGAGGAGCCTTCTGCTCCCCCAGTGCAGGACTTCAAAGCACTCTAAGAGTGCACCCACCCAGCCCCAATACACTAAACCCTGTCTGGAAGGTGGTTACACCTCCCTGTGACAGGATGCCTATTGTTGGGCTTCCTCCACTGTGAGTTTCGGTCATCAGCAGGAGGGCAGCCCAGTGTCTGTGACTGGTGGCATCCATTTTGTGATGCCAGGGCTCTTTAGGATTCTACCGCGTTTCCACAGCAGGTACATGTCTTATCCCTCTAGAAGGGTGGAATGCTACCCCCGCCGCCAAGATTGGCGGGGGGTAGTATTCCAAGATGTTTGACACCAAACACGACATGTTTTGATGCAGCCATTCCAAAGTTAGCATTTACCGCGAGGATATAATGCACTTAAATAGTATATGGTTTAACCGCATCCACAAACAGCACCAGAGAATAGACTCTGAGAGCTGCAGAGGGGCCCTGCTCAGGCAGAGGCACCCCCTCACATAGAAGCCAAGCACCCTGCCCTCAGGATTGATAGGGCCTGCCTTAGGGGTGACTGATAGGTTTATATGTGTGTGCAGGAGAGATATAGGAAACCTATATCTCAGTGAGGGGTGCTAGCACCACCTCACCCAGGCTGCAGTAGCAGGCCTGTGGTGTCAGATTTAGACTGCTTCCCAGGGGTGGCATAATATATGCTGCAGCCCCTGGTAGGCCTGTGAAGTACCTATGCCCTTGGCACCTAAGGTACCATATACTAGGGACTCATAAGGCACCACAGTATCCAATCACTAGTGCACCTAGAGTGCACTCCATGTCGTTTAGAGAGAGCAGATAGACTGGGGCCCTGAATAGCAGGGTCCCAGTCCAACTAAGTCATAAACCAGCAAAACACCATAAAAAAAGTGGGGGCAACCATATAGTCAGATTCCACCTTCCTACATAACCCCCCCAAACGAAAGGAGATAAGGCTAACCTTGGCCAGTTGAGCCTTTATTGACTAAGTGGCCATATAAGGAAGCACCTGCACTAGCATGGTTGCCCCCTGTCTTATGGTCCACTAAGCAATCCCTCACCCTAAGGGTATGAGAGGGTCTCCACCATGGGGAATCACTACCTGTGGTGTGCTTTGGTAAAGTACCAGGCCGGTGAGGTGTCTGAGTAGGGAAGTGTGGCCCTAGGAATGTTGGCCTCAGCTTTCTCAGCTCACTGGTCACCATGTATGCCTGTCTTTCCATGACTGAGTGGTACTCTGCTCTAAGGGTCAACCTTTGACTGCCTACAGCCGGGGGTTGGGTCCCTTTGGGTGGAACACTGGAGGGACATGGCATGTTTGGAACCTTTTGGTCCCAGGTTTGCCCTTGCCTAACAGAGTCCTTCTGGGGGAGGTCCCTACATAAAGGTATGGGGGATCCCTCAGTGGGTTGAGGAATTTCTACCTGGCTAGGGCTACTAGCCTGGGTGCCCCTAATCTGCTGATGGGGGGTTCCTCTGGACAGGGGGCCCTGGGGGTCCACTGACCTCCCTGACCTCTGCAGCCCTGGGCTGACTGAGGCAGGGTAGAGAGGGGCAGGTTACCTGCTCCAGACTGGGTACCACCTTGTAAGGGTCCTCTGCCATCAGGGGGTGGCCAGGCCAGGCCTGACTACCTCTGTGGCAGTTCCTTCACTAGGGGTAGGGTCAGTTCCCTGAGGAGGCTGACCCTTACCTACTGTCTGGAGGGAAGAAGACTTTTCTTCAACCCTTGTGCTCTCTTCTGGGGGAGAGTGGGCCATTCTTCCAGGCTCCATCTCTCCAAAATCTTGGGCTGGGGCTGTGGCCATCACAGCCCCACTAACCTTTACAGGGACACCCAACATCTTCAGATGGGTTTGGTGTTCAATTTCAGCCCAGGCTGAAATTTCCAGATCATTGCCCATCAGGCAATCTACAGGTAAGGTTGGGGACACTGCCACTCTCTTTGGGCCTGTGACCCCCTCCCAGCTGAGATTGACTATGGCCATGGGGTGATCTGTTCTGACACCATCAATGTTGGTCACCTGGTATTTAAACTCAGGTAAAAGCTGGTGAGGGGGGACTAGTTTCCCTGCCACCATGGTGACACTAGCCCCTGTGTCCCTAAATGCCACAGCTTTCTGACCATTAATTATTGGCTCCAGTCTGTACCTGCCCAATGCTATGGGACCCATGGTAAAGGTGGCATATCCTACACCACCATCAGAATCTGAGGAGTCTGTTGAGGGGGTCCTGTCTAAACTAGGGCCCACCTCTGTTCCTCTTGCAAAAGCACCTAACTTTTTGGGTGCACTACTCCCAACTGGAGGATTACTACTGGTAGTACCAGGAGGGGTGGTAGTAGTTGTTGGAGGAACATTTTCTTTATTGCCATTCCTGGGACAACTGGGATCAGATTTCCAGTGCCCAGGCTTTTTACAGACATGGCAATAGGGTTTCTTTTCAGGAGAGGAAGGAGTTTGGGACCCACCCCCAGAAGAGGAATTTTGGGGCCCTGTAGTGGACTTATCCTTGGATTTATCCCCACCTTTCTCTTGGGACTTGGTAGAATCTTTCTTGTGGTCACCACCCTGATTCTTAGGCCTTACCCTGGTTCTGACCCATTTGTCTGCCTTCTTTCCCAATTCTTGGGGAGAGGTCAGATCAGAGTCCACCAGGTACTGGTGTAAAAGCTGGTTTTGACAATTATTAAGGATCTGTTCTCTCATCATTAGATTATAAAATCCTTTGAAATCAGTAACCCTACTGCCAACCAGCCAACCCTCCAGAGCCTTGGATGCACAATCTACAAAGTCTGTCCAGTCCTGAGTCTGTGCCTTCTGGGTATCTCTGAACTTCAACCTGTACTCTTCAGTGGTTAAGCCAAACCCATCTATCAGTGCACTCTTCAGGACCTCATAATCATCAGCATCCTCCTCTCTAACAGTGAGGAGCTTGTCTCTTCCTTTATCTGAAAAGGAGAGCCACAAGATTGCTGCCCACTGCTTTTGGGGGACCTGCTGTACTCTACAGGCCCTCTCCATAGCAGTTATCCACTTGTGGATATCATCCCCACTCTGGTAGGGAGGAACAACCTTGCTCAGGTTCCTATGGTCAGGGACATATTCTCTGCCTCTAGGGACACTGTTGCTGCCACCAGGGGGTTCTAAACCCTCCCTTCTGGAAGCTCTCTGGATCTCCAGGGCTTCTCTATCCAGTGCCAACTGCTTGGTTCTGAGGGCCACTTTGGCTTCCTCATACTGGAGCAGTTTGCACCTTCTCTCAGAGGAGGTCTCTCTTAAGTTAAAGTATGAGCTCCTCTCTTGGACAAATTCTCTGCCAGAGTGATAAGAGTGCTCAGATTCCCTGGAAGGGGATCTGTGCCTCTCATCCACTCTGCCAGTTCTCTTAGGGAGAACTCCTCTGTCCTGTTCAGGCTCCTTGAAGCCTGGCCCTTCAACCACAGAGTCTTGGTCATTCGGATTGTCCTCATCTGACCCAGATACTATGATTGACCCACCCACTGATTCAGACCCCTTAGCTCCTAGAGCCAATCTAAGGTCATCTGCTGTCAGCAGATCTATCAGGTGTAGTGTTGAGGGACTCTGTCCTAGTCCTCAGGTGTCTGTCAACACACATGGCTCTCAAGTCAGAGAAAGCCATGTCCTTATACTGAGGCTGAGTGGATCCACTGGGTCCACCCTTTAAGGACATTCTAGTGTTGTGCAGTGTTGTACTACCTACACTAGTTTGTGGCCTACTGATCCTAGCTTGAGCTGTGGAAAGGGTGTGCTATCCCTTGGCACACAGCTCTAAGTTCAGTAGAACTTATTGATACTAAGCTTGACTTTATATGTACCTTGAGTACCTATAATGGTTTTCAGTTAGTAATTCAAATAGAGATTTTCTGGTAAAACAATGGCAAGCTGGAATCCCACACGCTGCCCACCAATGTGAGAAGTTGGCCTGGTATATGCTGTTCACTAATTAAAGTGGACACCTTGCACCAGGGCAAATCGACTCTTATGGTAGATAGGTTTAAGACAACCTTTTAAAGAAAGCTATCCTAGTGGTAGCTGTGGAGAGCAGCCTTCAGGCTAAGTCTCGGAGGAATGTAAAGCAGCTTGTTTTACCATATAATCTCTTGAATCACCAAATGAAAAGACACCACACAGGTATATATATCAAATATATATGTATTTATTTCTAAATAACTCTCTACTAATCTCTTTATGAGATTAGAAGACAAACATATGCACAAATCAACGTTTCACAATAAGTTAAGCACAAAATATGGCTGGGGCCCTAGGGGCGTACCAGACCATATACTAAGTAAGAGACTTAGAAACAACGACTTGCAGGGAGACAAGGCCTAGGGCCTTCAGAAGTGCTGGGGCCTCACAAAACCACCCAAGGCAGGTAAGTAAAGGACCCACGGGGGACGCGTGCAGTGTGGATACACAGGCGCGGATCGCCGTTAACTTCAATGGGGCAAGTCGCGGTTGGAAATAAAGAGTTTTAGGATACTTCGGGAGAACCTACAAGCAAGTCACTTACAGGGTAAGTAGTTCTAGGGCCCACACCCACAGGAGCACCGTAGTGCTGGAGTTACCTCACCCAGGGAAGCCGGGTGCACAGGTGTCCTTTGGTGTCGGGTCGCGGCGTCGTTTTCAATGGCGAACAAAGAAGACTTGCTGCTTGCGGGAGCTGAAGAAGTGTCCGGTGGAATCCAAGCCTGGATTCTGAAGAAGGATGACCTGAAAGCAGAGGGGACAGTGTTCAAAGTCACTTGGCAGTGACCCGGGGCAAGGAAGATGGATGCCCACCGTCGTCGGTCGCTTCAGGTCGGTTGCGGGTGCCTTGACTCTTCAGCCACGTGGTCCAGGAGGCGTCGACGACGACCAGGAGCTGGATTCGGTGTGTCCCTCGACGTCTGCAGCTGACTGCGGTGTCGGCAACTCGATCGGAGCCAACAAGCCTTGGCAGCCGCAAGTCTCGGGGAGATGAAGAAAAGTCGATGGCGCAGACCAGCAAGGTCTGAGGGACTCACCCAGCGAGGGTAAGTCAGGGCAGGCCTGGAGCAACCAGGGAGCCCTTTGGTTTCTTTAAGAAGTCTTCTGGGGACCCACAAGCCAGCGGGCAAGGGATCGCGAAGACACCTCGGGCGGAATCACTCAACAGGGGCCCACGGTCACTCGGGACGGTGTAGGCCTCTGATCTTCGGAGGGATTCCTGCTGGAGGTCGGGACCACACGTGGTCCAAAGCACAAGTTCGTAGAACGTTGTGAAGGGGTTGCACTCGACAATAGTGCACGGTACCCAGGGGTCGCGGTTCCTCGTTACTCGTGGGGTCCACTTGCCTCAGCTTCGCTGGGGACTCACGATGGCCTGGGAGAGGTCAGGAAATCCACTTCTTGGGCTGCAGGGACTTCGGACTCCGGCGGGAGCGGCGTAGTTTGCGACCGTCGTTGTCGTTTTTGGTGCCTGCCAAGCAGGGGAGTCACTCCTTGACTCCAAGGGAGATTCTTCTGTCTTCCAAAGGTAGTGGAACGTCGAAGGGCCAGGATTCTTCTGTAGAGCGTCGTCCAGGGGTTATCTGCTTTGCAATGGCAAGGTTCCCCCTCTTATACTAAAAAGAGGGGATGGACTAGCTCTATGACCCCACCTATGGGAGGGTCAAGGGAGGGGGTGGCTACACCCACTTCCCTTTGTCCAGTTTCGCGCCAGAGCAGGGGCAGGTAGCCCCTGAGCTGGTTTGAACTGGCATATGCACAGAGGAGCCTTCTGCTCCCCCAGTGCAGGACTTCAAAGCACTCTAAGAGTGCACCCACCCAGCCCCAATACACTAAACCCTGTCTGGAAGGTGGTTACACCTCCCTGTGACAGGATGCCTATTGTTGGGCTTCCTCCACTGTGAGTTTCGGTCATCAGCAGGAGGGCAGCCCAGTGTCTGTGACTGGTGGCATCCATTTTGTGATGCCAGGGCTCTTTAGGATTCTACCGCGTTTCCACAGCAGGTACATGTCTTATCCCTCTAGAAGGGTGGAATGCTACCCCCGCCGCCAAGATTGGCGGGGGGTAGTATTCCAAGATGTTTGACACCAAACACGACATGTTTTGATGCAGCCATTCCAAAGTTAGCATTTACCGCGAGGATATAATGCACTTAAATAGTATATGGTTTAACCGCATCCACAAACAGCACCAGAGAATAGACTCTGAGAGCTGCAGAGGGGCCCTGCTCAGGCAGAGGCACCCCCTCACATAGAAGCCAAGCACCCTGCCCTCAGGATTGATAGGGCCTGCCTTAGGGGTGACTGATAGGTTTATATGTGTGTGCAGGAGAGATATAGGAAACCTATATCTCAGTGAGGGGTGCTAGCACCACCTCACCCAGGCTGCAGTAGCAGGCCTGTGGTGTCAGATTTAGACTGCTTCCCAGGGGTGGCATAATATATGCTGCAGCCCCTGGTAGGCCTGTGAAGTACCTATGCCCTTGGCACCTAAGGTACCATATACTAGGGACTCATAAGGCACCACAGTATCCAATCACTAGTGCACCTAGAGTGCACTCCATGTCGTTTAGAGAGAGCAGATAGACTGGGGCCCTGAATAGCAGGGTCCCAGTCCAACTAAGTCATAAACCAGCAAAACACCATAAAAAAAGTGGGGGCAACCATATAGTCAGATTCCACCTTCCTACAGTAATGAAATTAATGGAATCAAAACACACACATGTGTATGGGTCAAAACATAATAATATCAGTTTAAATTCCTGATGACCCAACATATATACATTTATTTGTTATAGTATTACGTTATTTAAAAAATTATGAAATTATAACATAAATCAACATTATCAGTTTGATAATAGTCTTTTAATTAGATATATGTAAACATATTTATATTAATATATAGGTTTCTTTAACTTAAAAAAAAAGTTTATTTGTTAAATTTGTTGAAATATATATTAAATCTATTTTATTTTTATTAAATTAATGTTACTATTTAATATATTTAATATTCAATATTTTAAATATATTTTAATTTATATATATTTAAAAAAACGATATTTGATACAACAATATTAAAGACAACAATATTTTTTTCAAAAACAGCTATTAGCTAATTTAGTTCACTCCCCTTTTGCCATTGCTTTTATACATTATCAGTGGTTAAGCCCAGAGCAGTATACATCTCTGTCTCATGCTGTTAGCAGTGTGCTGTATAATTCCATCTTCTAATGAAAGTTGGTTTTATAACAATGCATGAGATACTATTTTACATCCGGAAAGCATCATCACTCCTCTCGCATTTGGTCATGTTCAACCATTATGTCACAACTTCATTCTATACAGAAAGCAGTTTGTAATGTTTTTCTGCAGCTGGTATGGTTAACGCTTTTTTTCTGAGTTTTGTTGCGAGCCTGATTTTATACTGTCTGTCTCACTGTCTGATTCTCTTTCACATCAGGACGGCCATCATTGCAACAGGTGTCCAACGTAAAAGACAAAACTCACTTACTCCAGCCTCATCATTGCTAAATATTTCATCAATGTTCACACCGTTAAGCGCACCCCCAGCCAGGGTGTTTCCAGCAAGCCCTACAGTTGGTAAACATTTCAGTAACTTGCAAGATCTACACATAATAGGTCGTCTTCACCTGCTTTGTTTAGAACATACTGGAGATACACTCAGAGCCAAAACAATGACGTTCACCAGCATAATTCATATTTATTTAGCCTCAGGAAACAAGCACACATAATTAGACTAGCAGAAGTGAATTTCTCAACGATCTACTATTTAAGGGTTCTGCTGTGTTCACAATTTCTCAGCTCTCCTGGGATTGCGGGAACAGTGGTAGAAGCTTTTGGTACCCCACGTAACCTACTGCAACCTGGTAAGGCGAGGATTTGTGTCTAAACTCAAGAGTGACATCTAGTAAGGTCTTGAGCTACAGCAACTGTCATAAAGGAAGTTTCTTAGACCAGTTAGTTAGGGATACAGTCCTCCAGGTTACAGTGCATGGATAGAAGAAACAGTCACAGAAGAATTCAAGATCTATCCAACATGGGGAATAGTTGTTTGTATGTCGCTGATAGGGGTTGCAGTACTGCCTGTCCCTATAGTCTTCCTTGTTCGCATATGCAATCTTATTGATGATAGCTCTGGTGGACTGGCTGCAGTTTCTTATAAGCGAGGACATATCATTTAAGAAACATCTAATCTGGAAGATGATGATGCCAATTTGATTCATGGGAAGATTTCCAGTGAGATGCCGTCCCCAAATATTGGCAACAGCATTTACCGGAAGCAAAGTGGATCACCAACTCTAAAAGTTGACACTGCCCCCAATGGGCGATATGGTATAGGATATCTAATGGATGATATGGCAGATATTCCAGATATACCTGAATCTGACCTATAGCAGCAAGATGTGGTGATGTTATTGTTTCTGTTCATATTATTGAACATTAGCTGTGGTAAACAGTTAGCATACCTTAACTTTTGAAAGTGTAGTTGCAGCAGCCCATGTCTGCAGTTTTAATCCAAATTTAAAAGATAAATTGCCTTTAAACAAAAGATTGGCCCTCTCTCCCCCCATTTGCACTGAAACTAATTTTTAGTAGGGAAGAATGAATACCCATCATTCCCCCATGTGTTTCTCAAGATAAGTTTATTTTTTTATTATTATGCAGTAAAATATGCATTTGCCCAAAAATGGCCTGTGCTTTTAAAAATATACAGATCAGCAGATGCATAATCCCCAAAATAATTTCCAGAAAAATCACAATTTTGGATAGTGCCACACCTCCCAAGATATTATCAAATCAGAATTCCTGTTTCACAGTGAAGGTTTTCATTGCACCTCTGTTTTCCTATTTTCATCAGCATTGTTGGACCTTTGCCCTCTGCCCTGTTTCCAACAGGTTTTCTTCAACAATGCCCATAATCAGGTTTATTTTTCAGTTTAACTCCTTCTAGTACCATGAGGTACCCCTGCTGCAACAAAGTGTATCTTAATGTTCAGACCAATTTGTCCAAACGGTAGAGGGCCTGTTTCAACATCCATGCATATGCAATTCCAAAAAGGATGGGGCACCCTCTTAACCTAGATACTTAATGGGCTTAGTGTTAATGTCTCTGCATAAACAAGACTTGAACATTGTCTTGGTTTGTTAGGTTGCTATGTCTTAGTCCCTAATCACAGTCTTATTCAGAGTGTAGGTTTCCTCACCATAAAACCTTGTCCATGTGTCTAGTAACATCTAAGTCTGGCACCTGCTTCAATCATTTAATGCGCAGTGGTGCTGCAGTGTTTTGTCCTATCAATTCTGGCATGTCCATTCAAGTGGTGTTAGGTTGTCTCTCTATATTAAGATCTCATCAAGCATTCTAGGTCTTCACTCATCTTGCTCTAGTTTCTACATAGGAATATGTAACGTTTAGCTAAGGACACCCCTGGTGCCAGGGAAATAGTTAGTGGATAAGGGTGCCTGCATGGTAACCCTTATTTTTAACTTACCTCCTATATTGATCACCTAATAGTGCCAATATGAAGATATTACTGAACACATGTGGCATTGCTCAGTCTTCCAACACATCTCTAGAGAGGGACATCTTAAATCTCAAACATGTACCAATATTACAGTTTTTACTACTGTCCGTATATATTTTTGGGTGATGTGAAGTGGAAAGTAAGAAACAAAGCAATCCGTATACATTTCCAATGTTTTGTAGCATAGAAGAGTGAATATATCTCCTGTAAAACTGTAACAATCATAAACAATTTCTGCTTCATGGCTAGGGAATGTTCCCACTACTGTGTCAACAAAATGACAGATGCTGTGGGCATTTACTCTGCCCACTGGAAGTGACTGATTCATGATTGTGCACAGGATTTGCCGCCCGGAGTTGAGGCTCCATGATGAACCTGCACACCGGCATCCAGAGCAGCATTTTGCCTCATCCTAATCCTGCCAATTTCGACAATTTCTGCAATCGGAGCACTGGCGGAGCATTCTGAACGCTAAACCGCCTCCCTACGATCCCGCCTCGCTGAGATATGATTCGCGTCTTTCCCGCACGGAAACGAACCAAGATGGCACCCGGGGAATTGTGAAAAAACAACCGGGAGCTGAGAGAAGTTGACTGCGATATCGCCGGTTGCCGCTTTGATCATCCGATAGCGGCCTCAACCACCCCCCCTGCCGCCCGCATCTCGATGCAAGGTTTGACCTCCCTACTGGCACTGAGCGGAGGAGATGAGTAGAGACACGGGAGGAGCAGCGCAACAGACAGAGGTTTCGAGTGCCAGGACATGCAGCGCCCTACTGGAGAAGGTAGTGTGTGGCGGCGACTTGGGGTCCCAGAGGAGCGAGAATGTAGCGGAATCCACCGGGAACCAAGTAAGGGGGAATAATGCACTCACCCAGTGATGTAGACCCGCGAGGGAGGCCCCGGACGATAGTTACTGCCTGGGAGTGCTGTAGCCTGGCCGAGAACGTTTTGACTGATGCGTGCTGGAGTGGCGGGCCCCCTGATGACTGCCCGTGTGTTGATACCGGGCCTGCGGCTGGCAGCACGCTCCAGAGGGTAGAGAGGCAACAAAAGCTCAATGCCTGACCCTAAGATGGCGGCTGCGGTCGAAGGCGGCGCCATCAAAGTATAACACTGGAACCACACAAAGAACTAACCTTAATCCAACCGGACGCACACCCGATGAAGTATTTGCCGCATTTTTTTGACTTCATTAGGGGCTCTGCTGCTGTTTGTTTAAAGCGTGTTGCCTGTCCTTTAAATGGCGACTGTATGAGCAACACGGAGCTCCTCCTTCCAGCCTGGCGATTTGGTGCTTTGTCAACGTGGCGCTAGCCAAGTGGGAAGAGGCAATACCATTAGACCCTTTTACAGGGAGTGCCTTTCTCTACGAGCTTGACTCCCTTAAATGGCCCCCACGACTATGCCCTTGTCCAAAGCACTCCTACTCCCCTTGTAGTGGATGGACCCAGCTTCTTTGCCCTGGAGTCTCAGAGACCCCTCTGAGAGAGTCCACAGTGACAAGGGTGACACACATAGTGGAGGACTGGGACTGATCCCCTTACCACTGGGAGCCGTCTCCTACCCTGCCGGACGTCGGACACTGTGTTCCTGCTGGGTTTCCCACCCCCTCCCCCACCTCTTTCCTCCTTCATTCCTCAGAGTGTGCCCGTGACCAAAGCACTCCTCTCCCCTTGTTGGGGAGGGATCCTGCATCTTATGCCCTGGAGTCTCAGCGACCCTGCTGAGAGAGTCCACCATGAAAATGGGAATCACACATAACTGAGGACTGAGAATGATCCCTGTCCCACCCAGCCGGACGCCAGACACAGTCACTTCCCCGTCTCTACGCTGTGTCCCCCACACCCTCCACCTCCGCTTCCCTCCTTCATTCTTTGGCTACCTCCCCTTTTCCCTTCCTCTCTCCCCTGAATTCCTCTCCACCTGCCTGCTTTGTCTATCCTTACGCCTATGCTCCGCTTAATTCTCCCTCCCCTCACCCTTTTACATTACCCCCTTACCCCTCTACACGCCATTAACCTAAAAATGTAACTTGTAACTGTTGTACCTTATGTAACAACGTATAATTTGTAAGATATGTAACTCTCCTCATGTAAAGCGCTCTGATACCTCCGGATCTAGTCAGCGCTATATAAAACTCAAGTAAATAAAAAAAAAATAGTTAGTGCCTGACTTAAGCGGGATATCTGCAGACCTATACATTTTACCAATGCTTATTTTATAAATATTTAACACCTGCTCCTACCTGGTGTTAAGTCGGACGACAACCTGCACCATAAAAGGGAGCCCAGCCCACAGCCACACCAGAAGACCAACAGATGCCATGGAGCTACTGATCATGCAGCTCAGAGCCCCTAGAGGGCCACAACACCCACCGCCACCACCCCCAGGACCCCCTCTGACCCCCTGGGGCCCTACCCCTGGCACCCCCCTCCCCGGACAAAGATATCTCACATCTACCTTACAAATTCATGATCACAACAATTCGCCTGATGTCGCACAAGTACAACAATTAACATTCATGTGTGGCCAGAAAAAGGAAAAACCTTCATACATCTTAGAATTCCAAAAATAATTATTTAATTCAAACTTAACTCAACACCAAAAAGTGGAAGAGTCATGGCGGGTCTCCTCTGGACAATCTGCAAGTCAAAACCTGCAAGACAAAATTGAAGATAAGAAGGTGCGTCATGCGCCCAACAAGGGACAGAGAGAGAGAGAAAGAGAGAGAGAAAGAAATGTAGAGAGAGAGAGAGTGAAAGAGCGGGAGAGAGAGAGAAAGAGAGAGAAAGGGGGAGAGAGGGAGAAGGAGAGAGAGAGAGCAACAGAGGGAGAGAGAGACAGTGAAAGAAAGAGAGGGAGAGTGAGAGAGAGAGAAAGATAGAGAAAGAGAGGGAGAGAGAGACAGTGAAAGGAAGAGAGGGACAGGGAGAGACAGTGCCGACACTGCGCACCCAGGCCTCACACCTCACCTGCTGCCACCGGTGTGTCTCCAACCACGTGCCGGTATACACTGCAGGCCACCAGGTCCCTCATCTGAAACAGAGTCCACAGCTAATGATGGCAGAGTACATATCATTGCACACAGCAACATCGCTTGGCCGCCCCTGCGCACACAGGCTGCTGCACCCCAGCCCCTCCTGCCGCCCAGCGGGGATTGCCCACCCCTGCGCACACAGGCCTCACTGCTCACCTTCCACCACCGGCGTGCCTCCAAGAGGGCCCACCACGTGCCGGTGCGAATTTCAAGCCCGGGGCCCGCGACCTTGGCAGCCTCCACATCATGCAGCCACGCACCGCGGTCCACCAGGTCGCACACTTGATTCTGGGTCTTGATATTGCAATGGCAGAGAGCATATCAGTGCACACGGCATCATCGCAGGCTGCACACCCACTCAGCACTTTAGGTGCCCCTACCTCAGTGCACAGAAAGTCACCATCCCGTGGCCGTAGGCCCATGCCGGCCACAGTGTAACCGGTGCCACCGACTCCGTGCAACGCAAGTCATGGACCCTATCTGATTGAGCCCCGTCATATGGCAGGCGGACGCAGCCATGTCACCTCAGGCAGTGGGGAAGAACTGGGACACGTTGCGTCGTCGTCCCCCCTATATACGTAAGCCGAGTGGGCTGGCTCGGCGTACGCCAGGCCAGCATAGGGGTGTGAACAAATATCCCTTGTGTCTGGGCGTGGTTCATATCTGGGCTGCACAGGAAACCGACTGATGCGTGTGTCTCTGTTGCTGTGTCTGTGCCACACGGCCCGCAATTGACAATGTTGCACCCTGTGAAGCAAATCCCACGACATGAGCAACATGGACGTAAGGGGGAATCACTGACCCTACATCCATCCATACTTTCATACTTGAATGATCAAAGACATGACACATCTGTGCGAATCAGAATGTTCTATTCACATCCAATGGAGTGGTGCAGCTGGAGCAGTACAGGGCCATGCAAACCCCACTTCACATATTCGGCCCGTGGAGGGCCAGCCAGAGTCCTTCAGGGAATGACAAGTACCACGGAAGAGGAAGAGTGCAGTCTGCAGTCTGATCGCTGTGTCATTGGCAACCAAACAGAATATGGCAGTCCATGTCGAGGTCCAAGGTGAGTGTCGCAGAGTGCATAGGGGGACAGTGGAAGTTGATGATGCAAAGGGCAGGACCAAGCAGAAACAGACCATATGGCGGAGATGAATGCTACTGCCTCCTCCGTACCAGTAAGGTTGCTTCACCCGCATCTTCATCCTCTGATGTCACATGTGCCTCACACGTGGGTGGTGGTGGTTTGTCGGCCGCACTGTGTGCCACTGACACATCAGGGGGCGGAGATGTGGAGGTAGAAGCAGCAGCAGCATCCATCTGTGCAAGGCCTTGAGGCAGCAATGCCATGACGATGTGCTGCAGGGCATGGAAGGTCCCAGCCACAACTCGCTGGTGTGCAGCCATGGCAGCCATTCTTTCCGCCGTCATCCGCCCCATGTTCTCCATGTGCCCCCGCATCTGTCCCAACTCCTGGCTGACATCGCTGGAGCCACTCTGACTGGACAGTTGTTCTTGTCTCAGTATCATGACTCCAGCGATGTCAGCCATGGATCATTGGAGAGCATGGAGCGGACTGTGGGTGTCCGACAGGGACTGTATGTGGTCCCTGATGGGAATCAGACACCCATGTATGGCATCAAGTTTGGCTGCCATGAGGTCGAACCCCACCCGCACCTGCTCGGCCATCTTCTCCTGGGCCTCCATCACACTGCGTTGGAAGGCCATGTGTTGTTCGTGGGGGTCCTGGGAGACGGCCGGGGTGGTAGGTGCATCCTGCTGTGTGGTCTGTGCAGGGGGTGGGATCTCCTCGATGCAGCGGGGCTGACCTGCTCCTGGAGATGGGGTGCCGAGGCAGTCGATGAGGTCTTGGAGGGCTTCGGTGTCGATGTCGGAGGTGTCCTCCCCGTCATCGGTGAAGAGTTGTTGGGGCTGCTCTGCAGGAGGGGTTGATGCTACCTCTGCAATGTGAAGGAGAGATGCAGTATTACATTGTGTTCACATGTGTGTTGACGCATTGTACAAGTTCACATACAGACTGCATGGCAATGTACATTGTGGCTGTCCAGGAGGTGCTGCCTATTTGATGGGGGACAGTGGACATTTCGACAACATCACGGATATGTGTTTGTGCCTGTACATTGACATCTCACATTTCCCTGCTATGCCAAATGTGATTGGCAAGTTTCTACACACAGGCAGCACCTGTGGTGTCCTCTGTCCTGTTGTTAACGTGTTGCAGTCTGTACCACATTGTTGTCAATGCTGATGTGCTCTGAATGTCATGTGTGTGTGCTGCATTTTGGGGGGGTCACCCCTGCAGCTCTGATTTGGCTGCCCCTTGTCCCTTTCAGGTGGTGTGCCTTTGACATCTGTGCCCATACAGTGCTGAGATGTTGCAGACTAGGGTGGATTTGGGTCTTGGTGGCAGTTGGGACTCTGGGGCATGGTTTGTCCGCAGATGTGTAGTTGACGTCAGGGGTTGTCTGTGCAGGTGGATGTGTCAGAGTGTGACCTGCTCCTTTAGGAATATGGTCCACACTCCGCCACGTCATGGTGATCGGACTGCAGCCATGCTATTCGTCATGCAGTGTCACTTGCATTGTCAGTGTGGCTCACGGACCCGCAGCTTTGTTGGGTTCAGCACATGTGCATGGGTTGGTAGTGAGATGAGTGATGTGTGGGAGGGACTTCTCTGGGCACATAGTCAACGGGGGCCTATGTGCAGTTGCTATGTGTGCTGCAGTGTGCCAAGGGGTTCAGGGACATGATCCAGAGTCATTGTGGGTGTTCAGTGTGCTATGCTCCATTGTTCATGTGTGCCATTGTGCCCATCTCCCCCCGTCCTCCCCAGTCCCTGGTCATTACTCACCCTGTTGCTGTTGTGTCGGGTCATGTTGAGCAGTGTCCGGTCCCCCGACTCCTGCCACCGTCTCCCCACTGATGACTGTGGACACCATTTCCTCCATCTCATCCAGCTCCTCCTGTGGTTCTGGACTCCCACCTCCAGTCTGCATTGCTGCCTTCTGGTTGTTGCCGAGTTTCTGCTTGGTCTTGCACTTCACGTCATTCCAGCGCCTCTTGACCTCGTCCATTGTCCTCCTCCGCACTCCGACTGTATTCACCTTGTCCACGATGGACTGCCATATTCCATTTTTTGTTGCCAATGACACAGTGGAGGTGACGAACAGATGTTGATGGTGTTCTACCACCTCCATGATCAGGATCCTGTTTTCCTGCAGACTGAACCGCGTCTTCCTCTTCTTTTCCTTGCCCTTCCCTGTCCCCGAGGTACCAGCCTGCTCCTCCGGGGGGCTTGTGGGGTTCTGGCCGTCCTCTGTCACTGCTCCGGCTGCCTCCATTGTGCGTTGCTGTAGTTTGTTTTTTGTTTGTGTTATTTTTTGGTGCTTTTGTAGTGGTTTTTCCCACCTGGCGCTGCTTTTCGATGATTGTCTTATCGCGGTTGGGCCCATCGCAACTTTTTTCGCGCTCGGGTTTGGGTTTTCATCGCGTCCCGGTAATGTTTTCGCGGACATTTTGCGCGTTAGCGTGGGACTATCGCATGGTACCGCCGTGTTGGGAATACAACGTTAACACTGCGTTATTTTCCCGCGATGGACTGCGATCTGCAAAGTTGCGTTCAGCTAATTTTGCGATAGTTAACACACGTTCTTGAGAATATTCCCCTGTGATTTCAAGCACAAGGATTTTGTTGGTTCTGATCGCGTGATTGGTGGTGTCTGCAAGCCTGTAATACAGATATTTCATTTTTTCCGTAACATTCTAAACATAGCTTTCTTTCTTAAAGAAGAAACGATGCAGCACAATATCAATCAATAGGTTAATGGTTCTCCATGCGCATTATTCACCAGAGAATAATAGTTTACCCACTGTGAAGTTTGCCTGTGCAAACAGGATGGAAAATGCAATTGGAAACATCTAAAAGAGAGACATATCTTGAATTCGAGTTTTCAATGATGTTGGAGAATGCTGAATAAATGACTAGCAAGAGATTAAAAACAAAACATAAATGTAATAAAAATAACCTGAGAAAAGGACTGAGCAAATTCCTCTTTCCGAGGTTTAAAATGCTATGAAATTGTTCAGTATGAAAGCCTTCTACACAGTACCAATCGAATCATGGCCCCCCATTTGCACATTGGTCATCGAGGGAACTTCATAACTAATGCAGTGTGTAGGCATCTAGAAGACTACCATTGAAAATCAGTGGGAAAATTCAAGGGTTGGAGGACAGAATTACCAGCCACTGGGTGGGACTATAAACATATCTCAAAAAGATCCGTATTGGAAATATGTGGAGCAAAATATTGATAGATTTGTGCTCCCTGATAGGAACTAAAGAGTCGAGGGCAGTCCTTAGTGGCAGGGGGTTATGTACGTAGTTCATAGTGTGGACAGGAAGGAGGCAAAAAAAACTGCATCAACTAGATCCTATGAAATTTAAAAGTGTTACTAGACCAGAAAGATACTGCAGTGAATGATTAAAGATTGATAGGGCAGCTGAATGTGCGATTAAATTGTTGGCTACTAAGCTAGACCAGCGTAGGAGAAAGGCTCACTTTGTCTTGCAGTCTGGGACTGCCCCGAAAGCACACTGGACGATATCAGTGACAGTGAGTTGATATCAGTTATTGGTTGGAGTTATTGTCTGGGACTGCCCCACAAGAATGCTGGAAGATATCAATGACAGTGAATAGGCATTAGTTCTTGGTCGGAGTTACTCTATGTCAAAGGATAAATGTGCAGCACACTATTATTAAAAATAAAGCACCCCATTACCATATTCCTTAGAGGGGCATGGTACTTCTTTAGCATTTTATTTTACTCCCAGGAGGCTGCTGTGACTGCTACAACCCCCCCTAGACACTTGCTGAATTTGGTTGTGGTGCCCCTGCCATACTGGAGCGACCACGAGTTGAGAAATGATGCCAATAAAGCAGCCCTGCAGGAGATTATGGGGTTCTCCAGCCAGAGCAGTGAATATTATATGAGCTGCTCTCCTGCTGCACTGGAGAGAGCCACTGCCTTTTTCTTTGCCACCATGTACAGCTTTTCTTGTTTTTGTTTTAGGGGGTGCCCAGTCCCACCAGGGCACCCCCATTCCTCCACAATGTTGGGAGCAGCTAAGGTAGACCACCCCTAACTGCCCCACTGGCTCCCACGTGGCCTGCACCTTCGCATTCGGCCACGGGAGCCAGCAGCTTTTCTTTCCCTGTCTGCAGGCAGGGAGCTCTTTTGTGTCTTACAGTGGCCACCTGAGTCCCCAAGACACCACTGACACAATCCTTCTCTAGGCATTTGTGGGTTGGAGATGGGGTCCCCGCCCCCTCTTTTCAAGTACCGCCCAAGGGATAGAGTCCTTGAGCCAAGAGATAGTCTGGGGAGGGGGCCCCACATAAACCCCTCCCTGGAAAAAGTTCCACACGCTCCTCTCGGCACATTGGGGTCAAAGGTTGCCAATCTTCAGAATGCCATATTGTGGGCCAATTTGGATGATCCCGGGCTCATTTTACTCCTGGTGGTGAGCTCTAGTGACCGGGAGCAGTTTGAGCAAACCTCCTCACCTACAAAGCAGTGTAGTTTACAGGGAGCTCGTTCTCCTGGCTCCCTGCACCAGCCTTCCTCCTTGCCTTGGTCTCTGGGTGCAGAAGTCCAGGACTTTCCCCCAAATGGTCCACAGTGGGTGAAAGGGGGCAGCCTCACTGGCGCTTGGGAAGACCTAATGGTCCTGGGGTGAACTGAGCAGGGTCCTTAGTCCTTTCTGGGCATCAGAGAGTTCCTCGTTCCAGTTGGACATGGCAGCGCCAGGGTCTAGCATCAAAGCGCAGAAAAACACCAAGTAGGACCGAGTCTCCCCCTTGTGCACAAGTTTTTTAAGGGAGTGAAAGATTCCAGAAGCCAGGCACCCCTGGCCAATCCTAAGGTGCCACGTCACCTCTCCACCCCTGTCCCAACCCTCCTGCACAGCATGCTGGGACAGTTCAAGATGGATTAATCCAGGAGTCACTTGTCACATTTCCTTTGGAGGGCCTCAGGCCCGCCCACAATGACATTACTGCCATGGCCTTTCTCACTAATTGTTCAAATGGGGGGCCCCTGCTGTGTTGGCTCCAGAGGTCAGGGTTCCCTCTTTTGTTCAGTGGTCTTTGGCAGACCCATCCCTGGTACAGTGTGATAGCTGATTGATTGATACAGATCTTGCAGCCCCACCCCTTTCCTTCTCAGGAGCTGAGTGAAGCACTATTAATTTCTCCCCCTTCTTGTGGGGAGGCCTTTTTTTCCTGCTGCTGGGGAGAAATGTAATTAACCCGGCACAGCAGGGTGACAAAAAAGCTGGCTCTAATCCTGAGCTGAGGCTAGAGACATTTGACAATTCTGAATGGCCCATAAGTTGTACAGCTATCTGTTTGGAACTTGCAGATTTGATTTCCTCATCACTGGTCTGTGTAGGCCAAAAGGAAGCAAAACTGCACTCTAAGGCAGTTTTCCCCAATGTGTATAATAAAGTGTCACCACAGACAAAACAATAAATCAAACTGGCTTTCCCTTTTAGTGTACACTAACATTATAAGGCCTACCTCAGGTCAATATCCAATTCTGCAGAGTTTCCTCTTGACCAGACTACCTGTGCTCAGGTACCGGGCTGCTCACAACAGTTGTTTCCCATGCGCAGTCCGCACATGTGTGCAAACGCATGTGTACACATTTTCATGTATTAACCAACCAAGTGCCCCTTACCCTTGCTGCGTCGCAACTGCCTTATCTTAAAAAGTGCTGTGGCAACAATATGGGTCCCGTGCTCTCCATACCACTGGAGTCAAGCTAGCCTGGCTGAAAAGGGGTGAAACCCCGAAACCGGTCACAGGATGCTTGTTTCCAGTCCTGGGAGGACCTGGCCTGGCAGTTCGGGCTGGACTGTTCCCATGGGGAGCAGGTTCAAGACTTATTTGAATATGGCTGGGTTTAAACTGGAATGGCATGGGGAGCAAACAAACAATGGATTTAGGCCCAGATCTCTGTACTAGGGTGAACATTTGACATTGTTCAGCATTCTGTCCATCATTTGTTCTTTTTGCATTTTTCTTAAAAAGCGGACACTGGCAGTAAACACACTTCATCCATTTGCCATGTTATTATCGTGGGTGAGACACATGTAATGAGACTAACAGTAAAAAGTCCAAAACCAGGTGAACCAAATAGCAAAAAAATCAGCTGTACTGAATGGGCGGAACCCAATTGCAACAAATTTCGTAGAGCTTTTTCCTTATTCTTACTGAGCAGACCCTATGAATCAGTTTGATCTTTTACTCTATACTTAAAATTGTTTTGGAGATTGACCTTATGTTATCCTCTTACTGATTATGAATCATTTAATTGGCTAACCAATTGCCATTTTGCTTTCTGTAATGATTCTTAACTTTAAATAAGCCTTCCTAGTTATGGCTTTTTATCTTGTATTGTGTAAGTATTCTTTGTTTCACTAAGGCCCTTGTCCTTGGGTCCTAGGGCCCAAAGTGTCTAATCAGCATTTTGAGTAGAAAGCACCTAAACTTTACTGAGACAGCTCCCCTTTATCACAAGGAAGAAAATCAATGACACAACTCAGTAAGTCTCAGTTTAATGTAGGTTGTTTATAGATTTAATTCTCTCCAGTTTGTTAATTGTTAAGGACGCATTGGTAATGGACATAGAAAATTGGCTTTATAGACAGAGCACACCTTTATTCCTATGATCATAACCTGCCCTTTTAAAGTACCACTCATCCAATTCAAGGATAAGAGTTGGATGATTTTATTAAGACTGAGAATTTAGTGAAAGTGTTACAAACAGTATGCTCATCTAACTTTAATTTGAAATTGCAGTACTACAGTTAGAAAATTCTGTATTTTATACAAAATATTTAACATTTTCATAAGCATCTATTTGCAAAAACTTTCTGTATGTTTAATTATGCTGATAATAAGATGATTCAACTGTTTGCTTTTGATATTGCCTACCATTGACTTTGGATACTCCTTCTTGGCAGACAATGATGGCTGTTAGTCTATCATACTCGCTCTGCTCTCATCTCATATTCTTTCCTCTATATCTATTAGTCTCCTGTTATTCGCAGAAATCATAGTCTCATAGTGTGGATATGTGTGAGTTTACTGTGCCAGTAGTTTCATAATCATCAGAGAATGACTTGTTCGGAGCATTGGGGAAGGAATTCAGTGGGACCCTGGTGCCACAGGGTAAGTCAGTCGTGCATCTCTGAAAGGAGAGGGCAACAACCACTGTTTACAGCAAGATCATTTGGAAGGGGGGTGCAAAACTAGGTGGCTGGTGGCCTTATGCTAAGAGGGGTTTGGCAGCCTTTGATGGCCTTGGACAGATGGATTAGAACTTCTTTCATGTAATGTCAAAGAAACAAAGGCTGCAGCAAATCCTGCTGTAGATATGGGTTCAAGAACAATCTCACTTGACACTTTTCCACACTTTCCTCTAGCATCTTTTGTATCCCAACATAAATTAACATTGTTAATCAATATTTTATTTTTTGCAGAATGCTATTTTTAATAAATGAATTTAAAGTTGGAGAAAAAAAGATTTCTGATAACATATTTTGCATGTTTGATAGAGTGGGTATTGACCAGCTTAGATCTGTCTTGATTATTTTGATTCTGAACCAAATGGTTTTTAGACTACTGCTGTGGATCAGTCTCACTAACTGAGTGTCACTCACTGTAAACTTCTGTAGAATGGACTTCAGGAAACTGCCAGTGCCTGACTTTTAAAATAATGTCTATTTCTGTGCAGGAGCGGTAAGAGACTCTACAGTGGTTACACATGTATATATGTGCATATGCCTGTGTACACATGTGTGCGCTGCACAAGTGAGACTATTGTAATTTTTAGGCTGTCCCTTCCAATACATAATCAGATTGGTATGTATGAAGGTTTTGACACTGAATTCCGCAAAGCATTAATGAGGAGGTGGTAATCTTTTTGCAAACAATAAGGGACCACTTCGCCTTTGTGAATGTTCACAAAAACATTTTTTAAGAGTAGTCAGTGCTCCCATGGACCACTGCCTACTCTTAAAAAAGAGCACTGGTTATTCTGAAATAATGAAACTTCCACTTTTCATTCTATTAAAGGCATTCCTTTTTCCTTTAAAGAAAATGGGTTGCATAAAAAAAATGGCTTAATTTAAAAGCAATCAATGACATGGTGGTCTGCTGACCCTATCAGGCCACCATTCCTGTGATGGCTGTCATTCCTAGTGGGTCGCACTATGCAACCTACCTCGTTAATATTCATAAGGTAGGTCAAATTGTGGCCCACTAGGAATTGGTAATTTGCAAACCAACCTATTGATACATAGGTTTGTTCTGAAATTACCACACTGGTTGCAAAAATACTGGTCGCAAATTGTGACCAGTATTTTGCGATCAATTCTTAGTACATCTGGCCCTAGGTCACCTATTTATCAGCTGTGTGCTTCCTTACCTATGCATCCATACATGCACAGTTTCATCCATCCAACCATTAGCCCTTTCTCATGCCATTCACACATCCACACAATTGCACAAGCAAACTCGCCAAACATTGAAGTGAATTGAGCTGTCTGTAGCCCATGCACTAACTCAAAGATTTTCCGAGTTCATGTCGGCACTATAAGCAGGGTAATTTTAGAAAGACAAACTCACAGATCCCACGTGCAGTTTCGCTTAGCAGTAAACGGCATCGTGATACGGCTCCTGGAACCGAAAATACTCTAGTGTGAAGTAAAGTATGCTTTTATTTTCATTGCACATTTTACAACAAGATTAACGAAGGCGCTCATACTTAGCTGTACTGCTCAAGAATGCCTTGCATTACACGCCTCGCATTACAACAAACAAACAAGTAAACAAACATCTTCTGAGGAAACTTTACAAGCACTCATCCTGATTGCCCTGCGACAGTGTTAAAGCAGGTTTTAATACAATAAGGTTCTGTATGTTCGAACACAATTGACACAGCAGGTTTTAAGGTGGCAGAAGCAAGTACCTGCCGTGACAGTTCAGTTTAAACAAAAGCTTACTGGGGTCTTTTGGATTTCATTACCTGAAAACAACAGCTTGCTCTGAGCATTAAGTCTGGATAGATTACTGGGAATTATAGCTACTTAAAATAGCTTAGTTGGAAAATGGAATCGCTGCCATGTGTGCTTTGTAAAAACAGCATGAAAGGTCTCATCAGTCAACATTCATTAAGCAATAAAAATTTATGAAGTATCACAAATGTACCTTTTCCTCTAATTAAAATTCAGATAATTTGCAGAAACCAAGTGCCGAAATATGTTTCTTGGTTTAAAATATAAATAGAGCTGAGTGCTTACTGCACCGCTCCAACTATGATGGATTGTTGCTCATCCAGTAAGACAAATGCGGAAAAAAATAATTAAATCAGCATATAAAGTCTTTCTGGCTTTATGGAATAGTACTTACAAGGTGTAGTTTCACAGTTGTGTTGAAGTGAAGCATAAAACTTCGCAACTTTAGGGAAATTCGGCTATAGTGATAGGCGCACATGCATCAAAGCTTTTTGCGATCGCAAACGGTGCGATTCGCAAAAATCGGCCGTTTGCGATCGCAAAATGGGCTTTTGCGATGCATGAAACAATTTGGCATGCGCAATTTCGGTAATCGCAATTTTTTGCGATTTCCCAAATTGCGATTGCATTTAAGGAATCGCAATTTGCGATTCCTTAAATGCAATGCAAGATGCACTTCCAAATAGCGATTTCGCTATTTGGGGGCGCAATTTACCGTAAAATAAAACAAAACGGTATTTTGCAAAAACTTTGAAAAATGCACTAAAGTGCATTTTTCAAAGTTTCATGTCACACACACACATGCCCTTGGGGCATGTGTGTGCGCAACATGGGTGCACAGTACAATTTCACGGGTGCAACAGGGTGTCCTTTTGACACCCTTGCACCCTTGAAATTGCATGCGCAATTTGCAAGTACCAATTGGTACTCGCAATTTGCACATGCAATTTCCCATTCATTCCTATGGGCCTGAAGGCCCATAGGAATGAATGGGCAGCCATCCCTTAA
Source organism: Calotriton arnoldi (assembly GCA_963921515.1). NCBI lineage: Eukaryota > Metazoa > Chordata > Amphibia > Caudata > Salamandridae > Calotriton > Calotriton arnoldi. The sequence continues at coordinate 2,513,589 of CAWUFW010001811.1, read as the reverse complement.
TTGCATCTCGCAATTTGCGAGTCGCAATTAAGGGATGTATAGGAATCGCTATTTTTATAGCGATTCCTACATGCATAGGCTTTTGTGAGTACTTAATTGCGATTCCTTAATAATCGCAATTAAGGACTCGCAAAATCCTACTTTGATGCATGTGCCTGATAGTGCCTTGACTTTTTTTGTTGAACATAATCATAAAATATGAAACTCTACGTGTTGAATGTTACCTTGTTTAGACAGTTAACGTTCTACAATTTATATAAACGAATAGTGTTTAAAGCTTGCAACACATGTAGTTACCAGATCAGGGGCATTGTTGTCAATTCTGCAGCCCGTGGCCCCAAAGGCAAGAGTGGCCACGCTGTGCCATTTGCTGCCCCACTTCTCTTGGTGTATTGTTGGGTTGGGGAGGTCTGTACTGGCTACATGGAGCTGGGTATCTGTGGCTGGCAGATTTCGCATAGCCATGAGGGAGGTGGAGCAACATGCTTTGCAGAGTTAGACATAGGTCTCATTATGAGAGGAAATGCTCACCTGCAGAATGGACATCTATCCCACTACCAAGAGATCAAGAATTCATATGGTGCTTCTCTGTTCTGACCTTCCTCATGCACTAATATCAATTTAGGTCAATTTACCAAAATGCCAGAGGTAATCTCAATTACATGACAAGCAGTAATGACATATGATCGTTGACATGCTGTCACCCTCCCCTCAGCTGTTTGTTTCTCAACTCCCTGTATTTTTTATGACCTCTCGCTCACTTGTCTTTCTCTGTTGTAGCCTCTATGTAACCACTGCTCTCCGTCACTGTCACTGTGTCTTTTCACTGATATCCTTATAATATCTCACATGTCTGATTTTCTCAGCTGAACTGTGTATTTTGTTATGTCGAATTGCATTCATATATTTCAACAAAAAATGCGGAACATCACTATTTCTTCTTAATCAAAATAAAAAGTTCAAAAATCCCAAAGAAGCTCCAAAGATTGTTCTTTATTGATAGAAGAATTCCAATGCATATTTACTCATAGCGAATGCATTTTGTTCTGAACAAATTTAATCAGGGCTATAACAGAATACAATACAATTGACATTGCTATTCCAAAGACCGCGGCTGAGCTGCCGACACCGCTAGCACATCACAGATTGCCGGGGTCACTTCCAGAGAAAAGCAGCTGCCATAGGGGGGTACAGAGGAGTTTAACTGCTGTCCGTATTACGAGTTGGCTTTCCAACGAGCCGATTGCGATGGGACCGATGGCTTCAAGTTGGCGGAAATGAAGGATTTGGTGTGCATACCCACCCCTTTCCTGTTCTTCCCATCACAGTTTGACATGGATCCCTTTCTCCAGGTCTCCCTTTCACAGCAGCATCTTCACCCCGAGGAGTACGACCCTGTGTGTAGTGATATACAGATCAGCCTTTTTTGTGCCATATACCCATTGCCTAGACTGCTCACATATTGGCCAGACTCTGGCATTGGATAGATGGTATTTTTATGCATGTATTATGCATATGTGTGCGTTCGACACATATGCAGTCAAAATGTTCACACAGGCATCAATACATATGGAAAGATAATCACCATTGCGGCAAGATCTCCGCAGCCACATCACTGGCACCAGGGTAAACTCATAATACAACAGTCTGAAGACCGCCAGCGCTGTGGTCTACTGGCGGCCACGGACATGGCATTCGGACAGGTGAACAACCAAACTCGTAATCAGGCCTAAAGTAAAATGTACACATATAAAATTATTAAATGCATTGAAAAAATAAAAACATATTTACATTTTATTAAACTATTACAAATAGTCTTGAAACTACGTAACAAAATGTAATATTTTGAAAACAGAAACATAACAAACATGTAAAACAACAGTAGAAAAAAAACAATTAAATAAAAAAAGTATGTGCACAAGTCTAGCACAAGCAGTAATAGATTCAATAGTATTATACCAATCCAGTAATAGCAAATCAAAAAACTTTTTTCTGCTTCTCTTGGATTGCTTTTATTATGTTTGGCTCTTGGGCCTCTTCTTTTGTTTCTATAGCCAGCCAACACGTGTTTCATCAGTGAGGGAATACCTCGTGACTTCTTCAGGGCTGCGTTCTTGATGCTCTATCGGTGCAACACAGCCTGCCCACTGGTGCTAATTCCAACCCGGCCATTGCGATTAGTGTTATATCATAAGTCTCCCGTACCAAATATGTAAGAATGTATCTGTCAAATATCTAGAAATGTCCGTAGTGTCCGTCAAAACAATATTCCTCTCAGCCTAAGCGGCCAATTATGTGTACACAAATTAGAGGTGGACAGGCCAGCTATCACAGCGGTATATGTCCGCACGTCACATGCTTAATTCCAGGTCTCTGGCTATTGGTATGCTCAATTATTCATGATCCGAAACAGTAATTCCATGTTTTTGTGGCAGACACAAGCACATGGAATTAAATAAAAAATTTAAACTTTTAAATGAAAGATGCTTTAAATATCTTACAAGAACTTACATGTAGTAACCAAAATCCGATCCAAAAACCTACCTAAAAAGCAATGCAATATATACTATTCATAGGGGTAGAGGGATTCAGATTTACTCTTCTAACTCCAGTCTAACAAACATTATAGTAAGTGCAGACATTGGGGCCGGGGGAGATTTAGTATTCAAACTCCAATATAACAAACAATGGAAAAGTTCATACCTTTGGGTGTAAGTGTACTATTTTAACTGCTACTGAACAAACATTGAGAAGTGCATAAATTGGGTTAGGGCAAATAATATCTCGCAAACCTCAACATCAAAACACAAAACAAAAAGCCTTCCTATCCAATCAAAAATGATTTTCAATACTTTAAAATTAGTGTACAATTTTCAAATATTATATATTTATTCTATAACATTTTTTTAAAACAACACACCCCACTCATTTCTCCAATACTTATACAATAAACAATATAAACCATTAGAAATGTAAAATATTAAACAAATACCAATAGTTAATTTAACACTAAATAAAAGCACTTCTAACCCAAACCTAAAATGCACCCAACAACCAGTAAAAAAGATATGAACAGTTTTATATTTCACAAAGATCTAAACGAATAAAAATATTTTCCAAATAAAATGCATAATTAATATATTTTTCAACTAATATAATTGTATATAAGGTAAATGTCAAGATAAGTGAGACCCCTCACCTCCCAAAGTTCATAACAAACACACAATGTATAAGCATATGTATAAGCATAAAGGAAATAATCTCAATGCAGTAGTACACAATCCCAAAGCGATTTCATACATAAATCAATTGCTAGAATGATTATATATAAATATAACTCTATACTTTCACAGTGTCATTCCTGCCACAGTTTTATACAAGAAACTGCAATATTACTAGCTGAAGATGTCAAACCTAATTTATAAACTTGAAATGAAATGACAAGAATGGTACATGTGTCAACTTTGCATCTCAGCATGAAAAATATAAAACAACCAAAATCCAAAAATGGTGTTAGAACATAAATAAAAAATGTGATGAAAACACAATATGCTGTAGGTGGCAAAGGTCATTAAGGCACAATACCTGAAAAATTGTATCGTGCAGAATACTGGGCAAACACAGCCTCCTACTGAACGATGATAAAATGGAAGTACTTGTTTAATTTCCCCAGTGCCCTGGACCAAAGGCATGTTTCAATACTAACAAGGGATAGGCCCAATTATATAAGGCCAATAGGATTACAGGCCAAGCATAAATATCCTAATAAGTGCAGTAGTATCAAACACATGCCTTGGCAGTATCACATACAGATGTCCATAATTTAGCCCCAGTGGGCAGGACCAGGCATGTGTGGATACGGTTAGAAAATATATCCAACTGCATGAAGCCAATGAAATAAAGTGACAGATTCGGATACCCTATAAAGGCAGTACATCATCATTCAATCAATTCATCTAGCTAAATCATAATGAACAGAGATAAAAGCAATGGAACATATTCAAATATTATATGTTGCCATCCCAAGCGTCTTACTTGCCTAAAAAATATATGAAATGCAGAGTTTATGACAGGGCAGTTCATGTGATCAGTTTTTCCTATGTGTACTTTTAGCTTTTAGTCCTTATTGAGCTCGATCAGATGTTTGGTCTGTAGGTCAACATTTATTTAGATGCCAGTTGTGGTAATATTGTTAATCAATTATCTGTATGTTCCTCTGGACTCTATCAGTTCTAAAGGATATTAGTTTAGACACATCTCACTGGTGTTTGAGATCAAAAGGTCTTGCCACTGGATAAGTGGCAACATCATGCTTAATGGCTCTTAAGTGCTCCAAAATACTTTTTTTTCTTTGGGAAGATGGTACTACCCATGTATTTTAACCCACAGGGTAAAAGTATGACATATATACAATAACCTGTAGTGCAGGTAAGAAATGTAGCAACAAGCTTGTTTCTTCCTGTGATTACTGTATATTTCTTCACAGTGGTAGTGTATTTGTATGTTTTTGATCTCTCATATTTATTGAAGCCTTTTGGAAAGGTGAGACAGTTTTCGTCGGGCTGATTACTTGAGAAGTACTATGGATCAAAATGTCTCCTAATGATTGCCCCTTCCTACTTGTGATAGAAGGTCTCGGCCCCACATCTTACCCAATAACATAATCCTTGCTCAGAATATTCCAATGTTTGCCCTGTATAGATTTATTCTTCTGGGATTTTTTGTTGAAAGTGGCTATTAGCTTAATTGGATTACTCTGGATGATCCTGTCACTCACATTTGTCCTTTGAATGGGGAAAGGCAAATATATATCTACAACGGTCTTAGTTCCTCTTTTTCATGCAAGGGAGAATTGTGGGCACACTGGGAAGACAATGACAATAACACAACAGGACATATTTCAGCCTCTTTCTCACAACCATTTTATATATATATATATATATATATATATATATATATCTTAATTCGTATCTAAGGGATACCAAAGATTTTTTACAGAAAATCCAAAACTTACACTGGGAAAAGGAATACTGAATGGTCTGCCTAGATGTTGAAAGCCTCTATACGAGCATTAGACACACAGATGGCCTAAAAGCATGTCAACACTTTCTCAAAGCTAGGAACACAGAGTTTTTGGAACATACACAAATGATCTTACAAATGATTGAAATCTGCCTCACTGAGAATGTGTTCATGTTCAATGGAAAGTGGTATAAACAACTACAGGGCACTTCCATGGGCACCTGCTTTGCCCCCAGCTATGCCAATCTTGTGGTAGGCTTGTGGGAGAAGCAGGTGCTATGGAGTGAGGAGATGGAACCATGGTCCAACAGGATTTTTATATGGCTACGGTTCATTGACGATGTGTTTTTTGTGTGGGAGGGCGAGGAGTATGATCTTCTTGAATTTGTAAACAAATATAACTGTAACAACAAGAATTTGAAATTTACAATGCAGCATAGCCAAGACACTATCGATTTCCTTGATATCAGATTGACCATAAGTGAAGGCAAGCTAACCACAGATCTTTACAGGAAGAAGACCGCAGGGAATTCGATCCTCCATGCGTCTAGTTGCCATCCCCCTAATTTCAGATGGAGTATCCCCTACAGTGAGCTCCTTAGAGCCAAACGTAATTGTAGCACCGAAGCCTCATACGAGAGAACCAAAAACAACATGGTTAAGAGATTCAGAAATAGGGGGTACCCCACTAGAATGCTATGCAAAAGTGTAATAAAAGCAGATACCATCAACCGCAACGATGCGTTATTCCAACCACCCAAAGTCCAAGGCAGACTAGACGAAGCAGGAACACCAGTGCGTTTTATAACTACTTATAACACACAAGCAGGTGACCTGAGGAATGTGCTAAAGAAAAGGTGGCATATTTTAACACAAGACCCGTTACTTGAGAAGAAACTAGGGCAGACACCATCGGTCACCTACAGAAAAAACCTGTCCCTTAAGGACATACTAGTCAATAGCCACCTACGAACTAGTAAAAAGACTTGGTTGGAACAAAGCGGTGGTTTCCACAAATGCAGTAAATGCAAAGCCTGCAGTCATAGCAAAAATGTAAAGGAAGTCACACTACAGAGGTCTAAGAAAAAATGGAAAATCCCTAGACCCATTAACTGTGGGACCGAATTTGTAGTAAATGCCATCACATGTCCCTGTGGGAAGTGGTATGTCGGATCGACAACATTCCCAGTAAAGAAAAGAATCCTTGAGCACTGGAGAGCCATAACAAATCGTGACTTTAGCTACAGCACGGCTAAACATTTTGATGAGGCCCATAATGGTGACTGGACAAAGTGCAAATATTTTGGTCTAGATACAATACAGAAACATCCAAGAGGAGGGAACCGAGTTCAAGCCTTACACAGACTCGAATCACGATTCATCCTACAGGCAGGCAGCATGTTCCCCACAGTGATGAACAATGATGAGGAACTTTTTGTACATTTGTAAATACTGATTGCTTTCCGATGCCCAACTCCATTAGTTCCACTCAGTGAGAAATATTGTTTCTTGTTCACCATGTGTTTTGTGAAGAAATGTTTATGTTGCCTAATCTGTAACTAAGTGACATACCCTAACCAAGCCACAAGTGTATTTTAATAATGACAAATATCAGGGATACCATATATGTGTTACATTACATTTTCTGCTGAAATACGAGTCTATGCATGGAGGTTTAGGAAATATTGTTTATTCACTATCTTATGTTTTGTGTTTCTCTCAACAGATCAGTCGGGCACTAGAGAAGGAGAGTAGCCACCATGAAATTGTTAAGAGCACAGGAGATTGAAGGACGTTCTCCTGAACTGTCATCTCTCCATTAGCACGATTTGGGTAGAAGTAGGTTATGTTATGTTATGTTATGTTATTTGAATTTATAAAGCGCACGGTTACCCATGTCTTAACAGCTTTTCTGGACTATGGCACTGTAATTAGGTGGGCACCGATGAGAGATCACGAACGCTTAGTGCGCAACAAGTAGTCACGATTGACTGGTCCCGAGACACACCACCAGGACTAGATGGGGGTACTAATCCCATAATTGCTTTTCCTCCTCCTTCAAGACTATTGTGTATCAAACATAAAGTATAAATGGAAGTATATGCAGAATAACACATATAAACCTATTATGCACCAGGGTACTAAACCCGAGGTAACTGATGAAAACATAACAGTGTGGCATTGGGGTGTAAATTCTATCTAAATTCAAAATGTATAATGTAGAATTTTGTATTTGTAATACTTGAAAGATTACTAGGCTTAGGAGTCACGAAATCATAAACATTGCAATTACAATTTTAATTTGTGAAACATCACCAAGTCTTTCATTTATGTCAACTATAGCACGCTGTGTTGTGCTGGTTACTGTGTCTTTAAATATGCGTGGAACTGGCAAATGGTCATGTGACCAAGACCCCGAGAGAGGTCGGAACGCGTCTTTTTGCCGAATAAACCTGTTAATTTTCACCCTCATACCGGAGTGGCTCGTCTTTTCCTGTCTACAACAGCGGGGATTATATATATATATATATATTTCTTTATCCTTGTTGCCCCTTCTGGAACTGAGGGGCCCATGGGAGGTGGTGCGCATGCCAGCAGAGCGTACCGGCTGGAAATCCAATGCAAGGTTAGGTAGGCGCACTCTCAGGATGCAGCAATAGTAGTCACAGTTATGCAGAAAGCTGTTTATTTCACACTAAAAAGTTGTGTGAAATAAACAGCTTTCTGCATAACTGTGACTACTTTTGTTGCATCCTGAGAGTGCGCCTACCTAACCTTGCATTATATATATATATATTTCTTTTTTTAAGTGTGCCAGTGAGTCTTATTGTGCATGGAAAGTTTTGGGGTGATCCGTCAAGCGGCGGTTGAGAAAAAGGGGGGTGGGCAAATAAATGTGTTTCCCATGTTAATTCCTGTAGGAATTTTGAACACAACTACAGACCGAACCGCTGGACGGAATTGCATCAAATTTGGCAGAAAGGCAGTGCTTGGTCCAGAAAGCACGATTTATGTTATTTGGTGTAAATCCATTTAGTAGATTTTGAGATATAAAAGGAAAACCAAATTTGCATATCTAGAGTTTGAAACAATTCCACAACTAATTTGCAATGAATTGCAAATGTGCACGCCAACAGGAATGTCCAAATTGGCTGGCTGCAGCATGAGCAGCAAGTTGCAGCTGCAATTTTAAGTAATGGGACATGGTCCCAGGGCTGAAAATGGTGAACAAATGTAGTGTAAGGGGTCCTGATAGAGGTACCCTGACCCCATGACTGGAACATAGGGGTGTTTTTATGTGACACCCCATGGGTTCAAAACGTCCAAAAATGTTTTTTTCCCTCATGTGATATTCACAAATGCGTTGCGATGCTCAGTGTGGCCCAGTGTAATGTTGCTACGAATTTGAGAATACCCCCGAATAAAAGAAATATATCACACTCACTCACAGACCCTCGCACACCAACTCATATATCCATTCAGAGAATCATGTACCCTCTCACAGACTCATTCACATGCCCACTCACAGACCCACTCAATCACACACCCACTCAGAGACCCACCCAGACATTCATGCATCTGCTCACAAACCCAATCAGATGCTCTTGCACCCACTCACTGACCCACTCAGAGACTCAGGCACACACTCACTGACCCACCCAGACACTCATACAACCATGCACAGACCCATTCAGACAGTCACACACCCACTCACAGACCTACTCAGACACTCATGCACCCACTCACATACCCACTCAGGCTCTAACACACCTAGTCAAAGACACACTCAGACACTCATGCAACCACTCATAGACCCAATTAGAAACGTATGCATCCACTCACAGACCCACAGAGATACTCAGACACACACTCATAGACCCCACTTAGACACTCACAGACACAGTCGCAGACCCAATCAGACACTCATGCACCCACTCACAGACCCACTCAGAGACTCAAGCAACCACTCACTGACCCACTCAGAGACTCAGTCACACACTCACCCATCCCACTTAGACACTCACATACCCACTCACAGGCCCACTCAGAGACTCAAAGTGTAAACACCTAGGGCAACTCAAATATTTTATAAAGTTAACATGATATGACTTTACATGAACATGGAAGGACAACAACACCATATTATAAACCAATACAAAAATAATTGTATTTAAACAGGACCTTATAAATATTTATATAATTCACATTCACCCATCAAACGTGTCTGCATTCATTCTAAAGTCATTCTACACTGTAAAAACAGATGCAAAGACAGGCACAAGAACAAGATGAAAAACAACACAGTTTTAATGTACTGATAAATCTCTTGTTTTTTATAAAGCTCAAAGAACATTGGTCTATGATATAAGAAGTAATACAATTAAATGACAATCAGTGGCTAGAACATGGATGCAGTTCCCTAACTCAGAGACTCACGCACATGCTCATAGACCCACTCAGACACTCATGCACCCACTCACAGACCCTCTCAGACAGTCACACACCCACTCAGACACTCATGCAACCACTCACAGACCCAATCAGACACTCATGCACCCACTCAAAGACCCACTCAGAGACTCATACACACACTCACTGACCCATTCAGACACACATGCAGACACTCATGCACCCACTCATAGACCTACTCAGACAGTCAGACACCCACTAACAGACCCACTCAGACACTCATGCAACCACTCACAGACCCATTCAGACACTCATCCACCCACCCACAGACCCACTCAGAGACTCATGCACATACTCACTGACCCAATCAGACACTCATGCACTCACTGAGAGACCCACTGAGAGACTCATGCAAACCCTCACTCATACACTCAGAGACTTATGCACCCACTCACAGATCCAAACAGGCACACATGCACCCAGTCTCTCACCCAGTCAGAGAATCATCCATCCAATCATGGTCTCTGTCAGACAATAATTCGCCCACTGAGACATTCATGCACCCACTCGCAGATCCACTCAGATACTCACAGTTACTCACAGACCCAATCAGAGAGTGATACACTCACTCACATACCCATTCAGACACTCAGACACCCACTCAGAGACCCACTCAGAGACTCACACAGACACTTACAGACCCATTTAGACACTCATGCATTTACTCATAGACTCACTCAGACACATACGTACCCATTCACAGGCCCACTCAGACACTCAAGCACCCTCTCACACTCACATAAGCAGTCACACACCCAAACAGACGCTCACACACCCACTCACAGATTCACACAACCACTCAAATACCAACTCAGACACCTACAAACCCACTCAATGACCCACTCGAAGACTCATACATCCACTCACAGACTCATTCAGACAGTGACACACCCACAGTGATACACAAAATCACTTATATAGTTGTGAATTTTGAATGTGGTGGTGTCTATTAAATATATGCTTTTGTTTTGTGTATTTGTGGCATACTTGTGAATTTTGAAAATAACTTTTGGGAAATAGGGTGGCTCTGAGAAGGGACTTTGTGTTTATTGAGTGTGTATGATAACTACACATAAAACAGAGTGCAGTGTTTCAGGTTGCTGTGAAATACCCTGCTGCTTTTGTCTGTGAAGTGAACTCCATCACTTCTATGGATTCCATCTATGTCAAAGCGCAAGTTGTTGTTGTAGATAGAGCCCAAGTTATGGTCTCTGAAGAATGCAGACAGTTTTATTAACATGTTTCTGTGCTTTGTATACCTGTGGACAGAATTCTCTTAACCACTTCCATTTCTGCCTTCGGCATATGTTGGAGAACACCAAGGCAGCCTGATGGAAAAGTAACATTAATTGAGCAAAGGTATCTTTCATTTGGATTTCCAGTCCTACCCCAGTAATTGTTCTCAGGTCATTGCCACCATAGTGCACATTCATGAGGTCAGGGGGTTAGCAATCTGTAATGCTTTCAACCATAGGCAGCAATTGATGCCATTTTAACCCTCTCTTTCCCATCCAAGTAATGTCAACATTTATAAAACCCAGGTCCCTGTCAATGTCACTCTTTCTAGCATGCTCTCTGGCCCAAAACATAAAGCTGTGTCCTACAATCCACACTCGAACCATTTTGAAAGCAAGAAATGGCACTCAGGGGAAGGCTGGAGCAGAATGAGTTAGCTTCATAAATAAAAGGCAGTTAAAATGGAGGACAGAATGATAGGTTTCATTGAAAGGTGTAACTAATCAGATACTTTAAATTAGGTAGTGACTTTTAAGAAGAAGTACATACATCTGTGATTGGCTATGGTTAAAATTTAAAAAAATAATGTACTCTTGGATATGCTTATAATTGGAAACAGTCAGCACACCTGCTGCAGTTGGGTTGGAGAGTAATGTGCAGTTTCCAGAATGTGTTGTACTTCTGACTTACTGGTTCTGGTGAGTTGCTATGGAAACTCTGGTAAGAGATGTTGGGGAGAATATGCGATGTTACATCGCATGCGCTGCAATGCATGCGATTACAACGCGGTTGTTACAATGACCACGTTGTTACAACGCAAACCATTACATTGCAAGTAGTTTTTACGACTTGCTGTAGGGGGCGCGCCAGACTTAGGAATAGTATAATTTACTATTCCAACTCCAGCGTTTGCAACAGTAGGGAAGGTGTTGGAATAGTAAATTATAACTATTCCTTAGTTTAGCACACCCCCCACAGCAAGTCGTAGAAACGACTTGCGATGTAATGGCTTGCGTTGTAACAACACAGCCGTTGTAACGACTGTGTTGTAATCGCATGCGTTGTAGCGCATGCGATGTCAGCGCTGTTTCCCGTTGGGGGAAGGGTATTAAACAGAAAGTAGTCTGTTTTTTTTTTCAAATTAGAATTTTTTTGAATGAGGGTTTGTTTTTTTAGTGAGCACTTTCTTATAAAGTGTACTGTAGTATTAAAGTAATACAACTACTAATCTAAACATGGTTTTAAACCCCGTACTTATTCACAAATTTGCTGAGAATTTACACAGGGGGCCGCGTTGAGGGTCGCAATGAATTCACGAATATGCACAAATTCCCTACCATATTGGGCTTCTTCACAGTAGTTCAAGAAAGGGTTAGCACACATTAACCATTGAGATGTGGCGTAGCGATAGTAAAATATGAAAGTTATGTTTTAATTTAGTGCCTTCAGCAATATCAGAGAGTGCAAAGTTGAAAAGGTTGCCATTAATGGTTGCTTTATATGACAGTGATATGCCATTCTTATGCTTAGTTTTCACATTTTCTGAGAGAGTTGAATTTAATAAGAGCAAAAAAAAAATATTCGACCAAGGAATTCAATTGACAGGTATGTGAATTAGATTGAACTTTTAAAAAAATGTGATTGGAAAGGGATATGTCTATGTGAGGTTGATAAAAGTGAGTATGATATATACAAAAGTATTGTAACTGTATGAGGGGATCTGTGAGTAGTTGTGTGAGTGTTTTTATATATTTATTAATGGGTGAGTAACTCTCTTTCTGGGTGTGTGAGTACATGACTGTGTGTTTGAGGGTGAGATAGCTGTGTGACATGTTGCCTAACAATGTGTTGACTGGGTACTGTAGACTGAAATTATGTAGTTTTACTGCACGATCTAGTTGGTATAAAAAACTGCTTGCTAAGTTTTAAAGTACTATTTTACTGTGAAGTAGCAGCCCTGCAAAGGTTCAAAGGTCCATGTGTGATGTGCTGCTCCAGACCAAGCTTGTTATTTGAATTGTGGGACTTGTAGTCTTCTTTATTCCATTATTAAAGAAGACTACAAGTCCCAGAATTCAAAGGAAAAAACCTGGACTGGAGCAGTACATCACACATGAACCTGTGAAACTTGGCAGTACTAGATATCCTTTAAGTAGGGAGTTGGTAAGTCATAGGAAAGGCTTATATGTACTTAGATGGTAAGACATGATCTTTTAAGTCATACTGAGTCACATGTGTACTTTGAGACCCCTAGGCAAAGTTACATATACAGTGTTTCACCCATACTGCAGGTTATATTCATATGTAGAAAAGCATTGTCACTTACCTAGCAAGTGAGAGAGAGACAGAGGCATGTAGATATTCAGTGACATGCCCATACAACACATGCCCATATGCAGCAGTAATTACATATAACTCAACCCTACCCTGGGCTGTAGGTAGGCTATAGGGCAGGGTGTTTTGGGCTTAAATGTGGTTTTAGGTTTCACTGTGTTATATGTGCACTTACAGACCCTTATGCCCAGCTATACATCCAGTCTTCCACCCATACTGCAACTCACATATACCTTAACAAAACATAGACCACTCACACACCCATAGAGAGACTGATACACTCACTCAGACATGTAGTCAAGTACTGACAAAATCTAGCCACCCATCCAGACAAGTACTCCTTTAAACATGGCTCAGGCCTACTACTGCAGACCCTGTGTGTGCAGTTTTACTGCCAGCTCCACTAGGCATTAAAACAGCTTTGCCAAGCCTTAAACTCTCCTTCTACTACACATAACATACCATTCAGGTAGGCTGTAGGTAGGCCATAGGGCAGGGTGCTTTCTTTTTAAAAGTTTAGACATGTCCTTTTGAGGTTCACTGAGTTGCATGTGCAATTGCAGACCCCTACGCTCAGTTATACATGCAGTCTCCCATCCATACTATAACTCACATACCTATTTGCAAAAGCAGAGAGCTACTCACGCAGCCAGTCAGACAGTGACAGAGGCACATATATATTCACTCACACACCCACACATCAGTTATGTATCCAGCAGTATCAGAGGCAGCTGCACACAGAGTTACATACCCGTACACTCACTAGTACAGCCAGTAAGCAATTCAAAGAGCCACTTACATACACATTTAGATAACAATAGAGTTACTAAAAGAGCATGTGATATACTGGCTTCAAACATAGCGGGCCTAGTATTACAGAGCCTATGTGTGCAGTTTATGGCCAGGTTGACTTGGCATTCAAAACTACTTTGCAAAGACTTAAACTTTCCTTTTACTACATATAAGTCATCCTTAAGGTAGGCTGTAGGTAGGTCATAGGGTTGGGTGCTATGTCCTTAGAAGGCAAGACATGTACTTTGCAGTTTCAGTAAGTCACATACACACTTACAGACCCATATGCCATGCTAAACATCCAGTGTCCCCCCATACTGCAACTCACATACATATTTAGAAAAGCATAGATGCACTCACCCACCCAGTCAGACAGAGAAAGAGACACTTACACATTCAGTCACATCCCAATACAGCACTTATATATCCAGTAGTGAAAAAGTCAGTTATACACGCAGTTAAAAACCTTAACTCTCAGTAAGATAACTACTACGTAATACATAAAGGCAGTTATATACAGATATAGAGACCCATTGAGATACTAAAACAGCTTGTCATCTAATAACATAGTCATTTATACGTCCAGTGACACACCGGAAAAGGACCAATATTTTTATTTTGATATGTACTGAAGTACTGATAGTGCTATTCACCCATGTAGACACTAGCCCACCCAGTCTGCCACTCTCACATCTACTCACAGACCCAAACAGTCACTCCCACACTCTTTCACCAACGCATACAGCCACTCACACAGCTGCTCACACACCCATAAAACCACTCAAAAACCCACTCACTGACCCATACTGCCACTAACACACCCACTCACACACCCATATAGCCACTCACATACTCACTCTCAAAGGTTACAGGTTACAGTTAGGAAATACAATTAAAAAAACCTTAGAAATTCAGTAACAGATCCAAAGGTTACAGGGTTTGTTATAGGTAGGAAATAACATTGAAAAAGGAAGTAGAAATTCACTGGAAAACCAAAGGTTACGAGGGACTATATAGTTAGGAACTGGAATAAAAAAACCTTAGAAATTCACTTAAAAAAACAAAAGTTACAGGGATGTGAGAGTTAGCTCAGATTTCACTCATGCAAACCTAGTGAAATTCAGCCGTTATAGTTACCTGAGCTAACTAGAACTTACGTCCCCATAATGCACTGCTTATGATCTCACCTATTACATCACTCATGACATGGTCAGTGACATCACTGATGACTTTTCAAATATAACACATATGACATCATCTATAAACCTACTCACATACCCACTCACACTTCCATACATCCATATATAAACCAACTCACATACTCACACACCACTCACATAATCATTGACCTGGCCCATACAACCACTCACACACTCACTCACTCTTACAGCCTCTCACACAGCCACTTGCACACCCACAGAACCACTTACATTCCCATTCACACATTCATACAACCACTCACACACCCACTTACCCTTACAGTCACTCATACAGACACTCATGCTGCATTCTATAGAACCAATAGAGATGCCAGTAATGCTGTGCCCTGCGGTATTCTGAATTTTAATGAGCAGGCTATAAATGTTTGTACTGATGTAACTTTGCCTGAGAATAATCTGCTTTTGACCACTGTAACCGAACCCAGGAGTACTGGGATAATTGTCCAGACACAGAGGCTGAAAAACAACTGCTTTCATGTCTAGGGTAAATGCAGAAATAATTTCCTGCAATGGGGATGATGGGTTATCATTACATGGTACGGAGGTCATTCATACACATTTAGATGAGCCGCTAAGCCTGTTAAACTCCCTGGACTCTAAGAAGGCCAGGAATTGTCATTCTTCTATTACCCTACTTTCCTGGAATGTGGTTAGTATAATGTCGAAGCTGGCTGACCCTGACTGGACATGATATATTGGGGATTATGATATATGTATATTCCAATAGACCGAAAAAGTGGCTATAAATGGGTATACCTCATTTAGTGTCGAGGCGAAACCACCAGTTAAATTTGGGAGGGCTATAGGTGGTCTTTCAATCCTGATTAAAATGACCTTGGTTTTACAGTAGGAAACAGGTTATCATTAGAAATCTTGCATTTATATGTACAGTATAAAACGGGTTTCTTCAACATTTGAACATATTTTGCTTTTTAAACTGTATCAAGCTCTTAGCATAGGCTATTGTTTATGTCCCTTAAAAGAAACATAATAAAGCATGTCAAATTGTCAGGTTCCTATACCCCATTGCAAATGGATTGCCCATATTTACTGGGCATTGTTGTCACCATTCAAACTGGTCTCTGCATGGCGATATTAAACATCTGTGTAAAATCTTCTAAGGCAAGTACTGAACCCCTCCACTTTATTACTTCTGGAAGAGGTCCTGGATTCTCTGGACCCGTATACTAGAATAGTGTTAGCAGGTGACTTTAATACCACTTTTGAGCCATTGCTACATATTAATCAGCTAGTAGAAGCAGACGATGAATTGTGGGGAATTCCTCTGCTGATAGGAAAAGCCCCTCTAGTCCTAGTAAAAGCCCCTTTGCCACTGCTCTTAAATTAATCTCTTTAACAGTAGGCAGAGGTTAAAGGACTTGTAATGGTCGTACTATCTCAGACCCTGAAATGGCCCCAACATTCAAAAGAGGCTCCCACACCAGCGTTATAGATTATGTCCTAGATGTGAAGTTATGGTCACTTTTAGTGGATACGAAAGTGGAGCCATGAACTGATAGCAAGCATAACTCACTAAATCTATTGCTAACAGGGGACTCCCTGAAAAGGACAAATAGCACAAGTTATACACTTGTGCCTGAACCAATTTTAGTTAATAATCGCCGTTATGTGACGTGGTCAAATGTTTTATCAAACAAAAAATTATATTTGCAAATATTTGAGCTGCTCTTAGTATTTCTATCGAAGTATGTAGGGTCAAGGGATGTGGATATTCCCATTTTAAATATACATAATTAATTTTTCTGTGAGATGTATAAGATTTTTTATAAAGAAGTAGCCCATACAAACCTGACTTTGGCCAAAGAAGATAAGTGGTTTAACCACGCCAGTAAACAGGCCTAGGCACGCTTGAGAACAGCTGTCATAGGAGGTGATAGGTCAACAATTGTTGAAGCCAGGTGCAATTATAAAACAACTATGAATAATGCTAAGAAAAACTGGGAGGATAACATTTGGCTTGACATGTTAGCCGCTTCTAAAATGAACGACTCTCGGTCTTTCTGGCTGGCTGCAGCCCAGGTTAACTCAGGTAGAGTGACAACCTATCATTACCACATTCAACCGGATAGATGGAGGTCGCACTTTGCACATCTGTATGCTGCAAAGGATCTTGATGACGGATTAATAAGATTTGATCAGGCTACAGTTGCAAATCCACAACTCTCAGCTTGCTCAGAACTTGTAAATTCAGTTTCTTTCAGCATTGAGGACATAGCCAGCGCAATCGACCTTTTAAAACCAGCCAAGGCACCAGGACCTGATAAAATTCCAGGGGATTTATACAAGACAGAGCCACGTGTCTGGACTTCTTATATAAACCTATTGTCAAATGCAATAGCAATAGGGGGTGAGATACCGGAATCATGGAAAGGAGCTGAAATCATTTGCATTCACAAAAAGGCGATGTATGTACCCCTTCCAACTACAGGCTGATCAGTTTGATTGACGACCTGCAGAAGGTCTTTGCACGACAAGTGCTGGCTAAATTGCTAGACTGGGCAGAATCTAATAATATCATGACTCCCCTCCAGGCTGGATTCCGCACAAAGTTCAGTACCTGCGACCAAATTTTTAGATTTGCTATGCTACATTGGAAATATGTTACAATACTCAAACAAAAGCTATATGTGGCCTTTGTAGATTTATTTATTATTTATTTATTTGAAAAGTTTTATAAAGCGCGAACAAGACCCAATCGGGTATCAGAGCGCTGTACAAAGAGGAACGCTGATGTATACGTACAGAGACAATATAAATACACTTACAAAAAAGCAAGTGAACAAACAGGTAACAGCCCACCTAGATGAGGCCGAGCAGTTTCATCATCGATCTCAGGGCCGCCTTTGATCTCATTCCATGAAACAATCTGTGGCAGGTTTTGTCATCCATGGGGGTTCCCACTAACCTTATCCAGCTTATGGCCAGACTCCATACTAAGAACTTTGCACAAGTTCGATATGGTAGCCAGGGTGAACTTACCAAAAGCATTCCTGTCGATCATGGTGTTCGCCAGGGGTGCGTTCTCGCTCCTACATTATTCACTCTATACATGAATGATGTAGTGGATGTATTGTTAAATTGTAAAAACAATTCCCCTGATCTGAGTAAGAGGAAGATTCCTATTCTTTTATTCGCGGACGACTCTTTAATTATTTCTAAAACTCCGATGGGGCTTCTAATTCTAATTGACAAGTTCAAAGGGTTCTGCAGGTCAAGGGGCCTAGAGCTCAATGTAAATAAAACAAAATACATGGTGCTTGGAACAGACCTGGTCAAAAACTCTGTAGTTCATGTGGGTGGGGAAGCACTAGAGAGGGTGCATAGTTTTGATTATCTTGGGGTCAAGCTAATGGAGAGCTTTAAATGGTCAGGACAAATCACTAGGAGTGCCATGCTAATAGAACATAGGAAAAATTGTATTAACAGGTTACAAAAGCAAACAAGTTCACACCTTGTGTCACCAGTCCTAGAGGTCTATGGCGCATAAGCACAGGGTGCTGCACTTTATGGTGCTGAGATCTGGGGCTATACAGATGTCCATCCGCTATCCATTGCTGAAAACAAATTTGCAAGAAAGCTAGTTTCTGTCCACAACAGCACCCCTTTAATTCCACTACATTTTGAATTGGTTTTGAAGAGAATTAATGACAAGGCAGCGCTTAAACCCCTAATGTATTGGGTTTGTCTCTGGTCTACACCAGAGTTAAGTGATTACAGCGATGCGCACAAAGATCTTCTAAATTTAATGGGTGCAAAGGCAGTTTCCTGGCTTAAATTTGTATCACATTGGTTTAAGAGGCTGGGTCTTAATAGGTTATGGGATGCGCCAAACGCTATATCTCGAGCTGACATTGTCAATCTGAAAATTTGCTACTGGGCACACATACATGAATGTTACATAAGAAGTGGATCAAATGGATCGTTGACTAACATGTGCCTTGATTTTAAACTGGCTCTGTGTTTTGAAACATTTGTAGATTTTATATCTCTTCCCCTAGCAAAAGCTTGTATGTCCATTTTCGTTTAAGTATTCTCCCATTGAGATCCTTTACTGATAAATGGTATAAGAATCTGGTCACAAGCCTTTGTCCTGCTTGTGCCTCAGACAATGAGACCGAGATGCACATATTGGGTTTTTTTCCAGCATATTTTGGGTCTCGCTGCAAAAGGGATCTGCCCAATATGTTGGTCCTTGGGCTTGTCAAGATATTTTGTGGCCCAAAGAATTTTAAAAAGTGATCCGCCCCAGTTATTGTTTTTGCTGTCAGCGAATTTTCACAAGATGTTTAGCATAGGTGCAGTCAAATTTTAAAGGAAATAGCACTTTGAAACATGCTGTCCACTAACAAATTATCCTCTGGACTACATATTAATGCACATTTATAAAGTTTTTAAACTCCTCGAAGTTTAATCTCCTGATAATTAATCATTTGTATTCAGTTTTAAGCCGTTTCTGTATTAAGTGATTACTTGGAGGAATTAAATGTGTATTCACTGAGATATTATAGTTGTACAGATAGGGGAAATTGTTTTTAATCCGACTTGTGCATGTGCAATTTCATTTACTAATTTACTTTTTATTTTGATTTTTAGACATATTTTATCATATTACTGTATGTACATTTTGATGGTTCATGGTAACCTAAATAAAGTATTCTACTACTACTAACACTCACACTCCAATACTGTTGTGGGTATTCTGCACATAAACAGAACTATGCGCAGGAAAACAGGACCTCTGTGTATAGGGGCTGAACCTTCCTACCACCTTAGTACCCAAAATCCCAAAACCGACTAGCTATAGTGTCTCATTCATTCTCCTTCATAATCATGAAGCTACAAATGATTAGACAACCCAGAACACAACACTCCCGACTCTCTCAGAATTCGCGGTAGCAAGACACACCCTTTCGCTTACTCACTCGTACTTGTCCACAATAAGAATTGTCAGAGTCACTGTTATAGCTCAAAATGTTTATTTTAACTACCGTACTCTATAATGCAGTATACAAGCCACTACCAGCAGCGAAATGCATAAACCTAAAACAGTTAGCATTTTTACAATTCCATAGAATATAAAGTGGGATGTCATCGTATACAGACAGTGGATAAAGGACTAGGAGGCCTAACCACCCTCCCCTTGGCTAGAAGAAGTTTTATTATATAAAGGAAGATCTCTCGGCTTTGTCAGCAGACCCCATACCTTAGTGCCTAGATGGTAGTTTTACATCATAGGAATAGCATAGCTCGTCTTCCTGGAAAGGTTTCTCTCCAAGTGTGTGTCAGAACAACATGCATACCCGTAATATCAAAGCACGAGTTTCCAGTAGCGCAGCTGTGTTAGCATGTTTTGTCTAGATGCTAGGGACTGACCAGAACAGAATAACAAGGGGCATTGTTTATCGACCTTGCACATCGTGTTCAGACTAAACTCCAGGAACAGGCAGAGAACGCAGAAAACAGACAGTTCTCATGTGAAAGGCACAAACAGAGTCTTGCAAAATAAAGTCATGTAGTAACGTGCGCAAAGGCAGCATCATGGCAGCAGAGCTCATGCTAACTTAGCAATGTCGACAATGACCCTAACGGCCATATAACAATACAACCTCTCACTTACCTATACACACATTCAAACAGCTACTCACTTAACCATAAGCCACTCACAGACCCACTCCCTTAACCATACAGCCACTGACAGAGCCACTGAGTCACTCATACAGCCACTCACATACCCACTCATGCACCTATGAGCCACTCACACAGCCACTAACTTACCCATACAGCCACTTACACAGACACATTCTCCAACACAGCCACTCACACACTCACTCACTCATCAATACAGTCACTCAGTCACCCATTCACTTACCCAGACAAGTACTCTCACACTCATACAACCACTCACATACCCAGTTACACACCCATGCAGCTACTCAGACTCCCAATTACACACTGATGCACACAGTCACTCACATAATATATCTTAGAAGTAGTATTACTCATTGGTAGTACACTTTTGTAGTAGCTTAGTGGATATGTTTCACAATCATAAATTCTTAGAAAATACTTACACTCACTAGATGATATCCTCAGTTATGTCATCAGTGATTTTACAGACCATGTCATGTTGAGTGATTAAATAAGTGAGGTCATAAGCAGTGTATTGCAGAGGCGTAAGTTATAGTTTGCACAGGTAGCTATAACTGCTGAATTTCTATGGTTTTGTACACGTGAAATCTGAGCCTAACTATAACGTCCCGGTAACCTTTGGTTTTTTTCAGTGAATTTATAATTTTTTTTATATTCTATTTCCTAACTATAATGTCCCTGTAACCTTTGGTTTCTTTCTGGGCCTTTGCAGAGCTCATGGACTTTCACTCTGCGGTATTGCATGGAGTTGCTGAATAACTCTGCCAAATTCCATAGAGTTCCGTGAGCGGGTGGAATATTGCTCGGCCACCCGTAATGAAGTCCTCTTGGTTGCTGAGAGTAGTTGAGGGCCAAGAACCCCTATTGTTGCCACAAGTATGTCCCCCACAGCGGTATTCCTGTGGCCCTATCAGAGGCCCCGCCCCATTTGCCAACCAGTCTGCAAACGGGCCTCTTGGCACACTACTGGTTGGGGGATGAACCCCGCTTGGCTGCTGAGGGTTAAGGGGTGCCAAGAACCCCTATTGTTGCCACAAGTAAGTCCCCCACAGTGGGATTGCTTATACCTCATTGGAGCCCCCACCCCCTTTCTCAACCACTCGGCAAAGAGGCCTCCAGGTGTACTACTGGTTGGGGATGAATTCCCCTTGGCTGCTGAGGGTCGTTGGGGCCAAGAACCCCTATTGTTGCCACAAGTAAGTCCCCCCCAATGTTAATGCTCAGACCTCGTTGGCGAGCCCCCCCTTTCTCAACCATTCTGCAAAGGGGCCTCCTGGCGCACTGCTTGTTTGGTGAAGAACTCCCCTTGGCTGCTGAGGGTTGTTGGGGGCCAAGAACCCTTTTTGTTGCCACGAGTAATTCCCGCACAGCAGGATTACTGAGACCTCATCAGAAGCCCTGCCCCCTTTCTCAACCACTCGGCAAACAAACCTCCTGGCACACTACTTGTTGGGGGATGAACTCTCCTTGGCTGCTGAGGGTCGTTGGGGGCCAAAAACCGCTATTGTTGCCACAATTAAGTTCCCCACAGCAGGATTGCTGAGACCTCATCGGAGGCCGTACCCCCTTTCTCAACCACTCTGGAAACGCACTGCCTGGCACACTACTTGTTGGGGGATGTACCCCCGTGGCTGCTGAGGGTCATTTGGGGCCAAGAACCCCTATTGTTGCCACTAGTAAGTACCTCTCAGCAGGGTTACTGAGACCTCGTCAGAGGCCACACCCCCTTTTTCAACCACTATGCAAAGGGGCCTCCTGGTGCTCTACCAGTTAATGGATGAAGTCCCCTTGGCTGCTGCGGGTCGTTTGGGGCCAAGAACCCCTATTGTTGCCATAAATAAGTTCTCCACAGCGGGATTGCTGAGACCTCATCAGAGGCCCGCCCCTTTCTCAACCACTTTGCACACGAGCCCATGGCACACTATTGTTTCAGGAATGAACTCCCCTTGGCTGCTGAGGGTCGTTGGGGGCCACTATTGTTGCCACAAGTAAATCCCTCACAGTGGGATTGCTCCACTCTGCAAAGGGGCCTCCTGGCACACTACTGGTTGGGGACCAAGAACCCCTATTGCTGCCACAAGTAAGTGCCTGCTTCTGATATTATTTTGCCTCTTTCTGCTCTTTGTTGACCTTTATTCTGCCTCTTTCTGCTCATTTCTCACCTTTATTTTATTTTCCCTCTTTCTGCTCGTTTCTGACCTTTATTTTGCCTCTTTCTGCTTGTTTTTCACCTTTATTAGATCTTTATCAGACCTTGATCAGACCTTTATATTGACTCGTTCTGCTCATTGCTGACATTTATTTTGCCTATCTTTGCTAGTTTCTGACCTTTATTTTGCCTCTTTCCACTCATTTCTGATCTCTATTTTGCGTCTTTCTGCTCAATGCTGACCTTTACTTTGCCTCTTTTTGCTTGTTTCTGATCTCTAGTTTGCCTTTCTGCTCATTGCTAACCAACATTTTGCCTCTTCCTGCTAATTTCTGATCTCTATTTTGCCTCTTTGAACTCATTTCTGACCTTTATTTTGCCTCTTTCTGCTCGTTTCTGATATCTATTTTGCCTCTTTCTGCTCACTTCTGACCTTTAGTTTGCCTCTTTCTGCTCATTGCCGACAGTTATTCTGTCTCTTTCCGGTCATTTCTCACTGTTATTTTGTCTCATTCTGCTTGTATCTCGCTTGTATCTAACCATTATTCAGCCTCTGCATGTTTCTCACCTTTTTTTGGCTCCTTCTGCTCATCGCTGACCTTTGTTTTACTTCGTTCTACTTGTTTCTCACCTTTATTTTGCCTCTTGCTGCTGGTTTATGACCTCTATTTTGCCTCTTTCTGCTCCTTTCTCACCTTAATTCTGCCTCTCTCTGCCTGTTGCTGACCATTTTTTTCTTCTTTCTGCTCATTTCTCACCTTTATATTGCCTCTTGCTGCTGGTTTATAACCTCTATTTTGCCTCTTTCTGCTCATTTCTCACCTTTCTTTTGCCTCTTTCTGATCATTTCTCACCTTTATTTTGCCTCTTGCTGCTTGTGTCTGACCTTCATTCTGACTCTTTCTGTTAATTATTCACCTTAATTTTGCCTATTTCGGCTTATGTCTTGCCTTTATTATGTCTCTTTCTACTCATTTCTCACCTTTTTTTCCTCTTTCTGCTTGTTGCTGACCTTTATTCTGCCTCTTTCTGCTCATTTCTGACATTTATTTTGCCTCATTCTGCTCGTTGCTGACTTCTATTTGCCTCTTTCTGCTCATTGCAGACCTTTATTTTGCCTCTCCTGCACGTTTCTGACCTTTTCCTGCTTCTTTTTGCTCATTTCTTACCTTTATCTTGCCTCTTTCTGCTCATTGGTGACCTTCATTTGCCCTCTTTCTGCTCGTTTCTCACCCTTATTTTGCCTCTTGCTGCTCGTTTCTGACCTATATCCTCTCTTTCTGCTCATTTCTCACCTCTATTTTGCCTTCTTCTGCTCGTTAATGACTTTCATTTTGTCTCTTGCTGCTCGTTTTTCACCTTTCTTCTGCCTCTTGCTGCTAGTTTCTCACCTTTATTTAGCCTCCTGTTCGTTGTTGAACTTTATTTTGCCCTTTTCTGCTCGCTGTTGTCCTTTATTCTAGCCCTTTTCTGCTCATTTCTTACCTTTATTCTGCCTCCTTCTGCTCATTTCTCACCTTTATTTTGCCTCCCGTTACTGGTTTCTGACCTCTGTTTTGCCTCCCGTTACTGGTTTCTGACCTCTATTTTGCCTCTTTTTGCTCATTTCCCACCTTTATTTTGCCTCTTTCTGCTAGTTTCTCACCTTTATTTTGCCTCTTGCTGGTCGTTTCTCACCATTATTCTGCCTCTTTCTGCTTGTTTCACACCTTTATTTTGCCTCTTTCTGTTAATTGCTGACCTTTATTTTGCCTCTTGCTGCCCGTTTCTCACCTTTATTCTGCCTCTTTCTGATCGTTTCTCACCTTTATTCTGCCTCTCTGATGGTTGCTGACCTTTATTTTTCCTCTTTTTGCTCGTTTATGACCTTTATTCTGCATCTTACTGCTTGTTTCTCACCTTTATTTTGCCTCTTTCTGCTTGTTTCTCATTTTTCGTTTGCCTCTTGCTGCTCGTTTCTAACTTTTATTCTGCATCTTTCTGTTTGTTTCTCACCTTTATTTTGCCTCATTCTGTTCGTTGCTGACCTCTATTGGCCCTACTGCTCATTGAAAACCTTTATTCTGCCTTTTCCTGCACGCTTCTAACCTTAACCTGCCTCTTTCTGCTCATTTCTCACCTTTATCTTGCCTCTTTCTGCTCCTTTCTCACCTTTATTTTGCTACTTCTGCTCGTTACTGACTTTTATTTTGTCTCTTGCTGCTCATTTCTCACCTTTCTTCTGCCTCTTTCTGTTAGTTTCACACCTTTTTTTGCCTCTTTCTTTTGATTGCTGACCTTTATTTTGCCTCTTGCTGCTCATTTCTCACCTTTATTTTGCCTCTTTCTGGTTGTTGCGGAACTTTATATTGCCTCTTGCTGCTCGTTTCTCACCTTTATTATGCCTCTTATTGCTAGTTTCTCACCATCATTTTGTCTCTTTCTGCTCATTGCTGATCTCTATTTTGCCTCTTCTGCTAGTTGTCCAACTCTAATCTGTCTCTTTCTGCTAGTTTCTGACCTTTATTTTGCCTCTTTCTGCTTGTTGCTGACCTCTATTTTCTCTCTTTGTGCTCATTGCTGACCTTTATTCTGCCTCTTTTTGCGTGTTTCTTACCTTTATTCTGCCTCTTGCTGCTTGTTGCCTGCCTCTATTTTGCATCTTTCTGCTAGTTTCACACCTTTATTTTGCCTCTTTCTGTTAATTGCTGACCTTCATTTTCCCTCTTGCTGCTGTTTCTCACCTCTATTCTGCCTCCTTCTGCTCGTTCCTCACCTTTATTCTGCCTCTTTCTGATGGTTGCTGAACTTTATTTTTCCTCTTTGTGCTCGTTGCTGACCTTTATCCTGCCTCTTTCTGCTTGTTTCTCACCTTTAGTTTGCCTCTTTCTGCTTGTTTCTCATTTTAATTTTGCCTCTTGCTGCTCATTTCTCACTTTTATTCAGCATCTTTCTGCTTGTTTCTCTCCTTTATTTTGCCTCATCATGCTCATTTCTGACCTTTATTTGCCCCTTTCTGCTCATTGCAGACCTTTATTCTGCCTCTTCCTGCACATTTCTGACCTTAACCTGCCTCTTTCTGCTCATTTCTCACCTTTATCTTGCCTCTTTCTGTATGTTGGTGAACTTTATTCTCCTTCTTTTTCTATTCACTTTTGACCTTTCTTCTGCCTCTTTCTGCTCATTGCTGACCTTTATTTTGCCTCTTGTTGCTCTTTTCTGACCTTTATCCTGTCTCTTTCTGCTCATTTCTCACCTTTATTTTGCCTCCATCTGCTCGTTACTGATTTTTATTTTGTCTCTTCCTGCTAGTTTCTCACCTTTATTTTGCCTCCTGCTCATTGATGACCTTTATTTTTCCACTTTCTGCTTGTTGCTGTCGTTTATTCTGACTCTTTCCACTCATTTCTGACCTTTATGTTGCCTCCTTTTGCTCGTTTCTCACCTTTTTTTTGCCTCCTGTTACTGATTTCTGACCTGTATTTTGCTTCTTTCTGCTCATTTCTCACCTTTATTTTGCCTCTTTCTGCTAGTTTATCACCATTATTTTGCCTATTGCTGGTCGTTTCTGACTATTATTCTGCCTCTTTCTACTTGTTTCACACCTTTAGTTTGCCTCTTTTTGTAAATTGTTGACATTTATCTTGCCTCTTGCTGCTCGTTTCTCACCTTTATTCTGCCTCGTTCAGCTAGTTTCTCACCATTATTCTGCCTCCGTCTACTAGTTTCTGACCTTTATTTTGCCAATTTCTGCTCATTGCTGACCTCTATTTTCCCTCTTTGTGCTTATTGCTGACCTTTAGTATGCCTCTTTCTGCTCATTTCTGACCTTTATTCTGCCTCTTATGCTAATTTCTCACAATTATCTTGTCTCTTTCTGCTCGCTGCTGTCCTTTATTCTGACTCTTTCCACTCATTTCTGACCTTTATTCTGCCTCCTTCTGCTCGTTTCTCACCTTTATTTTGCCTCTTTCTGCTAGTTTCTCACCTTTATTTTGCCTCTTGCTGGTCATTTCTGACTATTATTCTCCCTCTTTCTGCTTGTTTCACACCTTTATTTTGCCTCTTTTTGTTAATTGTTGACCTTTATTTTGCCTCTTGCTGCTTGTTTCTCACCTTAATTCTGCCTCTTTCTGCTCGCTTCTCACCTTTATTCTGCCTCTTTCTGATGGTTGAGGACCTTTATTTTTCCTCTTTCTGCTCATTGCCGACCTTTATTCTACCTCTTTCTGCTTGTTTCTTACCTTTATTTTGCCTCTTTCTGCTCGTTTCTCACCTTTATTTTGCCTCTTTCTGCTTGATGCTGAACTTTATTGTGCCTCTTGCTGCTCGTTTCTCACCTTGATTCTGTTTCCTCATGCTAGTTTCTTACCTTCATTTTGTCTCTTTCTGCTCATTACTGCACTCTATTTTCCTCTTTCTGCTAGTTGTTGAACTCTATTCTGTCTCTTTCTGCTCGTTTCTGACCTTTATTCAACCTGTTTCTGCTAGTTTCTGACCTTCAGGCTGCCTCCTTCTGCTCATTTTTCACCTTTATTTAGCCTCTTTCTGTTTGTTGCTGACCTCTATCTTCCCTCTTTGTGCTCATTAATTACCTTTATTCTGCCTCTTTCTGCTCGTTTCTGACCTTTATTCTGCCTCTTTCTGCTCATTTCTCGCATTTATCTTGCCTCTTTCTGCTCCTGCTGACCTCTATTCTGCCTCTTGCTGCTACTTTCTGACCTTTATTTTGCCTCTAGCTGCTCGTTGCTAACCTTAATTTTGCATCATTCTGCTAGTTTCTCACCTTTATTTTGCTCTTGCTGCTCATTTCTGACCTTAATCCTGTCTCTTTCTGCTCATTTCTCACCTTTTTGTTGCCTCCTTCGGCTCCTTACTGACCTTTATTTTGTCTTTTCCTGATAATTTCTCACCTTTATTTTGCCTCTGGCTTGTGGCTGACCTTTATTTTGCCCCTTTCTGCTCATTGCTGTCTTTTATTCTGTCTCTATCGCTCATTTCTGATCTTTATTTTGCCTCCTGCTCATTTCTCACCTTTATTGTACCTCTTGATACTGGATTCTGACCTCTATTTTGCCTCTTTCTTCTCATTTCTCACCTTTATTTTGCATCTTTTTGCTAGTTTCTCACCTTTATTTGGCCTCTTGCTGGTCGTTTATGACCATTATTCTGCTCTTTCTCTTTGTTTCACACCTTTATTTTGCCTTTTTCTCTCAATTGCTGACCTTTATTTTGCCTCTTGCTGCTTGTTTCTCACCTTTATTCTGCCTCTTTCTGCTCATATTTCACCTTTATTCTGCCTCTTTCTGATGGTTGCTGACCTTTATTTTTCTTCTTTCTGCTCATTGCTGACCTTTATTCTGCCCCTTTCTGCTTGTTTCTCACCTTTATTTTGCCTCTTTCTGCTTGTTTCTCATTTTTTTCCCACTTGCTGCTCGTGTCTGACTTTTATTCTACCTCTTTCTGCTCGTTTCTCACCTTTATTTTGCCTCTTTCTGCTTGTTGCTGAACTTTATTTCTCCTCTTGCTGCTCGTTTCTCACCTTTCTTCTCCCTCTTCCTGCTAGTTGCTGATCTGTATTTAGCCTCTTTCTGCTAGTTGTTGAACTCTATTCTGTCTCTTTCTGCTCGTTTCTGACGTTTAGTCTACCTGTTTCTGACCTTTAGTCTGCCTCCTTCTGCTCATTTTTCACCATTATTTTGCCTCTTTCTGCTAGTTACCGACCTCTATTTTCCCTCTCTGTACTCATTGCTGACCTTTATTCTGCCTCCTTCTGCTCATTTCTGACCTTTATTCAGCCTCTTTCTGCTAATTTCTCACAATTATCTTGCCTCTTTCTGCTCCTGCTGACCTCTATTCTGCCTCTTTCTGCTTGTTTCTGACCTTTATTTTGCCTCTTGCTGCTCATTGCTAACTTTAATTTTGCATCTTTCTGCTAGTTTCTCACTTTTATTTTGCCTCCTGCTGTCGGTTTCTGATCTTTATTCTCTTTCTTTCTGCTTGTCTCTCACCTTTATTTTTCCTCTTGCTGCTCGTTGCTGACCTTTATTTTGCCTCTTTCTGCTCATATTTAACCTTTCTTTTGCCTCTTGCTGCTCATTTTTGACCTTTATCCCGTCTCTTCTTGCTCTTTTCTCACCTTTATGTTGCCTCCTTCTGCTTGTTACTGACCTTTATTTTGTCTCTTGCTGCTCGTTTCTCACCTTTCTTCTGCTTCTTCCTGCTAGTTTCTCACCTTAATGTTGCCTCCTGCTTATTGCTGACCTTAATTTTGCCCCTCTCTGCTCATTGCTGTCCTTTATTCTGACTCTATCTGCTTATTTCTGACCTTTATTCTGCTTCCTTCTGCTCATTTCTCACCTTTATTTTGCCTCCTGTTACTGGTTTCTGCTCTCTATTTTGAGTCTTTCTTCTCATTTCTCACCTTTATTTTGCTTCTTTCTGCTAGTTTCTCACCTTTATTTTGCCTCTTGCTGGTGGTTTCCCATCATTATTCTGCTCTTTGTGTTTGTTTCACACCTTTATTTTGCCTATTTCTCTTAATTGCTGACCTTTATTTTGCCTCTTGCTGCTCGTTTCTCACCTTTATTCTGCCTCTTTCTGCTTATATCTCACCTTTATTCTGCCTCTTTCTGATGGATGCTGACCTTTATTTTTCCTCTTTCTGCTTGTTGCTGACCTTTATTCTGCCTCTTTCTGCTTGCTTCTCAAATTTATTTTGCCTCTTTCTGCTTGTTTCTCATTTTTATTTTGACTCTTGCTGCTTGACTCTAACTTTTATTCTGCATCTTTCTGCTTGTTTCTCACCTTTATTTTGCCTCTTTCTACTTGTTGTTGAACTTTATTTTGCCTCTTGCTGCTCATTTCTCACCTTTATTCTGCCTCTTCCTGCTAGTTTCTCACCATCATTTTGTCTCTTTTTGCTCATTGCTGATCTCTATTTTGCCTCTTTCTGCTAGTTGTCGAACTCTATTCTGTCTCTTTCTGCTCGTTTCTGACCTTTATTCTACCTGTTTCTGCTAGTTTCTGGCCTTTAGTCTGCCTCCTTCCGCTCGTTTCTCAACTTTATTTTGCCTCTTTCTGCTCGTTGCTGACCTTTATTTTCCTCTTTGTGCTCTTTGCTGACCTTTATTCTGCCTCTTGATGCTCGCTTCTGACCTTTATTCAGCCTCTTTCTGCCCATTTCTCGTAATTATCTTGCCTCTTTCTGCTCCTGCTGACCTCAATTCTGCCTCTTTCTGCTTGTTTCTGACCTTTATTTTGCCTCTTGCTGCTCGTTGCTGACTTTTATTTTGCATCTTTGTTCTATTTTCTCACCTTTATTCTGCTTCTTTCTGCTCATTTCTCACAATTAACTTGCCTCCTTCCGCTCCTGCTGACCTCTATTCTGCCTCTTTCTGACCTTTATTTTGCCTCTTGCTGCTCATTGCTGACTTTTATTTTGCATCTTTGTTCTATTTTCTCACCTTTATTTTGCCTCCTGCTGCTCATTGCTGATCTTTATTCTGCTTCTTCCTGCTCGTTTCTCACCTTCATTTTGCCTTTTTCTGCTTCTTGCTGAACTTTGTTTTGCCTCTTGCTGGTCGTTTCTGACTATTATTCTGCCTCTTTCTGCTTGTTTCACACCTTTAGTTTGCCTCTTTTTGTAAATTGTGGACATTTCTGCTAGTTTCTCACCATTATTCTGCCTCCTTCTACTAGTTTCTGACCTTTATTTTGCCAATTTCTGCTTGTTGCTGACCTCTATTTTCCCTCTTTGTGCTTATTGCTGACCTTTATTATGCCTCTTTCTGCTCATTTCTGACCTTTATTCTGCTTCTTTCTGCTCATTTCTCACAATTATCTTGCTTCTTTCTGCTCGTTGCTGTCCTTTATTCTGACTCTTTCCGCTCATTTCTGACCTTTGTTTTGGCTCTTCATGCTCGTTTCTCACCTTTATTTTGCCTCCTGTTACTGGTTTCTGACCTCTATTTTGCTTTTTCTGCTTGTTTCTCACCTTTAGTGTGCCTCTTGATGATCGTTGCTGACCTTTATTTTGCCTCTTGCTGC
Source organism: Calotriton arnoldi (assembly GCA_963921515.1). Taxonomy (NCBI): domain Eukaryota; kingdom Metazoa; phylum Chordata; class Amphibia; order Caudata; family Salamandridae; genus Calotriton; species Calotriton arnoldi. Next base: position 2,482,668 of record CAWUFW010001811.1, on the reverse strand, counting down.
TCGTTGCTGACCTTTATTTTGCCTCTTTCTGTTCATTTCTCACCTTTATTTTGCCTCTTTCTGCTAGTTTCTCACCTTTATTTTGCCTCCTGCTTCTGGTTTCTGATCTTCTGCTTTTTTCTGCTTGTTTCTCACCTTTAGTTTACCTATTAATGCTCGTTGCTGACCTTTATTTTGCCTCTTGCTGCTCGTTGCTGACCTTTATTTTGCCTCTTTCTGTTCATTTCTCACCTTTATTTTGCCTCTTGCTGCTCTGTTCTGACCTTTATCCTGCCTTTTCTGCTCATTTCTCACCTTTATGTTGCATCCTTCTGCTCGTTCTGACCTTTGTTTTGTCTCTTGCTGCTCTTTCTCACCTTTCTTCTGCCTCTTCTTTCTAGTTTCTCACCTTTATTTTGCCTCCTGCTTGTTGCTGACCTTCATTTTGCCCCTTTCTGCTCGTTGCTGTCCTTTATTCTGGCTCTATCTGCTCTTTTTTGACCTTGATACTTCCACCTTCTGCTCGTTTCTCACCTTTATTTTGCCTCCTGTTACTGGTTTCTGACCTCTATTTTGCTTCTTTCTGCTCATTTCTCACATTTATTTGGCCTCTTTCTGCTAGTTTCTCACCTTTATTTTGCCGCCTGCTGCTGGCTTCTGATCTTTATTCTGCTTCTTTATGTTTGTTTCTCACCTTTATTTTGCCTCTTGCTGCTCGTTGCTCACCTTTATTTTGCCTCTTTCTGTTAATTTCTCATCTTTATTTTGCCTCTTGCTGCTCGTTTCTGACCTTTATGTTGCCTCCTTCTGCTCGTTACTGACCTTTGTTTTGTCTCTTGCTGCTCGTTTCTCACCTTTCTTCTGCCTCTTCCTGCTAGTTTCTCACCTTTATTTTGCCTCCTGCTAGTTGCTGACCTTTTCTTTGCCCCTTTCTGCTCGTTGCTGTCCTTTATTCTGACTCTATTTGCTCATTTTTTGCCTTTACACTGCCTCCTTCTGCTCGTTTCTCACCTTTATTTTGCCTCTTTCTGCTTGTTGCTGACCTCTATTTTCTCTCTTTGTGCTCATTGCTGACCTTTATTCTGCCTCTTTTTGCGTGTTTCTTACCTCTATTCTGCCTCTTGCTGCTTGTTGCCTGCCTCTATTTTGCATCTTTCTGCTAGTTTCACACCTTTATTTTGCCTCTTTCTGTTAATTGCTGACCTTTATTTTTCCTCTTGCTGCCGTTTCTCACCTTTATTCTGCCTCCTTCTGCTCGTTTCTCACCTTTATTCTGCCTCTTTCTGATGGTTGCTGAACTTTATTTTTCCTCTTTGTGCTCGTTGCTGACCTTTATCCTGCCTCTTTCTGCTTGTTTCTCACCTTTAGTTTGCCTCTTTCTGCTTGTTTCTCATTTTAATTTTGCCTCTTGCTGCTCATTTCTCACTTTTATTCAGCATCTTTCTGCTTGTTTCTCTCATTTATTTTGCCTCATTATGCTCATTTCTGACCTCTATTTGCCCCTTTCTGCTCATTGCAGACCTTTATTCTGCCTCTTCCTGCACATTTCTGACCTTAACCTGCCTCTTTCTGCTCATTTCTCACCTTTATCTTGCCTCTTTCTGTATGTTGGTGAACTTTATTCTCCTTCTTTTTCTATTCACTTTTGACCTTTCTTCTGCCTCTTTCTGCTCATTGCTGACCTTTATTTTGCCTCTTGTTGCTCGTTTCTGACCTTTATCCTGTCTCTTTCTGCTCATTTCTTACCTTTATTTTGCCTCTTTCTGCTCGTTTCTCACCTTTATTTTGCCTCTTTCTGCTTGGTGCTGAACTTTATTGTGCCTCTTGCTGCTCGTTTCTCACCTTGATTCTGTTTCTTCATGCTAGTTTCTTACCTTCTTTTTGTCTCTTTCTGCTCATTGCTGAACTCTATTTTCCTCTTTCTGCTAGTTGTTGAACTCTATTCTGTCTCTTTCTGCTCGTTTCTGACCTTTATTCAACCTGTTTTTGCTAGTTTCTGACCTTCAGTCTGCCTCCTTCTGCTCATTTTTCACCTTTATTTTGCCTCTTTCTGCTTGTTGCTGACCTCTATCTTCCCTCTTTGTGCTCATTAATGACCTTTATTCTGCCTCTTTCTGCTCGTTTCTGACCTTTATTCTGCCTCTTTCTGCTCATTTCTCGCATTTATCTAGCCTCTTTCTGCTCCTGTTGACCTCTATTCTGCCTCTTGCTGCTAGTTTCTGACCTTTATTTTGCCTCTAGCTGCTCGTTGCTAACCTTAATTTTGCATCTTTCTGCTAGTTTCTCACCTTTATTGTGCCTCCTGCTGCTGGTTTCTGATCTTTATTGTGCTTCTTTCTGCTGGTTTCTCACCTTTATTTTGCCCCTTGCTGCTAATTTCTGACCTTAACCCTGTCTCTTTCTGCTCATTTCTCACCTTTATGTTGCCTCCTTCTGCTTCTTACTAACCTTTATTTTGTCTCTTCCTGATAATTTCTCACCTTTATTTTGCCTCTGGCTTGTTGCTGACCTTTATTTTGCCCCTTTCTGCTCATTGCTGTCCTTTATTCTGACTCTATCTGCTCATTTCTGATCTTTATTCTGCCTCCTGCTCATTTCTCACCTTTATTGCACCTCTTGATACTGGTTTCTGACCTCTATTTTGCCTCTTTCTTCTCATTTCTCACCTTTATTTTGCCTCTTTTTGCTAGTTTCTCACCTTTATTTGGCCTCTTGCTGGTCGTTTATGACCATTATTCTGCTCTTTCTCTTTGTTTCACACCTTTATTTTGCCTTTTTCTCTCAATTGCTGACCTTTATTTTGCCTCTTGCTGCTTGTTTCTCACCTTTATTCTGCCTCTTTCTGCTCATATCACACCTTTATTCTGCCTCTTTCTGATGGTTGCTGACCTTTATTTTTCTTCTTTCTGCTCATTGCTGACCTTTATTCTGCCCCTTTCTGCTTCTCACCTTTATTTTGCCTCTTTCTGCTTGTTTCTCATTTTTATTTTCCCACTTGCTGCTCGTTTCTGACTTTTATTCTACCTCTTTCTGCTCGTTTCGCACCTTTATTTTGCCTCTTTCTGCTTGTTGCTGAACTTTATTTCGCCTCTTGCTGCTCAGTTTCTCACCTTTCTTCTCCCTCTTCCTGCTAGTTTCTTACCATCATTTTGTCTCTTTCTGCTCGTTGCTGATCTGTATTTAGCCTCTTTCTGCTAGTTGTTGAACTCTATTCTGTCTCTTTCTGCTCGTTTCTGACGTTTAGTCTACCTGTTTCTGACCTTTAGTCTGCCTCCTTCTGCTCATTTTTCACCATTATTTTGCCTCTTTCTGCTCGTTACTGACCTCTATTTTCCCTCTCTGTACTCATTGCTGACCTTTATTCTGCCTGTTTCTGCTCATTTCTGACGTTTATTCAGCCTCTTTCTGCTAATTTCTCACAATTATCTTGCCTCTTTCTGCTCCTGCTGACCTCTATTCTGCCTCTTTCTGCTTGTTTCTGACCTTTATTTTGCCTCTTGCTGCTCATTGCTAACCTTAATTTTGCATCTTTCTGCTAGTTTCTCACTTTTATTTTGCCTCCTGCTGCCGGTTTCTGATCTTTATTCTCTTTCTTTCAGCTTGTCTCTCACCTTTATTTTTCCTCTTGCTGCTCGTTGCTGACCTTTATTTTGCCTCTTTCTGCTCATATTTAACCTTTCTTTTGCCTCTTGCTGCTCATTTCTGACCTTTATCCCGTCTCTTCCTGCTCTTTTCTCACCTTTATGTTGCCTCCTTCTGCTGGTTACTGACCTTTATTTTGTCTCTTGCTGCTCGTTTCTCACCTTTCTTCTGCCTCTTCCTGCTAGTTTCTCACCTTAATGTTGCCTCCTGCTTGTTGCTGCCCTTAATTTTGCCCCTCTCTGCTCATTGCTGTCCTTTATTCTGACTCTATCTGCTTATTTCTGACCTTTATTCTGCTTCCTTCTGCTCATTTCTCACCTTTATTTTGCCTCCTGTTACTGGTTTCTGCTCTCTATTTTGAGTCTTTCTTCTCATTTCTCACCTTTATTTTGCTTCTTTCTGCTAGTTTCTCACCTTTATTTTGCCTCTTGCTGGTGGTTTCCCATCATTATTCTGCTCTTTGTGTTTGTTTCACACCTTTATTTTGCCTATTTCTCTTAATTGCTGACCTTTATTTTGCCTCTTGCTGCTCGTTTCTCACCTTTATTCTGCCTCTTTCTGCTTATATCTCACCTTTATTCTGCCTCTTTCTGATGGATGCTGACCTTTATTTTTCCTCTTTCTGCTTGTTGCTGACCTTTATTCTGCCTCTTTCTGCTTGCTTCTCAAATTTATTTTGCCTCTTTCTGCTTGTTTCTCATTTTTATTTTGACTCTTGCTGCTTGACTCTAACTTTTATTCTGCATCTTTCTGCTTGTTTCTCACCTTTATTTTGCCTCTTTCTACTTGTTGTTGAACTTTATTTTGCCTCTTGCTGCTCATTTCTCACCTTTATTCTGCCTCTTCCTGCTAGTTTCTCACCATCATTTTGTCTCTTTTTGCTCATTGCTGATCTCTATTTTGCCTCTTTCTGCTAGTTGTCGAACTCTATTCTGTCTCTTTCTGCTCGTTTCTGACCTTTATTCTACCTGTTTCTGCTAGTTTCTGGCCTTTAGTCTGCCTCCTTCCGCTCGTTTCTCAACTTTATTTTGCCTCTTTCTGCTCGTTGCTGACCTTTATTTTCCCTCTTTGTGCTCTTTGCTGACCTTTTTTCTGCCTCTTGATGCTCGCTTCTGACCTTTATTCAGCCTCTTTCTGCCCATTTCTCGTAATTATCTTGCCTCTTTCTGCTCCTGCTGACCTCAATTCTGCCTCTTTCTGCTTGTTTCTGACCTTTATTTTGCCTCTTGCTGCTCGTTGCTGACTTTTATTTTGCATCTTTGTTCTATTTTCTCACCTTTATTCTGCTTCTTTCTGCTCATTTCTCACAATTAACTTGCCTCCTTCCGCTCCTGCTGACCTCTATTCTGCCTCTTTCTGACCTTTATTTTGCCTCTTGCTGCTCATTGCTGACTTTTATTTTGCATCTTTGTTCTATTTTCTCACCTTTATTTTGCCTCCTGCTGCTCGTTTCTGATCTTTATTCTGCTTCTTCCTGCTCGTTTCTCACCTTCATTTTGCCTTTTTCTGCTTCTTGCTGAACTTTGTTTTGCCTCTTGCTGGTCGTTTCTGACTATTATTCTGCCTCTTTCTGCTTGTTTCACACCTTTAGTTTGCCTCTTTTTGTAAATTGTGGACATTTCTGCTAGTTTCTCACCATTATTCTGCCTCCTTCTACTAGTTTCTGACCTTTATTTTGCCAATTTCTGCTTGTTGCTGACCTCTATTTTCCCTCTTTGTGCTTATTGCTGACCTTTATTATGCCTCTTTCTGCTCATTTCTGACCTTTATTCTGCTTCTTTCTGCTCATTTCTCACAATTATCTTGCTTCTTTCTGCTCGTTGCTGTCCTTTATTCTGACTCTTTCCGCTCATTTCTGACCTTTGTTTTGGCTCTTCATGCTCGTTTCTCACCTTTATTTTGCCTCCTGTTACTGGTTTCTGACCTCTATTTTGCTTTTTCTGCTTGTTTCTCACCTTTAGTGTGCCTCTTGATGATCGTTGCTGACCTTTATTTTGCCTCTTGCTGCTCGTTGCTGACCTTTATTTTGCCTCTTTCTGTTCATTTCTCACCTTTATTTTGCCTCTTTCTGCTAGTTTCTCACCTTTATTTTGCCTCCTGCTTCTGGTTTCTGATCTTCTGCTTTTTCTGCTTGTTTCTCACCTTTAGTTTACCTATTAATGCTCGTTGCTGACCTTTATTTTGCCTCTTGCTGCTCGTTGCTGACCTTTATTTTGCCTCTTTCTGTTCATTTCTCACCTTTATTTTGCCTCTTGCTGCTCTGTTCTGACCTTTATCCTGTCTTTTTCTGCTCATTTCTCACCTTTATGTTGCATCCTTCTGCTCATTCTGACCTTTGTTTTGTCTCTTGCTGCTCTTTCTCACCTTTCTTCTGCCTCTTCTTTCTAGTTTCTCACCTTTATTTTGCCTCCTGCTTGTTGCTGACCTTCATTTTGCCCCTTTCTGCTCGTTGCTGTCCTTTATTCTGGCTCTATCTGCTCTTTTTTGACCTTGATACTTCCACCTTCTGCTCGTTTCTCACCTTTATTTTGCCTCCTGTTACTGGTTTATAACCTCTATTTTGCTTCTTTCTGCTCATTTCTCACATTTATTTGGCCTCTTTCTGCTAGTTTCTCACCTTTATTTTGCCGCCTGCTGCTGGCTTCTGATCTTTATTCTGCTTCTTTATGTTTGTTTCTCACCTTTATTTTGCCTCTTGCTGCTCGTTGCTCACCTTTATTTTGCCTCTTTCTGTTAATTTCTCATCTTTATTTTGCCTCTTGCTGCTCGTTTCTGACCTTTATGTTGCCTCCTTCTGCTCGTTACTGACCTTTGTTTTGTCTCTTGCTGCTCATTTCTCACCTTTCTTCTGCCTCTTCCTGCTAGTTTCTCACCTTTATTTTGCCTCCTTCTAGTTGCTGACCTTTTCTTTCCCCCTTTCTGCTCGTTGCTGTCCTTTATTCTGACTCTATCTGCTCATTTTGTGCCTTTACACTGCCTCCTTCTGCTCGTTTCTCACCTTTATTTTGCCTCTTTCTGCTTGTTGCTGACCTCTATTTTCTCTCTTTGTGCTCATTGCTGACCTTTATTCTGCCTCTTTTTGCGTGTTTCTTACCTTTATTCTGCCTCTTGCTGCTTGTTGCCTGCCTCTATTTTGCATCTTTCTGCTAGTTTCACACCTTTATTTTGCCTCTTTCTGTTAATTGCTGACCTTTATTTTGCCTCTTGCTGCCGTTTCTCACCTTTATTCTGCCTCCTTCTGCTCGTTTCTCACCTTTATTCTGCCTCTTTCTGATGGTTGCTGAACTTTATTTTTCCTCTTTGTGCTCGTTGCTGACCTTTATCCTGCCTCTTTCTGCTTGTTTCTCACCTTTAGTTTGCCTCTTTCTGCTTGTTTCTCATTTTAATTTTGCCTTTTCACTTTTATTCAGCATCTTTCTGCTTGTTTCTCTCCTTTATTTTGCCTCATTATGCTCATTTCTGACCTCTATTTGCCCCTTTCTGCTCATTGCAGACCTTTATTCTGCCTCTTCCTGCACATTTCTGACCTTAACCTGCCTCTTTCTGCTCATTTCTCACCTTTATCTTGCCTCTTTCTGTATGTTGGTGAACTTTAATCTCCTTCTTTTTCTATTCACTTTTGACCTTTCTTCTGCCTCTTTCTGCTCATTGCTGACCTTTATTTTGCCTCTTGTTGCTCGTTTCTGACCTTTATCCTGTCTCTTTCTGCTCATTTCTCACCTTTATTTTGCCTCCATCTGCTCGTTACTGACTTTTATTTTGTCTCTTCCTGCTAGTTTCTCACCTTTATTTTGCCTCCTGCTCATTGATGACCTTTATTTTTCCACTTTCTGCTCGTTGCTGTCATTTATTCTGACTCTTTCCACTCATTTCTGACCTTTATTTTGCCTCCTTTTGCTCGTTTCTCACCTTTCTTTTGCCTCCTGTTACTGATTTCTGACCTCTATTTTGCTTCTTTCTGCTCATTTCTCACCTTTATTTTGCCTATTGCTGGTCGTTTCTGACTATTATTCTGCCTCTTTCTACTTGTTTCACAACTTTAGTTTGCCTCTTTTTGTAAATTGTTGACATTTATCTTGCCTCTTGCTGCTCGTTTCTCACCTTTATTCTGCCTCGTTCTGCTAGTTTCTCACCATTATTCTGCCTCCTTCTACTAGTGTCTGACCTTTATTTTGCCAATTTCTGCTCACTGCTGACCTCTATTTTCCCTCTTTGTGCTTATTGCTGACCTTTATTATGCCTCTTTCCACTCATTTCTGACCTTTATTCTGCCTCCTTCTGCTCGTTTCTCACCTTTATTTTGCCTCTTTCTGCTAGTTTCTCACCTTTATTTTGCCTCTTGCTGGTCATTTCTGACTATTATTCTCCCTCTTTCTGCTTGTTTCTCACCTTTATTCTGCCTCTTTCTGCTCGCTTCTCACCTTTATTCTGCCTCTTTCTGATGCTTGAGGACCTTTATTTTTCCTCTTTATGCTCATTGCCGACCTTTATTCTACCTCTTTCTGCTTGTTTCTTACCTTTATTTTGCCTCTTTCTGCTCGTTTCTCACCTTTATTTTGCCTCTTTCTGCTTGGTGCTGAACTTTATTGTGCCTCTTGCTGCTCGTTTCTCACCTTGATTCTGTTTCTTCATGCTAGTTTCTTACCTTCATTTTGTCTCTTTCTGCTCATTGCTGAACTCTATTTTCCTCTTTCTGCTAGTTGTTGAACTCTATTCTGTCTCTTTCTGCTCGTTTCTGACCTTTATTCAACCTGTTTTTGCTAGTTTCTGACCTTCAGTCTGCCTCCTTCTGCTCATTTTTCACCTTTATTTTGCCTCTTTCTGCTTGTTGCTGACCTCTATCTTCCCTCTTTGTGCTCATTAATGACCTTTATTCTGCCTCTTTCTGCTCGTTTCTGACCTTTATTCTGCCTCTTTCTGCTCATTTCTCACAATTATCTTGCCTCTTTCTGCTCCTGTTGACCTCTATTCTGCCTCTTGCTGCTAGTTTCTGACCTTTATTTTGCCTCTAGCTGCTCGTTGCTAACCTTAATTTTGCATCTTTCTGCCAGTTTCTCACCTTTATTGTGCCTCCTGCTGCTGGTTTCTGATCTTTATTGTGCTTCTTTCTGCTGGTTTCTCACCTTTATTTTGCCCCTTGCTGCTCATTTCTGACCTTAACCCTGTCTCTTTCTGCTCATTTCTCACCTTTATGTTGCATCCTTCTGCTCGTTCTGACCTTTGTTTTGTCTCTTGCTGCTCTTTCTCACCTTTCTTCTGCCTCTTCTTTCTAGTTTCTCACCTTTATGTTGCATCCTGCTTGTTGCTGACCTTCATTTTGCCCCTTTCTGCTCGTTGCTGTCCTTTATTCTGGCTCTATCTGCTCTTTTTTGACCTTGATACTTCCACCTTCTGCTCGTTTCTCACCTTTATTTTGCCTCCTGTTACTGGTTTATAACCTCTATTTTGCTTCTTTCTGCTCATTTCTCACATTTATTTGGCCTCTTTCTGCTAGTTTCTCACCTTTATTTTGCCGCCTGCTGCTGGCTTCTGATCTTTATTCTGCTTCTTTATGTTTGTTTCTCACCTTTATTTTGCCTCTTGCTGCTCGTTGCTCACCTTTATTTTGCCTCTTTCTGTTAATTTCTCATCTTTATTTTGCCTCTTGCTGCTCGTTTATGACCTTTATGTTGCCTCCTTCTGCTCGTTACTGACCTTTGTTTTGTCTCTTGCTGCTCGTTTCTCACCTTTCTTCTGCCTCTTCCTGCTAGTTTCTCACCTTTATTTTGCCTCCTGCTAGTTGCTGACCTTTTCTTTCCCCCTTTCTGCTCGTTGCTGTCCTTTATTCTGACTCTATCTGCTCATTTTGTGCCTTTACACTGCCTCCTTCTGCTCGTTTCTCACCTTTATTTTGCCTCTTTCTGCTTGTTGCTGACCTCTATTTTCTCTCTTTGTGCTCATTGCTGACCTTTATTCTGCCTCTTTTTGCGTGTTTCTTACCTTTATTCTGCCTCTTGCTGCTTGTTGCCTGCCTCTATTTTGCATCTTTCTGCTAGTTTCACACCTTTATTTTGCCTCTTTCTGTTAATTGCTGACCTTTATTTTGCCTCTTGCTGCCGTTTCTCACCTTTATTCTGCCTCCTTCTGCTCGTTTCTCACCTTTATTCTGCCTCTTTCTGATGGTTGCTGAACTTTATTTTTCCTCTTTGTGCTCGTTGCTGACCTTTATCCTGCCTCTTTCTGCTTGTTTCTCACCTTTAGTTTGCCTCTTTCTGCTTGTTTCTCATTTTAATTTTGCCTCTTGCTGCTCATTTCTCACTTTTATTCAGCATCTTTCTGCTTGTTTCTCTCCTTTATTTTGCCTCATTATGCTCATTTCTGACCTCTATTTGCCCCTTTCTGCTCATTGCAGACCTTTATTCTGCCTCTTCCTGCACATTTCTGACCTTAACCTGCCTCTTTCTGCTAATTTCTCACCTTTATCTTGCCTCTTTCTGTATGTTGGTGAACTTTAATCTCCTTCTTTTTCTATTCACTTTTGACCTTTCTTCTGCCTCTTTCTGCTCATTGCTGACCTTTATTTTGCCTCTTGTTGCTCGTTTCTGACCTTTATCCTGTCTCTTTCTGCTAATTTCTCACCTTTATTTTGCCTCCATCTGCTCGTTACTGACTTTTATTTTGTCTCTTCCTGCTAGTTTCTCACCTTTATTTTGCCTCCTGCTCATTGATGACCTTTATTTTTCCACTTTCTGCTCGTTGCTGTCATTTATTCTGACTCTTTCCACTCATTTCTGACCTTTATTTTGCCTCCTTTTGCTCGTTTCTCACCTTTTTTTGCCTCCTGTTACTGATTTCTGACCTCTATTTTGCTTCTTTCTGCTCATTTCTCACCTTTATTTTGCCTATTGCTGGTCGTTTCTGACTATTATTCTGCCTCTTTCTACTTGTTTCACAACTTTAGTTTGACTCTTTTTGTAAATTGTTGACATTTATCTTGCCTCTTGCTGCTCGTTTCTCACCTTTATTCTGCCTCGTTCTGCTAGTTTCTCACCATTATTCTGCCTCCTTCTACTAGTGTCTGACCTTTATTTTGCCAATTTCTGCTCACTGCTGACCTCTATTTTCCCTCTTTGTGCTTATTGCTGACCTTTATTATGCCTCTTTCTGCTCATTTCTGACCTTTATTCTGCCTCTTTCTGCTCATTTCTCACAATTATCTTGTCTCTTTCTGCTCGCTGCTGTCCTTTATTCTCACTCTTTCCACTCATTTCTGACCTTTATTCTGCCTCCTTCTGCTCGTTTCTCACCTTTATTTTGCCTCTTTCTGCTAGTTTCTCACCTTTATTTTGCCTCTTGCTGGTCATTTCTGACTATTATTCTCCCTCTTTCTGCTTGTTTCTCACCTTTATTCTGCCTCTTTCTGCTCGCTTCTCACCTTTATTCTGCCTCTTTCTGATGCTTGAGGACCTTTATTTTTCCTCTTTATGCTCATTGCCGACCTTTATTCTACCTCTTTCTGCTTGTTTCTTACCTTTATTTTGCCTCTTTCTGCTCGTTTCTCACCTTTATTTTGCCTCTTTCTGCTTGGTGCTGAACTTTATTGTGCCTCTTGCTGCTCGTTTCTCACCTTGATTCTGTTTCTTCATGCTAGTTTCTTACCTTCATTTTGTCTCTTTCTGCTCATTGCTGAACTCTATTTTCCTCTTTCTGCTAGTTGTTGAACTCTATTCTGTCTCTTTCTGCTCGTTTCTGACCTTTATTCAACCTGTTTTTGCTAGTTTCTGACCTTCAGTCTGCCTCCTTCTGCTCATTTTTCACCTTTATTTTGCCTCTTTCTGCTTGTTGCTGACCTCTATCTTCCCTCTTTGTGCTCATTAATGACCTTTATTCTGCCTCTTTCTGCTCGTTTCTGACCTTTATTCTGCCTCTTTCTGCTCATTTCTCACAATTATCTTGCCTCTTTCTGCTCCTGTTGACCTCTATTCTGCCTCTTGCTGCTAGTTTCTGACCTTTATTTTGCCTCTAGCTGCTCGTTGCTAACCTTAATTTTGCATCTTTCTGCTAGTTTCTCACCTTTATTGTGCCTCCTGCTGCTGGTTTCTGATCTTTATTGTGCTTCTTTCTGCTGGTTTCTCACCTTTATTTTGCCCCTTGCTGCTCATTTCTGACCTTAACCCTGTCTCTTTCTGCTCATTTCTCACCTTTATGTTGCCTCCTTCTGCTTCTTACTAACCTTTATTTTGTCTCTTCCTGATAATTTCTCACCTTTATTTTGCCTCTGGCTTGTTGCTGACCTTTATTTTGCCCCTTTCTGCTCATTGCTGTCCTTTATTCTGACTCTATCTGCTCATTTCTGATCTTTATTCTGCCTCCTGCTCATTTCTCACCTTTATTGTACCTCTTGATACTGGTTTCTGACCTCTATTTTGCCTCTTTCTTCTCATTTCTCACCTTTATTTTGCCTCTTTTTGCTAGTTTCTCACCTTTATTTGGCCTCTTGCTGGTCGTTTATGACCATTATTCTGCTCTTTCTCTTTGTTTCACACCTTTATTTTGCCTTTTTCTCTCAATTGCTGACCTTTATTTTGCCTCTTGCTGCTTGTTTCTCACCTTTATTCTGCCTCTTTCTGCTCATATCACACCTTTATTCTGCCTCTTTCTGATGGTTGCTGACCTTTATTTTTCTACTTTCTGCTCATTGCTGACCTTTATTCTGCCCTTTTCTGCTTGTTTCTCACCTTTATTTTGCCTCTTTCTGCTTGTTTCTCATTTTTATTGTGAGAAGTTGGCCTGGTATATGCTGTTCACTAATTAAAGTGGACACCTTGCACCAGGGCAAATCGACTCTTATGGTAGATAGGTTTAAGACAACCTTTTAAAGAAAGCTATCCTAGTGGTAGCTGTGGAGAGCAGCCTTCAGGCTAAGTCTCGGAGGAATGTAAAGCAGCTTGTTTTACCATATAATCTCTTGAATCACCAAATGAAAAGACACCACACAGGTATATATATCAAATATATATGTATTTATTTCTAAATAACTCTCTACTAATCTCTTTATGAGATTAGAAGACAAACATATGCACAAATCAACGTTTCACAATAAGTTAAGCACAAAATATGGCTGGGGCCCTAGGGGCGTACCAGACCATATACTAAGTAAGAGACTTAGAAACAACGACTTGCAAGGAGACAAGGCCTAGGGCCTTCAGAAGTGCTGGGGCCTCACGAAACCACCCAAGGCAGGTAAGTAAAGGACCCACGGGGGACGCGTGCAGTGTGGATACACAGGCGCGAATCGCCGTTAACTTCAATGGGGCAAGTCGCGGTTGGAAATAAAGAGTTTTAGGATACTTCGGGAGAACCTACAAGCAAGTCACTTACAGGGTAAGTAGTTCTAGGGCCCACACCCACAGGAGCACCGTAGTGCTGGAGTTACCTCACCCAGGGAAGCCGGGTGCACAGGTGTCCTTTGGTGTCGGGTCGCGGCGTCGTTTTCAATGGCGAACAAAGAAGACTTGCTGCTTGCGGGAGCTGAAGAAGTGTCCGGTGGAATCCAAGCCTGGATTCTGAAGAAGGATGACCTGAAAGCAGAGGGGACAGTGTTCAAAGTCACTTGGCAGTGACCCGGGGCAAGGAAGATGGATGCCCACCGTCGTCGGTCGCTTCAGGTCGGTTGCAGGTGCCTTGACTCTTCAGCCACGTGGTCCAGGAGGCGTCGACGACGACCAGGAGCTGGATTCGGTGTGTCCCTCGACGTCTGCAGCTGACTGCGGTGTCGGCAACTCGTTCGGAGCCAACAAGCCTTGGCAGCCGCAAGTCTCGGGGAGATGAAGAAAAGTCGATGGCGCAGACCAGCAAGGTCTGTGGAACTCACCCAGCGAGGGTAAGTCAGGGCAGGCCTGGAGCAACCAGGGGAGCCCTTTGGTTTCTTTAGGAAGTCTTCTGGGGACCCACAAGCCAGCGGGCAAGGGATCGCGAAGACACCTCGGGCGGAATCACTCAACAGGGGCCCACGGTCACTCGGGACGGTGTAGGCCTCTGATCTTCGGAGGGATTCCTGCTGGAGGTCGGGACCACACGTGGTCCAAAGCACAAGTTCGTAGAACGTTGTGAAGGGGTTGCACTCGACAATAGTGCACGGTACCCAGGGGTCGCGGTTCCTCGTTACTCGTGGGGTCCACTTGCCTCAGCTTCGCTGGGGACTCACGATGGCCTGGGAGAGGTCAGGAAATCCACTTCTTGGGCTGCAGGGACTTCGGACTCCGGCGGGAGCGGCGTAGTTTGCGACCGTCGTTGTCGTTTTTGGTGCCTGCCAAGCAGGGGAGTCACTCCTTGACTCCAAGGGAGATTCTTCTGTCTTCCAAAGGTAGTGGAACGTCGAAGGGCCAGGATTCTTCTGTAGAGCGTCGTCCAGGGGTTATCTGCTTTGCAATGGCAAGGTTCCCCCTCTTATACTAAAAAGAGGGGATGGACTAGCTCTATGACCCCACCTATGGGAGGGTCAAGGGAGGGGGTGGCTACACCCACTTCCCTTTGTCCAGTTTCGCGCCAGAGCAGGGGCAGGTAGCCCCTGAGCTGGTTTGAACTGGCATATGCACAGAGGAGCCTTCTGCTCCCCCAGTGCAGGACTTCAAAGCACTCTAAGAGTGCACCCACCCAGCCCCAATACACTAAACCCTGTCTGGAAGGTGGTTACACCTCCCTGTGACAGGATGCCTATTGTTGGGCTTCCTCCACTGTGAGTTTCGGTCATCAGCAGGAGGGCAGCCCAGTGTCTGTGACTGGTGGCATCCATTTTGTGATGCCAGGGCTCTTTAGGATTCTACCGCGTTTCCACAGCAGGTACATGTCTTATCCCTCTAGAAGGGTGGAATGCTACCCCCGCCGCCAAGATTGGCGGGGGGTAGTATTCCAAGATGTTTGACACCAAACACGACATGTTTTGATGCAGCCATTCCAAAGTTAGCATTTACCGCGAGGATATAATGCACTTAAGAGTATATGGTTTAACCGCATCCACAAACAGCACCAGAGAATGGACTCTGAGAACTGCAGAGGGGCCCTGCTCATGCAGAGGCACCCCCTCACATAGAAGCCAAGCACCCTGCCCTCAGGATTGATAGGGCCTGCCATAGGGGTGACTGATAGGTTTATATGTGTGTGCAGGAGAGATATAGGAAACCTATATCTCAGTGAGGGGTGCTAGCACCACCTCACCCAGGCTGCAGTAGCAGGCCTGTGGTGTCAGATTTAGACTGCTTCCCAGGGGTGGCATAACACATGCTGCAGCCCCTGGGAGGCCTGTGAAGTACCTATGCCCTTGGCACCTAAGGTACCATATACTAGGGACTCATAAGGCACCACAGTATCCAATCACTAGTGCACCTAGAGTGCACTCCATGTCGTTTAGAGAGAACAGAGAGGCTGGGGCCCTGATTGGCAGGGACCCAGCCAGACTATAGCCAGAAACCAGTGCTAACATCAGAAAAAAAGTGGGGGCAACATAAGAGGCAGATCCTACTCTCCTACACAACCCCCCCAAACGTAGGGACACTAAACTAACCTTGACCAGTTGAGTCTTCGTGTTCAAAGTGGAAATACCTTGAGAGTCCATCTGCATTGGCATGTTGGGTCCCAGGCCTATGTTCCACTGTATAGTCCATCCCCTGTAGGGAAATGGACCACCTCAAAAGTTTTGGGTTTTCACCTTTCATCTGCTTTAGCCATAGGAGGGGCTTGTGGTCAGTCTGAACTATGAAGTGAGTACCAAACAAGTATGGCCTCAGCTTCTTCAGGGCCCAAACCACAGCAAAGGCCTCCCTCTCTATAGCTGACCAACGTTTCTCTCTAGGGGTCAGCCTTCTGCTAATAAAAGCCACTGGCTGGTCTTGACCTTCATCATTCAGTTGAGACAGTACAGCTCCCACACCCAGCTCAGAAGCATCTGTTTGGACAATGAACTTTTTGGTGTAGTCTGGACTCTGTAAGATGGGGGCAGTGCACATGGCCTGCTTTAGGTCTTCAAATGCCTTTTGACAGCTAGCTGTCCACTGAACCTTTTTTGGCATTTTCTTAGAGGTAAGATCATTCAAGGGGGTCACTATAGATCCATATCCCTTGACAAACCTCCTATAGTACCCAGTCAGGCCTAAGAAGGCTCTCACCTGTGTCTGGGTGGTTGGAGCAACCCATTCCAGTATGGTTTGGATTTTGCTCTGCAAAGGCTGAACCTGGCCTCCACCTACAAGGTGGCCCAGGTACACAACCTGACTCTGCCCTATCTGGCACTTGGTGGCCTTGATAGTGAGGCCTGCTTTCTGCAGGGCCTCCAAAACATTTCTGAGGTGGACCAGGTGATCCTGCCAGGAGGAACTAAAGACAGCAATATCATCTAGATAAGCTGAGCAATAAGTTTCCATCCCTGCCAGAACTTTATTCACCAACCTCTGAAAAGTGGCAGGTGCATTTTTCAATCCAAAGGGCATCACCACAAAGTGGTAGTGCCCACCAGGGGTCGAAAATGCTGTTTTGGCTTTTGCATCATCAGCTAATCTGATTTGCCAGTAGCCAGCTGTTAGGTCAAATGTGCTTAGATACTTGGCTGAGGCCAAAGTATCAATCAGCTCATCTGCCCTTGGTATGGGATAGGCATCAGTCCTAGTGACTGCATTGAGGCCTCTGTAGTCTACACAAAACCTCATTTCTTTCTTACCACCCTGGGTATGAGGCTTGGGTACCAGGACTACTGGGCTAGCCCAAGGGCTATCTGAAGGCTCAATCACGCCTAACTCCAACATTTTCTGGACTTCAGTCCTGATACAGTCCCTGACATGGTCAGGTTGCCTGTAGATTTTATTCTTGACAGGCAGACTGTCCCCAGTGTCCACCTCATGGGTGCACCAGGTAGTCTGACTAGGGGTCAGGCTAAACATATGTCTAAACTGTTGCAGAACTTGTCTGCACTCAGTTTGCTGATGGTCAGTGAGGCTGCTTGCCAAAGCAACACCATCTACTGACCCATCATCAGGGTTCTGAGAGAGCAGGTCAGGGAGAGGGTCACTCTCCTCCTCCTGGTCCTCATCAGTTGCCATGAGCAAGCCCATGTCAGCCCTGTCAACATATGGCTTTAATCTGTTGACATGAAGCACCCTTAGGGGGCTCCTGGGAGTTCCAAGATTCACCAGATAGGTGACTTCTCCCTTCTGTTCAACTATTGTATGGGGGCCACTCCACTTGTCCTGGAGGGCTGCTGGGGCCACAGGCTCCAACACCCACACTTTCTGTCCTGGCTGGTATACAGTCAGCACAGCCTTTGGTCATGCCAAGCTTTTTGCAATTCTTGGCTGGCCTCCAGGTTTTTGGTTGCCTTTTTCATGTACTCTGCCATCCGGGAGCGGAGACCAAGTACATAGTCCATCACATCTTGTTTGGGGGGCTTGAGAGGTAACTCCCAGCCCTCTTTTACCAAACATAGTGGACCTCTCACAGGATGCCCAAACAGAAGCTCAAATGGGCTGTAGCCAACCCCCTTCTGTGGAACCTCTCTGTATGCAAACAAAAGGCAAGGAAGAAGAAGGTCCCATTTCCGCCTAAGCTTCTCTGGGAGTCCCTTAATCATTCCTTTTAAGGTCTTGTTGAAGCGTTCAACTAAACCATTGCATTGTGGGTGATAGGGAGTGGTGAACTTATAAGTTACACCACACTCCTTCCACATTGCTTTCAGATATCCTGACATGAAGTTGGTACCTCTGTCAGAAATGACCTCCTTTGGGAAACCCACTCTGGAGAAAACTCCAATGAGGGCTCTTGCCACCACAGGTGCTGTGGTGGTCCTCAGGGGAATTGCCTCTGGGTACCTGGTGGCATGATCCACTACCACCAGGATAAATCTGTGCCCAGATGCAGTCT
This sequence comes from Calotriton arnoldi, assembly GCA_963921515.1. Lineage (NCBI taxonomy): Eukaryota > Metazoa > Chordata > Amphibia > Caudata > Salamandridae > Calotriton > Calotriton arnoldi. The sequence goes on along the minus strand of CAWUFW010001811.1, from coordinate 2,465,160 downwards.
GAGGGTCAAGGGGACCAACAATGTCAATCCCTACCCTTTCAAAGGGTACCCCCACCACAGGTAGTGGTATCAGGGGGCCTTTGTTGTGCCACCTGCCTTACCACTGGCTTGGCAAGTGACACAGGAGCGACAAAACTCCTTTGTGTCCTCTGACATATGTGGCCAATGAAAATGTGGAACAAGCCTGTCCCAGGTCTTGTTTTGGCCCAAGTGTCCTGCTAAAGGGATGTCATGTGCTAAGGTCAAGAGGAACCCCTAAACTTCTGAGGTATTACCAACCTCCTGGTGGCTCCAGGGGCTGGGTCTCTACCCTCAGAATATAGGAGTCCCTCATCCCAATAAACTTTATGGGACCCACTAGCACTCCCAGCAGCCTCAGCAGCAGCCTGCTGTCTGAGGGGTTCAAGAGAGGGGCAGCACTGTTGCTCCTTACTCAGATCTTCCCTGGAAGGGCCCCTGCCCCCAAGAACTCAACCTGGTCAGGTTCAAGTCCCTCTGGGGCAGTTCCTTCTTCAGGTTCTGCTTCACCTCCCTCTGGAAGTGAATCCTTGATCTGAGACAGAGGGGAAGGCACTGCCTTAACCCTACTGCTCCTCCTCTTGGGAAGCATCTGGTCCATTGTTCCAGGATCCAGAGCTGGTTCAGTGTCATGCATTCTTGCTTGTGACCTGGTCACAGCAAATACCTCTGCAGGGATGCCCAACATCTCAGCATGAGTCCATAACTCTACTTCAGACCAGGCTGAAGTCTCTAGATCATTGCCCAATAGACATTCTACAGGGAGGTCTGCACTAACTACAACCTTCTTGAGGCCAGTTACCCCTCCCCAGGAGAAATTCACAACTGCCAGACTATGGTTGGTCTGGACATTGCTTGCATTGGTCACCTGGTACATTTCACCCAGGATGATCTGTCCAGGGTCCACTAGGTCCTCTGCCACCATGGTGACACTAGCACCTGTGTCCCTAAATGCCAAAGCCTGTTTGCCATTTATCAAAGGCTGCTGTTTGTACTTGCCCAGATTACTGGGGCTTACTAGGAAGGACATATCAATGTTTCCCTCACAAATCAGCATTGCCTGTGTGGTCACTCTGACTAGGTCAGAATCCACTTCAGAACCCAGGGTCAACCCTACTACACCCTTATTCTGAGTACCACCTCCACCAGTAGCTGAGCTAGGGGGCACAGTTGCCTTAGGGGCAGGAGTGGTGGTGGTTTGGTCTTTGGACTTGGTACAATCAGAAGTCCAGTGCCCTTTCTGTTTACAGAATTTGCACCAGGGCTTCTTTTGGCCTTTTCCCTTGTTGGACTGTGACTCCCCACCAGATGCAGATTTTTGGGGCCCTTGTGAAGACTTCTGGTCTTTTGACTTATCCCCACCTTTCTCAGGGCCTTTAGGATCTTGCTTCTTAGTGTCACCCCCTTGGTTCTGGGTTTTCTGCCTCACCCTGGTTCTGACCCATTTGTCTGCCTTCTTTCCCAATTCTTGGGGAGAGGTCAGATCAGAGTCCACCAGGTACTGATGCAACAACTGGTTCTGGCAATTATTTAGGATCTGTTCTCTCATCATCAGATTATACAATCCCTTGAAATCAGTAACCCTACTGCCAACCAGCCAACCCTCTAGAGCCTTGGTTGCACAATCAACAAAGTCAGTCCAGTCCTGAGTCTGTGCCTTCTGGGTATCTCTGAACTTTAACCTGTACTGCTCAGTGGTTAAGCCAAACCCATCTATCAGTGCACTCTTCAGGACCTCATAATCATCAGCATCCTCCTCTCTAACAGTGAGGAGCTTGTCTCTTCCTTTATCTGAAAAGGAGAGCCACAAGATTGCTGCCCACTGCTTTTGGGGGACCTGCTGTACTCTACAGGCCCTCTCCATAGCAGTTATCCATTTGTGGATATCATCCCCACTCTGGTAGGGAGGAACAACCTTGCTCAGGTTCCTATGGTCAGGGACATATTCTCTGCCTCTAGGGACACTGTTGCTGCCACCAGGGGGTTCTAAACCCTCCCTTCTGGAAGCTCTCTGGATCTCCAGGGCTTCTCTATCCAGTGCCAACTGCTTGGTTCTGAGGGCCACTTTGGCTTCCTCATACTGGAGCAGTTTGCACCTTCTCTCAGAGGAGGTCTCTCTTAAGTTAAAGTATGAGCTCCTCTCTTGGACAAATTCTCTGCCAGAGTGATAAGAGTGCTCAGATTCCCTGGAAGGGGATCTGTGCCTCTCATCCACTCTGCCAGTTCTCTTAGGGAGAACTCCTCTGTCCTGTTCAGGCTCCTTGAAGCCTGGCCCTTCAACCACAGAGTCTTGGTCATTCGGATTGTCCTCATCTGACCCAGATACTATGATTGACCCACCCACTGATTCAGACCCCTTAGCTCCTAGAGCCAATCTAAGGTCATCTGCTGTCAGCAGATCTATCAGGTGTAGTGTTGAGGGACTCTGTCCTAGTCTCAGGTGTCTGTCAACACACATGGCTCTCAAGTCAGAGAAAGCCATGTCCTTATACTGAGGCTGAGTGGATCCACTGGGTCCACCCTTTAAGGACATTCTAGTGTTGTGCAGTGTTGTACTACCTACACTAGTTTGTGGCCTACTGATCCTAGCTTGAGCTGTGGAAAGGGTGTGCTATCCCTTGGCACACAGCTCTAAGTTCAGTAGAACTTATTGATACTAAGCTTGACTTTATATGTACCTTGAGTACCTATAATGGTTTTCAGTTAGTAATTCAAATAGAGATTTTCTGGTAAAACAATGGCAAGCTGGAATCCCACACGCTGCCCACCAATGTGAGAAGTTGGCCTGGTATATGCTGTTCACTAATTAAAGTGGACACCTTGCACCAGGGCAAATCGACTCTTATGGTAGATAGGTTTAAGACAACCTTTTAAAGAAAGCTATCCTAGTGGTAGCTGTGGAGAGCAGCCTTCAGGCTAAGTCTCGGAGGAATGTAAAGCAGCTTGTTTTACCATATAATCTCTTGAATCACCAAATGAAAAGACACCACACAGGTATATATATCAAATATATATGTATTTATTTCTAAATAACTCTCTACTAATCTCTTTATGAGATTAGAAGACAAACATATGCACAAATCAACGTTTCACAATAAGTTAAGCACAAAATATGGCTGGGGCCCTAGGGGCGTACCAGACCATATACTAAGTAAGAGACTTAGAAACAACGACTTGCAAGGAGACAAGGCCTAGGGCCTTCAGAAGTGCTGGGGCCTCACGAAACCACCCAAGGCAGGTAAGTAAAGGACCCACGGGGGACGCGTGCAGTGTGGATACACAGGCGCGAATCGCCGTTAACTTCAATGGGGCAAGTCGCGGTTGGAAATAAAGAGTTTTAGGATACTTCGGGAGAACCTACAAGCAAGTCACTTACAGGGTAAGTAGTTCTAGGGCCCACACCCACAGGAGCACCGTAGTGCTGGAGTTACCTCACCCAGGGAAGCCGGGTGCACAGGTGTCCTTTGGTGTCGGGTCGCGGCGTCGTTTTCAATGGCGAACAAAGAAGACTTGCTGCTTGCGGGAGCTGAAGAAGTGTCCGGTGGAATCCAAGCCTGGATTCTGAAGAAGGATGACCTGAAAGCAGAGGGGACAGTGTTCAAAGTCACTTGGCAGTGACCCGGGGCAAGGAAGATGGATGCCCACCGTCGTCGGTCGCTTCAGGTCGGTTGCAGGTGCCTTGACTCTTCGGCCACGTGGTCCAGAAGGCGTCGACGACGACCAGGAGCTGGATTCGGTGTGTCCCTCGACGTCTGCAGCTGACTGCGGTGTCGGCAACTCGTTCGGAGCCAACAAGCCTTGGCAGCCGCAAGTCTCGGGGAGATGAAGAAAAGTCGATGGCGCAGACCAGCAAGGTCTGTGGAACTCACCCAGCGAGGGTAAGTCAGGGCAGGCCTGGAGCAACCAGGGGAGCCCTTTGGTTTCTTTAGGAAGTCTTCTGGGGACCCACAAGCCAGCGGGCAAGGGATCGCGAAGACACCTCGGGCGGAATCACTCAACAGGGGCCCACGGTCACTCGGGACGGTGTAGGCCTCTGATCTTCGGAGGGATTCCTGCTGGAGGTCGGGACCACACGTGGTCCAAAGCACAAGTTCGTAGAACGTTGTGAAGGGGTTGCACTCGACAATAGTGCACGGTACCCAGGGGTCGCGGTTCCTCGTTACTCGGGGGTCCACTTGCCTCAGCTTCGCTGGGGACTCACGATGGCCTGGGAGAGGTCAGGAAATCCACTTCTTGGGCTGCAGGGACTTCGGACTCCGGCGGGAGCGGCGTAGTTTGCGACCGTCGTTGTCGTTTTTGGTGCCTGCCAAGCAGGGGAGTCACTCCTTGACTCCAAGGGAGATTCTTCTGTCTTCCAAAGGTAGTGGAACGTCGAAGGGCCAGGATTCTTCTGTAGAGCGTCGTCCAGGGGTTATCTGCTTTGCAATGGCAAGGTTCCCCCTCTTATACTAAAAAGAGGGGATGGACTAGCTCTATGACCCCACCTATGGGAGGGTCAAGGGAGGGGTGGCTACACCCACTTCCCTTTGTCCAGTTTCGCGCCAGAGCAGGGGCAGGTAGCCCCTGAGCTGGTTTGAACTGGCATATGCACAGAGGAGCCTTCTGCTCCCCCAGTGCAGGACTTCAAAGCACTCTAAGAGTGCACCCACCCAGCCCCAATACACTAAACCCTGTCTGGAAGGTGGTTACACCTCCCTGTGACAGGATGCCTATTGTTGGGCTTCCTCCACTGTGAGTTTCGGTCATCAGCAGGAGGGCAGCCCAGTGTCTGTGACTGGTGGCATCCATTTTGTGATGCCAGGGCTCTTTAGGATTCTACCGCGTTTCCACAGCAGGTACATGTCTTATCCCTCTAGAAGGGTGGAATGCTACCCCCGCCGCCAAGATTGGCGGGGGGTAGTATTCCAAGATGTTTGACACCAAACACGACATGTTTTGATGCAGCCATTCCAAAGTTAGCATTTACCGCGAGGATATAATGCACTTAAGAGTATATGGTTTAACCGCATCCACAAACAGCACCAGAGAATGGACTCTGAGAACTGCAGAGGGGCCCTGCTCATGCAGAGGCACCCCCTCACATAGAAGCCAAGCACCCTGCCCTCAGGATTGATAGGGCCTGCCATAGGGGTGACTGATAGGTTTATATGTGTGTGCAGGAGAGATATAGGAAACCTATATCTCAGTGAGGGGTGCTAGCACCACCTCACCCAGGCTGCAGTAGCAGGCCTGTGGTGTCAGATTTAGACTGCTTCCCAGGGGTGGCATAACACATGCTGCAGCCCCTGGGAGGCCTGTGAAGTACCTATGCCCTTGGCACCTAAGGTACCATATACTAGGGACTCATAAGGCACCACAGTATCCAATCACTAGTGCACCTAGAGTGCACTCCATGTCGTTTAGAGAGAACAGAGAGGCTGGGGCCCTGATTGGCAGGGACCCAGCCAGACTATAGCCAGAAACCAGTGCTAACATCAGAAAAAAAGTGGGGGCAACATAAGAGGCAGATCCTACTCTCCTACATTTATTTTCCCACTTGCTGCTCGTTTCTGACTTTTATTCTACCTCTTTCTGCTCGTTTCGCACCTTTATTTTGCCTCTTTCTGCTTGTTGCTGAACTTTATTTCGCCTCTTGCTGCTCGTTTCTCACCTTTCTTCTCCCTCTTCCTGCTAGTTTCTTACCATCATTTTGTCTCTTTCTGCTCTGATCTGTATTTAGCCTCTTTCTGCTAGTTGTTGAACTCTATTCTGTCTCTTTCTGCTCGTTTCTGACGTTTAGTCTACCTGTTTCTGACCTTTAGTCTGCCTCCTTCTGCTCTTTTTTTCACCATTATTTTGCCTCTTTCTGCTCGTTACTGACCTCTATTTTCCCTCTCTGTACTCATTGCTGACCTTTATTCTGCCTGTTTCTGCTCATTTCTGACCTTTATTCAGCCTCTTTCTGCTAATTTCTCACAATTATCTTGCCTCTTTCTGCTCCTGCTGACCTCTATTCTGCCTCTTTCTGCTTGTTTCTGACCTTTATTTTGCCTCTTGCTGCTCATTGCTAACCTTAATTTTGCATCTTTCTGCTAGTTTCTCACTTTTATTTTGCCTCCTGCTGCCGGTTTCTGATCTTTATTCTCTTTCTTTCTGCTTGTCTCTCACCTTTATTTTTCCTCTTGCTGCTCGTTGCTGACCTTTATTTTGCCTCTTTCTGCTCATATTTAACCTTTCTTTTGCCTCTTGCTGCTCATTTCTGACCTTTATCCCGTCTCTTCCTGCTCTTTTCTCACCTTTATGTTGCCTCCTTCTGCTTGTTACTGACCTTTATTTTGTCTCTTGCTGCTCGTTTCTCACCTTTCTTCTGCCTCTTCCTGCTAGTTTCTCACCTTAATGTTGCCTCCTGCTTGTTGCTGACCTTAATTTTGCCCCTCTCTGCTCATTGCTGTCCTTTATTCTGACTCTATCTGCTTATTTCTGACCTTTATTCTGCTTCCTTCTGCTCATTTCTCACCTTTATTTTGCCTCCTGTTACTGGTTTCTGCTCTCTATTTTGAGTCTTTCTTCTCATTTCTCACCTTTATTTTGCTTCTTTCTGCTAGTTTCTCACCTTTATTTTGCCTCTTGCTGGTGGTTTCCCATCATTATTCTGCTCTTTGTGTTTGTTTCACACCTTTATTTTGCCTATTTCTCTTAATTGCTGACCTTTATTTTGCCTCTTGCTGCTCGTTTCTCACCTTTATTCTGCCTCTTTCTGCTTATATCTCACCTTTATTCTGCCTCTTTCTGATGGATGCTGACCTTTATTTTTCCTCTTTCTGCTTGTTGCTGACCTTTATTCTGCCTCTTTCTGCTTGCTTCTCAAATTTATTTTGCATCTTTCTGCTTGTTTCTCATTTTTATTTTGACTCTTGCTGCTTGACTCTAACTTTTATTCTGCATCTTTCTGCTTGTTTCTCACCTTTATTTTGCCTCGTTCTACTTGTTATTGAACTTTATTTTGCCTCTTGCTGCTCATTTCTCACCTTTATTCTGCCTCTTCCTGCTAGTTTCTCACCATCATTTTGTCTCTTTTTGCTCATTGCTGATCTCTATTTTGCCTCTTTCTGCTAGTTGTCGAACTCTATTTTGTCTCTTTCTGCTCGTTTCTGACCTTTATTCTACCTGTTTCTGCTAGTTTCTGGCCTTTAGTCTGCCTCCTTCCGCTCGTTTCTCAACTTTATTTTGCCTCTTTCTGCTCGTTGCTGACCTTTATTTTCCCTCTTTGTGCTCTTTGCTGACCTTTATTCTGCCTCTTGATGCTCGCTTCTGACCTTTATTCTGCCTCTTTCTGCTCATTTCTCACAACTATCTTGCCTCTTTCTGCTCCTGCTGACCTCTATTCTGCCTCTTTCTGCTTGTTTCTGACCTTTATTTTATCTCTTTCTGCTCATTTCTCACCTTTATTTTGCCTCTTTCTGCTTGTTGCTGAACTTCATTTCGCCTCTTGCTGCTCGTTTCTCACCTTTATTCTGCCCCTTCCTGCTAGTTTTTTACCATCTTTTTGTCTCTTTCTGCTCGTTGCTGCTCTCTATTTTGCCTCTTTCTACTAGTTGTCAAACACTATTCCGTCTCATTCTGCTTTTTTCTGATGTTTATTCTACCTGTTTCTGCTAGTTCTGACCTTTAGTCTGCCTCCTCCTGCTCATTTTTCACCTTTATCTTGCCTCTTTCTGCTCGTTGCTGACCTTTATTTTCCCTCTTTGTGCTCATTGCTGACCTTTATTCTGCCTCTTTCTGCTCGTTTCTGACCTTTATTCAGCCTCTTTCTGCCCATTTCTCGCAATTATCTTGCCTCTTTCTGCTCGCTGCTGTCCTTTATTCTCACTCTTTCCACTCATTTCTGACCTTTATTCTGCCTCCTTCTGCTCGTTTCTCACCTTTATTTTGCCTCTTTCTGCTAGTTTCTCACCTTTATTTTGCCTCTTGCTGGTCATTTCTGACTATTATTCTCCCTCTTTCTGCTTGTTTCTCACCTTTATTCTGCCTCCTTCTGCTCGTTTCTCACCTTTATTCTGCCTCTTTCTGATGGTTGCTGAACTTTATTTTTCCTCTTTGTGCTCGTTGCTGACCTTTATCCTGCCTCTTTCTGCTTGTTTCTCACCTTTAGTTTGCCTCTTTCTGCTTGTTTCTCATTTTAATTTTGCCTCTTGCTGCTCATTTCTCACTTTTATTCAGCATCTTTCTGCTTGTTTCTCTCCTTTATTTTGCCTCATTATGCTCATTTCTGACCTCTATTTGCCCCTTTCTGCTCATTGCAGACCTTTATTCTGCCTCTTCCTGCACATTTCTGACCTTAACCTGCCTCTTTCTGCTAATTTCTCACCTTTATCTTGCCTCTTTCTGTATGTTGGTGAACTTTAATCTCCTTCTTTTTCTATTCACTTTTGACCTTTCTTCTGCCTCTTTCTGCTCATTGCTGACCTTTATTTTGCCTCTTGTTGCTCGTTTCTGACCTTTATCCTGTCTCTTTCTGCTAATTTCTCACCTTTATTTTGCCTCCATCTGCTCGTTACTGACTTTTATTTTGTCTCTTCCTGCTAGTTTCTCACCTTTATTTTGCCTCCTGCTCATTGATGACCTTTATTTTTCCACTTTCTGCTCGTTGCTGTCATTTATTCTGACTCTTTCCACTCATTTCTGACCTTTATTTTGCCTCCTTTTGCTCGTTTCTCACCTTTTTTTGCCTCCTGTTACTGATTTCTGACCTCTATTTTGCTTCTTTCTGCTCATTTCTCACCTTTATTTTGCCTATTGCTGGTCGTTTCTGACTATTATTCTGCCTCTTTCTACTTGTTTCACAACTTTAGTTTGCCTCTTTTTGTAAATTGTTGACATTTATCTTGCCTCTTGCTGCTCGTTTCTCACCTTTATTCTGCCTCGTTCTGCTAGTTTCTCACCATTATTCTGCCTCCTTCTACTAGTGTCTGACCTTTATTTTGCCAATTTCTGCTCACTGCTGACCTCTATTTTCCCTCTTTGTGCTTATTGCTGACCTTTATTATGCCTCTTTCTGCTCATTTCTGACCTTTATTCTGCCTCTTTCTGCTCATTTCTCACAATTATCTTGTCTCTTTCTGCTCGCTGCTGTCCTTTATTCTCACTCTTTCCACTCATTTCTGACCTTTATTCTGCCTCCTTCTGCTCGTTTCTCACCTTTATTTTGCCTCTTTCTGCTAGTTTCTCACCTTTATTTTGCCTCTTGCTGGTCATTTCTGACTATTATTCTCCCTCTTTCTGCTTGTTTCTCACCTTTATTCTGCCTCTTTCTGCTCGCTTCTCACCTTTATTCTGCCTCTTTCTGATGCTTGAGGACCTTTATTTTTCCTCTTTATGCTCATTGCCGACCTTTATTCTACCTCTTTCTGCTTGTTTCTTACCTTTATTTTGCCTCTTTCTGCTCGTTTCTCACCTTTATTTTGCCTCTTTCTGCTTGGTGCTGAACTTTATTGTGCCTCTTGCTGCTCGTTTCTCACCTTGATTCTGTTTCTTCATGCTAGTTTCTTACCTTCATTTTGTCTCTTTCTGCTCATTGCTGAACTCTATTTTCCTCTTTCTGCTAGTTGTTGAACTCTATTCTGTCTCTTTCTGCTCGTTTCTGACCTTTATTCAACCTGTTTTTGCTAGTTTCTGACCTTCAGTCTGCCTCCTTCTGCTCATTTTTCACCTTTATTTTGCCTCTTTCTGCTTGTTGCTGACCTCTATCTTCCCTCTTTGTGCTCATTAATGACCTTTATTCTGCCTCTTTCTGCTCGTTTCTGACCTTTATTCTGCCTCTTTCTGCTCATTTCTCACAATTATCTTGCCTCTTTCTGCTCCTGTTGACCTCTATTCTGCCTCTTGCTGCTAGTTTCTGACCTTTATTTTGCCTCTAGCTGCTCGTTGCTAACCTTAATTTTGCATCTTTCTGCTAGTTTCTCACCTTTATTGTGCCTCCTGCTGCTGGTTTCTGATCTTTATTGTGCTTCTTTCTGCTGGTTTCTCACCTTTATTTTGCCCCTTGCTGCTCATTTCTGACCTTAACCCTGTCTCTTTCTGCTCATTTCTCACCTTTATGTTGCCTCCTTCTGCTTCTTACTAACCTTTATTTTGTCTCTTCCTGATAATTTCTCACCTTTATTTTGCCTCTGGCTTGTTGCTGACCTTTATTTTGCCCCTTTCTGCTCATTGCTGTCCTTTATTCTGACTCTATCTGCTCATTTCTGATCTTTATTCTGCCTCCTGCTCAATTCTCACCTTTATTGTACCTCTTGATACTGGTTTCTGAACTCTATTTTGCCTCTTTCTTCTCATTTCTCACCTTTATTTTGCCTCTTTTTGCTAGTTTCTCACCTTTATTTGGCCTCTTGCTGGTCGTTTATGACCATTATTCTGCTCTTTCTCTTTGTTTCACACCTTTATTTTGCCTTTTTCTCTCAATTGCTGACCTTTATTTTGCCTCTTGCTGCTTGTTTCTCACCTTTATTCTGCCTCTTTCTGCTCATATCACACCTTTATTCTGCCTCTTTCTGATGGTTGCTGACCTTTATTTTTCTTCTTTCTGCTCATTGCTGACCTTTATTCTGCCCTTTTCTGCTTGTTTCTCACCTTTATTTTGCCTCTTTCTGCTTGTTTCTCATTTTTATTTTCCCACTTGCTGCTCGTTTCTGACTTTTATTCTACCTCTTTCTGCTCGTTTCACACCTTTATTTTGCCTCTTTCTGCTTGTTGCTGAACTTTATTTCGCCTCTTGCTGCTCGTTTCTCACCTTTCTTCTCCCTCTTCCTGCTAGTTTCTTACCATCATTTTGTCTCTTTCTGCTCTGATCTGTATTTAGCCTCTTTCTGCTAGTTGTTGAACTCTATTCTGTCTCTTTCTGCTCGTTTCTGACGTTTAGTCTACCTGTTTCTGACCTTTAGTCTGCCTCCTTCTGCTCTTTTTTCACCATTATTTTGCCTCTTTCTGCTCGTTACTGACCTCTATTTTCCCTCTCTGTACTCATTGCTGACCTTTATTCTGCCTGTTTCTGCTCATTTCTGACCTTTATTCAGCCTCTTTCTGCTAATTTCTCACAATTATCTTGCCTCTTTCTGCTCCTGCTGACCTCTATTCTGCCTCTTTCTGCTTGTTTCTGACCTTTATTTTGCCTCTTGCTGCTCATTGCTAACCTTAATTTTGCATCTTTCTGCTAGTTTCTCACTTTTATTTTGCCTCCTGCTGCCGGTTTCTGATCTTTATTCTCTTTCTTTCTGCTTGTCTCTCACCTTTATTTTTCCTCTTGCTGCTCGTTGCTGACCTTTATTTTGCCTCTTTCTGCTCATATTTAACCTTTCTTTTGCCTCTTGCTGCTCATTTCTGACCTTTATCCCGTCTCTTCCTGCTCTTTTCTCACCTTTATGTTGCCTCCTTCTGCTTGTTACTGACCTTTATTTTGTCTCTTGCTGCTCGTTTCTCACCTTTCTTCTGCCTCTTCCTGCTAGTTTCTCACCTTAATGTTGCCTCCTGCTTGTTGCTGACCTTAATTTTGCCCCTCTCTGCTCATTGCTGTCCTTTATTCTGACTCTATCTGCTTATTTCTGACCTTTATTCTGCTTCCTTCTGCTCATTTCTCACCTTTATTTTGCCTCCTGTTACTGGTTTCTGCTCTCTATTTTGAGTCTTTCTTCTCATTTCTCACCTTTATTTTGCTTCTTTCTGCTAGTTTCTCACCTTTATTTTGCCTCTTGCTGGTGGTTTCCCATCATTATTCTGCTCTTTGTGTTTGTTTCACACCTTTATTTTGCCTATTTCTCTTAATTGCTGACCTTTATTTTGCCTCTTGCTGCTCGTTTCTCACCTTTATTCTGCCTCTTTCTGCTTATATCTCACCTTTATTCTGCCTCTTTCTGATGGATGCTGACCTTTATTTTTCCTCTTTCTGCTTGTTGCTGACCTTTATTCTGCCTCTTTCTGCTTGCTTCTCAAATTTATTTTGCATCTTTCTGCTTGTTTCTCATTTTTATTTTGACTCTTGCTGCTTGACTCTAACTTTTATTCTGCATCTTTCTGCTTGTTTCTCACCTTTATTTTGCCTCTTTCTACTTGTTGTTGAACTTTATTTTGCCTCTTGCTGCTCATTTCTCACCTTTATTCTGCCTCTTCCTGCTAGTTTCTCACCATCATTTTGTCTCTTTTTGCTCATTGCTGATCTCTATTTTGCCTCTTTCTGCTAGTTGTCGAACTCAATTTTGTCTCTTTCTGCTCGTTTCTGACCTTTATTCTACCTGTTTCTGCTAGTTTCTGGCCTTTAGTCTGCCTCCTTCCGCTCGTTTCTCAACTTTATTTTGCCTCTTTCTGCTCGTTGCTGACCTTTATTTTCCCTCTTTGTGCTCTTTGCTGACCTTTATTCTGCCTCTTGATGCTCGCTTCTGACCTTTATTCTGCCTCTTTCTGCTCATTTCTCACAACTATCTTGCCTCTTTCTGCTCCTGCTGACCTCTATTCTGCCTCTTTCTGCTTGTTTCTGACCTTTATTTTATCTCTTTCTGCTCATTTCTCACCTTTATTTTGCCTCTTTCTGCTTGTTGCTGAACTTCATTTCGCCTCTTGCTGCTCGTTTCTCACCTTTATTCTGCCCCTTCCTGCTAGTTTTTTACCATCTTTTTGTCTCTTTCTCCTCGTTGCTGCTCTCTATTTTGCCTCTTTCTACTAGTTGTCAAACTCTATTCTGTCTCATTCTGCTTTTTTCTGATGTTTATTCTACCTGTTTCTGCTAGTTTCTGACCTTTAGTCTGCCTCCTCCTGCTCATTTTTCACCTTTATCTTGCCTCTTTCTGCTCGTTGCTGACCTTTATTTTCCCTCTTTGTGCTCATTGCTGACCTTTATTCTGCCTCTTTCTGCTCGTTTCTGACCTTTATTCAGCCTCTTTCTGCCCATTTCTCGCAATTATCTTGCCTCTTTCTGCTCCTGCTGACTTCAATTCTGCCTCTTTCTGCTTGTTTCTGACCTTTATTTTGCCTCTTGCTGCTCGTTGCTGACTTTTATTTTGCATCTTTGTTCTATTTTCTCACCTTTATTCTGCTTCTTCCTGCTCATTTCTCACAATTAACTTGCCCCCTTCCGCTCCTGCTGACCTCTATTCTGCCTCTTTCTGACCTTTATTTTGCCTCTTGCTGCTCATTGCTGACTTTTATTTTGCATCTTTGTTCTATTTTCTCACCTTTATTTTGCCTCCTGCTGCTCGTTTCTGATCTTTATTCTGCTTCTTCCTGCTCGTTTCTCACCTTCATTTTGCCTTTTTCTGCTTCTTGCTGAACTTTGTTTTGCCTCTTGCTGGTCGTTTCTGACTATTATTCTGCCTCTTTCTGCTTGTTTCACACCTTTAGTTTGCCTCTTTTTGTAAATTGTGAACATTTCTGCTAGTTTCTCACCATTATTCTGCCTCCTTCTACTAGTTTCTGACCTTTATTTTGCCAATTTCTGCTTATTGCTGACCTTTATTATGCCTCTTTCTGCTCATTTCTGACCTTTATTCTGCTTCTTTCTGCTCATTTCTCACAATTATCTTGCTTCTTTCTGCTCGTTGCTGTCCTTTATTCTGACTCTTTCCGCTCATTTCTGACCTTTGTTTTGGCTCTTCATGCTCGTTTCTCACCTTTATTTTGCCTCCTGTTACTGGTTTCTGACCTCTATTTTGCTTTTTCTGCTTGTTTCTCACCTTTAGTGTGCCTCTTGATGATCGTTGCTGACCTTTATTTTGCCTCTTGCTGCTCATTGCTGACCTTTATTGTGCCTCTTTCTGTTCACTTCTCACCTTTATTTTGCCTCTTTCTGCTAGTTTCTCACCTTTATTTTGCCTCCTGCTTCTGGTTTCTGATCTTCTGCTTTTTCTGCTTGTTTCTCACCTTTAGTTTACCTATTAATGCTCGTTGCTGACCTTTATTTTGCCTCTTGCTGCTCGTTGCTGACCTTTATTTTGCCTCTTTCTGTTCATTTCTCACCTTTATTTTGCCTCTTGCTGCTCTGTTCTGACCTTTATCCTGTCTTTTTCTGCTCATTTCTCACCTTTATGTTGCATCCTTCTGCTCGTTCTGACCTTTGTTTTGTCTCTTGCTGCTCTTTCTCACCTTTCTTCTGCCTCTTCTTTCTAGTTTCTCACCTTTATTTTGCCTCCTGCTTGTTGCTGACCTTCATTTTGCCCCTTTCTGCTCGTTGCTGTCCTTTATTCTGGCTCTATCTGCTCTTTTTTGACCTTGATACTTCCACCTTCTGCTCGTTTCTCACCTTTATTTTGCCTCCTGTTACTGGTTTCTGACCTCTATTTTGCTTCTTTCTGCTCATTTCTCACATTTATTTGGCCTCTTTCTGCTAGTTTCTCACCTTTATTTTGTCGCCTGCTGCTGGCTTCTGATCTTTATTCTGCTTCTTTATGTTTGTTTCTCACCTTTATTTTGCCTCTTGCTGCTCGTTGCTCACCTTTATTTTGCCTCTTTCTGTTAATTTCTCATCTTTATTTTGCCTCTTGCTGCTCGTTTCTGACCTTTATGTTGCCTCCTTCTGCTCGTTACTGACCTTTGTTTTGTCTCTTGCTGCTCGTTTCTCACCTTTCTTCTGCCTCTTCCTGCTAGTTTCTCACCTTTATTTTGCCTCCTGCTAGTTGCTGACCTTTTCTTTCCCCCTTTCTGCTCGTTGCTGTCCTTTATTCTGACTCTATCTGCTCATTTTGTGCCTTTACACTGCCTCCTTCTGCTCGTTTCTCACCTTTATTTTGCCTCTTTCTGCTTGTTGCTGACCTCTATTTTCTCTCTTTGTGCTCATTGCTGACCTTTATTCTGCCTCTTTTTGCGTGTTTCTTACCTTTATTCTGCCTCTTGCTGCTTGTTGCCTGCCTCTATTTTGCATCTTTCTGCTAGTTTCACACCTTTATTTTGCCTCTTTCTGTTAATTGCTGACCTTTATTTTTCCTCTTGCTGCCGTTTCTCACCTTTATTCTGCCTCCCTCTGCTCGTTTCTCACCTTTATTCTGCCTCTTTCTGATGGTTGCTGAACTTTATTTTTCCTCTTTGTGCTCGTTGCTGACCTTTATCCTGCCTCTTTCTGCTTGTTTCTCACCTTTAGTTTGCCTCTTTCTGCTTGTTTCTCATTTTAATTTTGCCTCTTGCTGCTCATTTCTCACTTTTATTCAGCATCTTTCTGCTTGTTTCTCTCCTTTATTTTGCCTCATTATGCTCATTTCTGACCTCTATTTGCCCCTTTCTGCTCATTGCAGACCTTTATTCTGCCTCTTCCTGCACATTTCTGACCTTAACCTGCCTCTTTCTGCTCATTTCTCACCTTTATCTTGCCTCTTTCTGTATGTTGGTGAACTTTAATCTCCTTCTTTTTCTATTCACTTTTGACCTTTCTTCTGCCTCTTTCTGCTCATTGCTGACCTTTATTTTGCCTCTTGTTGCTCGTTTCTGACCTTTATCCTGTCTCTTTCTGCTCATTTCTCACCTTTATTTTGCCTCCATCTGCTCGTTACTGACTTTTATTTTGTCTCTTCCTGCTAGTTTCTCACCTTTATTTTGCCTCCTGCTCATTGATGACCTTTATTTTTCCACTTTCTGCTCGTTGCTGTCATTTATTCTGACTCTTTCCACTCATTTCTGACCTTTATTTTGCCTCCTTTTGCTCGTTTCTCACCTTTTTTTGCCTCCTGTTACTGATTTCTGACCTCTATTTTGCTTCTTTCTGCTCATTTCTCACCTTTATTTTGCCTCTTTCTGCTAGTTTATCACCTTTATTTTGCCTATTGCTGGTCGTTTCTGACTATTATTCTGCCTCTTTCTACTTGTTTCACACCTTTAGTTTGCCTCTTTTTGTAAATTGTTGACATTTATCTTGCCTCTTGCTGCTCGTTTCTCACCTTTATTCTGCCTCGTTCTGCTAGTTTCTCACCATTATTCTGCCTCCTTCTACTAGTGTCTGACCTTTATTTTGCCAATTTCTGCTCATTGCTGACCTCTATTTTCCCTCTTTGTGCTTATTGCTGACCTTTATTATGCCTCTTTCTGCTCATTTTTTACTTTTATTCTGCCTCTTTCTGCTCATTTCTCACAATTATCTTGTCTCTTTCTGCTCGCTGCTGTCCTTTATTCTCACTCTTTCCACTCATTTCTGACCTTTATTCTGCCTCCTTCTGCTCGTTTCTCACCTTTATTTTGCCTCTTTCTGCTAGTTTCTCACCTTTATTTTGCCTCTTGCTGGTCATTTCTGACTATTATTCTCCCTCTTTCTGCTTGTTTCTCACCTTTATTCTGCCTCTTTCTGCTCGCTTCTCACCTTTATTCTGCCTCTTTCTGATGCTTGAGGACCTTTATTTTTCCTCTTTATGCTCATTGCCGACCTTTATTCTGCCTCTTTCTGCTCGTTTCTGACCTTTATTCAGCCTCTTTCTGCCCATTTCTCGCAATTATCTTGCCTCTTTCTGCTCCTGCTGACCTCAATTCTGCCTCTTTCTGCTTGTTTCTGACCTTTATTTTGCCTCTTGCTGCTCGTTGCTGACTTTTATTTTGCATCTTTGTTCTATTTTCTCACCTTTATTCTGCTTCTTTCTGCTCATTTCTCACAATTAACTTGCCTCCTTCCGCTCCTGCTGACCTCTATTCTGCCTCTTTCTGACCTTTATTTTGCCTCTTGCTGCTCATTGCTGACTTTTATTTTGCATCTTTGTTCTATTTTCTCACCTTTATTTTGCCTCCTGCTGCTCGTTTCTGATCTTTATTCTGCTTCTTCCTGCTCGTTTCTCACCTTCATTTTGCCTTTTTCTGCTTCTTGCTGAACTTTGTTTTGCCTCTTGCTGGTCGTTTCTGACTATTATTCTGCCTCTTTCTGCTTGTTTCACACCTTTAGTTTGCCTCTTTTTGTAAATTGTGGACATTTCTGCTAGTTTCTCACCATTATTCTGCCTCCTTCTACTAGTTTCTGACCTTTATTTTGCCAATTTCTGCTTGTTGCTGACCTCTATTTTCCCTCTTTGTGCTTATTGCTGACCTTTATTATGCCTCTTTCTGCTCATTTCTGACCTTTATTCTGCTTCTTTCTGCTCATTTCTCACAATTATCTTGCTTCTTTCTGCTCGTTGCTGTCCTTTATTCTGACTCTTTCCGCTCATTTCTGACCTTTGTTTTGGCTCTTCATGCTCGTTTCTCACCTTTATTTTGCCTCCTGTTACTGGTTTCTGACCTCTATTTTGCTTTTTCTGCTTGTTTCTCACCTTTAGTGTGCCTCTTGATGATCGTTGCTGACCTTTATTTTGCCTCTTGCTGCTCGTTGCTGACCTTTATTTTGCCTCTTTCTGTTCATTTCTCACCTTTATTTTGCCTCTTTCTGCTAGTTTCTCACCTTTATTTTGCCTCCTGCTTCTGGTTTCTGATCTTCTGCTTTTTCTGCTTGTTTCTCACCTTTAGTTTACCTATTAATGCTCGTTGCTGACCTTTATTTTGCCTCTTGCTGCTCGTTGCTGACCTTTATTTTGCCTCTTTCTGTTCATTTCTCACCTTTATTTTGCCTCTTGCTGCTCTGTTCTGACCTTTATCCTGTCTTTTTCTGCTCATTTCTCACCTTTATGTTGCATCCTACTGCTCGTTCTGACCTTTGTTTTGTCTCTTGCTGCTCTTTCTCACCTTTCTTCTGCCTCTTCTTTCTAGTTTCTCACCTTTATTTTGCCTCCTGCTTGTTGCTGACCTTCATTTTGCCCCTTTCTGCTCGTTGCTGTCCTTTATTCTGGCTCTATCTGCTCTTTTTTGACCTTGATACTTCCACCTTCTGCTCGTTTCTCACCTTTATTTTGCCGCCTGCTGCTGGCTTCTGATCTTTATTCTGCTTCTTTATGTTTGTTTCTCACCTTTATTTTGCCTCCTTCTGCTCATTTTTCACCTTTATTTTGCCTCTTTCTGCTTGTTGCTGACCTCTATCTTCCCTCTTTGTGCTCATTAATGACCTTTATTCTGCCTCTTTCTGCTCGTTTCTGACCTTTATTCTGCCTCTTTCTGCTCATTTCTCGCATTTATCTAGCCTCTTTCTGCTCCTGTTGACCTCTATTCTGCCTCTTGCTGCTAGTTTCTGACCTTTATTTTGCCTCTAGCTGCTCGTTGCTAACCTTAATTTTGCATCTTTCTGCTAGTTTCTCACCTTTATTGTGCCTCCTGCTGCTGGTTTCTGATCTTTATTGTGCTTCTTTCTGCTGGTTTCTCACCTTTATTTTGCCCCTTGCTGCTCATTTCTGACCTTAACCCTGTCTCTTTCTGCTCATTTCTCACCTTTATGTTGCCTCCTTCTGCTTCTTACTAACCTTTATTTTGTCTCTTCCTGATGATTTCTCACCTTTATTTTGCCTCTGGCTTGTTGCTGACCTTTATTTTGCCCCTTTCTGCTCATTGCTGTCCTTTATTCTGACTCTATCTGCTCATTTCTGATCTTTATTCTGCCTCCTGCTCATTTCTCACCTTTATTGCACCTCTTGATACTGGTTTCTGACCTCTATTTTGCCTCTTTCTTCTCATTTCTCACCTTTATTTTGCCTCTTTTTGCTAGTTTCTCACCTTTATTTGGCCTCTTGCTGGTCGTTTATGACCATTATTCTGCTCTTTCTCTTTGTTTCACACCTTTATTTTGCCTTTTTCTCTCAATTGCTGACCTTTATTTTGCCTCTTGCTGCTTGTTTCTCACCTTTATTCTGCCTCTTTCTGCTCATATCACACCTTTATTCTGCCTCTTTCTGATGGTTGCTGACCTTTATTTTTCTTCTTTCTGCTCATTGCTGACCTTTATTCTGCCCCTTTCTGCTTCTCACCTTTATTTTGCCTCTTTCTGCTTGTTTCTCATTTTTATTTTCCCACTTGCTGCTCGTTTCTGACTTTTATTCTACCTCTTTCTGCTCGTTTTGCACCTTTATTTTGCCTCTTTCTGCTTGTTGCTGAACTTTATTTCGCCTCTTGCTGCTCGTTTCTCACCTTTCTTCTCCCTCTTCCTGCTAGTTTCTTACCATCATTTTGTCTCTTTCTGCTCGTTGCTGATCTGTATTTAGCCTCTTTCTGCTAGTTGTTGAACTCTATTCTGTCTCTTTCTGCTCGTTTCTGACGTTTAGTCTACCTGTTTCTGACCTTTAGTCTGCCTCCTTCTGCTCATTTTTCACCATTATTTTGCCTCTTTCTGCTCGTTACTGACCTCTATTTTCCCTCTCTGTACTCATTGCTGACCTTTATTCTGCCTGTTTCTGCTCATTTCTGACGTTTATTCAGCCTCTTTCTGCTAATTTCTCACAATTATCTTGCCTCTTTCTGCTCCTGCTGACCTCTATTCTGCCTCTTTCTGCTTGTTTCTGACCTTTATTTTGCCTCTTGCTGCTCATTGCTAACCTTAATTTTGCATCTTTCTGCTAATTTCTCACAATTATCTTGCCTCTTTCTGCTCCTGCTGACCTCTATTCTGCCTCTTTCTGCTTGTTGCTGACCTTTATTTTGCCTCTTGCTGCTCGTTGCTGACCTTTATTTTGCCTCTTTCTGCTCATATTTAACCTTTCTTTTGCCTCTTGCTGCTCATTTCTGACCTTTATCCCGTCTCTTCCTGCTCTTTTCTCACCTTTATGTTGCCTCCTTCTGCTGGTTACTGACCTTTATTTTGTCTCTTGCTGCTCGTTTCTCACCTTTCTTCTGCCTCTTCCTGCTAGTTTCTCACCTTAATGTTGCCTCCTGCTTGTTGCTGCCCTTAATTTTGCCCCTCTCTGCTCATTGCTGTCCTTTATTCTGACTCTATCTGCTTATTTCTGACCTTTATTCTGCTTCCTTCTGCTCATTTCTCACCTTTATTTTGCCTCCTGTTACTGGTTTCTGCTCTCTATTTTGAGTCTTTCTTCTCATTTCTCACCTTTATTTTGCTTCTTTCTGCTAGTTTCTCACCTTTATTTTGCCTCTTGCTGGTGGTTTCCCATCATTATTCTGCTCTTTGTGTTTGTTTCACACCTTTATTTTGCCTATTTCTCTTAATTGCTGACCTTTATTTTGCCTCTTGCTGCTCGTTTCTCACCTTTATTCTGCCTCTTTCTGCTTATATCTCACCTTTATTCTGCCTCTTTCTGATGGATGCTGACCTTTATTTTTCCTCTTTCTGCTTGTTGCTGACCTTTATTCTGCCTCTTTCTGCTTGCTTCTCAAATTTATTTTGCCTCTTTCTGCTTGTTTCTCATTTTTATTTTGACTCTTGCTGCTTGACTCTAACTTTTATTCTGCATCTTTCTGCTTGTTTCTCACCTTTATTTTGCCTCTTTCTACTTGTTGTTGAACTTTATTTTGCCTCTTGCTGCTCATTTCTCACCTTTATTCTGCCTCTTCCTGCTAGTTTCTCACCATCATTTTGTCTCTTTTTGCTCATTGCTGATCTCTATTTTGCCTCTTTCTGCTAGTTGTCGAACTCTATTCTGTCTCTTTCTGCTCGTTTCTGACCTTTATTCTACCTGTTTCTGCTAGTTTCTGGCCTTTAGTCTGCCTCCTTCCGCTCGTTTCTCAACTTTATTTTGCCTCTTTCTGCTCGTTGCTGACCTTTATTTTCCCTCTTTGTGCTCTTTGCTGACCTTTTTTCTGCCTCTTGATGCTCGCTTCTGACCTTTATTCAGCCTCTTTCTGCCCATTTCTCGTAATTATCTTGCCTCTTTCTGCTCCTGCTGACCTCAATTCTGCCTCTTTCTGCTTGTTTCTGACCTTTATTTTGCCTCTTGCTGCTCGTTGCTGACTTTTATTTTGCATCTTTGTTCTATTTTCTCACCTTTATTCTGCTTCTTTCTGCTCATTTCTCACAATTAACTTGCCTCCTTCCGCTCCTGCTGACCTCTATTCTGCCTCTTTCTGACCTTTATTTTGCCTCTTGCTGCTCATTGCTGACTTTTATTTTGCATCTTTGTTCTATTTTCTCACCTTTATTTTGACTCCTCCTGCTCGTTTCTCACCTTCATTTTGCCTTTTTCTGCTTCTTGCTGAACTTTGTTTTGCCTCTTGCTGGTCGTTTCTGACTATTATTCTGCCTCTTTCTGCTTGTTTCACACCTTTAGTTTGCCTCTTTTTGTAAATTGTGGACATTTCTGCTAGTTTCTCACCATTATTCTGCCTCCTTCTACTAGTTTCTGACCTTTATTTTGCCAATTTCTGCTTGTTGCTGACCTCTATTTTCCCTCTTTGTGCTTATTGCTGACCTTTATTATGCCTCTTTCTGCTCATTTCTGACCTTTATTCTGCTTCTTTCTGCTCATTTCTCACAATTATCTTGCTTCTTTCTGCTCGTTGCTGTCCTTTATTCTGACTCTTTCCGCTCATTTCTGACCTTTGTTTTGGCTCTTCATGCTCGTTTCTCACCTTTATTTTGCCTCCTGTTACTGGTTTCTGACCTCTATTTTGCTTTTTCTGCTTGTTTCTCACCTTTAGTGTGCCTCTTGATGATCGTTGCTGACCTTTATTTTGCCTCTTGCTGCTCGTTGCTGACCTTTATTTTGCCTCTTTCTGTTCATTTCTCACCTTTATTTTGCCTCTTTCTGCTAGTTTCTCACCTTTATTTTGCCTCCTGCTTCTGGTTTCTGATCTTCTGCTTTTTCTGCTTGTTTCTCACCTTTAGTTTACCTATTAATGCTCGTTGCTGACCTTTATTTTGCCTCTTGCTGCTCGTTGCTGACCTTTATTTTGCCTCTTTCTGTTCATTTCTCACCTTTATTTTGCCTCTTGCTGCTCTGTTCTGACCTTTATCCTGTCTTTTTCTGCTAATTTCTCACCTTTATGTTGCATCCTTCTGCTCGTTCTGACCTTTGTTTTGTCTCTTGCTGCTCTTTCTCACCTTTCTTCTGCCTCTTCTTTCTAGTTTCTCACCTTTATTTTGCCTCCTGCTTGTTGCTGACCTTCATTTTGCCCCTTTCTGCTCGTTGCTGTCCTTTATTCTGGCTCTATCTGCTCTTTTTTGACCTTGATACTTCCACCTTCTGCTCGTTTCTCACCTTTATTTTGCCTCCTGTTACTGGTTTATCACCTCTATTTTGTTTCTTTCTGCTCATTTCTCACATTTATTTGGCCTCTTTCTGCTAGTTTCTCACCTTTATTTTGCCGCCTGCTGCTGGCTTCTGATCTTTATTCTGCTTCTTTATGTTTGTTTCTCACCTTTATTTTGCCTCTTGCTGCTCGTTGCTCACCTTTATTTTGCCTCTTTCTGTTAATTTCTCATCTTTATTTTGCCTCTTGCTGCTCGTTTCTGACCTTTATGTTGCCTCCTTCTGCTCGTTACTGACCTTTGTTTTGTCTCTTGCTGCTCGTTTCTCACCTTTCTTCTGCCTCTTCCTGCTAGTTTCTCACCTTTATTTTGCCTCCTGCTAGTTGCTGACCTTTTCTTTCCCCCTTTCTGCTCGTTGCTGTCCTTTATTCTGACTCTATCTGCTCATTTTGTGCCTTTACACTGCCTCCTTCTGCTCGTTTCTCACCTTTATTTTGCCTCTTTCTGCTTGTTGCTGACCTCTATTTTCTCTCTTTGTGCTCATTGCTGACCTTTATTCTGCCTCTTTTTGCATGTTTCTTACCTTTATTCTGCCTCTTGCTGCTTGTTGCCTGCCTCTATTTTGCATCTTTCTGCTAGTTTCACACCTTTATTTTGCCTCTTTCTGTTAATTGCTGACCTTTATTTTGCCTTTTGCTGCCATTTCTCACCTTTATTCTGCCTCCTTCTGCTCGTTTCTCACCTTTATTCTGCCTCTTTCTGATGGTTGCTGAACTTTATTTTTCCTCTTTGTGCTCGTTGCTGACCTTTATCCTGCCTCTTTCTGCTTGTTTCTCACCTTTAGTTTGCCTCTTTCTGCTTGTTTCTCATTTTAATTTTGCCTCTTGCTGCTCATTTCTCACTTTTATTCAGCATCTTTCTGCTTGTTTCTCTCCTTTATTTTGCCTCATTATGCTCATTTCTGACCTCTATTTGCCCCTTTCTGCTCATTGCAGACCTTTATTCTGCCTCTTCCTGCACATTTCTGACCTTAACCTGCCTCTTTCTGCTCATTTCTCACCTTTATCTTGCCTCTTTCTGTATGTTGGTGAACTTTAATCTCCTTCTTTTTCTATTCACTTTTGACCTTTCTTCTGCCTCTTTCTGCTCATTGCTGACCTTTATTTTGCCTCTTGTTGCTCGTTTCTGACCTTTATCCTGTCTCTTTCTGCTCATTTCTCACCTTTATTTTGCCTCCATCTGCTCGTTACTGACTTTTATTTTGTCTCTTCCTGCTAGTTTCTCACCTTTATTTTGCCTCCTGCTCATTGATGACCTTTATTTTTCCACTTTCTGCTCGTTGCTGTCATTTATTCTGACTCTTTCCACTCATTTCTGACCTTTATTTTGCCTCCTTTTGCTCGTTTCTCACCTTTTTTTGCCTCCTGTTACTGATTTCTGACCTCTATTTTGCTTCTTTCTGCTCATTTCTCACCTTTATTTTGCCTATTGCTGGTCGTTTCTGACTATTATTCTGCCTCTTTCTACTTGTTTCACAACTTTAGTTTGCCTCTTTTTGTAAATTGTTGACATTTATCTTGCCTCTTGCTGCTCGTTTCTCACCTTTATTCTGCCTCGTTCTGCTAGTTTCTCACCATTATTCTGCCTCCTTCTACTAGTGTCTGACCTTTATTTTGCCAATTTCTGCTCACTGCTGACCTCTATTTTCCCTCTTTGTGCTTATTGCTGACCTTTATTATGCCTCTTTCTGCTCATTTCTGACCTTTATTCTGCCTCTTTCTGCTCATTTCTCACAATTATCTTGTCTCTTTCTGCTCGCTGCTGTCCTTTATTCTCACTCTTTCCACTCATTTCTGACCTTTATTCTGCCTCCTTCTGCTCGTTTCTCACCTTTATTTTGCCTCTTCCTGCTAGTTTCTCACCTTTATTTTGCCTCTTGCTGGTCATTTCTGACTATTATTCTCCCTCTTTCTGCTTGTTTCTCACCTTTATTCTGCCTCTTTCTGCTCGCTTCTCACCTTTATTCTGCCTCTTTCTGATGCTTGAGGACCTTTATTTTTCCTCTTTATGCTCATTGCCGACCTTTATTCTACCTCTTTCTGCTTGTTTCTTACCTTTATTTTGCCTCTTTCTGCTCGTTTCTCACCTTTATTTTGCCTCTTTCTGCTTGGTGCTGAACTTTATTGTGCCTCTTGCTGCTCGTTTCTCACCTTGATTCTGTTTCTTCATGCTAGTTTCTTACCTTCAGTTTGTCTCTTTCTGCTCATTGCTGAACTCTATTTTCCTCTTTCTGCTAGTTGTTGAACTCTATTCTGTCTCTTTCTGCTCGTTTCTGACCTTTATTCAACCTGTTTTTGCTAGTTTCTGACCTTCAGTCTGCCTCCTTCTGCTCATTTTTCACCTTTATTTTGCCTCTTTCTGCTTGTTGCTGACCTCTATCTTCCCTCTTTGTGCTCATTAATGACCTTTATTCTGCCTCTTGCTGCTAGTTTCTGACCTTTATTTTGCCTCTAGCTGCTCGTTGCTAACCTTAATTTTGCATCTTTCTGCTAGTTTCTCACCTTTATTGTGCCTCCTGCTGCTGGTTTCTGATCTTTATTGTGCTTCTTTCTGCTGGTTTCTCACCTTTATTTTGCCCCTTGCTGCTCATTTCTGACCTTAACCCTGTCTCTTTCTGCTCATTTCTCACCTTTATGTTGCCTCCTTCTGCTTCTTACTAACCTTTATTTTGTCTCTTCCTGATAATTTCTCACCTTTATTTTGCCTCTGGCTTGTTGCTGACCTTTATTTTGCCCCTTTCTGCTCATTGCTGTCCTTTATTCTGACTCTATCTGCTCATTTCTGATCTTTATTCTGCCTCCTGCTCATTTCTCACCTTTATTGTACCTCTTGATACTGGTTTCTGACCTCTATTTTGCCTCTTTCTTCTCATTTCTCACCTTTATTTTGCCTCTTTTTGCTAGTTTCTCACCTTTATTTGGCCTCTTGCTGGTCGTTTATGACCATTATTCTGCTCTTTCTCTTTGTTTCACACCTTTATTTTGCCTTTTTCTCTCAATTGCTGACCTTTATTTTGCCTCTTGCTGCTTGTTTCTCACCTTTATTCTGCCTCTTTCTGCTCATATCACACCTTTATTCTGCCTCTTTCTGATGGTTGCTGACCTTTATTTTTCTTCTTTCTGCTCATTGCTGACCTTTATTCTGCCCTTTTCTGCTTGTTTCTCACCTTTATTTTGCCTCTTTCTGCTTGTTTCTCATTTTTATTTTCCCACTTGCTGCTCGTTTCTGACTTTTATTCTACCTCTTTCTGCTCGTTTTGCACCTTTATTTTGCCTCTTTCTGCTTGTTGCTGAACTTTATTTCGCCTCTTGCTGCTCGTTTCTCACCTTTCTTCTCCCTCTTCCTGCTAGTTTCTTACCATCATTTTGTCTCTTTCTGCTCTGATCTGTATTTAGCCTCTTTCTGGTAGTTGTTGAACTCTATTCTGTCTCTTTCTGCTCGTTTCTGACGTTTAGTCTACCTGTTTCTGACCTTTAGTCTGCCTCCTTCTGCTCTTTTTTCACCATTATTTTGCCTCTTTCTGCTCGTTACTGACCTCTATTTTCCCTCTCTGTACTCATTGCTGACCTTTATTCTGCCTGTTTCTGCTAATTTCTGACCTTTATTCAGCCTCTTTCTGCTAATTTCTCACAATTATCTTGCCTCTTTCTGCTCCTGCTGACCTCTATTCTGCCTCTTTCTGCTTGTTTCTGACCTTTATTTTGCCTCTTGCTGCTCATTGCTAACCTTAATTTTGCATCTTTCTGCTAGTTTCTCACTTTTATTTTGCCTCCTGCTGCCGGTTTCTGATCTTTATTCTCTTTCTTTCTGCTTGTCTCTCACCTTTATTTTTCCTCTTGCTGCTCGTTGCTGACCTTTATTTTGCCTCTTTCTGCTCATATTTAACCTTTCTTTTGCCTCTTGCTGCTCATTTCTGACCTTTATCCCGTCTCTTCCTGCTCTTTTCTCACCTTTATGTTGCCTCCTTCTGCTTGTTACTGACCTTTATTTTGTCTCTTGCTGCTCGTTTCTCACCTTTCTTCTGCCTCTTCCTGCTAGTTTCTCACCTTAATGTTGCCTCCTGCTTGTTGCTGACCTTAATTTTGCCCCTCTCTGCTCATTGCTGTCCTTTATTCTGACTCTATCTGCTTATTTCTGACCTTTATTCTGCTTCCTTCTGCTCATTTCTCACCTTTATTTTGCCTCCTGTTACTGGTTTCTGCTCTCTATTTTGAGTCTTTCTTCTCATTTCTCACCTTTATTTTGCTTCTTTCTGCTAGTTTCTCACCTTTATTTTGCCTCTTGCTGGTGGTTTCCCATCATTATTCTGCTCTTTGTGTTTGTTTCACACCTTTATTTTGCCTATTTCTCTTAATTGCTGACCTTTATTTTGCCTCTTGCTGCTCGTTTCTCACCTTTATTCTGCCTCTTTCTGCTTATATCTCACCTTTATTCTGCCTCTTTCTGATGGATGCTGACCTTTATTTTTCCTCTTTCTGCTTGTTGCTGACCTTTATTCTGCCTCTTTCTGCTTGCTTCTCAAATTTATTTTGCATCTTTCTGCTTGTTTCTCATTTTTATTTTGACTCTTGCTGCTTGACTCTAACTTTTATTCTGCATCTTTCTGCTTGTTTCTCACCTTTATTTTGCCTCTTTCTACTTGTTGTTGAACTTTATTTTGCCTCTTGCTGCTCATTTCTCACCTTTATTCTGCCTCTTCCTGCTAGTTTCTCACCATCATTTTGTCTCTTTTTGCTCATTGCTGATCTCTATTTTGCCTCTTTCTGCTAGTTGTCGAACTCAATTTTGTCTCTTTCTGCTCGTTTCTGACCTTTATTCTACCTGTTTCTGCTAGTTTCTGGCCTTTAGTCTGCCTCCTTCCGCTCGTTTCTCAACTTTATTTTGCCTCTTTCTGCTCGTTGCTGACCTTTATTTTCCCTCTTTGTGCTCTTTGCTGACCTTTATTCTGCCTCTTGATGCTCGCTTCTGACCTTTATTCTGCCTCTTTCTGCTCATTTCTCACAACTATCTTGCCTCTTTCTGCTCCTGCTGACCTCTATTCTGCCTCTTTCTGCTTGTTTCTGACCTTTATTTTATCTCTTTCTGCTCATTTCTCACCTTTATTTTGCCTCTTTCTGCTTGTTGCTGAACTTCATTTCGCCTCTTGCTGCTCGTTTCTCACCTTTATTCTGCCCCTTCCTGCTAGTTTTTTACCATCTTTTTGTCTCTTTCTTCTCGTTGCTGCTCTCTATTTTGCCTCTTTCTACTAGTTCTCAAACTCTATTCTGTCTCATTCTGCTTTTTTCTGATGTTTATTCTACCTGTTTCTGCTAGTTTCTGACCTTTAGTCTGCCTCCTCCTGCTCATTTTTCACCTTTATCTTGCCTCTTTCTGCTCGTTGCTGACCTTTATTTTCCCTCTTTGTGCTCATTGCTGACCTTTATTCTGCCTCTTTCTGCTCGTTTCTGACCTTTATTCAGCCTCTTTCTGCCCATTTCTCGCAATTATCTTGCCTCTTTCTGCTCCTGCTGACTTCAGTTCTGCCTCTTTCTGCTTGTTTCTGACCTTTATTTTGCCTCTTGCTGCTCGTTGCTGACTTTTATTTTGCATCTTTGTTCTATTTTCTCACCTTTATTCTGCTTCTTTCTGCTCATTTCTCACAATTAACTTGCCTCCTTCCGCTCCTGCTGACCTCTATTCTGCCTCTTTCTGACCTTTATTTTGCCTCTTGCTGCTCATTGCTGACTTTTATTTTGCATCTTTGTTCTATTTTCTCACCTTTATTTTGCCTCCTGCTGCTCGTTTCTGATCTTTATTCTGCTTCTTCCTACTCGTTTCTCACCTTCATTTTGCCTTTTTCTGCTTCTTGCTGAACTTTGTTTTGCCTCTTGCTGGTCATTTCTGACTATTATTCTGCCTCTTTCTGCTTGTTTCACACCTTTAGTTTGCCTCTTTTTGTAAATTGTGGACATTTCTGCTAGTTTCTCACCATTATTCTGCATCCTTCTACTAGTTTCTGACCTTTATTTTGCCAATTTCTGCTTATTGCTGACCTTTATTATGCCTCTTTCTGCTCATTTCTGACCTTTATTCTGCTTCTTTCTGCTCATTTCTCACAATTATCTTGCTTCTTTCTGCTCATTGCTGTCCTTTATTCTGACTCTTTCCGCTCATTTCTGACCTTTGTTTTGGCTCTTCATGCTCGTTTCTCACCTTTATTTTGCCTCCTGTTACTGGTTTCTGACCTCTATTTTGCTTTTTCTGCTTGTTTCTCACCTTTAGTGTGCCTCTTGATGATCGTTGCTGACCTTTATTTTGCCTCTTGCTGCTCGTTGCTGACCTTTATTTTGCCTCTTTCTGTTCATTTCTCACCTTTATTTTGCCTCTTTCTGCTAGTTTCTCACCTTTATTTTGCCTCCTGCTTCTGGTTTCTGATCTTCTGCTTTTTCTGCTTGTTTCTCACCTTTAGTTTACCTATTAATGCTCGTTGCTGACCTTTATTTTGCCTCTTGCTGCTCGTTGCTGACCTTTATTTTGCCTCTTTCTGTTCATTTCTCACCTTTATTTTGCCTCTTGCTGCTCTGTTCTGACCTTTATCCTGTCTTTTTCTGCTAATTTCTCACCTTTATTTTGCCTCTTTCTGCTTGTTGCTGACCTCTATTTTCTCTCTTTGTGCTCATTGCTGACCTTTATTCTGCCTCTTTTTGCGTGTTTCTTACCTTTATTCTGCCTCTTGCTGCTTGTTGCCTGCCTCTATTTTGCATCTTTCTGCTAGTTTCACACCTTTATTTTGCCTCTTTCTGTTAATTGCTGACCTTTATTTTGCCTCTTGCTGCCGTTTCTCACCTTTATTCTGCCTCCTTCTGCTCGTTTCTCACCTTTATTCTGCCTCTTTCTGATGGTTGCTGAACTTTATTTTTCCTCTTTGTGCTCGTTGCTGACCTTTATCCTGCCTCTTTCTGCTTGTTTCTCACCTTTAGTTTGCCTCTTTCTGCTTGTTTCTCATTTTAATTTTGCCTCTTGCTGCTCATTTCTCACTTTTATTCAGCATCTTTCTGCTTGTTTCTCTCCTTTATTTTGCCTCATTATGCTCATTTATGACCTCTATTTGCCCCTTTCTGCTCATTGCAGACCTTTATTCTGCCTCTTCCTGCACATTTCTGACCTTAACCTGCCTCTTTCTGCTCATTTCTCACCTTTATCTTGCCTCTTTCTGTATGTTGGTGAACTTTAATCTCCTTCTTTTTCTATTCACTTTTGACCTTTCTTCTGCCTCTTTCTGCTCATTGCTGACCTTTATTTTGCCTCTTGTTGCTCGTTTCTGACCTTTATCCTGTCTCTTTCTGCTCATTTCTCACCTTTATTTTGCCTCCATCTGCTCGTTACTGACTTTTATTTTGTCTCTTCCTGCTAGTTTCTCACCTTTATTTTGCCTCCTGCTCATTGATGACCTTTATTTTTCCACTTTCTGCTCGTTGCTGTCATTTATTCTGACTCTTTCCACTCATTTCTGACCTTTATTTTGCCTCCTTTTGCTCGTTTCTCACCTTTTTTTGCCTCCTGTTACTGATTTCTGACCTCTATTTTGCTTCTTTCTGCTCATTTCTCACCTTTATTTTGCCTCTTTCTGCTAGTTTATCACCTTTATTTTGCCTATTGCTGGTCGTTTCTGACTATTATTCTGCCTCTTTCTACTTGTTTCACACCTTTAGTTTGCCTCTTTTTGTAAATTGTTGACATTTATCTTGCCTCTTGCTGCTCGTTTCTCACCTTTATTCTGCCTCGTTCTGCTAGTTTCTCACCATTATTCTGCCTCCTTCTACTAGTGTCTGACCTTTATTTTGCCAATTTCTGCTCATTGCTGACCTCTATTTTCCCTCTTTGTGCTTATTGCTGACCTTTATTATGCCTCTTTCTGCTCATTTTTTACTTTTATTCTGCCTCTTTCTGCTCATTTCTCACAATTATCTTGTCTCTTTCTGCTCGCTGCTGTCCTTTATTCTCACTCTTTCCACTCATTTCTGACCTTTATTCTGCCTCCTTCTGCTCGTTTCTCATCTTTATTTTGCCTCTTTCTGCTAGTTTCTCACCTTTATTTTGCCTCTTGCTGGTCATTTCTGACTATTATTCTCCCTCTTTCTGCTTGTTTCTCACCTTTATTCTGCCTCTTTCTGCTCGCTTCTCACCTTTATTCTGCCTCTTTCTGATGCTTGAGGACCTTTATTTTTCCTCTTTATGCTCATTGCCGACCTTTATTCTGCCTCTTTCTGCTCGTTTCTGACCTTTATTCAGCCTCTTTCTGCCCATTTCTCGCAATTATCTTGCCTCTTTCTGCTCCTGCTGACCTCAATTCTGCCTCTTTCTGCTTGTTTCTGACCTTTATTTTGCCTCTTGCTGCTCGTTGCTGACTTTTATTTTGCATCTTTGTTCTATTTTCTCACCTTTATTCTGCTTCTTTCTGCTCATTTCTCACAATTAACTTGCCTCCTTCCGCTCCTGCTGACCTCTATTCTGCCTCTTTCTGACCTTTATTTTGCCTCTTGCTGCTCATTGCTGACTTTTATTTTGCATCTTTGTTCTATTTTCTCACCTTTATTTTGCCTCCTGCTGCTCGTTTCTGATCTTTATTCTGCTTCTTCCTGCTCGTTTCTCACCTTCATTTTGCCTTTTTCTGCTTCTTGCTGAACTTTGTTTTGCCTCTTGCTGGTCGTTTCTGACTATTATTCTGCCTCTTTCTGCTTGTTTCACACCTTTAGTTTGCCTCTTTTTGTAAATTGTGGACATTTCTGCTAGTTTCTCACCATTATTCTGCCTCCTTCTACTAGTTTCTGACCTTTATTTTGCCAATTTCTGCTTGTTGCTGACCTCTATTTTCCCTCTTTGTGCTTATTGCTGACCTTTATTATGCCTCTTTCTGCTCATTTCTGACCTTTATTCTGCTTCTTTCTGCTCATTTCTCACAATTATCTTGCTTCTTTCTGCTCGTTGCTGTCCTTTATTCTGACTCTTTCCGCTCATTTCTGACCTTTGTTTTGGCTCTTCATGCTCGTTTCTCACCTTTATTTTGCCTCCTGTTACTGGTTTCTGACCTCTATTTTGCTTTTTCTGCTTGTTTCTCACCTTTAGTGTGCCTCTTGATGATCGTTGCTGACCTTTATTTTGCCTCTTGCTGCTCGTTGCTGACCTTTATTTTGCCTCTTTCTGTTCATTTCTCACCTTTATTTTGCCTCTTTCTGCTAGTTTCTCACCTTTATTTTGCCTCCTGCTTCTGGTTTCTGATCTTCTGCTTTTTCTGCTTGTTTCTCACCTTTAGTTTACCTATTAATGCTCGTTGCTGACCTTTATTTTGCCTCTTGCTGCTCGTTGCTGACCTTTATTTTGCCTCTTTCTGTTCATTTCTCACCTTTATTTTGCCTCTTGCTGCTCTGTTCTGACCTTTATCCTGTCTTTTTCTGCTCATTTCTCACCTTTATGTTGCATCCTTCTGCTCGTTCTGACCTTTGTTTTGTCTCTTGCTGCTCTTTCTCACCTTTCTTCTGCCTCTTCTTTCTAGTTTCTCACCTTTATTTTGCCTCCTGCTTGTTGCTGACCTTCATTTTGCCCCTTTCTGCTCGTTGCTGTCCTTTATTCTGGCTCTATCTGCTCTTTTTTGACCTTGATACTTCCACCTTCTGCTCGTTTCTCACCTTTATTTTGCCTCCTGTTACTGGTTTCTGACCTCTATTTTGCTTCTTTCTGCTCATTTCTCACATTTATTTGGCCTCTTTCTGCTAGTTTCTCACCTTTATTTTGCCGCTTGCTGCTGGCTTCTGATCTTTATTCTGCTTCTTTATGTTTGTTTCTCACCTTTATTTTGCCTCTTGCTGCTCGTTGCTCACCTTTATTTTGCCTCTTTCTGTTAATTTCTCATCTTTATTTTGCCTCTTGCTGCTCGTTTCTGACCTTTATGTTGCCTCCTTCTGCTCGTTACTGACCTTTCTTTTGTCTCTTGCTGCTCGTTTCTCACCTTTCTTCTGCCTCTTCCTGCTAGTTTCTCACCTTTATTTTGCCTCCTGCTAGTTGCTGACCTTTTCTTTCCCCCTTTCTGCTCGTTGCTGTCCTTTATTCTGACTCTATCTGCTCATTTTGTGCCTTTACACTGCCTCCTTCTGCTCGTTTCTCACCTTTATTTTGCCTCTTTCTGCTTGTTGCTGACCTCTATTTTCTCTCTTTGTGCTCATTGCTGACCTTTATTCTGCCTCTTTTTGCGTGTTTCTTACCTTTATTCTGCCTCTTGCTGCTTGTTTCCTGCCTCTATTTTGCATCTTTCTGCTAGTTTCACACCTTTATTTTACCTCTTTCTGTTAATTGCTGACCTTTATTTTTCCTCTTGCTGCCGTTTCTCACCTTTATTCTGCCTCCTTCTGCTCGTTTCTCACCTTTATTTTGCCTCCTTCTGCTCGTTTCTCACCTTTATTCTGCCTCTTTCTGCTCGCTTCTCACCTTTATTCTGCCTCTTTCTGATGCTTGAGGACCTTTATTTTTCCTCTTTATGCTCATTGCCGACCTTTATTCTGCCTCTTTCTGCTCGTTTCTGACCTTTATTCAGCCTCTTTCTGCCCATTTCTCGCAATTATCTTGCCTCTATCTGCTCCTGCTGACCTCAATTCTGCCTCTTTCTGCTTGTTTCTGACCTTTATTTTGCCTCTTGCTGCTCGTTGCTGACTTTTATTTTGCATCTTTGTTCTATTTTCTCACCTTTATTCTGCTTCTTTCTGCTCATTTCTCACAATTAACTTGCCTCCTTCCGCTCCTGCTGACCTCTATTCTGCCTCTTTCTGACCTTTATTTTGCCTCTTGCTGCTCATTGCTGACTTTTATTTTGCATCTTTGTTCTATTTTCTCACCTTTATTTTGCCTCCTGCTGCTCGTTTCTGATCTTTATTCTGCTTCTTCCTGCTCGTTTCTCACCTTCATTTTGCCTTTTTCTGCTTCTTGCTGAACTTTGTTTTGCCTCTTGCTGGTCGTTTCTGACTATTATTCTGCCTCTTTCTGCTTGTTTCACACCTTTAGTTTGCCTCTTTTTGTAAATTGTGGACATTTCTGCTAGTTTCTCACCATTATTCTGCCTCCTTCTACTAGTTTCTGACCTTTATTTTGCCAATTTCTGCTTGTTGCTGACCTCTATTTTCCCTCTTTGTGCTTATTGCTGACCTTTATTATGCCTCTTTCTGCTCATTTCTGACCTTTATTCTGCTTCTTTCTGCTCATTTCTCACAATTATCTTGCTTCTTTCTGCTCGTTGCTGTCCTTTATTCTGACTCTTTCCGCTCATTTCTGACCTTTGTTTTGGCTCTTCATGCTCGTTTCTCACCTTTATTTTGCCTCCTGTTACTGGTTTCTGACCTCTATTTTGCTTTTTCTGCTTGTTTCTCACCTTTAGTGTGCCTCTTGATGATCGTTGCTGACCTTTATTTTGCCTCTTGCTGCTCGTTGCTGACCTTTATTTTGCCTCTTTCTGTTCATTTCTCACCTTTATTTTGCCTCTTTCTGCTAGTTTCTCACCTTTATTTTGCCTCCTGCTTCTGGTTTCTGATCTTCTGCTTTTTCTGCTTGTTTCTCACCTTTAGTTTACCTATTAATGCTCGTTGCTGACCTTTATTTTGCCTCTTGCTGCTCGTTGCTGACCTTTATTTTGCCTCTTTCTGTTCATTTCTCACCTTTATTTTGCCTCTTGCTGCTCTGTTCTGACCTTTATCCTGTCTTTTTCTGCTCATTTCTCACCTTTATGTTGCATCCTTCTGCTCGTTCTGACCTTTGTTTTGTCTCTTGCTGCTCTTTCTCACCTTTCTTCTGCCTCTTCTTTCTAGTTTCTCACCTTTATTTTGCCTCCTGCTTGTTGCTGACCTTCATTTTGCCCCTTTCTGCTCGTTGCTGTCCTTTATTCTGGCTCTATCTGCTCTTTTTTGACCTTGATACTTCCACCTTCTGCTCGTTTCTCACCTTTATTTTGCCTCCTGTTACTGGTTTCTGACCTCTATTTTGCTTCTTTCTGCTCATTTCTCACATTTATTTGGCCTCTTTCTGCTAGTTTCTCACCTTTATTTTGCCGCTTGCTGCTGGCTTCTGATCTTTATTCTGCTTCTTTATGTTTGTTTCTCACCTTTATTTTGCCTCTTGCTGCTCGTTGCTCACCTTTATTTTGCCTCTTTCTGTTAATTTCTCATCTTTATTTTGCCTCTTGCTGCTCGTTTCTGACCTTTATGTTGCCTCCTTCTGCTCGTTACTGACCTTTCTTTTGTCTCTTGCTGCTCGTTTCTCACCTTTCTTCTGCCTCTTCCTGCTAGTTTCTCACCTTTATTTTGCCTCCTGCTAGTTGCTGACCTTTTCTTTCCCCCTTTCTGCTCGTTGCTGTCCTTTATTCTGACTCTATCTGCTCATTTTGTGCCTTTACACTGCCTCCTTCTGCTCGTTTCTCACCTTTATTTTGCCTCTTTCTGCTTGTTGCTGACCTCTATTTTCTCTCTTTGTGCTCATTGCTGACCTTTATTCTGCCTCTTTTTGCGTGTTTCTTACCTTTATTCTGCCTCTTGCTGCTTGTTTCCTGCCTCTATTTTGCATCTTTCTGCTAGTTTCACACCTTTATTTTACCTCTTTCTGTTAATTGCTGACCTTTATTTTTCCTCTTGCTGCCGTTTCTCACCTTTATTCTGCCTCCTTCTGCTCGTTTCTCACCTTTATTCTGCCTCTTTCTGATGGTTGCTGAACTTTATTTTTCCTCTTTGTGCTCGTTGCTGACCTTTATACTGCCTCTTTCTGCTTGTTTCTCACCTTTAGTTTGCCTCTTTCTGCTTGTTTCTCATTTTAATTTTGCCTCTTGCTGCTCATTTCTCACTTTTATTCAGCATCTTTCTGCTTGTTTCTCTCCTTTATTTTGCCTCATTATGCTCATTTCTGACCTCTATTTGCCCCTTTCTGCTCATTGCAGACCTTTATTCTGCCTCTTCCTGCACATTTCTGACCTTAACCTGCCTCTTTCTGCTCATTTCTCACCTTTATCTTGCCTCTTTCTGTATGTTGGTGAACTTTATTCTCCTTCTTTTTCTATTCACTTTTGACCTTTCTTCTGCCTCTTTCTGCTCATTGCTGACCTTTATTTTGCCTCTTGTTGCTCGTTTCTGACCTTTATCCTGTCTCTTTCTGCTCATTTCTCACCTTTATTTTGCCTCCATCTGCTCGTTACTGACTTTTATTTTGTCTCTTCCTGCTAGTTTCTCACCTTTATTTTGCCTCCTGCTCATTGATGACCTTTATTTTTCCACTTTCTGCTCGTTGCTGTCATTTATTCTGACTCTTTCCACTCATTTCTGACCTTTATTTTGCCTCCTTTTGCTCGTTTCTCACCTTTTTTTTGCCTCCTGTTACTGATTTCTGACCTCTATTTTGCTTCTTTCTGCTCATTTCTCACCTTTATTTTGCCTCTTTCTGCTAGTTTATCACCTTTATTTTGCCTATTGCTGGTCGTTTCTGACTATTATTCTGCCTCTTTCTACTTGTTTCACACCTTTAGTTTGCCTCTTTTTGTAACTTGTTGACATTTATCTTGCCTCTTGCTGCTCGTTTCTCACCTTTATTCTGCCTCGTTCTGCTAGTTTCTCACCATTATTCTGCCTCCTTCTACTAGTGTCTGACCTTTATTTTGCCAATTTCTGCTCATTGCTGACCTCTATTTTCCCTCTTTGTGCTTATTGCTGACCTTTATTATGCCTCTTTCTGCTCATTTTTTACCTTTATTCTGCCTCTTTCTGCTCATTTCTCACAATTATCTTGTCTCTTTCTGCTCGCTGCTGTCCTTTATTCTCACTCTTTCCACTCATTTCTGACCTTTATTCTGCCTCCTTCTGCTCGTTTCTCACCTTTATTTTGCCTCTTTCTGCTAGTTTCTCACCTTTATTTTGCCTCTTGCTGGTCATTTCTGACTATTATTCTCCCTCTTTCTGCTTGTTTCTCACCTTTATTCTGCCTCTTTCTGCTCGCTTCTCACCTTTATTCTGCCTCTTTCTGATGCTTGAGGACCTTTATTTTTCCTCTTTATGCTCATTGCCGACCTTTATTCTACCTCTTTCTGCTTGTTTCTTACCTTTATTTTGCCTCTTTCTGCTCGTTTCTCACCTTTATTTTGCCTCTTTCTGCTTGGTGCTGAACTTTATTGTGCCTCTTGCTGCTCGTTTCTCACCTTGATTCTGTTTCTTCATGCTAGTTTCTTACCTTCATTTTGTCTCTTTCTGCTCATTGCTGAACTCTATTTTCCTCTTTCTGCTAGTTGTTGAACTCTATTCTGTCTCTTTCTGCTCGTTTCTGACCTTTATTCAACCTGTTTTTGCTAGTTTCTGACCTTCAGTCTGCCTCCTTCTGCTCATTTTTCACCTTTATTTAGCCTCTTTCTGCTTGTTGCTGACCTCTATCTTCCCTCTTTGTGCTCATTAATGACCTTTATTCTGCCTCTTTCTGCTCGTTTCTGACCTTTATTCTGCCTCTTTCTGCTCATTTCTCGCATTTATCTTGCCTCTTTCTGCTCCTGTTGACCTCTATTCTGCCTCTTGCTGCTAGCTTCTGACCTTTATTTTGCCTCTAGCTGCTTGTTGCTAACCTTAATTTTGCATCTTTCTGCTAGTTTCTCACCTTTATTGTGCCTCCTGCTGCTGGTTTCTGATCTTTATTGTGCTTCTTTCTGCTGGTTTCTCACCTTTATTTTGCCCCTTGCTGCTCATTTCTGACCTTAACCCTGTCTCTTTCTGCTCATTTCTCACCTTTATGTTGCCTCCTTCTGCTTCTTACTAACCTTTATTTTGTCTCTTCCTGATAATTTCTCACCTTTATTTTGCCTCTGGCTTGTTGCTGACCTTTATTTTGCCCCTTTCTGCTCATTGCTGTCCTTTATTCTGACTCTATCTGCTCATTTCTGATCTTTATTCTGCCTCCTGCTCATTTCTCACCTTTATTGTACCTCTTGATACTGGTTTCTGACCTCTATTTTGCCTCTTTCTTCTCATTTCTCACCTTTATTTTGCCTCTTTTTGCTAGTTTCTCACCTTTATTTGGCCTCTTGCTGGTCGTTTATGACCATTATTCTGCTCTTTCTCTTTGTTTCACACCTTTATTTTGCCTTTTTCTCTCAATTGCTGACCTTTATTTTGCCTCTTGCTGCTTGTTTCTCACCTTTATTCTGCCTCTTTCTGCTCATATCACACCTTTATTCTGCCTCTTTCTGATGGTTGCTGACCTTTATTTTTCTTCTTTCTGCTCATTGCTGACCTTTATTCTTCCCCTTTCTGCTTGTTTCTCACCTTTATTTTGCCTCTTTCTGCTTGTTTCTCATTTTTATTTTCCCACTTGCTGCTCATTTCTGACTTTTATTCTACCTCTTTCTGCTCGTTTCGCACCTTTATTTTGCCTCTTTCTGCTTGTTGCTGAACTTTATTTCGCCTCTTGCTGCTCGTTTCTCACCTTTCTTCTCCCTCTTCCTGCTAGTTTCTTACCATCATTTTGTCTCTTTCTGCTCGTTGCTGATCTGTATTTAGCCTCTTTCTGCTAGTTGTTGAACTCTATTCTATCTCTTTCTGCTCGTTTCTGACGTTTAGTTTACCTGTTTCTGACCTTTAGTCTGCCTCCTTCTGCTCATTTTTCACCATTATTTTGCCTCTTTCTGCTCGTTACCGACCTCTATTTTCCCTCTCTGTACTCATTGCTGACCTTTATTCTGCCTCTTTCTGCTCATTTCTGACCTTTATTCAGCCTCTTTCTGCTAATTTCTCACAATTATCTTGCCTCTTTCTGCTCCTGCTGACCTCTATTCTGCCTCTTTCTGCTTGTTTCTGACCTTTATTTTGCCTCTTGCTGCTCATTGCTAACCTTAATTTTGCATCTTTCTGCTAGTTTCTCATCTTTATTTTGCCTCCTGCTGCCGGTTTCTGATCTTTATTCTCTTTCTTTCTGCTTGTCTCTCACCTTTATTTTTCCTCTTGCTGCTCGTTGCTGACCTTTATTTTGCCTCTTTCTGCTCATATTTCACCTTTATTTTGCCTCTTGCTGCTCATTTCTGACCTTTATCCCGTCTCTTTCTGCTCTTTTCTCACCTTTATGTTGCCTCCTTCTGCCCGTTACTGACCTTTATTTTGTCTCTTGCTGCTCACCTTTCTTCTGCCTCTTCCTGCTAGTTGCTCACCTTAATGTTGCCTCCTGCTTGTTGCTGACCTTTATTTTGCCCCTCTCTGCTCATTGCTGTCCTTTATTCTGACTCTATCTGCTTATTTCTGACCTTTATTCTGCTTCCTTCTGCTCATTTCTCACCTTTATTTTGCCTCCTGTTACTGGTTTCTGACCTCTATTTTGAGTCTTTCTTCTCATTTCTCACCTTTATTTTGCTTCTTTCTGCTAGTTTCTCACCTTTATTTTGCCTCTTGCTGGTCGTTTCCCACCATTATTATGCTCTTTGTGTTTGTTTCACACCTTTATTTTGCCTATTTCTCTTAATTGCTGACCTTTATTTTGAGTCTTGCTGCTCGTTTCTCACCTTTATTCTGCCTCTTTCTGCTTATATCTCACCTTTATTCTGCCTCTTTCTGATGGATGCTGACCTTTATTTTTCCTCTTTCTGCTTGTTGCTGACCTTTATTCTGCCTCTTTCTGCTTGCTTCTCAAATTTATTTTGCCTCTTTCTGCTTGTTTCTCATTTTTATTTTGACTCTTGCTGCTTGACTCTAACTTTTATTCTGCATCATTCTGCTCGTTTCTCACCTTTATTTTGCCTCTTTCTACTTGTTGTTGAACTTTATTTTGCCTCTTGCTGCTCATTTCTCACCTTTATTCTGCCTCTTCCTGCTAGTTTCTCACCATCATTTTGTCTCTTTTTGCTCATTGCTGATCTCT
This sequence comes from Calotriton arnoldi, assembly GCA_963921515.1. NCBI lineage: Eukaryota > Metazoa > Chordata > Amphibia > Caudata > Salamandridae > Calotriton > Calotriton arnoldi. The sequence goes on along the minus strand of CAWUFW010001811.1, from coordinate 2,426,210 downwards.
ATTTTGCCTCTTTCTGCTAGTTGTCGAACTCTTTTCTGTCTCTTTCTGCTCGTTTCTGACCTTTATTCTACCTGTTTCTGCTAGTTTCTGACCTTTAGTCTGCCTCCTTCCGCTCGTTTCTCAACTTTATTTTGCCTCTTTCTGCTCATTGCTGACCTTTATTTTCCCTCTTTGTGCTCTTTACTGACCTTTATTCTGCCTCTTGATGCTCGCTTCTGACCTTTATTCTGCCTCTTTCTGCTCATTTCTCACAACTATCTTGCTTCTTTCCGTTCCTGCTGACCTCTATTCTGCCTCTTTCTGCTTGTTTCTGACCTTTATTTTATCTCTTTCTGCTCGTTTCTCACCTTTATTTTGCCTCTTTCTGCTTGTTGCTGAACTTCATTTCGCCTCTTGCTGCTCATTTCTCACCTTTATTCTGCCCCTTCCTGCTAGTTTTTTACCATCATTTTGTCTCTTTCTGCTCGTTGCTGCTCTCTATTTTGCCTCTTTCTGCTAGTTGTCAAACTCTATTCTGTCTCTTTCTGCTTTTTTCTGATGTTTATTCTACCTGTTTCTGCTAGTTTCTGACCTTTAGTCTGCCTCCTTCTGCTCATTTTTCACCTTTATTTTGCCTCTGCTCGTTGCTGACCTTTATTTTCCCTCTTTGTGCTCATTGCTGACCTTTATTCTGCCTCTTTCTGCTCGTTTCTGACATTTATTCAGCCTCTTTCTGCCCATTTCTCGCAATTATCTTGCCTCTTTCTGCTCCTGCTGACCTCAATTCTGCTTGTTTCTGACCTTTATTTTGCCTCTTGCTGCTCGTTGCTGACTCTTATTTTGCATCTTTGTTCTATTTTCTCATCTTTATTATGCTTCTTTCTGCTCATTTCTCACAATTATCTTGCCTCTTTCTGCTCCTGCTGACCTCAATTCTGCTTGTTTCTGACCTTTATTTTCCCTCTTTGTGCTCATTGCTGACCTCTATTCTGCCTCTTTCTGCTTGTTTCTGACCTTTATTTTGCCTCTTGCTGCTCATTGCTGACTTTTATTTAGCATCTTTGTTCTATTTTCTCCCCTTTATTTTGCCTCCTGCTGCTCGTTTCTGATCTTTATTCTGCTTCTTCCTGCTCCTTTCTCACCTTCATTTTGCCTTTTTCTGCTTCTTGCTGAACTTTGTTTTGCCTCTTGCTGGTCGTTTCTGACTATTATTCTGCCTCTTTCTGCTTGTTTCACACCTTTAGTTTGCCTCTTTTTGTAAATTGTGGACATTTCTGCTAGTTTCTCGCCATTATTCTGCCTCCTTCTACTAGTTTCTGACCTTTATTTTGCTAATTTCTGCTTGTTGCTGACCTCTATTTTCCCTCTTTCTGCTCATTTCTGACCTTTATTCTGCCTCTTTTTGCTCATTTCTCACAATTATCTTGCTTCTTTCTGCTCGTTGCTGTCCTTTATTCTGACTCTTTCCGCTCATTTCTGACCTTTGTTTTGGCTCCGCATGCTAGTTTCTCACCTTTATTTAGCCTCCTGCTTCTGGTTTCTGATCTTCTGCTTTTTTCTGCTTGTTTCTCACCTTTAGTTTGGCTCTTGATGCTCGTTGCTGACCTTTATTTTGCCTCTTGCTGCTCGTTGCTGACCTTTATTTTGCCTCTTTCTGTTAATTTCTCACCTTTATTTTGCCTCTTGCTGCTCTGTTCTGACCTTTATCCTGTCTTTTGTCTGCTCATTTCTCACCTTTATGTTGCCTCCTTCTGCTCGTTCTGACCTTTGTTTTGTCTCTTGCTGCTCTTTCTCACCTTTCTTCTGCCTCTTCTTTCTAGTTTCTCACCTTTATTTTGCCTCTTGCTTGTTGCTGACCTTCTGTGAGAAGTTGGCCTGGTATATGCTGTTCACTAATTAAAGTGGACACCTTGCACCAGGGCAAATCGACTCTTATGGTAGATAGGTTTAAGACAACCTTTTAAAGAAAGCTATCCTAGTGGTAGCTGTGGAGAGCAGCCTTCAGGCTAAGTCTCGGAGGAATGTAAAGCAGCTTGTTTTACCATATAATCTCTTGAATCACCAAATGAAAAGACACCACACAGGTATATATATCAAATATATATGTATTTATTTCTAAATAACTCTCTACTAATCTCTTTATGAGATTAGAAGACAAACATATGCACAAATCAACGTTTCACAATAAGTTAAGCACAAAATATGGCTGGGGCCCTAGGGGCGTACCAGACCATATACTAAGTAAGAGACTTAGGGACAACGACTTGCAGGGAGACAAGGCCTAGGGCCTTCAGAAGTGCAGGGGCCTCACAAAACCACCCAAGGCAGGTAAGTAAAGGACCCACGGGGGACGCGTGCAGTGTGAATACACAGGCGCGGATCGCCGTTAACTTCAATGGGGCAAGTCGCGGTTGGAAATAAAGAGTTTTAGGATACTTCGGGAGAACCTACAAGCAAGTCACTTACAGGGTAAGTAGTTCTAGGGCCCACACCCACAGGAGCACCATAGTGCTGGAGTTACCTCACCCAGGGAAGCCGGGTGCATAGGTGTCCTTTGGTGTCGGGTCGCGGCGTCGTTTTCAATGGCGAACAAAGAAGACTTGCTGCTTGCGGGAGCTGAAGAAGTGTCCGGTGGAATCCAAGCCTGGATTCTGAAGAAGGGTGACCTGAAAGCAGAGGGGACAGTGTTCAAAGTCACTTGGCAGTGACCCGGGGCAAGGAAGATGGATGCCCACCGTCGTCGGTTGATTCAGGTCGGTTGCGGGTGCCTTGACTCTTCAGCCACGTGGTCCAGGAGGTGTCGACGATGACCAGGAGCTGGATTCGGTGTGTCCCTTGACGTCTGCAGCTGACTGCGGTGTCGGCAACTCGATTGGAGCCAACAAGCCTTGGCAGCAGCAAGTCTTGGGGAGATGAAGAAAAGTCGATGGCGCAGACCAGCAAGGTCTGAGGGACTCACCCAGCAAGGGTAAGTCAGGGAAGGCCTGGAGTAACCAGGGGAGCCCTTTGGTTTCTTTAGGAAGTCTTCTGGGGACCCACAAGCCGGCAGGCAAGGGATTGCAAAGACACCTCGGGCGGAATCACTCAACAGGGGCCCACGGTCACTCGGGATGGTGTAGGCCTCTGATCTTCGGAGGGATTCCTGCTGGAGGTCGGGACCACACGTGGTCCAAAGCACAAGTTCGAAGAACATTGTGAAGGGGTTGCACTCGACAATAGTGCACGGTACCCAGGGGTCGCAGTTCCTCATTACTCGTGGGGTCCACTTGCCTCAGCTTCGCTGGGGACTCACGATGGCCTGGGAGAGGTCAGGAAATCCACTTCTTGGGCTGCAGGGACTTTGGACTCCGGCGGGAGCGGCGTAGTTTGCGACCGTCGTTGTCGTTTTTGGTGCCTGCCTAGCAGGGGAGTCACTCCTTGACTCCAAGGGAGATACTTCTGTCTTCCAAAGGTAGTGGAACGTCGAAGGGCCAGGATTCTTCTGTAGAGCGTCGTCCAGGGGTTATCTGCTTTGCAATGGCAAGGTTCCCCCTCTTATACTAAAAGAGGGGATGGACTAGCTCTATGACCCCACCTATGGGAGGGTCAAGGGAGGGGTGACTACACCCACTTCCCTTTGTCCAGTTTCGCGCCAGAGCAGGGGCAGGTAGCCCCTGAGCTGGTTTGAACTGGCATATGCACAGAGGAGCCTTCTGCTCCCCAGTGCAGGACTTCAAAGCACTCTAAGAGTGCACCCACCCAGCCCCAATACACTAAACCCTGTCTGGAAGGTGGTTACACCTCCCTGTGACAGGATGCCTATTGTTGGGCTTCCTCCACTGCGAGTTTCGGTCATCAGCAGGAGGGCAGCCCAGTGTCTGTGACTGGTGGCATCCATTTTGTGATGCCAGGGCTCTTTAGGATTCTACCGCGTTTCCACAGCAGGTACATGTCTTCTCCCTCTAGAAGGGTGGAATGCTACCCCCGCCGCCAAGATTGGCGGGGGGGTAGTATTCCAAGATGTTTGACACCAAACACGACATGTTTTGATGCAGCCATTCCAAAGTTAGCATTTACCGCGAGGATATAATGCACTTAATAGTATATGGTTTAACCGCATCCACAAACAGCACCAGAGAATAGACTCTGAGAGCTGCAGAGGGGCCCTGCTCAGGCAGAGGCACCCCCTCACATAGAAGCCAAGCACCCTGCCCTCAGGATTGATAGGGCCTGCCTTAGGGGTGACTGATAGGTTTATATGTGTGTGCAGGAGAGATATAGGAAACCTATATCTCAGTGAGGGGTGCTAGCACCACCTCACCCAGGCTGCAGTAGCAGGCCTGTGGTGTCAGATTTAGACTGCTTCCCAGGGGTGGCATAACACATGCTGCAGCCCCTGGGAGGCCTGTGAAGTACCTATGCCCTTGGCACCTAAGGTACCATATACTAGGGACTCATAAGGCACCACAGTATCCAATCACTAGTGCACCTAGAGTGCACTCCATGTCGTTTAGAGAGAACAGAGAGGCTGGGGCCCTGATTGGCAGGGACCCAGCCAGACTATAGCCAGAAACCAGTGCTAACATTGTTGTAATTTGGCAGCATTTAAGTTAAGCATTAACTGAAGACAGCCTGTATTTAGAGGCTAAATTGTCCGCTTTGTAGAATCCATTTTGTATTTCTGTCAGCCATTTTGGCTGCCATGTGCTACCATGTGCTCGCCATGTGCTCTGTCCTACCTTCCTGTCAACTGCTCTTGAAATCTGCCTAGAGACAAGTTATATTTAGTTCCTCTTGCTTTGCACATGCTCAGTTGAGCTTGCAGCTGTTCCGAGTTTATAAATGTCAGGATGTGTCTGCTAAAAGTAGAAACTGTTAGCTCCACCCACTTGTCGACTGTGCATTCTCTGTATGACCTTATATGTACCTAAAACCAGCATTTGTGTTAGTACCGCCTTCATTTGAGCCCCTGTGTGGGTATAAAAGGACCAGGATCCTGCCATTCAGTGTGCTACTTCATGCATTACTGAAGGGTGATGTGTGAATGTTAGCTCCACCTCATGAGGTTTAATAAACTCTGTCTTTTATATTTCAGTTTCTGTGCCAACTTCTTCCTAAGTGTCTGAGGACTCTGTGCAGAGAAGGGAGAACCCTAAGCACTGGTAGGCCTTGCTGAGGCTCACTACAACAAATTGGCGCTTCCAACGTGGGACTCATCAACGACTCGGATGCCCGAAGGACTGGTCGCGACGAAGGATTGGAATCTCGCTTTTGGACGCGATCGCTGCCTGAGGAGACACCAGAGTCTTGGCACCCACGGCGTTTTCCTTTCTTTCTGATCTGACCATCCCGGCGGCGCCGGTCCTTGACTGAGATCTCTTCTGTTGATTCGCCGTGCAGTGACCATTTGGTCGATTTGAGAACTTGGCAGTTGGAACCTGGACACCATTTGATTGGTAAGAGCCGTTTTGCGGCACTTGCTGTTGGTTTGATGCCTTTGATTGGTAAGGTAGTTTTAGTAACACTTACTGTGGCTTTGTTTGTATAATTGGCCAATTTTGGAATCTGTTTTGTAATTATATATGTATTGCAATACATATAGGCAGGTAATGAGGAGAATTTTCTCTATTTAAAATTGTTTGAACAGCGCAACGTACGAAAAGTACCTTAAGCGCTACTTTGATTATAATACTGCATATTTTGCACTATTTTTTGGCATGCCTGTTTTCAGCACACTTCGTAGGATGTGTTGCTTTTGTAGTGGTACCAATTTGAGACTTGACGAAGCACAACCAGCCTCCCGGAGGGGACGCCTAATAGGGATATGTATATTAAGTATGGTATTTCTTCTATAATGTACTGCACGTTATGGAACAAATATACTAGTAAAGATCCTGAGTTGCGTTGGCCTATGTATGGGTCATTTGATTTGCGAAAAATTCAGTATGTGGAACAATGTATGTTTAAACGAAAGACTAGGCAAGATATGTTTGATTGTGTGCGAATGTGGGAGAAAGAAGTGCGTGAGCGAATGAAGCGTGAACAAGCCTTGATTGATAAAGAACAGCGAAAGACCATTTATGCGAAAGCATTAGAGTTAAAAAACAAGGAGATGAGAGAAATTAAAGAGAGGGAAGATAGGGAACGCCATTTACAGGTAACTGGCCAATATGCTGTTAGGCAGCCCCTTTATCCTATCCTTAATAAACCGCAAGATGATTTCCTGTTATTAGATCGTTCTCCACCTCCGTATATTTTTTCTTCTGCTCCTCATGAGTCAGATGAGGACTCTTTTTCAGACCAGGACAAAGCTCGAGAAACTCGTTCCATGTTATCTGCTGAGCGTGCATCTGACATTAGATCTACTGCGCGTAAAGCCGTTCGTAGTACTACCACTGCCTCTGAACTTTTAGATAGTATAAAAGGATGGCAGGAAAGGGAGCAAATATATTTTACCGATACATTTGCTGCAGAGGTTATTGAACAATTTAGGAAGTATTCGGTAGAAGTGGAGCCCAATGATGTAGCAGCTGATTGTAAACAATTACGTGACGGTCTTTTTGTCTTCTCCCAGGTGGCTGACACGATCAGACGCTTGGTTAAACTGCGTGTTGAAGCAGCCCGTTTGCGAGAGGAGAAAAAGGCAGCAGAAACAGCTGCACTAGCATCTCAGATCAGCATGGCACAAACTTCTACTCCTGAAACAGATAAGAATGCTGTAATTCATGTGAAACCCATGCGGGAAGCCGCGCCTTTATATGTTCCTCCTAAAGGAACGGGTACAGAGGATGATAAGACTTCTCTTAATGCGAAAGGGTACTTTATTTATAATTGGGTTTACACTCCTTGGAATAGAGCAGATGTTATGGCCCTTAAAAATGCATTGCCTGACCCGCGAAAGAATCCAGCAGCCTTTTATGAGGAAGTTGAGGGTGCAATCAGCTCTTGTACTATGACTCTGTCTGATATTGATTTGTTCTTTGGATTAATATTACCGCCTGATATGTGGAGAACTGTGCGTAAAATAGATGATAATGCGACATTTGGAGCATTGTGGAAAGATTTAGAGCGGTTAGATGAAGATAGAGAACCTGCACAGAAACCGTGTCAGTTAATTTTAAATCTTCCGGCAGCTATATTATTTAAGTTAAAGACGATCATTCCCCCTAAAAAGATAGATTGGACAGTGCTAGCGTCTTGCAAGCAAAAGGTAGATGAATCAGTTTCTGACTTCTTCACACGCTTTGAAGAAGCATTTCACGATTTTAGTGGCCAGTCATTGACAGATGACACGGGTAGGCATCTGTTTGTCGATAAATATGTCGCAAACCTTTTGCCAGGAATAGCTAGTCGCTTAAAGGCCAGTGAGAGTTCATGGACTACATCTTCTCCGGTTTCTCTTTTAACTATGGCCCAGTATTATGAGCGGCAAGAATTAGAAGCCAAAGGTAATGAGGACAAAAAGTCTAAAGAGTTGAAAACAAAGGTTATGTTGGCTCAAGCTTATGGTCCGCCTTCTAGAGATAATGATAGAGGTGGACGTGGATCTTATGGTTCGTCCTTTCCTTCCTCTGCCCGTTCGAATTTGTCTGTTGATCAGTGTGCGTACTGCAAAAATTTGGACATTGGCTTTCTGATTGTCCAGTGCTGCGTGCTCAGCAGAATCTACGTGGTCGGGGACAAATGAGAAATCGTTCAGGATATCAAGGGCCTAGAGGAAGCGCGAATGATCGTGCTCGGTTTGATGCTAATACACGTGGGCAGAATGGGTTTAACACTTTTGATAGAAGGAACCAATATCAAATGTCTGACTATGCGCCCTCTGATTTTCAAGATTCTGCTTATGCATAGGATTGCCTAGGACGGGGTAAGGAATCAATTGAAGTTCCAGTAGATCAGAGGGGTCCCTATGTTACAGCACATGTTTTGGGTTCTACTGATCAGTTTCTGGTTGATACAGGAGCTACTCGTAGCGCCTTGTCTAAACAATTGGTTCCAAGGGCTCCCCTGTCTGGCTTAACCATTACATCGATAGGTTTCGATGGAACACCTTCCCTTAGCCCATTGTCACAACCACTTGCATTTGATATTGATAAGTTTACTGCTCCATGTCCGTTTTTGCTTTCTCCAAACACACCAGACAATATTGTGGGTCTTGATATGCTTAAATATTTTAGGGCTACGATACGGTGTTCTCCGGAAGGAGTACGGGTTATTTTGAATGACAACTACCCTATGATTGAGAGATCTTGTATTGTTAAAGAGGACATTGCACTAGCCTCACTCTCTAGTACTTTGTGGGCTACTTCGGATACTGATGTAGGGCAAATGGTTATTCCACCAGTACATATTAGTGTCAAGGAGGGCGCTTTATTGCCAAGACTGCCTCAGTATAAAATTTCTCGAGAAGGAGAAGAAGCACTCACACGTATTGTACATGACTTAATTAAGGTGGGGGTTGTGGAAGAAGTTCCTTACAATATTTGCAATAGTCCGATTCTTCCCATTTTGAAAAAAGATACTGACACTAGGATTTATAGATTTATTATCGATTTGAGAGAAGTCAACAAGATTGTAGTACCACAGTACCCTGTAGTCTCTGACATAACGACATTGCTTACCCTGGTCCCTCCAACAGCAACTACATTTTCTGTAATTGATCTGAAGAACGCTTTCTTCTCGATTCCTATTCATCCTGATAGCCGATATTTGTTCGGTTTCACTTTGAATAATAGATCATACAGATTTTGTAGAGTTCCTCAAGGCTATACTGAGAGTCCTAGTATTTACAGTCAAGCATTGAAGAGACAGCTTGATTCCTTTACCTTGCCTAAAGGAGTGGCTCTCATACAATATGTCGATGACATCTTGTTGGCAGCCGATACACCTGAGCAGTGTGAGAAATGCACTTTGTCTTTGCTTTCTTTTCTTGCTACACACCACCATAAAGTATCACGAAAGAAATTGCAATATTGTAGAACGAAGGTGACCTATTTAGGACACCTTCTGTCTAAGGAGGGCCGTGCACTGACACCAGATCGCATTCAAGCAATTTTAGACACCCCAGTACCTTCCACGCAGAAAGATGTCCGTGCATTCATTGGTCTGACTTCGTTTTGCAGGCAATGAATATTGGGTTTTTCACACATTGTTAAACCCTTGCTAGCACTTTTGACTAAGAACACACCGATCCCCCTTCCATGGACAGATGAATGTCAAAATGCTTTTTGTCAGTTGAGACAAGCTCTTTGCTCTGCACCAGTGTTAGGCACACCAGATTACACGAAGGCTTTTACACTCTATGTACATGAGAAAGAAGGATGTGCATTGTCAGTTTTAGTACAGATACACGGGGACAAACAGCGTCCTTGTGCATACCTTTCTGCAGTTCTTGACCCTGTTGCTCGTGCATTGCCTGGGTGTTTCCGTTCAGTTGCAGCGATGGCTGTGTCCATACGTCAGAGTGAAGGGATAGTTTTGTCACACAAACTGTTGGTGCTAGTACCCCATGCAGTAGATGCCCTTTTGAATCAGACTAAGACTCAGCACTTAACTAGTGCTCGTTTGACAGGATACGAATTGACACTGCTAGCACCTCATATTACCTTGAAAAGATGTGCGACACTGAACCCCGCCACTTTGTTGCCATATCCTGCGACTCAGTCTCAGCCAAAGGAGCCTCACGATTGTATATTCCTTACTGAGGAACAGACAAAGGGTCGCATCGATTTGCAAGATACGCCCCTTCCAGATGTAGATGGGGAACTGTGGGTTGATGGGTCCTGTTTGAAGTTACCAGATGGCACGACTTCAGCTGCTTATGCAATTACCACGCTTGAGACAGTAGTGGAAACAGCTCGCATACCTCAGAAGTCGGCTCAAGCAGCTGAACTAATAGCTTTGACACGAGCATGTGAGCTTAGCACTGACTTGTGTGTGAACATTTACTCGGATAGCCGCTATGCTTTTGGAGTGGTTCATGATTTTGGCCTACTCTGGAAGGAAAGAGGCTTTCTTACATCCCATGGGATGCAGATAATGCACGGAGAGTTAGTGCATAATCTCTTGACTGCACTTACATACCCAAAGAAAGTTGCTATTATGAAATGTAGCGCACACAAGAAAGTGACTGACAAAATAGGACAAGGCAATGCCTTTGCAGACCGCGTAGCCCGTGAGACTGCGATGCAGCGAAGCACTACACCCATGTACGTAGTGAAATCACAAGCTGAGCGTTGGCATGATGCTAGAGAGGAAGTATTGGATATACAGAGATCTGCTTCTGTGGAAGAGCTTGAGCAATGGTCTAAAGAAGGAATATTAGATGATGAGGGTTGTTGGCGTAACAAAGAAATGAATAAGTGGAAATTGCCTGCGGCCTATTTACAACCTATGGTTCAAATGGCACATGGGCTGGCACATGTTGGAGCTCTAGCAATAACTACATTGCTTACACAAGTTTGGGAGCATCCTGAAATTGCTAGCACAGCCAAAAGGGTAGTACAGTCCTGTTTGATCTGTTGGCAGTATAATCCTGGAAAAGGGACACGAACTCCTACAGGAGGGTTTGCTACACCAACCGCACCTTTTGAAGTTTTGCAGATGGATTACATCCAACTCGAACGCTGCAATAATTTGAAATATGTCCTAGTGGTGGTATGTGCCTTTAGCAAATGGATAGAGGCATACCCTACGAAGGATAATACTGCTCTCACCACAGCAAAGGTGCTTCTAAAGGAGTTTTTCCCTAGATACGGTGTTTGTAAACTTTTGTGGAGTGACAATGGACCTCATTTTATTGGGCAAGTTGTTGAGCATGTCCTGAAAGGATTAGGGATCAAACAGAAATTCCATACAGTTTTCCACCCGCAATCAGCAGGATTGGTGGAAAGGTATAACGCTACTCTAAAAACAAAGTTGGCGAAAATACTGGCTTCCACGTCTCTAAAGTGGCCAGATGCCCTACCTTTGGCATTGTTGTCCATAAGATCGGTGCCACATTCACGATCAGGTCTTACCCCCTATGAGGTGGTGTTTGGGAGACCAATGAACATTTGGGGAATTCCTAAGCCACGCCCCATACATGATGTTCCTTGTGTTCTGATGAATGATTATTTGGCACAGTTAACTGACAGTTTGATTTCTATTCATCAACAGGTTCGAGAAGCTCTTCCTGACAGATCTACAGGTGAGGCCTACGAACTCCGTCCTGGTGACCATGTAATGGTCAAGGTCTTTGACAGATCGAACAGCTTGGAGCCAAGGTGGCGAGGACCAGAGCAGGTGCTCCTTGCGACAAGAACAGCAGTTCGAGTGACAAACAGAAAGAATTGGATCCACAGCACACACTGCAAACGCGTGTCGCCTGCCTTGGTGGAACCGGCTGTGTTGACCGACCATCGAGAGATTCTGGAGACGGAGAAAGGCCAAGCTATCTCACCTGACGAATCTGCGGAAGTCTTCCCGGACCACACGATCACTGGAGTATCCAGATATCAATTAAGACCGAGGAAAGGATCTGCAGTTTTGAAAAAGACTGGTTGAGCTACCACCCTGGGTTAGTGAAACGGAGAGCCATTGTGGCAAGGGGAGGGGATCAGCCCTGTATTAGTGTAGTGACAGCCACTTTGGCCCATGGTGAAGAAATCAGCGGCTGCCCAGGGAGAAGAGCTCCAACGACTGTTTTCAACAAGTTTTCAGAAAGATCAATCATTACTGCTGCTAAAATGAAAAAACAAATCATTTGTGCTGTAGGGTTTGTTGTTGCTATGGTGGCTATGGCAGCAATTACATGGTACATCGAGAAGGTGGCTCCTGTTCGACAGCTTTTTGTTGCCACTACGCCAGTACCCGTGGAACACCACTACTTTACTCTTCCTTACCATGAGCAAAAGCATCGACAATCCTACCTGAACAATACTTTTATCCAGATGTTGCACCATACTCACAATGCTACGAATACTACCAACTGTTGGGTGTGTGGGATGATACCTGCACATCAAAAGAAAGGAGGAACACCTTTTATTCCTCTTCTATTTTCTCACAATGGTTCTTGTCAAGCTTGGTATGCGCTTTTGTTTGCATATGGAAAGCCTTCAGTAGGTGGGATTATTTTTCAACTTAATAAAGTGTGTTATCAAAATAAAGAAGGTTATCCACAAGCCAAAGGGACTAAATGGGAATGGGAAGAGTATCAACCGGACAATATTTCAACACCATATGTTTTCACAAATGTGAGAATAATAAAGAACATTGGACCTTTTGTGATTTCTGTGACAAAAGCTAAAGCAGATTTGTGTATTTGTAGTGTTGGAAGAATTCCAGTGGGGAGGAGCGAGTGTACTGTAATCCTGACCATTGAAGGTGCCAATAAGAGCACTTTCACAGCCTCGCATAATACGTATTTTGTGTGTAGAAATAACGGATATTATCAATTACCTGTTGGGTGGTCAGGAATCTGCTATGTATCTTTTCTGTTGCCCCCTGTGTTTCTGGCACCTGCATTGTATCACCGTGATTTTAAACTGTACAATGACATTTCCAAAAACAGAAATAAGAGGGCAATAAGTATGGATGAAGTTGACCAAACCGACACTACCCTACAACAATATGTTGATTTCAACTTGGGCTTATTTTTCTTTGTGGGTGCTGCATTAAACAGCAGGAAAATCCGACGACTGACTCGTGTTGTGGAAGCTGTTACTAATCAGACAGCTATGGCACTTGGGAACATTACAGAGGAACTACAGATTGCAAGGATTGTAGCACTCCAGAATAGGATGGTGCTAGACGTGATTTTGGCTGATCGAGGTGGTGCATGTCGCATCATCGGTAGCAGCTGTTGTGTATTCATACCAGATCACTCACCTTCAGTATATGACGCAATATCAAAACTGCATAAGATTGCTGCAGAAATTCATCCAGAGACTGGAACTTGGACTTTTGCTGGATGGTTTTGGACTCTTGTTTCTGCTTGGGGCTGGAAGCTACTGACTATCCTATGTGTAATAATTACAATATTCTTTACATGCTGCGTATGTATCCAATGTGGTCCAATGCTTTGCTCCATTTGCATCTCTGCTTGTATACCTGCCAGAGGGAACATTGCTGAAACAAAGGCCCAACAAATGTTGAATAAAGAGGTGGCCGAAATAATGTTAATAGATGTACGGGATGAATATCTAGATTACCCCAGATAAACGAATGTCTTCAGCCAATGCTGAAAGGGTCGTCTGTTGTAATTTGGCAGCATTTAAGTTAAGCATTAACTGAAGACAGCCTGTATTTAGAGGCTAAATTGTCCGCTTTGTGGAATCCATTTTGTATTTCTGTCAGCCATTTTGGCTGCCATGTGCTACCATGTGCTCGACATGTGCTCTGTCCTACCTTCCTGTCAACTGCTCTTGAAATCTGCCTAGAGACAAGTTATATTTAGTTCCTCTTGCTTTGCACATGCTCAGTTGAGCTTGCAGCTGTTCCGAGTTTATAAATGTCAGGATGTGTCTGCTAAAAGTAGAAACTGTTAGCTCCACCCACTTGTCGACTGTGCATTCTCTGTATGACCTTATATGTACCTAAAACCAGCATTTGTGTTAGTACCGCCTTCATTTGAGCCCCTGTGTGGGTATAAAAGGACCAGGATCCTGCCATTCAGTGTGCTACTTCATGCATTACTGAAGGGTGATGTGTGAATGTTAGCTCCACCTCATGAGGTTTAATAAACTCTGTCTTTTATATTTCAGTTTCTGTGCCAACTTCTTCCTAAGTGTCTGAGGACTCTGTGCAGAGAAGGGAGAACCCCTAAGCACTGGTAGGCCTTGCTGAGGCTCACTACAACAACATCAGAAAAAAAGTGGGGGCAACATAAGAGGCAGATCCTACTCGCCTACACAACCCCCCCCCAAACGTAGGGACACTAAACTAACCTTGACCAGTTGAGTCTTCGTGTTCAAAGTGGAAATACCTTGAGAGTCCATCTGCATTGGCATGTTGGGTCCCAGGCCTATGTTCCACTGTATAGTCCATCCCCTGTAGGGAAATGGACCACCTCAAAAGTTTTGGGTTTTCACCTTTCATCTGCTTTAGCCATAGGAGGGGCTTGTGGTCAGTCTGAACTATGAAGTGAGAACCAAACAAGTATGGCCTCAGCTTCTTCAGGGCCCATACCACAGCAAAGGCCTCCCTCTCTATAGCTGACCAACTTTTCTCTCTAGGGGTCAGCCTTCTGCTAATAAAAGCTACTGGCTGGTCTTGACCTTCATCATTCAGTTGAGACAGTACAGCTCCCACACCCAGCTCAGAATCATCTGTTTGGACAATGAACTTTTTGGTGTAGTCTGGACTCTGTAAGATGGGGGCAGTGCACATGGCCTGCTTTAGGTCTTCAAATGCCTTTTGACAGCTAGCTGTCCACTGAACCTTTTTTGGCATTCTCTTTGAGGTCAGATCATTCAAGGGGGTCACTATAGATCCATATCCCTTGACAAACCTCCTATAGTACCCAGTCAGGCCTAAGAAGGCTCTCACCTGTGTCTGGGTGGTTGGAGCAACCCATTCCATTATGGTTTGGATTTTGCTCTGTAAAGGCTGAACCTGGCCTCCACCTACAAGGTACACAACCTGACTCTGCCCTATCTGGCACTTGGTGGCCTTGATAGTGAGGCCTGCTTTCTGCAGGGCCTCCAAAACATTTCTGAGGTGGACCAGGTGATCCTGCCAGGATGAACTAAAGACAGCAATATCATCTAGATAAGCTGAGCAATAAGTTTCCATCCCTGCCAGAACTTTATTCACCAACCTCTGAAAAGTGGCAGGTGCATTTTTCAATCCAAAGGGCATCACCACAAAGTGGTAGTGCCCACCAGGGGTCGAAAATGCTGTTTTGGCTTTTGCATCATCAGCTAATCTGATTTGCCAGTAGCCAGCTGTTAGGTCAAATGTGCTTAGATACTTGGCTGAGGCCAAAGTATCAATCAGCTCATCTGCCCTTGGTATGGGATAGGCATCAGTCCTAGTGACTGCATTGAGGCCTCTGTAGTCTACACAAAACCTCATTTCTTTCTTACCACCCTGGGTATGAGGCTTGGGTACCAGGACTACTGGGCTAGCCCAAGGGCTATCTGAAGGCTCAATCATGCCTAACTCCAACATTTTCTGGACTTCAGTCCTGATACAGTCCCTGACATGGTCAGGTTGCCTGTAGATTTTATTCTTGACAGGCAGACTGTCCCCAGTGTCCACCTCATGGGTGCACCAGGTAGTCTGACTAGGGGTCAGGCTAAACATATGTCTAAACTGTTGCAGAACTTGTCTGCACTCAGTTTGCTGATGGTCAGTGAGGCTGCTTGCCAAAGCAACACCATCTACTGACCCATCATCAGGGTTCTGAGAGAGCAGGTCAGGGAGAGGGTCACTCTCCTCCTCCTGGTCCTCATCAGTTGCCATGAGCAAGCCCATGTCAGCCCTGTCAACATATGGCTTTAATCTGTTGACATGAAGCACCCTTAGGGGCTCCTGGGAGTTCCAAGATTCACCAGATAGGTGACTTCTCCCTTCTGTTCAACTATTGTATGGGGGCCACTCCACTTGTCCTGGAGGGCTGCTGGGGCCACAGGTTCCAACACCCACACTTTCTGTCCTGGCTGGTATACAGTCAGCACAGCCTTTGGTCATGCCAAGCTTTTTGCAATTCTTGGCTGGCCTCCAGGTTTTTGGTTGCCTTTTTCATGTACTCTGCCATCCGGGAGCGGAGACCAAGTACATAGTCCATCACATCTTGTTTGGGGGGCTTGAGAGGTAACTCCCAGCCCTCTTTTACCAAACACAGTGGACCTCTCACAGGATGCCCAAACAGAAGCTCAAATGGGCTGTAACCAACCCCCTTCTGTGGAACCTCTCTGTATGCAAACAACAGGCAAGGAAGAAGAAGGTCCCATTTCCGCCTAAGCTTCTCTGGGAGTCCTTTAATCATTCCTTTCAAGGTTTTGTTGAAGCTGTTCAACTAAACCATTGCATTGTGGGTGATAGGGGTGGTGAACTTATAAGTTACACCACACTCCTTCCACATTGCTTTCAGATATCCTGACATGAAGTTGGTACCTCTGTCAGAAATGACCTCCTTTGGGAAACCCACTCTGGAGAAAACTCCAATGTGGGCTCTTGCCACCACAGGGGCTGTGGTGGTCCTTAGGGGAATGGCCTCTGGGTACCTGGTGGCATGATCCACTACCACCAGGATAAATCTGTGCCCAGATGCAGTCTGAGGGTCAAGGGGACCAACAATGTCAATCCCTACCCTTTCAAAGGGTACCCCCACCACAGGTAGTGGTATCAGGGGGGCCTTTGTTGTGCCACCTGCCTTACCACTGGCTTGGCAAGTGACACAGGAGCGACAAAACTCCTTTGTGTCCTCTGACATATGTGGCCAATGAAAATGTGGAACAAGCCTGTCCCAGGTCTTGTTTTGGCCCAAGTGACCTGCTAAAGGGATATCATGTGCTAAGGTCAAGAGGAACCCCTAAACTTCTGAGGTATTACCAACCTCCTGGTGGCTCCAGGGGCTGGGTCTCTACCCTCAGAATATAGGAGTCCCTCATCCCAATAAACTTTATGGGACCCACTAGCACTCCCAGCAGCCTCAGCAGCAGCCTGCTGTCTGAGGGGTTCAAGAGAGGGGCAGCACTGTTGCTCCTTACTCAGATCTTCCCTAGAAGGGCCCCCTGCCCCCAAGAACTCAACCTGGTCAGGTTCAAGTCCCTCTGGGGCAGTTCCTTCTTCAGGTTCTGCTTCACCTCCCTCTGGAAGTGAATCCTTGATCTGAGACAGAGGGGAAGGCACTGCCTTAACCCTACTGCTCCTCCTCTTGGGAAGCATCTGGTCCATTGTTCCAGGATCCAGAGCTGGTTCAGTGTCATGCATTCTTGCTTGTGACCTGGTCACAGCAAATACCTCTGCAGGGATGCCCAACATCTCAGCATGAGTCCATAACTCTACTTCAGACCAGGCTGAAGTCTCTAGATCATTGCCCAATAGACATTCTACAGGGAGGTCTGCACTGACTACAACCTTCTTGAGGCCAGTTACCCCTCCCCAGGAGAAATTCACAACTGCCAGACTATGGTTGGTCTGGACATTGCTTGCATTGGTCACCTGGTACATTTCACCCAGGATGATCTGTCCAGGGTCCACTAGGTCCTCTGCCACCATGGTGACACTAGCACCTGTGTCCCTAAATGCCAAAGCCTGTTTGCCATTTATCAAAGGCTGCTGTTTGTACTTGCCCAGATTACTGGGGCTTACTAGGAAGGACATATCAATGTTTCCCTCACAAATCAGCATTGCCTGAGTGGTCACTGTAGGAAGGTGGAATCTGACTATATGGTTGCCCCCACTTTTTTTATGGTGTTTTGCTGGTTTATGACTTAGTTGGACTGGGACCCTGCTATTCAGGGCCCCAGTCTATCTGCTCTCTCTAAACGACATGGAGTGCACTCTAGGTGCACTAGTGATTGGATAATGTGGTGCCTTATGAGTCCCTAGTATATGGTACCTTAGGTGCCAAGGGCATAGGTACTTCACAGGCCTCCCAGGGGCTGCAGCATATGTTATGCCACCCCTGGGAAGCAGTCTAAATCTGACACCACAGGCCTGCTACTGCAGCCTGGGTGAGGTGGTGCTAGCACCCCTCACTGAGATATAGGTTTCCTATATCTCTCCTGCACACACATATAAACCTATCAGTCACCCCTATGGCAGGCCCTATCAATCCTGAGGGCTGGGTGCTTGGCTTCTATGTGAGGGGGTGCCTCTGCATGAGCAGGGCCCCTCTGCAGTTCTCAGAGTCCATTCTCTGGTGCTGTTTGTGGATGCGGTTAAACCATATACTCTTAAGTGCATTATATCCTCGCGGTAAATGCTAACTTTGGAATGGCTGCATCAAAACATGTCGTGTTTGGTGTCAAACATCTTGGAATACTACCCCCCGCCAATCTTGGCGGCGGGGGTAGCATTCCACCCTTCTAGAGGGATAAGACATGTACCTGCTGTGGAAACGCGGTAGAATCCTAAAGAGCCCTGGCATCACAAAATGGATGCCACCAGTCACAGACACTGGGCTGCCCTCCTGCTGATGACCGAAACTCGCAGTGGAGGAAGCCCAACAATAGGCATCCTGTCACAGGGAGGTGTAACCACCTTCCAGACAGGGTTTAGTGTATTGGGGCTGGGTGGGTGCACTCTTAGAGTGCTTTGAAGTCCTGCACTGGGGGAGCAGAAGGCTCCTCTGTGCATATGCCAGTTCAAACCAGCTCAGGGGCTACCTGCCCCTGCTCTGGCGCGAAACTGGACAAAGGGAAGTGGGTGTAGCCACCTCCTCCCTTGACCCTCCCATAGGTGGGGTCATAGAGCTAGTCCATCCCCTCTTTTTAGTATAAGAGGGGGAACCTTGCCATTGCAAAGCAGATAACCCCTGGACGACGCTCTACAGAAGAATCCTGGCCCTTCGACGTTCCACTACCTTTGGAAGACAGAAGAATCTCCCTTGGAGTCAAGGAGTGACTCCCCTGCTTGGCAGGCACCAAAAACGACAACGACGGTCGCAAACTACGCCGCTCCCGCCGGAGTCCGAAGTCCCTGCAGCCCAAGAAGTGGATTTCCTGACCTCTCCCAGGCCATCGTGAGTCCCCAGCGAAGCTGAGGCAAGTGGACCCCCTGAGTAACGAGGAACCGCGACCCCTGGGTACCATGCACTATTGTCGAGTGCAACCCTTTCACAACGTTGTACGAACTTGTGCTTTGGACCACGTGTGGTCCCGACCTCCAGCAGGAATCCCTCCGAAGATCAGAGGCCTACACCGTCCCGAGTGACCGTGGGCCCCTGTTGAGTGATTCCGCCCGAGGTGTCTTCGCGATCCCTTGCCCGCTGGCTTGTGGGTCCCCAAAAGACTTCCTAAAGAAACCAAAGGGCTCCCCTGGTTGCTCCAGGCCTGCCCTGACTTACCCTCGCTGGGTGAGTTCCACAGACCTTGCTGGTCTGCGCCATCGACTTTTCTTCATCTCCCCGAGACTTGTGGCTGCCAAGGCTTGTTGGCTCCGAACGAGTTGCCGACACCGCAGTCAGCTGCAGACGTCAAGGGACACACCGAATCCAGCTCCTGGTCGTCGTCGACGCCTTCTGGACCACGTGGCCGAAGAGTCAAGGCACCTGCAACCGACCTGAAGCGACCGACGACGGTGGGCATCCATCTTCCTTGCCCCGGGTCACTGCCAAGTGACTTTGAACACTGTCCCCTCTGCTTTCAGGTCATCCTTCTTCAGAATCCAGGCTTGGATTCCACCGGACACTTCTTCAGCTCCCGCAAGCAGCAAGTCTTCTTTGTTCGCCATTGAAAACGACGCCGCGACCCGACACCAAAGGACACCTGTGCACCCGGCTTCCCTGGGTGAGGTAACTCCAGCACTACGGTGCTCCTGTGGGTGTGGGCCCTAGAACTACTTACCCTGTAAGTGACTTGCTTGTAGGTTCTCCCGAAGTATCCTAAAACTCTTTATTTCCAACCGCGACTTGCCCCATTGAAGTTAACGGCGATTCGCGCCTGTGTATCCACACTGCACGCGTCCCCCGTGGGTCCTTTACTTACCTGCCTTGGGTGGTTTCGTGAGGCCCCAGCACTTCTGAAGGCCCTAGGCCTTGTCTCCTTGCAAGTCGTTGTTTCTAAGTCTCTTACTTAGTATATGGTCTGGTACGCCCCTAGGGCCCCAGCCATATTTTGTGCTTAACTTATTGTGAAACGTTGATTTGTGCATATGTTTGTCTTCTAATCTCATAAAGAGATTAGTAGAGAGTTATTTAGAAATAAATACATATATATTTGATATATATACCTGTGTGGTGTCTTTTCATTTGGTGATTCAAGAGATTATATGGTAAAACAAGCTGCTTTACATTCCTCCGAGACTTAGCCTGAAGGCTGCTCTCCACAGCTACCACTAGGATAGCTTTCTTTAAAAGGTTGTCTTAAACCTATCTACCATAAGAGTCGATTTGCCCTGGTGCAAGGTGTCCACTTTAATTAGTGAACAGCATATACCAGGCCAACTTCTCACAGTCACTCTGACTAGGTCAGAATCCACTTCAGAACCCAGGGTCAACCCTACTACACCCTTATTCTGCGTACCACCTCCACCAGTAGCTGAGCTAGGGGGCACAGTTGCCTTAGGGGCAGGAGTGGTGGTGGTTTGGTCTTTGGACTTGGTACAATCAGAAGTCCAGTGCCCTTTCTGTTTACAGAATTTGCACCAGGGCTTCTTTTGGCCTTTTCCCTTGTTGGACTGTGACTCCCCACCAGATGCAGATTTTTGGGGCCCTTGTGAAGACTTCTGGTCTTTTGACTTATCCCCACCTTTCTCAGAGCCTTTAGGATCTTGCTTCTTAGTGTCACCCCCTTGGTTCTGGGTTTTCTGCCTCACCCTGGTTCTGACCCATTTGTCTGCCTTCTTTCCCAATTCTTGGGGAGAGGTCAGATCAGAGTCCACCAGGTACTGATGCAACAACTGGTTCTGGCAATTATTTAGGATCTGTTCTCTCATCATCAGATTATACAATCCCTTGAAATCAGTAACCCTACTGCCAACCAGCCAACCCTCTAGAGCCTTGGTTGCACAATCAACAATGTCAGTCCAGTCCTGAGTCTGTGCCTTCTGGGTATCTCTGAACTTCAACCTGTACTGCTCAGTGGTTAAGCCAAACCCATCTATCAGTGCACTCTTCAGGACCTCATAATCATCAGCATCCTCCTCTCTAACAGTGAGGAGCTTGTCTCTTCCTTTATCTGAAAAGGAGAGCCACAAGATTGCTGCCCACTGCTTTTGGGGGACCTGCTGTACTCTACAGGCCCTCTCCATAGCAGTTATCCACTTGTGGATATCATCCCCACTCTGGTAGGGAGGAACAACCTTGCTCAGGTTCCTATGGTCAGGAATATATTCTCTGCCTCTAGGGACACTGTTGCTGCCACCAGGGCGTTCTAACCCCTCTTTTCTAGAAGCTCTCTGGATCTCCAGGGCTTCCCTATCCAGTGCCAACTGCTTGGTTCTGAGGGCCACTCTGGCTTCCTCATACTGGAGCAGTTTGCACCTTCTCTCAGAGGAGGTCTCTCTTAAGGAAAAGTATGAGCTCCTCTGCTGGACAAATTCTCTGCCAGAGTGATAAGAGTGGTCAGATTCCCTGGAAGGGGATCTGTGCCTCTCCTCCTCTCTGTCAGTTCCCTTAGGGAGAATTCCTCTGTCCTTTTCAGGCCCCTTGAAGCCTGGCCCTTCAATCACAGAGTCTTGGTCATTCTGATTTTCATCATCTGACCCAGATACTATGACTGACCCACCCACTGATTCAAACCCTTTAGCTCCTAGAGCCAATCTCAGGTCATCTGCTGTCAGCAGATCTATCAGGTGGAGTGTTGAGGGACTCTGTCCTAGTCTCAGGTGTCTGTCAACACACATGGCTCTCAAGTCAGAGAAAGCCATGTCCTTATACTGAGGCTGAGTGGATCCACTGGGTCCACCCCTTAAGGACATTCTAGTGTTGTGCAGTGTTGTACTACCTACACTAGTTTGTGGCCTACTGATCCTAGCTTGAGCTGTGGAAAGGGTGTGCTATCCCTTGGCACACAGCTCTAAGTTCAGTAGAACTTATTGATACTAAGCTTGACTTTATATGTACCTTGAGTACCTATAATGGTTTTCAGTTAGTAATTCAAATAGAGATTTTCTGGTAAAACATTGGCAAGCTGGAATCCCACACGCTGCCCACCAATGTGAGAAGTTGGCCTGGTATATGCTGTTCACTAATTAAAGTGGACACCTTGCACCAGGGCAAATCGACTCTTATGGTAGATAGGTTTAAGACAACCTTTTAAAGAAAGCTATCCTAGTGGTAGCTGTGGAGAGCAGCCTTCAGGCTAAGTCTCGGAGGAATGTAAAGCAGCTTGTTTTACCATATAATCTCTTGAATCACCAAATGAAAAGACACCACACAGGTATATATATCAAATATATATGTATTTATTTCTAAATAACTCTCTACTAATCTCTTTATGAGATTAGAAGACAAACATATGCACAAATCAACGTTTCACAATAAGTTAAGCACAAAATATGGCTGGGGCCCTAGGGGCGTACCAGACCATATACTAAGTAAGAGACTTAGGGACAACGACTTGCAGGGAGACAAGGCCTAGGGCCTTCAGAAGTGCAGGGGCCTCACAAAACCACCCAAGGCAGGTAAGTAAAGGACCCACGGGGGACGCGTGCAGTGTGAATACACAGGCGCGGATCGCCGTTAACTTCAATGGGGCAAGTCGCGGTTGGAAATAAAGAGTTTTAGGATACTTCGGGAGACCCTACAAGCAAGTCACTTACAGGGTAAGTAGTTCTAGGGCCCACACCCCCAGGAGCACCGTAGTGCTGGAGTTACCTCAACCAGGGAAGCCGGGTGCATAGGTGTCCTTTGGTGTCGGGTCGCGGCGTCATTTTCAATGGCGAACAAAGAAGACTTGCTGCTTGCGGGAGCTGAAGAAGTGTCCGGTGGAATCCAAGCCTGGATTCTGAAGAAGGGTGACCTGAAAGCAGAGGGGACAGTGTTCAAAGTCACTTGGCAGTGACCCGGGGCAAGGAAGATGGATGCCCACCGTCGTCGGTTGATTCAGGTCGGTTGTGGGTGCCTTGACTCTTCAGCCACGTGGTCCAGGAGGTGTCGACGATGACCAGGAGATGGATTCGGTGTGTGCCTTGACGTCTGCAGCTGACTGCGGTGTCGGCAACTCAATTGGAGCGAACAAGCCTTGGCAGCAGCAAGTCTCGGGGAGATGAAGAAAAGTCGATGGCGCAGACCAGCAAGGTCTGAGGGACTCACCCAGCGAGGGTAAGTCAGGGCAGGCCTGGAGCAACCAGGGGAGCCCTTTGGTTTCTTTAGGAAGTCTTTTGGGGACCCACAAGCTGGCAGGCAAGGGATCGCAAAGACACCTCGGGCGGAATCACTCAACAGGGGCCCACGGTCACTCGGGACGGTGTAGGCCTCTGATCTTCAGAGGGATTCCTGCTGGAGGTCGGGACCACATGTGGTCCAAAGCACAAGTTCGTAGAACGTTGTGAAGGGGTTGCACTTGACAATAGTGCACGGTACCCAGGGGTCACGGTTCCTCGTTACTCGTGGGGTCCACTTGCCTCAGCTTCGCTGGGGACTCACGATGGCCTGGGAGAGGTCAGGAAATCCACTTTTTGGGCTGCAGGGACTTCGGACTCCGGCGGGAGCGGCGTAGTTTGCAACCGTCGTTGTCGTTTTTGGTGCCTGCCAAGCAGGGGAGTCACTCCTTGACTCCAAGGGAGATTCTTCTGTCTTCCAAAGGTAGTGGAACGTCGAAGAGCCAGGATTCTTCTGTAGAGCGTCGTCCAGGGGTTATCTGCTTTGCAATGGCAAGGTTCCCCCTCTTATACTAAAAAGAGGGATGGACTAGCTCTATGACCCCACCTATGGGAGGGTCAAGGGAGGGGTGGCTACACCCACTTCCCTTTGTCCAGTTTCGCACCAGAGCAGGGGCAGGTAGCCCCTGAGCTGGTTTGAACTGGCATATGCACAGAGGAGCCTTCTGCTCCCCCAGTGCAGGACTTCAAAGCACTCTAAGAGTGCACCCACCCAGCCCCAATACACTAAACCCTGTCTGGAAGGTGGTTACACCTCCCTGTGACAGGATGCCTATTGTTGGGCTTCCTCCACTGCGAGTTTCGGTCATCAGCAGGAGGGCAGCCCAGTGTCTGACTGGTGGCATCCATTTTGTGATGCCAGGGCTCTTTAGGATTCTACCGCGTTTCCACAGCAGGTACATGTCTTCTCCCTCTAGAAGGGTGGAATGCTACCCCCGCCGCCAAGATTGGCGGGGGGGTAGTATTCCAAGATGTTTGACAGCAAACACAACATGTTTTGATGCAGCCATTCCAAAGTTAGCATTTACCGCGAGGATATAATGCACTTAATAGTATATGGTTTAACCGCATCCACAAACAGCACCAGAGAATAGACTCTGAGAGCTGCAGAGGGGCCCTGCTCAGGCAGAGGCACCCCCTCACATAGAAGCCAAGCACCCTGCCCTCAGGATTGATAGGGCCTGCCTTAGGGGTGACTGATAGGTTTATATGTGTGTGCAGGAGAGATATAGGAAACCTATATCTCAGTGAGGGGTGCTAGCACCACCTCACCCAGGCTGCAGTAGCAGGCCTGTGGTGTCAGATTTAGACTGCTTCCCAGGGGTGGCATAACACATGCTGCAGCCCCTGGGAGGCCTGTGAAGTACCTATGCCCTTGGCACCTAAGGTACCATATACTAGGGACTCATAAGGCACCACAGTATCCAATCACTAGTGCACCTAGAGTGCACTCCATGTCGTTTAGAGAGAACAGAGAGGCTGGGGCCCTGATTGGCAGGGACCCAGCCAGACTATAGCCAGAAACCAGTGCTAACATCAGAAAAAAAGTGGGGGCAACATAAGAGGCAGATCCTACTCTCCTACACCTTCATTTTGCCCCTTTCTGCTCGTTGCTGTCCTTTATTCTGGCTCTATCTGCTCATTTTTGACCTTTATACTTCCACCTTCTGCTCGTTTCTCACCTTTATTTTGCCTCCTGTTACTGGTTTCTGACCTCTATTTTGCTTCTTTCTGCTCATTTCTCACATTTATTTGGCCTCTTTCTGCTAGTGTCTCACCTTTATTTTGCCGCCTGCTGCTGGCTTCTGATCTTTATTCTGCTTCTTTATGTTTGTTTCTCACCTTTATTTTGCCTCTTGCTGCTCGTTGCTCACCTTTATTTTGCCTCTTTCTGTTAATTTCTCATCTTTATTTTGCCTCTTGCTGCTCGTTTCTGACCTTTATGTTGCCTCCTTCTGCTCGTTACTAACCTTTCTTTTGTCTCTTGCTGCTCGTTTCTCACCTTTCTTCTGCCTCTTCCTGCTAGTTTCTCACCTTTATTTTGCCTCCTGCTAGTTGCTGACCTTTTCTTTGCCCCTTTCTGCTCGTTGCTGTCCTTTATTCTGACTCTATCTGCTCATTTTTTGCCTTTACACTGCCTCCTTCTGCTCGTTTCTCACCTTTATTTTGCCTCCTGTTACTGGTTTCTGAACTCTATTTTGCCTCTTTCTTCTCAATTCTCACCTTTACTTTGCCTCTTTCTGTTAGTTTCTCACGTTTATTGTGCCTCTTGCTGGTCGTTTCTGACCATTATTCTGCTCTTTCTGTTTGTTTCACACCTTTATTTTACCTCTTCCTGCACATTTCTCATCTTTTCCTGTCTCTTTCTGCTCATTTCTCACCTTTATCTTGCCTCTTTCTGCTCGTTGCTGACCTTTATTTTCCCTCTTTGTGCTCATTGCTGACCTTTATTCTGCCTCTTTCTGCTCGTTTCTGACCTTTATTCAGCCTCTTTCTGCCCATTTCTCGCAATTATGTTGCCTCTTTCTGCTCCTGCTGACCTCAATTCTGCCTCTTTCTGCTTGTTTCTGACCTTTATTTTGCCTCTTGCTGCTCGTTGCTGACTTTTATTTTGCATCTTTGTTCTATTTTCTCACCTTTATTCTGCTTCTTTCTGCTCATTTTTCACAATTAACTTGCCTCCTTCCGCTCCTGCTGACCTCTATTCTGCCTCTTTCTGACCTTTATTTTGCCTCTTGCTGCTCATTGCTGACTTTTATTTTGCATCTTTGTTCTATTTTCTCACCTTTATTTTGCCTCCTGCTGCTCGTTTCTGATCTTTATTCTGCTTCTTCCTGCTCGTTTCTCACCTTCATTTTGCCTTTTTCTGCTTCTTGCTGAACTTTGTTTTGCCTCTTGCTGGTCGTTTCTGACTATTATTCTGCCTCTTTCTGCTTGTTTCACACCTTTAGTTTGCCTCTTTTTGTAAATTGTGGACATTTCTGCTAGTTTCTCACCATTATTCTGCCTCCTTCTACTAGTTTCTGACCTTTATTTTGCCAATTTCTGCTTGTTGCTGACCTCTATTTTCCCTCTTTGTGCTTATTGCTGACCTTTATTATGCCTCTTTCTGCTCATTTCTGACCTTTATTCTGCTTCTTTCTGCTCATTTCTCACAATTATCTTGCTTCTTTCTGCTCATTGCTGTCCTTTATTCTGACTCTTTCCGCTCATTTCTGACCTTTGTTTTGGCTCTTCATGCTCGTTTCTCACCTTTATTTTGCCTCCTGTTACTGGTTTCTGACCTCTATTTTGCTTTTTCTGCTTGTTTCTCACCTTTAGTGTGCCTCTTGATGATCGTTGCTGACCTTTATTTTGCCTCTTGCTGCTCGTTGCTAACCTTTATTTTGCCTCTTTCTGTTCATTTCTCACCTTTATTTTGCCTCTTTCTGCTAGTTTCTCACCTTTATTTTGCCTCCTGCTTCTGGTTTCTGATCTTCTGCTTTTTCTGCTTGTTTCTCACCTTTAGTTTACCTATTAATGCTCGTTGCTGACCTTTATTTTGCCTCTTTCTGTTCATTTCTCACCTTTATTTTGCCTCTTGCTGCTCTGTTCTGACCTTTATCCTGTCTTTTTCTGCTCATTTCTCACCTTTATGTTGCATCCTTCTGCTCGTTCTGACCTTTGTTTTGTCTCTTGCTGCTCTTTCTCACCTTTCTTCTGCCTCTTCTTTCTAGTTTCTCACCTTTATTTTGCCTCCTGCTTGTTGCTGACCTTCATTTTGCCCCTTTCTGCTCATTGCTGTCCTTTATTCTGGCTCTATCTGCTCTTTTTTGACCTTGATACTTCCACCTTCTGCTCGTTTCTCACCTTTATTTTGCCTCCTGTTACTGGTTTCTGACCTCTATTTTGCTTCTTTCTGCTCATTTCTCACATTTATTTGGCCTCTTTCTGCTAGTTTCTCACCTTTATTTTGCCGCCTGCTGCTGGCTTCTGATCTTTATTCTGCTTCTTTATGTTTGTTTCTCACCTTTATTTTGCCTCTTGCTGCTCGTTGCTCACCTTTATTTTGCCTCTTTCTGTTAATTTCTCATCTTTATTTTGCCTCTTGCTGCTCGTTTCTGACCTTTATGTTGCCTCCTTCTGCTCGTTACTGACCTTTCTTTTGTCTCTTGCTGCTCGTTTCTCACCTTTCTTCTGCCTCTTCCTGCTAGTTTCTCACCTTTATTTTGCCTCCTGCTCGTTGCTGACCTTTTCTTTCCCCCTTTCTGCTCGTTGCTGCCTTTATTCTGACTCTATCTGCTCATTTTGTGCCTTTACACTGCCTCCTTCTGCTCGTTTCTCACCTTTATTTTGCCTCTTTCTGCTTGTTGCTGACCTCTATTTTCTCTCTTTGTGCTCATTGCTGACCTTTATTCTGCCTCTTTTGCGTGTTTCTTACCTTTATTCTGCCTCTTGCTGCTTGTTGCCTGCCTCTATTTTGCATCTTTCTGCTAGTTTCACACCTTTATTTTGCCTCTTTCTGTTAATTGCTGACCTTTATTTTTCCTCTTGCTGCCGTTTCTCACCTTTATTCTGCCTCCTTCTGCTCGTTTCTCACCTTTATTCTGCCTCTTTCTGATGGTTGCTGAACTTTATTTTTCCTCTTTGTGCTCGTTGCTGACCTTTATCCTGCCTCTTTCTGCTTGTTTCTCACCTTTAGTTTGCCTCTTTTTGTAACTTGTTGACATTTATCTTGCCTCTTGCTGCTCGTTTCTCACCTTTATTCTGCCTCATTCTGCTAGTTTCTCACCATTATTCTGCCTCCTTCTACTAGTGTCTGACCTTTATTTTGCCAATTTATGCTCATTGCTGACCTCTATTTTCCCTCTTTGTGCTTATTGCTGACCTTTATTATGCCTCTTTCTGCTCATTTTTTACCTTTATTCTGCCTCTTTCTGCTCATTTCTCACAATTATCTTGTCTCTTTCTGCTCGCTGCTGTCCTTTATTCTCACTCTTTCCACTCATTTCTGACCTTTATTCTGCCTCCTTCTGCTCGTTTCTCACCTTTATTTTGCCTCTTTCTGCTAGTTTCTCACCTTTATTTTGCCTCTTGCTGGTCATTTCTGACTATTATTCTCCCTCTTTCTGCTTGTTTCTCACCTTTATTCTGCCTCTTTCTGCTCGCTTCTCACCTTTATTCTGCCTCTTTCTGATGCTTGAGGACCTTTATTTTTCCTCTTTATGCTCATTGCCGACCTTTATTCTACCTCTTTCTGCTTGTTTCTTACCTTTATTTTGCCTCTTTCTGCTCGTTTCTCACCTTAATTTTGCCTCTTTCTGCTTGGTGCTGAACTTTATTGTAGTTTAAAGGAACAATGGTTCTAGAGTGGCCTAAAAGGTCCAAGGGGAAGTAACCCTGTAAAGGGCACTGAGATAAGTAAAGGAATAGAAACTTAATTCATAAAAGAGAGCAGTAGGAAATATAACGAGGGACATATAGGTCAATGTATGACAAATATTTATTACACAATGAAGGTATTCAGGTGCTCAAACAGTAAGTGACAATAAGCGTGACGTGAGAAGTGAGGGTGAACTTAAAATAATGACATCGCATTGACAACAGAAATAGAAGCTCCTTTAAAGATTTTTACAGAGTATAAGGAGTTCATGTTGTAGGGGTCGACGACGTTTCGAACTCAATTATTCGAGTTCATCTTCAGGACAAAAAATGTGAGCAACTTGAATTGAGCTGAAGAAGGAAATAATATCCTTGGTAAAGGCGTCTGCGTAGAGCTGTGCTTCTTAAGGTGACCGGGATAGCCTGCGAATTAATGCGCGTTATGGTGGGGCCCGGTAAGGGGAAAAAACAAACTTAGTTTGCTGGAAGCAAATGCTTAAAATCCTTCGCCGTTAAATGGCAATGTGCTGTGCCGGGGAATTAATTAAATTGGCCGGTCACAGTTCAGTAAATAGAGGCCTGGGAGATGAAAGGAGCGTGTCCTGCTCAAAGGAAAATCTGCGCTGAGTGCCTCTTGCTGCTCGTTTCTCACCTTGATTCTGTTTCTTCATGCTAGTTTCTTACCTTCATTTTGTCTCTTTCTGCTCATTGCTGAACTCTATTTTCCTCTTTCTGCTAGTTGTTGAACTCTATTCTGTCTCTTTCTGCTCGTTTCTGACCTTTATTCAACCTGTTTTTGCTAGTTTCTGACCTTCAGTCTGCCTCCTTCTGCTCATTTTTCACCTTTATTTAGCCTCTTTCTGCTTGTTGCTGACCTCTATCTTCCCTCTTTGTGCTCATTAATGACCTTTATTCTGCCTCTTTCTGCTCGTTTCTGACCTTTATTCTGCCTCTTTCTGCTCATTTCTCGCATTTATCTTGCCTCTTTCTGCTCCTGTTGACCTCTATTCTGCCTCTTGCTGCTAGTTTCTGACCTTTATTTTGCCTCTAGCTGCTTGTTGCTAACCTTAATTTTGCATCTTTCTGCTAGTTTCTCACCTTTATTGTGCCTCCTGCTGCTGGTTTCTGATCTTTATTGTGCTTCTTTCTGCTGGTTTCTCACCTTTATTTTGCCCCTTGCTGCTCATTTCTGACCTTAACCCTGTCTCTTTCTGCTCATTTCTCACCTTTATGTTGCCTCCTTCTGCTTCTTACTAACCTTTATTTTGTCTCTTCCTGATAATTTCTCACCTTTATTTTGCCTCTGGCTTGTTGCTGACCTTTATTTTGCCCCTTTCTGCTCATTGCTGTCCTTTATTCTGACTCTATCTGCTCATTTCTGATCTTTATTCTGCCTCCTGCTCATTTCTCACCTTTATTGTACCTCTTGATTCTGGTTTCTGACCTCTATTTTGCCTCTTTCTTCTCATTTCTCACCTTTATTTTGCCTCTTTTTGCTAGTTTCTCACCTTTATTTGGCCTCTTGCTGGTCGTTTATGACCATTATTCTGCTCTTTCTCTTTGTTTCACACCTTTATTTTGCCTTTTTCTCTCAATTGCTGACCTTTATTTTGCCTCTTGCTGCTTGTTTCTCACCTTTATTCTGCCTCTTTCTGCTCATATCACACCTTTATTCTGCCTCTTTCTGATGGTTGCTGACCTTTATTTTTCTTCTTTCTGCTCATTGCTGACCTTTATTCTGCCCCTTTCTGCTTGTTTCTCACCTTTATTTTGCCTCTTTCTGCTTGTTTCTCATTTTTATTTTCCCACTTGCTGCTCATTTCTGACTTTTATTCTACCTCTTTCTGCTCGTTTCGCACCTTTATTTTGCCTCTTTCTGCTTGTTGCTGAACTTTATTTCGCCTCTTGCTGCTCGTTTCTCACCTTTCTTCTCCCTCTTCCTGCTAGTTTCTTACCATCATTTTGTCTCTTTCTGCTCGTTGCTGATCTGTATTTAGCCTCTTTCTGCTAGTTGTTGAACTCTATTCTATCTCTTTCTGCTCGTTTCTGACATTTAGTCTACCTGTTTCTGACCTTTAGTCTGCCTCCTTCTGCTAATTTTTCACCATTATTTTGCCTCTTTCTGCTCGTTACCGACCTCTATTTTCCCTCTCTGTACTCATTGCTGACCTTTATTCTGCCTCTTTCTGCTCATTTCTGACCTTTATTCAGCCTCTTTCTGCTAATTTCTCACAATTATCTTGCCTCTTTCTGCTCCTGCTGACCTCTATTCTGCCTCTTTCTGCTTGTTTCTGACCTTTATTTTGCCTCTTGCTGCTCATTGCTAACCTTAATTTTGCATCTTTCTGCTAGTTTCTCACCTTTATTTTGCCTCCTGCTGCCGGTTTCTGATCTTTATTCTCTTTCTTTCTGCTTGTCTCTCACCTTTATTTTTCCTCTTGCTGCTCGTTGCTGACCTTTATTTTGCCTCTTTCTGCTCATATTTCACCTTTATTTTGCCTCTTGCTGCTCATTTCTGACCTTTATCCCGTCTCTTTCTGCTCTTTTCTCACCTTTATGTTGCCTCCTTCTGCCCGTTACTGACCTTTATTTTGTCTCTTGCTGCTCACCTTTCTTCTGCCTCTTCCTGCTAGTTTCTCACCTTAATGTTGCCTCCTGCTTGTTGCTGACCTTTATTTCGCCCCTCTCTGCTCATTGCTGTCCTTTATTCTGACTCTATCTGCTTATTTCTGACCTTTATTCTGCTTCCTTCTGCTCATTTCTCACCTTTATTTTGCCTCCTGTTACTGGTTTCTGACCTCTATTTTGAGTCTTTCTTCTCATTTCTCACCTTTATTTTGCTTCTTTCTGCTAGTTTCTCACCTTTATTTTGCCTCTTGCTGGTCGTTTCCCACCATTATTCTGCTCTTTGTGTTTGTTTCACACCTTTATTTTGCCTATTTCTCTTAATTGCTGACCTTTATTTTGCCTCTTGCTGCTCGTTTCTCACCTTTATTCTGCCTCTTTCTGCTTATATCTCACCTTTATTCTGCCTCTTTCTGATGGATGCTGACCTTTATTTTTCCTCTTTCTGCTTGTTGCTGACCTTTATTCTGCCTCTTTCTGCTTGCTTGTGAAATTTATTTTGCCTCGTTCTGCTTGTTTCTCATTTTTATTTTGACTCTTGCTGCTTGACTCTAACTT
This sequence comes from Calotriton arnoldi, assembly GCA_963921515.1. Classification (NCBI taxonomy): domain Eukaryota; kingdom Metazoa; phylum Chordata; class Amphibia; order Caudata; family Salamandridae; genus Calotriton; species Calotriton arnoldi. The sequence goes on along the minus strand of CAWUFW010001811.1, from coordinate 2,394,734 downwards.
TTATTCTGCATCTTTCTGCTCGTTTCTCACCTTTATTTTGCCTCTTTCTACTTGTTGTTGAACTTTATTTTGCCTCTTGCTGCTCATTTCTCACCTTTATTCTGCCTCTTCCTGCTAGTTTCTCACCATCATTTTGTCTCTTTTTGCTCATTGCTGATCTCTATTTTGCCTCTTTCTGCTAGTTGTCGAACTCTTTTCTGTCTCTTTCTGCTCGTTTCTGACCTTTATTCTACCTGTTTCTGCTAGTTTCTGACCTTTAGTCTGCCTCCTTCCGCTCGTTTCTCAACTTTATTTTGCCTCTTTCTGCTCATTGCTGACCTTTATTTTCCCTCTTTGTGCTCTTTACTGACCTTTATTCTGCCTCTTGATGCTCGCTTCTGACCTTTATTCTGCCTCTTTCTGCTCATTTCTCACAACTATCTTGCTTCTTTCCGTTCCTGCTGACCTCTATTCTGCCTCTTTCTGCTTGTTTCTGACCTTTATTTTATCTCTTTCTGCTCGTTTCTCACCTTTATTTTGCCTCTTTCTGCTTGTTGCTGAACTTCATTTCGCCTCTTGCTGCTCATTTCTCACCTTTATTCTGCCCCTTCCTGCTAGTTTTTTACCATCATTTTGTCTCTTTCTGCTCGTTGCTGCTCTCTATTTTGCCTCTTTCTGCTAGTTGTCAAACTCTATTCTGTCTCTTTCTGCTTTTTTCTGATGTTTATTCTACCTGTTTCTGCTAGTTTCTGACCTTTAGTCTGCCTCCTTCTGCTCATTTTTCACCTTTATTTTGCCTCTTTCTGCTCGTTGCTGACCTTTATTTTCCCTCTTTGTGCTCATTGCTGACCTTTATTCTGCCTCCTTCTGCTCGTTTCTGACATTTATTCAGCCTCTTTCTGCCCATTTCTCGCAATTATCTTGCCTCTTTCTGCTCCTGCTGACCTCAATTCTGCCTCTTTCTGCTTGTTTCTGATCTTTATTTTGCCTCTTGCTGCTCATTGCTGACTTTTATTTAGCATCTTTGTTCTATTTTCTCACCTTTATTTTGCCTCCTGCTGCTCGTTTCTGATCTTTATTCTGCTTCTTCCTGCTCGTTTCTCACCTTCATTTTGCCTTTTTCTGCTTCTTGCTGAACTTTGTTTTGCCTCTTGCTGGTCGTTTCTGACTATTATTCTGCCTCTTTCTGCTTGTTTCACACCTTTAGTTTGCCTCTTTTTGTAAATTGTGGACATTTCTGCTAGTTTCTCGCCATTATTCTGCCTCCTTCTACTAGTTTCTGACCTTTATTTTGCTAATTTCTGCTTGTTGCTGACCTCTATTTTCCCTCTTTCTGCTCATTTCTGACCTTTATTCTGCCTCTTTCTGCTCATTTCTCACAATTATCTTGCTTCTTTCTGCTCGTTGCTGTCCTTTATTCTGACTCTTTCTGCTCATTTCTGACCTTTGTTTTGGCTCCTCATGCTAGTTTCTCACCTTTATTTAGCCTCCTGCTTCTGGTTTCTGATCTTCTGCTTTTTTCTGCTTGTTTCTCACCTTTAGTTTGGCTCTTGATGCTCGTTGCTGACCTTTATTTTGCCTCTTGCTGCTCGTTGCTGACCTTTATTTTGCCTCTTTCTGTTCATTTCTCACCTTTATTTTGCCTCTTGCTGCTCTGTTCTGACCTTTATCCTGTCTTTTTCTGCTCATTTCTCACCTTTATGTTGCCTCCTTCTGCTCGTTCTGACCTTTGTTTTGTCTCTTGCTGCTCTTTCTCACCTTTCTTCTGCCTCTTCTTTCTAGTTTCTCACCTTTATTTTGCCTCTTGCTTGTTGCTGACCTTCATTTTGCCCCTTTCTGCTCATTGCTGTCCTTTATTCTGGCTCTATCTGCTCATTTTTGACCTTTATACTTCCACCTTCTGCTCGTTTCTCACCTTTATTTTGCCTCCTGTTACTGGTTTCTGACCTCTATTTTGCTTCTTTCTGCTCATTTCTCACATTTATTTGGCCTCTTTCTGCTAGTTTCTCACCTTTATTTTGTCGCCTGCTGCTGGCTTCTGATCTTTATTCTGCTTCTTTATGTTTGTTTCTCACCTTTATTTTGCCTCTTGCTGCTCGTTGCTCACCTTTATTTTGCCTCTTTCTGTTAATTTCTCATCTTTATTTTGCCTCTTGCTGCTCGTTTCTGACCTTTATGTTGCCTCCTTCTGCTCGTTACTGACCTTTCTTTTGTCTCTTGCTGCTCGTTTCTCACCTTTCTTCTGCCTCTTCCTGCTAGTTTCTCACCTTTATTTTGCCTCCTGCTAGTTGCTGACCTTTTCTTTGCCCCTTTCTGCTCGTTGCTGTCCTTTATTCTGACTCTATATCTGCTCATTTTTTGCCTTTACACTGCCTCCTTCTGCTCGTTTCTCACCTTTATTTTGCCTCCTGTTACTGGTTTCTGAACTCTATTTTGCCTCTTTCTTCTCAATTCTCACCTTTACTTTGCCTCTTTCTGTTAGTTTCTCACGTTTATTGTGCCTCTTGCTGGTCGTTTCTGACCATTATTCTGCTCTTTCTGTTTGTTTCACACCTTTATTTTACCTCTTCCTGCACATTTCTCATCTTTTCCTGCCTCTTTCTGCTCATTTCTCACCTTTATCTTGCCTCTTTCTGCTCGTTAGTGACCTTTATTCTCCCTCTTTCTATTCACTTCTGACCTTTATTCTGCCTCCTTCTGCTCGTTACTGACCTTTATTTTGTCTCTTGCTCCTCCTTTCTCACCTTTATTCTGCCTCCTTCTGCTCATTTCTCACCTTTATTTTGCCTCCTGTTACTGGTTTCTTACCTCTATTTTGCCTCTTTCTTCTCATTTCTCACCTTTATTTTGCCTCTTTCTGCTAGTTTCTCACCTTTATTTTGCCTCTTGATGATCGTTTCTGACCATTATTCTGCTCTTTCTGTTTGTTTCACACCTTTATTTTGCCTTTTTCTCTTAATTGCTGACCTTTATTTTGCTCTTGCTGCTCGTTTCTCACCTTTATTCTGCCTCTTTCTGCTCATATCTCACCTTTATTCGTCCTCTTTCTGCTTGCTTTTCTCCTTTATTTTGCCTCTTTCTGCTTGTTTCTCATTTTTATTTTGACTCTTGCTGCTTGTTTCTAACTTTTATTCTGCATCTTTCTGCTCGTTTCTCACCTTTATTTTGCCTCTTTGTGCTTGTTGCTGAACCTTATTTTGCCTCTTGCTGCTCATTTCTCACCTTTATTCTGCCTCTTCCTGCTAGATTCTCACTATCATTTTGTCTCTTTCTGCTTGTTGCTGAACTCTATTTTGCCTCTTTCTGCTAGTTGTCGACCTCTATTCTGCCTCTTTCTGCTAGTTTCTGACCTTTATTTTGCCTATTTCTGCCCATTGCTGACCTCTATTTTCCCTCTTTGTGCTTATTGCTGACCTTAATTACGCCTCTTTCGGCTCATTCCTGACCTTTTTTCTGCCTCTTTCTGCTCATTTCTCACAATTATCTTGTCTCTTTCTGCTCCTGATTACCTTTATTCTGCCTCTTTCTGCTTGTTTCTGACCTTTATTTTGCCTCTTGCTGTTCGTTGTTGACCTTTATTTTTTATCCTTCTGTTAGTTTTTCACCTTTATTTTGCCTCCTGCTGCTGGTTTCTGATCTTTATTCTGCTTCTTTCTGCTTGTTTATCGCCTTTATTTTGCCTCTTTCTGCTCATTGCTGACCTTTATTTTGCCTCTTGCTGCTTGTTTCTCACCTTTATTCTGCCTTTCTACTCATTTCTCATCTTTATTTCACCTCTTTCTGCTAGTTTCTCCCCATCATTTTGTCTCTTTCTGCTCGTTGCTGATCTCTATTTTGCCTCGTTCTGCTAGTTATCGACCTCTATTCTGCCTCTTTCTGCTCGTTTCTGACCTTTATTCTACCTGTTTCTGCTAGCTTCTGACCTTTAGTCTGCCTCTTTCTGCTCATTGTTGACCTTTATATTGCCTCTTGCTGCTTGTTTCTCACCTTTATTCTGCCTTTCTACTCATTTCTCATCTTTATTTAGCCTCTTCCTGCTAGTTGCTGATCTTTATTTTGCCGCTTTCTGCTCTTACCTTGGACCGCAGGGGGTCCTCAAGGTCCCCACAGTCCCAGTCGGCACCCCGCCTCTCGCAGGAGCCAGCATTGCTGCTGCAGTGAGGGACCTGCTGGAAAGGCTGCACCCTCCATGCAGGAGCAATCTGTTTAATCTCCTTCTCTGCCCACGTCTGACATGGAAAGAGATGAATCCTTCACTTCCAGTGGGTGGGAGCACTTTGACAGCTCCCGCTCGCTGGAAGCGGAGTGTTTGCTTTAGCTTGGTGGGAGCTGTCAAAGCTCCCGCCAAACTAAATTAAACAGCTATGTCCCGGGGTCTGTACCCCGGGACATAGCAGGAGCTACCCTGGTGGTGGCAATCCCCAGGGCCATGTATGGCTCCTGTAGCGGGGGTCACATGGACCCTTCCTTTATAGTTTATGGGCTGGCCCCGGGAATAGGGTGGTCCCTGGGGCCATATATGGCCATGGTGTGGGGCTGCGTGGCCCCCTTCCACTTTTCAAATGGCATTTTGACCCAAGGGAGGTGGTGGTCCCTGGGGCCCAGGGGATCTGCGAGGCCCTCCATTACTATAAAACTTGTCCTGTGGAGGTGGTGTTCCCCAGGGCACAGGGGGCCCTGTGTGCCTCCATCCTTTTTTAAAATTCCCATATGCCTCTGGTACCAGACCCAACCGGGGGCTAAACGGTAAAGAAGATTGGGAGCCCATGCTTCTTTTTAAAAACAAATTTAGGCGGGAGCCGCAGACCCAGCGCAACTACTCACTAACTGTTTTTACAAATGATTTTTTGCCCTGCAGGGTGCCAGGGGGACCCCATGACCAGAGCCAGGGGGTCATGGTATTCCTACCCTGCCCCCTTATTTTTTTTAAACGTTATTTCAGGAACTCGGCTGAAGCTGAGTCCCAAGATGGCTACCAACACTTCCTGTTTGAATTGTTGGCAGCCAATCACATTTCAGCACTGGGACTTCGGATCCTCAGAGGATCTGCATCCCCATATATACAAATTTGGATGTCCCTTAATATTTCCAAAACTACTGAATGGATTTACACCAATATACAAAAATATCACTTTCTGGACCAACAGCTATCTTTCTTCCTAATTTGGTCTAATTACGTTCAGCGGTTCGTTCTGTAGCTGTGTCTAAAATCCCTATGGGAAACTACATGGGGAAAATGCTTTTTGGGACACCCTTTTTCTCGGTTCCCGCTTGATGGACCACCCCGAAAGTTTCAAGACAGCAGCTGAAGTGAGTGGCAAAGTAGTTTTGAAAATCTTGCGAGGAGTCATACAATGGTCCCCAAAGTTATTGGCAAAACAAAACAAACACTTTTCCAACTGTAAGTAGGTCCTAAGTACAGGGACGTTATAGTTAGGAAATAGAATTTGAAAAACCTTGAAAATTCACTGACAAAACCAAAGGTTACAGGGACGTTATAGTTAGGGAATACAATTTAAACAAACATAGAAATTCACTGAAAAAAACCAAAGGTTACAGGGACGTTATAGTTATGAAATAGAATTAAAAAAACTCAGAAATTCACTGACAAAACCAAAAGTTACAGGGCCGTTATAGTTTGGCTGACATTTCACTCACACAAAACCAGGGAATTCAGCAGTTATAGCTACCTGAGCTAACTATAACTTGCACCCCCGCAATGCACTGCTTATGATCTCACATATTACCTCACTCATGACGTAGTCAGTGACATCTCAAATGACATCACCAATAACATCACTGATGACATCTCAAATGACACCACTGATGACATCATCCACAGAACCACTGACACACCCACTTACACCCCATACAATATCTCAAACACCCACTCCCACTCAACCACTAGCAGACCCATTCAAAGACCCATACAAACACTAACACATCTACTCACTAATCCATGGAGCTATTCACACATCAACTCACCCATACAGCCGCAAACCCAACCACTAACTCACATATACAGGCACGCATGCACCTACTCTGACCAATATGCCCACTCACACATCCAGTCATACAGACAGACACTTATATATCCACTCACTTATCCATAGATATTCAAACACAGTAAATCAGTCACCCATACAGCTAATCACACACCTACACACACATGCATACAGTCACTCACATAGCTAGTCACTTACCCATTCAGTTACTCATACACACACTCACTTACTCATACATATACTAACACATGTACTCACTCACCTATATAGTCATTGAGACAAGCACATACTCTCCCATACAACTTCTCTCACAGTCACTTACCCATACAGCAGTCACACACCCATTCACTCACCCATACAGCCACTCTCACACCCACACAGTCACCCATACACCCATTTACATACCTGTTCATGCACCTGTACAGTCACACATGTACCCTGTCACTCACCCATACAGATACCTATGTACCTCCTCAGTCATCCATTCAGCCACTCATGCAGACTTGTATTCACCATTTACAGTCACTGACACACCCACACACTCACCCATACAGCCACTCATTCAACCTCTCATTCACCATTACAGCTACTTACACACCCACTCTCTCTCCCATATAGATACTCTCAGAGCCACTCACCCGGCTGTAGCACCCGCCACAATGCAAAATGGGGATGCCTGACATATCCCTGCACTACGTGGCAGGCACAATGCGGTGCCTGTCACATGGTGCAGGGATATGTAGGGGGCACCATAGGTGTCCCCCAAAACCCACAGCTCAGTGCCAGGGGGGAAGGGTTGCCCGCTACGAGTCCCCAATGTCTCTTTCTGCCTGCCTTTTCATGGTGGTTTAACCACCATAAAAAGGCAGGCGGAAAGGGACATTGTAATTACTTCGGCAGTGCCTGGCAGGCACCGCCACCATGGTAGGGAATAAAACCCCCTCCACCGCACCGGTGGGCTCAAGGAGCCCATCGGATGTGTGGCAGTTGGTCTTGCTGACCGACAACCGTCTGCCCGCTATTGAAATATGGTGGGCGGATAAGATGGTTCCGATGGCAGTGGGACTGCCACCGATGGGTTGTCGGTGGCCGTCCCACCGTCATCATAATTACCCCCTAAGTTATTTAAAAGTCGAGTTTGCAAGCAACGTTTTCCTTTTTTTGACAGTATTCCTACTCTAATACTGTTCAGAATATTTCCATATTGCATATCAGATGCTTGACACATGTTTCTAATCAGTTCTTTGTATTGCAATTGGCTTTAAACTTGAACATTCACATTGATTGTTTTCGTGGAGGAATCTCTGCTCTAATTTTGCTTTCACTTCCGTATATATTTCTTTCTGCTTATCATTCAGTTTTTCCACTAACTGTTCCAGGTCAACATTTTCTTCTCTTGCTTGTTGCATTGCTGTGTCCACCTCATTCATTGCTATGGCAGCTTCATTTTCGATTATTGGCTGTCGAAGAGAATCTGAACTGAGAGGTCCGGATCTCTGGCTGCTTTGTGAACTATCCTTTGCTATCTCAATTGCAATTATTTCCTCTTGCTCAATTTCTTCATTTAACATTTTCAGTTAGTTTGGAAATATTGGACATTGAATGCTGTCTTTTACAGCATTAAAAGAGTCTTCGTAGCAGTCATTGTCCAATTACCTCTGTTTCAGAATGACAAGGTTTGAATAGCTTGTGTAGTGCTAAGTGGAATTTTTTTTTCCAGCAGTTTGACAAGTACGTTTTCTATGGTTTGTTAAGTTACCTTTTGCATGCCTAACCAAAGAACCATCACAACCAACCACAGCATATTTGCCTTCATCTTTGTTTTCCGTAGGCCTGTGCAGTAAACTCTGCTCCGCTCATGGAGTTTGTGGTGCTTTTCCCACTCCATGCTCCGCGTAGATTTTGGAGTTCTGAAAAACTCCACAGAGTGGCATGGAGCACAGTTTTTCCTCTGTCGCAGCTCGCCAACATTAAGTTGGCAAGCACGAGCGGGGAAAATCCAATGCTATACCACCTCCTGGCAAGATGTCTCAATGCTGTGGTGATGGCAGGTCGCTACCGTTCACATTCAAAAACCTGCTGCTCGTGTTGAGGAAGCTGCTGCTTGAGTAGAACATCTACTCGAGCAGCAGAAAGAAGCTGCACCCTCTTGCGCTGCTCGTGATGCCATTCGCGCTGATTTTACAGCATGGGACAAATGCCCGGTGCTAAAACCAGCGTGAGCAGCACGACTTACCTCACTCCACCGCTTGTGGAACTCCGTGCCGTGCGGCAGAGATTTTTTGTCACATAGTGGAGTTCCACGTAGCAGATCTCCGTGAACTCCGTCCAGGCCTAGTTTTCCGTCACATTGTTTCTGTACCTATAGTTGCAGAATTTCGTATAGACACATATTTTCAAGGTGTAGACATATTTATTTTTGCAATCTCTGTACTGTCTGGCTCAAACTCTGCTAGGTACTGAGGGCCTCATTTACAAGCCCATTGAGCCATCAATGCGTCACTTTTTTAGATGCACCGGCGGTGCAGTGAGCCTGCCCATGTTTAGCCATGTAAAGTCACTTTGTGTGACTTTTCATGGCCTTGTAAACATGAGCCCCTTTCATGCATTACTCTGCGTGAATGGGACATTCCAGGGGTATTGCTGTGGTTGTTCCCATACAACATCTATGGACGCAAATTTACAAAGTGTTGAAAACCTGGGAATGCATCAGCATCCTATGCCTCCCCAGGGGAGGCATAGGAGTGGTGACACAAGGAGAAATAGTTGTATTTCTCTTTGTTTTTTGTTCTTTGTATGTGTGCTGCATTCTGTAGCACACATAGGGGCAAAGAACCTTGTCCCTTCCTGCACATAAACAATCACCCTTGCAACCATGGCACAAGGGTGTCTACATTGGTGCACCTCTGCTGTTTGTTCACTGGCACAGGGTAGCAGGACAGGAATGTGCCGCATCTTGTAGATACAGTGCATTCCTGCCCTTTTATTTTGACACACAACAGCGCAGCAGGATGTTTTGCTGCACTGCCATGCAGCAACATATAGTAAATGAGGCCCTGAATTTCTCGAAAAGGCTTTAAGACTCTGATTTGAGTGTTGGCAAGGCCTAGTCTAACCCAAACCATTCTCCTAAACTTTGAGTATAAGCTAGCTGAACTCAAACTGTCACAGCACTCAAAGGAAACTATATCCCTATGTGGAAGCATTTTCAAAGTGAAACTGTACAAATTCGTGGATAGAGATTTTTCCCCAGAATTCTCCTCCCATGTTCCCTTCATCTCTGTTTTCTATGACTTTGTGATGTATGAAGTTACATAGCAAGCAACAGCAATGGAGTTGTCTGTAACAAACTGTATGTTCATATTTCCATTCCATAATTTTAGACTAACAGGATTCTAATCATTAATATATCTACAGGCCTCTGATCTTCTTATATTATATGTATTTTTTTGATAATTTTCTTGTTAGTGTATACCTGACTGCAGATAAAAAGTTGTTCACTCTTCCTTTGGAGATATCAGGCCTTGAAAATCCAAAACGACACCTTGTATCAAATTTTCCTTTACATCTGTATCTTCGGCGGCAATATTTACTACATCTATGTGTTTGGAAGCATAGAACTTGTTGTCTTATGGTTTTGTTATTACTCTCATCTGGTTTGGTGCAGGTAACATATTGTTCTATGAAAGGCAGTACACACTCATCACTATCAGTTCCAAATTTTGGTGCACCCGTTATCCATAAGAGCATGTTTATATGAGGAGCACCTCTAGCCTAGTATTCGTTTGTCAAAAAAAAAATCAGTAACTTCTCCAAGAAGTATGAAAGCCAGCATTGCTTGAAACTTGTAAATAAAATACCTACATATATTAACAGGATCCAAAGAGCAAAGTTTTCATGCTGTTTTCAAATTAATATCCGTAATGTTAGAGTTTGCTTCTCTTAGAAATTGTAGTTAATCTTCCCATTCATACTCCACGCAACTAAGTGTCACAAACCAAGGAGGTGCACCTATGTTTCGGAGCATACACTTAAGTTCTCCATGACAACGGTACCAGTATTCATTTGTTCCACATAGGCATACCAGCAAATGAATTCAGTTATACTCCAGATTTTCATCCTTACCTTTTATTTTATCAACAAATTCCCTTGCAGAAATATTTTGCAGATTAACTCCTGTTTTAAGAATATAGCAAAACCTAGGGTCCTCTGAATATAGTCTTGTTGACCTGTATTCAGCTGCAGGTATTTGTACAGGTTGATCATCGTACCAGCCACCTACTCCTGTAGGAAATAGCTGTGGGGAGCAGCAGGCCTCTAAACCTTTTTCCACACACTCATTGGAGCTCTTCTAGCTTGTTTCGTTTGAAACAGATCAATGACATCCCCAACAACTTCTTTGAAATTAAGTGGATGGATACTGTAGTGCTCATATATTTCTTCTGACTTCTCCTTATCCACTTTTTCTATTTGTCCACTTAATTGTAGTGCTTCATCATCAATACAACTTACATTTCCAATAATATCAACGTTTCTGTAAAAAACATTATTTCCTTTCAAGTATAATGTGGCTTTTTAAATTTTATTTACGTCCACTAACTCTTGCCAGTTTTTGCTACTTTGGTTGGCGCTCCATTTACTAGAATAATCAGTGGTTCATCTACGTCTCTATCAACACCCACAGTGTCAATAGTTTTTTTTTTAAATGTAAAGGTAAATAGATAGCTTTTCCTTTGAGTCCTTTCTGTAGTTCTGGTGATGGTAGTTTCCTTGTTTTAGGTTCTATTCGAACTATTGCTTGAAATGGATAGACAGTTTGTATTAGAATTGATTCATACACATTTATTTGTTCCAGTTTTTGGGAGATTGGTACCAACTCTAATCTATTATAAATTGTTCTAGCTAGCATTTTATTATCCTCTAGCTTATCATAACAATACTTACATATTGTTTGCTTTGTGGCTAAATCAAAGCGCTCTTAGACAAATAGATATGCACAATATTTCAGCCACTCATCTCTGTTATCTTGATCAGTTTTGGAAAATACAACTACATTCAGAGTTTGGTTTTTGTAGTGAGTGTGGCGACAACAAATACAAACATACTCATGTTTCTCAGAAGATAGTGCATTGAACTTGCCTATTTCTTTTCCAAAAGTTTCAATACTAATCTCTGTGTCCTGTTGCTCTACACTTCTAGTCACTCCCTCCTTGTTTTCCCTATACTCTTCTTCAGGACCAAAAAAAGGAACTGAATGTCTTCACAAACTTTCTCAACCTCTACCAAGGTACCATGAAATAAAGCTCTATTCATATTTCCTAAACATAAAGCTGGATTTTTACATAATAAAGTCTCTTTACTAAATTCCGCATATTTGAAGGAAGTGCAGCTAACATTCTAAAGTGATGAAAAGTACTTTTAAACAATTTCTTTGAAAGACATGCCAGTGAATGACCTTGTCAGTTAGTGTATTTTCTAACTTTGCATGGATCTAATCCTTGCAACATTATAATTTTCTGTTTTAGACTTCTGCATAAAAATTCTCCTAGGAAAATTTCAACTTATCAATTGATTCCTGGCGGACAATATAAATACTGCTACACTTCAACTTGTACACAGGAGCCTGTTTACGCCTTCCTTGTACTTCTTTCGCTATCACTTGTTCTACATTCCTAGGAACTATCTGTTCTTTTTCTATTATAGTACCACCTTTTACTTCATAGCAACAACCACTTGTGCTAACTGAATGTACTAATGTGTTCTCTTGCAAGTAACATTCTTCATTAAAAAATGGATCTGTGCTAGATGTGTGCATCCATTCACTTCTAAAAACATTACAAAAATTACTTTTGTTAATAAGCTTTCCTTAATGTTCTTTTCCTCATGCATAGTACTATTTTGTCTAGTGTCTTCATTCTTTGCAATATTAAGATACAATGTTTTCTCTTCAGAGCAAATGCTTTGTCCAGAATACTCTCAATATGTTGCTTTTGTTTAACTATAGCACTTCTCTTATACTACTCCATCCTCTTTTGTAAATTTTGTATTACTCGAGTTTAAAGCATCAGGGGCCATATGTATCAAACAAAATTGCGATCGCAAACGCTGAAATTCGCAATTTGGCTTAGTGGTATGTACGAAGGAAAAATTGCCTCACAAAATAAAGAATCGCAAAATTTGCGATTCCCTATTTTTGAATCGCATTTAAGGAATTGCAAATTGCAATTCCTTAAATGCAATGTAAGAAGCACCAAAAAGTGCAATTTGGCTTTATGAATCGCAATTACCACCAACTTCAAGTTGGTGGTAATATGCGATTTCTTAGAAAAATGCACTTTTTGCATTTTTCAGTGCAATGTGGCGCACATACACATGTATGTGCGCCACATGTGCACCCATGCTTATTTCAGGGGGGCAACAGGGTGTCCTTTTGACACCCTTGAAATTGCATTCTCAATTTGCGATTCTCTAATTGCTAATCGCAAATTGAGAATGTCTTCCCATTCATTCCTATGGGCCTCTAGGCCCATAGGAATGAATGGGGAGGGTTTCTTAATTGCGAATCGCAATTTGCGATTCGCATCATGTGAAATATGTAGGATTCACAAATTTTTTGCAAATCCTACATACATCTCGTTTTACGATTCTCAAATAGTGATTCTCAAAAATTCGCTATTTGAGAATCGCAAAACCTAACTTTGATACATATGGCCCTTGTACTCTTATCTCCTTAAACTGTTCCAGTCTCCAAGTCAAATTCTGTCTTTCTTTATTACATTTTCTACTTTTAGAAGCATGTAGTCCTTCCTATTTATCATTTGATTTTAAACTCCTGTTCTTACTGGACAAAGTTCCTTCAGTTTGCAATTTTAGACATAATTTTTTCAGAAAGTTCTTAGTGCTCTTACCAGCTGTTCTTTTTTCTTGTTCATATTCTCCACTATTTCTGTCTTTTACTGTCAGTTTGAATTACGTAGTATTGTTTCCTCTGTTTCTTTCTTCTTTGTCTCTTATCAGGCATTCTGTTCTTTTTTTCTCAATACAAGTAGATAGTTAGAAATCAAATGAAAAAATACATTTAGCTCTACAGAAAATACCATTAAAGTTTATACCCACCCACACCCCCAAAGAACCTTTCATACGCCCACTCCCACACAACCATTCAGAAACTCATTCACAGACCCATACCAGTACTTACACACCCACTCACTTATTTATAGATCTACATCCACATCTACCCACTCACCCATAGAGCCACTCATACACCCATTCATTCACTAACACAGCCATTGATATATCCACTGATACACCTATATAGCCACTCACAGTCTGAGTCAGTCACCCATAGAGCTACTCACACACCTAGTCACCCACCCATACAGTCAATCACACAGCCACTTACTCACCCATACAGATTTACCCACACCCACTCACTTGATCATACAGTTACTAACACATACTCACTCACCTACACAGTCACTGACACAAGCACACACAAGCACACACTCACCCATTCAACCAGTCTCACATTCACTCACTTACCCATAGAGTCACTCATATAACCCATCACTCACCTATACTGCCTTTCACATACTCAGTTACTCACCCATATACCACTGACATATCCATTTACTCACACACACAGCCATACACACTCACTCACCCTTACACCCCCTGAGACATGCACTCACTAACCCATACAGCCACTGACTCACCCACTCACTCATCCATACAGGCAGTCACACAGTGAACTGTACACCGTTGTCTGTTACCAGCGTATGTGATATAACCTCCTTCAAAAATACTTCTTGAAAAAATGACATCACTGTACTAGTATTAATGTTCGCTACAATCTTAAATTCCACCCACTTAGAATGGTAATCAACCATCGGTAAGATAAACCGTCCACACAACCCTTTGTAATTTAGTGGGCAAATAATGTCCACAGCCACTTTATTCCATGGAACAGGGGGTACTTCTACCACAGAAATGATTTTTTTTTACTACTCGTTTGCTTTTGTCGCGCAAGCACAACTTCTACATTCTCTTATGCTTCGCTCTATCACGCTATCCATTGCAGGCCACCAATAGTGGAGCCTGGTCTTATTTTTTGTTAAGCTATAACCCAAATGTCCCTCATGTGCTAATGTTATGAGCTTTTCCCGTAGACCTTCCGGTGGGACTAACTTGCAGCCTCTGTATAAATTTCCATCCTTTATGAACAGCTCATTACGAACCTCCCAAAAACTCCTTTCTGCACCCTCCAACTCTGCACTCCGTTTAGGCCAACCACTTAAAACCTTCTCCGTGATATCATTGATCACACAGTCTCTTCCCATATTGTCTTCCCATTCTTCTTTGCTAATCCCATTGGTAATAGCTGCAACTACAAATTCTTCTACTTTGAAATCTTCCTTCTCATCAATAGGTAAGGGAATGCTTGATAAACAATCCGCCATTAAATTGTCTCTTCCAGGAATGTACACCATTCTGAAATTGAAACCCTCCAATCCCAAGAACCAATGAGAAATCCTCGAGGTAGCCCTCTCCATATTTGTTATGAAAAATGCTGACAACAAAGGTTTATGGTCAGTTCTTAATGTAAAAGGGATGCCCCACAGAAAAAACCTGAAATGTTGCACAGCCCAGAAACATGCCAATGCCTCTCTTTTGACAACTGAGTACCTTGATTCAGCTGCAGCCAAAGCTCTGGATGCAAAAGCAATTATTCTTTCTTCACTGTCAACAACTTGACTCAACGTGGCACCTAAACCTTTAGTACTTGCATCCGTAGTGAGTAGAGTGTGCCTCCTTGCATCGAATTGACCTAAATGCGGGGCATTTACAATTCCCTCCTTCAATTTCCTAAATGCAACTTCACAATCATGATCCCAAAGAAACATCTGATGTTTTTTTAGCAAGCTTCTTAATAGAAACGTGATATCTGAAAAATGTCTAACAAATTTAGAATAATATTCTGAAAGACCTCAAAACGACCTCACCCCATCTTTATTCTGAAGGGCGGGTACTAGTCTAATGGCCTCACTTAAATCATGTTTGGGTTTAACACCTTCTTTGATAACAAATGGCCTAAATATGTGACTGATTTCACTCCAATTTGACACTTCTCCTTTCTCAGGGTGAGCCCCGCACTTTTCAATTTTCCCTAAACAATTTTAAAAGTGTCATTGTGTGCATCCTCTGTGTTTCCAAACAATAACAAGTTGTCCTGAAAGCACAGGACATTGTCAACGCCCTCTAGAACATGCTGCATGATCCTCTGGAAAACTGCTGCAGTGAAAGCAAGGCCAAACGGCATTCTGCGGTATCTAAAAGCTCCAAAAGGTGTAATGAACGCCGTTAACGCCCTACTCTTGGGGTGGACCTCTCCCTGATGGTACGCAGAGGATAAGTCAATCACTGAAAAGAACTCAGCTTTCCCCACTACGCTCAGCATTTCATTTATGTTTGTTAAAGGATGACGGTCTACCTATATGTTAGCATTTAGCTCTCTCAAATCAATGCATAATCTTATTCGGCCCGAATCACAAAAGTAATCTGAGAAAAAATCCTAACTTTTCGACTTTCGGTATTCACAAAGGACATTTAGTAGTAGTAAAGTTAGGATTTTGTCTTATATTTGTCTTAAGTTTTGGTCTTAAGACAAAATCCTAACTTAAGTTTAACTCAAGTTTAACTTAAGTTTAATTTAGGATTTTGTCTTAAGTTTATCTTAAGTTTTGGTCTTAAGACAAAATCCTAACTTAAGTTTAACTTAAGTTTAACTTAAGACCAAAACTTAAGACAAACTTAAGACAAAATCCTAACTTTACTACTAAATGCCATTTGTGAATACCGAAAGTTGTAAAGTTAGGATTTTGTCTCAGATTACTTTTGTGAATCGGGCCCATTGATTTTCCATCAGATTTGGATGTAATAACTACGGGTACGGCCCATTCGGAACTCTTAATTGGCTTGATCACTCCTAGACTAGTTAGTTCTCTAACTCTTGTTTAAGGGATTCCCTCAACTACTAAAAGAAGAATTTTAAAACTGTGTGATGAACAGTGATCTCATTCTTTTTGATTGGCAAATAAATGTTTCTTTTCAAATTGTCCCAAAAATTCTCGTTTTAAGTATATTATTTAACAAAGGATAAATAGCTTCTGTTCTATTGCTCTCTTTCTTTTGCCCTGTCTCTCTTTCTCTCTCTCTCTCTCTCTCTCTCTCTCTTTCTCTCTCTCTCTCTATGCCTTTATCTCTCTTTCAATTAGTTGCAAGGTGGAATAATATGTGGTATGGCTGGGAGGCCATATCATGCAATATTCTCACAATACACAGAGATGATCCTTGGAATCAACAACAATAATCCTTAGCTCAGTCCTGGTAGTGTGGCAAAGAATAGTCAGGCATTACTGGAGGAACATATGTTAAGAATTTTACAGTACCATTATGGTGCATAAGTCATTGTGACAACTCGAATGAAATCAGACACCAATTTATAAACAATGGGGCTGATTCACAGAACTAACCTGAGACAAAATCCTAAACTTACTACTTTTGGTATTCACAGAATGCACTTACGATTTTTGGTATTCATAGAATGCACTTACGACTCCTAACTTTACGTCTGCACTCGAGCCGGAATTTCCGCACTCGGCCTGGAATTTCCGCATCCGGAGCGGAAATCCCGCACTTGTGCCAGAATTTCCGCTCCCGGGCCGGAATCTCCGCTTCCAGGCCAGAATCTCTGCTTCCTGGCCGGAATACCCGCATTTGGGCCTGATAATCATTTCAAGTGCCTACCATCCCCCACCATGCTCCAGCTGAAGTCAATTAACACTAACTTCAAGACCAGCACCACGAACCATATAAAAGCAGCACATATTCAAGGAACAGCTTTGGCCACAGAGTTCCTGTTTTCATTTGCTGTTCATCGCTAGAGGAAAATGTACCAAATGAGGAGGAAGAAGAACTTCACTACTGAGGAGACCACCCTGATTGTGGAGTTCATTGTGAGGCACCACAAATGCCTATATGGTCTCCCACCTTACTGTACCAGTGGCACACAGAAGGCAGCTCTATGGCAGCATTTAGCCACTGCTGTCACAGCACTGGGGGAGAATGTGCGCACAGTCCGTGACATCAAGAAAAAGTGGCAGGACGAAAAGTTGAGGGTGAAGGAGAAGTACCCCAGGATCGAGTTGAACAAGATTCTCCCTGTCCCACAATCTGGAACACGCCTCCGTATCACCCCACTTGAGGAGGATGTCCTCACTACAATCCACCCCTACATGCTCCATGCGCTGCCTGTGAGTGATGTCTGCAACGTGGTACCAGGTAAATGGGTTGACAAGAATAAGTATATAAAAAGATTGTCTGTGTTGCACTGCCATTGTGATAAGGAAGTTGTCCAAAGTTTATATAAAAATATAGTCAGTCAGAGGCTCATGTGTTTCCCTCTGTATGTTCCACCACAAGTCCCAGAATCCTTTGTATTAGAAATGGCAAATCCCTTTCCCACTATTTAAAACATGGGTCCAGTACTGCTGCCGTATATACCTAACACTGTTAAGTAGCAATTGACAAAGTGCCCCTTGCACTTATCCAGATGCGGCTGGGTCAGTCAAGAACGTAATGGGGTGGGGGTTGCAGTGCAGAGGAAAATCTACTGACAACGGAATATGGAAAATAAATATAAATTAGCGAAAAAGTAACTCACCTTGTGCCTGCCAAAATCACAAAGCAGAAGGTGAGAGAATCCTTATTTTAAAACATTTCATTCCCATATTCCGTTGTCTATTTCCCACCGTGCCTCGTCATTACATCCCCAATGCGCCACTGCTCCTACCTGCACCGGCCATGGCAGTACTTCACAATACTGTTAGCATGCAGAAGATATGAGGAAATGTCTGACAAGTTCTACATGTACATTTTCCATTTGGTGGCTTTTCTCTCTTCTCACCTATTGACACATTCAGCTAGAGTACAGACAACCACAGTTGCAGAGGTCCCTGCATCTTCTGGGAGAAAACAACATCATACAGAGCAATGCATACCAACCTCACTAACTGGTAAGCCAAACTGGTCAGGAGATGGTCAAAATGCACACATTGTCAGCAGACAACAGAGTGTCGTGTCGTTCCTACAGTACCCCTGCAGGACCTGTGCGTTTGGATAACATAAACTGTGGGCTTGGTGTTAGACTGGCTCTGTGCACCCCCACCGTATATGTTAGCCGGATTTGCATTAGCTAGCTCACAGTGCCACTAGAATCTCCTCTTATCGGGGAGAGATTAGTTTCTGGCAACCTTAGATCATGACAACCCAAATTCCTCAGAATCGTGGAAACAATATACTACTTTTCGCTCAGTCACTCGTGCTTACTTATTCGGTTTGTCTCAGAGAGTTACACAGAATAAACAGTCTGGGCATTTCAATAAGTATTTATTGAACATTTGTTATTCTAGTGTAAAATATATGTGCTGCAGCAATCAGCAGACAATAGCAGAGATATATTATCAGCAGTACGATAAAAGCAAAGGGATAGAACAGTTCTACCATATTGCGATAATCATGAATACATACATTAGTATAAAAAGCATTATGAAAAGTGCGCGTACTCCTACGATGCCTAACTAGATGTACCTGAGTGTACCTAGCATATGTGTAGGTCTAAAAGCCTAGGAGCCAAGAATCCTCTAGGATTTAGTCGAACCCCCATACCTGAATAGAGAGAGTGTGGGACCCCGTCCTGGTCTCGAGTTGGACACCCCGCAAGGGCTGTGTTAGACCGCTGTCAGCTGGAGCGACTGCATGCAGGAGCCTCAGCGTCTCTGGTCAGTGTGTCAGCATGGAATTCTCGGTTCCCTCTATCTTACCGTGGCAAGATGTGGTGTATTTATACCCTAAAGTGTCTCGTCCTCAGTATGGTTTGTATTGGTCTTTGTTAGACATGAGGAAGACGTCAGGGGTGAACTTTGTACATACATATTATGCGGGAGATGTAGCTGGTGGATGCTCATGCATAATTTATGAGTACATTGTAGGCCTGTGTTCTGGAAAGACCTTGCAGTGTTCTAACCACAGACTAGATAACGTTCAGCCCTCAGAGCTCGTTGTGTATGGTAAGGACCTAATGTAGGTGAAAGATCATGCCTATATTAGGAGCCATGACTATAATAGGGCATGTACGAGTAGGACCATAATAGGGCATATACGAGTATGACCATAATAGGGCATATATGAGTATGACCATAATAGGGCATATACGAGTATGACCATAATAGGGCATATACGAGTATTTCTACATTATGGCATATATGAACGGGTCTTCATTAGGGCCTATATACGAAACATAACACCCACTCCACTTCCGAATTGTATGACAATGACCATACATAAAATCTGGACAATTTAAAAGTCTTTTCTTAAAAACAGCTAAAAACATGGTCTTAAAAGGACAATAAAAAGTGTTTAAAAATCAGCTATTCTTTAGTTGCCACTTGAAAAGTCAATTCTGTCTCATTCATAAAAGTTGCACTACTACAAGCAGAAGAAAGCCACTCTTTCTCAAGTGAAAGTGTCAATTTAGGAAATGTTCCAAATTTAGTTCGTTTATTTATGAAACGAAGTGGAGAAGCTGAATTTTTTCCCAGGACGCGATGAGCCAATTCCAGATTAAGTGTCCTGGCTGGGAGATACAGCATTATTGGTGTTAGCTACTGCAGACGACAAATCCAACGCTTCACAGAGAACGTCAATCGCACATAGATGGAATTCGGCACTGCCAACAGTCGTTGCTGTGGCAGCTTGTGCGGCAGTTGTTACTTCTGTGCCTGTGGAGGAGCCACCTAACCCAGCAGGAGCAAATGGCACCTGTGGAGTCTCAAGGAATGCATTAATCAGAATTGGAAGACGCTGGGGAAAACGCAGAGCATGGGCCTTTAGGGGGTCCGGCATAGCATCTAGGTCCAGTGGCGTATCCGATGGAAACGTTAGACAGAGATCCAACGTGCATTCTTCTCCGCAGAACAGGCATCGAAGAACAGGTAAGATGCAGTCCACCCAGACTGGTCTAAATGATAGAAACCAAGAGGCGTTCAGTTCTCTTAGGCAAGGTATGCCCAGAAGCTGCACAATATTTCCGTTCCATGAGCGTGTTCGCCTTTTCCTCGGAAATTGGTCCGTCCATTGCGTAGCAGTAATATTACAATCAGGACTCCTGCAATTAGGAACAGGATAAGCGGGAGACCTCCAAAGACGCTTCCCAATACGGGGTGTATAAAATTTGGGATTACTCCGAGGACTGTCTGAAAGGTGCTTAATAGTCCTGACCCTATGGTCTTAAATAGGTGTACAATACCGCTCGTATCAGACATGTTAAAGATACGACCCACCATTTCTGCAAAATGAAAGGGGCAGTTTGTACGTATAAGCGCTTGTATCTCAGTCGAGGTCCTTGCAACTTGAAGTTCAAAGATTTCTCGAGCGGAGGTTAAGGGCACGGGTTGCTGTAAAAGAATGGCTTTCAGTCTGCTCAAAGTATCAAATTGTATAAAGGAAACATTCAATGTAGGCCATAACTGCGCCTCCCTGACTGTGTTCAGTGGTGGAAACAATACTTGCATACAGCAAGTAACCCTGGAGTTAACAGTGACCAGATAGGCGACGCCCGGAAGCATCCCACAGCAACCTTGATCATTTAGCATGAAGTAACTCCCATTCGAGAGCAGCTGAAAAACCGGCGTGATCATGGCCGCTGGGGTCCCTGACATGTGACATGATAAGTTCGCTACCGAACCACTACATGCTCCATGTAGAGAAATATCCTGACACATGAGAGAACCGCTCAAAGCGTTCTTGCAGTTTGTACCACTCAGATACACTTCTCGATCCCCATTCCGGCATCAATATCTATATGGTAACTCCTAAGTTTCCTTGATGTATCCCTTACCCATTTTTTCATATTTTCCTGCCTGCCTCTGCTCAAGGCAATATTGAAACTGAAACGTAGTGACCGGCAGAGTGATTTGGCCATGAATTAGCCATTCTGTTGATGGTGATTCGGCTACAGTGAATGGTAACCTTTCCAGTTTCTCAATACGCAGCATTGTATATTTGGCTCCCCTCTGTGCCATTTCTGTCTGTTTATCTGTTAGATTGTAGTCTGAGAACAGAGACGTGGTGTTTATAAAACGCCAGGGCACGTAGCCTGCACGCAAGGATTGCAGCGTCCAGCTTAACATCATAATAGAACGTAGCTGAGACTGCCTGTGTTGTAACAAGGCCAGATCTTGTTCTAATATGTCGATTGCCGAAGACACAATGTTGCCTAAGGAGTAAATCCTGGAGGTCAAAGTTGTTAACCCATTATCCACTACAGCTAATGCCTTCTCTAAGTTAATACGGTCTATTTCCCGTATTCTATCTGCGGCCTCCTGTTGGGATATTTTCCAGTTTTCATTATAATAGGCATAAAGGCCAGCATATATGAAACGCTTCTGACGTGTTTTCCTTGGGCCTTGTAAAAAATCCCTAAGGTCTACATCAGGTGTGAGTAAGGTCAAATGATGTTTCACTTCTGTGAGTGTTGAGGTTTCTAGAAAATCAAGGCACAACTTCCCAACACTATAGGATGTCACTAGCCTTGGGTGTTGTCTCTGTACATAGCAAGGATCTGGCCTATGGATACTGAATCCCTCGGGGGTACCTAGGAATCTCTGTTGACAAGTGTTCATGTCAATGGGCCAAATCAGCCATCCTGTCCTATTGGGATCTAACCTGTTGTACTGGAGAATGTCATCTAATCTTACTCCATGTGTAGTTGAATTCTGCCCCCCACCCATCTGTGATGGTGTCGGAAACCCAGGTGTGTTCATTTCCTTGTTCTTGGCTAGTCCAAGACAAGATGTCTGTTGCACAGTTTCATTCAGAAATATTATCTGCTGTGGAATGAGGCATGCTCTAAAAAGCGCTTCCGTTCATTGGACTTGCCAGTCCCTAGAACCCCAGATTGATTTTGAATTTATAGTGTCCTTCCAAAGGTCGAAACCCTGTGTAGACAACTGGGCCATAAAGGAAGCAGAGTAAATCTGTTTGGTGTTAGTCAACATAATTTTCTGTGCTGATGTTGTTGCCACTTTGTAATCAAATGACTTTGGGTCAGATGTGTTGAACCCTGAAAAGTATGTGAATTTCTGTGCAAAAGTTTGCGAACTACCTTTTGGAGGAGTTGGGCAGTGTTCCCACTTGTGGTATTCAAATACATGTCTAGGTGTTATAGATTTGTGCAAGAAATGATGACCATAATGTTGGTAACAGTACAATGTATCATAGTTTGAAGTACCTTCTAACATTTCATTGTTCGGAAATGCTGCAGTTTTTCTAAATCACACATTAAATTATTTACAGTGTCCCAATCATCAGAAAATGTACTGGAGGTAATGATATCACTTAAGAAATGTTAAATACATGTTTAAGCTTTAAAAGTTCAGTCAGACCGAATATATCATAATCAATTTTGTCCCATACTATACCGTCCGGTATAGGAACTGCTGTGATGTTCACTGAAGACAAGTCTCTTGGTTCACGATGTGAAGACTGGTGTGGTTTTAAAATCAAATTGACTCTTTGGGCTGTCGAGCTCTGCTGGAGGTATCGTCTATTAATAAGCATACTAAAAGTTATTATTAAACCTAGCCAGAAAATAAAAAATAAAATCCCAGTGATATACCATAGTTCAATCCAAGGTGACACCAGGTAAGTCTTTCTAAAAAAGTTCAAAATGTCAGTCAGTTTCTGTTTGAGTGATTTTTTGGCTGGCGTCGTTTCCGGCTCACTCGGATCCAGCGAAAACGTATCAAAGTTCATGAAATAGCCAGAAGCAGTTCGATCAACTGTTGGAATTGCATCGGGATTTGTTGATATTGGATTTTGCTCTCGACGAGGCATGTTGACGTAGATGTCTGTAGTCGGTCTGATTGCAACTTGGGTGTTAAGTTGATTTTCATTTTGAGGATGAATTTCTTGTTGAAGTGGAACGAGTTCCATAGCATTGTTGCTTAGTCCTTCATTCCGTACAGGTGGCTTTTTAAACGTGATGAGTCTTACTGTCTGGACTTCTTGGATTGTAGCGAGAGGAGGGCATCTGCTACTGTGGAGTCCACGAGGCCTACTGTTTAGTATCAGCCACGTAGTGTGGTTTGATTAAGTCAATTGAGACAAATCTTTTCTCCTTTTTCCCGGCAAGAGGCGGCAGAAGTACAGTTCTTGTGCCTTGGATTGCTAGAACCGGTACAGGCTTTCTGTAGGATGGCCCAAATTCTTTTTTGTCAGCAATCTTCTCTCTGACCAGATCCCTGACTTTTGGGATCCAGACAGGTCATGCCGTTACTGCCTTTACTTCCTCAATGGCGGTATTTTTTAAGTGGGCGTTGCTATGTTGTGTCCTGGATTAATTTAGATCCTGTAAAACAGCCAAACGATCATGGATATCAAATGGTTTTTCATCCGCCACTGTGCCTTCACAATCAAGATCAGGTACCCACATTCTTGTCCCAAATAGGACCTCGTAAGGAGTGACACCCCCTAGAGAGCTTCTTGTCTGATTGTTAATTGCTCGTTGAACCCCATAAAGGTGATCGACCCAACTACCGCCTTTGCCTAATACCCTAGCTGTTAAAGATTGCTTTAAGTCCCGGTTTTTCCTCTCCACAACAGAATTTCCCTCAGGATGGTACGGAGAGGAGTACCGCAATGCTACGCCCATTCCTTCCATGGCCTCTTTGTAAGCCCGAGAGCTAAACGCCGGGCCACGGTCAGAATGTAACGTGCCAACTGCGTATGTGCTGATAAAGACTCGCAAATCTTTTATAACAGTTCGAGCGTCAGTCGAGCACTGAGGCCAAACCCATAGGAATCTAGAGCAGGAATCCACTGCAACCATGATGTATTTCTTGGCCCCATCCGATTGTAGGGGTCTGCAGTGGTCCAAATACACACATGCGAGTGGTTTGTCTGATTTTAGTAACGGTGTCTGTGCTAGGCGTGTTACGGTGGAGCCTTTCATCTGCTGGCAGATGTCGCATTTCAAGACATAGTCTTTGGTCTGCTTTGTTAACCCTGGCCACCAGTAGCGCTGTTTCAGTAAAGAAATAGTCGCTGTAACACCTGTATGCGCAGAACCCAAACCCTCGTGTGCTGCTAGAATTAAGCCTTGCCTACGATCCCTATTTGGTATTACTCTATCCCCCACTCCAGGAATCTGAGCATATGGAATGTTTTGTGCATCTAACTTGTAGGAGTACTTGAGTGGAAATTTTTTAGGTACTGCTGTGCTGCCTTTGCGTGAAGCATTGACAGCTACCAAAATCTCGCCGTCTATTCTCGTTTTTGAATGAGTAACTGCAGCTACGGATGCTGTGCGTACAGCCCCCTTTGCGGCTTCATCAGCCAATGAATTCCCTTCAACGTGAATGCCATCACGCTGATTACTCAGTGTATGTATCACTTGAGCCCTTGGTAGTTCGTTTCTCAACTCCACTACCTGTTCCCATAGCATTTTATGCTTAATTGTGCCACCTTTGCGTCTTTAAACCCGTTTTGTTCCCAATGATGTAAATATTCATTGTACGACTGTACACAGTAAAAGGAATCACACACAATTAGTGTGGGGAATTCGTGTTCCGTATTTACCAGTGCCAGTATTAGTCCTTCTAATTCTGCCAACTGAGCTGTGCAGTCTCCTAGAGATTGCGTTTTAGTGCTACTGGGATGGAACTTTCGCATACGACCTTTAACGATTGCACATGCCGCGCTGTAAGCTTGCTTACTCCCTATGGCCGGTTGAGCAGATCCGTCAGTGTAAATAATGTATTCATACTGATCTAGAGGCAAAATCTCATTTAGAAGAGGATATTCTTGTTCGTATTGCAGAAATGCTTGTGTTTTTAAACTTGGATCAAATCTGTATTCAAAATCCGTTGCAGTAAGAGAATTAGCCCATTGTATCCATCTTGGATGTAAGGCTTTCGCATTTGGAATGCTAGCCTTTGTAACAGCCTCTAAGGCTGGTACTGGGGTCACAACTATTATGCGCTTTCCTGAGCCAGAGCTCTTTCTCTTGCTACAGCGGTCTGCACTGCTGTCAGGATTTTTCTGTTGAAGTAAAACGCATCTCTGCGTTTGTGTACAGGTGTGATTTGTATGCGATTGGTACCGTTTCGCCTTCATTGAAAGTTAAATAAGTGTACCCGCATTGACCCGCTATTACTCGGATCACTAAGTTGCGTACGTTTACGCGTGTCTGTAAATGTTTAGAAGCTATCATGTCTTCCTGTAGTGAACGCAGGATATTTGTATGTTCCTGTGTCCATTGTCTGACTGAAAAATCAGGTTTTATTAAGTCGTAGAAAGGTTTTACTCTTTCTGCGTAATCCAAAATGTATGTTCGACCAAAATTTAGGAATCCCAGAATTGATTGTAAATTCTTTAATGTTTTTGGAGGTTGGAGCAGCGCACACTTTTCTAAAAAGTTACCTGCTAAGCTTTTTCCTTCACTTGACAGCCCATGCCCTAAAAATAGGACATTGAGATGGGCAATTTTTGATTTTTTGAAATTAAATTTATAGCCCTCAGAGGTGAATCCCATAATTATTATTATTATTATTATTAAATTAAATTTATAAGGCGCACAGCTACCCGGAGGTTTCCCGGCGCCCAGGACAAATCGCAACAGAGAAGACAGCATTTACTGGTTAAATAGCCAGGTCTTAAGGCCATTGCGGAAGATTTTGTGGCTAACTTCATGACGAAGTGATGAAGGTAGTGAATTCCACAACACTGGGGCCAGATAGAAGAAGGAACGTCCACCCATACGTGATAGTTTAAATCTGGGGACTAGAAATTTGGCTTGGGATGAGGAACGAAGTAGACGAGTTGGGAGATATGTCTGGGCTAGGGAGCATAGATAGTGGGGTGCTGTGCCTAGTTTAATCTTATGCATATAGCATAGGGCCTTAAATTTAGTCCGGTTCTCAATCCTGAGCCAGTGGAGGTCACGAAGAGTGCCTATGATGGAGGATGTTTTGGGTACATGACAAAGTAACCTGGCCGTGGAATTCTGTACCACTTGCAGCTTGCGTACTAACTCCCTATTTGCTCCTAAATATAGGATGTTGCCATAGTCCAGCCTTGACATGATTAAGGCTTGAATAACAGTTCTTTGAGTGGATTCAGGCAGCATCCAAAGTATCTTACAGAGCCATTTAAGAATAGTGAAGCAGATAGATGTGGTCTTAGCTACTTGCTGTTTCATGGACAGCTGATCATCAATCACTATGCCCAGATTACGTACGGTTTGCACCGGTTTGGGAAGTTCACCCATTTCTGGCGGCCAATGGTGAGGGCCCCAGAGATCTTTATCTTTCCCCATGATCAAGACCTCCGTCTTACCACCGTTTAGCTTTAACCAGTTAGTATGCATCCAGCTGGCGATTTTATACAGCCCTACCTGTAAGGATGAAACTCTGGAATTTTCATTAGCGGATAATGAAAAGAGAAGCTGGGTGTCATCCGCATAAGAGAAGATCGACAACCCAGCTTCTTCCGCGATGGTAGCTAAAGGGCTAACGTAGAGATTGAATAACATAGGGCTGAGAATCGAGCCCTGTGGTACTCCATAAGGAGATGCATAGGTATTAGAACACGCCGATGGGGAAAAGACCTGAAAAGTCCTACCGGTAAGGAAGTTTTTAATCCAATCCAGAGCTGAGCCAGCAATCCCCAGGGACTGGAGTGCTTTTAAAAGGGTAAGATGAGACACCGTGTCAAAGGCGGCACTCAGGTCTAATAGGATGAGTGCCACAGTTTCCCCTTTATCCAGATGCTGGCGTAGTGTTTCTGTGACTCCCAAGAGAGTAGTCTCTGTAGAGTATCCAGCTCTAAAGCCTGATTGGGACCCGTGTAGGATGTTATTAGATTCCACAAACTGCGTAAGCTGTTGGTGGTGCTCACCCTGGCCAAGTGCCTCGGTAAGTCATCGACCGTCAGATAAATATCATCCACATAGGACAAAGCTTCTTCATCCAAATTTTGGAGTAACTCTGTTACCCGTGCTGAAAACAACCCCGGGCTATTCTTATACCCTTGGGGGAGTCGACAAAATTGCAGTTGGGACACTAGCGCTGAGAATGCGGTCAGATACCTGCTTTCAGGCGCTATATTTTGGCAGAAAAATCCATTTGAGATATCAAGTGCTGTTTTGTATTTTTGTCGCACAATGTTATTCATTAATGCAGCACTTTGCATTTTGAACTGCAAATGTCTTTGTGCAAGTGTTTAAATGTCTGTAATCTAAAACAAGACGATATGTGTTGTCAGGTTTGGCTACAGGGAACATAGGATTGTTCATAGGTGAAGTGCAATTTTCTATCACCCCCTGGTATTCAAGTTGATCCAGGATCTCCCTGACTTGTTTTTTTGCTTCCTGCTTTATTGGATATTGCCTTTGAGCATTTGGTGAAACTTTTATCGGGATCACGTGGTGGGTTGAATCCTCATCCCAACCAGCATGATTTTTGTACAATGCTGGAGGTAGGGCAACTGCCCACTCCTGCGCATATGCATGTTTAAGATGTATGGGAACGAGGTCGGAAAATGCTGGAAAAATTACCTTTTCTCCCTTTGGGCACTCCATGACGAATGCTGGTGGTCAGTCTTGCTCTGCTAATAGGATGTCATATCCAGATGAAAGATTTTTCCAAAATAGACCTTTAACTTTCCTGGGCTTGTCCCCCTCCATCCGGAGTGTTATCTCATGTAACTTATGTGGGCCACTTACCCGAGTATCAGGTGTTTCCACCGTGATATACTCACTCAACTCCGCTGTCACCAGAAATTCCTTCAGGTTCTGGCGAGCTATTGTTACTTCTGCCGCGCTGTCTAGCATCGTCAGAGCCCATTCCCCGTTCAGAAGCTGTGTCCTCAGAATTCTGGGCATGTCTGATCTTGAGACCTGCTACCTTCTTCTTTTTGAACTGTGGTTTTTGTTTCTGTTTATCTTCTTTTTTAGGTGCGTAGTCCGCAGCGCGTTACGTGTCTCTGGACTTCGTACGCTCCTCTTGTCTGTGCCTGACCGTCCCTCCCTCTTGGAGTTTCTTGACGAACCCTGAAAGGAACGAGAGGAACGTGTATCAGTATCCTGATACCTGTCAGGTTTTTTAATATTATCCCTATTCCTGAGGTTATACCTCCTTTCAGAGGGCTCCTGTTGAGGAGACCTACCTCTGGATTGAGATCTGCTGTCATTAGACTTTTGTTGTTTTTTATTTTCCCACTTCTTTTTAGAAGAAGCAGGTGTCTGCTTTGTAGTGTCCTTTTCAGGACTTCCCACCAGTTGTGGTTTTAATGCTTTTCCACCTAGACTGTCTGCCTAGTTCTGCATATGCAGTTTCAATTATTTTGGGTAGTTCGTGTTGTTGATCTATTGGACCGAACTCCCTTAGGCGTTGGCGGATCGCCACTGAAGCTGCTTCCCCTTAATGTTATCTAGTATTATGGCTGATACCTGGTCAAAGTTATTTAGTAACTTCATCCCTAAGTTTAGGGCAGGCTCTGCTCCGTACTCGCTTTGTATCTGTCTCAATACGTCAGGTACTACTGCTAATGACTGGATACCATGTGTTCTGGTATATATGGCAGCAAAGACTGAACCCCAAGAGGTGCAATCCTCTACTTGTGGTGTGATCCCCATGGGCAAGCAGATTGTTAGAATTCTGTGTTTATCATAGGTGGTAGTATTCGGGAATACTGCCTCAAGCTGAGTTATTTTCTGAGCTATCCAGAATGGGATTTGTTCGCTTTTTGCAGGAATTTTGCCCATTACCGCGTGTAATGTTTGAGGAGTAATCTTATTTCCTGTACCCTGGACTGGAGTACTATTTGCTGCAGCTGGTGCAGGTTGGATTGTTAAAGTCCTCATGACGAATTGTGTCAGGTTTATGTAGATTTTAATTAAATCTCTGTGTTGTACGAGTAATTCTGGCTGTGGCATTGTTCCAATGTCAGGGTGCGGTGTGTAAGCCGCTAGTATTGGCCATGTGGCCCTGTCTCCTCCGAGCGGGCCTAATCTTACTCTTCCTCGTACGTGGGGTAGGGCGCCATTAAACCAGTAATAATGCTCCTGCTAAGTGAGTGGAATCTCTATGTCCTCAAACAGGGCATATTCATGTGGTGCATCTCCTCTTAAATAGTAGTGAAATGTCTTTGTTATGGCATTTGCTGCTGGGAGTGTAACCCATGAATAGAATACCTCTGTTTTGTTTGATTCGTGTGCCTCAATCACGAAAACTACCATGCCACCCTTGGCTGGTAAGCCATTTTCCAATAGTCTTATGGTGACTGTCCTTCTGAATTTTGGTGCAATCTGTATTGCATCCTCAGGATCTTCTACTCCTTCTAAAGGTTCAGGTCAACTCTGTCTTCCCCTGCCTCGGAATCAGGCATGTTTAGAGGGAACTAAGATGAGGTGTTATGCACAATTTAGGAACTAAATGTCCTTCAAGCTTGATTAACCAACAGCCAATAAATAGTATTCTCGTACTACTCAGCTGTGGCGGAGTTTGTGCCCACCCAGTCCAGACGTCTCTGGGGTTTTGTGAGTAGGTTCTCTGAGAATAGCACGACTGAACTACTCAGATTCTACTGTTAAATAAGTACCCAACCAACGTTGGCGGCGACATGTCGTGTAGTTCCTATAGTACCCCTGCAGGACCTGCGTGTTTGGATAACATAAACTGTGGGCTTGGTGTTAGACTGGCTCTGTGCACCCCCTTCCGTTTATGTTAGCCGGATTTGCATTAGCTAGCTCACAGTGCCACTAGAATCTCCTCTTATCGGGGAGAGATTCGTTTCTGGCAACCTTAGATCATGGCAACCCAAATTCCTCAGAATCGTGGAAACAATATACTACTTTTCGCTCAGTCACTCATGCTTACTTATTCGGTTTGTCTCAGAGAGTTACACAGAATAAACAGTCTGGGCGTTTCAATAAGTATTTATTGAACAGTTGTTATTCTAGTGTAAAATATATGTGCTGCAGCAATCAGCAGACAATAGCAGAGATATATTATCAGCAGTACGATAAAAGCAAAGGGATAGAACAGTTCTACCATATTGCAATAATCATGAATACATACATGAGTATAAAAAGCATTATGAAAAGTGCGCGTACTCCTACGATGCCTAACTAGATGTACCTCAGTGTACCTAGCAGATGTGTAGGTCTAAAAGCCTAGGAGCCAAGAATCCCTCTAGGATTTAGTCGAACCCCCATACCTGAATAGAGAGAGTGTGGGACCCCGTCCTGGTCTCGAGTTGGACACCCCGCAAGGGCTGTGTTAGACCGCTGTCAGCTGGAGCGACTTCATGCAGGAGCCTCAGCGTCTCTGGTTAGTGTGTCAGCATGGAAGTCTCGGTTCTCTCTATCTTACCGTGGCAAGATGTGGTGTATTTTTACCCTAAAGTGTCTCGTCCCTCAGTATGGTTTGTATTGGTCTTTGTTAGACATGAGGAAGACGTCAGGGGTGAACTTTGTACATACATATTATGCGGGAGATGTAGCTGGTGGATGCTCATGCATAATTTATGAGTACATTGTAGGCCTGTGTTCTGGAAAGACCTTGCAGTGTTCTAACCACAGACTAGATAACGTTCAGCCCTCAGAGCTCGTTGTGTACGGTAAGGACCTAATGTAGGTGAAAGATCATGCCTATAATAGGAGCCATGACTATAATAGGGCATGTACGAGTAGGACCATAATAGGTCATATACGAGTATGACCATAATAGGGCATATACGAGTATGACCATAATAGGGCATATATGAGTATGACCATATTAGGGCATATACGAGTATTTCTACATTATGGCATATATGAACGGGTCTACATTAGGGCCTATATATGAAACATAACAAGAGGAACATATAGGGCCCAAATCTCAAAAGTAACCGGAAAGAAAAAATTACCTTCACAACTATTGGAATTCTGAATGGACATTTACCTTTAGCAAATGATATTTGTGAATAGCGAAAGACAAAATATAATATATCTAGACTCATCATACCTTTGTGATTTGTGAACATTACTTGTATTCCATCAACAGTTCCAGAACTGTGAACTCAACCCTGGAATTGAGTGCCACAACAAGTCAAAAACGAGTCCCCACTATATTGTAATTGTTTTTGTAGACTAAATCAAGAAATCCAATGTTAACAAATATGACAATGATGAACAAGAAGTGAGATACAATTGTTAGGAGTAGTGTGAATGCATCCACTGTCCAACTTAAAATGTTTTTTCTATACATGAAATTGTCCAGTCCACCCAGCTGGTTATATATGTTATCATCAGATGGCATGTTTTTTGGCCATTAACAAAACACGAAAGTGGACCTTACTTCAGGATTTGTTGTCATGTCAATTTGATAGACGTTGCTTCTAGGCAGTGGGGCCATTATAAGTTGAATGTGGGATCACTCATTATATTTAGTGCTACACACTTCTGCAACGGTAGTGCCCACAGCTGCTTGTGCTTATCCTTTGTGCCTGAAATTGAGTGCATCCCATGTGGCAGCAGAAATGTAAAGTTGCAAACACACTTATCATTGTAGGTCCAATGATGTCCTCCCAGATTCCAAGACCCACAGGGACTTCTGCTACATGGTTGGCTGTGACATCTGGTCAGGGACCACACACTGGGCAGGTGCGGGGCCATGGTAAGTAAACCCAAGAATAATGTACCTGAATGCTCATGAAATGTGCCTTTAATCTCCACTGTATGTTGTATGTGTTTTACATCACTGTTGTCCTGCATCACAATATGCCTACACATGGCATTTAACCACATACCAGATCACACCATGGTGGGCATTGAAAGGATGACACAGAATGTATGCCAAGTGAGTGCAGAATGGACATAAAATAGTACATAGTGTCATATGAAGTGTCCTAGACACAACTGGATTGTAATTCAATGATATGAAAACTCTCTTGCAAAATATCAATGGTAAAATCATATCGAAATTGGTGTAGATGAGGCTCGCACTGATGCCAGTTGGGTTCTTTTGAGATGGGTGTATGGGCTGCTAAGGTGAATCTTCAGGAAGTGAATTTTTCTAATCACTTGGCTGAAAAGCACAACGCAAATCCAGTGTAGGCGGCAACCATCAAAGCTTCTCAACTTACCCACAATGTGGGATCCTAGTCAAATGTTGCATTCTGCTTGCCTCCTCTTCTACTGTACACACCGATATAAGTGAGTGATTGACATATGAGGTTAGGATGTCTGCTGTACAAGACATCATCCGTTGTCAGCTAAGTACTACCATGATGTTGGAAATGGAGTATGGGAACAGAGGACACTCAAAGGATGGACATAACAAATGTGTGATCTCTCATTCCAAAAAGAGCCTTGTGACTTCATGGGAAGGGAAGCACAAATGACCCACAAAATGTACCTGACTATTGCACATATCACACATGAACTCTGCAATGCAATGTCTGAACTGATGTGCAAATGTGAAACTGGTCAGCCTGGTGATATACACTCCTTTCGACTGGTCAACAGACATTATAGTCATGAAACATGTTAGTTTTAATGGTGAAGGTGTAATCAATGCAATGCAGAGGAGTCCTGATTATTTATCCCCTTCCTTAAAATATCAGTAACCTTCTCATACTGGTTTGTCTGTTGATGTGTCATCTCATTGATGTCAGTGCTGTGTGGAGGTAACAGCTGGCAATTGCTGCATGTGAGCAGGGGCCCACATGTAAAGTCCATGAGGTAAACATGCTGCACATTGGCCATGAATATCCTGTCAATGGTCATTGAGAATGACTATACATGTTAGCTCATAGCTACCATCTGGTGTACTGAAATATGGACATGTATGTCTCATCACAGCTGCTGACAGGATGACACCAGTGCAGCATACAAGTACAACCCCATCCCAGGGAATGCAAGACATCCTGGCTGCAGCAGTGAAACCCTCTCGCACCTGTCCATCAGGTAAGTGTGGCATGAAGTGTTTCCCTATCATAGATTCAAAAACCCTGCCAAAGATCCAAATCCCCTTCTGCATAGATTTTGCAGTTGTTGGTTACAAAGTACATGCATTCCATTTCATTTCCATAAGTGTCACATGTGCCTGTTTGTAAATTAGTGTAGCAGATCATTGAGTATGTTGTCACTTCCCTCTCCAGCTGCTTGATCGGGGACCACTTCATCAACTACACCTATGAGGAGCCAGGTTCAGCAGTTGACAGCAGGGGGCTTTGCAAAGGGACACAAAGCTGTGGCTGGAGCTGGTGAGTTTGCTTGTGCATTGTACATCTCCATTCAAAACCTCAGTGCTTTGGTGTGCGCTGTCACTTCTAGGGGTACCCAAACCAGGTCACATGTGCTTCACCTGTTGATGCAAAGTACAGTAGAATCAACCCTTGTGTTGCACCACATATTATTCCAGGTCAATTACTTATCCTGTTGCAACCTCTGTGTTCCAGGGGATGATGATGATGAGGAGGACGGACCTTCCACCAGTGTTGGGCGACGGGCAATCAAAGGGGAAAATCCACTGCTCCTCCAGGCAGTAATGTCGGCTGCAAGTACTGCGCAAGAGGAGGAGGAGGAGGAAGTACCTGAGGAGTCTGAAGGATTGGAAGATGAGGGTGTCTATCTGTCCATCCTCTCCAAGAATGACGATTCTGATGCCATGTACAGAAATTTCCCAACACTGCCCAAATTTAGCAAGGCCTCACACCCTCCGCCCAGCAAGGTGCCTCAGACTTCTCCAACTCAAAAGATTGCCTCTTCCCAGCATAGAGCTAACCAGCCACAGCTCACATGCACCCCAACACAGACATCACTCCCTCACAGCCCTCATATCCAGGACAGACGTGGTGGTTCCCCTACACACTCCTCCCTATACAGTGTATCCCAGGCATTCTCTCCACCATCTGAGGGAAGTACCAACCCTGTTGTGGTGCAGGTATCCCCTGGGCACCATTCTCCTGTCCACATTATTCAACCTGCCACCCACCCCTGCTGTTGGACCTGCCGGTGTCATCCATTGGCCTACCCCTGCAGTGAGGGCCTGCACCTGGCCATGGTGGCCAGTGGGAGCAGGACTTCTTCCAACAGCAGGCAGATGTGAGGCAGGACATTCGTGCCATAGGGCCTACCCTGTCAGACATGTCTGAGGTCCTGCAGGACATGCACCAAATCCCTCAGGTTGTGGACTGAATGACCCATGTTTTGGATAGGATGGATAGATCTTGGCAAGACATGTCCAAGAATATCAGAGACATAATATCCATCGAAAGGGAAGAAAGTTTAAGACACCATGCCTTGGCCATGCAGATGATAGAGGGCATGATGAAAGTGATCCAAAGTTTCCCTTCACGGTCAACGCAGGGAGGGGAGCCATCACATCTGCCTGCAGCACATCACACCCACACACCTGTACCACAAACTGCACAGGACCACAGCAAGGGTACACACCCACAACCGCACCCTGAACAGACACTCCCACCACCTGCACAACCACCACCACCCCTTGAACAGGCACTCCCACCACCTGCACAACCACCACCACCCCCTGAACAGGCACTCCCACCACCTGCACAACCACCACCACCCCCTGACCAGGCACTCCCACCACCTGCACAACCACCACCACCCCCTGACCAGGCACTCCCACCACCTGCACAACCACCACCACCCCCTGACCAGGCACTCCCACCACCTGCACAACCACCACAAACCTCTGACCAGGCACTCCCACCACCTGCACAACCAGCCCCTGTCCACGCACAAACACCAACTGTACATACACCATCTGCCCCTGCACATGAACTTCAACCTGTACAGGCAAATGCACAACACCCACCTGCACATAGGCGACAACCCAGACATGAACCCTCACAACGATCCTCACCTCCGAAATTGCGAAGTCGCAAGCACGATCCCCATTGATAACATCCCAAAAACTTTTTCACCACTGTGAATATGTGTAAATAAAAAGTAATTCTCTTCACAAGTCAAGACTCTGTTGCGTATCATGTCCTGATAGGCAAATGTATAGCAATTGTGGTGGCCTAGAGATGTGAGGATGTATGTGTGTGCGTGACACATGTACAAGTGTAACCCCATCATTGCAACAAGCCATAATGTGCAGAGCAGATGACTCCCAAAATACATGTCCATATTTTGTACAAGATATTCACAATGAAGTTAAACAAGATAGAGAAAGTCTGATTCAAAAATAGATTTTATGTAAATAAAAGTGTGGGTTTTGAAAAACAACAACTGTTTGGAAGGGAGAAAGGAAAACAAATGATGCTCTTACTACAGAAGGAGAAAGGAACTAGGATTGGGGTGGGGCAACACAAATATAACACGTCAGGGAGCGTCAGGGGAACCAGTCTATTTACAAGGGGAAAAGTAAATAATTGTCCACAAAGAAAATTATGTCCAACAGGTCAAGTATCCTTCTGGTCATCCTCTAGTACCACAATGTCCAGATCCTCTGAGTCCGATACAGGCTCCTGGCTGGCTGGTGCAGGAACAGGCACCACACGGGGTTGGGACACACGAGGAGTACGGGGGGAAACAGTGTGACACAACAGACAGGGGGAGACATTGACAGTGGTGTGGGAAGGAGGTTGGGATATGAAAGACGACATGGCTGCAGACACGGAATTCACACTGGCAGTGAGGGTGGCCAGAGCTCGTGCAATTTCCTCTCGCATCATGCGCATCTCTAAACACATTTGCAGCATGATACGAGAGGACATGTCTGGCTGACCCTTACATGCCCACATCAAGTCCTCTGGTACAGCCACAGAAGGAACAACACAGGGAGGGGTTTGGGTTGAACATGAGGGGTGTCGTGCCTCAGGTTCGGAGCCAATGTTGGTGTCGACCTGGCAGCTACAATGAGGGGGACAGGTTGCAGGGGATGCAGCTGGAGGCCCCGATGGAATGGGGGCCTCTAGAGTTAGGGAGGGGGTGATGGCAGGCACAGGTTGGGTAGTGGCCTGCCCCGGGGACACCTCGCCAAAACTAACCAGTGAATGGTCCGGTGGAGAGTAGCTCTCCACCCCCTCTGGCCAGAGGTGTCCAGTTCTTACCCCCCACTTCAATGTCCACAGCCTCCACCCATCCCGTAGCACCAGAGTTGTCTTCCTGGTCAGTCCAGGTGGGCGCAATCCCCCTGCCTCCTGATGTTGAGGGTCCCACCTCATCCTCTTCTTCCTCACTTGTTGAAAGAGGTCATAGCCGCCGGCGCACCAAAGATGTCCTGCTCTGAACCGTGTCCTGCTGTTGTTCTATTTGGCCAGCTGAGCCGACTGAAATGTAAGACAAATCATTATGTAGTGGTTGTACACATCAGGACAAGACACATACCTAGATGACCCAAGGTAAGACTTTGTTCTCCTCTGATCACACTATACAGTTGTCAGTGTTTATGAGCTTACATTATGTGTATGTTCACTGTCATCTCCTGATTTGAGTCTGACATGGACATCTCATGAGATTTTTGGTGGCTTACACATCTGTACTGGCCAACCCTCAACTTTGGCATTCTTGTGATCTGTGTGTCCTGTCACTGCTACATGGGCAGGTTCCAAACCTAGTCTACAAAAGGAGATCAGATAGAGTCCAGATGGTATTGAAAAGGGCCTGTGATATGGAGTCTCAGCACTTTTACGTCTGGACAAATGTTATCTGCTGGGTGGAATTGTATGAGATAAGACAAATGCCGATTGGGGGTCACACATCCATATAGGGTCTGGGCTATTCGGTTTGCTAAGTTGTGAGTCTAACCTTTTGATATTCCTTCACAAAAGCTGACAATCCAGTGCCACATATTGGCTTCGGAGACTGATCAGGTAGTGCTGTGCACTGGTGAACAGTAGTGGCTCGTTGTTACAGCTACCTGTACATGAAAAATTGCATACAAGCTACTGAGGGTAAGACGTGTGTCTGTGGACACACTTGGCAAAATTGGAAACACTTAAGAGTGAAGGCAAGAATCTCAAAGTCTGTCTTGACTCCATGGCACACGATGATCTGTCTCAATCAGAACCCAAACTCACCGAATGCAATGTAAGTCACAGCATCCAATAGCCATTGCCCTCTCATACACACACTGGACAGTGTCTGTACCATTCCCATCCAATGCACACATCAGTTATGATTCCCTTGGTTCACTGTTAGTGGTGCTGGCAGTACAAATTGCTGTACAAATGCACATGTGTGGCTCAATTCCCCAGTTGTCATGAAGAAACTACAACTCCCAGAATGCACTCTGCCCTGTACAGTCAATGTGCTACAGTGAGCCTTTTGCTTCATGATGACTGCTGCATAGACACCAAATAGGTGAATGGAGGCATGAGACACACAATGGTACAGCTCTTCACTCACATCATACTTCCAGACACATATTGCATATAATGCACGTACCAGGTCTCTGCTGCTCATGTTCCTCCAGCTGAGCATGGAGGGTCAGCCAAGCTGCACGCAGGACCCCCCTCTACAGTGGCGATAGGTGGGGACGATGCACATGGTGCTAGGAAGACTGGCCCAGGAGCTCCTCGGCCTTGTGCCGGGCCCAGCGTTTTAGGTGCACCCAGCGCTTGCGGCATGCCCTCGTCTTCCTGGTGTAAACACCCATTGCACTGCAGCTCTCACCAAAGTCGGCCCATAGTCTGGCCCATGCTGCATTGCTCAGCTGGTACTCTGGCCCCCCATATAGCTGAGGATATTTGGTCAGCACCCCTCAGCTAAAATGTCTAAATCCCTTTCAGTGAAAGGGGGTGCCTTCTCCTCATAACCCTCAGCCATTTGGGGGGAAATAAGGTTGAAAAGAGCAGCAGGATGGCAGAGGATCTGATCTGTGAGAGAGGATGACTCAGAATGAACACAAAATGGCTGTCAACAACTTCCTGTGATGTATTTCCTGTCTCCCACTTCCTGTATTTCATTTCCTGTATGAAATAATGGGTTCCGGTTTAGTTTTGGAGATTACGGCCCAAAACGTAATTTCCGGTTCCAGAGCGTCGGGTCAGCATGACAGGCTCACGCTCTGGAACCGGAAATTACGTTTTTGGGCCGTAATCTCCGA
Organism: Calotriton arnoldi; assembly: GCA_963921515.1. NCBI lineage: Eukaryota > Metazoa > Chordata > Amphibia > Caudata > Salamandridae > Calotriton > Calotriton arnoldi. The sequence goes on along the minus strand of CAWUFW010001811.1, from coordinate 2,356,564 downwards.
AACTGAACCGGAGTACATCAGCACACCCCCTGTACGGTCAAGACAACTGAATCGCAACTTCAACCGACCAAAAGTGCGCTCTATGATGGCTCAAGTTCGTATGTGTGCCCTATTTTACCTACGCTGCGGTACAGTGGTTGGATGTCTGTAAGGTGTGAGGAGTTGTGGGGAGAGTGCATACCCAGCGCTGCTTGAGGAGGAAAGAAAGGGCAATTGGTTACATTTCCCTCTTTAATTTACACAGAACATGAACTATACTTTGGTACATGCAGTGTCTGTTGAGACCGTGTATGTTGCTTTATGATTCTTATTGTACAATGGTTGTTAATTTAAGGTGGCATTCATACATTTCATTTTCACATATCCCTAATTTTTAGTGCTTGGTACTTACCCAGTAGCCACATGTTGCCAAATTCTCCCGCAGCCATCCACCGGGCAAGAGGTGACATGCGGAATACAAAGCTGTCATGGGTACTGCCTGGAAACACTGCATGCACATCAATGAATCTCCCACTGGCATCACAGACAGCCAGGAAATTGATGGAATGCCATCGGTGTCTGTTGCAGAAGATGTGTGCAATGCGGCGGGGTGGCTGAAGGGCCACATGGGTACAATCAATTGCACCCAGCACACGTGGGAAGCAAGCAATGAGATAGAAATCTCTAGCTGCCCTTTGTCTGCTGGCCAGTGTATGGGGCATTCGTATGTGGTGGTGGGCTCTTGCAGTGATGCAGCTCAGTACCTGATGCAAGCACCGCAACTTGCTTGCCTGGGAGATGCCCACAAGGTCACTGGAGACCCTTTGGAATGACCCAGTGGCAAAGAAATGGAGAGCAGATAGGATCTTGAGATAGGCTGGAATGGCATGGGAGCTGCAGGTCACAGAGTCAAGTTCCTGCTCCCACTCACATACCATCTCCAAGATGACTTCTGGAGGGAAACGGTATCTAGCCCTGACATCTTGGCTGGGCATCCCAAATAGGTTGATCCTTTGTCTGAAGATCCTCTCTACTCTCCTCCTCCTCCTCAAGTCTTCTTGCCGCATGGCAAGGGGCAGAGCAACAAACACATTCAGCGACATGTTGAAAGAGTTTGTGTGTGTCTGCTCTGCTTTCATACATACTGCAGGGCTGGGATTGGCTGTTGGGCTGCAGTGTGTCAGCTGACACATGGTGGGGGATGGTAGGCACTTGGAAAGGTGTTTAGCCTTGAGGAAAATGATCAACTGCCAGAGTACGGGTATTCCGGCCCGGAAGCGGAGAATCTGGCCCGGGAGCGGAAATTCTGGCACAAGTGTGGGATTTCTGCTCCGGGTGCAGAAATTCTGGCCCGAGTGTGGAAATTCCGGTCCCAGTGCGTACGTAAAGTTAGGAGTCGTAAGTGCATTCTGTGAATACCAAAAATCGTAAGTGCCTTCTGTGAATACCAAAAGTAGTAAGTTTAGGATTTTGTCTCAGTTTAGTTCTGTGAATTGGCTCCATAGAGCTTATTTTCATAAAAATATAGACACTAAAACGAACTTTGTATCAAGCAACCAGAGTTGTGGATTTTTAAAGCATTTAAAAATAAATGCAGTAAATCTGTCAAACTGGTCCCATTGAAATGAATGGGGGAAAAAACAGGTGACACTCGGTCACTTGCAGGATGAGTTCAAGTGAACCCTCTTGTGAATAAGATCATGCAGGTCCCTAGACCAAGTTCCAACAGTCGTTACTTCGTTACATTGCCCAGGGAGTCAGGGTGCAGAGACGACTTGGCAGTCTTTGGTACTGAACAGGCTCAGCGGAAGCTGTCAAACTTGCAGCACTGGACAACCCCACAATTCAAGATGGAGTTCCACTCTACCCACGGAGAGTAGAGGCCTTTGGGGTCCTCGGACCCGGGATCAGAAGTAGCTAGCAGCTGTCAATCACCGGGGCAGGTCACTCCAAAGATGCTTTACCAGTCAACGACTCCAAATTCATGATACAGGAACACAGCAGCGGGGTCGTTGCCGATGTTGGTTGATCTCGCTGTGAGGTGCTATTGGGCTGGAGATGTCATTCAAGGAGTCAAACACCCGACTGGCGATCACCAAGCCTTGGCTGCAGCAAATGTAGTCCACAGCTACTTCAACGGCCAGAGGGCGACAAGAGTGGCATAGCAGCTTTAAATTTGTTGAAAGTTTAGCTACCACTTTGGGCTGGCAGGACACCACTTCTCTTTGGGCTCACTTTTGAAAGGCCCAGTGGGTAGCAATTCTTGTCACGCAGCACGTCAATTTTCCTGTAGCTTGCATAGGACTGGTCCCACCAATCCAAGGGAGTCTGCTTCGGTTTCTGATGTCCACTGGAGTCCCTCCTGCTGGGAGTACTGATCTGTTGCCACAGACACACATCAAACACACAGTATCAGTATATGGTCTCTTCAAGGCATTTAGGAGTCCTCTTTTTGCGCTGCAGAAGAGTCCAAAGTCCTGTTGTCAGTGACAGCGTCTTCTTTGTGCCTCTTATCGGATTCAAAGTCAGAGCTGAGGTTTTGGTGCCAGGGGAACCCCTTAAATCCTTGTGTGAGGAACAGTGGCCAATGGGCTACTGGTCACTGTGGCTAACCCTCCCCTGAGATGTACATCACCTTTCTACCCTGAGTTCTCTAATTTAGGGTCTTCCAACATGGCAGAACCCTTCCTTGGCTGTACAGACCTCCTAGCCCACCCTAAAGGTGTGACTAGCCTTTTGGAGGTGTACGCCTCCTGAATAACTAATTTTACAACCTGTTGGGCTGGACAGGGCAGGAAGGGCTTAGTCCTTGAGTGGGGGACAAGTAATTACACATCAAAGATGGTGAAAGACTTTGAGGCTCACCACCTTGATGACTGTACACACTAGCCATCATGGGCGGTAGGAGTTGGCACCTCCTTCCTGCCTAGACCTTTGTCTCTGTCCTGGAGAAGTGCTAGCATATCCCACCAGGAGGGCAGACTCTTGTCTTTGCAGCTAATGGCTTGGGGAAGCCCACCAAGGCACTGGGTCACTGTTTCCAAAGGGGCCACACACTCAGGGCGGCACCCCTGTGCATGCCACCTCACTCTTTACACAAGAATCATGTTGGGGTGAGAAAAAAAAGAGTTTGACACCAAACACAACATAATTCGGACATTCCATAATGGATCTGGCTATCTTGAGTTCTCTCAGTAGCCAGCCCATGTTACTCTGTGGACCACAGGTCACTTACAGCAAACCCTTGTTTTATTGTTTTACAGTTGGGCTATATATGTATGAACATATATATCCACACCTTTAATATAATGTACTCTACCTCCTGGGCTTCGGATGACAACTTTAAGAGTGACTTACTTACATTAAGGCAGTGGTGTGGCTCTACACCACATGGTGAGTGCAGAATAACTCTCGAGGAGACAGGCTGTTCATGCAGGGCTGCAATGGCAGACTTGCAGACACACTTTTACTTGGGTCACACAGGGTGGCACTGTTGCAGCCAGGGTGACCCCTTTACCACCCTTGCCCTGGGTACCACTGGTACCATATTATAGGGACTTATAGGGGGGACAAGTATCTTGCCAATTGGGTGTATCAATTCACATTTCTTTTAGGGGAAAGAGCATGGGCACTGGGGGTTGGTAGCAGGTCCCAGTTCACTATTAGAGACAAACACCAGCATCTAGCAGTCTAAAATTGTGCAAAAAGTGGGTAAAACTTTGAAATAATATAATGAATGCTGATCTCGTTCTTTTTGATTGGCAAATGAATTTTTCTTTTCTCTTTGTGCAAAAGATCTCATTTTAAGTATATCATTCATCAAAAGATAAAAAATACTTTTGTTCTCTCTCTTTCTCTCACACTTTCTCTCTCAAGCTCTTTGTCTCTCTTTCAATCTCTCTCTTCCAGTTTCTCTCTCTCTCCCATTCTGGGACGGAAAACAGAGAGAGAGAGATTCACAATGCAATGGTTTCTCAAATCAAGGATTTCAAACTATCAATGTATCAAAATGTTTGGCTTGAATGTTATATTTATGTTTTGAGGAAGAGCAGTTGAGAGCCATGTTTTGCCTAGTAGTTAACCGCTTAACCGCGGCGCGAATTCCGGCGGTTTTATTAGGTGGGTGGGGCCGCGTCGGCCAACGGACGTGCGCTGCACTACGGAGGTAGTGCTCGCGATGGCCGTTGGCCGACAGAAGCATCGAAGGGGTCAAGGTCCTAGACTCATTCTCTGAAGGTTAAAGGTTTGAGTCTTGAAGACTCAATGGTCATGAGTGTTTTCAAATTCTGGGCAACTAGAAGAAGTCTAACTTTTAAGTTATATAATGAATGGTAATCGAATACTTTTCGATTGGAAAATATATTTTATTTTCTCTTTATCCAAAAATATCTCACTTTACGTATATTATTCAGCAAAGGATAAAAACATTTTGTTCTGTCCCTCTCTCCTTCTCTCTCTCTGTCTCTTTCACTCTGTATCTTTTTATCTCTCTTTCAATCTCTCCCTTCCGCTCTCTCTCTTACTTCCATCCCATTTTGGGATAGGAAATAGAGGGAGAGAGAGAGAGAGAGTGCTTCACAATGTAATGGTTTCTCAAGTCAAGGATTTCAAACTATCAGCATATCAAAATATTTGGTTTGATGTTATACCTATGTATTGAAAAACTACAGTCAAGAGTTGTGTGTGGCCTAGTGTTTGAAGTATTAGACTTTCACTCTGAAGGTTAAAGGTTTGAGTCTTGAAGACTCAATTGTCATAAGTGTTTCCAAATTCTGGGCAGCTAGAGAAAGCCAAACTTCTAAGTTAGAATGGTGTTCTTTTCAATTGGCAAATACATTTTCTGTTCTCTGTGTCCAAAAATATCTCATTATAAGCATATTGTTCACCGAAAGGCTAAAAACATTTTTGTTCTCTCTCTCTATCACTTTATCTCTCTATCAATCTCCCTCATCCTGTCTCTCTCTCTCTCTCTCTTTGTTGTCCATCCCATTCTGGGATGGATGACAGAGAGAGAAAGAGATAAACAATGCAATAATTTCTCTAACCAAGGATTTGAAACTATCAATATATCACATGTTTGGTTGGAAAGTTATGCTTATGTTTTTTGAATCAACAGTCAAGAGTCATGTGTGTTTTAGCTGTTAAGGTCATTGACACTCCTTTGGAATGTTAAGGGTTTGAGTCTTGGGGTTTCAATAGTCAGGTGCATTTTCAAAATCTGGGCACCTACTCAAAGTAAAACCTTTAAGTTATATAATTAATAGTCCAATCCAACCTAAAAAAACTTTATTTCGGTCATCGTGGACCATAAAAGTGCATACACAATAAATTTACACACATAAAACTATGTACTATAAAACAGTCCCCATAAATAGCTATACAAATTAATAGTTTAACAGCGTTAAAGTGCATCACAGGGTACACAATGTGGTAGATCCGGGCAATTCATTACTATAACCAGTCCTCGTCCAGCTACCATGTGTATTTCCCCAAAGTAGAGGCCACATGGGACATAAACAACTGCGCATGCAATTTTGTCAATAGTTAAAACTAATTTCATCAGTGGACATAACGTTAAAACATTAAAAGGAGTAAAAATGTAGGTAAAAAAGAAAACAAATGCGAACAATAAAGACTTTTAAGGCCGAAGTGGCGAGTTTAGAAACACCCAGCGAGTACGCCACATCGAGGTTAAGAATTGAGATTCATCAAAGACAATGGGCATATGAGTACCGTACTTCAGGACTCTAAATGCCGTCACACAATGCACAAACCCTAGATTCCTGCACAGTTGACTAAGCCAGCGCTGTCTAGCTGATGTGTAGCCAGCGCAGAAGAAAAAAACATGGAGCTCAGACTCTTCCTCACAGTTGCAGGCAGGGCACCCTCAAGGTGTAATTTTAGACCATTTGTTAGAGAAAGCACGGAGCGGCAAGGTCCCAAATCTAAACTGGACGTATAATTTCCTTGCCAAGGTTGGTTGGATGTCATCAAGGAAGGGCTCTATTATATACTCGTCTTTGGTTCTCAAGAATTCAGCTGTCAAATGTCCTAAGGCCGAACTCTCCTGGATATCTGCAAGTTTGTACATCCTATAAGATCTCACCAGTTCTGAGCGTGAAATTACAGGGCACACTTCTTCAGGATTACTCCATAAGCTTGATTTACCTAGCATACAAAATACATACTTTAGTTGTACAAACCATGGTATTTTACCTACGCCCGGGAGACTCAGTAGCTCCTTTAGCTCTGACCAATAAACGGCCAGTTCCGGGGTCACCCACAATCTGCGCCAAAAAGTTAGGGGTCTAAGTCCAATCTCATCCCCAGTTGGTCTGATTCCTAGATCCAGACGTAGGTGTGTGAAGGGAGTACTAAGGGGAGGCCTAACATCTGCCTCATAAAATTATTCTCAATCTTACTCAGACTACTAGAAGAGCAATGACCCCATAATTCAGCCACATACATTGTAGCTCCCCTTGCATGCACATTGTCAATCTCTGCTATAGGCCCAGCTGATTTGTAGGAGGAATTTCTATACAATTTTGCAATTCCCCCCACAGTCTGGGCTAGCTTGAGGCTTGCCTTGGCCATTTGCGGCCCCCACTCCAGATTTTTTGTCAAAGTGACACCCAAGTAGTCAAATACCGACACCCACTCAGCATAGTGACATTCAAGCAAGGGTTTGAACGGGATGTGCTAGCTGGGTGAAGAACATAAATTTAGTCTTCTGCATGTTAATCTCCAGCCCCTGTTTTTGCAGAAGGTGACAAAATTATCGAGGATCCTCTGGATACCCATGGGCGACTTTGATAGTAGAAGAGTGTCGTCCGCAAACATCATTGTTGGTACCTTTCTACGTGCTATCTTCGGGGCGTCGTTGTCCTTTACCTCAGTGAGTTGGGTTACCAGTGCATTTATAAATAGGCAAAACAGGGTCGGTGCGAGCACGCACCCCTGCCTTACTCCTCTATTAACTGGAAGTCGGGAGGTTAGTTTGCCACATTTCCCATACCTCACTTGGGCGAAGTTGCCTTCATGCAATCTCATAAGCATACTCAGGAGGTAGAGGGGGATTCCCAGATCTCTAAGTACAACCCATATTTTAACCCTGGGCACCAGATCAAAGGCCGTCTTCAGGTCCACAAATATTAGATAGAGACTGCCACCCTCTATTGTCACCGTTTTCCAATATAAAAGTTGGAGTCTATATATTTGGTCGACGGGGGAAATGTTTTTCCTGAATCCTGCTTGGTATGGGCTCAAGATTTCATGCTCTGTAGGCAAAAGGGGTGAACCCTTTTTAAAGTCTGGGACAAATTCTACCCCAAGCCAAGTGTCAGGGATCGCCATACCTTTCATAATAGCGTTAAATAATACCCATAGGTAGGGTTCTCATATTTTTGGTTCTCTCTGATAGAGATCCCCCGGTAACTTATCCGATCCTGGTGCTTTGCTGTAGGGAAGCTTGCTTATTGGTTTAATACTTCATTCAAAGTGATCCCAGGGACATCTTCATGAAGAGTCCCTGAGGAGATAATGGATGTTTCATCAATTGGGCCAACTGCTTCCTGTGTAGTATATAGAGCCTGAAAATGTGTCTTCCATACATCAGATGCTATATTTGGCTCTACGGCTGGCTTCCCCTCACTACAGCCTGTACTGACTATAGTCCAGAATGCCTTCATATCTTTGTTGGATAGGGCAGTTTTTAGAGCATCCCATCTGTCCAGTTCACAGGTCTTTTTTGCTTGTTGGATGCTATCTCTATACAGCACCTGCGCTTGTTTAATTAGGGGCCTATCCATTGTTTTGATAGCGTCTAACAGAGCCCGTTTATCCTTTAGGCAGTTGTTGTTAAAACAAGATAGTTTAGCCCCTTTTTTCACCCTAGAAGATACCTTTGGATAAAATATATTGACCAGTTTGGATGTCAATTCTGCAACTCTATTGGTGGTTAGTAAAATGCCCTCTGTAGTGGTAGCCTCTCCCATTTCTAGTAAGGTCGGAATAATTGAGAAATATAGAGTGCCAGCTTGTCGGGTGACTGTTCAATTACCACCACCTTATTCTTCTTCTGTTATTAGAGAGTATTTATCTTCTATCTGAGGAGGTACAGCTAGCCATGGCATTTCCCGAATCCGGCATCTCCAGTTCCATTGTCAGAGCATTGTGATCGCTGTTGTGTCGTGGCAGGACAGCGAAATCAACAACCCTTTGCCATAATCTAGTCTCCACTAGAATATAATCCAACAGGGAGGATTGGCCTATTCTATTAAATGTTAACTTCCCCGGTATATCCGATTTAGTGCGGCCATTACTCGCTCTCAGGGAGTGAGTCAATGTGACTGAGTTGATCTGGAGTGCCAGCGGGGACCATGCCTTAATTGGTTGGATTTGTGGGTCTGGGATTAGCCATCGCAAGTACTCCTCGCTGGGAGTTGTATCACTAGGCTCAGCGAGGGGTTCAAATTGACAATTAAAATCCTCCCCCACAATCAGCCATATATTTGTGGGGACAGTAGGAATAAAGAGATTCAATTGGTCAAAGGTCGGGGATTCATGGTTAAGGCTTACAGGCCGAGAATAAACATTAATAAAAGCTATTTTTAACTTAGGGGAAAAAGTAAGTGCTACATACTAGACGTCATTAGACGGGGGCTTCAACTGTTCAACTGTACAACCCAGATGTGAGCCAACCCAAATGAATAAGCCCCCAGACGGTCTGCCCCTTCCCCCCGAGGTGGCAGGGACATTGAATGACGCAAACCCCACCTTTAAAGTGTCTTCCCGTGCCCAAGTTTCTTGAAACATGCAGACATCATATTGGTCCACAAAGAGCCCCCAATCGGGGCAGGACAGTTTGATTTTTAAATCAGCAAAATTCCAGGATAAGACCCTCAGCTTATTACCTAGTTTATGCTTATCAAGGGTACCATCAAGTGTGTAGGTAATGGGAGGTTGAATATCCCTCGTTTGGACCGAGGGATGATTGTCTACTAATCTCATGGGTACACTTGCCCTCAAAATACTATTGCTTAGGGGAGCGGGGGTTTGGGGCAGCTGGTGTTCCAGGCGATTCGTCCCATATCCCTTCTACACCATTGATCATCTGTTGTATTACTGTTTGCTACTCCTTTGGTTCTGCCCCTGACCGAGGCAAATGGTCTGGCTAAGCTGGCCGCTACTAAACTCTTCTAGTTCCCTCGCAGGCCTCGAGCTTCTAGATTCCTGGGCTAGTCTCAGTGTCATTGCTTGTCAATCTACCTCTTCCAGAACCCCAAATCTATTTGTTACTGGTATATTAAATAGCAAGGGTCTGGGAGGTGGGTGCCAGTGGCCCACAATTTGTTGTTCCAGTGGCCACCTGAATTAATAGTGGTCTTATTCTTTTTGATTGGCAAATACATTTTTCTTTTCTTCCTGTCCAAAAAACATCATACTAAGGGCCATAATTACAAGCCCTCACTGCCACCGGAGTGTCACTTTTTTTAACAGTCCTTTGGCGCACTTTGTGTGGCTTAACGCCACCTTGTAAACATGCCCCTTTCCGGCACAGTTTTCTGCGGCAAAGGGACGTGCAATAGGTGTTGCTGTGGACATTCCACCACAACATTAATTGCTTTTTGACACGGCCCCAGATTTTCGAGGCTGAGGCAGCACCAAAAACTAACGCCATGGAATACCAGGCATTAGAATGGTGATACGAGGAGAAATAATTAATTATTTCTCCTTGTTTTTTGCTCTTTCCATGTGTGTTGCAGAAATGCAGCACACATAGAAGCTGCAAATCGCCATTATTGATTGTTTATGTGCAGGAAGTTGTCCTTTCCTGCACATAAACAATCGTCCCTGCAGTGCAGGCACCCTTGCAACATAGCAGCAGAGTGCCTGCACTGGCGCTAAGCTTCTTTTTTGCCCCAGCGCTAGGGCAAACACAGGGGTGCAGCATATTCTTGTGAATGCAGCGCATCCCTGCATTTTGAAAATTTCAGAGCCCGGAGCTGCCAAATTTACTGCAGCTCCGACATTTTATTGTGAATATGTCCCTAAATATATCATTTGCGAAAGGCTAAAAAAACCTTTGTTCTCTCTCTCTCTTCCTCTTGCCCTCTCTCTATCTCTTTATCTCTCTTACAAGCTCTCTTTTCCTGTCTCTCGCTCTCTCTCTCTCTCTCTCTCTCTCTCTCTCTCTCTGTCTTGCATCCCATTCTAGGATGGAAAACAGAAAGAGAGAGCACTTCACAATGCAATGGTTTCTCAAGGCAAGGATTTCAAACTATCAACATTCGAAAATGTTTGGTTTGAATGTTATACTTATGTTTTGAAGTACTACACTCAACAGTGTGTCTCCCCTAATGCTTAAGGTACTAGACACTCACTCTGAAGGTCAAAGGCTTGAGCCTCTCTCAATCATCACGAACGTTTTCAAGTTCTGGACAGCTAGAAAATGTAAAGGTTTTAAGTTATATACTGAATGGCAAATCCAGTTCTTTTCGATTGGCAAATACATGTTCTTTTCTCTGTGTCCCAAAATTTCTCATTTTAAGTATATTCTTCACCAGAGGCTAAATACATTTTGTTCTGTCTATCTATCTTGCCCTCTCTCTCTCTCTTTAAACATCTCTCTTCCTGTCTCTCTCTATCTTCCATCCCGTTCTGGGATGGAGGACAGAGAGAGAGAGATTCACAATGCAACAAATTCCTCAATCAAGTGGTTAAAACTATCAATGTATCAAACTGTTTGGCTTGAATGTTATACTTATGTTTTGAAGAGCAACAGTCAACATTCATATGTGGCTTAGTGGTTAGATTGTAGACTCCCACTGGAAAGGTTAAGGGCTTGATTCTTGGGGCTTTAATAGTGATGTTTGTTTTCAAATTCTGGGCAGCAATTAAAAGGGAAACTTTCCAGTTATATAATGAATGGTGATATCTTTCTTTTCAACAGGCAAATACATTTTTCTTTTCTCTTTGTCCAAAATATCTCAATTTAAGTATACTATTCACCAAAGGCTAAAAACACTTTTGTTTTCTCTCTCTCTCTCTCTCTCTCTCTCTCTCTCTCTCTCTCTCTCTCTCCCTATCTCTCTTTCAATATCTCTCTTCCTATCTCTCTCTCTGTTACATTACGCCCAGGGACCATTTGACCTGCATTTCCTACAGCACAGCTTTCTAAATCATCTCAACTATATTAATTTACTGGCAGAATATTATTCCGTTTAAGAATGGTAAGATTAATATTATTCTGTGAATCTGAGCTCAAATTTACAAAATATCAAATGTAAATAACTGTGGAATATAAAAACAAGTTCCACCCAAGATAATGTTGCTGCCTTTCATTAGTCCTGTCATCAATTCTGTATTTAAATACAGTAAAAGCATGAATCTGTGAAAAGTTAGTTTACAGATCACATTAACTCCACAAATTATATAGTATCAGAACTAAATGATAGTAGATAATTACACGGATTAGGTATCATAATGCCTCGGTTGGCATTTGACTAACTCATATTCTAGATTTAAACAACAACTGGAAGAAAATAATTGAGGCACAACAACTATCACTCAGTGAAACGTTGAATCTTTTTATTTTATTTATTTTTAAACCATTTATTGTATTCCTACCTAATGGGCCATATAGCTCTGCACCACAGAAATAGAAGAATAGTTATATAAGATATTAAATTATAACATAATAAGGCAGGTGAAGGCAATTTACAAATGCAGAATAAATCATGTTTATGGCAAAAGTCTCCTGCACAGCATCATGTTTTTAACTGTGCAGTAGTTGCCTTGGGCATTAGGGAACTTCATTTTTTTTGGTGGGGGGAGGGGGAGTGCAGATACATTTCTGCACTAACTTAAACCAAATGCCAGACCTGCTCAGCCAGATGAGTTATTGCTGCTGGTTTTCCATGTATTGGACTGTGTTGGTGTGGGTGGTAGATATCTGTGTTGAGATTATGCTGCAGTTAGAGATGGGGATCATGGTTAAAAAATGGTTCTATTAAAGAGGAAATGGGGTAATTTTGTTTTACAAGGTGGAATTGTAAGGGTTTTTGTATTGTATTTGTCACTGACTTTCCATCACTGGAGAGGCCAGGTCTTCTGTGCCTCTATCTGCAGAAATGAAGTTACTTTTTTCCAATGGATCTGAATATGGTCCTCCATAAATCTACCTCTCACAAATCATATAATCATTCCCTTCAGGTAAAAACTAGGGTAGCCTTAGCCTCATTTAGAGTCCTGAAAGGGCATTAATTCCTTGAGTTTTGGAGGAAACCTCAAATTCACAGTACAATCCACTGTCTTATTTGTAATGGGGATAGTATTGCAGAGGAAAGTCAGCTGGATGATTCCGCTCTGCATTTACATTTTCCTCCGGAAATTGGAAGATATTCAGATTCTTCTAAACTCCTTTATTATTTAAAATACATTTTCCCGAGATTTTTGTATAATCCAAACATAAGAAAATATAAAAAGTATAATTTGCATGAGCAACCAAGGAAAAAAAGATTGCAAAAAGAAAAAGCAAGTCATATATGTGGGGATGCTTAAGTGACGAAAGAAAATCGATAAGGTAGAATTGTGAAGAATTGAACACATTGTAAGTAATAAAGCGAGGTCATGGTACAGAATTAAGACACTAACATTGAGATATACATTCAATATATACATATAGTGCAAACATGAAATCACTATACATGAGAAATTATTTGAAGACAATCGCTCATTTTTCTTGGATTATGTCAGTTCGTTGAGGATTTGCAATAGAAAGATTCATCTGAAGAAGATTCCTCTAAACTCTAAGTGAGGCTTTTAGTATCCATGTTATCAAAATTAAATACTGTTGAACATTTCTGGTATTGACCAGAATTAGCTAGATGACTCAATAGAAAATAGGTCGATATCCAGGAATGCCCTTTTCATCCAAAACAATTACAGGTACATGTTCTATGACAATGCTTGTCAATAAAGACAGGTTTATGGGCTACAGTGCATTAAGACGCTAGGAATCTACTGAGTTTCCAAGAGGATGGCCTAAATCATAATATTTGTTAATATACATTCAGTACTACACTGACTGCTTGGAGACTACTTTTTATAACTGTATACTACAGTATTCCCTGTTATGTGGGATAAAGAATGTGGATCAACAAGTACCACAATGCACCTTGTTTGATGGAAAATGCACAGGTGTCTACTTGATTGTACCTGCGCATTCTAAGTATTTGCTATGTTTGACATCATCCTGATAGGCAAACAGCTGTGAGTTGTATGATCAGACATGTTGTGCTTTAAGTAGAACAAGGGGCACACATCTGTTAATATTGCTTTGGACACTGGATGACAATATTGCTCACTGAAGACATTGCCTCTGGTTAAAATGTTCTTAAGCAGCTCTTCCATGGTGATTGGGGGGTGGTGGTTGGGTGTTAGGGCCACCCCCATTTCAAGCTCCTTTATTTGTTCTGTTGGCTAACATATCCTGTGTATGGCTGTGCAGGTTGTTCCACATCTTCCTAATCTCCTTAACTGTCCCTTTGGTAACACCAAAAGCTTTTTTTAGACAGATTTGTTTCTTTTCTGGCTTTGGATTTACCAGTGAGGCTTTCTTGAAGAGTTTATCGTTTTCACTCACGCATTCCTGCAAAAAAAGTCCCACTTTTTTTCTAAACTTTTTCTTCCTTTTCCTTCCACATTTCTTCTTTTAATATGACTTTTCACTTGCCATTCTTTCTTTCAGTTCTCTGCTGCTCCTGTTATAATCCCATCTGCTTTCCAAAACTGCTAGGTGCAACAGGTGGTACACTTCCTCAGTTGTAATGTCACCGGTGACTGCTGATGCGATGGTCACAATTTCCTCTGCCTCTGAATCACTATTTGTGAATCAATATATTGCAAGTACAAATCTTTATGGCTCATTAGCCTGTCAATTACTCTTTATACAAGAGGTTTAGGATTCACTAGCAAAGAGTTTGACACCAAACACGACATAATTCGGACATTCCATAATGGATCTGGCTATCTTGAGTTCTCTCAGTAGCCAGCCCATGTTACTCTATGAACCACAGGTCACTTACAGCAAAACCTTGTTTTATTGTTTTACAGAGTTACAGTTGGGCTATATATGTATGAACATATATATCCACACCTTTAATATAATTTACTCTACCTCCTGGACTTCGGATGACAACTTTAAGAGTGACTTACTTACATTAAGGCAGTGGTGTGGTTCTACAGCACATGGTGTGTGCAGAGTCACTCTCGAGGAGACAGGCTGCTCATGCAGGGCTGCAATGGCAGAGTTGCAGACACACTTTTACTTGGGTCACGTAGGGTTTGCACAATCAGTGCTGCAGCCAGGGTGACCCCTTTACCACCCTTGCCCTGGGTACCACTGGAACCATATAGTAAGGACTTATACGGGGGACAAGTACCTTGCCAATTGGGTGTACCAATTCACATTTCTTTTAGGGGAAATAGCATGGGCACTGGGGCTTGGTAGCAGGTCCCAGTGCACTATTAGAGACAAACACCAGCATCTAGCAGTCTAAAATGGTGCAAAAAGTGGGGTGGGGTCTGCAAAGAATCTCAGTTTCCAGCACAATATCTTCCTCTCTCTTTCTCTCTCTCTCTCTCTCTCTCTCTCTCTCTCTCTCTCTCTCTCTCTATCTTCAATCCCGTTCAGGGATGGAAGACAGAGAAAGAGAAATTCACAGTGCAATTGAAATCAAGGATTTTAAACTATAAATGTATCAAAATGTTTGGTTCGAATCTTATACTTACATTTTGAGGTGCAACAGTTAAGAGTGTTTGTGGCTTAGCAGTTAAGGTCGAAGACACTCACTCGCATCGAGTGTTAGGGTTTCATTCGGCATGTGCAATTTCAAATGCTGCCATATACTAAAAGTATAACTTCGAAATAATATAATAAATGTTGATCTCGTTCTTTTTGATTGGCAAATACATTTTTCTTTTCTCTTTGTGCAAAATATCTCATTTTAAGTATATCATTTATCAAAAGATAAAAAATACTTTTGTTTTCTCTCTTTCTCACACACTTTCTCTCTCTAGCTCTTTGTCTCTATTTCAATCTCTCTCTTCCTGTCTCTCTCCCTCTTCCATTCTGGGATGGAAAACAGAGAGAGAGAGATTCACCATGCAATGGTTTCTCAAATCAAGGATTTCAAACTATCAATGTATCAAAATGTTTGGTTTGAATGTTATATTTATGTTTTGAGGAAGAGCAGTTGAGAGCCATGTTTTGCCTAGTGGTTAAGGTCCTAGACTCATGCTCTGAAGGTTAAAGGTTTGAGTCTTGAAGGCTCAATGGTCATGAGTGTTTTCAAATTCTGGGCAACTAGTAGAAGTCTATCTTTTAAGTTATATAATGAATGGTAATCCAATACTTTTCGATTGGAAAATATATTTTCTTTTCTCTTTATCCAAAAATATCTCAATTTAAGTACATTATTCAGCAAAGGCTAAAAACATTTTGTTTTGTCCCTCTCTCCTTCTCTCTCTCTCTGTCTCTTTCACTCTCTTTCAATCTCTCCCTTCCGCTCTCTCTCTTACTTCCATCCCATTTTGGGATGGGAAACAGAGAGAGAGAGCTTCACAATGTAATGGTTTCTCAAGTCAAGGATTTCAAACTATCATCATATCAAAATGTTTGATTTGATGCTATACCTATGTATTGAAAAACTACAGTCAAGAGTTGTGTGTGGCCTAGTGGTTGAAGTATTAGACTTTCACTCTGAAGGTTAAAGGTTTGAGTCTTGAAGACTCAATTGTCATAAGCGTTTCCAAATTCTGGGCAGCTAGAGAAAGCCAAACTTCTAAGTTAGAATGGTGTTCTTTTCAATTGGCAAATACATTTTCTGTTCTCTTTGTCCAAAAATATCTCATTATAAGCATATTGTTCACCGAAAGGCTAAAAACATTTTTCTTCTCTCTCTCCCTCTCTCTCTCTCTCTCTCGCTCTCTCTCTCTCTATCACTTTTTCCCTCTATCAATCTCCCTCTTCCTGTCTCTCTCTCTCTCTTTGTTGTCCATCCCATTCTGGGCTGGATGACAGAGAGAGAAAGAGATAAACAATGCAATAATTTCTCTAACCAAGGATTTGAAAATATCAATATATCACATGTTTGGTTGGAAAGTTATGCTTATGTTTCATGAATCAACAGTCAAGAGTCATGTGTGTTTTAGCTGTTAAGGTCATTGACACTCCTTTGTTATGTTAAGTGTTTGAGTCTTGGGGCTTCAATAGTCAGGTGCATTTTCAAAATCTGGGCACCTACTCAATGTAAAACTTTTAAGTTATATAATTAATAGTCCAATCCAATCCAAAAAAACTTTATTTCCGTCATCGTGGACCATAAAAGTGCATACACAATAAATTTACACACATAAAACTATGTACTATAAAACAGTCCCCATAAATAGCTATACAAATTAATAGTTTAACAGCGTTAAAGTGCATCACAGGGTACACAAGGTGGTAGATCCGGACAATTCATAACTATAACCAGTCCTCGTCCAGCTACCATGTGTTTTTCCCCTATGTAGAGGCCACATGGGACATAAACAGCTGCGCATTCAATTTTGTCAATAGTTAAAACTCATTTCATCAGCAGACATAACGATAAAACATTAAAAGGAATAAAAATGTAGGTAAAAAAGTAAACAAATGCGAACAATACAGACTTTTAAGGCCGAAGTGGCGAGTTTAGAAAAATCCAGCGAGCACGCCACATCGAGGTTAAGAATTGAGATTCAGCAAAGACAATGGGCATATGAGTACCGTACTTCAGGACTCTAAATGCCGTCACACAATGCACAAACCCTAGATTCCTGCACAGTTGACTAAGCCAGCGCTGTCTAGCTGATGTGTAGCCAGGGCAGAAGAAAAAAACATGGAGCTCAGACTCTTCCTCACAGTTGCAGGCAGGGCACCTTCAAGGTGTAATTTTAGACCATTTGTTAGAGAAAGCACGGAGCGGCAAGGTCCCAAATCTAAACTGGACGTATAATTTCCTTGCCAAGGTTGTTTGGATGTCATCCAGGAAGGGCTCTATTATATACTCATCTTTGGTTCTCAAGAATTCAGCTGTCAAATGTCCTAAGGTCGAACTCTCCTGGATATCTGCAAGTTTGTACATCCTATAAGTTCCCACCAGTTCTGAGCGTGAAATTACAGGGCACACTTCTTCAGTATTACTTCATAAGCCTGATTTACCCAGCCTACAACATACATCCTTTACTTGTACAAGCCATGGTATTTTACCTACACCCGGGAGACTCAGTAGCTCCTTTAGCTCTGACCAATAAACTGCCAGTTCCGGGGTCACCCACAATCTACGCCAAAACGTTAGGGGTCTAAGTCCAATCTCATCCCCAATTGGTCTGATTCCTAGATCCAGACATAGGTGTGTGAGGGGAGTACTAAGGGGAGGTCTAACATCTGCCTCATAAAATTATTCTCTATCTTACTCAAACTACTAGAAGAGCAATGACCCCATAATTCAGCCCCATACATTGTAGCTCCCCTTGCTTGCACTTTGTAAAACTCTGCTATAGACCCAGCTGGTTTGTAGGAGGAATTTCTATACAATTTTGCAATTCCCCCCACAGTCTGGGCTATCTTGAGGCTTGCCTTGGCCATTTGCGGCCCCCACTCCAGATTTTTTGTCAAGGTGACACCCAGGTAGTCAAATACACCCTCTCAAGCATAGTGCCATTCAAGCAAGGGTTAGAACCGGATGTGATAGCTGGGTGAAGACCATAAATTTAGTCTTCTGCATGTTAATCTCCAGCCTGTTTTTGCAGAAGGTGACAAAACTATCGAGGATCCTCTGGATACCCATGGGCGACTTTGATAGTAGAAGAGTGTCGTCCACAAACATCATAGCTGGTACCTTTCTACTTGCTACCTTCGGAGCGTCATTGTCCTTTACCTCATTGAGTTGGGTGACTAGTGTGTTTATAAATAGGCAAAACAGGGTCGGTGCGAGCACGCACCCCTGCCTTACTCCTCTATTAACTGGAAGTCGGGAGGTTAGTTTGCCACATTTCCCATACCTCACTTGGGCGAAGTTGCCTTCATGCAATCTCATAAGCATACTCAGGAGGTAAAGGGGGATCCCCAGATCTCTAAGTACACCCCATAATTTAACTCTGGGCACCAGATCAAAGGCTGTCTTCAGGTCCACAAATATTAGATAGAGACTGCCACCCTCTATTGTCACTGTTTTCCAATATAAAAGTTGGAGTCTATATATTTGGTCGATGGGGGAAATGTTTTTCCTGAATCCTGCTTGGTATGGGCTCAAGATTTCATGCTCTTCCATCCACGCCTGAAGGCGATCAAGGAATACCCGTGCAAACAGTTTCTGGGTGACATCAATCAAACTGATCGGCCTATAGTTTGTAGGCAAAAGGGGTGAACCCTTTTTAAAGACTGGGACAAATTCTGCCCCAAGCCAAGTGTCAGGGATCGCCATACCTTTCATAATAGCGGTAAATAATGCCCATAGGTAGGGTCCCCATATTTTTTGGTTCTCTCTGAAAGAGATCTCCTGGTAACTTATCCAATCCCGGTGCTTTGCCGAAGGGAAGCTTGCTTATTGGTTTAATACTTCATTCAAAGTGATCCCAGGGACCTCTTCATGAATAGTCCCTGAGGAGATTATGGATGTTTCATCAATTGGGCCAACTGCTTCCTGTGCAGTATATAGAGCCTGAAAATGTGTCTTCCATATATCAGATGCTGTATTTGGCTCTACGGCTGGCTTCCCCTCACTACAGCCTGTACTGACTATAGTCCATAATGCCTTCATATCCTTGTTGAATAGGGCAGTTTTTAGAGCATCCCATCTGTCCAGTTCACAGGTCTTTTTTGCTTATTGGATGCTATCTCTTTACAGCACCTGCGTTTGTTTAATTAGGGGCCTATCTATTGCTTTGATAGCATCTAACAGAGCCCGTTTATCCTTTCGGCAGTTGTTGTTAAAACAAGATCGTTTAGCCCCTTTTTTCACCCTAGAAGATACCTTTGGATGCATCCAATTCTGCAACTCTATTGGTGGTTAGTAAAATGCCCTCTGTAGTGGTAGCCTCTCCAATTTCTAGTAAGGTCGGAATAATTGATGAATATAGTGTGGCCAGCTTGTCTGGTGACTGTTCAATTACCCCCCACCTTCTTCTTCTTCTGTTATTAGAGAGTATTAATCTTCTATCTGAGGAGGTACAGCTAGCCATGGCATTTCCCGAGTCTGGCATCTCCAGTTCCATGGTTGGAGCGTTGTGATCGCTGTCGTGTCGTGGCAGGACAGGGAAATCAACAACCCTTTGCCATAGCCTAGTCTCCACTATGATATAATCTAACAGGGAGGATTGGCCTATTCTATTAAATGTTAACTTCCCCGGTATATCCAATTTAGTGCAGCCATTACACGCTCTAAGGGAGTGAGTCAATGTGACTGAGTTGATCTGGAGTGCCAGCGGGGACCATGCCTTAATTGGTTGGATTTGTGGGTCTGGGATTAGCCATCGCAAGTCCTCCTTGCTGGGAGCTGTATCACTAGGCTCAGCGAGGGGTTCAAATTGACAATTAAAATCCTCCTCCACAATCAGCCATATATTTGTGGGGACAGTAGGAATAAAGAGATTCAATTGGTCAAAGGTCGGGGATTCATGGCTAAGGCTTACAGGCCGAGAATAAACGTTAATAAAAGCTATTTTTAACTTAGGGGAAAAAGTGAGTGCTACATCCTAGACGTCATTAGACGGGGGCTTCAACTATTCAACTGTACAACCCAGATGTGAGCCAACCCAAATGCATAAGCCCCCAGACGGTCTGCCCCTTCCCCCGAGGTGGCAGGGACATTGAATGATGCAAACCCCACCCTTAAAGATTCTTCCCGTGCCCAAGTTTCTTGAAACATGCAGACATCATATTGGTCCACAAAGAGCCCCCAATCGGGGCAGGACAGTTTGATTTTTAACTAAGCAACGTTCCAGGATAAGACCCTCAGCTTATTACCTAGTTTATGCTTATCAAGGGTACCATCAAGTGTGTAGGTAATGGGAGGTTGAATATCCCTCGTTTGGACCGAGGGATGATTGTCTACTAATCTCATGGGTACACTTGCCCTCAAAATACTATTGCTTAGGGGAGCAGGGGTTGGGGCAGCTGGTGTTCCAGGCGATTCTTCCCATATCCCTTCTACACCATTGATCATCTGTTGTATTACTGGTTGCTACTCCTTTGGTACTGCCCCTGCCCCGAGGCAAATGGTCTGGCTAAGCTGGCCGCTACTAAACTCTTCTAGTTCCCTCACAGACCTCGAGCTTCTAGATCCCTGGGCTAGTCTCAGTGTCATTGCTTGTCAATCTACCTCTTCCAGAACCCCAAATCTATTTGTTACTGGTATATTAAATAACAAGGGTCTGGGAGGTGGGTGCCAGCGGCCCACAATTTGTTGTTCCAGTGGCCACCTGAATTAATAGTGGTCTTGTTCTTTTTGATTGGCAAATACATTTTTCTTTTCTTTCTGTCCCAAACATATCATACTAAGGGCCATAATTACAAGCCCTCACTGCCACCGGAGTGTCACTTTTTTGACAGTCCTTTGGCGCACTTTGTGTGGCTTAACGTCACCTTGTAAATATGCTCCTTTCCGGCGCAGTCCTCTGCGGCAAAGGGGCGTGCAATGGGTGTTGCTGTGGACATTCTACCACAACATTAATTGCTTTTTGACACTGCCCCAGATTTACAAGGCTGAGGCAGCACCAAAAACTAATGCCATGGAATACCAGGCATTAGAATGGTGATACGAGGAGAAATTATTCATTATTTTTTCTTGTTTTTTTCTCTTTCCATGTGTTTTGCAGAAAAGCAGCACACATTGAAGGTGCAAATCGTCATCATTGATTGTTTATGTGCAGGAAGTTGTCCCTTCCTGCACATAAACAATCGTCCCTGCAGTGCAGGCACCCTTGCAACATAGCAGCAGAGTGCCTGCACTGGCGCTAAGCAGCTTTTTTGCCCCAGGGCTAGGGCAAACACAGGGGTGCACCATATTCTTGTGAATGCAGCGAATCCCTGCATTTTGAAAATTTCAGAGCCCGGTGCTGCCAAATTTGGCGCAGCTCCGACATTTTATTTTGAATATGTCCCTAAATATATCATTCGCTAAAGGCTAAAAAAAACCTTTGTTCTCTCTCTCTCTCTTCCTTTTGCCCTCTCTCTATCTCTTTATCTCTCTTACAAGCTCTCTTTTCCTGTCTCTCTCTCTCTCTCTCTGTCTTGCATCCCATTCTGGGATGGAAAACAGAAAGAGAGAGCGCTTCACAATGCAATGGTTTCTCAAGTCAAGTATTTCAAACTATCAACATTCGAAAGTGTTTGGTTTGAATGTTATACTTATGTTTTGAAGAACTACACTCAACAGCGTGTGTGTCCTAATGCTTAAGGTACTAGACTCTGACTCTGAAGGTCAAAGGCTTGAGTATCTCTCAATCGTCATGAGCGTTTTCAAGTTCTGGACAGCTGGAAAAAGTAAAGTATAGCTATATATTGAATGACAAATCCAGTTCTTTTCAAACTATCAACATTCGAAAATGTTTGGTTTGAATGTTATACTTATGTTTTGAAGAACTACACTCAACAGCGTGTGTGTCCTAATGCTTAAGGTACTAGACTCTCACTCTGAAGGTCAAAGGCTTGAGTATCTCTCAAACGTCATGAGCGTTTTCAAGTTCTGGACAGCTAGAAAAAGTAAAGTATAGTGTTGGACTTGGCCCATTTTGGCAGGTTCACCCCTAAACTTTTTGCCTTGTATGTTAGTAGTTTTAAGTCTCTGGGCACTTTAGCACTGTGGTCCAGTGTAAAGTGCGTGCGCGCTGTGTGCGTGTGTGGTGAGACTGGCCTGCCCTCCCATAGGAATGCATTGAGGATGAGTGTGTCAGTGGTAATTCCTGGTATGAGGGGAGTGCAGGGTCGAGTTTAGTATGTGCGAACTCGTGAGAATAAATGCTGCGCAATGGTGTGCGCAGATTTATGGTGACTGGTAGAGAAATGCCACTTCTAGAAGTTAAATGCAAAAACAACAGTTGATGGACAGAATTCAGAACAATGTCATACATTCACCCCAGCAAAACACACAAGATGATGGACGGAATGCTGCACATTGGCAAACATTCACCCCCAGTCACAGATCTGGGTTTAATCCATCGTTATTTTGCTTCACCACGCCACCCCAGATCAGACATAGCCATATGCAAATCAGTCTTGACCCTGTGCCTCATGGGAACAGTCCAGACCGAACTGCCAAGCCATGTCTTCCCTGGACCGGAATCAAGCATCCTAGGACCGGTTTCAGGCTATCAGCCTTCATCAGCCAGGATAGCTTGACTCCAGTGGCGTAGTGAGCACGGGACCCACGTCTGGGCATACCCTTCCCACTTAGGGCGAAATGCAAAACACACAAGATGATGGACGGAATGCTGCACATTGGCAAACATTCACCCTCAGTCACAGATCTGGGTTTAATCCATCGTTATTTTGCTTCACCACGCCACCCCAGATCAGACATAGCCATATGCAAATCAGTCTTGACCCTGTGCCTCATGGGAACAGTCCAGACTGAACTGCCAAGCCATGTCTTCCCTGGACCGGAACCAAGCATCCTAGGACCGGTTTCAGGCTATCAGCCTTCATCAGCCAGGATAGCTTGACTCCAGTGGCGTAGTGAGCACGGGACCCACGTCTGGGCATACCCTTCCCACTTAGGGCGAAATGCAAAACACACAAGATGATGGACGGAATGCTGCAGATTGGCAAACATTCACCCCCAGTCACAGATCTGGGTTTAATCCATCGTTATTTTGCTTCACCACGCCACCCCAGATCAGACATAGCCATATGCAAATCAGTCTTGACCCTGTGCCTCATGGGAACAGTCCAGACCGAACTGACAAGCCATGTCTTCCCTGGACTGGAATCAAGCATCCTAGGACCGGTTTCAGGCTATCAGCCTTCATCAGCCAGGATAGCTTGACTCCAGTGGCGTAGTGAGCACGGGACCCACGTCTGGGCATACCCTTCCCACTTAGGCGAAATGCAAAACACACAAGATGATGGACGGAATGCTGCACATTGGCAAACATTCACCCCCAGTCACAGATCTGGGTTTAATCCATCGTTATTTTGCTTCACCACGCCACCCCAGATCAGACATAGCCATATGCAAATCAGTCTTGACCCTGTGCCTCATGGAAACAGTCCTGCCCGAACTGCCAAGCCAGGTCCTCCCTGGACTGGAAACAAGCATCCTAGTCCGGTTTCAGGGTTTCACCCCTCTTCAGCCAGGATAGCTTTATTCCAGTGGCATGGAGAGCACGGGACCCACGTCTGGGCATACCCGTCCCACTCGGGGTGACAAATGCAAAAACAACAGTTGATGGACAGAATGCAGAACAATGTCATACATTCACCCCAGAACAGAGATCTGGGCCTAAATCCATCGTTTTTTTTGCTCACCATGCCATTCCAGTTTGAACCCAGCCATATGCAAATCAGTCTTGACCCTGTGCCTCATGGGAACAGTCCAGCCCGAACTGCCAAGCCAGGTCCTCCCTGGACTGGAAACAAGCATCCTAGGACCGGTTTCGGGGTTTCACCCCTCTTCAGCCAGGATAGCTTTATTCCAGTGGCATGGAGAGCACGGGACCCACGTCTGAGCATACCCGTCCCACTCGGGGTGACAAATGCAAAAACAACAGTTGATGGACAGAATGCAGAACAATGTCATACATTCACCCCAGTACAGAGATCTGGGCCTAAATCCATCGTTTTTTTTGCTCACCATGGCATTCCAGTTTGAACCCAGCCATATGCAAATCAGTCTTGACCCTGTGCCTCATGGGAACAGTCCAGCCCCAACTGCCAAGCCAGGTCCTCCCTGGACTGGAAACAAGCATCCTAGGACCGGTTTCGGGGTTTCACCCCTCTTCAGCCAGGATAGCTTTATTCCAGTGGCATGGAGAGCACGGGACCCACGTCTGGGCATACCCGGCCCACGTCTGGGCATACCCGTCCCACTCGGGGTGACAAATGCAAAAACAACAGTTGATGGACAGAATGCAGAACAATGTCATACATTCACCCCAGTACAGAGATCTGGGCCTAAATCCATCGTTTTTTTTGCTCACCATGCCATTCCAGTTTGAACCCAGCCATATGCAAATCAGTCTTGACCCTGTGCCTCATGGCATCGCTTTGTTCACCCTAAGTTGGCAGGGTATGCCCAGACGTGGGTCCCTTGCTCACTTTGCCACTGGATTCAAGCTAGCCTGACTGATGACGGCTGAATAGCCAGAAACCGGTCCCAGGATGCTTGTTTCCGGTCCAGGGAAGACATGGCTTGGCAGTTCGGGCTGGACTGTTCCCATGAGGCACAGGGTCAGACTGATTTGCATATGTCCATGTCTGAACTGGGGTGGTGGAGTGAGCTAAAGAATGATGATGGATTAAACCCAGATCAGTTGACTGGGGGTGAGTGTTTGATTTGCTCAAGCGCTCCGTCCATCATCCCTTTTGGTATCGCTTTGTTCGCCCTAAGTTGGCAGGGTATGCCCAGACGTAGGTTCCTTGCTCACTTTGCCACTGGATTCAAGCTAGCCTGGCTGATGACGGCTGAATAGCCAGAAACCGGTCCCAGGATGCTTGTTTCCGGTCCAGGGAAGACATGGCTTGGCAGTTCGGGCTGGACTGTTCCTATGAGGCACAGGGTCAGACTGATTTGCATATGGCCATGTCTGAACTGGGGTGGTGGAGTGAGCTAAAGAATGATGATGGATTAAACCCAGATCAGTTGACTGGGGGTGAGTGTTTGATTTGCTCAAGCGCTCCGTCCATCATCCCCTTTGGTATCGCTTTGTTCGCCCTAAGTTGGGAGGGTATGCCCAGACGTGGGTCCCTTGCTCACTTTGCCACTGGATTCAAGCTAGCCTGGCTGATGACGGCTGAATAGCCAGAAACCGGTCCTGGGATGCTTGTTTCCGGTCCAGGGAAGACATGGATTGGCAGTTCGGGCTGGACTGTTCCCATGAGGCACAGGGTCAGACTGATTTGCATATGGCCATGTCTGAACTGGGGTGGTGGAGTGAGCTAAAGAATGATGATGGATTAAACCCAGATCAGTTGACTGGGGGTGAGTGTTTGATTTGCTCAAGCGCTCCATCCATCATCCCCTTTGGTATCGCTTTGTTCGCCCTAAGTTGGCAGGGTATGCCCAGACGTGGGTCCCTTGCTCACTTTGCCACTGGATTCAAGCTAGCCTGGCTGATGATGGCTGAATAGCCAGAAACCGGTCCCAGGATGCTTGTTTCCGGTCCAGGGAAGACATGGCTTGGCAGTTTGGGCTGGACTGGACTGTTCCCATGAGGCACAGGGTCAGACTGATTTGCATATGGCCATGTCTGAACTGGGGTGGTGGAGTGAGCTAAAGAATGATGATGGATTAAACCCAGATCAGTTGACTGGGGGTGAGTGTTTGATTTGCTCAAGCGCTCCGTCCATCATCCCCTTTGGCATCGCTTTCTTCGCCCTAAGTTGGCAAGGTATGCCCAGACGTGGGTCCCTTGCTCACTTTGCCACTGGATTCAAGCTAGCCTGACTGATGATGGCTGAATAGCCAGAAACCGGTCCCAGGATGCTTGTTTCCGGTCCAGGGAAGACATGGCTTGGCAGTTCGGGCTGCACTGTTCCCATGAGGCACAGGGTCAGACTGATTTGCATATGTCCATGTCTGAACTGGGGTGGTGGAGTGAGCTAAAGAATGATGATGGATTAAACCCAGATCAGTTGACTGGGGGTGAGTGTTTGATTTGCTCAAGCGCTCCGTCCATCATCCCTTTTGGTATCGCTTTGTTCACCCTAAGTTGGCAGGGTATGCCTAGACGTAGGTTCCTTGCTCACTTTGTCACTGGATTCAAGCTAGCCTGGCTGATGATGGCTGAATAGCCAGAAACCGGTCCCAGGATGCTTGTTTCCGGTCCAGGGAAGACATGGCTTGGCAGTTCGGGCTGGACTGTTCCCATGAGGCACAGGGTCAGACTGATTTGCATATGGCCATGTCTGAACTGGGGTGGTGGAGTGAGCTAAAGAATGATGATGGATTAAACCCAGATCAGTTGACTGGGGGTGAGTGTTTGATTTGCTCAAGCGCTCCGTCCATCATCCCCTTTGGTATCGCTTTGTTCGCCCTAAGTTGGGAGGGTATGCCCAGACGTGGGTCCCTTGCTCACTTTGCCACTGGATTCAAGCTAGCCTGGCTGATGACGGCTGAATAGCCAAAAACCGGTCCCGGGATGCTTGTTTCCGGTCCAGGGAAGACATGGATTGGCAGTTCGGGCTGGACTGTTCCCATGAGGCACAGGGTCAGACTGATTTGCATATGGCCATGTCTGAACTGGGGTGGTGGAGTGAGCTAAAGAATGATGATGGATTAAACCCAGATCAGTTGACTGGGGGTGAGTGTTTGATTTGCTCAAGCGCTCCGTCCATCATCCCCTTTGGTATCGCTTTGTTCGCCCTAAGTTGGCAGGGTATGCCCAGACGTGGGTCCCTTGCTCACTTTGCCACTGGATTCAAGCTAGCCTGGCTGATGATGGCTGAATAGCCAGAAACCGGTCCCAGGATGCTTGTTTCCGGTCCAGGGAAGACATGGCTTGGCAGTTTGGGCTGGACTGGACTGTTCCCATGAGGCACAGGGTCAGACTGATTTGCATATGGCCATGTCTGAACTGGGGTGGTGGAGTGAGCTAAAGAATGATGATGGATTAAACCCAGATCAGTTGACTGGGGGTGAGTGTTTGATTTGCTCAAGCGCTCCGTCCATCATCCCCTTTGGTATCGCTTTGTTCGCCCTAAGTTGGCAGGGTGTGCCCAGACGTGGGTCCCTTGCTCACTTTGCCATTGGATTCAAGCTAGCCTGGCTGATGACGGCTGAATAGCCAGAAACCGGTCCCAGGATGCTTGTTTCCGGTCCAGGGAAGACATGGCTTGGCAGTTCGGGCTGGACTGTTCCCATGAGGCACAGGGTCAGACTGATTTGCATATGGCCATGTCTGAACTGGGGTGGTGGAGTGAGCTAAAGAATGATGATGGATTAAACCCAGATCAGTTGACTGGGGTGAGTGTTTGATTTGCTCAAGCGCTCCGTCCATCATCCCCTTTGGTATCGCTTTGTTCGACCTAAGTTGGCAGGGTATGCCCAGACGTGGGTCCCTTGCTCACTTTGCCACTGGATTCAAGCTAGCCTGGCTGATGACGGCTGAATAGCCAGAAACCGGTCCCAGGATGCTTGTTTCCGGTCCAGGGAAGACATGGCTTGGCAGTTCGGGCTGGACTGTTCCCATGAGGCACAGGGTCAGACTGATTTGCATATGGCCATGTCTGAACTGGGGTGGTGGAGTGAGCTAAAGAATGATGATGGATTAAACCCAGATCAATTGACTGGGGGTGAGTGTTTGATTTGCTCAAGCGCTCCGTCCATCATCCCCTTTGGTATCACTTCTAGAAGTTGTCATTTCTGTGTGCTCTGTGTCTGCCTGCCTGATGTGAATTGCATGTCTGGCTTGTGAGTGACAGGGGCTGGGAGGTGTGTGTGGCTCGAGGAGGGGCAGGGTGAGTCAGCGCAGGGCTGAATGGAGAGATCTCCATGTAGATGGGTGGGAGGAGTTGCACCTGGGACCTGAATAGGGCTGTGCCTTCCCTCTACAATGCTGGCTCCACCTCCTGTGGTGCGTCTGATGTCCCTAGCCTACACTCTGAAAAGGAAGAGGAGCTTGCCCAAAACAAAGTGCTCCAAATCCCCCCATAACCAGTTCTGACTGGTATCCCCAAGCCCTGTGCTGTGACACAAAATGATTTGGTGTATAAAAGAAGGGGCTGTGACTCCAGAAAAATGTTCAGTGCCTGTTCTGTTCTGATCCTGATGGAGGGGGGGGGCTTGCTGCTGCTGCTGGGGCCCAGGAGGGACCGCCATGGGGGCTGCCTCCCTGCTGGAGGGCCCTGTGTGCTGGCCCCTGGGCCCAGCTCTGCCCCTGAACCCCTTCCTGGGACTTTGGCCTCTAGCGCCCTGTGAGCACTTTACTTTTATTTCTTAGAAGCTCTTTTCATAGCGCTGTGCTCCCTGCAGCTGAGGAGGAGCACTTCTACCTTCTACTTTGCAGCACGGAGCTGCGATCCCTTTTAGAGGGAATCCCCGGCGTAGGGATTCCCCCGCATTGTGGGGTTCTGGCGGGTGCCCACCCCGCTGTGTATGCCGCAAATTAACTTTAGTCTAATGCGGGAGCCCACCCCGCGTTTCACCGCCGCAGCCCGGGCCGTTATCAAAGCCTTCTCCGGGCCGCTCTCGGCGCGACCCGG
Organism: Calotriton arnoldi; assembly: GCA_963921515.1. NCBI lineage: Eukaryota > Metazoa > Chordata > Amphibia > Caudata > Salamandridae > Calotriton > Calotriton arnoldi. The sequence continues at coordinate 2,328,141 of CAWUFW010001811.1, read as the reverse complement.
AAGTCAGCCAACCTTGCCTGCGACGTGGGCGGGGCCGGCGGCAGGACCGGAAGTTATGGCTGTGACAGTGCGGGGCTCCCGTGAGCCGATGGGAGCCCCGGTGTGCAGAGCGAGGGAGAACGGGAGCCCACCCCACCTCCCGGAGCACCACAGAGAAGTCCCGGGTCCCAGGAGGGTGCCCGGGTGAAGAGTAAAGGCGGCCGAGGCCGCCGACGCCAGCGAGGCTCTCAGGAGTGAGAGAGCCCCGCCTGCCGCCCTCGGTGTCCGGAGTAAAGAGGAGCGCCTCCCCAGACCAGTCCGGTGAGTGGGGGCTCCAGGGGGGCACATGGTTGGTGCCGACCGCGGCACCATGACGGTGGAAGTACAGGGTCAGATCGGCCCCGGATGTCAGCGGGCCGCTCCAACGAGGCGGGCATGTTTTGTTTTAGAGCCCGTGTGGCTCCCACCTTGGGCAAAATTGTTTTTGAGCCCAGTATCGCTCCAACGTTGGGCGCAGTCACTTTTAGAGCCAGTCCAGGCACAGATGTGCCAGGCCCCCATGCAATCTACCGCCGCAATGTCTTGGCCATCATTTCTTGCGGGGCACAGTCGGTGCCCAGGCCCCATCTTGATTTCCCAGCTGCCCAGCAAGTAGTGGGCAGCTGCAACGTTTAGGCCACTTATTCCTTGGGGGCAGTTCTGATTGAGTTAGGAGTGAGATGCACTCCCTTTGCCCCATACTTGCACAGCTGCGCAGCAGTTAGTGCCAGCTGCTACGTCTAGGTCTGCGCAAATGCGTGCCTGGATTCTGCTGCATTTGCAGCGCCCTGACATTAGATTAGATTAGATTAGAATACTTGTAAAGCGCATGGCTGCCTCGGCAATGAGGCGTCCCAGCGCTGAAGCAAGACTGAGTGGGGAGCAAGCAAGAAATTAAAGTTGAGAGAAAAGCCAGGTCTTCACAAGCCGTCTGAAGGCCTGGTGATCAGAATTGCTGCGGATATGAAGAGGGAGAGAATTTCATAAGGCGGGAGCCAGTCGCCTGAAAGAGCGCCCACCAGATCTGGTCCTTCGTATACGTGGGATTCGTGCAAGGATCTGGTTTGCCGAGCGCAGCACTCGCGATGGAGAATAAAGGGCGCACAGGTCGCTCAGAATATCTGGGCCGATGCCTGTCAGAATCTTGTGCATGATGCAGAGCGCCTTAAAACGCACTCGATGTTCAAGGGGCAGCCAGTGCAGGCGATGGAGGAGGTTGGAAGCATGGCTGTACTTGGGGAAGGCGAAAATGGCACGTGCTGCAGCGTTCTGGACCCGCTGTAGTCGGTTCAGCACAGATTTATTGGAGCCCAGGAGGAGCACATTGCAGTAGTCCAATCGGGCCAGTATAGAGGCTTGGATGATCAGCTGACGCGTTTGGGCGTCAAATAGACCAAGTATCGATTTAAGGCCACGCAGTAGCCCAAAACATTTCCCGGCCACTGATTTGGCATGCGTCTCAAAGCTGAGATCCTTGTCAAGCATAAAACCCAGATTTTTCACTGCAGGTTTGGGGGCTGGAGGCGCTCCAAGGGCCGGAGGCCACCAGTCATTATTCCAAAGATGGGAGTCTTTGCCAATCAGAAGAATCTCAGATTTAGCAGAGTTCAACTGCAGGAAGTTAGCTGTCATCCACTCTGCGATGGCCACTATATTTTCTTTAAATTTCGCTCTGTCCTGGCTGGGGTTGTTAGACAGGGTGATCACCAATTGGGTGTCATCTGCGTACGACACTAGGGAGATTCCTCGTGCTTTAGCCAACCATGCCAATGGGCTCATGTATATATTAAAAAGCGTGGGGCTCAATGCCGAGCCCTGGGGAACCCCACAGCGAAGAGGGTGAACACGGGAAGCAAAAGGTGGAGCTATCACTTGGAAGGTCCGGTCAGCCAAAAAGGAAGAGAACCATGATAAGGCTTTATTGCCAATCCCTATCTCCTCCAAACGGTGGAGCAGAATTTCGTGGGAGATCGTGTCAAACGCCGCACTCAGATCCAGCAGAACCAAAGCAGAGGTTCTGCCGGCATCCAAGGCGGATCTTAGTTGCTCAACAACCGTCAACAGTGCAGACTCGGTACTGTATCGTGGTCGGAAACCATTCTGGGAGCTATCAAGTAAGTGGTTGGCTTCCAGAAAGTGAGTTAGCGTGGAATTTACATGAGCTTCCAGGATTTTGGAAAGGAATGGAAGCAGTGAAATTGGACGATAGTTTTCTGGCTTAGAGGAGTCCAGTGTTGGTTTTTTAAGTAGAGGAACTACTTTTGCATGCTTCCAAGATTTTGGGACCACCGCCGAAGCAAGGGATAGATTGAGCAACTCCAGACACTCAGGTAGGAGGCCCTGTTGAACTTTCCTGAAGGCGTCCGGTCTTAAGGGATCATCTGGAGATCCTGATTTAATTGTGGCCACTAGTCCCTCCAAGTCTTTAAGAAGGATCGTGGGTAGTGATGTAAGAGGGACGATCTCAGGACCCATGTGCGTATTCCTCTCGGTGATGCTGGGAATTGCACAATGGTCGAAGTTATGGTAGATACCTTCAACCTTCTCCAGGAAGAAGTTCGCCAGCTCTTCACATTGTTGGTTAGAGGATATGATACTGCCTGATGCCGAGGGAGGAGTGACCAAGCCCTTTAAAAGAGAGAATATAGTTTTACTGCGATTAGTACTTGTGGTGATCAGGCTGGAAAAGTGGGCTGCCCTAGTTTTGCGCACTAATTTATGGTAGGATTTAATGGCTGATCTATACTGTGATTTAGCCTGAGGGGCATATGATCGCCTCCATGTTCTTTCCAGGACCTTGCAGTTCTTCCTGGCTAGGGTCAAGTCCTCGTTGAACCAGGCATTAGCCCGAGCACCTTTAGAGTAAGTGAGTTTAAAAGGAATGCAAGTGTCCAGTGCCTGAGTTACCCACCTATGAAAGAGCACATCAGCCTCTTCCATATTGATGGCTTTATCTAGAGGCTTTGTGCTCAAGGCTGTGAGAAAAGACTCCTGGTCAAGTTTATGCCAAGGCCGTTTCAGTGACGGGTGCTGGTTCGGCTGGGACTTTGTGGCAGGTAACGTAATCAGCATTGAGATGAGGAAGTGATCTCTCCAGATCATGGGAAGAGGTACTAGGACTTCCAGTGACTCAAGGTTAGAAAAAATGGGGTCAAGGAGATGTCCGGCGTTGTGCGTAGCGCCGGAGACCAGTTGAGTCAGTTGGCAGGCTGCCAAGTCCCCTAAGAAACTGAGAATGTCCGGTGATTCTAGCATCTCTGGACACAGGGCATTTGAGCCCCTTTTGAGATGGCCAGTTGGCCAGGGGGACTGTTAGGTTTGTAGGGCGCCAGGCCCTAATGTGATTTATGCCTCTGCTATGGTTCTTTTTACTAGGAGGTCATGTGCTAATGCGAGTTATGTGGTGCTAGGAAATGTGATGCATTTACTGTGATTTACGCACCCTGTTTTATGCCTCTAATGTACTTTCATGATTATGAGATGTGTGCATAATGTGTTTATGCTGGTGAGGTTGGCGTATAAGGTATTTTGCGCCTAATGTGATATTGTGCATAATGTGGTTTATGTTACAGGCTGATGCTGAGTACAGTGGTTACCAGTGATTACTGGTTGTACGTTTATGATATGTTCTACATTTATTATCTTTACTAAGCGATGGTTCTGACAGTGGCCCACGTGGCCCTGTCATGTGTAAATAATCCCTTGTAGATATTGCCCAGTGCCAGTTGGCACCATGTATATTATGTGATTACTATTCTAATGTGTTATGAGAATACAAAGGCTATTTTTGATATAACCTTGTGTGGAGTTCCTTTTGTGGTGTGCCTGGGATGTTGTTGCTGTGCGCGTGCGCAAACGCTTTACACATTGCCTCCGGGATAAGCCTGACTGCTCGTGCCAAGCTACCAAGAGGGTGAGCAGGGGTTATCTTTGGCGTGTAACTCCCTCGCCCTGACTAGAGTGGTGGTCTCTGCCTGGCTTTGGCGCAAGCCTTAGCCAACCAGAGATCCCATTTCTAACAATAGGTATATATTGAATGACAAATCCAGTTCTTTTCGATTGGCAAATACATGTTCTTTTCTCTTTGTCCCAAAATGTCTCATTTTAAGTATATTCTTAACCAGAGGCTAAATACATTTTTGTTCTGTCTATCTATCTTGCCCTCTCTCTCTCTCTCTTTAAACATCTCTCTTCCTGTCTCTCTCTGTCTTCCATCCCGTTCTGGGATGGAGGACAGAGAGATAGAGATTCATAATGCAACAAATTCTTCAATCAAGTGGTTAAAACTATCAATGTATCAAACTGTTTGGCTTGAATGTTATACTTATGTTTTGAAGAGCAACAGTCAACATTCATATGTGGCTTAGTGGTTAGATTGTAGACTCCCACTGGAAAGGTTAAGGGCTTGATTCTTGGGGCTTTAATAGTGATGTTTGTTTTCAAATTCTGGGCAGCAATTAAAAGGGAAACTTTCCAGTTATATAATGAATGGTGATATCTTTCTTTTCAACAGGCAAATACATTTTTCTTTTCTCTTTGTCCAAAATATCTCATTTTAAGTATACTATTCACCAAAGGCTAAAAACACTTTTGTTTTCTCTCTCTCTCTCTCTCTCTCTCTCTCTCTCCCTCTCCCTATCTCTCTTTCAATATCTCTCTTCCTATCTCTCTCTCTGTTACATTACGCCCAGGGACCATTTTTCCTGCATTTCCTACAGCACAGCTTTCTAAATCATCTCAACTATATTAATTTACTGGCAGAATATTATTCTGTTTAAGAATGGTAAAATTAATATTATTCTGTGAATCTGAGCTCAAATTTACAAAATATCAAATGTAAATAACTGGAATATAAAAACAAGTTCCACCCAAGATAATGTTGCTGCCTTTCATTAGTCCTGTCATCAATTCTGTATTTAAATACAGTAAAAGCATGAATCTGTGAAAAGTTAGTTTACAGATCACATTAACTACACAAATTATATAGTATCAGAAATAAATGATAGTAGATAATAACACGGATTAGGCATCATAATGCCCCGGTTGGCATTTGACAAACTCATATGCTAGATTTACACAACAACTGGAAGAAAATAATTGAGGCACAACAACTATCACTCAGTGAAACGTTGAATCTTTTTATTTTATTTATTTTTAAACCATTGATTGTATTCCTACCTAACGGGCCATATAGCTCTGCACCCCAAAATAGAAGAATAGTTATATAAGATATTAAATTATAACATAATAAGTCAGGTGAAGGCAATTTACAAATGCAGAAAAAATCATGTTTATGGCAAAAGTCTCCTGCACAGCATCATGTTTTTAACTGTGCAGTAGTTGCCTTGGGCATTAGGGAACTTAATTTTTTTTGGGGGGGGAGGGGAAGTGCAGATACATTTCTGCACTAACATAAACCAAATGCCAGACCTGCTCAGCCAGATGAGTTATTGCTGCTGGTTTTCCAGGTAATGTACTGTGTTGGTGTGGGTGGTAGATATCTGTGTTGAGATTATGCTGCAGTTAGAGATGGGGATTATGGTTAAAAAATGGTTCTATTAAAGAGGAAATGGGGTAAGTTTGTTTTGCAAGGTGGAATTGTAAGGGTTTTTGTATTGTATTTGTCACTGACTTTCCATCACTGGAGAGACCAGGTCTTCTGTGCCTCTATCTGCAGAAATGAAGTCACTTTTTTCCAATGGATCTGAATATGGTCCTCCATAAATCTACCTCTCACAAATCATATAATCATTCCCTTCAGGTAAAAACTAGGGTAGCCTTAGCCTCATTTAGTGTCCTGAAAGGGCATTAATTCCTTGAGTTTTGGAGGAAACCTCAAATTCACAGTACAATCTACTGTCTTATTTGCAATGGGGATTGTATTGTAGAGGAAAGTCAGCTGGCTGATTCCGCTCTGCATTTACATTTTCCTCCGGAAATTGGAAGATATTCAGATTCCTCTAAACTCCTTTATTATTTAAATGACATTTTCCCGTGATTTTTGTATAATCCAGACATAAGAAAATATAAAAAAAGTATAATTTGCATGAGCAACCAAGGAAAAAAAGATTGCAAAAAGAAAAAGCAAGTCATATATGTGGGGATGCTTAAGTGACGAAAGAAAATCGATAAGGTAGGATTGTGAAGAATTGAACACATTGTAAGGTATAAAGCGAGGTTATGGTACAGAATTAGGACACTAACAGTGAGATATACATTCAATATATATATAGTGCAAACATGAAATCACTATACATGAGAAAATATTTGAAGACAATTGCTCATTTTTCTTGGATTATGTCAGTTTGTTGAGGATTTGCAATAGAAAGATTCATGTGAAGAAGATTCCTCTAAAGTCTAAATGAGGCTTTTAGTATCCATGTTATCAAAATTAAATACTGTTGAACATTTCTGGTATTGACCAGAATTAACTAGATGACTCAATAGAAAACAGGTCGATATCCAGGAATGCCCTTTTCATCCAAAACATATACAGGTACATGTTCTATTACAATGCTTGTCAATAAAGACAGGTTTATGGGCTACATTGCTTTAAGACGCTATGAATCTACTGAGTTTCCAAGAGGATGGCCTACATCATAATATTTGTTAATTTACATTCAGTACTACACTATGACTGCTTGGAGACTACTTTTTATAACTGTATACTACAGTATTCCCTGACATGTGGGTTAAAGAATGTGGATCAACAAGTACCACAATGCGCTTTGTTTGATGGAAAATGCACAGGTGTCTACTTGATTGTACCTGTGCATTCTAAGTATTTGCTATGTTTGACATCATCCTGATAGGCAAACAGCTGTGAGTTGTATGATCTGACATGTTGTGCTTTATGTAGAACAAGAGGCACACATCTGTTATTATTGCTTTGGACACTGGATGACAATATTGCTCACTCAAGACATTGCCTCTGGTTAAAATTTTCTTAAGGAGCTCTTCTATGGTGATTGGGGGGTGGTGGTTGGATGTTAGGGCCACCCCCATTTCAAGCTCCTTTATTTGTTCTGTTGGCTCACATATTCTGTGTATGGCAGTGCAGGTTGTTCCACATCTTCCTAATCTCCTTAACTGTCCCTTTGGTAACACCAAAAGCTTTTTTAGACAGATTTGTTTCTTTTCTGGCTTTGGATTTACCAGTGATGCTTTCTGAAGAGTTTATCATTTTCACTGCATGGATTCCTGCAAAAAAAGTCCCACTTTTTTCTAAACTTTTTCCTCCTTTTCCTTCCACATTTCATCTTTTAATATGACTTTTCACTTGACATTCTTTCTTTCTGTTCTCTGCTGCTCCTGTTATAATCCCATCTGCTTTCCAAAACTGTTAGGTGCAACAGGTGGTATACTTCCTCAGTTGTAATGTCACCGGTGACTGCTGATGCAATGGTCACAATTTCATCTGTCTCTGAATCACTATTTGTGAATCATTATATTGCAAGTACAAATCTTTATGGTTCATTAGCCTGTCAATTACTCTTTATACAAGAGGTTTAGGATTCACTATCTGTGAGTGCATAGCATTCATAATTTGGGATTTCGAAATTTTCAGACAGAGTTTTGTCGTGCCAATACCAAAATACACTAAGGGGTCGATTCCGATTCGGGCCGGAAATTTCTCCGACCGAGCCGGACCCGGAGAGATTTCCGACCGAATCGGACCCGTGCAGTCCGACCGAACGAGTACGATGCGTCCGTATGTTATCGGACTCGAGTCGGTCGGACTCCCATTGAAGTCAATGGGAGCCGGTCGTACAACGCGTACGTGGGCTCCCATTGACTCAATGGGTGCGAGTCGGACAAGGGCGCCCCCTACAGCGGGTACGCGGCGAAGCGATTCGCGCCGTACACGCATAGGTAGGGGGACCCATGGGTCCCCCTGTGTGCGACTCGCGCGGCTACGCAGCACAGGGGTCCGACACGGACCCCCAAAGTACGGTTCCGACAGCTCTTTCGAGCCGGAGTGCGCGGCTCGGTCGGACTGCCCGCGGCGCGCATCGTACTTACCCGGCCGGGAAACGTCTCCATTGCGCGGTGCGAGTCGAGTCCGAGCGAGTCGGTCGGAGCGGTTCGAGCCGGGAGCGAGTCGGTCGGAGCGGTCGGGACGCCCGGACGAGTCGGTCGGCGATTTCGCATCGTACTCGCTCGGCCGGGCCCGCGTACGGTTCGGTCGGGAAACAGGGCTCCGAATCGGATCCGGTAAAGCCGAATCCGATTCGGAGCACTACCGGCCGAGATCGGAATCGGCCCCTAAATGTTAATGTTATATTAATATAAGGAATAGCAATTTAGATTAGTAAATAAATTGCCTTGTATTTAAATTATTTTAAGGCTAGTGTTATATACAATCAAGTTTATAATTAGGTTAGTTAAATAAAATATTTAAGTATAAATTAATAAGAATCTTTTCTTTATTAATAAAAAACATCATTGTAGTTGAGGTAGGGGTAGTTGACTCAAAGAGGTTGTAAACTACATAAACAACATGTATAGTGAAGTAGGAAAGGTGATAAAGTGTCATTGATGAGTTTCTTCCTTGAAGTAGTTAACTTTGAGGTCATGCACAACCATCAGATATATATACATATATTCACTGAAAAAAAAAATGTTAAATTGACGTGGAATTCTGTGAAAATGTCAGTTTAAACCTAACATTTAAAATTTTGAAAAACGTTCTGAAATTCACCAGTTATACTCAACAGTTTTGATTTTTGTGATTTGGTGTAAATCTATTCAGTCATTCATAACAATTTGCATTTGAAGTGGTGCTCAGGTTAGGCTTGATGTGGTTAAAAAGTTAGGTACATCTGGATGGCTGGTCCTGGTGGACTCCTGCGGAACTGGAAAATCAAAAGATACGGCCCTCTAATTGGCTGAGGAAGCTTTTCCCCCATTTGGCCTTTTTGGTATTGTAGGACCGAGACTCGCCCTGTGGTATTGAGCAATCTGATTGTCATATAGTCAGCTTCTAAAGCTGTGTTTTAATTTTTTTTTCAAATTGCCTGAGAAAAGTGGAAAAAGAATCATTGGAATGTGTTGCAGTGTACAATTTTTCCATAGGATTATCATTGCTATTTCAAAATCAATAATTTTTTTCTTTATTTGTAATTTTATTTTTTTACAATTAATGCAAATTCATTATAGTTAACTGACTGATTGTCTGGTAGCAATGCATACACTAGCTTCATACTGTTATCATTTAATTTGCTGTGAATAGTGTAAATTTGAGCAACAGGATGCAGTGTGGATTTGAAAGTTCAATCCATCTTCCAAACGACACTATTCTACATAGTAATCAAGTTATGGGGAGTACCAAAAATTAGAATTCTTTTCAGAGAGTTTTGTTTATCATATATACAGAAAATGTAATGTTTAAATCTTAAAGATATTCGTTGAGGGATGTCTATATCTTTTTTGGTAGGGGAGGATACACTTTATTTGCCTGTCTTGTTCTTTATAAATTTGGTATGGTAAACATTTCTCTGGCAACATAAATAGAGATGTTTTTTTACATCTCCCTTAGTAGCACATCACAAGGCCCATTGGCTGCTTTAACTGGAGATTTAATTTGCTGTAGATTTTCTCTAACTTCTCTCTCAGTTGCAGAGACAGAGTGGTTATGCTCTAAGGCGTGATCAATATATATCCCCAGCGTAACAGCTCTGCCTCTGCAACTAGTGGAAATACAGTTTACACATATTCAATGAGCCCTGGGTTCAGTAAGCATGTCTTTAAGTTACCATTGATGTTTTAACATGTAAGGCCAGATGTACAAACATTAGGAATATCAATTTCCTAATTGCAATTCTCTCCGAATTGCACTTCGAAAATTGACATTCCTAATGTATGAAACTCATTGTGTTTCATTTAGGGAATTCTTGTGGGTCACAAATCAGCCTACCTCATGAAAATTAATGAGCCAGGTCACAGTTTGTGCCCCATTAGGAATCACAGCTATCACAGGGATGGTGGTCTGCTGAAGTCAGCAGGCCACCATGTCGGTGATTTAAAAAAAAAAAAACAGCAATTTTTTTCTCTTTTTTAAAGTGCAGCCCGTTTTCCTTAAAGTGAAACGAGATGCATTTAAAAGAAAAAATGAAACCTTGAAGTTTCATTTTTTAAGAGTAGGCAGTGGTCTGTGGGACCAGTGGACCACTGCTTGATCTTAAAAATAATTATTATTTACATTCTCAAAAGAGAAGGGTTCCCTTGAGGACCCCTTCCCTTTACAAATGGGTTACCACAAGTTTTAAACTGATGGTAAAGTATTATTGTTTTGCAATTGGAATTTCGGTCGCAAAACATTAATACATACCATACCAATTCGGCATATGGAAGAGATGCCCTAAACACGCGATTTATATTTTGCATTTTGTACATTTAAAAAAGCCTTTTTCCGGCCGCAAACGGCCCAATACTGTTAATCAGGCTGTTTGCGACCGGAAAAATGCTTTGTACATCTGGCCTGGAGTTCCTCCTTTTAGATAAGACAAAATTTACCTTAGTCATGTTCTTCATTCTTCTCTAGGAAATATTAAAACGTATTTATAGGAAAAACATTACTATTAATGTTAATTTTGTATTCATGTTTACAGAATATGACCTTGCTTTCATGTATTTCTTACCTTTCTAAATGTTGTTCAGATATTTTCAATCACTGTGAAATGTTTTCTGTTGGTGCCTTTGTTTGAATTCTTGTAAATGAAAAATTCAAATGTTAAATTGTTCTTTATATGGTTGATTTTTTTAACACCTGAAAGTAATGTTTTGATTAGGTGACTGTTTTTATAATTATTTTTTTTTTTAGTTTTTAGTAGTGAGTAGTTAGTTTGTTAGCGTTACTTTTTATTTCCAGAAAACACATTTGCTTTTCTTTTCCATGCCTTTTAATGGAGAATTAAAAATTCTAAGAGGTTGATTTTGTCTTTTTTCCAAAAGGATATGTAATATGTGTGCATTATTTTTAATAATCTGAGAAGTAAAATCATTTAAAATATTTTTTTCATATTGCTAAAAACTGTTTTAACAGTGTTTTAATTTGCTGAAATGGCAAAACTTTAGTTAGCTGTTTTCTGTTCGTTTTTTTAAAGTTTTCCTTCACTTATCAAATTGTTAGCAAACATTTCACTTATTTACTTTTTATTTGTTGTAGTGATTTCTCTGAAACAATTGATTTTAATTTGTTGTAGGAGTTCATGTTATCAATTCCAAATCTATCACAGAAAAATGTATATTATCATTGTTACAATTTTGTTTATTAGTTACTCCATGTTGGTGTTTTCGTGTTTGTACACATGTCCTTACCTGAGTTTGGAGGTAGATGGCCCTGCTTTTTGTTGGAACTCAAGTAGTAACACATTCTCTCCACAGAATGGTAACCTGAGGAGTGTGGACAAAAAGGTTGATGATGGATTTATATGTATAATGATGTGTATTTGTTTTGTATTTTAAAAATATATTTCAGAATGTATAATTTTTTTGTGGACATTTTATTCTGAAATATACCATTTCTAAACTAATTTTAGAAATATTATTTTTAAAATTCATGTGTGTCATAACAGTGGGCATTATCTTGGCTGGGGATGAAAATCTGTTTTTTAAAATGTTTGACTACATATTTGCATTAATTTGTTAATTTGTATTACTGTTTTACACTTTATTCAATTTAAAAACATAAAACATGTAGTAAAAACATGTTGTAAAGTGCAGAATAGTAAAGGTTATTTTCTTGTATGCAAATTACAATGGGTGGTAATGTCTGTTGTGGTAAAAACTGTGTGGTAAACTAAGATGCTTTTATAGATTGCATTGTAATGACATATTCATTCTAAGGGATTCACTGGAACCCAGTCACATTTCATATTAAGAATGTGACCTTACTCCTCCATCGAGAGAACCACAATCTAATAGATGGACTGCACAATCCAATCTATTTTTTTCTGCTCACTGTATCACTACAGAGTGAGATCTACATATGTACATCAGTTTTAGTCTCATCACAGAAGCTAGCATCCTGGCTTCCTACAGTAACAGTTTGGGCTTGAGAATTATCCCAACTATAAGAAATGGTATTTCAAATGAAGAGCAGAAAAAAATTGCTTTATGGGAAAGCATTGGGGATGCCATGGCCCTGCAAGACTATATGAAGACTACTGGGTGATAGGAGCAGCTGACAAACTCAAGAACTAAGAAATAAAAGATAAAGCATGTATCGTCTTATGTCGGACTAGGCACCTCTCACATGAACAACATAAGTAGTTAAAAGAATTAACATATTCACACTTATGGTGGTGACAATTCACCCACTGAGTGAATGAAGATCCTATCATGATAATCCTCAACTAAGCACTCTAATTATGACAAAATGGAGTTATAGAGAAGGTAGGTGTAAGGAATAACAGTTACAGAATAGTGGAGCACTCAGCATGGTAGATATCTGCTAACATTACTGTTATGAGTCCATTTGTGTGTTCATTAATGCATTATAGCATGTACAACATTCATATTGCTTAGCTAGTAATGCGACGATTCCTCACAAATCAGCTCAAGAAAATTACACATCATATCTTCAATCCAAACTCAATTATTCATCAGTTACAAGTATAATTGTTCGGTGAAGATTTGTAGATATATTGCTGTTATTTCCTCATGAACAATCTCAGTTGACACGTGTTTCATCCTGTATAGGACTTTTTCAAGGCTATGTCCAAGTAGAATTCTCTCCAGTCAGTATATAACTCACGCTTTTTGTATAAAGGGTAGAGATGCCCTGGCCAAAGAAATTGGCCAGTAGATTCCCATTGTGGCCATAACAAAGGAAATGGAAAGTCGTTGGCTCTACCATCCAATTCGAATAGTCTATTCCACGTCTAAAATATATACATTTTGGATGCGGATTAGACTACATGGCATGCCATTGGTCATCGCAAGTGAGTAAAGGACTTATCAAGGTCCCTATCAATACTAGGGGTCTATACCCTCAGTTCTTATACCATGGTTTCAGAGGAGGCAGCCATCAATAGCTATTTCCTTTATACAAATTGGATGGTAGAGCCAACGACTTTCTAGAGTGTTGTGCGGTGAGAGCAAAGCCGGTGCACCACCGTTGCAGCAATCCCATATGCCATGAGGAGAGCCATGCTTGTCAAGTGCTGTAGCGCCTCCCGCGTGCAGCCAACTCACAGAGCAGCACTGATGCCTTGCAAATGCCTGCGGATGGGGCATCTGTGGAGATGCTGCATACTTCTTATCTGCTGGAGCTTGTAAGACTGGTAACAGGCCTACCGGGTCCCAAAGGACTCACTGCTAAGAATGCTGTGGCACCTAGACACTTTTAACTATTTTCTAAGAGTTGGAGTGGACTCTTGAGTTAAGGCCTACCAGTGAACGGTTTCTGGATAAGGCCACCAGTGAATGAGGTATAATCCCGACCACATTGCAAGGAGCGGGTGGAACAGATATTTGTCAGAGAAACACTAGAGCCGCAACCTCAAGGAGGAAATGTGTTATTGTCTATAAATGTTGTTGTAACCTGTCTTTGAATATGTAGAGTTTGAAATAAAATACTTTTTATCCTTAAAACAAGTATTTGACTGGACCTTGATTTATTGATACTGCGCTGTGTTCTTTGAGTTATGAGTTGTGTTCACTAACCTGTATCCACACTTCCCCCTCCAAGGGAGCCTTTGACTGCTTCCACTGAGAGTTAAGTGCAGAAGGGATACTTGACCCATTTGCTCAGGACCCATAGTAGGTTGGGACTCGGGACATCATGAGTAAAAGGCCTCAATCATCATGGTTGGGCCCAGTAACCCCTGTGTACCCTGTGGCCCGCTGAAAGGGGTTATGACACCCACATGTTATGCATTATGGGATTTGCTAGATGCCTAGAGGTGGGCTTGTGAACCTGCCAGCCTGTTATAACTGGTGGAAGTTGACACCCCAACTTCTGTTTTCTAAACAAAGAGTGATTGGATAGCACAAGAGGTAGAAATTCTTGGTGTAGGACATGTTGGCACAGAAAAAAATAAGAAGGATGAAGAAATCCTAACCACATCCTTTTCTCCCCACGCTGAATACACCACAGTTGCCAATTCATGAATCTGCCATTACAAAGAACCTCTTGCACCACATTGCAGGCAGACAGTAGGTCTGAGATGGACACCCTGAGAGCAAACATCAAAGAGCACTTCAAAAGACTAAAGGGGGACTTGGAAATCTTTGGGCACCACAGTATTTGATTTAGAGAAAATGCTCTTTAAGTGATCTAGGAGGCATCACCAGATGTGGGAAGTTTTCAATGAACGTCAGTGCCGTAATGTCAAACTTCAAATGAAGCTTGGAGAACAAGTCACTAAGAAAAAACATGTGTTCTAGGGAACTGCAGAGTGAAGCTGAGGGCACAGACCTAGAAAACTTCATCCGAGACCAGCACTGCCAAATCAGAGACAAGCCTGAAGAATAGCCCATATGCCTAGACCTCACACTCTGAGCAGGTGTGGGGAGCTCGAGCTGGGAGACACTCTCATCTGAGTACATTAGAAAGATTTAAATGAACAAATAATGGAGAGGGTTAGGGGGAAGGAAATCATCTTCTTATATGGACATAAGCTTCCGCTGTGTCAGGATCTGAATGCAACCTTACTGCTGCAAAGGAGAGAATTGAGGCCCATTACAGATATTTTGAGCATGTGGAGCCATATTAGTGATGACAACATTTGGAAATGACCACCTTTTATGTGGTATTCCCCCGGATGATTGGCCTTCTTTTGATGAACCCGCTTTTTGTGGCCATAGGACTCTGCATGTTTTACCCCAGTGGTATTTTTAAATCTACTTGTAAGTCCCTAGTATATGGTATAACATGTACCCAGATCCTGTAAATTATATGCTACTAGTGGGTTGCAACACTCCTTGTGACACCCACTAAAGTTGCACTGTAAAACATGTCTCTTCGCCTGCCATTGCAGCCTGGCTGTGCAGTTTTATACTGCCATTTCTAGCTGGTAAAACAAACATTTTTCCACACCTAAACCTTCCTTTTTAATACTTATATGTCACCCCTAAGGTGCTCCTTAAATGCCCGTAGGGCAGGATCCATGGTATTTAAAAATTGGGACATGTATATCTCCAAAGTCGTTTTTCACTCTGACCAGGCTGGTCCTCCCATAGGCTAACACTGGTTTCCACTATTAACTTTAAATAAGGGATACATTTGGGAGCAGCTAGAAAATAGGTCAAGAAATCATTTTAATATAAAATTAAAATACAACTTAATGGTCAAGTGGGATTTTATATTCCTATTTTAGAAATGACTCTTTTAGAAAGTTGTCATTTTCCTGCCTAAAACCAAATGGCTTTCTTGCCAGTGTGCAGCTGTCCCATATCCCGATAGATCCCTGTGGTGAGATGTGTATTGCTCACATACAGTGGAAAAGGGCCTGAAGAGTGGGGACAGGATAGCCTCAAGGCTGTGCTCAGCTCCTTCCTGAACTTTAAAGGATGTCTACCTTGTCACTGACAGATGAAGCTTTCACCTCAGCCTGTCTTCCCTTTGTCTCTCTGATCGGGCTGGCATCAAGCACGGTGGGGGTAGAGGAACTGAACAGAATTGATTTAAGTGACTGATAAAAGTGTGCCCTCCACCACAGGCTGGCACTGGGCATTAAGTTGGACCCCTCAGACCTCTTCTGAGAGCACTCCTCAACCTATGAAGAACCAAAAGAAGGACCATCTTGTTGTCTGAAGACCCTGAAGGAAGTCTGTACCTGCGTGCCTTGTACCCAGGACCACAGAAATGACTTTAAGTGTCAGTTGGCTGCTGGAGTGAGTTCTAACCTCCGGTGGCACCCCCCAGGACCTGGACTCTTGACTCGTGTTAAAGTGTACTCCTACTGTCCACAAACAGCAAGATCTGGGACTTAGAAACTTTTTGCCAACTTTCTGCCTGGAGAACCGATGGAGACTGGAGCCAAGGACCCAGCTTGTTGGTTTGCCCCACTAAAGGAGATGTGAGTTCCACAAAAGTTTCTAAGTATGAATCTTGAAGGTTTCGCTGAGACTGACGCTGAACCAAAGCCAATCAACATCGAGGCCTTCCTGGGCACAAACTCTTGACTTCACTCTCTCTGAGTTTTCCTGACTTAATGAACGACTGCATCGGGACCCCTGCTTCAGCAACCCACTGTGTCAGCCCCTCTTCAGATCCAGCTTGCCGTGTTGATGACTCATTGACAACCACTTTTTCCTCCATAAAAGTTTTTTAAGTCAGAAAGCAAACTTTCCACTGGGATGAACCTGGTCACTGTATCTGACCCATGTTCCATCGCGTTCGGCCTTAATGTTTGACTTTGACCCAATCTAGAAGGACCAGGTAACCGCGGGTGGCATTATTTTTAATTCAAATTTTCAAAATTCATATCTCTGTTTCTGCTTATTGGATATTTGTCATTTTGGTGTCCGTTTGTTTATTAAAATTTAATTTTTTTAATTGATTTGGGTTATTTCTGGTGTTGCGTTTTCATTTTAGTTCTGTTTGAGAGCTGCATAAATACTTTTCACATTGCCTTTAAGTTAAGCATGACTATTTTGTGCCAAGATACCTGAGAGTTCAACTAGGTTTATTTGGCGACTTTAGTGGTTCACCCGACAAGGATTTTGACTATTATTTAAGGTGGGTTCTTACCCCCCTCAAATAATACTCAACTAATACTAATAAATGTAATTCTTACAGCAATATTTTGCTTTGCTCTTTTCCTGGAATGGAAAGAAAACAATCACTAGGTCACTTTGTGAAGCTAAACAACTCGTAAACATTGAGGAACTTGCTAAGGCAACTGCAGTGCAGACCAATGAGACAGCAACATGACTGAAAGGAGGCCATGATGGCAGAGAGTGTGCATTTATAGAAGGAAGAACAAGCATCTCCTGATGATTTGGCTGCAAACTGACCAGTGCAGAAGTAGATAATGCATGGCTTACATCAAATTTATATCAACTTGCTCAATTTGAAAAAGTAGAGTCACCATGTTTATCCCCTTCTGTTCTCACCTGGTTCTCTCTGGAGTTGGGAAGAGAAAAGCAGAAATAAAAAACTGGAGAAGGGGTTATACACACCCAGTGACAAAATAAGTTATACAGAGGCACTGAATTATTATTGCATACTTATTAAAGCCATGCCAGCTGAATTGCTTCCAATCAAATCAGTGCAGTCAAAATTCCCCATAGGAATTTTTGAATATTGTCAAACTCTTTCTTACTCACCAGGCGTGCAATGCAGTGATCATCCCTTCATTCTCCTTTTTCTTTGAGGAAAAAAGTGGAAAAATACACTTGGAATTTCACGATACTTTGATTAATTCCTTAAAGTGGGTGCTACCACTTCAAGCCATTTCTGCATCAAGTGATTCTTACATGCAAATCTGGTTGTTTTACCAACCCTTGCCTCCTTTACTTTTTAGTGATGACAGTGGATCTCATCAATCCCATTTTCAATGCTCTTTTTAAATGTATTTTTCTTTGACCACTGCTACGGTCCCTAACCTCTGGAAGCTGGCACAGGTGGTTCCTCTCCTCAAAAAAACCCCATTAGGTACTACCTCTGGTGCCAATTTTAGCCCATCTCACTTCTCCCGGCTGCCACCAACATGCTGGTGAAACGTATGAATAAGCAACTATATGACTTTTTGGAACAACATGATCTTCTCCATCTTTCGCAGTTGGGCTTCAGACCAAGGCACAGTATAGAAACTACACTGCTGGAAGTTACAGAATGTATTAAATCAATTTTTGACCTGGGACAGAGCACCACCAGTGACCCACATCATAGTAATCCAGGGGCTAGCAGAGATTGGAATCTCTGGTTAACCTTGAGATGGCAATAATTCTTTTTAAGTATTTGAGAATAATCAGTGGGGCGCTCTCCCTTCCCTTCCAAACACAAACAACTTTGGTACAGTGTCCCGCAGGATCTTCCCTCAGCCAGACCCTATATAATGTTTATATGAACCCTCATATTCAAGTGGATTGCATCAACATTGTCTCCCATTTGGAAGACATACAGCTTGTTTTGTCTATTGAAGACAATTTGGCAGTTATGCAAGAGGCATTTAAAGCCTGCTTAATCCATGTAGTTAACAGGATGAGACAAAGTCATGTTAAACTCAGACAAAACTGAGGTTCTGCTCTTTGACAATGTACAACAAAGCAAAAAAGATATGGTCTAATGATTTGGGGGACTCTGACCTTAGGAGATCCTCCTTCTGTCACGACTATTGCTGAAAATATAGGAATCAAGTTTGACACAGAGCTTTCTTTTTGTCCCTAAATTCTGTCCATCGCAGGATCATGGTTTTACCACTTATGTTCTTTGAGAACAGTTTTGGAGTTTTTATCAATGGAGACACGACAAAACGGACATGCCTTGATTACTGCTTGACTGGACTACTCAAATATGCTCTATTTTGAACTCCCTAAGTATCTGACAGATTGAATTCATATTGTTCAAACTGCAGTAGCCAGATTGATTTTAAAGATACTGCATCAGAAGTCAATTTCAAAACATCAGACATGGCTACATAGCCTGCCAATTTAAAAAAAAAAATTTTAAGCACCAGCATTGGCCCAGAGAGTATGCTATAGGACCAGCCCACGATACCTCTGTGACAGGCTATCTTCTGAAGATTCTTAGGATCATGGTTTCTAAATGGGAGGGGAGTTTCTTTTCTTATCTAGTGTCTAAGACATCCAATAATTTTGCCTCTGACCTAATCTACACTGCAGATGAAACCCACTTCCGGAAGCAGTTGAAAACTTGGTTTATCAACTTGCCCTAGTTGAACTTGGCTTCTGTACTCGCTGCCTTCCTATCAGTGCCAAGACACCTCTAGGGCAGCTGTTGCACTTTATAAATTATCTCATTCATTCAACAGTGAAGAGGTTCTCTAGCACCTGAAAGTGGTCAGTCACAAGAAGGCAGATCCTTGAAGTGCAGTTGGGCTGGTATCTGAATTCCACTGTGAAGCTTGATGGACAATTAATCCCTGGAACTGGTAGTTTTGCTTACATGATTGACACAAGTCATGAGGTGTACTGAGGGATGAGTGGAGGACTCAGGAGGTCAGTTAATAGAACTATATGCATACAGGACCCATTACCTTGGAAGTGCTGAAGATTCCTGTTTTATTTGTTATTGCTCTATATTTTTCTATTCTAATTTGGGCAGAGCCTGTGGCTGAGTGAGTTTGGGTGGCTATTGTGTTTGTTATGTCTAATGGATTCACAGGTTCTTTTTCAGTGATACAGAAGCCCTCATTCAGTACCAGTGGTAGAATATGTGAGCTTCCCACAGGGTGTCCTTCCATACTGCTTGTCTGTTGGCTCGCTTTCACTCATCTCTTGGATGCTGAAATGCATCATTCTGAATTTGAAAGGTCTCAGTGTCCCAAAGAACTGCAAACCATTTCTTCATCTGTTACATGAATCAGGAGATGATGAATAGAAACTATTGCCATTCAGATTGCCCAAACATGTCACTACACAATACTGAAGGTGGTGGCTAATGACAACAGGAGGTCTCTGACATTAGTTCTCAACGTGGGCCTGCCATGTGAACAATATCCATAATCTATGACAAAAACATTGTACACAAGAAATTCCTTAAATCCACTAACGCTGATAATATCTCAATTACAGAACGGGGCCCCATTATTGGAGGGGGGTTAATGTAGTTATAAAACACTTGAAGGATCACTCAACATTAAGGTATGGAAGGGAGGGAGCAGTGACCAATGACACCAAATAATGGCCCTACACAATGGGATTTATAGATAAATTATGATATCAACACCCAGAAGAGATTGATTACACCTTGTACGTATCTGCACATGGAAACGATCGATAGGTTATAACATTGTCTAGCTAGTGCTCCTCTGATACACAGAGCAACTCAGGAATGTATAGGACACATTGCTAATTCTGACTGCTCATTGATTTGTCTTTTATTTTTAAACTGGCCTGACTGACACTAGGTGGGGTGATGGTGCCTTGATGAAAGACTCCTTGGTGACCCCTGTGTAAGAGATCAGGTAACCAAATGCATTAAAGATTACTTGGTAGACAACAATAGGGGAGATGTGGATGATGACATATTGTGGGACTCTCCCATGGCAGGTGTGTTGGCGTTACATTATCTTGGCGCCATCAAGACTAAATAAAGTTGGGGAAGAAGTCCACACAACTGAAAAACAGAGATGGCATGCAAAAAATGATAGATACATCTAACCGAAGACACATGCTGCTTGCATTGGGGAGACAGGTCCAGGAAGTAGACTGATGTTGGGCAGAAAACGCCTTGCTTCCTATCAACAAAGCAGGGTGACAAGGTGGGTCAAATGCTAGCCTCTTCAAGTTAAGAGTGGATGGAATGAGTGGGAGGATACCAGGAGTCAAGAATGCCACAGGGCAAATAGTGCATGGAGATAAAAATATTGCTGTCATTGATGACTTGTACTGCCACTATATGTTGAAGATGCAGCCCATCTCGATCTCAGAGAATCATATTTACACAGCTCACAAGTACTGAAGTCTGTGCCTGGCCAGACAACTTAGCTAAACTCCACGATCTTGCTGGAGGAAGTAGTTTCTAGTATTGCACACCTGAACTGGGCAAACACTTTGGCCTGAATAGCTCCAGTTTACTTTTTTGTAAAATCTTTTGTACCAACTTTGCTCTGATATTGACATTACTATTCAACTCCTTCTTGGAGGAAGGCTTGGTTTCTACCTCTATGTCTACGCCAGTGATCATGGCTATCCCGTAACCAGGGAAAGATCAATTCCTTGTGACAATTCGCTCCTTGCAGTCTCATGCCCACTACCCAGTTTAGGCCTATCTGTGGGACTTTCTCGTGTTCTAATAAGCTTCTGGGCCATTCACTGTATGCATATACTAATTTACTGGCTCTTGGACACAGCTTAGAAACTCCCATCGATTCCTGATCCATGTCGGGTTTCATGGAAGCCAATCTACTTTTGCTAAAAAATCCATTACCTATTATTCCCTGCTCACTGCTTCATCTCCACCCCTGAAGGCCAAAGATGAGTGGAGAAATTCAGCACACCTGTGGCTGGCAGCTGCTAGCCTGCTCACACCTGATGCATGTGATCACTGTGAGCTATTTTAACCACCAGCTCCCTTCAGTCCAGGGGTAGTCATTGTAGTAGTATCCCTGTTTGGTTGACCCATTATTTTCTGAGTTTCTGAGCTTTTGCTATCCTTATTTCTTTAGTTCCCTGGGCTTTTGCTATCCCTATTTCCAGAGTTCTTGAGCTACAGTTATTAATTGTTTCCTTTTCCTGAACTGTAGCTAATTCCTTTGTTCATGAACTAGCACTGCCTGCAGTGCTCCCTTGATTCCTGAGCTGTAGCTAACCCTTGTTCCTGACTTAGCACTGCCTGCAGTGCTCTCTTGAATTCTGAGCCAGGACTATTTTAGTGCAGCCTTGAACTCTCTTTCTGTATTTACCATTTTCCTCTGTGCTTTCTTTCCCTTTCCCTTTGTTCCACTTTCTAGTTTGTTACATTCCTTTTCATGCTGTCTTAGCTTCTAGTTTCTTTGTGTGGTTGTTACTTACTTTCTGCCAAGTGTGCCCTTTGGCTTCTCTTCCATCCTGTTAAGCACTCCTCCTTGTGTGTAGTGTGACTGTGTATTTAGTTACCTTGCTGTTACCACTTATTGTGTTCCTGTATGATCGCCAGCAATTGTGGGAACACCTAACAACCTAGGTGGTGTTTCTTGTCCCCTGTGAGTATTGCATTTGAGCCACTTTTATAGCATCACCATAGGTATCAGCTCCACATATCCTGCCTTTGCATGTATATCCTATATGTGGATATTTGCAGTCGGTATCTATAACAGCAATTGTGGTTGAGGAGCATAATGAGCTTCAGTCTTACTGTGTGGAGCTCATAAGTGGTTTACCCCACATTCCCTTTATTGTTAATGTTGTTATATATATGTCTTGCACGTCCATCCTGGGTGTTAGTCTGAATGCCAAATTGCCTCTTGAGTGCCTATCCTTTCTGAGCTTTATCCATTATGTCACCTTGTGCAGAGCTTCTCCTTTGTATCCCTTTTCGCATCAGGCTCTCTGTGTGATCTTGGGTGGCTCTGTACCCAATATTCTGCTTCTACCCTGCCAGCAGTGCTTGTCAGAGTTCCTGACATTCCTTTGTAGTTTATACTGGACTATCTAACTCCTCAACTTTGATGTGAAAATATTACCTATGTGCTGGTGGTTTGCCATACTCCCTGGACTGGTTGGCCAAGATCAATCCGGGTTTATACATGGGAGACAGTGAGGAGATAACACTAAAAAGATTTTACACATGCATGACTGTGCAAATAAAATACATGAACAGGTAATACTACTATAATTGGATACCGAAAAGACATTTGATCTTGTTAACTGGGTTTCTTATGGGAAATGCGTAAGGCTTTTGGTCTGGGACCTAGGTATATAGATTCTTTGGCGGTTATCAAGTGCTGACAGCATAGGTGAGGTAAACAGATTTAATGGAAGTCTCCAAATTTAAGTTTAATCTAGATAAGTCACAGGCTCTGAATGTATTGATGTCTCTGGATCAACAAGTTGCTCTGCACAAATAAATAGGCCACAGACTTGGTGAAGCACCTGGGTATATTGACCATTCCTAGGGTGAAAGAGCTAATTGAAGCACATTATCAACTTCTTCTAAGGGAGATCCAGAAAGAACTCTGTACTTGGCACATGTAAGGACTCTCTGGCTTGGTTGCCTGGTCTTGGTCAAAATATATTTTTGCCAGTGCTCCTGTTCTTATTTCAGACCTCACCACAACCTGCGCCACCTTCTTAAACAGACCCAG
Source organism: Calotriton arnoldi (assembly GCA_963921515.1). Lineage (NCBI taxonomy): Eukaryota > Metazoa > Chordata > Amphibia > Caudata > Salamandridae > Calotriton > Calotriton arnoldi. The sequence goes on along the minus strand of CAWUFW010001811.1, from coordinate 2,305,204 downwards.
AGGTCCTCAAGTAACTTTATGTTGGCTGAGAAGCGACTCTGCACCTAAAAAAAAATGCCACAGATGTTATTCAGGGATGAGGGTTTGGAACTACGTAAGAGGTTCCAATATCACCAGGGGGCACATTTCGGCAATGAAGTGGAGTGGAAGAGAGAAGAATCAGATAAACAAAGATGCTTTCCCAACCTTACTATAGCAAATTACTCATCTGGAAAGTTTTATGTTTAAAGAAGGGCAACTGGGAGCTGGGTACACTTCTCCCTTATGCCCAGTGCTAAGATGGCAGTTTGAGGTAAGGTCTTGGTTAACCTGGGATGATCCATATTCCCATCGCCAATGTCCCTAATACTTGGAAACCTCAACTTATCATCACCTATGGATCTGGAACACTTCTAAGTGAGGCAAACTAAGGGTTGTCACTGTGCAGGAGCTATTCAATGATGAAGGTATGAGCTCCTTTGAGCCACTAAAATCAATTTACCACCTCCCTAAATCTGAGAGCTTAAGATAATGCCAGATCAGTGGTTGAGGAGCATAATGATTCATTGAAGAAAACGCCGTCCTCGACCCGTCCCAATCCGGATTCCGAAGCAACCACAGCACAGAGACCGCCCTACTTGCCGCCACAGATGACATCCGCACCCTCCTGGACCAAGGCCACTCCGCAGCCCTCATCCTACTCGACCTATCAGCGGCCTTCGACACCGTCTCCCATCGCACACTAGTCGTCAGACTACACGACGCAGGCATACAAGGAACAGCCCTGGACTGGATCCGATCATTCCTCACCGGAAGAAGCCAAAGGATCAGACTCCCACCCTTCCTCTCCGACCCCACGAAAATCACCTGCGGAGTCCCACAGGGTTCATCACTGAGCCCCACCCTCTTCAACATTTACATGGCCCCCCTCGCAGCCATCGTCCGACAACACGGCCTCAACATCGTATCCTACGCCGAAGACACCCAGCTCATCCTCTCCCTCACCAAAGACCCACCACTGCCAAACTCAACTTCCAGAAAGGAATGCAAGACGTCGCAGTCTGGATGACCAACAGCTGCCTGAAGCTCAACGCCGAGAAGACAGAAGTCCTCGTCCTCGGTACCACCCCTTCTGCATGGGACAGCACCTGGTGGCCGACCGCCCTCGGAAGCCCACCTACCCCTTCAGACCACGCCAAGAACCTCGGCATCGTACTCGACTCATCACTCTCCATGAACCGAGAGGTCAACGCCGTCACCTCCAGCTGTTTCATCTCCCTCCGCATCCTCCGCAAGACCTTCAAGTGGATCCCCCCCGAGTCAAGGAAGACAGTCACCCACGCACTCATCACCAGCAGACTGGACTATGGAAACGCACTCTACGCCGGCATCAACAAGTCCCTACTCCGCAAACTCCAGACAGTACAGAACACCGCCGCCAGACTCGTCCTCGGCATCCCCCGACACCAACACATCAGCCAACACCTACGAAGTCTCCACTGGCTCCCCATGGAGAAAAGAGTCACTTTCAAAATCCTCACTCACGCCTACAAATGCCTACACAACAACGGACCCAAATACCTCAACGACAGAATCAACTTCCACGTACCCAAAAGAAACCTCCGATCTTCCAACCTCGCACTGGCCGAAACCCCGCGCATCCACAGAGCCAGAGCAGGAGGAAGATCCTTCTCTCACTTGCAGCCAAGACCTGGAACGAGCTACCGGCAGACATCAGACGCGCCCCCTCCCTGAACACCTTCAGGAAGACCCTCAAGACCTGGCTCTTCGGCTAAACAGATCTGCGGACCCCCCCCTCAGCGCCTTGAGACCCTCACGGGTGAGTAGCGCGCTTACAATTCCCTGATTGATTGATTGATTGATTGATCAGTCGCTGGGCAATTCAATCATCAATTGGGCCATTGGATTTCTAGACATCATAATACAGTTTTAGAAATGGATTTGCACAAACAGTGATGAGAAACAGCTTATGTTAGAGCTTTTTAAATTGATGGCAAGCCATCTCAAAAACATGATTCTGGCAAGCTGAGGTGGGATAGGCTATCTCTGATGAGCGATACGTTGACATATATAGTCAGGTCTTCATCTCTGCCAAACATACCATAGGAAGAGAATGAATGTTTAAAATGATGTTGCACTGGTATTACATACCTTTGATAATTCATAAATAGACTGCTTGCAGGTAAGACCAGTGCTGGTAAGGGAGTGGGGAAACAGGGATGTTGGTCAACATCCTTTGGCATTGCCCCTTCTGGTTTGAAAGAGTATTGGTAATGTGTTTGACATTGCTTTCTTTCCTGGTATACACCTTACTAGGTCTCCCCAACAGAAAAACATTCCTCTTGCACTCCCTCAGGGGCAAAAAGATTTCACTTTTGCTATGTGAAGCAACACAAATGATCATTTCACTGTGGAGAAAAGCTGTGTCTCCTGAAGTGAGGGGATAGAGACACATGTTGTGGAATTTGCTTGGAATGGAATAGATGATGGCATTTTTGGCTGGGGAGTTGATGCATTTCATGAGGTGTATGTCTTCCAAAATCAGGAACGTTTTTTCACCTAAGTACCTATTGTGCAGAAAATTATCCTAAGGGGCACAATTCCACAGCTGGGCAACACGAAGACAACAGTTTGGGAAGTCTTGCCAAGGAAACCTATATCACTCTGACGGTGGAGCGGTGGACTGGACAGGAGGATGGGTAGAGTGGGTGGTTTGTTGTTAATATTGTGACTTTGTCTGTTACTTTTGGCTCGACCAATACATGGATATTTTATCTTGATTACCCCTGGTTGAATTGTGATACGTTTCTGTTTGATGTTTTAACTTGCATTAAAAGCTGAAAAAAAGGTTTGATCCTAAAAACAGCCAACTGAGTACCAGTAAAAATCAAAGAAAAAGATCACTCAGTGTGCTGTCACTGCTTCAAACTGACCAAAGAAAGCCAAGGCACAGCCATTTTAACAAACAGTGTATGTGTCTGCACCTCTTTCGGTAAGAAGTGGTCTCCTCAAAGGAACAAATTGAAGTGTAAGAATGCAAATTTATTGGAAGTAGTATAGCAAAATCTCTGAGAAAAGCACTTCCACAAGCCTCAGTTTGTTGATATGTGCACTTTTACTGTTTTTTATTCCTCCATGTAATCACCATAGACCAGGTAAGAATGTCTCCAACCATTTTTGAAGATGTAACATTAGTGACATTTACAGGGTCTCCTGGATCTGGAAGATGCTTTCGACGGCGTATCTGGTGCTTCTCATGTGCACCTTCACTGCTCCCTTAGAGGGGAAACCCTTTGTTGGTTTTCTCACCTGTAGTATCAGGGAGTATCTCACTTTACCCCACTTTTCACAAGGGCATACCACGTGGCAGCATTATAAATTGTGGGGTGCAATATCTCCACCAATACTCCAGGGTTCTAGGCAAATACGGTGCCCTCTGGTGTTCTTCTTTTTACAATAACTGTTCACAATCATTTTGCACACAGCCTTTACAATAATGATAACAAACATCAAAATATGTGCATTTCAGGAGTGTTTGCATCAGCAATTACCTTTCATTAGTGTTATGCCTAGCTGATTGCTTAGATATTTATATTTGTAAAAATGTTCTTTGCAGGACAGAGATGACTTACAGAAAACAAGTAACGCCCACACCTTCTCATTCTTCTCATGCTTGCTTTGACTCTAGGACCTGTCTGAGGTGAATACACGAGATTATTTACCCGACCCGAGTAGTCACCTGGAGATTGTACTTGACTCCTTGCACATGGGCAGTGGCATTGCCCTGCATTTTGGGCAGAGGGCCAGGGCTGCTATTCCCAGAAACCCCCTGGGAAAGGAACACCTGCTCTAGTATGGTTTATTCGATTTTCAGACTGCTACGTATGTATCAAATATGATTGTCTGTGGTCAGCCTGTGAACTTCCCAGACATGCATGTAGAAATTCGAGCCCTATTTCAGCTCCAGGAAAGCCTTACCGGAATTCTACATGGCAATCTCAACTGTGCTTTTAGAATGTAGAGCTGGCTGCTGCATAGTTCCTGTTTGGGACTACTGAAGTTCTGCTGGTCAGCTCTGCTGCTGCTGACTTGCCTTCATGATATCCCCCACCAGACAGAGTAGTCCAGAGATACTGTCACAGCATCTAAAAGGCCTCCTCTCCTCACCAGAGGCTTTAGAATTCCAACCCAAGAAACTTACATCTTGAGGTGTAAATAAACTGAGTGGTAAATCATTTATGAGAAGCCACTCCCTCTCTGTGCTATCTGCAGCACTCTTATTGTTTGTCTTGATTCCATAATTTTTCCTTTTTGTGCATATATCTAAGGTTCCATTTTGAAGGGTGAGTGGACTAGCTTTAGTTGTCTGGCTCCCCTGGTGCCTATTTAATGGACACTGCACCGCTGACGCGCAGCTGTTGCAGGTGATTGTAGTTGAACTGTGATACCGACTTGTTTGGGCTCATTCTGGGGGCATGAGTACAAGGGTGAAGTTCACCACTGCGTGTTGCAGGGTGAATCTAATGCTTTTTTAAAATTACTGTATTCTTACTATTTTTAAAAATCCCTAAATTCATTTATACACTGTAGGCTTGAGTGCAAGGGTGAAGTTCACCTCTGCGTGTTGCAGGGTGAATTTAATGCTGTTTTAAAATTACTGTATTCTGACTATTTTTAAAAATCCCTAAATTTGTTTTTACACTGTAGGCTTGCACTTTTGCTTTTTGCACACCGAACGGAGTGCCATCTTTTCTCGCCTCGGCTGGGACACTTTAAGGTGGCATTTTGAAGTGTGAGTGGACTAGCTTTAGTTGTCTGGCTCTCCTGGTGCTTATTTAATGGACACCACACCGCTGACACGCGCAGAGGGCATGCCGCTGGCGCGCCGAAGGCATGCCAAAGGCAAGCATGTCTGTGCCTGCCCGTGTCCCGATCGTGGCCAGCACCAGCCTTGCTGCTCAAATAGTTAGCAGTAAGTTCATTACCTGGCCTCGTGATTCCCTCCTGGCCTTAAGGGGGAACCTGTGTTGGAGAGACCAGGGCACTAACCTAGTAAGTACTGGTTTTCCATACCACTACAAGGCTTGCAATTTTACCTTAGAGGAACCGGTAGGGACAACCCGGAGCAAGAGCACGTGTCCCGGCGCTCAGAGGTTGTTGGCAGGCAGAATTAGAGCATGTCCGATCAATTGCAGATCACTACCCAAACACGCAGATGATATCTGTTTATCACTGTCAGACAATAACTGGGATGTGATGTTCCTGACAGAAACGTGGCTTAAGGAGGAATCTAAGCCGACCCTGACCCTGGCTATCCTCCTGGGCTTCCAAATCATCTGTGCCAACAGGGACTGCGACTAAAGAGGGGGTGGGGTTGCTATCATTTTGAAGAAATCGTAGGAGATCTCTACAACGGAATTGAGAAATATGGGTATTATGGAGGGCCTAAATTTCTGTATAAAGATCTCTCCAACTCTCTCCTTCGCTGGGTTATTGATATACCGACCACCTGACTGCCCACACAGCTTTACCCCAGAACTATGCAATTTCATTGCTCAGAGATCATTGCAATACGCCAACTTTACGGCCTTAGGAGATTTTAATCTTCACATAGATGATCCTAGCTGTCCCCAGGCCTCTCAGCTAACTATGTCACTTAATGGTGCCAACCTTACACAGCATGTGAAGGCTCCCACTCATAGAGCAGGTCATATTTTAGATTTAATTTTTTTGAACATTCCATCGATGGCAGCAGAGGCCCCCCGGTGTTTGATCTGGACTGACCACTGCCTGGTCCCCTTCTCTTTCATCCTGGAGAAAGCTCAACCAAGTAGAGGAATACACACTATGTTAAAAAGGACCTGGAAAAAGTTAACAGCTGAGAACCTCGGTTCAGTGCTATCAGTGAGTTTGCCTCAGTTAACTAGCAATCGCAATGACGATTCGTCCGCATTTAATACGTGGATTTCTACCGCCCTGTACACAGTGGCACCTGTGAGATCAGTTAGGACCCCGAGAGAATCCCCATCTGCCCCCTGGTTCTCGGCTGACCTCAGAGCGGAAAAGAGCAGGTGTAAAAGGATGGAGCACCTCTGGAGGAAAGATTATAGTCCGGCGGCTAAACTGGCCTATAAGGAAGACTTGAAAAAGCTCTGCAAACTGATGAGGGAGGCTAGAAGGGAATACTTTGTGAAGCGCATTAATAGCGCAGAAAACTCTGGTAAAGAGATCTTGAGGATAGTCAGCTCCTTCACCAAGCGTTCTGCGACGGAGGGTAATATACAGCCTTCCCCCTCTCTGTGCAGGAAGCTATCGGACTTCTTTAAGGACAAAAATACAGAAGGTATATGCCACATTTACGGCAGGGGATGAGATGGCAGAGCCACAGTCACAGGGAACCCTAAATACTAAGAGCACCTTCTAAAATGTTCTCCCTATTTCCCAGCAGGAATCACTGGCTGAAATTATGAAATGCAAGTCTGGTTCGCCTGAGGAACCATGTCCCCCGAAGTTTTCCAGGACATTGGCTCATTTGATTAACCCTGTTTATAATCACATTTGGAATACCTCGCTTTCCACCGGAATTTTCCCTGATATTTGGAAACATGCTTTGGTACTGCCCCTATTAAAAAGCCGAACCTTGACACGACGGAGCTTTGCAACTACCGCCCGATCTCACTACTGCCAGCACCTGCGAAGATGCTGGAAAAACTGGTGCAACACCAACTCGCCAATTTTATAGACGGTCATGACATCCTGCATGACACTCAGTCTGGCTTCCGGTCAGGATTCAGCACAGAGACTGCACTGGTGGAGGTGGCGGATTCTTAAGAATGACGGTAGATGCAGGGGCTTCAGCGATGTTGGTCCTTTTAGTTCTGTCCGCTGCATTCCACATGGTTGCACACCCAGTCCTACTGGACAGGCTCAAACAGCTGGGCTTACAGGGGGTAGTACTCTCCTGGATCCAGTCTTACCTTAAAGACCACTCTCAAAGGGTCTTTCTCCAACCCCATCAATCGGAACCTAAGCCACTGTGGTGCAGAGTGCCTCAGGGCTCGGCTCTGAGCCCACTGCTCTTCAACACCTATCTGGTGCCACTCCTCTCTCATTGCTTCTTGGGAAGTGAAGGCAGTCTCCTATGTGGATGACACCCAGCTGGTGTTCTCTTTTAAGGATCACTCTGCTGATTTTTTTTACTAGATTTAGGGGGTGTTTGAAGGACATTTCACACTGGATGAATAATAACAGCTTAAAACTTAACGAGGACAAGACAGAGGTCTTGTTCTTCGGCCAGGCATCTCCTCCCGCCGCCGGACTTTGGTGGCCAGTAGAAATAGGATTGCCATCTTTACCGGCAAACATGGCAAAAACCCTGGGCGTCAAATGGGAGACAGAACTCTCTTTCACAGCCCAAGTCCGTCATATATCAGCCTCTTGCTTTGGGAATTTGAGAAGTTTGAGGAAATTCTTGCAGCTATTGCCGCTGGATTGTCGCAGGATCATAGTCCACACTAAAGTGACATCTCGGCTGGACTACGCAAACTGTCTTTACCTCGGGCTGCCTGCCTATCTGATTAACAGAATACAGATGGTACAGAATGCGGCAGCGAGATTAATTCGTTGAGTCCCGTTCCGTCACCACATCTCTCCGCACATCAGACAACTTCACTGGCTACCTGTAGCTTTAAGGATAGAGTTTAAGTCCCTGACTCTGGCATTTCGGGCTTTGCAAGATGGTGGCCCGGGCTATCTTAAGCGTAGGCTCTGCCTATACCACACGGTGCCGGAGTCTGGGAGCCGCGTCGCGTCATGCCATAGAGCTGAAGTTCGAATGAAGTCGTACTAAGGACTACATGCCGAATGTTCTGCGTTATCAAGCTCGGGTTCGAGAGGATACATTTGAGGAATCCGGTTTATCACGAGTGCTTCACCGGATTCAGAGCTAATACCACACTGTGATAAAGACCTCATGGCTTGCTATTTCCGATTTAACAAAGGGATTTTTCTTACAAACTCCTACTGATTGAATTTTGGAGTTGAATTGTTTGGACATCAAGATAGTTATGTGTGACGGACAGTGATACATGGATTATATATTTGTTGAGCTGCCTTGAAAAAGTCTTGTGAGTAAGACGAAACACGTGTCATTATTGTGAAAAAAGGAATAAAAACGTCAGTGGAAATTCACTACTTATCTGGACTTCCATACTAATTTCTGTTAAGAGAAGAGAGAATTTCAACCTTGTAATCTGGTCTGCAATTGGAATTTGTGAACTAATCATAACTATCTTTGTACTGTCAGTGAAATTTTGTTTGATGACTTAATGGTCTATCAATATACTTAAGAGAGTGCTGTAATAAGGTTCTAGTACTTCATGTTTTGAGCATATTATTTCTAATATGCTAATAGCGCCTTCCGGTAGTAGGGTGGCTGAACCAACGAAGCACCTCAATTTGTAATAACAGACTCACACATTACTTGTTATAATATACATGGTGAAAATCTTGTTTTGAAGTGCGGTAATTTCCAGTATTGGAACCACTACTACCATTTAGTGAAATTTTATACCAACAAGAATGCATGCTGAGATCTAACTCCCAGCACCTGCTCTGTGTACCTCATTTTGCTAAGTCCCGTATGGGAGGGAGGTCCTTCACTGTGGGGACGGCCGGACTGTGGAACTCCCTGCCTTCCCATATGCGCCTGATCAAGTCCGAACGTGAGTTCAGAAAGACCTTGAAGACTTGGCTCTTCAGCCAATGCTAGTACCTCGGTTGGACCTCCCTCACCTGCTGTTGACCGCGAAGCGCCGGGACACCTCTGCTTGAGGTAGCTGTTGCGCTCTACAAAAGCTATTATTATTATTGTTATTATGATTATTATTATTATTATTATCTGTATCTGGTTGGAATTTATGCCTTCCAGATGAGAGTGGTCAAGCAAGAAGCCTGTGTCTTAGGTCGACCTACACACAGTTATCCTTGTGGTATATAATGTGATCTCTCACCTGCCCTCACTTAAGTCATTACCTCTGATTTTGGAGCCACATGCCCAGAGACTCTGGGGAACCTAGGTTGTGGGATATCCCTACAAAATAGGACAAACAACCACTAACATCAAACAAGGAGATAGGTTTATCTTCCTGGACACTTTTTTCACTTTCCAGAAATCAGAGACACTTTACATTACTTTACAGAGTAATTGTTTTCGTGTGGAAATATGTTTTCTTTTTTTCAATCTGTTTTTAGCCTTCACAAGCATTAGCATTTCAAATTGTGAACATTTGTGAACCCCATTGACTGGAGTATTATAATACTCCAAATGACATTATGGTGTTCACAATAGGATAGCAGTCTTGAACATTAATTATATTACATATTCATTAACATTTTTTTAATTCTCCACCTGTTTAATCATAACTGCATTGTGCTGTTTTTGAATGTTCATTTGTCAGGAATGTTCTGATGTTTGCAATCATTTGGTGATAGAGGTAAATAGAGAGATTCATTCATAAACTGCATTTTGGAGTATGCAAAGAAGTACTTCAGTAGTACTATTTAATTACTACTAAATGTAATTCACAAACCTATGGGTGGCGATCTCCACCTCCGAATTCTCTAAGTTTTCTGTACCGACACCTTCACCACAGTGGCAGACATCTCCACACAGGAAGGTATACTTTCAGTAAATGTTGGAGGACCATAGGGAATGGTGGAAAATTGGTAAAACGCTTCTACATAATAGTTGGGTGTAAGAGAAACTTGAGAATGGGAATAGGAAGGGATGTGGAAAAAGATACACTTTAAATGAACTACAGCATTAACTGTGTCAAAACAAGCTTATATTTCCTCTAGGCCAACCTAGGAGTAAGTCAAGCACCATCCACAACAGATGACAATCACTGGTATTGCAACACACTCCCATAGAAAACTATTGAGTCATGGAATTAAACTAACACCCTAACACCCCAAATAAATTATGGATATCTATAGTACTAAATTCTGGTGAATGGTTCACAAGGCGTGTCTGGCACTCTCCATGAGTAACCCTGGGCGAAGTACTACGCTACGCTCGCGTAGTTTGCGAAGTTTGCGCTACTTCGCACAACGCGAATTGCACGTAGCACAGTGCAAACACGCGTAGCGTAGCGTAGTGCAGCGGTCATTTTTTGCTTGCTCGCGGTCCTCAACGTCAAGTTGGCGACCGCGAGCAAGCAAAATGACATCCCGGCGAGACTTTTTCCTCGTTCGCGATCAGCAACATCAAGTTGCCGATCGCGAGCGTGGAAAATAAACCTCCCGGCGAGATTCTCAACGCGGGGAGGTCAGGTTTCTCACTGCGAGTGGTCGCGTATGCTCGCGACCGCTCGCGATGAGAAACTACCAGTCCGCGTTGAGAAAGCTGCCGCTCGAGTAAAAATCTACTCGAGCGGCAGTAAAAGACAGCTCGCGCTGTGCAAGATGCCGTTTTCAATGATTGCACAGTGCGGACAAGCATCCGGCACTGTGCAATCATTGCGAACAGCGCACTACGCAGTTCGCGTAGTGCTATGCGTAGCTCGCGTAGTGCGAACTGCACTTCACGTAGCTTCGCGTAGCGCTACTTCGCGAACTACGCCCAGGCTTATCCATGAGGGTGCAGGATTTTGAAGGAACCCTGCCGTATAGTTGCAATATACCTCAGCCTGATGATATGAAAAGCAGGAGATCCGCACTTGTAGGGTACAAATGTATGCTTTTATTAGGTTTAAGTCACACTGCAATGACTATATATATAGTAAAAAACTAAACAATGTCCTTTCATTTATATGCCGTTTACAGACGCGTGCTACAGGGCAGAGGGGTAGCATGCAAGAGTAACGTGAAATCATTACGGCGTAACTGAAGGGCAAATGGAGTCTAGAGTGTGACTGAAGGCGTTTATCTCTAGACATTCTTACAGCGTGAGCACGTCTATGCCTGAACCCGTTTAATAGATAATTATCAAAATGGCAATGTCGAGGAACGACAAGAGAAGTGAAGCGGCAAGCAAAATGTTCGAGAAACAAATGTTGTTTGATAACAAGGAACGAGCTGATTTGTCAAGTACAATGAGCAGTGGCACCACCAAAAAGGCACTGTGGGATAAACTTTGGAAACTACTTAAGCAAGAGCAGAACAAGTGGTGGGAAGCAACTACGTTGCAGAAGTACGTAGAGGCTGGCCGTGTCCCACGCGGTCTGCACATTTTTATTATGCCCACCTTCAACGACCCCGATCGGGACCTGGTGGAGGAATGGTCAGCAAATAACCATAGCTGTTCAATTGTAATGCTCCAATTATTGGTTAAATATGCCACAAGAGATTGTGATAAAATCACTAAAGAAATCGAAGATACAACTACGAAGCTGAAAGCGTGCTGTGAAGACGAGGAGTTTCAGCGGGATATGTCCAAAATGGAGTTGAGATTGGATAAGATTGAGAAGGAAATTAGAGAAAAGAAACAAAGGAAATTTCTGCGCGATCTCATAGATTATGAGAAAGGGCAAATACTGACTTTCACTAAACGATACGATAATTTACGTGGTGCTTCGCAAACAAAAAGCAAAACACCCGAAACAACTCCAAATGTGGAAAACAGTGATGAGCAGGCATTAACCAATGATGAAACCAGAACCCCTGAACACGCAACCAGCAGTAATGGTGTCGATGGCACAGTGGAGGCTGGAGCAAAAGACCGAATTTTAAAGGAGTTCACAATTATGGCACAAGGCAGAATGGCTGCCCAGAACAAACAAGGTGCAAGTGGACAGAGAGGTCGCGGTCGCGGCGGAAGAGGCGACGGAAGGCTAACCGTAATGCAGAGAGAAGGAACAGAGAGCCCGGTGGGATCCAGAACAATGGGACAAAAAAAGCAACAAAAATGATGGATACAACAAGAAGTGACAAAAAAACTGTAATTAATCTTTCTGAGCGAACACTAAACAACACGGAAACGGAAGTACTTTCTTTGGGACTAACATTGTGTCCATCGGCGGAATTTGACTACACCCAGGCACGCATTGATTTATTCCAATTTACTAGGAAATTACGTCTAAAGAAGTGGTTTGCTACAAGAGTAACATCACAAGACAATGATGTAAATGTTATTCCGAGTGATATTCAAATTGGCGATATTGAATTTTTACATACTTTAAATGAACTGAGGGATCAACAATATTTTATTGCAGATACATATATTAATCTCATTAATGAGAACATTAGGTTGGATCTGAGCCATAACAGTGGCTTCAGACCCAAATCTATTTTCTTACCTCAAATTGTGAACGAGGCAATAGATGTTTTTGAGAAAGGGGTGATTAAAGCCCTTGACAAAATATCTAAGGAAAGAGGATATGGCAACAATAATCTATCAGAAACCCAGATTCAAGCTATTAAAAGTCTAAGAAATGACACCAATATTGTAATTAAGAAGTCTGATAAGGGCGGCAATATTGTGATACTATCTAAAGAAAAGTATTTGGAAGAAGGCATCAAGCAGATTAGTGATGTCACTAGGTATGAAAAAGCTTGAGAAATATCTATGAGAAAGCTAACAATGAATATCAAGAGCAGTTATGGGAGTGGATGGAAAGAGGTCTTTTAGAACAAGAGGAATATAATTTTTTACAATGTAAATACCCTAAAATTCCAGTCCTCTACCTTCTGCCAAAACTGCTCAAAGATAAGACTAATCCCCCAGGAAGGCCGATTGTGTCCTCGAGAGGGAGTTGCCTGGAGAGTACCTCCAGGTATGTAGATTATTATCTACAACCCTTGTTTCAAAACCTTCCATCATTTGTGAAGGATACAGGCGACTTCTTACGATTGATAGAGGGGGTTAAATGGAAGACCAATTGTGTATTGATGTGTCTTGATGTCAACAGCCTTTATACGAGTATCCCTCACGACCTTGGCATAAAAGCGTGCAGGCACTTTTTGAAGAACAGATCTGTGTCCTTTTTGTTTCATACTGAAATGTTAATCGATATGATATATACCTGTCTGACGAGGAACTTTTTCATTTTTAATGATCAAGTTTATCGCCAGACCCTCGGGGCAGCGATGGGCACCTGCTTCGCCCCCAGCTTTGCGTGTCTCTACCTTGGCTGGTGGGAGGAGCAGGTAGTCAGTGTTCATGACCAGTTTAAAAAACATGTAAAAGTTTGGGCTCGATATATTGACGATATTTTTTGTGTTTGGGAGGGTAGCAAAGAAGAAGCATTGGTTTTTGTGGATATGTTAAACAAAAATACGCTAAACCTCTCATTCACTAGTCAATTGAGCATGGAAACAATCAAATTTCTAGATGTACAAATAAGGGTGAACAATGACAAACTTGATACCTTCCTATACAGAAAGAAAATGGCAGGTAATAGTTTATTGCATGCCCGAAGCTGCCATCCAGTAAATCTCATCAAGAGTACCCCCCTTGGTGAATTACTAAGAGCTAAGCGTAACTGTAGTACGACGGAGGGTTACAATACTGAGAAGGACATAATGATTGACCGCTTCATCGAGAGAGGTTACAGTCAAAAATGTATAACTAAAGCCTGTAGCAAAGTAGACAGTAGGGCTAGAGACAGTCACGGCTGTTAACATTTGAAAGTGGTGGGGCGATTGTGTGAACTTGTGTACTGTGACGGCTGGAGAGGCTAAATGGAGGACAGGGAAACTGGCAGTGTGTGCTGGCTTTGGTGTATAGAGACAACAAAATCGATGTATAAGGGGTACATATGAAGACATAACGGGGCTCTATTCATCGAACAACATAGGGTGTGAGTGTGTTCGTCTCTCTCTCTCCTGTACTGCATTTTGAGAGACATGCTATCTAAGAGCTCAGAGGTGGAAAGTGTGGCAGCAAATTAAATCAAATTAGTTGGCCTGAGTTCTGTGTATTCTCTGCATTGTGCTTTCGCTCACCAGCACTGCCCGGTCCTAAAAAATGAGTGCAGGTTGGCCCCACCGTAACCCCACCACCATAAATTCACTATTGAGTTGGACTTAAAAGCTACGCCCTTGGATGCTTCAATAAGAATTTCACCGCCAGGCCTCAACCCTGAGAATTTCCCAGCCCCTCGAGACACACCAGCACACCGTCGAACCAACAGGCGCTCCGAAAAGGCCATCTGTGTGCTATATGAACCCCCCCCCAGAAAAAAAAACATAAATATGGTTGTTGACCACACTGCTGCCTCTTCATGGATGTCAAATTGATCCGTTCTAAAGAGCCAGTTCATTGAAATGTAAAAATCGCACCCTCTTACACAGTCTTACCTCATCAGCTGTCACCAACCCAACAATAAAGGCTCTGGGGGGTTTCTTTGATGACTGACACCCAGTTGGGTTGTCAAGCCTAACGTGACATCATCATTCACCCTTTAAAGACTTGCTACTCCATTGCAAGATTCGCAATGGAACGAAAGGCATGTGGACGCTAGAAACTCCTCCCGCCCCCACAGAACCGCACCCCTGAGTTCTGTACACCGTACACTACTGCTCTTCTACATTGATAATGCAGTGCACATTACAGACACCGCCAGGTTGGGCTGCTGTCAGCCGCAGCGCCTACCGCCCTCTACCCCAACCGGCTGAGCCCGTCTGACCTGAGCGCGCCGGGCCAGGCCCAGCTGGTAAGGTAGCTCAGGGGGTGGAGTGCTGAGCGCAAAGAGGTGCGTGTAGCCTGAAGGCTTGAGTTGCAGGAGGGAAAACCAGCCTTTCATCCTTCCGAGGTCGTTCCAACGTGCTTCTCTGAGTTAGGCAGAAGTAGCTCCGAGTATTAAAGCGGCAAGAGGCCATTGAGTGTGTGGCCTGCACTGTTATGCACCCTGTCATCGAGAACCCCAAAACTGGCACCAGACGACTCTGCAGGGAGAGATTCGGCATTTTCAGACAGTGGGAGTCAGGGTCACCCCCAGTTCAGAATTCTTTACACCCCAAGAAACACTTAGGGGTCGATTCCGATTTGGGCCGGAAAAAGCACCGACCGACTCGGATCCGGAAAAAATACCGACCGACACGTACCCGTGGCGCATGACACGCCAAGTACGATGCAAGGCGTGAAAAATCCGACCGACACGTACCGAAACAAAGTCGACCGACCGAGCCGCACGGAAAGCAGCAATCCGGCCGGAAAAACACGCGAATCCAACCGACCGACACGCACCCGGAACAAATCCGACCGAAACGTACACGCGAACTCCAAACCGCAAAGTACGATGCAAGGCGCGAAACCATGACCGAGTCGGACGGAGGACAAGCCGCACGACCGACACGCATACAAAACCGAGCCGAAGCAACACAAAACACCGCGACCGACGCGTACGCAGCATAGAAAACTGCACAAACACAGCGTGAACGAAACGGAGAACACCGTACGAGACCAATGCAGGGTCCGACTCGGTCACAAGAACGTTTCCAACATACACAAACAGCACAAAGGAAAAATCACCCAAAAAAAGGCCAAACAAGCAATTACCAAGCCAATAAATACTGGGGGGGTGGGGACAGAGAACAAAGACACACCCACAACTCCACCTATATAAAGGACACAAATCACTACCATGAGCCTTTGCAAATGCCATTCCACTGCCAGCACCCAAGAGAAAGCAACCACACACCCACAGCTCATCCCTCACACAAGCCACACACCATCAGCACACCAACAAATACCTACCTCACATACACCCAGCAAAACACACACTCACACACCCTCACCTGCACACCAACACACACATCACCCACCATCACCATCCATCACCATGCCCCCAAGAAGAATCCCAAGTTCCTAGATAGTGAATTGGAAGTCATGGTAGACGAAATCCTCAGGGTGGAGCCACAGCTGTTTGACACACTGGTCCAACAGACCCCCATGTCGCAGAAAACCAAGATGTGGGAGAGGATCATCAACAGGGTGAACGCCCAATCACCATGTCGGCGTACAAAGACGGACATCCAGAACAGGTGGTATGACGTGCGCAGGAGGGTACGGGACATGCTGAAGAAAGACTACATCAACAGCCAATACACCGGCAGTGGCCCTCCTGCCAAGCCAATATACCTCAGGCCCTGGGAGGAGAAGGTGCGGGCCATCCTTCCGCCAGTGAGCGTATATGGACTAGAGGACATCCCAGAGCCTGGTGAGTACACAACAAATGTACACAATATACTGCCACAAAACACACACATCACTGTCAAGGGGAGAGTCAAACCATGCACTCATAGCAATTACACAGCAACTAGAACAGAATCATCCCAAAATGTGTATGTCAGTCAGATAAACACAACACATGCCATCAAAAAGTCACATCCAACTGTGCCAACACATGTACAAACACAACCACAACTACAGCTAGGCAGTGGCACAAATAGAACTAACAAACACATCCACACATGTAGCCACCACAACAACACCAACACACAGTGAAGACCACTCAAAGGAAGGAATTCTGTGTATGCTGGCCAAGTCAGTGTAGCCAATAGCATCATGGGAGTCACAGTCACACATATTGCCCCCCACAACTGTCCCATCAACACCACCATGAACCATGCGCACATCACAGGGAGTGGAGAAGGACTCACAAGATGGCTGACACTGGCTACTGCTGTGGGGAGCACAAGGCCCTGCTGGCAACTGTGCACCAACAAACAGCAGGACACCACTGACTGACATCCTGAGAGACAACTTACACTCCCTGCAATGCAAGCACGTTCCATGGTGGGAAATCTGGCTAGCTGGGTGGGAAGGGGGACTTGCAGCACTGACCATAGTCACAAGCACCGCCCCTCACACACCCCCCAACACAAACTCCACAGAACCCACCTGGTAGAATGCAATGCCCCCATCCTAACACAAGATCCCACAAAGAACCACCACCCTGGGTTATGTTGTGTGAAGCACAGGGACACTCTTGGGACTCTTAGCCAAACAACTGCCAGGACAACACTCCCAGCCATCCTGTCAGCACAGCCAGCCCACCCCACAGGGAAGCAGATTCAAAATGAAGGAAGCATGGGCATGCTGGGAAGGGGGGTGGAGGCAATAGCATGATGGGAGTCGTAGTCACTGATATTGGTCACCCCCACAACTGTCCCATCAACACCACCCTGAACCATGCTCACATCACAGGGAGTGGAGAAGGACTCACAAGATGGCTGACACTGGCTACTGCTGTGGGGAGCACAAGGCCCTGCTGGCAAATGTGCACCAACAAACAGCAGGACACCACTGACTGACATCCTGAGAGACAACTTACACTCCCTGCAATGCAAGCACGTTCCATGGTGGGATAACTGGCTGGCTGGCTGGGTGGGAAGGAGGACTTGCAGCACTAACCATAGTCCCAAGCACCTCCCCTCACACACACCCCAACACAAACTCCACAGTACCCACCTGGTAGAATGCAATGCCCCCCATCCTAACACAAGATCCCACAAAGAACCACCACCCTGGGTTATGTTGTGTGAAGCACAGGGACACTCTTGGGACTCTTAGCCAAACAACTGCCAGGACAACACTCCCAGCCATCCTGTCAGCACAGCCAGCCCACCCCACAGGGAAGCAGATTCAAAAGGAAGGAAGCATGGGCATGCTGGGAAGGGGGTGGAGGCAATAGCATGATGGGAGTCGTAGTCACAGCTCCACATCCCCCACCACATGGCCCAGCAAGCTCACACTCACACATGCACATCCCACAGAGAGTGGAAAGGCCCATCAAAGATGTCTGACACTGTTGCTGTGTCGTGGGGAGCACAAGGGCATGCTGGGTACTGCACACCAACCAACAGCAGGACACCACTGTCAGCCATCTTGCCATTGCTCTCACACCCACACACACTGAACTCCACACAAAAGCAAGTAAGTATGGGAATGCTGGGAAGTGGGGTGGAGGCAATGGCATGATGGGAGTCGTAGTCACTGATATTGGTCATCCCCACAACTGTCCCATCAACACCACCCTGAACCATGCTCACATCACAGGGAGTGGAGAAGGACTCACAAGATGGCTGACACTGGCTACTGCTGTGGGGAGCACAAGGCCCTGCTGGCAACTGTGCACCAACAAACAGCAGGACACCACTGACTGACATCCTGAGAGACAACTTACACTCCCTGCAACGCAAGCACGTTCCATGGTGGGATAACTGGCTGGCTGGCTGGGTGGGAAGGAGGGCCGGCTGTCAACCAAACACAACCAATGCAGACCATGTTCACACCCCAGAAAATACATAGAAATGCCCAAATAATGCAGGACAATGTGCCACACCAATATCAACCCCTGACTGTGACGACTTAGGACAATGCAATGTACAGGCCCGCACCCAGAGGCACAGTCACAACTGTCATGTGTGTCAACCATTGATGCCTGCAGAAACATGACATACATTGTTTGTGTCTCCCAAAAACAGGTGATGATGGGGACACAGCAGCAGACGCTGAGGAGTCCCAGTCCCAGGCTCAAGAGGATGCCGAGCTCACTGGCGTCGTACAGCCTCTGTCCTCCTCGGACGATGAAGAACAACCTGGCACATCCGGTGCAAGTCAACATGCAGCACCAGCAGGACCACCAGCTGCAGCACCAGCAGGACCACCAGCTGCACCCCTGCACCCACCCCTACAACGACTGTCACCACGAATACCATCCCTGCCGACATGGACAGAATAAGGAGCAACACCAGCACAGTGACCCTGGACCAACCTGGGGCCATGGACACCACCACCACCACCAACCCCCAAGGTGGACCAGGGTTATCTGTGCGTGCCACTGCACACACTGCACATGTCAGCAGGGGTGGTGGGAGGGGTGGGAGACAGAGGTCGCTGCTTGCAGACGTTGCTGGTGTGCATGATGACCCACAACTGGTACGCATAGCTGATGCGTACCAGTCCAGCACCGGAGAGCTCAGCCAGGTAGTGGGGCTCCTCAGAGACATTAAACAGCAGCAGGCTGCCCATCATGCCCGCTTGGACTCCCACATGTCCCACGTGGAGTCACACATGTCCCGTGTGGACTCACACATGTCCCGCGTGGAGTCCAAGTGGGATGCACTGCATGAGATGACGGCGGTGCACAGGGACATTTTACAATGCCTCCGCCAGATGAACAGCAACCAGTCCACACCTCCCTGTGTGCCAACAACATCTGGTGCCGAACAAACTGCAACTGCCACAGGGAGGGAGGAGGACTCTGGCGGAGAGTCCCCTGCACCGCAGCAGCCTGCACTTGAGGGCCCCCCCCCAAGAAGAGGGGTCGTCCGAGGAGGGAAAAGTGAGAGGCCGATGGCCAAGCGCAACTCCCAGGAAGCCTGAACCTGTTCTGGATGTTCGCCTTTGTGCACAGACTGTTCACCCTGTTGACGGCAACACTACTCCCACACATTGCATGGGGAGTACAAGTTGGACCAATGTGTCAGACAACTGTGGCCCCGATACTGGGGATCCTGTCTACCCGGACTTTCAATTCACCTAGGTACTTGGGATTGCAAGATTTATGTACAGCACAACCCATCCTATGCACTATTAACACAAATGTATCACAATAAACACACTAATACACCATACTTGCCTCTGTCGTGATTCCAACGTGGGTGCTGTTATGGGGATGATGAACTGCAAAATTACACTGTGTATGCGAACTGCAACAGCAAGGACAACACAGGCATGTGAGTACAGGCAACGTGACACACATGAGGAAGACACACCACCAGGGCTACACGACACATACACACCTAGGCCATCTGACTCATTGCCTACACTGATGTTGCCAGGGAAGACGGTGCAATGCACAGACACCACACCCATTCCCAGTTGTAGTCAAGTAGCCCACAGGTGCAGTAAGCAAATGGCAGTCAAATGTGTGACCACAGACAACGCACATCACAAAGTGAAGCACAGGTTTATTACACAGTTGCAACATGCCGTAACCACTACAGATGCAAGGTAACCCCACCTGGCAGCGGGCACACAGTCAACAACTGTAGACGGAAGGAAGTCCATGGGTGTGGCGCACATCACCTGTAGGGACACAACAGCTACCAGCCTGGATGTGCAATCACGTCGTCGGTGGACACAGTTGACCAAACGAATCTGAAAGTACCCTGTGAAGGACAGAAATGACACACAGTCAAAAGCAATGGAGTACAGGACAGAACAGCAAAACTCATGCACAATACATGTTACAAGATACCCACCCAGAACCAAGTTAGCATGTCAACACTGTTGGGGAGTACAGCCCACCTGTCACCACACATCGCAACACACATCCAGTCAAGTAGCCCATGGACACACTCCAACAGCACCAGAGCACCACCCACACATCATGCCAACTCACATCATTGACATGACACCTCAGGATACTCACATTCAGCTAAAGAAGTTGGTGATGAGCTGTGTGCGGACATCACCATCATCATCATCATCATCATCGTCACTGGCATCGTGGTCCAGGCCAGGATCCTCCACAGGTGGCGGATGTTGGTCATTGTCATCCTGGATGAGAGGCAACTCCTTCCGCACTGCCAGGTTGTGGAGCATGCAGCAGACGATGATAATCTTGCACACTTTCGCAGGGGCATATGGGAGGGACCCTCCGGTCTTGTCCAGGCAGCGGAAGCGGCTCTTCAGGAGACCAAAGGTCCGCTCAATCATTCTCCTGGTCCGACCATGTGCCTCATTGTAGCGCATCTGGGCAGGTGTCACAGGGTTCCTGAGGGGTGTCAGCAACCACGGCATGTTGGGGTATCCCGAGTCACCTACGGACAGACAAGTGCACATTAGCTGACTTGGAAAAGTGGGCGGAATACTACAGATCAGATCACACACAATGGCACAAAGTCAGTACACACCGACAAGCCAGGCACGCTGGTTCTGCATCTGTGCCATCATCCTGGGGATGCGACTACTCCTCATCACAAAGGCATCGTGTGCTGAACCAGGGAAACGGGCACACACGTGTGTGATGGTCATGTCTGCAAGACACACCACCAGTGCATTGACCGAGTGGTAGTGCTTGCGGTTCCTGTAGGCCTGCTCCTGGGCCTGTGGTGGTACCAAAGCCACATGTGTCCCATCAATGGAGCCAATTACATGCGGCATCCTCCCCAGGGCATAAAAGTCACTCTTCACGTCAGTGAGTCGTCGCGGTCTAGGGAAATAGATGTACCGGTTCAGAAAGAGCAACATTGCCGCCAAAACATCGCGGAGCACACGGCTGAACATGGTCTGTGACATCCCACCAGCAGTCGCCACAGTATGTTGGAAGGTACCAGTGGCAAAGAAGTGTAGGGCTGCCATCACCTTCACCTTGGGGGTCAGCGCTGTAGGATACGGCCGGCCAGGCTGCAAATGTGGGGACAACTGCACTGCCAAATCCTCAATCAGCTGCCTGGTGAAGCGGTACCGTCGGATGCTGTCCCGTTCCACCATCGTTGCCAGGTCTGGGAATGGCCGATGGACAGCAGGAGCCCTGCAGTGCAGAGGAGAAGTAAGCAAGATTGTCAGTCACCCCACATATGCGGCATTGAACACACTCAAGATCCCAACATACATCATTATGAGGCACAACTACATGAAGTGTGTAGTACCAGAAGGACATGTATGGTACATACATGGCCAACATCTGTCAACACGGTCCAACAGGTGGCATCAATTTGTCCCAGGTTGGCCCATTGGATATCATGAGGCCGTGTCACAGTTCCCATCTCCTGCTGCCATGTCACAATAACCCCCCACAGTGACATGTGAGGACAGATGTGCCCCAGGCACCACAGCTCAACGACAGGTACATTCCCAGGGACCCTGTAATGCCACATGGACACTGGCATTACATGGAGTATCATGTATACACCACAGCAAAACAACCATGACACCCACAGGTAGTGGCCCCACTTGCCACGGCAGGACAGACATGGACGTCTGTGACACACACGCACAACATCAGAGTCCATGCACACACAACGTGGATGTGGAGACTGTCTCCCATTGTGCACATGAAATCAGAGACATTGTAAACACTACATGCACAAAGACTGTGGAGGACCATCACTATTGTGCCACTGGGACACCCTGGCTCAAACATACCGTCCCACATGGGACTCACGGGGTATGTGACATGACATACACATACACCACTGTGAAATGTGACCATGGCACATGCACAGATATGAACAGTTGCACATCACAGTGGTCACGTACACGTAACACCCAGGATCCTGTCCCCATGAACACGTGCACAGCCTGGGGGTGGCTGCCCACAGGTGACACCCACAGGACAACATGTACACCAACATACACACAATAGGAAATGCAGCCTTACATGCCTTATGATAAGGTTTGGACAGGCTGTCGTGATGTAGGTGTGCCCCTCACTCCCTGGGAGCTATCTGTGGCTGGCATATGTCCATCTGAGACAGGCATGCTGACATATGCCAGTCACATGTACAGTGATGCGTTGTACCGCAATGGACCGACCGGTGCCTCCGGCCGGCCCATTGCATTCAATGTGTGCGGGTACGCGTTGTACCCCTGTGCGCGTTGAACTGCAATGGACCGATCGGTGCCTCCGGCCGGCCCATTCCATTCAATGTGTGCGGGTACGCGTTGTACCCCTGTGCGCGTTGAACTGCAATGGACCGATCGGTGCCTCCGGCCGGCCCATTGCTTTCAATGTGCGCGGGTACGCGTTGTACCCCTGTGCGCGTTGTACCGCAATGGACCGATCGGTGCCTCCGGCCGGCCCATTGCTTTCAATGTGTGCGGGTACGCGTTGTACCCCTGTGCGCGTTGAATTGCAATGGACCGATCGGTGCCTCCGGCCGGCCCATTGCATTCAATGTGTGCGGGTACGCGTTGTACCCCTGTGCGCGTTGAACTGCAATGGACCGATCGGTGCCTCCGGCCGGCCCATTGCTTTCAATGTGTGCGGGTACGCGTTGTACCCCTGTGCGCGTTGTACCGCAATGGACCGATCGGTGCCTCCGGCCGGCCCATTGCTTTCAATGTGTGCGGGTACGCGTTGTACCCCTGTGCGCGTTGAACTGCAATGGACCGATCGGTGCCTCTGGCCGGCCCATTGCTTTCAATGTGTGCGGGTACGCGTTGTACCCCTGTACGCGTTGTACCGCAATGGACCGATCGGTGCGCACCCATTGACAATGGGCTTGCCTGGCAACGGACGCGTTTTCGAATTTCGAACGAGTCGGTTGCTGGAAAATCAGTTGGTCACCCACAACAATGTTGCAAAATCATGTATGTCATGAAGTTGAAGATTTGAAGGATGCTGTGGGTGTGTTTTGGTGCTGCTATTCCATGGATTGGCCAGATTCAGAAGATGCAAACGACTTGGACCTATCACTTTGGACACAAGGGACAGTATCTGCCTCTCCAGCACATATATATTGCTGGCTGTTCCCCTGAGAGCTCACTTGCCTGCACTACATGCTCCAGGACGACATCTGCCACTGCACTGCTGCTGTCTCTGCCCCTCTGGACCCTGCAATGGCACGTACTGTGGAGAGAGCCCCAGCCTTCAGCCTTGAAGAGAACCAGGCCCTGCTGGACAGCCTACTTCCACAGTACAGCAAGCTGTATGGGACACCAGGGGAGCAGGTGAGTGTTCTGTGCACTGCCTTTCTGAATGTGCATTTTGTGTGACTAGCAAGGCTGGAAGTCTGCACGCCACTGGCTAGCAGGCTCACTGAGTAGTTGTCACCCCCCATAGTGTGTAGTGACTTGCACTGGACAGGTATGGTGCAGTGACAGTGCATTTGAACATGGTTTTACTTCCCATGCAATGATACCATGTAGTGACGTCTGGCAAACTGTCCATGGTCAGCTTTGCACTGCCTGTGTACATCATGTGCCCCTGTGATTGAGACATGTATATACAACTGTGTCATGCACGGATATGTTGCATGTGTGGTAATGGCCTTTTCACTTTGTCATCCTGACAGGTTAATGCCCATCTGAAGCAGGAAATCTGGAAGGACATCGTCCGGGCTGTCCGGTCCGTGGGGGTCTACAAGCGCCGGATCCGCAACTGCCAGAAGAGGTGGCAGGACCTTCGGGGCTGGACCCGGAGGATTGCACGGGTCCAGCTGAAGCTGTCGCCTCCTCGCAGGAGGGGCGGAACACGGACCCTGACCCCCCACATGCTCCAGATCCTGGCGGTGGTCTTTCCAGACCTGGATGGGCAGCTGAAGGCCAGACAGCAGCAAGGAGGGGGTGAGTCAAAGACTGCACTGTGAACTCTGTATTACATGCTTTGTGCCCTCCTCTGGCCTGGTTCAACTGCCACAGTGCAGCAGTCATGTTGTCCAGGAGCCATGTCCCTCTATTGTGCACTGCCCACTGCTCATCTGATACCCAGGTGTGGCCCTTACATTCAGGGAATTGTGTCACTTGGGACTGTGTCCTTGCAGTTTGCTTCACTAAAGGTGGGGGACAGCATCTGTTTCCCTAACTCTGTTGTGGGCATCATGGGTGGGTCCATTGTTCACACAACGCCTGGGTTTGGACATGTGATCTGCGTGTTGCTTTGATATGCGGTCCACTTGCTGAGCTGAGCCACCACATGTGCCTGGGGTATGTGGCACACGCCCATGCAGCGGGTGGGAACAATGTTTGTGCCCCAGGAGTGTGCAGATTACGTGTGTCACACATACATAGCCAGCTATCCACTGTCCAGGGCACATCCCTCATTCATGTGGAGCAGGACAGTCATGCCTACTCCAGGCCATGCAATGCACTCTGTACTCCCACTCCCGTGTATCAGCTGACACATTGTGCACAGTGATTTAACCCCTCCGGTGTCTGCCTCTATGTCAGTGTGCTGTGGATTAGTTGCCAGGACTGCTGGGGTGTTTCTTGGTAGGGGCTCAGCATGCCCCTGGAGATGTGACCATAGGAGACGATACTTGTGTGTCACATAGGTGTTTGATCAGCTGCCCGTGCAGACTGGGGTATGCGAATGTGATGTTCAGGCAGCTGTTCCCCATTCACAGCAAATTGTGAGGGGCTCAGGTTCAGAGGGTAGTGTCACAGGTCTCCCATATGTCCAATAGGTGTGACCTGGACAGATGAGGGTTGAGATGATGTGTTGTGTGGGGATGTACATGTGCACTTGTGCAGCTCCAGGACTTGCATTCCCCATGACCTACTATTGTGACACAGTGCATAGTGTTGTTGTCTGGCTGCCAAGTCATACATCACTGAGACAGTGATGTATGACTTAGCAGTCATGCCTCTGCCATGGCATGTGTCAACTTATTTGTGGTCCTGCAGGGGAGTGACATGTGCTACATGCACACCATAGTGGCGCTGGCTATCAGGACATGGGTGCATCATGGTGTCTGTCGCTGGTATGCATCACATGCATTTCCTATTTGACTCTGGGCATCCCTTTCATCCGGAAACCTGTACTGACTCAGTGGCAAGAGCTGTGATGTGTCCACACCGTGTCCTCTGCACTGTCCAACTACTGTGTACTTGGTGCATGTGTCCACACTGGGGTGTTGCAATCCAACAGACACCAGACAGATGGGTGCAAGGCCATGTGGGATGTGAGTGCCATGCTTGGCATCAGACTGACAATTGGCTTCTCCTGTTCAGTTAGGGCACTTTTAGCAATGTACAACTAATGATGCCAGGGCTTGCTCTGTGATGTGCTGTGCTCACAGTGGTGTGTGCGTTTGGTGCAGGTGACTGATGTCTGTCTGTTTCCCCATTGTTTGCAGATACATCCACGGCCACGGAAGGGGACAGCTCCACGGACCAGGAGGAGCCAGAGAGCCAGACTGGGTCAGCAGCCGAGGAGTGGTCGGAGGGACCCAGTGGCACGGAGGGCGAGGGGAGCCACACCGAGGAATCCTCAGCACCATCCACCTCAGCTGAGGACCAGAGCAACTCGGAGGATGACTCCCTTGTGGAGGCGGGTGTCAGCAGCCACCACACCCCAGCTAGTGTTGCTGTCCCCGCCACCTCCAGCACCACCACCGCCCTCCCATCGGCTCCCATTCCCAAGGTCCGTGGAGGCTCCCATGTTCGGGAGCGTGTCTCCTTTGGCCCAGGCACCGCACCCCTGCCCCTGTGTCCCCTGCTGCCCTGAGTGAGGAGTCTGTGTACCTCCTTCGCCAGCTCCATGTAGGGCAGACAGCCATGCTGAGTGTCCTCCATGCGCACACCGCACTGTTGACTCAGCTGGTGTCGTTCATGGAGGGCATCTCATCGGGCATGTCTGACCTACAGAGGGGCAACAGGTCCATGGACTCCTCCCTGACGGCAGCAGTGTCCCTCCTCAGACAGTCCCTCACCCCTCCGGCCTCTGCTCCATCCACACTCCCCAGCACCTTGCCCGTCCCAAGCACACACACACCGGCACAGGCACACACCAGCACACACACATCCAGCACACAGACACACACGCCACAAACTAAACGCACACGCACGCACAGTCAGGGGACTGAAACCAGACTCACAGGGGATGGGGCCCTGGTACACACACACGCATCCACGGGCACTGCACAGTCCTCAGTTGCCTCTCCCTCCAAAGCACCCTCCCTTGCCTCACCTGCAACCCCAAAGACCCAGCGCCTCTTCCTCAGTGACCTCGGCCTCTTCCCCGGCGATCCAGCTGCCCTAGCATCCAGGGGGAAGAGGAAGCCCCCCCACACGGAGCAGAGTGCCCCTCGCCCCCGGACACCCTCCCCCAGGCGCAGACAGACTGAGGCCCCGACCTGCAAGTCCCCCCGGAGTGGTAAGATCAAGACCCCGCCGCCGCCCTGCAGCTCAAGCACCAGGTCACCTTCCTCCATCCCTCAGGCCCCCACTCCACAGGTGCCCCCACCACACCCTGCCCCAGGTTCCCCCACCCACAGATATACCATCCCCAAGAGGATCCGGCCTTCTCCCCCTGCCACTTGCTCTCCCGGCACCACACCCCGCTGCGCTTGTCTGTGCCACTGATGTGGTGAGGGTGTCCTCCCCTCTGTCCAGCCCACCTTGCCTGTTCCCCATTCTCCTCCCCTGGTGGTAGGCACTGCAGTGGAGTCCACTACCACCCTGTCTGACTTGGGCACTGCAGTGGCGGACCTGTCCACTCCATCTGCAGGGTCCACTGCAGTCGTGCCGGCACCCACAACATCTGAGCCATGCCCCCCAGTTGTGCCGGCACACACCATGTCAGACACCTCCACTGCAGTTGTCAGTGGCTCTCCAGCACCCACCACCCCTTCCCTGCTTCCTCCTGGTGAGCCCTGATCCTGTCCCTGCGGTGCCTGGCCTACCCCCCAGTTGCCCCTCCTAGTGGATTGTCCCTGGTTTTGTGCAGGCATGTGTAGGGTGGCATCTGCCACTGTCACCCACTTGTGACTTTGTTGATGGACTGGCCATTGGCCTTTGTTTATGTTCTACCGGACTTCTACTTTTAATGCCACATATGCTGAATAAAGCAACTTTCTGTTCTCTAGTGCTTTTGCTTCTGATGTACATGATGTTGATGATGCTAACAATGCCCTTGCTGCAGTGATGGTGATATTTGGTCTCATGATAATGAAGTGTTACTGTGCAGGAACCCATGTGGTCCAGGGGTATGTGTCCTATCCTGTGGTGTATCCATGTCATCCATAGCAGCATCTGAGGGTGTCATGTGTTCAGTATTTGGCAATGAGATTTCCTACTTAGATTGGCAACTTCACATCTGTGGCTTCCACCCCTGCACATCTGTTGTGCCTGCCATTGTTCTATTCGTCTACTTCCCTGACCGTGTGGCCATCTCCAGTGAACATGCAGGTTTGGGCATCAATGGGGAAGGACTCATCTGTGTTGTCAGTGCAACATTGCTTTACAAGTGTGTTGGATCTGTGCTGATGATTCCGTTGGCACTTCCATGACCAGGCTGATGGGACGGGAGCCCTCATTTGGTGCTAATTGTTGATTGTGTGTCCCATTGCTGCCATGGTATGGTATCTGTTCGCCTCACATCTGCAGTCTCCACAGGGTATCTGCATGTGTGTGCCCATGGGTGCAAATATGTGGGTCTGCATTCTGATGGTCACTTCTGTCATTGTGTCATTGATGATTGTTGACGGTGTCAGCCCCCATGGGTGTTGTTTGTCTGCACATGGCCAAAGTTATGTCTTATTTGCACTGCAGGATTTGGCTCCCCCAATTTATGCTGCAATGGGACACATACACTACTTTGCCACTGATGTGTTTGTTGTTCTGTGACCAGGAATCATCCATGCAGTTTGGCAGTTGCACCACTTACTTTGTCAACACTTGCCTTTTGGTCACTGTGATGATGGGGGTTTGGACCCCATTGCCACAATGTTCAAAATGTGCTGCAGCTATGGACCCCACACTTGCCTTTTGGTCACTGTGATGATGGGGGTTTGGACCCCATTGCCACAATGGTCATGGCCTGCTTGTGTTGTGTGTGCCACACACATATTTGTGTGGCACATGTGCTAGGGGGTCACATTGTATGTTAGAAGTCATGTTCGGTGTTGTAGGCATTTGACACAGTCTACACACGCTTGTCATGGTGTTGGGGGGATGTCTTCTTCTTCCATTCCCTAGGTTGTGGTGTGCTGGTTGTGTCATGCATTGTCCATCCTATGGGTGGGGGTGGTAGTGGTGGTAGGCAGCCAGCCCCCCCTGGGTGAGGGTGGTAGTAGTAGTAGGCATCCTGCCCCCCCTGGGTGAGGGTGGTAGTAGTGGTAAGCATCCTGCCCCCTGGCTAAGGGTGGTAGTAGTGGTAAGCATCCTGCCCCCTGGCTAAGGGTGGTAGTAGTGGTTAGCATCCTGCCCCCTGGCTAAGGGTGGTAGTAGTGGTAGGCATCCTGCCCCCTGGGTGAGGGTGGTAGTAGTGGTAAGCATCCTGCCCCCTGGCTAAGGGTGGTAGTAGTGGTAGGCATCCTGCCCCCTGGCTAAGGGTGGTAGTAGTGGTAGGCATCCTGCCCCCCTGGGTGAGGGTGGTAGTAGTGGTAAGCATCCTGCCCCCTGGCTAAGGGTGGTAGTAGTGGTTAGCATCCTGCCCCCTGGCTAAGGGTGGTAGTAGTGGTAGGCATCCTGCCCCCCCGGGT
The DNA here is from genome assembly GCA_963921515.1 of Calotriton arnoldi. Taxonomy (NCBI): domain Eukaryota; kingdom Metazoa; phylum Chordata; class Amphibia; order Caudata; family Salamandridae; genus Calotriton; species Calotriton arnoldi. The sequence continues at coordinate 2,276,104 of CAWUFW010001811.1, read as the reverse complement.
GAGGGTGGTAGTAGTGGTAGGCATCCTGCCCCCTGGGTGAGGGTGGTAGTAGTGGTAGGCATCCTGCCCCCCTGGGTGAGGGTGGTAGTAGTGGTTAGCATCCTGCCCCCCTGGGTGAGGGTGGTAGTAGTGGTAGGCATCCTGCCCCCTGGGTGAGGGTGGTAGTAGTGGTAGGCATCCTGCCCCCTGGGTGAGGGTGGTAGTAGTGGTTAGCATCCTGCCCCCTGGCTAAGGGTGGTAGTAGTGGTAGGCATCCTGCCCCCCTGGGTGAGGGTGGTAGTAGTGGTAAGCATCCTGCCCCCTGGCTAAGGGTGGTAGTAGTGGTTAGCATCCTGCCCCCTGGCTAAGGGTGGTAGTAGTGGTAGGCATCCTGCCCCCCTGGGTGAGGGTGGTAGTAGTGGTAGGCATCCTGCCCCCTGGGTGAGGGTGGTAGTAGTGGTAGGCATCCTGCCCCCCTGGGTGAGGGTGGTAGTAGTGGTTAGCATCCTGCCCCCTGGGTGAGGGTGGTAGTAGTGGTAGGCATCCTGCCCCCTGGGTGAGGGTGGTAGTAGTGGTAGGCATCCTGCCCCCCTGGGTGAGGGTGGTAGTAGTGGTTAGCATCCTGCCCCCTGACTAAGGGTGGTAGTAATGGTAGGCATCCTGCCCCCCTGGGTGAGGGTGGTAGTAGTGGTAGGCATCCTGCCCCCCTGGCTAAGGGTGGTAGTACTGGTTAGCATCCTGCCCCCTGGCTAAGGGTGGTAGTAGTGGTAGGCATCCTGCCCCCTGGGTGAGGGTGGTAGTAGTGGTAGGCATCCTGCCCCCCTGGCTGAGGGTGGTAGTAGTGGTTAGCATCCTGCCCCCTGGCTAAGGGTGGTAGTAGTGGTAGGCATCCTGCCCCCCTGGGTGAGGGTGGTAGTAGTGGTAGGCATCCTGCCCCCCTGGGTGAGGGTGGTAGTAGTGGTAGGCATCCTGCCCCCCTGGGTGAGGGTGGTAGTAGTGGTAAGCATCCTGCCCCCTGGCTAAGGGTGGTAGTAGTGGTAGGCATCCTGCCCCCCTGGGTAAGGGTGGTAGTGGTGGTAGGCATCATGCCACCCCTGGGTAGGGGTGGTGGTGCGCATTCAGGCCCCTATGTGCATATGTGGCATTGGTGATGGGCATCCCGCCCCTATGGTGCTGCTGTTGCTGGTGTAAGTATATTCTGCATCCCTGTGTGTGTGTGTGATGTGTCGTGTACGTGTTGTATGTGTTTTGTGGTTGGTGTCTGGCTTACCTTCTGCGCCGTACGCGTCCGTGCCTGTTCCGGTAGTATATGTAGAATATTGGTATGATCGGGACGAAGGGATTCATGGTTGGTTCGTGTCGCTTCGTCCTTCTCGTTGCTTCGCGTCGTCCTCGCCGCTCGCCTCGTCCTCGTCGCGCCGCCTCGTCCTCGTCGCTTCGCGTCGTCCTCGCCGCTGCCGTGTTCGCCTCGGAGCCGTGGATCGTGTTGTGGCGCGAATCGGAGCTATGTGCGCCTCTCCCGGATGCTTTGACGTGCCGTGCGTAGCGACGGGTTCGGGCGCGTACAGAAAGCGCGATCGTACTTGTCCGGCCGGACGGGGCTGCATTTTTCCTTCCGTGCGACTCGATTCGGCGTTTCCGGATTCGCCTCGGTCGGAGAACAGGACCTGGTTTGGGTGAGTACGGCTCGGCCGGATTCTTTGCTGTTGTGCGCATCGTACTTGCTCGCTCGGTGTGTTGTACGGATCGGTCGGGAAACAGGCTTTCGCATGGCTTTTTTCCCGACCGAATGGTATTGGGTGCGCCTCCGACCGAGATCGGAATCGGCCCCTTACTGTTTTAGTGGTGAAATGTGGTGGCAGCGCCCCGGATTAACCCCGGCCTCCCCAGTGAACAGATTCAATTTCACTGAGAGACAGTCGCGGCTGGCATGACGGGCGGGTTGGGGGTGGAAATGTGGTCGTCGCGGGGGGGAGGCGGGATGGGTTTAATTAAAAAATAAAACTTACCGTCCCGCGCCACCTCAGCCTCTGGATGGGTCCGACTCCCGCCGTCCTGCGTTTTTGAATTCCATTTCCTGCAGCTCTCATCGTCATCACAGGAAAGGCAGCCTCCCTCCCTCCCCTTCACCAATCACAATGCTGCAATGGCAGCGTTGTGATTGGTGAGGCGCATCGGAGAGCGCCCCAGCCGGGCCATTTTCTCTATGTAGGCTGCTGCATGCAGCAGCCTGCATAGAGAAAAAGGGAGAGTGGGCGGTCCTGCTCGAGGGCAGGGGGGGAGTGGTTTGCCCACTGTTGTGGGTACTGACTGTTTGGTTGGCCCCAGGGCCGACCAAACAGTCAGTACGCACAACAGTGGGCAAGCCACTCCCCCCCTGTCCTCGAGCAGGACCGCCCACCCCCAACCAGGCACTTCTGCTTTCTCGCAGTGCGAGAAGCAGAAACATACATGGTGGTAGTTATTACCGTTTATGTTTCTGCCTTCTCGCACTGCGAGAAAGCAGTGGGGCGACGCCCCCACGCCCCAATGGGGGAGCCGCCACTGGCTAGAGAAGATCTGTTGAAAACAGCCATGGAGAAGGACAGGGACCCGGAGGGCGCAACCAGTATACGGTTTATCACGACCTATAACAAGAAATCTAAGGAGGTACAAAAAACACTTGGGAAGTTCTGGAATGTCCTAAAAACTGATACAGACCTAGATGGACATCTGGAAGACTATCCACAGATAACATATAGAAAGGCACAATCATTAAATGATATGATGTGTCCGGCGTTGCTCCCTAATGATAGGCAACGAAGTACTGTACAAGGGTTCTATGTATGTGGCAGATGCATAGCCTGTAAATACAGTACGAATTGCAAAGAGGTCAAGCTCTCTACCGAATGCAGACCGTTTAAAATCCGAAAACATGTTTCATGTAATACTGAATACATGGTATATGCCCTCAGATGCCCCTGTGACAAATACTACATTGGTAGTACCATACATAAAGCCAAAAAGCGTGTTTTGGAGCATCTGAGGGCAATAACACATAATGATAAGCAATACCCTATAGCAAGACATTTTGCTACCCACCACAATCAGAATAATAGTCTGCTATCATTCATTGTACTGGACAACATCCCTAGAAGGGAAAGAGGAGGTGATAGGACGAAAGAGTTGAGACGCCTGGAATCCAGGATGATTATAAAATATCACACAATTCAGCCTAAGGGACACAATAGTGATGAGGCACTAGCCGTACATTTAGGTTGTGATATCAACAACTAACATACAGTTTCTCGTAAGGAAAAGCCGGAATTGAACCAAGGAATTTTAACGATTATTTTTATTCGCACTTTCTCTTGTCCAATGTATTTTATGTGTTAATGTAAAAAAACTGAAAATTTGTAATATATGGTATTCACTTTTTTGTTTTATATTTTTTCAGATTTCGGATTTGTATCAAAAGCAAGTGGAAGGCTAAATGAGCGAAATATCTGCCTGAATTGCGTTGAAACATTTCCCAACAGTATATTGAGACTTTAGAGTTGGGGTGCCAACTGCTATTGAACTGTGGGAGTTTCCTTTTGGAATCCTATCAAGCTGTAAATACAAACCCACTGAGGGTGAGAACGGGTGTTGGTCTGGCGCTTCTGGTGAAATACACACTGGTCTGTGCGTGTTCAGGACAGTGTCGACTCCTCAATATTAGTAGGGATAGCAAGGTTCAGTACCTAGAATGGGGAATCCTCTACAATTAGTACATAACAGTGGCCCATGCCGCATATATAATTAATTGAGTCCACTGGGACAGTAATTTAATTCATATATACTGGACAGTACCTGTGCACCAGGAGTGGCGATCATGAAGTACAGATGTCAGCCCACTGGGGCTTTACAGTAGGTTAATCTAAGGCTGAGAGACACCGGTGGCATCGGTGATAACAGCCAATTAGTGTAATAAATCCACTGTGATGTTGCCTGATACCGTTCACTATGCGGTAGATAAGCCCACAGGGGCTTAACTTGGTCTATTTTTATTTAATTTAATTCACGGTATGGCATACCGGTGGTCGTGGCGACGACTGCCGACGATTGTCACAACATTAACTGGGTAGATGATGCGCCTGTTTTTGTCCGTTTAATAATAATTTGGGTGGCCATATCATTTGTAGAACGAACCCTAATAAAGTTATTTCATTTTGACACTTTGTGCCCGATACTACTGGGAAGTGTAGTCTTCACAATATGTCCTACTTTATGCCCGAGTGAATTCTGGGAAATTGAGTTCACTGGTACAGTGAGGCACTGAGTGAGAGGGAAGTTGCTCCCGGAAACCGCGATCACACTTGCCGCAATTGATTTGTTAAAAATTGTAAAAAATTCCAAAGAACCTAATGCTCTGCACTGTTGAAGGCTGATGGTATAATGTTGTTTACAATATGGCAGAATGACTTATATTAGTTACGCAATTTTGTTTAAAAGTACGAAAGTCCGAGAAGTCTGTTTACACTTGTTATGAAACTGAATGTAATAATCACACATGAGCTCCACTGTGCGCGGAGAAGGGAACAAGAGGCGCGGGGTTCCAGGAGCTAGCAGCCTCCAACAATAAATGTTAACCACAACAAGAGCTGCTCCTAGCATAGTGACCACTGTGGAGTTATGGTTATATTATGAGTGAGGGCATCTCAAAAAATGTGATGGACTGGTCTCACACACCACCTGGTGTCATGCTTCATCATCGGCCAGTCCTCGCCCTCTAAAACCTTGGTTTGATAGAGGGCGGGCATACACCTGACGACAGGGATGCACTTCTCAACTAAGTGGGGGCCCGTGAAAAAGTGAGTGAGAGTAAAAATCATTATAGTTATCAAATTGTGTTTTTAATGTGATTGGTAACTATATGATATTAAAATCAATGGACGGTGTGTGGGGAAAATTATTGTCCCCTAACCGTAGTGTAAGCGGTCGACATGTTTCTGCCGTGTTGGCCCAGGTGGGTCCAGGGCATTCCTCAGGACCTTAGTGTAAATAATGGGGGGCTCCGTTCTTACCAACTGGTGGCAAGAAGATACCACTGTGCGGGTGTGACCTTTGTCACTCTCCACTATTGGAAAGGCTTCCACGTTCAAGCCTGGAATAGAAGTTGAAAGGTAGAACATGTAACAACATAACTGGGTCACGATAGAATACTGAAAACAATACATGCACTGATTCAGTTAAAAGTGAGTGACTACTCATGTGACATGTGAAACTGAATGTCACATGATATGTTTAAAAGACTTTATTGCTTTTGCATTCACACTACTCGGGAGCAAGGAGCGGACGCTCCGAAATGCGTAGGGTGACTTTGCTGGAATAAAAATCACGCTTAGGAAAATTTGTGGCCAAGGTGTGTTGTCTTTTGGATTGGTTCGAGACGATGCTTTTGTTGGAATATATATATATATATATATATATATTTCTACCAAGATTGCCCAGAGTTAGAGCCGCACTCCGCTTCAGGTAAGTATCCACTTTATTAATGACACACATGCAGCTTCCCATCCCACTTTTCGTCTCGCGGCCTGACGCGTTTCGAAGTCTTTTCTACTTCTTCATCAGAGGCCATGTCGGGACCCAGTTTCCTGCTGCCACATCTTCCCGCTGCGTGTCCTACGAATTCATTGGCTACCGGTGCGCCAAATTTGAATAGTTCATTCTTTCCAAAGCACGCTGGGATATGTAGTCCATTTTGCATTTTTTCTTCCCTCCAGTGGGTTGGGTTCCCAACATATTCTTTAGAGACACCTTGGATTGGTTCGAGGCGATGCTTTTGTTGGAATATATATATATATATATTCACTGAAAAAACCATAGGTTTTAGGGACAGTTATAGTTAGTTGGACATTACACTCGTACAAAACCCGTGAAATTCCCCTGTTATAGTTAGTTCAGCTAACTATAACTCGCGCCCCCGCAATGCACTGCTGATGATGTCACATATTACATCACTCATCACATGGTCAGTGACATCACTGATGACATCACTGATGACATCTCAAATGACATCACTGATGACATCACTGATGACATCATCCAGTGACTGTGTGTTTCTGTAAAGTTTAAATATGTTTAATATATATAGGGAAAGACGTATTGAAGAATGAGTGGGTGTATAAGTGTCTGAATGGATGATTTATTACGTGAGTGACTGACTCTACAAGTGAGTGATTAAACGTATCTTACTGAATGCATGGGTTAGTGACTAAACTGTGTGAATGTCTGTATCCGTCTGTTTGTTGGTGTGTAAGTGGATGCATGGATTTGCGAATAGCTACATGAGTGTCTATATGGGTTATTGATTGGTTCTCTGAGTATCTGTATGGCTGCCTGAGTGTTTGTGTGGGTGGGGTGTGTGTGACTCTATACATAGATGTGTGAGTGGGTGATTCACTGGGTGCATGATTTCAAGAGTGCATCTGTGATGGACTGCTTGGGTGGGTGAGTGTGTGTATGGGTGTGTTAGTGAGTGAATGTATATCTCAGTGGTACATGTGCGAGTAACTACATATCTAAAAGGCAGTATATATGTGTGTTAGAGTATTTAAATGGCTATAAGTGAGAGTGTGTTATTGTGAGAGTGGCTGTATGGATGCGTGTGTGCTTGTATCAGTTATTGTATAAGAGCGTAAGAATGTGCTAGTATTTGTATGAGTAAGTGAGCTGGTGTGTGCATAACTGTATAGGTGAGTAAATGGGTGTGTGATTAATTTTTTGCATGACTGACTAGGTGTGTGAGCACCTCTATGGATGAGTGGCGGTGTGTGAGTGTTTATATAGGTGTATGAGTGCATATGATAGTCCTGTACTGAGTGACTGTAAGTATGAGTGACTGTACAGGTGAGTGAGTGGATGTGTGTGTAGACCTAAGAATCAGTGAGTGGGTATGTAGTTTTTGGTGTTGGAGTGTCTATGGTTTTGAGAATGGCAGTCTGTAATTTAGAGTGGGTGTATCAAAAGTTATATTAGGGTGTGAGAAGATGCATGAAATTCTCACATGGATGATGTCATCAGTGATGTCATCATTGATGTCATTTGAGATGTCATCAGTGATGTCATCAGTGATGTCACTGACCATGTCATGAGTGATGTAATATGTGACGTCATCAGCAGTGCATTGCGGGGGCGCGAGTTATAGTTACCTGAACTAACTATAACGGGGAATTTCACGGGTTTTGTACGAGTGCAATGTCCAACTAACTATAACTGTCCCTAAAACCTATGGTTTTTTCAGTGAATTTCAAAGGTTTTTTAAATGCTAATTTCTAACTATAACGTGTCTGAAACCTATGGTTTTTTCAGTGAATTTCAAAGGTTTTTTAAATGCTAATTTCTAACTATAACGTGCCTGAAACCTATGGTTTTTTCAGTGAATTTCAAAGGTTTTTTAAATGCTAATTTCTAACTATAACGTGCCTGAAACCTATGGTTTTTTCAGTGAATTTCAAAGGTTTTTTAAATGCTAATTTCTAACTATAACGTGCCTGAAACCTATGATTTTTAAGTGAATTTCAAAGGTTTTTTAAATGCTAGTTTCTAACTATGCCAACAGAGGTAGGACATGTGAAGAAAGAAGAAAAAACGCACAGAAAGAAGCAAAAGATGTGCAGAAAGAACCAACAGAGGAGCAGAAAGAGGCCTTGTTGCAAAATCATCCTGTGCCCACAACTTTTTCAGACGGGTACTGGTGGTAACTGACTCTGAATAACCAGAGCCAGTGCGCGTTTGCACAGTGGTGAAGGGAGGGGGCCTGAGGTGACATGTGTGCAAACGCGCCCGTGATGCGTTTTAAGTTGCGGGATTAAGTCCCCTTGAATCCTGAGGGTCCCTGGGGCCCAACTAGCCCCCCAGGTACCTACAGTTAGGACCACAGAGCTGAGTTGCAGAGAGGCGTTCCGAGGCCACGCACCTTTTTTCACCTCTCTGCAACGCAACTCTGTTGTGCTTACTGAAGGTACCTGGTGGGCTAGTTGGCCCCCAGGATTCAAAGGGAATTAACTCCCCAACTTAAAACGCACCACAGGGCGTGTTTGCGTACATGTCACCTGAGGCCCCGCCCCCTCCCTTCACCACTGTGCAAACGCCCCCCGTGGCGCATTTTAAGTTGGGGGAGTAGGTCACCTTGAATCCTGAGAGTCCCTGGGGCCCAACTAGCCCACCAGGTACTTCAAGTAAGCACCACAGGCCTGCGTTGCAACGCCTGTAACAAATTGTGCAGTTGTGTTTAGGTAGTGAAGAGGGTCGTGCTGGGGGTAGTGTTTTAGGGTTTAGGGTAGTGCAGTGGTGTTTGTGTAGTGTAGGTGGTCATTCTGGGGGTAGATTTAGGGTTTAGGGTAGTGCAGTGGTGCTTGGGTAGTGTAGGGAGTCGTGCTGGGGAGAGTGTTTTAGGGTTTAGGGTAGTACAGTGGTGTTTGGGTAGTGTAGGGGGTCGTGCTGGGGTTAGTGTTTTAGGGTTTTAGGGTTTAGGGTAGTGCAGTGGTGTTTGGGTAGTGTAGGGGATACTGCTGGGGGTAGTGTTTTAGGGTTTAGGGTAGTGCAATGGTGTTTGGGTAGTGTAGGGGGTACTGCTGGGGGTAGGGTTTTAGGGTTTAGGGTAGTGCAGTGGTGTTTGGGTAGTGTAGGAGGTCGTGTTTTAGGGTTTAGGGTAGTGCAGTGGTCTTTGGGTAGTGTAGGGAGTCGTGCGGGGGTATTGTTTTAGAGTTTAGGGTAGTGCAGTGGTGTTTGGGTAGTGTAGGGGGTTGTGCGGGGGTAGTGTTTTAGGGATTAGGGTAGTGCATTGGTATTTGGGTAGTGTAGGGGGTAATGCGGGGGGTAGTGTTTTAGGGTTTAGGGCAGTGCAGTGGTGTTTGGGTAGTGTAGGGGTTCATGCTGGGGGTAGTTTTTTAGGGTTTAGGGTAGTGCAGTGGTGTTTGTGTAGTGTAGGAGGTCGTGTTTTAGGGTTTAGGGTAGTGCAGTGGTCTTTGGGTAGTGTAGGGAGTCGTGCGGGGGTATTGTTTTAGTGTTTAGGGTAGTGCAGTGGTGTTTGGGTAGTGTAGGGGGTTGTGCGGGGGTAGTGTTTTAGGGATTAGGGTAGTGCATTGGTATTTGGGTAGTGTAGGGGGTAATGCGGGGGGTAGTGTTTTAGGGTTTAGGGCAGTGCAGTGGTGTTTAGGTAGTGTAGGGGGTCGTGCTGGGGGAGTGTTTTAGGGTTTAGGGCAGTGCAGTGGTGTTCGGGTAGTGTAGGGGGTCGTGCTGGGGGGAGTATTTTAGGGTTTAGGGTAGTGCAGTGGTGTTCGGGTAGTGTAGGGGTCATGCTGGGGGTAGTGTTCTAGGGTTTAGGGCAGTGCAGTGGTGTTCGGGCAGTGTAGAGGGTCGTGCTGGGGGTGGTGTTTTAGGGTATAGGGCAGTGCAGTGGTGTTCGGGCAGTGTAGGGGATCGTGCTGGGGTGGTGTTTCAGGATTTAGGGCAGTGCAGTGGTGTTCGGGCAGTGTAGGGGGTCGTGCAGGGGGTGGTGTTTCAGGGTTTAGGGCAGTGAAGTGGTGTTCGGGCAGTGTAGGGGGTCGTGCAGGGGTGGTGTTTCTGGGTTTAGGGCAGTGGTGTTCGGGCAGTGTAGGGGGTCATGCTGGGGGTGGTGTTTCAGGGTTTGGGGCAGTGCAGTGGTGTTCGAGCAGTAAAGGGGGTCATGCTGGGGGTGGTGTTTCAGGGTTTAGGGCAGTGCAGTGGTGTTCGGGCAGTGTAGGGGCAGTGCAGGGGTGGTGTTTCAGGGTTTAGGGCAGTGCAGTGGTGTTCGGGCAGTGTAGGGGTGGTGCAGGGGGTGGTGTTTCAGGGTTTAGGGCAGTGCAGTGGTGTTCGGGCAGTGTAGGGGGTCGTGCAGGGGGTGGTGTTTCAGGGTTTAGGGCAGTGCAGTGGTGTTCGGGCAGTGTAGGGGGCGGTGCAGGGGGTGGTGTTTCAGGGTTTAGGGCAGTACAGTGGTGTTCGGGCAGTGTAGGGGGCGGTGCAGGGGCTGGTGTTTCAGGGTTTAGGGCAGTGCAGTGGTGTTCGGGCAGTGTAGGGGTCGTGCTGGGGCTGGTGTTTCAGGGTTTAGGGCAGTGCAGTGGTGTTCGGGCAGTGTAGGGGGTCGTGCTGGGGCTGGTGTTTCAGGGTTTAGGGCAGTGCAGTGGTGTTCGGGCAGTGTAGGGGGTCATGCTGGGGCTGGTGTTTCAGGGTTTAGGGCAGTGCAGTGGTGTTCGGGCAGTGTAGGGGTCTTGCTGGGGCTGGTGTTTCAGAGTCTAGGGCAATGCAGTGGTGTTTGGGCAGTGTAGGGGGTCTTGCTGGGGCTGGTGTTTCAGGGTTTAGGGCAGTGCAGTGGTGTTTGGGCAGTGTAGGGGGTCGTGCTGGGGCTAGTGTTTCAGGGTTTAGGGCAGAGCAATGGTGCTCAGGCAGTGTAGGGGGTTGTGCTGGGGGTGATGTTTCAGGGTTTAGGGCAGTGCAGTGGTGTTAGGGCAGTGTAGGGGGTCGTGCTGGGGGTGGTGTTTCAGGGTTTAGGGCAGTGCAGTGGCGTTCCGGCAGTGTAGGGGGTCGTGCACGGGGTGGTGTTTCAGGGTTTAGTGCAGTGGTGTTCGGGCAGTGTAGGGGGTCGTGCTGGGGTGGTGTTTCAGGGTTTAGGGCAGTGTAGTGGTGTTCGGGCAGTGTAGGGTGTCGTGCTGAGGGGTGGTGTTTCAGGGTTTAGGGCAGTGCAGTAGTGTTTGGGTAGTGTAGGGGGTCGTGCAGGGGGTGGTGTTTCAGGGTTTAGGGCAGTGCAGTGGTGTTCGGCCAGTGAAGGTAGTCTTGCTGGGGTTGGTGTTTCAGGGTTTTGGGCAGTGCAGTAGTTTTCGGGCAGTGTAGGCGGTCATGCTGGGGCTGGTGTTTCAGGGTTTAGGGCAGTGCAGTGGTGTTTGGGCAGTGTACGGGGTTGTGCTGGGGCTGGTGTTTAAGGGTTTAGGGCAGTACAGTTTTGTGCGGGCAGTGTACGGGATTGTGCTGGGGCTGGTGTTTCAGGGTTTAGGGCAGTGCAGTGGTGTTCGGGCAGTGTAGGGGGTCGTGCTGGGGGTGGTGTTTCAGGGTTTAGGGCAGTGCAGTGGTGTTCGGGCAGTGTAGGGGGTCGTGCTGGGGCTGGTGTTTCAGGGTTTAGGGCAGTGCAGTGGTATTCGGGCAGTGTAGGGGGTCGTGCTGGGGCTGGTGTTTCAGGGTTTTGGGCAGAGCAGTGGTGTTCGGGCAGTGTAGGGGGTCGTGCTGGGGGTGGTGTTTCAGGGTTTAGGGCAGTGCATTGGTGTTCGGGCAGTGTAGGGGGTCTTGCTGGGGGTGGTGTTTCAGGGTTTAGGGCAGTGCAGTGGTGTTCGGGCAGTGTAGGGGGTCTTGCTGGGGGTGGTGTTTCAGGGTTTAGGGCAGTGGTGTTCGGGCAGTGTAGGGGGTCTTGCTGGGGGTGATGTTTCAGGGTTTAGGGCAGTGCAGTGGTGTTCGGGCAGTGTAGGGGGTCATGCTGGGGGTAGGGTTTCAGGGTTTAGGGCAGTACAGTGGTGTTCGGGCAGTGTAGGGGGTCATGCAGGGAGTGGTGTGTCAGGGTTTAGGGCAGTGCAGTGGTGTTCGGGCAGTGTAGGGGGTCGTGCTGGGGCTGGTGTTTCAGGGTTTAGGGCAGTGCAGTGGTGTTCGGGCAGTGTAGGGGGTCTTGCTGGGGGTGGTGTTTCAGGGTTTAGGGCAGTGGTGTTCGGGCAGTGTAGGGGGTCTTGCTGGGGGTGATGTTTCAGGGTTTAGGGCAGTGCAGTGGTGTTCGGGCAGTGTAGGGGGTCTTGCTGGGGGTAGTGTTTCAGGGTTTAGGGCAGTGGAGTGGTGTTCGGGCAGTGTAGGGGGTCGTGCAGGGGGTGGTGTTTCAGGGTTTAGGGCAGTGCAGTGGTGTTCTGGCAGTGTAGGGGGTCATGCTGGGGGTGGGGTTTCAGGGTTTAGGGCAGTACAGTGGTGTTCGGGCAGTGTAGGGGGTCGTGCAGGGGGTGGTGTGTCAGGGTTTAGGGCAGTGCAGTGGTGTTCGGGCAGTGTAGGGGGTCATGCTGGGGCTGGTGTTTCAGGGTTTAGGGCAGTGCAGTGGTGTTCGGGCAGTGTAGGGGGTCTTGCTGGGGGTGGTGTTTCAGGGTTTAGGGCAGTGGTGTTCGGGCAGTGTAGGGGGTCTTGCTGGGGGTGATGTTTCAGGGTTTAGGGCAGGACAGTGGTGTTCGGGCAGTGTAGGGGGTCTTGCTGGGGGTAGTGTTTCAGGGCTTAGGGCAGTGCAGTGGTGTTCGTGCAGTATAGGGGGTCGTGATGGGGATGGTGTTTCTGGGTTTAGGGCAGTGCAGTAGTGTTCGAGCAGTGTAGGGGGTTGTGCAGGGGGTGGTGTTTCAGGGTTTAGGGCAGTGCAGTGGTGTTCGGGCAGTGTAGGGGGTCGCGCTGGGGGTGGTGTTTCAGGGTTTAGGGCAGTGCAGTGGTGTTCGGGCAGTGTAGGGGGTCATGCACGGGGTGGTGTTTCAGGGTTTAGGGCAGTGCAGTTGTGTTCGGGCAGTGTAGGGGGTCGTGCTGAGGCTGGTGTTTCACGGTTTAGGGCAGTGCAGTGGTGTTCGGGCATTGTAGGGGGTCGTGCTGGGGCTGGTGTTTCAGGGTTTAGGGCAGTGCAGTGGTGTTCGGGCAGTGTAGGCGGTCGTGCTGGGGCTGGTGTTTCAGGGTTTAGGGCAGTGCAGTGGTGTTCGGGCAGTGTAGGGGGTCGTGCTGGGGCTGGTGTTTCAGGGTTTAGGGCAGTGCAGTGGTGCTCGGGCAGTGTAGGGGGTCGTGCTGGGGGTGATGTTTCAGGGTTTAGGGTAGTGCAGTGGTGTTCGGGCAGAGTAGGGGGTCGTGCAGGGGCTGGTGTTTCAAGGTTTAGGGCATTGCAGTGGTGTTCGGGCAGTGTAGGGGGTCGTGCTGGGGCTGGTGTTTCAGGGTTTTGGGCAGAGCAGTGGTGTTCGGGCAGTGTAGGGGGTCATGCTGGGGGTAGTGTTTCAGGGTTTAGGGCAGTGCAGTGGTGTTCGGGGAGTGTAGGGGGTTGTGCTGGGGGTGCTTTTTCAGGGTTTAGGTCAGTGGTGTTCGGGCAGTGTAGGGGGTCTTGCTGGGGGTGATGTTTCAGTGTTTAGGGCAGTGCAGTGGTGTTCGGGCAGTGTAGGGGGTCTTGCTGGGGGTAGTGTTTCAGGGTTTATGGCAGTGCAGTGGTGTTCGGGCAGTGTAGGGGGTCATGCTGGGGGTGGTATTTCAGGGTTTAGGGCAGTGCAGTGGTGTTCGGGCAGTGTTGGGGGTCGTGAAGGGGGTGGTGTTTCAGGGTTTAGGGCAGTGCAGTGGTGTTCGGGCAGTGTAGGGGGTCGTGCTAGGGGTGGTGTTTCAGGGTTTAGGGCAGTGCAGTGGTGTTCGGGCAGTGTAGGGGGTCATGCAGGGGCTGGTGTTTCAGGGTTTAGGGCAGTGCAGTGGTGTTCGGGCAGTGTATAGGGTCGTGCTGGGGGTAGGGTTTTAGGGTTTAGGGTAGTGCAGTGGTGCTTGTGTAGTGTAGGAGGTCGTGCTGGGGGTAGTGTTTTAGGGTTTAGGGTAGTGCAGTGGTGTTTGTGTAGTGTAGGGGGTCATGTTTTAGGGTAGTGCAGTGGTGTTTTGGTAGTGTAGGGGGTCGTGCTGGGGGTAGTGTTTTAGGATTTAGGTTAGTGCAGTGGTGTTTGGGTAGTGTAGGGGGTCGTGCTGGGGGTAGTGTTTTAGGGTTTAGGGTAGTGCAGTGGTGCTTGTGTAGTGTAGGGGGTCGTGCTGGGGGTAGTGTTTTAGGGTTTAGGGTAGTGCAGTGGTGTTTGTGTAGTGTAGGGGGTCATGTTTTAGGGTAGTGCAGTGGTGTTTGGGTAGTGTAGGGGGTCGTGCTGGGGTAGTGTTTTAGGGTTTAGGATAGTGCAGTGGTGCTTGTGTAGTGTAGGGGGTCGTGCTGGGGGTAGTGTTTTAGGGTTTAAGGTAGTGCAGTGGTGTTTTTGTAGTGTAGGGGGTCATGTTTTAAGATGCAATGCTCCAATACCTGACCAGTCTGCACTACATAAAACTGCAAAAAAACTAAAAATAAAAAGTGTTTTGCACACTTTTGTCATTGGGCTATATGTGGGCTACATCTGGGTAATATTTGTGCTACATTTGGGCTCTTTTTTCACTGGTGGCCATCTTGGAAGACTTCTTTGTTATGAAGTTTCCTAATTTCTTCATTTACTGCAGTCTCCTCAGTAGGAAATGCTTTCAGTTTTTTACTTTGATTCCATCAAGAAGGCATTCAGATGTGTCTCACATCTGCCATAAATTCAGAATGTTAGCACTCTAGTTGCTCATTAGATCACTGGAGTAAAGCTACTGCTCACCAGGGAGTTAACTGGTAGTCTGCTGCTGGTATTGAAAGTGATTGTTTCAGTCTGCATGTCAGAATTTTCTAATGAAATAGAAGAGGATTTGAGATCTCACTTAAAACATGCCCTAATTTTTCTTTCTGCAGCACTAACCATAATTTCTATTTCAAAAAGAACCCCTCATTTTGTTCCTTTTTAAATTAAATGTTTTAAGTGTTACCGGTTTATTCCAATCAAAATGGCTTCAGGTGTGCCATACTTTTGTCATAAGTAAGGCTGTTAGCGCTCTAGTTGTTCTTTAGAACACTCTGGGAAGCTGCAGTAGAACACAAAGGCATCAACTGGCAGGCTGCTCCTGTTGAAATATAACAGGAAGATATTTGAGATCACACTTGAAATATGTCCTAATTTTTCTTTCTACAGCACTAACCATAATTTCTATGACAAAATGAACCCCATCATTTTGTTCCTTTTTAAATTAAATGTTTTAAGTGTTACCAGTTTAATCCAATTAAGATGGCTTCAAGTGTGCCATACTTTTGTCATAAGTAAGGCTGTTAGCACTCTAGTTGTTCTTTAGAACACTCTGGGACGCTGCAGTAGAACACAAAGGCATCAACTGACAGTGTCTGCCCTTGTTGGATGTACATGTTTTACTGAGAATGTCAGACTTCATTCTCACATGAGTGAGAAAGATAACGTGAATTTACAGAAAATATGCTCTCATTTTAGCTTCTGGAGCACCTTCCAAACCTCCATGGGACAAGCATGAGAAAATAGTGTTCTCTCAAACATGATTCATGATATCCCAGCAGAAGATTTTTCACATGGTAAAATCACCTTAGAATACACCACAATTCCTAAAATTAGTATGGTACCATCAACAAATAAATTCTAATGTAACTAAAGCCTGTTATCACCCTTTATAGTTCTCCTTTTGGTGACCCTCAAAATCTTCTATTCACTACAATGCATTTCAATGAGGTACTATCATTTATATTGGTCCCAAGATGGCTGCCAGCAATTCCAGGAT
This sequence comes from Calotriton arnoldi, assembly GCA_963921515.1. Taxonomy (NCBI): domain Eukaryota; kingdom Metazoa; phylum Chordata; class Amphibia; order Caudata; family Salamandridae; genus Calotriton; species Calotriton arnoldi. The sequence goes on along the minus strand of CAWUFW010001811.1, from coordinate 2,260,714 downwards.
GAAGTGCTGACAGCCAATCAGATCTAACGATGACATGTGTGGTTAGGCTCCGCCCAGATATATATGTGACTTTACTTTTGATTTTCTCAGGAACTACTGAACGGATTTACACCATTTAAGCAAAAGGCACGACACTGAACCAAGGGCTACCTCTTTGCCAAATTTGGTGTAATTCCGTTCAGCAGTTCGGGCTGTAGCTGCGACTAAAGGTTCCTATGGAAAAATGAATGGGGAAAACGCGTTTTGGGATCCCCCTTTTTCTCGGCCCCCGCTTGCCGTATCACCCCGAGACTTTCAGGATAGGAGCGGACCGGAGCGCCCCAACAAGTTGGAAACTTTCGCGAAGATTCGTCAACCGGCGCCAACGTTATTTCAAATAGAATGTCGCGGATTTCCTATGGATAATAGGTTTTAACTATAACTATCTACTGGCGACCGCTAGTAGATAATATATATATATATATATATATATATATATGTTATGGGAAAAAAGGAAGCAGCGAGGCTTGGGTAGTTCCTGTGTGTGTGTGTATTCACTGGGAAAAAACAAAGGTTAAAGGGATGTTATACTATGTTGAAAATGTCAGTTAAAACATACCATTTTAGGTGAATAAAAACACTGAAGTTCATCATTCATAGTTATCTCAAGTAACTATAATTCATAACCTAAAGTAACTATAACTCGCATCCCTGCCATTCACAGTTGTGTCATCAATTATGTAATTTCAAAAGTTGCAGTCATTTTATCAATGATGTCATAGAACCTGTCATGAGTAATGTAATATGTGAGGCTATAAGCAGTGCATGGAGAGGGTGCAAGTTATAGCTACTTTAGGTCACCATATATAATAACATTCTTGAGCCTATTACAAAAAGTGTCATCTATTTTGCAGCTCTGACATTTGTGTTGTACTCTGTGTCAACATAACTCCAATGTCACTCACTGATATCAAGAGACACCACCAGGATTTACACCTTACTTTGGCGGCAGCATTAGTCTCAGCATTGCCACTGTAGGGCAGACAAAGCATTGAGTTCCAGTAATTTAGATATTATGAATAAAAGCCCCTCTCTTTACACAGGCTCCGTCCTTTGACAAGGCAGTGGTACCACATATGCTTCTCAAGCTTTAATTGCAACTGTTTGTTCAATTCTGATGGGGCCAGTAAGTGGCCCTTTTTCAATTAAAATTTACTATTACAAGTTATGCAGGATCAAGTTATGGATCTGTTATGGATCTGTTGGTATTCACCCAGAGATTCTCCGGGTGAAACTCTGGAGGAAAATGAGGAATTATTGGGGAAACTGGATTTGGAATTACCAATCCCCACACGTATTTTTTATTTGTCAGTGGAACCTCGGGGTCCCACTTGCAATTCCCACTTGCCCTCCCCCCTCCGGATTTACCAGCACCCCTGATATCAGTAACCGTGAAACCACAGAGTTGGGTCACTGACAGAATATCGTCGACCACAATATCGAGGTCCCAAAATATCAGGACCTAAATATCGATGTCAAGAATATCGACATCCTATCTACATCATGGTAAGTAAAAAAATATCGAAACAAAAATATAGGGGGTCATTATGATGGCGGGCGGATCGCCCCCGCCGGGCCGGCGGGGGCGATCCGCCCACCATCCACATAGCCAAGACCCCCCACCATATTATGATGGCTGGGGATCCGCGGGGGACAGAAAGACCGTCCGCCGCTTTTCCACCGGTCGACTCGTCGACCGGCGGAAAACAAGGATAATATGGTGGCGGTGTCTCCAAGACACCGCCATCCATATTATGATGGATGCGGAAGGCAGTTTTTCCATGGCGGCGTTGCCGCCATGGAAAGGCATACGGTGTTTGCATTTGGGGGCCCGCTATGGGCCCCCACGGTGTTGAGGGGGTGGGGGGTGCACATGGGGGGTACCTATGGTACCCCCCTGCATTTGTATGCACAAGGTGGCAGGGACCGCGCGGTGCCTGCCACGTTGTGCATGCAAATGCACGACATGCATTCACGCCACAATGCTGTGAATAGGGCTTGCCACCGCCACGGTGGCAGTGGCATCCTAATATCATGTGCGGGACCGCCGCACCCCTTGCGGACGGTCCCGCATTCCGTAACGGTGGCGGACGGACTTTGTCCGCCCGCCATCGTAATGACCCCCATAGTTGTTAAAAATATCGATGTTAAAAATATCGTTTTTTTATGAATAAAAAAAGTAAAATAAATTAAATAATACATATAACTTAAAAATAAATATTTATAATTATTAGAAAATGTTAAAATTTATAAGTAATAAATATAATGTAAAAATAAATTAAACATACATATATAAAATATAATATATATATTTACTTAATAATTATTAAAAAATAATTAATTTAATAACCAATCAATCAATCAAATGCTTTATTTCGATTGCTAGAATCATAAAAGCAACAAACAAAAAACACAGACCGACATTCAAAGTACAATCTATCACATTAATATAAATACATGATTTGATAAAGTTAAAAAATAGCTAAAAAGATACTATAAGACTTTTAAGACCTAAAAATTGATCTAGGATTTAAACATTTTTTAAAACAGCTATATACAAGGCCTTACAAAATGGTTAAAAAAGTGAGCCTAGATGCACAACCAGACATAATATACGGAGCTTGCGAATAAAAACATTTATACTAAGATATCAAGGGAGATGAAGGGAAACAGCCAGAAGTTGGGAAGTATATAAGCGGACATAAATATTTATCCCTCCACAAGCGTGCTAGTACCCTTTAATGCTTTATTTCTGATGATCCAGGCGCGGCTCAAAAACTTCGCCACCCCACATGAAAAAAGCACACCTGGGTCAGTTTTTAGGATGCGCAAAGCAATCCTATAGTCACGTGTGCCCATAATTTTACAGACCGGTTTTATCCAGCTGGACCTAGCAATGGAATATGCCGGACAGTTAAACAAAAGATGGGGCAAGCTTTCCAACGGCGCTCCACAGCAAGGGCATGCCTTACTTTGATACTTGTGAGAGTGCCACTTGGAGGTGGTTGCATTAATAGGAAGTGTGCCCAGCCTAAATTGCATGAATAACTGTCTATCACGTGGTATCTGGATGTTATCCAAGTAGGGCTCCAAACCTCTACACTGTTTGTGGCGAAAGAACTCTTCTGTTAAGCTCCCCATTTCTGGATTGCTCAGTTCTTTGGTATCGACCCAGTTCCAATAGGTATGCTTAAGCTCTGCCTTGGTAGGTGGTATCTGAGTTTCCCATGCTTCCGTAAAGCTCAACTTGGACAGCAGCCTTCTAACACTGGATATCCACTTTACCCTATGCCCTAAGTCTAGACCTATCACCTCTGTTAGGGCCGCGGCATAATTGACAAGCTCTGGGGTGCGCATCACTCGCGCCCAAAAAAGAAGAGGGCGCAATTTTGCAATATCCCTAAAAGGCCGTCTGCCCATATCAAACATCAGGGGGTTAATGGAGTGTTACTTGGAAGCATTACCAAATCCCTCAAAAACTTATTCTCGGACCTACCAATATCTTCGGTGTTTTCAAAGCCCCATAGCTCCGCCCCGTACAACGCAGCGGCTGCGGCTTTGGCTTCGTAAATTGCAAGAGCTGGGGCTACCGGTCTACTATAGGAGGCCCGATGTTCTTTACTGAGAGCTCCAGCAGCACGTTTATGATTTAATAACATCTTAGCTAGGTGCGGCTTCCAATGCATTTTGTCAGTGAGGCGGATGCCCAAATAATCAAACACATGTACCCTCTCTAATCGAATATTATTTAAAATTAAATCATTTTTAAAAGCCTTGTATGGATTAAAAGCCATGAATTTTGTCTTTTCTGTATTAATAACCAGACCCCTGGATTCGCAGAATAGCTGGTATCGATTAAGAAGTCTTTGCAGCCCAATCGGGGTTTTCGACACCAGAAGGGTGTCGTCGGCAAACAACAATGTAGGAACTTTCTCGCCCGCCAGAATTGGTGCATCTGACTGGATCTCCTGAAGAAATCTCACCACCCCATTGATGTACAAAGAAAACAGGGTAGGTGCCATGACACACCCCTGGCGGACTCCCCTGCCGACTGGAATCTTTTCTGTTACCTCCCCATGGGGACCCCACCTAACTTGGGCGAAGTTTCCTTCGTGCAGACGAATTAAAAAATTAAGAAGGAGAGGGGGGCACCCAGATCCCTCAGCGTTTGCCACAGTCTTAGCCTAGGAACAAGATCAAAAGCTGTTCTTAAATCAATAAAAGCAAGGTACAGACTTCCCTTACCAATAACAACAACCTTCCAATATATAAGCAATAACCTGAAGACTTGGTCAATCGTGCCTGTGTTTCTTCTAAACCCAGCCTGATATTGGGATAAAATATCCTCCTCTTCAGCCCAAGTCTGTATTCGCTGTAGGAGAACTCTACCTACCAACTTTTGCATGGCATCTATTAAGCTTATTGGCCTGTAGTTTGATGGGTCTTCCCTATCCCCTTTTTTAAATATCGGGACCACCAGCGCTCCTTTCCAAGAGTCAGGAATAGGGGATCCATTGGCTATGCTATTGATCAAAAGTTGAATATAACGTGACCAATTTCTGGAATCGGCCAAGAAGAGGTCACCAGGAAGACCATCAGGTCCAGGAGCTTTACCCGGCACTATCTTTGCAATAGCCATTTCAATTTCAAGCAGCGTGAAGGGGTTGATCGCATTCCCCGCCAGAGGAACGTCTGTGGAGTCGCTTAACTCCTCCAGACGTTCATCATTAGGTGTGGAATACAATTTCCTAAAATGGTCATACCATTCACGGCTTGTGATATGGTTAGACAAAGAGATAGGGTCTCGACTAGTACCCTTACTAACAAGGGACCAGAATTGGTTTTTGTTCTTCTGTAGACTTGCGTCTTTCAAATTTTTCCAATGACATTCATCCCACTCTATTCTAGCCTCATGAAGGGCTGCCCTATAATTCTTTCTCGCTAGTTTTATTATTTCGGAATTCTTAGACCTAATTGCAGCTGCCATTGTTTGTCTATTTAGTCTACATTTTTAGTATACCACAAGTGCTGTCTTTGCCGAAATGCCTTTTTTTTGTCATGGTTTTGGGTGGCTAGGAAAAGAGTGCTCAATTGTTCTGTAGTGCGAGAGTGAACTAAAAAGCTCCTGCACAGGGCTCGGCGGTCAATAGAGTTGCCTGGAGGGCTTGGATACCAGAGGAGACAACTGCCTTAACGCTAGATAGTTTTATTTCATGTGCGCTGATCATATGCCATTTCAGATATCTTTTGCAATTTGAAGGAACGATATCTATAACCGAAGCTATGGCCCTCCTGCTTTGCTGTGAGGACTGGGTGGCCCAAAGCGATTCAAATGTCAAACAAAGAGGGTTGTGGTCACTGTCAGTTGTGGTGCCCACGTACATGTCTGACACTTGAACCCATAACTTTACATCCACTAGAATGTAGTCTATTCGTGAAGAGCAGCCTACTCTATTATAAGTGTTTGCACCATGCGTATCCGAGTGGGTTCTACCGTTTGCAGCTCTAAGACCATGTTCAATGGTTAATGCATTAAATTGAATTGCAAGCGGGGACCACTTTCTAATGGGAGAAATATTAAGAGGGGGACCGACCATTTTGCATCACTATCCTCCAGCTCCAGCATGTCCTCTAAGCTCAAAGGCTCAAAGGTACAGTTGAAGTCTCCTCCTACTATAATTTTCGCTTCGGGCTTGCAACTGGATAGGGAATGGTCTAAAAGTGTAACAATGGGTGATTGTTGGCCTCCCTTAGTTCCTCTAATGTAAACATTGAACAGCTCCAATATACCTCCTCCCCTAGGGCCTTTAATAGTTAACCACAGAATGTCAGAACTCTTGGTAGATTGGACAATGGTCTGGCAGTCTAAGGAAATGCTCACCCAAATAATCAGCCCTCCTGAAGGTCGCCCTCTCCCCTTTGTTATTGCCGGGATGCAATAGCAGGCATAGCCAGATTTGTGGAGTGGGGCCAAACTCCACGTCTCCTGGAATAAGCATATGTCAAAGCCCTCCACAAAATCATTCCAGTGCGGCAGTGATAACTTGTTTGGTAAACCTGCCACATTCCACGATAAAATTTTCAGCTGATGTGGGCATGTACCTGAGTCCCCCTCATATGAACAATACGGTGTTAAGGTACAAGATAAATCCAAAGGGTCTGGTGCCAATGACAAATCAGGAAGAATGCAAGGAACAATCTCTTGTAAACCCTGTTCGGAGTGGTTCGACACCATCCCTAAAATCTCAGATGAATCTTTACTGGAGAGGGGAACAGAACACTCGTTAAAATTATGAGTCTGGCCAACCCCCGCCGTGTCGTACCTTGATGAGCAGCCAGGCTCAACAAGCAGTCAATCCACTGCTTCAAGCATTGAACCTCCCTCGAGTTGGGATTGGGACCCGTCCCCTGGGAAAACTTGATCTCGCCTAAACTGTATAGCTGAAGTAGGAGGAGCACAAGATCTGAATTCCAAGGCCAAAAGGTTCTCTGCCAGATCAACATTAGAGAATGTGAGCTCGATACAATCATAAATTTGGGTAGGAATAGTACATCTACGTGCCCGCGTGATATCTTCACGGATCACTGAGCGACAACCTCTAGTGTGGCGTATCCAATGTATGACCTTATTGGTCAAGGAGTCCACGCTTTCTATATTATTATGTGAGCCAAGTTTAGGTACATTTATCATGTAAATATTAGGGCCTTGCAATGGTGGTAATGAATAAGCATCTCTCCGTTGTAGGAGTTGTAGTGGAACCTTCGCAGGCCATGTAATGTCCTTTGGCCTGCAAAGGCCACCAGAGACAGCCTGGCCTTTTTTTGGCATGGGTAATGTTGGAAAGTTATTTGTTATCTTGCACTCAGGAATATTCGTTCTTGGAAATGTAGAACCAGGAGACTTATGATTAACTGAGTTATTTGGAAAAATAGCTCCACTTTCCCCCAGATCTACCCCTGTAGTGCTTGGCACTCCAGGCAAGGTAAAAATTTGTCGTGATAGTGCAGGTGGCTGCTCCTGGGATACCTCATGGGCCCAAGGAAGTAATGCCTTCACCAAGTGAGTGAGCTCTTTAATCAACCCTTTCAATGATGTAATCTCCGCCCTAAGGGAATCAATAGGCCCTAATGTTTCAAGAAGTAATTGCTCATCATTACTACCTCCTTGAGATATACCTGGTGGTGAAGCCTGCTCACATACTACATCAGGAGAGGTTGCAAGCAAGGCGAATCTATTTGAACATAGAATATCATGCTTCGTTGGAGTCAATTGCTTGCAGACTAATTCATCCGGGGCAAAAACCGGGGCAGAAACAACCTTCTCTTGTACCCCAGCAAGATCACAGTCCTTATTAACACTTGGGTGGATAATTCGTTTGCTAACGTGTTTATGGAACATGGGAGCGACAACAAGCGGACGGGCAGGGGATTTTGGATCAGAAGGGTTTAAGTTGTCATTATTATACAAGGCCACGTGATCTGACACCAATATAGTTTCGCACTCATTAATCAGTGTGTCTATTCTATCTAGGACACAATTGTTAGCAGCATGTTTGCGTGATTTTTGGCCTTTTTCCCCTTGCCTAACCCACGACACCCAGTCCCCTGGCTCCCAGTCCCCCCACCTCTGCGCTTTCCATGGCTTTCCGTTTTCCCATACCTATTATAGGAAAAGCAATTTGTTTTGTTGACCACAGAAAAAGCAATACGGGTTACCCAGTACTTGCGGGGATCAGCCAACCCAGATAAGAATTATATAAAATTGTAAATGCAATAAGTCCTGAACGTTTAAGGGTCCAACAAAACAGTCCAAAAACAAATAGAAAAAGTTAAAGTAAGGTCCCGGTCTACCAACTAGCCAATAAGGAAGGCTCTTGTAGGAATACAATAAGCCCAAACAACAGTACCTTAATTTTGAAGCTAAAAGCCTCTTGCGTGGACAGTGAAAGAGGTGTAGCCCTGCCCTGCCTCTTCCTGGCGATGACGGGCAAGGACGGGCCCGCCCTTGGCCCGGGCTTCGCCCGGGCGCGGCCCGCGCGCGTCCCGCGCCGCGATGGTGTTGTGCGCTTATGAGCGCGTTTGGCAGCAGTGGTGCTCCTCCCTCCAGGGAGCAAAGGATTATGGCCAATGTGGTCCCCCCAGAGCAGCAGACAGCAAGGCGTTACAAGCCGGTCTCCAGGTGCGTCCCGCGCCGCGATGGTGTTGTGCGCTTATGAGCGCGTTTGGCAGCAGTGGTGCTCCTCCCTCCAGGGAGCAAAGGATTATGGCCAATGTGGTCCCCCAGAGCAGCAGACAGCAAGGCGTTACAAGCCGGTCTCCAGGTGCGTCCCGCGCCGCGATGGTGTTGTGCGCTTATGAGCGCGTTTGGCAGCAGTGGTGCTCCTCCCTCCAGGGAGCAAAGGATTATGGCCAATGTGGTCCCCCCAGAGCAGCAGACAGCAAGGCGTTACAAGCCGGTCTCCAGGTGCGTCCCGCGCCGCGATGGTGTTGTGCGCTTATGAGCGCGTTTGGCAGCAGTGGTGCTCCTCCCTCCAGGGAGCAAAGGATTATGGCCAATGTGGTCCCCCAGAGCAGCAGACAGCAAGGCGTTACAAGCCGGTCTCCAGGTGCGTCCCGCGCCGCGATGGTGTTGTGCGCTTATGAGCGCGTTTGGCAGCAGTGGTGCTCCTCCCTCCAGGGAGCAAAGGATTATGGCCAATGTGGTCCCCCCAGAGCAGCAGACAGCAAGGCGTTACAAGCCGGTCTCCAGGTGCGTCCCGCGCCGCGATGGTGTTGTGCGCTTATGAGCGCGTTTGGCAGCAGTGGTGCTCCTCCCTCCAGGGAGCAAAGGATTATGGCCAATGTGGTCCCCCCAGAGCAGCAGACAGCAAGGCGTTACAAGCCGGTCTCCAGGTGCGTCCCGCGCCGCGATGGTGTTGTGCGCTTATGAGCGCGTTTGGCAGCAGTGGTGCTCCTCCCTCCAGGGAGCAAAGGATTATGGCCAATGTGGTCCCCCCAGAGCAGCAGACAGCAAGGCGTTACAAGCCGGTCTCCAGGTGCGACCATTTTGCATCACTATCCTCCAGCTCCAGCATGTCCTCTAAGCTCAAAGGCTCAAAGGTACAGTTGAAGTCTCCTCCTACTATAATTTTCGCTTCGGGCTTGCAACTGGATAGGGAATGGTCTAAAAGTGTAACAATGGGTGATTGTTGGCCTCCCTTAATTCCTCTAATGTAAACATTGAACAGCTCCAATATACCTCCTCCCCTAGGGCCTTTAATAGTTAACCACAGAATGTCAGAACTCTTGGTAGATTGGACAATGGTCTGGCAGTCTAAGGAAATGCTCACCCAAATAATCAGCCCTCCTGAAGGTCGCCCTCTCCCTTTGATATTGCCGGGATGCAATAGCAGGCATAGCCAGATTTGTAGGAGTGGGGCCAAACTCCACGCCTCCTGGAATAAGCATATATCAAAGCCCTCCACAAAATCATTCCAGTGCGGCAGTGATAACTTGTTTAGTAAACCTGCCACATTCCACGATAAAATTTTCAGCTGATGTGGGCATGTACCTGAGTCCCCCTCATATGAACAATACGGTGTTAAGGTACAAGATAAATCCAAAGGGTCTGGTGCCAATGACAAATCAGGAAGAATGCAAGGAACAATCTCTTGTAAACCCTGTTCGGAGTGGTTCGACACCATCCCTAAAATCTCAGATGAATCTTTACTGGAGAGGGGAACAAAACACTCGTTAAAATTATGAGTCTGGCCAACCCCCGCCGTGTCATACCTTGATGAGCAGCCAGGCTCAACAAGCAGTCAATCCACTGCTTCAAGCATTGAACCTCCTCGAGTTGGGATTGGGACCCGTCCCCTGGGAAAACTTGATCTCGCCTAAACTGTATAGCTGAAGTAGGAGGAGCACAAGATCTGAATTCCAAGGCCAAAAGGTTCTCTGCCAGATCAACATTAGAGAATGTGAGCTCGATACAATCATAAATTTGGGTAGGAATAGTACATCTACGTGCCCGCGTGATATCCTCACGGATCACTGAGCGACAACTCTCTAGTGTGGCGTATCCAATGTATGACCTTATTGGTCAAGGAGTCCACGCTTTCTATATTATTATGTGAGCCAAGTTTAGGTACATTTATCATGTAAATATTAGGGCCTTGCAATGGTGGTAATGAATAAGCATCTCTCCGTTGTAGGAGTTGTAGTGGAACCTTCGCAGGCCATGTAATGTCCTTTGGCCTGCAAAGGCCACCAGAGACAGCCTGGCCTTTTTTGGCATGGGTAATGTTGGATAGTTATTTGTTATCTTACACTCAGGAATATTCGTTCTTGGAAATGTAGAACCAGGAGACTTATGATTAACTGAGTTATTTGGAAAAATAGCTCCACTTTCCCCCAGATCTACCCCTGTAGTGCTTGGCACTCCAGGCAAGGTAAAAATTTGTCGTGATAGTGCAGGTGGCTGCTCCTGGGATACCTCATGGGCCCAAGGAAGTAATGCCTTCACCAAGTGAGTGAGCTCTTTAATCAACCCTTTCAATGATGTGATCTCCGCCCTAAGGGAATCAATAGGCCCTAATGTTTCAAGAAGTAATTGCTCATCATTACTACCACCTTGAGATATACCTGGTGGTGAAGCCTGCTCACATACTACATCAGGAGAGGTTGCAAGCAAGGCGAATCTATTTGAACATAGAATATCATGCTTCGTTGGAGTCAATTGCTTGCAGACTAATTCATCCGGGACAAAAACCGGGGCAGAAACAACCTTCTCTTGTACCCCAACAAGGTCACAGTCCTTATTAACACTTGGGTGGATAATTCGTTTGCTAACGTGTTTATGGAACATGGGAGCGACAACAAGCGGACGGGCAGGGGATTTTGGATCAGAAGGGTTTAAGTTATCATTATTATACAAGGCCACGTGATCTGACACCAATATAGTTTCGCACTCATTAATCAGTGTGTCTATTCTATCTAGGACACAATTGTTAGCAGCATGTTTGCGTGATTTTTTGGCCTTTCTCCCCTTGCCTAACCCACATAAAATGTTAGAAATGTATTAAAAATGTTGGATAGCGGAGGGGAATAATTTACTATTCCCACTCCAGCAAGTGCAACAGTAGTGAAAGTGTTGGATAGCGGAGGGTAATAATTTACTATTCCCACTCCAATGAATGCAACAGTAGGGAAAGTGTTGGATAGCGGAGGGGATAAAATTAATATTCCCACTCCAGCAAGTGCAACAGTAGGGAAAGTGTTGGATAGCGCAGGGTTAAAAATTACTATTCCCACTACAGAAAGTACAACAGTAGGGAAAGTGTTGGATAGCAGAGGGTTAAAAATTACTATTCCCACTCCAATGAGTGCAACAGTAGGGAAAGTTTTGGATAGCGGAGAGGAATAATTTACTATTCCCACATCAATGACTGCAACAGTAGTGAAAGTGTTGGATAGCGAATAGGAAAAAATTACAATTCCCACTCCAGCGACTGCAACAGTAGGGAAAATGTTGGATAGCGTAGGGGTAAAAATTACTATTCCCACTCCAGAGAGTGCAACAGTAGGGAAAGTGTTGGATAGCGGAGGGGAATAATTTACTATTCCCACTCCAGCAAGTGCAACAGTAGGCAAAGTGTTGGATGGCGCAGGGGTAAAAATTACTATTCCCACTCCAGCAAGTGCAACAGTAGGGAAAGTGTTGGATAGCGAAGGGGTAAAAATTACTATTCCCACTCCAGGGAGTGCAGCAGTAGGGAAAGTGTTGGATAGCGTAGGGGTTAAAAATTACTATTCACACTCCAGTGAGTGCAACAGTAGGGAAACTGTTGGATAGCGGAGGGAAATAATTTACTATTCCCACTCCAGCGAGTGCAACAGTAGAGAAAGTGTTGGATAGCATAGTGGTAAAAATTACTATTCCCACTCCAGTGAGTGCAACAGTAGGGAAAGTGTTGGATAGCGGAGGGGTAAACAATTACACAATTAACATAATTAATTATCAATCAATTAATTAATTAATAACAATTAACAATGAAAATATAATTATATATTAATAAATTAATCCAAACAATTAACACTATAAAATCATAAATAAAAAATATTTACATATTAAATATTAATAAATATATTAAAATTAAATTACTTCTCACCCTAGTCCCCTATCAACCCAGAACCCACTCCTAAAAAATGACACAATTTACATATTTACCAATCAATTAATAATAATTAATAACAAATTACTAAATATTTATTTATAAGTTATTTCCCACAATTAACACTATTAAATATTAATTAATCAAATATGAATTATGAAAAATATTAATAATTTTATTATAATTAAATTACTTCCCGCTCTATTCCTCTATAAACCCGCAAACCGCTCCTAAAAAAATTATGCAATTAACATATTTACCAATTAATCAATCAATAAAAATTAACAACCAATTATTAATTAATTAATAATTAATTCATTACCATAATTAACACTATAAAATAAAATTAAAATAAATACTAATAAGTAAACATTATTATTCAATTAATTTTTTTTAATTAGTTCCCACCCTACTCCCTATAAACCCACAACCCGCTAAGGAACTAAAACGCAAAATGTAATTCAAATAAAATTAATATTCAATTAATTATATTAAAATTACTTCCCACCCTATTCCCTATAAACCCACAACCCACTCCTAATCAATTTACACAATTAACATAATTACCAATTAATTAATCAATAAAAATTAACAGCCAATTAATAATTAATTAATAATTAATTAATTACCATAATTAACACTATAAAATAAAATGTAAATAAATACTAATAAATAAAAATTATTATTCAATTAATTATTTTTAAATTACTTCCCACCCTATTCCCTATAAACCCACAACCCGCAACGGAACTAAAACGCAAAATATAATTCGAATGAAATTAAAAATCAATTAATTATATTTAAATTACTTCCCACCCTATTCCCTATAAACCCACAACCCGCTACGGAACTAAAACACAAAATGTAAATAAAAAAATTAGTAACTTCTAAAAATGTAACACATACATAAAAAATAAATGCAATACTTAGACATAAAAATAAAGCACATACATTTAAAATACACACTAAAATACATAACACTAACTAAAACAACGATATTTTCAACAACTATATTTTTTGCAAACGATATTAATAACTGATATTTTTTAAAACGATATTAACAACTTCGATATTTTTAAAAACGGTATTACTTACCTTAGACTCGATATTCTTGTCCACGATATTCTGACTGTCGATATTTTTGACAGCCGATATTCTAAACTCGATATTTGTGCTAGTCGATATTTAAAACTCGATATTTAGACTGTTTACCCACAGAGTTAATGCATCAAAGTACGAAGCGCTAGTGATTGGCCCCTCAGTCTCTTGCTACAGTCTTGAATGAAAATATTTATTGGCTGGTTGGGATTCAGGCTGCCCATGGTCTCCTCTCAGCTCACTTGTAGTAGAATAAGATTGTATTTTACTGTATGAATAATTAAAACCATTAGATGCCACACATTGGGATGTTCTATACAGAGACAAAACCTTTACTAACAGAAACTACAAAATAGTTAATCTGCCACTTTTAAAGACACTTAACTAAAAACTTAAAAATTCATTTTGTTGCAATTAAAAAGAACACACATAAAATGGAACCACACATTTACCATTTTAAACCAATTGGCAATTATTATACACAGGATGGAAATCTATGCGCGTTAAATAGCACTGATGCAAAATCAAAATATTTGATTACTTTTGTCATCAATTAAGGGCATGGGTTATTCAAATAAACATTAACAGCATGATTAATAGCACTTGCTTCAGGAGCCAAAAAACATTGGCCTTTATTTATGAGAACTGACGCATCGCTGCGGTAAGGCAGCCATACATCAGAAAAAATTGCACTGCAGTGCGACATTTTGAAATGCCTTGGATGCGTTGTATTTACTGTACGGCTTGACATGGCGTAAGGTCCCAAGGTGCATCAAAACAAAGGACACTTTCGTGGAACGACTGCCTCAGAGAAAACGGACGCATGTGCATCCAAAGTAACGCTAGGCTGCTTTGCGGCACGTAAAGCAATGCAAAACACCCTAGCATCACGTTGGAGTGTATCATAAATCCCTTAAAAAGTGATGCACTTAAAAAAAAATACATCTTCCCACTCCTCACAACAGAAAGATGGAGCAGGCAGCAGCAGCCAGGGCATCAACCTCTGACAACCCCACCACCATCCAGGATGTCCAGACAAAACCTCAGGGAAGAGGGAGAATAATTTTAGTGAGGAGGAGTATCAAATACTGGTAACAGAGGTGACAAAGCATGAACATCAACTCTTTGTTAAATCAAGATTGCCATTTGGGAAAAAAGAGGCCATTTGGCATCCATAGTGGACAAGGTTAACAGTGTCTGGGAAGCTCATAGGACAGTGCCAGAGTGCAAGAAGCGCTGGCACGATTATAAGCGTAGGACCTAGGAGAAACTGGCTACGAACCTGAAGGTAGCCATGCAGACGGGAGGATGAGGACCTGAGGACCAGGAGGAGCTGACCCCCTTGTAGGAGAAGGTAGCATCAGTCATCGAAGAAGAGTTGGTAGCAGGGGTGGATGGACAGGACAGTGCTTACTTCGAGGAGCAGCAAGGCCTACAGGGTAAGTGGCAACAAGGGCCAATATGGGCAAAAAGTCATGCTGTGCAGCGCAGCAAGCAATGTCCCTGCGCTGCACTGTGCTGTGTGCAAGGGAAAGGGTAGGAATGTTTCTCATGTACAGTCATATATCACATAAATGTAAGTCATACTGCCCAGTTACATTGTACAGCTCAGTCCAGCTCCGTCAAGTTTGTCCATTTGATGTATGATGTGCAGCACCAGTCCAGGGTCACCTTTGTACACTGGGACTTGTAGTGGAATGTATAAGATGAGTCAGCAGAACTACAAGTCCCACAATACAAAGCTAAAAACATGGACAGGAACAGCACATCGTGCATGGATACTTGAACCCTTCTCAAGCAGACGATGACAATTCAGGCCCCCTTGCTCCATGAGGCTAGTGTCTCTTACTTGTGCCCATGCAGCCAAATCAGGACAGTAAAGCAATGGAGTAGAATGGGGTTGTCAGAGGATAAACTCCTCACCTGAGAGGGGGGGGGTCAAGTGTGGGCCATGTGAAGTATCACCACATAGGAACACGTGAAGACCCATGTGCATAGTCACTAGCATGAAACTACATTGCACTCAGGTCTCCCGATGTGTGGGGTGAGAGCACAGAGGTACTGGCTGCCATGGTAGAGACCACCCTAACTCCCTTCATATACAAATTAATACTGGGGGTGGGGGTGAATGTAAGTGATGCACACTAGAGGATCATGGCCCTCATTTACAGGATTTAGGCGTAGGGCAGTGCAGCAAGTCACCCTAATGCAGTACACACAGAAAGAGGAAAAAACAAAGAGAAATAAAGAAATTACTCCTCGTTACACCTCTCTTAGGAAGGTGTAAGGATTTTGCACTTCTTCAGTTTTACATGATTGCGTAAATCTGGGGCAGTGTCTAAATCCATGGGTGCTGGTTGAAACACCCACCGCATCTCCCATGGAATGCCTCCCAAGCGCAGATTAAGGTGATGCAGCGATTTGCGGTGCATTGCCCTACTCAACATTTATGAGGCCAGCCACATTGGGTGGTTTTGCGTGGCTTCATAAATCTGAATCAGAGCCCTGCATCACACATGTACCACTTTACATGGTGCAAAAATGATGCAAGCCTCTCGTAAATCAGTCCCCATGTGTGTTTGTTGAAAGAATAGATGGTGTGTGAGCCCGGTGGGCCCCGGGTAGTGCAGTGCAATGTTGGTGTTGCTGAGCACATTGAACTGGCACCATGTCTGAGTGGGGAGACATTGCATAGAAAGGAAGTGAGAAGTGATGTGTGTACTGCAAGGTAGCCTGAGCAATACACATACACTGCTGTGCCTGATAGTGTCACACTTGTGTCGCAGCTGGAACGTGATGACAGAGAAGAGGGAATTGGTGTACTAGATCCTACATGTGATGTGGACCTGGGTGAAGATGTAGCACATGTCAGGAGGGAGCCGGAAAAAGAAATGTCTTTCCATGCCACATATGTCAAAGCAGGTGGATGTGAAACAGGGAATTGTGAAGTGACAGGATGAGCTAGATTGCCATGACTATGGGCAGGATTTAGGGATGGTTAGAGGGTGAGGTGTATGGGCCTAGTTTTGTGACAAACCTGGGTAGGTACATGTCACAGATTATCATCACTACTAGCATGTGGGTTACAGCTTGACCCATAGCCATCAAATACAGGCAGCCATGTTGGTCAGTTGGATATGGTGACTCACATTGTTGGTGAAACATGAGGGACAATGTATGATCTGTATGCCATCAGTGTGTGACAGTATGTGGAGTCCCTGGGCCAAAATGAGGATTGGCAGAGGAGTCATGAACATGTACAAGTGAGAGGGGCTGAGTCAAATTATGTGTGATACTCTGCAGATAACCAACTCTGGCAATGATGAAATGGGGTGAGCGTAAGTGCTAACAATCTACCTAGTTTAAAACTAGAACAGGTAGTGATGGTTTTCACGATCGCATCTCTTTTTGGCATGTGCTAATATATTTGTAGAACAAATCCCAAAAGAATATTCTTATTGTGGTGCTATATGGTACAAATGCATCATACTACCCTACATGCATCTAACACATTGGTGAGACACCTCCGATTATATGAGAAATCAATGTACCAAAGCACTCATCATGCAGTCAATAGTTACATGGTGTTATCACCATATATAATATTGCAAAGTGGACACAATAAAAGATCAGGAGCCAAATGTTTCAATGAAGCTTGTATTAGAATCCGTAAAAGACAGCCGACACATGTTTTGTCACACAAGTGACTTCTTCAATCTGGAAAAGACAGCCAACACTTACGTGGAGACCAATACTTGGACACGGTATGCAGGACAGAGGCGGCTTATCATGGCTCTCTTTGGTGGTACTAGCCAATAGCAACTTATGACATCAAGAAGTATACTCCTATTCCCCAGAAAACTGATTGCATTGGTGGATAGACCTCTGAGATTCCATTGTTTTGCTTCAAGGGATCCAAGTTCTCAGTAGTTGGAAGGCTCTAATTGAGTTAAGGATATCTCTGGACAGTATCTATTACTGGCAACGTTTTTTGGTTATTAACCGGTTGGTACTTGGTCTTCTGCACTTGGAAACTATTGATACCTTTGATGACACTTGTATGGTCAACTTATTTTGGCTTCAATGGGACAATATCTTTCATTGACAGTGTTTTTTGACTGTTGACCATTTGGGAATTGGTCCTCTGCTGTTTGGAACAACTGGATACCTTTTGACGACACTTAGATGTTCTACCTTACTCTGGCTTTAATTTTACTGATACTTTTTTGACTCATGCTTGTTGATCCAAAGGATCGTGACTACCTGATCCATGCATTAGCCTTGAAGAAGTCACTTGTGTGAGGAGACACATGTCGGCTGTCTTTTATGGATTCTAGTACGAGCTTCATTGAAACATTTGGCTCCTGATCTTTTATTGTGTTCAATTTGCAATATTATAAACAGTGAGAAAACCATGTATTGACTGCATGATGAGTGCTTTGGTACATTGATTTCTCAATCTACCTAGTTTGACTGGGCCTATCCCCTCAGAGTAGGTACATAGTGCCCACTGTTCTGACTATGGAACCAAATGTGTGTGACCTTAAATCACATGAGTATACACAAATAGGAAAACCATGGTAGGTACATGCCCTTACACCTCCCACCGATGTAGCAAGGTTGCTAGCTGTGTAGAGTTGTATGCATGCATGTGAAATATGGCCATTGGCCACATGAATGCACAATGCGTATGTAAGACAGCACAAAAAGGCAGACTGCTGTGGTGTACTGTGTAAAAGGCAGACTGCAGGATCAACTCAAATACATGACAAACCCACATCACTTTCCCTGGAGTTGTGTGCTGAGTAGTGGTCAGAAGGAGTGCAGGCATCCTGGTGACTTGTTGCAATGTGCACAGTAGTGTTGTCAATATGTGAAACCACAATCAGAATAGCCATCATGGAAAAGTAAGCTAATCACCAAGGCAGATGTGGACCTTACATCAACTTACTCGCAAAGGCAGGGCAGGACAGCAAGCTGTGTAACTGTGTTGCAATATGTGGTATGACACAAAAAGTCACCCTTGTCACACAGTGGTTGTGTGAACAAAGCAGAGATACTGCTATCTGAAAGGCAACTACAGCGCAGCATGGCCACAATTCCTACGAGTCACACATGTCCTACACATCAATGTTGAATTCAAAGTTAATGAGAATAAAGTCTGTAAGACACCCAGATTACTCATGTCAATGTCTAGCATAGATCACCATTAACATATCTCTATTTAAGTGAGAGGGAGAAACAACACCTCCTGAACCTCTGCCTGTCCTGGATGACCAACATGCTGGCAATGACATCCTGCCTCCCAATGGATGATGACACATTTCAGCAACTCCTGCACTCCATTGGAACACCTTCTCCGGTCGCAGGAGGGGATGACAGCATTGCAGGGATCCCAGAGTAACCGCCTACCACAGGAAACACCCCATCTGCCAGCCCAAGCCCAGCCCGGATCTCCGAGGACCCCCAAGTTGTCTTCCAACAGCAGGTGGTAGGAGTCCAGCAGAAGCTGGTAGATGAGGTGCGAGAGGGGATGGAGGCTATCACGGGCACCCTAGAGAGAGGCTGTAGGTGCTCTCAGTCCCAATAAGGATACCTCTGAGGCAATAAGAGGCTCCATAGATTGGAACAGTCCTTGGCTGACATCGCTGGTGTCATGAGGCAGAGGCAAGAACAACAGCCCTGCAGATGTGACACCAGTGAGGTTCATGAAAATGAGAGAATGCACACCATCATGTAATCAGTCAATTCTTTTAAATAATGCTCATAAGGCAAAATTATTGAGTGCTGGCATGTTTGTGCTCTGCCCCAACAGCACATTTGTGATAATTACAAAACAGAATGGAGCATGAATGCGCTCCATTTACATGTCACACAGCCAAAAAAGGGCAGAGAAATCCTTTGTTCATCAAATAATCCATTTTATTCCATAGTTCATCCAAATTTTGTTTCGCAAGTTTGTCACAACATTTTCACTCTTCAAATTGAGACAACGTGAATCCCATATTTTTCTGATGCCGGTGACATGCCAATCCAGGCCTTAATCATCAGCACGTGGGGTCCCGCAGCCCCAAGCAGCCTCATTATAATACCCAATGCATGTCGGGCTCGAAAACAGCCCTTCCTCAGGGGTAACTGCAAGGTTTAAAAATAAACATAGATGTGACTTATATTCTACAGCAGCTATGCAGTCAGTTCACTTCATGTCCCACCCTGCTTTATCCCTCCCCCACTTAACTGTCCCTCATATTGTGCTATCCCACTGTTGCCACATTCTGCCCTGTGATAAAAAACATAAACATGAAAACACTGCATTCCTTGATTCAAAACGTGCTACCCATTTAACTCAACTACAAGGAAACTTACGAAACACTGCCACAGTTAAAAGCCGCAACACACTACCATCTGCCCTTCCTAACATTTCCAGCAGTCCCCAAGTATCACTGTACCTGCTGCTTGCAAAAACAAAAGCTTGACAGAACCTTCATTTCCCTTCGACGTTACAGCACATCTGTGGTTCAACTGGTCTACTCGAAGTACAACCGTTCCGACCCCCGCAGGTGTCAGGTCTATTTAAACCCTCCTTATTGGTGTTAAATCCCCCACTTGGGGGCCGATTCCGATCTCGGTCGGTAGGGCTCCAAATCGGATTCGGATTTACCGGATACGATTTGGAGCCCTGTTTCCCGACCGAATCGTACGCGGGTCCGGCCGAGCGAGTACGATGCAGGCACCCGCGAAAACTCTGACCGACTCGAACGCGGCTTCAACACGCTCCGACCGACTCGCATGGACACGACTCGCACCGCGCTATGGAGACGTTTCCCGGCCGGGTAAGTACGATGCGCGCCACGAGCAGTCCGATCGACTCGCGCCGTCCGGCTCGTAAAAGCTGTCGGAGCCGGACTTGGGGGGTCCGCGTCGGACCCCCCTATATGCGTAGGCGCGCGAGTCGCACACAGGGGGGACCCATGGGTCCCCCCTACCTGTGCGTGTACGGCGCGAATCGCTTCACCGCGTACACGCTGTTGGGGGCGCCCTTGTCCGCCTCGCACCCATTGAGTCAATGGGAGCCCGCGTACGCGTTGTACGACAGGCTCCCATTGACTTCAATGGGAGTCCGACCGACTCGAGTCCGATGGCATGCGTGCGCATCGTACTCGATCGGTCGGACTGCCCGAGTTCGATTCGGTCGGAAATCTCTCCAGGTCCGGCTCGGTCGGAGAGATTTCCGGCCCGAATCGGAATCGGCCCCTTGATTGTAAGACTTCACTGAAAACATAAACATAGAAAAAGTTTCCTGTGTTATAACTCAAATTACCCTCCAAGTAAAACAAAACCACTCATAACATTTCTTTATGTAAACACGTGTCAAAAATAATCCATTCCTTTTGACTCGAAAACTGTGCATTTCAACAAAACACTGATGATTTTATAATAGTAAGTCCATTGATGGGATTTCTGTTGTTCCTCTGTGGTTGCACGAAATCTGTGTATCCATAAGATCTTACCAAGCTGCCTATGGCTGATTATATTCTAACTTACAGTTTCAACCAATTTATTCTTTTTTGGGTGCATTCCATCGGTAGGAGAAAAATTGTAAATATATTCATGAAAATGATAGAATGCACACCATCATGTAATCAGTCAATTCTTTAAATAATGCTCATAAGGCAAAATTATTGCATGCTGGCATGTTTGTGCTCTGCCCCAACAGCACATTTGTGATAATTTCACAACAGAATGGAGCGTGAATGCGCTCCATTTACATGTCGCACAGCGAAAAAATCGCAGAGAAAACTTTTGTTCATCAAATAATCCATTTTATTCCATAGTTCATCCAAATTTTGTTTTGCAGGTTTGTCACAACATTTTCACTCTTCAAACTGAGACAACGTGAATCCCATATTTTTCTGATGCCGGTGACATGCCAATCCAGGCCTTAACCATCAGCACGTGGGTTCCCGCAGCCCCAAGCAGCCTCATTAAATTACCCAATGCATTTCGGGCTCACAAACAGCCCTTCCTCAGGGGTAGCTGCAAGGTTTAAAAATAAACATAGATGTGACATATTCTACAGCAGCTATGCAGTCAGTACACTTCGAGTCCAACACTGCTTTAGCCCTTCCCCACTTAACTGTCCCTCATATTGTGCTATCCTTCTGTTGCCACATCCCACCCTGTGATAAAAAACATAAATATGAAAACACTGCATTCCTTAATTCAAAATGTGCTACCCATTTAACCCAACTACAAGGAAACTTACAAAACACCAGTGAGGTTGCCATCCAACTGGGGGCTATCCACACCATCCTTGAATCTATGTAGCGGAAGAAGGACTTCTATATTGCAGCAATGGGTACCTTCTACCACAACGCTGTTGCTGTGCTGTCAAACTAGCAGCCCTTTTCTGTGCTGTGTTGCCTTCCTTCTTGGCACAAGCACATGCTGCTGGGTACAGGGGAGCCACATCTTCTGCCCCTGATGTGTGTGTGCCTCAGATGCCTCCTGCACTAACATCACCACCCTCAGGGGAGGCACCACATATATCAGAGGATGAAGATGTGAACTATAATAGTCTCCGGCGACCAAATCCCCACTAACATTTGTCTTTGCCACTTGGCCAGTTTCTCATTGGACCTGAGTTTATGATCATGCCACTGCCCTTGTCACCTGGTACTGTCCCCTTTTTGCATGCCCACCTGTTGATCTGACTCATTTGTGGACTGTTGATGTGGCCTACCTTCCCTAATGGCAATTTGGACTTCCTCCTCACTGGAACACGCCTTTCCTTGACATGTCAGATGACATGGATCCCCATGGACTCTGTCTGGACATCCTTTGCCTCTCAAACAATGTTGGGGTTGTTGCTATAAGAACTGCTACTGTGAATTAGCCTATGAACACACCTGTAAATAAATGCACTACCTTGAACCTGCAGGTAGAATGTCTATTGCAGATGGAACTAACTAGACCATGGTGGATGTGCAGACCCAAAAAGCACTTACTGCCATCTCAAGGAAATTGTGCTACAGTCCCTATCACATTCTCTTGTTGGACAATGTCAAGCATTAAGTACTACCCATGATATGGCATTATTTTCCCAATCCCTTTGAACTATTGAACATCATGGTATGACAATAAGCATCGATACCTTGAGTGCCACACAGTGAAATAGTTCAACTAACCAAACAATTGGAGAACTGCACAAATTGGGTCCTGTGATGCAGATGAGCCACTAACACATGCACACACATCCACAGATATCTAGCTCAGTTATCATGACAATGTCATCATTCACATATGTCAGCCGCAACAATTCAGCTGAAGATATTCCATGAGTACTATCATAATGCATGTACTGACAATAAGCAGATATTAATGGTCAGACTCCTTCTGTTTAGCATAAAATCTATGCCACTCAAGGATGTAGAAACTGAGTGCTACACCTTGGATGTCATTACACATGAACTGTAACTACTAAGTATTTGGGGTCTGTGTCAAATGTTAAATGGTTTAGTAAGGCACACTGGGATATGTAGGGACATTGTGTCCCTTTTACCCTCAGAGCCCTCACATGGATTGAGTGTGAGTGCAACCACACATGACACCAATTGTCCCACCTACACACATAACAATATGAAGGAACCAGAACACAGACCCTAGAACCAAGCTGCACATCCATAGACTCAGAGAAAACATCAGACAATTGTGTATTTTAACTTAGCAAGTAGTTGCACGAATCAACACGCATGAAGTGTCACACTTAGCAAGTACTCAATGACAAGGATAAAAGACATTTCTGGGCAAGTGGGGGCCACTTTCATGGATATAAACCAGCAAACAACAATGACGTACTAGTACAATGCTGCAAGGGTGAGTGCGTAAATGTCAAACTCCAGTGCGTGTCCCAAGACAGCCATGAATGGGTACCATGGGGTGAAAGATCCATCCCTACTATACATGTAACATAATGCGCACACACCGTGCAACAGTAGGTGAGTGTTTGTGTTGGGCTGTGTGTACATTCATACAAAGAGTATCACTTACAGTGCCCAAAGATTGTAGAAGATACCTTAAGTGGCTCCATTGCAACATTGACTGACACTTGTCCATAGGCGTCTCACAAAGTTACACATATCTACAAACACTGCAAGGAATCCCAAAATCAAGTGCTTAAATCAACCTAAGCAAATATGACACCTTCTATGCAGTAAATCATTATACAGTCGTGAAAGTAGAAACATATATTTTTTACAAGAAATTGTTTTTGTTAGCTACTAAAACTACCTACCCTACACTAATGAACTATCGCTAGCTAAACGAAGCTTAAAACAACTTACCTTATCTATCCTACACTAACTTAAGCTACCTATCCTACACTAACTTAACTTAACACTACCTTAACCAACCTAAACTTAGCTCATCCTATGTTGTACATTTACCACAACAGATATTTTAAATATCAACCCCCACCCCTTAACACACATACTCACACAGTACAAACATAAAATACACTACACATTAAATTCTAAACAAATATACTTTTTGGGGGTATTTTATTTGTTATATTTTTTTAACAAAGTCTAAACATTAACCCTCCACCCACTAACATCTTACACAACTAAAAGATCCAATTGCTATAAAAGTATTAAAAAATACTAAAAACCTATCTAATCTAAACCTATACTATCTAATAACATCCCAAAAAACTATGATATACAGGAATATATAAAGCAAAACCAAATGTTCACAGCAGTTGTAACATCTGCTCAACAGCCTCCTCCAGGTTGCTCAAGCAGATGCTCTGCCGACCCTGCTCCTCACGGATGTCATCCAGTTTCTTGTTCAGTTTATGAAGTTCATGGAAAATGGTGTATTGGAACACAGACTGCTGTTGAGGTTGCCTCCTAGATCGTATGGCCACAAGTTGTGTGGGTGCTGGGGGAGCTGGTGTGAGACCACATTGGGCTTGTGGCTGCTCTGGGCTGGCTTGGCCCAGCTCTCCCATGGCTTGGGATTGGTCTGTCCTGGCCAGTGGGTGAGGTTGGCACTGTAGGTGTGATTGGGTGGGCAATGTTCCAGTACCCAGCATTTTTAGCCCGCCACATACAGCTTTTGCATTTTTTGAATGCCTTCGATACGTTGCGGACATGAGGGTAACGTTCCTGGCAGAGTTCAAATGTGAAGGTCTCATAAACTGTCATGTTATCTAGGGTGCAAATAGAAAGAATTAGTTAGCACAGTCAGTACATGACCTTGACATCTAAAATAAATAGTTTGACATTGCAACACATATCAAATGTTTCTGACTAGAACAATAGCAGCAATGGGGATAGATACATTGCCAATATGTTGTAACTGCATGGACATCCCCTACTTGAACCTGGAAAAGTGAGTCAAGTGCCATCTGTGTGGGAGCACAAAATGTAACAGTACTCACAATGAGATTTATACCATATCAGAAAGGACATATTCACACTCATGAAGATATCCTGATCTACATTATGACACATGGGTCTGGTCGTCCTGCACATGTGCAGATCATTCATCATGAACATAAGTGTAAGAAGATAAGGTGAAACAGTACAGGCATAGTGGCTTTACTCTGCATACCCCATCTGGACTATCACAAGTCTGCACATGCTGCTGCCTTCACTCACACAGTGTCAGATAGTCAATACATGGATATGGGGTTGTTATGTACTCCCTGTAGAACATGCTTGGGGGACATCAATAACATTTACCCACTGGCAATAGTACGGAAATGTCAACATTATCTCCAGTTTCAGACTTCTAGAGAAAACATGATGAGTCATAATTAAACATGCTCATGTACACATATCATCCCAATGCTGCATTTGAGGCCAAACATCATTACATGAAAGTAGCATCTCAGTAGTGTGTGTCTCCTTGAAGGACTAGTCATCAGGCAGAATCATGTATTTGATATGATACATGGACCCTTGCTCTATAACTGTGAGGGAGGCTCAAGTACTAATGAGTCTGTATCACAACAGACATGCATCATGGTAGACTAACACATCCAATATCTTAATGTCCATCCTATGATTCACAAACACATGAACAGACAGACATGTAGGCATGTCATTGGTTGCCAGCCATGGTCCAGACACATTACTTATGAAGATGTAGGTCCATCATATGAAACATATGCTGCAACTACCATAATCGATTGTGTTTACATAGTGATGGCAACACATGTGCCACTGACATACATGTTGACATATTCCTGCATCCATGTTGTCACACTACCACAGGGACAAACATGATTTCTGTGAACATATAGGCCCTCATTTAAGGGATTTTGGTGCAGGGCAGCGCTGCAAGGCACTATGCTGCGCTGCCCTACGCCAAAGTGAAAGAGCAGGAATGCACTGTATTTATGCAATACACTCCATTCCTGTCCTCTCTCCATGCGCTTGTGCCATTTCAGCAGCCTAGCGCCAACTCAGGCACCTTTGCACATCGATGCAAGGGGGCCTCCATCGCATGCAGGATTGGTTTTGTGCAGGAAGGAACACCTTCCTGCGCAGAAACAATTCTAAGATGTGCTTTCCTCTTTCTATGTGTGCTGCAGAATAAAGCACACATAGAAAGAGGAAAAAGGGGGAAATAAACATATTTCTCCTTGTTGCCCCTCACCTTGAGAGGTGCATGGATTTGGCGCTTCCCCATGTTTACATGATTTTGTGAAACTGGAGCAGCATCAAAATCCAGGGATGTTACATGCGAAAATCCACTGCAACACCCATGGAACGACTCCTGGGCATAGAGTAAGGTGATGCAGCGATTTGCGCTGTGTTGTCTTACTCAAGATAAATAATCCCATAGTGGGTAACACAGCAGGTACGTATGACCACAATTTTGGTCAGTGAAACCTACATATCTCATCTGGTGATCCCTATAACATGCTGCATGTCTGAACACATGATGCTGATTTAAGTGTGTGAATCTGATTCCATTAAAACTATCCTGTCCATGCTTTCTAACAATGGCTGTGTAGCATTAATGCACATCATCTTGCCAAGCTTTGTGCACAAATTGGGACTTTAAAAACTGATCCCTCCCAAACATGCTAAGTAAAACATATTTCAAAGTTCCATGACATATGTTGACTCAAGATTTGATGGTTTGTGCCATTTGCTGTTCCAGGTAATGTGTCTGTGTGGAACCCATGCAGAGCGTTTGCAGAAGATGTGTACTTTCTGTGGGCCTGCTTACATACACCTTACAGTCTCAAAAATCTTTGTCGGTGATCAGTCCTAGACAAACTTTAGGCCGGTTCTCCGGTTCTGTACTGAATCACAGACTGACAGCTCAATGATGGTTGCTGAGTGTTACCTCCCACCACACATCACAGTTGATCAGTACCTCATAGATCATACACAGACATCATAATAGTACATACATGTACTCATCACACTTACTGGTAGCAGTGGGGTCCTGGAATGATTGCATCTCTCCCCATGAAAATGTAAGATGTCCACATAGGAGACATGAAAGTGGACATAGCATTGTGAAACATGCTTTAACACATGTTAACATTTTATTGACTAAACTATTATATCCCTGTATTTCAGAAGTACACAACCTCACTAACACAAATTTGGTAATATGCCACACCCATTGCACGCATCTAGTCCATTTGCAGCTCTGAGCAGGCTGGATGGTGGACTTCAGATGTTTCTATCATGACATGCCTGGAGCATGCGCAAGGATGTGATTGATTGAGTAAAGGGGATGTCAAAGAACTTATGGCTCCCCAGGTGAGGCACACTGAGGTGATATGACTTGATTTCTCCTTGTTTTGTCCTCTTTTCATTCTGCAGCATACATTGTAAGAGGAGAAAGGGTCACAGGATAGTTTTTGTGCATCTGGTTGCCCCTTCCAGCAAAAACACAATCCTGCATGCAACAGAGGCACCCTTGCACCATGGTGCAAGGAAGCCTACGTTGGCACTAGGCTGCCAAAACAGCGCCAGCACAGAGAGAGACATCAGGAATGCACCATATTTCATAAATATAGTGCATTCTTGTCCTTCACATTAGCGTAGGGCAGCACAGCAAAGTTACTTGCTGCGCTGCCCCACCTGAAAGTCCTGTAAATTAGGGACTAAGTTCACTAACCTTACATCATCTCCTCATATATTTATATACTGATTTACATGTTGCACGTCCCAATATAGTAGTAAAACACAACTGAAGTACAATTCATGTTTATGTTTAGCATTCTGGATGAAGTTACATCAAAATATGCAGACAGAACATACATACATACCGACAGGTCCATCAATCTCAAGTCCCAGGAAGACAATCACATCGGTCTCCCTCGAGATGACGGTTGCCCATCAGTGCTTCAACTGGTGGGTTGTCCGTGCAACCTTGAAGGTCTGTTTAAGGTCACAGTGGTCCTTTTTGTCCTTAGGTGGATACCCCTGGCTCACCCTGCCACCAGCCACAAGCACCCTGGTGAGGTAGTGTGCTATGAGCCATATCAACTGTGGCTCCAAAAAATTGCACCCCCTCCCAGACATGATCCCAAACCCAACAAAAAATACAAAATTAGCTACCTAAATGCTAACCCCTACTGACAACAACTACCCCAACAGACAAAACTCAACTTGACCTACACCCGACAGTACAATGACAAAAGACTATACAAAACAATTACACAGGACAATATATGAATCAATCAATCAATCAATCAGGGAATTGTAAGCGTGCTACTCACTCATGAGGGTCTCAAGGTGCTGGGGGGGGTCCGCAGATCTGTTTAGCCGAAGAGCCAGGTCTTGAGGGTTTTCCTGAAGGTGTTCAGGGAGGGGGCGCATCTGATGTCTGCCCGTAGCTCGTTCCAGGTCTTGGCTGCAATGTAAGAGAAGGATCTTCCCCCTGCTCTGGCTCTGTGGATGCGCGGGGTTTCGGCCAGTGCGAGGTTGGAAGATCGGAGGTTTCTTTTGGGTACGTGGAAGTTGATTCTGTCGTTGAGGTATTGGGGTCCGTTGTTGTGTAGGCATTTGTAGGCATGAGTGAGGATTTTGAAAGGGACTCTTTCTCCACGGGGAGCCAGTGGAGACTTCGTAGGTGTTGGCTGATGTGTTCGTGTCGGGGGATGCCGAGGAGGAGTCTGGCGGCGGTGTTCTGTATTGTCTGGAGTTTGCGGAGTAGGGACTTGTTGATGCCGGCGTAAAGTGCGTTTCCATAGTCCAGTCTGCTGGTGATGAGTGCATGGGTGACTGTCTTCCTTGACTCAGGGGGGATCCACTTAAAGGTCTTGCGGAGGATGCGGAGGGTGTTGAAGCAGCTGGAGGTGACGGCGTTGACCTGTCGGTTCATGGTGAGTGATGAGTCGAGTACGATGCTGAGGTTCTTGGTGTGGTCTGAGGGGGTAGGTGGGCTTCCGAGGGCGGTCGGCCACCAGGTGCTGTCCCATGCAGAAAGGGTGGTACCGAGGACGAGGACTTCTTTCTTCTCGGCTTTCAGCTTCAGGCAGCTGTTGGTCATCCAGACTGCGACGTCTTGCATTCCTTTCTGGAAGTTGAGTTTGGCAGTGGTGGGGTCTTTGGTGAGGGAGAGGATGAGCTGGGTGTCATCGGCGTAGGATACGATGTTGAGGCCGTGTTGTCGGACGATGGCTGCGAGGGGGGCCATGTAGATGTTGAAGAGGGTGGGGCTCAGTGATGAACCCTGTGGGACTCCGCAGGTGATTTTTGTGGGGTCGGTGAGGAAGGGTGGGAGTCTGATCCTTTGGCTTCTTCAGGTGAGGAATGATCGGATCCAGTCCAGGGCTGTTCCTTGTATGCCTGCATCGTGTAGTCTGGTGACTAGTGTGCGGTGGGAGACGGTGTCGAAGGCCGCTGATAGGTCGAGTAGAATGAGGGCTGTGGAGTGGCCTTGGTCCAGGAGGGTGCGGATGTCATCTTTGGCGGCGAGTAGGGCAGTCTCTGTGCTGTGGTTGCTTCGGAATCCGGATTGGGACGGGTCGAGGACGGCGTTCTCTTCAATGAATCGTGTCAGTTTCCTGTTGACTGTTTTCTCTGCAACTTTGGCTGCGAAGGGGAGGAGCGAGATGGGCCGATAGTTCTTGAGGTCGGTGGGGTCAGCTGTGGGCTTCTTGAGCAGGGGTCTGACTTCTGCGCGCTTCCAGTCATCTGGGAAGGTGCCTGTTTTGAAGGTGGTGTTGATGGTGCATTGTAGTTCGGGTGAGATGGCGGCCGCGGCTCTGTGGTAGACGTGAGGGGGCAGGGGTCAGTGGGGGCCCCCGAGTGGATGCTTTTCATGGTCGAGG
This sequence comes from Calotriton arnoldi, assembly GCA_963921515.1. Taxonomy (NCBI): domain Eukaryota; kingdom Metazoa; phylum Chordata; class Amphibia; order Caudata; family Salamandridae; genus Calotriton; species Calotriton arnoldi. The sequence continues at coordinate 2,231,113 of CAWUFW010001811.1, read as the reverse complement.
CGGTGTCTTCGGCCGTGATCGGTGTCCAGTTGGAGATGGTGGGATGGCTGGTGTTTCTGGGGGGCGGGGGGCCATCTGTGGCGCCTGGTGGATGGTCGATGAAGTTGTCGTAGAGGTTTTTGATCTTGAGGTGGAAATAGGTTCCAAGCTTGTTGCAGAGGTCTTGGGATGGGGTGATGTCTGTGGCTTCGCTGCATGGGTTGGTGAATTCCTGAATGACATTGAAAAGTTCCTTGGAGTTGGTGGAGTTGGCCAGGATTTTGTTGTGGATGAAGTTCCTCTTGGTGGCTCTGATCTGGTTGTGGTAGTCCGTCATGGCGTCCTTGTAGGTGGTGTGGTTTTCGGTTGTCTTGGTGTTTCTCCACTTCTTCTCCAGGCGTCTGCAGGTACGTCTGGCTTCTTGGAGAGCGGTAGTGAACCAGGCGGCTTTCCTGGGGCGTTGTCTGTCGGGGTTGCGTAGCGGAGCGAGCTCGTCTGCGCAGTTGAAGATCCAGGTGTGGAGTTCTCTGGCTGCATCGTTTGCATCGGGTGCCCAGGTGTGGTTGTCTTGGGTGAGGGTGGAGTTAAGTTGCTCAACGGTAACCTTGCTCCAGTTCCTTTGAGGTGGGCGTGGGGCTGGTTTGGGTGCCTTGGGTTTGTTGATGGCGAAGTGTACGCAGTGGTGTTCGGTCCATGGCAGCTGCATTGTGTGGCTGAATTGGACGCTGTTTCCTGCGGTGAAGATGGGGTCGAGGGTGTGTCCTGCTCTGTGGGTCGGTGTGTTGACAAGTTGTTTAAGTCCGATGCTGGCGAGGTTGTCACGAAGGATAGTGGAGTTGGGGTCGCTGGGGTTGTCGAGGTGGAAGTTCAGGTCTCCAATGAGTGTGCAGTTTGCTGAGGCGATGGCGTGGGGTGCGATGAAGTCGGTGATGGTGGTGGCGAAGGGTGTTTGGGGTCCGGGGGGTCTGTAGATGAGGGTTCCTCGGAGTGTGGCTTTGGGGGTGGTCTGGATCTGGAAGTGCAGGTGTTCGGCGGAGGGGAAGGTTTCGCTGGAGGTGGTGAGGCGGAGGGTGCTCTTGTGGGCGATGGCGAGGCCCCCTCCTGGGTGGTTGGGGCGGTCTTTCCTCTGGATCTTGTATCCGTCTGGGATGGCGGTGCTGACGTCGGGGCGGAGGATGCATTGGTCCAGGTCTCTGTGAAGAAGGCGATGTCGGGCGAGAGAGAGTCGAGTAGGTTCCAGATTTCCATGGCGTGTTTGTGTACAGAGCATACGTTGAGGAGGATGCATTTTAGGGTGTCGCCGGTGCTGGCGTCGGCGGTGTTGGAGGCCGGGGTGGCGGTGAGGGTCTGGCGGCAGTGGAGGCAGGAGAACTGGCCATAGGTCGTGTTCGGCGAGGCCTGTTGGCATTCTCTAAGTCTTCCAGGGTTGAGTGCGAGGAGGGTGGTGGTGTCGTAGCGATGGGTAGTGGGAGGTCCAGGGTTCCTGGCGCTGGCTGCGGTCGGGAGGTGTGAGGGAGGAGAGGGTGGGAGGCGGGAGGGGGGAATTACGGAGGGGAATTCCGGGGGATTCCATGGGGGAGGGGCCACAGGAGCAGCAGCGGCGAAAGGAGAAAGGAACAGGCAGGCACGAGAGAAAATAAAAACAGTGGTGGAATTAGAGCAAGACACAGATAGGCACAATAACAGTGGCACAACAGGGAAAAATTAAGGGGAAAAAAAAAACGGCTGAGAAAGGTTGCGGTGGTTGCAGGCAGTCTGGTCCCAGTTGGAGCTGGCAACAGGCGCAGGAGCGGGCAGCAGCCTCGAACCTCCCAAGGAGGAGGTCGGGGTCTGGAGGCAAGAGACGTCACAGCGGAGCTGCGGGGAGAGAGTGGACCTAGACCGAGGGTCGGATGTCTTACCTATTGACAGGGACAATAAATGGACAGATCACACACTCACAATACCAAAAACACACACTGTACTCTCAGACACTCTCAAAACATCTCCTGCACCAAGCACAGACTAGCAGAAAGTAAGTGAAAGAAACTTAACACTTTCTAGTGTGCAGCCCGCCACACCCAATTCATCACTTCCAGCCTGTATCACAAATGCGTTGGTTTTTATGACTCATCAGTACTGAAATAGGCAATGCATGAATAACGCACAATGCATTAGTCACAATGCTTATTCAACACGTTGGCACTGATGCACGGCTTACAACCCACGCAATGGAGGCAATGCAATGCACAAATGGGTCAATGCCTGGATTCTGACCAAAGCAACTGGGCTATTGTGTGTGATACACTGTAGTGAATGTGCAATGCAAGTAAACACACCTTGGGCTCAATTTCCTTGCTCCTCTTCTCTTTCCTGACAGCCTTGATTTCTTCAGATGTCTGGATTTTCACTAGTGAATGTCTGCCTGTGTGTGATGTTTAGCTTTCATCGTGGTGAAATTTTGAATGACAATATATTGATTAGGATTACAGATGCATACAGTGATGTGTAGAGACATTCCTACGTTCTTATTGCTTTTTCAGTTTGTAGTATGCTTGGGTGAACGTAGGTAGCTGCGGGGTAGGAATATTATTAGTGAAGTATGTTGCTTTGCAATGCCTATGACATACACTACTGTATTCACCATTATGCCCATTATCTATTTTCATACAGGTTTTCAGAATTCCTGCCATAATATGGCAGATGTGACAGATGACAGATGTAATACACACTGAGGGAAGCACAGGGACTGGCACGTCCAGTCAATCAACAGTGTATGTGGCATCCTGTTTGACATTTACCTGGATATAAATGATAGGCATGGCGTTAGGCCAATATGACACCTGTGAATGTTGGCCACACGTCATTTAGCACACTAAACTAGCCAGCTTCCCCATGAAATGTTGTGGGACAGGCACATCTGCTGTCTGAGCTTTGTGTCTGAGACAATATCTGTGCCATATGCAGAATGCACCTTGGAACATGTCTTTGTTAAATCTGTTCGGCTATTGTTTGAGCATCAAGAGTGCAGATGGAGTAGGCCAGACAGGTGCCACTATATTTAGTAAATCACTACATTGCATTACTCGGCACCTGAGAGGGGTTCCTTGAGCTTTGCATGTGTGTAGCAATTCACATCCAATGGTAATATGTGCATTTACAGACAAATGACACCAGGCAAACATGCTAAGCGTCAGTGAGTACTTCTGCCACAGGAGTGATATTACATTTATTTGAACCTTGACATCTTATCCTTACTTTGATTTTCGTGGTGTCCTGTGTACAGCAGCACACGTAGATGGAGCACTAGGCCTCACATAATGTTTGAGTTAACAGTAAGAAGCACCATCACAGTCACATCCATTCCTGCATGTAACAGCTGCATCCTTGCCTCATGGGCCAAGTGTGCCTGCATTGGGCCTAGGTAGCCAATCCAGCACCAGCACAGGTCAAGACTCAACATTTTTAAGTCTTATGTTAGATACCGCACTAATCTTGCTATGTGCTTGCAAACATTGCTGTGGCATCAGGAGACTATCTGTGCTTTACTGTGTGGCCATGCCCAATATATGCCCTCTTTTTACACTCAGAGGACATCGTGTAAACTATAGTGGGATTGATATATGTAAGACCGCAACATACATCATGATATGCATGACACACACTCAGTCATTGCACGCTGTTTGGTACTACATTCACTTTGAACCATGGCAGTGTTTGTAGCGGAACACACTGTAGCTGCACACACTATCTCTTCATGTGTAGACTGTTACACATTGTAAACTTTCTGTTGTGTATGTGTTGCACAGGCACAGATGTTCCGCACATGGTGTTATCATGCCCACATATATCAGAAAACATGATGTAGATCTGGGGTGAGTGTGTCACACAGCAATAAACCTTTTGAATAGGTGAGAGAGCCATCAGTCACCACTGTAGTGAAACATGGTTAAATAGTTCATTGTACTTGTGATGTTCAATTAACAAGATGCTGCTATTCACACATGTTCTGTATCTTACTCCTGTAAACATTAGTAGTAACCATGGGTGGAGTTCGCGGAGTTGCACTACGCAAAACTCCGCAAAGTGGAAAAAAAAATCTGACGCGTTACGCGGAACTCCGCAAGCGGCGGAGTTCGATAGAAAAATGCCGTCTTCGGTGATTTTCAGTGCCGGATGCTTGTCCGCACTGTGCAATCACCGCGAACGGCACCATGCACAGCGCAAGCGAGTGCTGCTTTCCTTTCTGCCGCTCGAGTAGATTTTTACTCTTGCTGCAGCTTTCTCAACGTGAACGGACAGTTTCTCAATGCGAGCGGTTGCGAGCATACACGTCCACTGGCAATGATAAACCCGACCCCCCCGCGTTGAGAAATCTCGCCGGGAGGTTTATTTTCCACGCTCGCGCTCGCCAACTTGATGTTGACGATCGCGAACGAGGAAAAATCTCGCCGGGAGGTGGATTTTCCTCGCTCGCGCTCGCCAACTTGACGTTGGTGAACGCGAGCGAGGAAAAAAACTCTGCTCCACTGTGCGAAGCAGAGTTTTTCGGAACTCCGTGAGCTCTGCATAACGCGGAGTGCGGAAAACTCTGCAAACTCCGCGAGCGGAGCGGAGTTCACCGCCCAGGGTTAATTAGTAGCACTATATAGACTCTGAGGGCGGGCCTTTGTGTGTGCCTCCTAGTCCAAGGACACTGCATTCCATGACACAGGCATATGTAATAGCACACACTCAAATTACATTTCACCTTTGAGTGGATAGTATATTTGTGATCCGATCTATACAATTGTCCACTCAGGTCAGAGTACATAACTATTGCCATGTTAAGGTAAGTTCATATCTAAATCACTCCACCTGACCATGTGCAATGAGTTGTGTGTATGCACATGCATTTTTGTCTGACTTTTGATCCAAGTGAAATCACACTCTTGACATCTCAGTATCCTTCAGGTGTTCAGATGTTTGCATATCACCTATCCAATTTCACAGTGCACTTGCCATTTACGCACTGTACAATGTCATCTGATCATATTGTATTTTAAAAGGACTTTGGTGCTCATTGCATTGCAGAGCAATGCATGGCAAAAGTGTATTTTATCAACTGCATCATGATGAGGTATATGTGACATTGCATGCAGTAAATAGTCCACATGTGCTTTGTTTTGACGTAAGCCTCACATGCATGTATGCACTTTTTCAAAGTGACTGCTTTTACATGTTTGCATGATAGTGGGCCTTTGTCCGTGGCAACTGTCACTCATGAGCTCTGAATGTATCAGCAATGACACGAGTTGCAGCAAAACACTGTTAATCTGCCTGGGAACACATTGGTGGGACACACTGCAATGTGAGATTATTCTCAGGTATGGTAGTTTAAGGTTTGTATTCCTAACTTCACTGAGTGCCATATGTTGTACACTTTGTTGTTGCACAACACAGCAAGACTACTAGCTGTGCAGCTCTTCACTGCTCAAGTGCAAGGGGAGAGTAATGATCAATTTGGATTTTGAAATGTGACATGGCTGGCCTGTCCCTTTAATGCAGTACACTGCTTCACATAGCAGTTCTGTGTGTGTTAAAATGATAGATGTGAGGCGTGGCACAATGTTGGTCAACAGATCTAATATCATGATAGTTACATTTAGAGGCCTACTTCTAGTTGACGAGATGTGGGTGAATTGATGTTTACTGGAACAGTGACATACGTGCCAACACAAATAATGGATGGAAGCTTTTATTTCCATGTTGAACCTTCCTATTACGTTTGGACATTCTGTATGTCAAAGTGAATGTAAATCAAGTGAAATTGTTTGCACAATGTGGGTGCATAGCCTATTCCCAGCTACTGTATTTTGTATCCTTCCTCCATCCTCATCCTCCATTGGGTCCTGCTCATCAGGGACCATGTCCCACTGGACATTTATCCGGACACAGATATTGTGGAGAATGGCATAAACTAGTATGATCTTGGTGACCATAGGGGGTGGGTATAGCAATCTCCCATCTGACATGTCCAAGCATTTGAACTGAGATGTCAGCACTCCAAAGCTTCTATCGATAAGGTTCTAGATCTTGGTCAGTGCCTGATTGTAGTGTCGGTCCACCTCAGTCTGGGGATGAGCTATTGGGGTCATGGCCCATGGCTGGAGACCATATCTTTGGTCAGCTGAAAGTTAAACAGTAATTTCAAGTGTCAATGGATTTGCTTTGTGTTACAGCTACATTCATGTCTATGTGTGTTATGTGTCCTGAAAAACTCAAACGAATTTCTCACAGTAATTCACAAAATGTGTTACTTGTACAGTTGGCAACAGGTTTACACTTCGCTTTCAGTTATTTGTAAAATAGCTTATGTTGCTCATAGCCTAATACATTTTAGACTTCTACATCCTGACTTTCATGTTTCTCTAGTTGCTTACTGTGATGGGTATTTAGAGATGTTCCTGATCACTGAATGCTATGTGCACTCACTACATGTGTGAAGTGACAGTAATATTTGTTTATTGGTTCCCCCCTAGGTAGGTTGCGACATTGCCAACATGTGTGACACTCACACATGCATATGTCCATGTTGAGGAACAGATTTAGTTTGTGACCTACCTGACATTGGCACAGCCGTTTCATAGTTCAGCTTCCAATTCCATGTGATTTTGGTGCAAACACTTGGTGCAGTTTAAGCATGTCACATGGATCGTTATTCTATTTCTCGTCAGCATTTAACTTTATTTTTCCTCCAGATAAGTTGTCATGGTTCAGTTTGATTGACACATATGTATTGCAATGTAGGCCATCTTTATGTGGGACACACTGCCGTTTGTTCAAGGAGCTCTCTAGTCCGAAAGTACACACAATGCTTTGGCTTTTGACATATATGTGTATGACTCAAACTTGTAAGGGATTGTGTACTTCTATGCGTTCATTTTCTACTCATTGCCTTTGCTATTGTATATTGGGATTGTTAACCTGAGTACACTGTGGTGCCTTGCCCAGGTTGTAATTTATTCTATGTCGATGACAGATGTATGACATGCTTGGCTGCATTGTGTAAGACTTAGTAAGTTTCTATGTGCTGGATTCATATGCTTTTCATTAGGGTTACTTAGTCCACAGACCTAGTGAGCCATCACATTGGTTACATCCGTCAATGCAGCGATCAAGCTACCTGTATGTGTGTACATAGACTGTCAGTATTGCTGAGACATATGTGTTTATATTTCTTTTTTATCACTGTTGGTGTCATAATGTTATCCAGTATTGACATTTACACATGTGTGGTGCCTAAACTGACATGGCATGCCACACATAGCCTTTCCACATTCTTCTTCCTGTGTTGCTCCAATAACTTTGATCAACATAGATTTATACTGTCATGTGTAACACACTTGCTTATGTCTACAGTACTTGTTCTCACACCACTGACCTTGTTGACATTTGAGTAATGCCAATAGTTGGTACACCAAGGAGAAGACACTGATCTCAGACTTATCTCTTTTGTTGCCTTTGCACTCGTGTTGGCTTGTCTGTCATGCCACATGGTTTCATTAGTGATTCATTACCCAGACCAGTTGATGTGGTTCCATCTATCCACACAGAGTGAACTGACACATTGCTACTCACTGACGTTCTTTCCCTATTTCCATTGACCGATTAGTAAGTGCATGACAATGTCAGTGTCTACACATTTCAGTGCATTGTTCCCACTATGTGCACATTACACTGTGGCCCAGATATATGGGAAAGTGGCACTGTGCAGTGCAGCAAGTCACCCATCTGCACTGCACTGCATCACTGAGAAAGGGCAGTAGTGCATAGTATTTAGGCCTTACCATGCTTTCCTCACATTCCAAACTACACTAGCACACAATGTGCTACCTAACACTAACTGAGGGACACTTGCACCATGTTGCAAGAGTGCCTGCATTGGTCCTAGACAACCCACATGATGTCAGTGCAAGCAGAAAGGACAGGAATGCACCGTGTTGCCTGAATAAGCTGCATTCCTGCCCTTTCTCTTTGGGGTAGGGCAGCACAGCAAGCTGACTTGCTGCGCTACCCTTCGCCACAATCCCAAAGAAGAGGGCCACAGAGTGCTGATCGTATAAGTATGTGTGCCACAGAATCTAGCACATAGGTAGCGGGAGTGACTTGGATGACTTCAGTTATTTTTCCTTGTTACAAATCACCTGGGGAGACCATTTCATTTGTAACATTTCAAAGTTTACCTTGTATGAGATACATGACATGCCTCATGAACCATGGGAGTTGCATGGAGACCCCCACCCACAACGCACCTAGAACCCCTCACTTGCACATAGTGATGGTACACTGCATTTTTTTCAGTGTTGCATTGCCTGATGCTTTTACTAAATTCATAGGCACACAAAGTGGCTTTGCATGTCTTGACATGTGTGACTTAGGGATTTGCTTCACACGTGTACCATGGTGCATAGAGCATGTATGAGGCACACTCCTCATACATATGGCCTTATCTGTGTCAACAGACACAGAAATGGCTAATTTGTCATACATTTGTTTCTGCTTGTAGTTCTGTTATGTACTTCAGATTTGCTTACCAACAAGTAGGCCATTCCCATATCACCCATTCAGGAAGCGCTCATTGATGATGCAGTGCCTGAAGATGTAGGCAACATGTACATTCCCTGGATATTTTGCCAGGACATTGGTGAATATCCCCTGATGGTCCACCATGGCCTGGACATTGATACTGTATGTGTGCTTCTGGTTCTGGTACAGGTGTGAAGTTGTTGAAGGGGGTTCCAGTTGCACATGTGCAAGCCATGGCTCCTAGCACATATGGGAATCCAGAAATGTCATAGAATCCTTGCTTGGTGTCCAGCTGCTGTTGTTGTGTCTTGGAGAAGAGGAGGTACTGGGGTGTTAGGCAGACAATGGCATCAAGGACAGAAGGGTGGAAGGCAGACAAAGATGGCTGAGATATTCCAGCCACTCTGGCTGTTGTGATCTGTAATGAACCAGACACCATCATGTGGAGGAAAGCCATCAGCTTGACCTGCAGAGGGATATTGGTGGGCCTGACAGTTGGTGGTTTGAGCCTTGGCGCTATCTGGTTCAGCAGCTCTATTATGGACTCCCTCCTTAATCAGTAGTATGTGATGACCTCAACCTCCTTGAGATCAATGAGGGAAGTCTGCTGGCGAAAAACATGCTCCCTTCTCCTGCGCTGCCTACGTGGTGGGGTGGTGGTAGGGGGTCTCCTCACAAATCTCAGCTGCAAATGAACACCTCCACGGTGTACTGGAGCTTGCAAAAGTGTTTTGTGTGGTATGTGTTTATGTACCAGAGCCAATGCGTCACTTCTTATGCCTGGGTTGCCAATGCACAGGAATTTTGACGCATTTCAGGCTCTGTGCTGTGCTTGACGACGATACGTCACACATTGACAATACCATAAATATCACTGCGTCATTTTTTCACTGGATTTTACTAGGGAACGCTTATCTTGAATATATTAGTCTCTGCATGCTGCAGACGGTTCTGGCACAGGTAATTTCCAATGCAGGCCTACCAAAACTGACGCATTTGGCCACAGGCGTCGATTTGTAAATGTGGAGTACTGGCTGCACCGCCGTTGTGTCAAAATATTTGACACAACGGCAGCGCAGGCCTTTTATAAATAAGCCCCACTGTTTTAGCAACAAACGTCTTTCATTACGAAGGCGGGGACATAGGCACTAAAAGTAGAGTCGAACTTCCTTCCAACCACAACAAAGTCAACATTTGCATGATGTAGCTTTTTGTGCTTGCCTCTTGTGTCTAAAGTACAACAACGGTAGTATATGCCTAAACCCGAAAAATGTATATCGTTATTGTTTGATGAGGAAGTTAATAAATACGCCTCTAGCTTAAGGTTAACATTATTCTCAACAGATTACTTTGCAGATAATGACTTCTGCAGCTGTCCCATGTTTTCATTATGTGACTGCAGACTTAAATTGTGCGTAACTATCCCTGTGAAAGCAAAATAATTCAAATAACTTGACCACACCCCCAGTATGTTTATCGTACTTAGATACACATACAGATATTTACTTCATGGGCATGAGCTGGCTTCACTTGGGTGATAATCAAGACTGCCCCAAATCTGATCTTTAGCGGAGTCGAGAGGGGCAACTCTAGCCCTGACACATAATTTCGTGAAATTTGCTACTGCTGCCAAAGCCTGCTGGAATAAGCCAAATTCCAGTATAATCAGGCATTGCCTCAGAGAACGTGGTAGCAGAAATAAAGACCGACATAGTGAGGAATGAGCAACGTCGAGCCAATTTGCAAACCTGTCTAGGAAGGTTTCATGTGTATAAATAAGTATGCAGAGAATTTTAGCCTGAATGGCGTTAAGAACACCTTAGGCAGGCTAGGTAGTTGACTATAGATCTTGTGCAATGCAAAATTTAAACCAGAAGCCCTGTCTTGCACGTTTAAATGGTGCCAATTAATGCTATGCTGGCAGTATACCATACACCTAGATAGTAATAAGATGTCACCTGTTCAAGACGTTTTTCATCAGACGGCATGAGTATCTTTTCACACTCTTTGGCAAAATGGTGTGTAAAAAACATTGGTCGCCGGACCACTTGTGCAGATTCTTTAATCAAGAGTACAATATGGGTTCTTCGTCCAAAACTGCAAACTACTGCTAATTCCTTGGAATAGCAGAGTCACCTTTCTTATACAGGGAATATAGAATCAATCCCCTCGATGAGTCCAGGAAATCGGAAGCCTCCAAGCATAATATTTGTAACGATCCATGTGTACAGTGCTCTGGCAAATGTCTTCACACTGAACTTCACACATTTTGACCAACGTAGCCTTCCCTACCATTCTTTCAACTGTAGTTCTTGCCAAAGTTCAACCTAGTATGTCGAACTCCTACACTTTATCCCCCAATGCAGGTTTCTTGGAATCACGTCTACTTCCCAGAGAACACCATCATGGTACAATTCCAAAATACCAGATATTCCGAACTTGTCCAGAAATGTAGTCCCTCAAATAAAATACTTTGCACAATATTTGCACTTTTTTCTCGGTACATTTTCTCTAACACAGTGCTAAAATATGTTGAAAGTATTTTGTCTATGCCCATGCTTGCTCTGTGCAGAGCTGTCTTTCCTTTCAGTAATTTTCTTAGTAAACGTGTACACGCATGTGTTGTATTTGCATTTCCCTTGCTTGTTTTATCTTTCCTTCCCTGTCACCTGTATATAGTGCATCTTTTACCCCGCATTCTAATTCTACCTGGAACCTGGTGGTTGCGGTGCAGCGGAGAGTTCAGTTGCACTGAGCCTGCCTGCTTGCCAGTTGTAACAAGTTGCTGTGCTGTCCTATCTTAATAAATTCATATTTAATCATCTGGATTACTTGGATTCGTCTTTGCAACAATGGTGACGAGGTGAGGAAAGGAGCAACTCCATCAACTTTTCATGACAGCACAGGAGTGGAGTGTTCCTGAACTTTTGAAGATTTTCACTGGATTGCTATATATATATTTTTTTTAACTTAACAAAGCCTCATCGTGGAAAGCGGGATCCAGAGAAACCTTTCCTCTCCATTTGAAGAATTTACAACTCGTTTCTACATTTTGAGTAAACCGAGTGCATCTAGCAGTTATACGCGGCCGTTTTAAAAGTAAATACCGGCAACCAGGAGCGGGACTACTGACGCCACAGAAGTCTGACGCGGGATTCCAGACTTCTTCTTCCGTCGGTTCCACAGTGAGTAGGAAGCTTTCCCTGCAAAGGTACGTCACACGCACAGCGCGTCTGACGCAAATCCGGTGTGGCGGCCATTTTGAAACTCACGGTTGCCATAACAACATCACGGAGATATTCCTCCGTTTGGACTCACACGTCTTGCGAGAATAAGTAAGTTAAATTGTTACGCTACGCGCACAAGTGCATTTGCGCGCATGAAAAACATGGTTCATCATATCAAACTTATAGAAGTTTATTCTGAGCATCACGCGTAACTGTTGTTTCTTTCTCTCATTCCATTTGACTTTAAAACAACTCAATTTTGCAAAAAATAAATAAATGCAGAAACCAAATAGTTGGGGAATAATTTGACAGTAAACTTTTTTTCCTTATTACTCAAATGTTTTAAGCATACTTCTCACCATACTAGTTAGTGTCATACTTGTCAATCTGTGTGCTTTACTGCTTCAAAACACCATGCAGTTTGATCCTCCTAATACATTTCTCCAAAACAAAGGAGATCCCCCAATTCCTTGGACAAGATGGAAGGAAGAATTTCTTAATTATATGAGAGCTATTGATGGTGAGCGCATGGGGGCTGAAAGGAAAAAAAGTATTTTATTACACTGTTTAGGATCCGAAGGTCAAGTTATTTTCAGAGCGCTCCCTCAAGTTCCTCCCACTGAGGGAGAAGGTGAAGGTACCAACGTATATAAGGAAGCGTTGCAAAGAATGGAACAAAGGTTTAAGCCAGTCACCAACATTGCGCTTAATAGATATAAATTCTATACTAGAATACAAAGTGAAAATGAATCATTTGATGACTTTTTGATGGCCCTCAGATCTTTAAGTTTACATTGCAATTTTGGAAATATGTGCGACTAAATGATTAGAGATCAAATAATTGTGCACATTAGGAATAAAAAGACTCAAGAACGTTTATGGGAAATTGGAGATCCCAAGTTATCTGAGGCTATTTCCACCGCTAAGGCTCTCGAACAGTCCGAGAAGTGGATGCTTACTGTTAAAAACACTAATAGTAACAAATCAGATCCAAGTGAAGAAATATGTGCGGTGAAACGTCCGGAGGTACAACGCAATGAGAATCCGTCTTCAAGTTACTATCGTCCTATTAACCATGGAGGTTTTAAAACATTTAACAGAAATGAAAGAAATGGCACATGTTACAGATGTGGTAGCAAAATGCATGTTGCTTCTTATGGTGGCTGCCCTGCCATTAACAAAGAGTGTAATAAGTGTGGAAAAGTTGGCCATTTCTCTTCTGTGTGCAAGGATTTAAGAAAAAGTAATTCCACAAGGGGTAGAGTATCATGCGTGTCTGGAAATAGTGATACTGTTCACAAATGTGAGTCTTGTTCTTGTGCAGAGAAAAACAAAGGTTTTGTGGTTTGCTTATCTGAAGAAATTTCCAGCATGAGCAATCCTGAAGTTGGTCACTGTAGGAAATCTTCAATGTGTTTAGTTGAGATTTCCGGGGTATCATTAGATCTCATGGCTGATTCTGGCTCGCCATGGACTATCATTACTAAAGACTATTTTACAGATAAACTAGGCCTAGTTTTAAGTTTCACTGAAATTTTGCCATCTGACATCATGGCAAGGAGTTTTGATGGGTCTACCATAGATATGATTGGTTATTTTAATGTGAATTTACGTTTCAAGACAAGAAGTACGTGTGTTAAACTGTATATTGCTGTCAAAGGAGTAAATGTTCTGGGATGGAGGGATCAATACAAATTAGGAATCATTCTCAATCCTCGCTCAAAGGAACCTGTTTTATTAGATGAAAATACTTACTTTGAAAACATAGCTGTAATTTCATCAGATGAGAGAGAGAAATTGTTAAAAGAGAAATTTAGGGATGTATTTTCTGATGAATTAGGGAAACTTAAGGACTACTCTCATAAAATTAAACTCAAGGGTAACATCACGCCTGTGAGACAAAGATTAAGGGGTGTGCCGATAAACGTTAGAGATGAACTAAAAAATATGCTTGATGACTTGGTGGCTGAAGGCATTATTGAACCTATAGATTCAGCTGAATGGGTTTCTCCCATTGTTTTGGTAAGAAAACCTGACAAAAAATTGAGGGTCTGTGTTGACCTCAGGGCACTCAATGCATGTATTGTAGTGGATTGTCATCCCCTTCCCAACATTAATGAAGTTGTTTCCATGTTGGAGGGTGCGAAAGTTTTTTCCACCTTAGATCTCAGGTCGGCGTACCATCAAATTTCACTTACAGGAGATTCAAAAATGCTTACAGCCTTTATCACTCCTCAGGGTTTGTACCAGTATACCAGGATGCCGTTTGGCTTAGCTTCGGCGGCATCCGTATTTCAAAGGGTTATGTTCAACATTTTTAGGGATGTTGATGATTTTGTGAAATGCTTCCAGGACTACATTTTGATTTTTTCAAAGGATGAGGAGGAGCATTTAAAACACTTAACAGAAGTGTGTGGAAGACTGAGGGAAAGTGGTTTAACCCTCAAAGGTGATAAGTGCAAAATGTTCAAAACTTCTGTAGAATACTTAGGTCACACTCTTTCTGGTAATGGGGTGGTGCCCAAGAAGTCAAATGTAGAGGGTATCATCAATGCACCCCATCCCCATCCCACGAACAGAGAACAATTACTATCATTTTTAGGAATGTGTGAATCCTACAGTAAATTTGTGAACAATTTTGCTTCCAAAATGGAGCCTCTCAGGAAGTTATTAAGCCAGAAAGCTGTTTTTGAGTGGAATATGGAGCAACAACAAGCTTTTGAATCCATCAAAAATGACATTCTTCAAGCTCCCACACTCAAACCGTTTTGTCTGAACAAAGAATGTGTCATTACAGTTGATGCAAGTTTGTACGGTATTGGTGGTGTGTTGTCTCAGAGGTGTGGGAAAGATGAATGGAATGTGTGCTTTGCTTCTCGCACCCTTAATGAAACAGAACGCAGATATGCTGCTATTGAAAAAGAGTTGTTGGCATGCGTGTGGGCAATCGAACATTACAGAAATTATATATGGGGTAGCAGGTTTATATTAAGGACAGACCACAAACCTTTGGTTAATATTTTATCTCCTGGTGGTGGATGGAATTCTACAGCTCGCATTGCGAGACTTACTTCCAGGTTACAAGAGTACTGTTTTAAAGCAGAATTTGTTCCTGGTAAGAAAAATGTTGTGGCAGATTTTATGTCACGTCTTCCTTGTCAAACCAGTTTTGACGATAGTTTTGATGATTCAGAAGTTGTTACTACCATCCAAGATGTCATTGATGGTCCTTGTGAAAGTATCACTGAAGAGTTATGGAGATCTAGTGTAAAAGAAGATCTCACATGGCAGACAGTTAGGAGGTACGTTTCGGAGGGTTGGCCTGACAAAAGGAATGTTGCAGAAGAGTTCATGCCCATGTTCAAAGTGTCTGACGTGTTGGAATTAGAAGGGGAGCTTATGTTTAAAAGTGGGAAATGTGTGCCACCTTTTGGTATCCAGAAGATAATTTTAGAGTTAGCACACAAGTTCCATCCCGGCATGTCTGCCATGAAAAGGTTGGTCAGAAATTATTTTTGGTGGCCAGGCTTAGATTGTATGGTAGATCGTAAGGTTAGAGAATGTGAAGTTTGCATGAGTAGTGATAAAATGATGAAAGTGAACGTACTCCCACTTAAAACTACTGACTGGCCGGATGAACCATGAAAAAAAGTGGCTTTTGACATTTCTGGCCCTTTCATGAGTTTACCACATGATTCTCGCTATGCTTTCGTGATGGTGGATTACCACTCCAAGTGGCCAGAAGTTAAGTTAGTCTCTAATTCTTCTACCAACCTGGTCATTGAATTTTTTAAGGAAGTTTTTTCCAGAGAAGGTTGCCCTGAGGTGATTGTGACTGACAACGGAGTTCAGCTCATTTCTACAGAGATGGAAAGTTTTCTAAAATGCCATAATATCATACATCAAACTGTTTCCTTTTATGAACCACATGAGAATGGCCTTGTGGAACGTTTTAATAGGGTTTTAAAGGGGTATTTGGCTGATGTAATCAAATTGGGAGGAGATTGGAGGAATTCTCTAAGAGGGAAATTGTGGTTATATCGCATAACACCGCACACTACAACAGAGGTCAGTCCTTTCCGACTGTTTAAGGGCCGACATCCGGCATCAAAAATTTGTCCTTGGTGGTTCAAAGAGAAGTGTAAGAATAAGTTATTGTCTGACGAGATGGTAAGTGGAGTTGCACAAAGGGTTGAGTCTAAGCAATTTAAAACGAAGAGATGGTATGACTACAAGTGGAAAACCAAATCTCCAAATTTTGTCATTGGTGAATGGGTCAGAGTAAAGAAACCTGGTTTTATCACCAAAGGATCCAATAAGTTTGGTAAGCCCATGAAGATCGTAAAAGTATTTCATAACAGTGTCATAACGCAAGATGGCAAGTTATGGAATGTCAAACGTGTGGCCAAGTGTCCTTTTATTCCCACTAATTCTGGAGATGCTATCTCAGATCATCGCAATTTGCCTGATGCCTCAGTGGCTTCCAGAGTTAAAGTCTCAGAGCGTTTGAGAGCTCCTCCCAAGAGATTGTCTGAGTTCATTAGATAGTTCTCTTCTTATGTTAATTTTGTTAAACAAGGGAGGTATGTTGTATTTGCATTTCCCTTGCTTGTTTTATCTTTCCTTCCCTGTCACCTGTATATAGTACATCTTTTACCCCGCATTCTAATTCTACCTGGAACCTGGTGGTTGCGGTGCAGCGGAGAGTTCAGTTGCACTGAGCCTGCCTGCTTGCCAGTTGTAACAAGTTGCTGTGCTGTCCTATCTTAATAAATTCATATTTAATCATCTGGATTACTTGGATTCGTCTTTGCAACAGCATGCTTTGTAGTTCAGAATACGCACTCGTAAAAAGTCAATTGTTTTTAATTTAAATAGAGTTTTTCTTTTCAAAGCAAGAATTGGAGTGGAGGAGGAAAGGCATAATGGATACAGGTGAGCCCACCTTGACCACAAATGCCAATGTAATAACCTAAAAAGTACAAAAAGCCTCTACTCTTGCAGAACTGAAACTTTCAGTTTTCTTTACTTCTGCAAAACAGGGATTACTAGAAGATTTTATAAATTGCTTAATAGTATTTTCAGAATAAGTATGTTATAGGTATCAAGTTATCTAGAAAATCCAGACTGAGGGTTGAACTTTGACCCGTGGCGACAACGAGTGCCGATACCTAGACTTCATACTGGGCATGCCAGTCTCAGTGGGGCTTAGAAAGACACTGAGGTGTTGACATTTAAGTCGAGCTCTTACTGAACAGACCATCGCAATGTATTTGTGGTATGGAATTATGAGAGCGAAAATTCTTGTAAGAAGTTGGAGCAGGAACAGAAAGTGATCTCATTATTATTGCTGGAGTTTTGTACATGGTTGCCATGGAAGCCAGATGTTGAAATCCAGCTGGAATAAGCAGCAATAGGAATCACTATTCAAGAGTTAGTTTAGGCACTGCATTATAGTAACACAGAATCTTGTTTAAAGCATTTTTACTCCAAGGAAAATGTCACTACAAGTATATTAGCAGTGCACTTTGAAACTGCAATTAACAAAATCACTCGTAGTTGCAAAATGGAGATGAATAAAGGAAAATATAGAAGGCAAGGACAGATCCTGCAATAAATAAGCATTCATTATGTTAACAGTAGGTGCTCTCCTCTCCATTAGTCTGCATTTGGAGGGATCGAGTGCCCCTTAGGTGTTATTTTGTTAATCTTGAGTAAGTATTTGGACTGCAAATATCAGAAACCAGGAAAGTTTAAGGGCCCTTTACACAGTCAGAAGTTTAAAAGGAATTAAAAACGAAAAGCAAAACATTATTCAATCGCTCAAGGTTGACGGAAGCATTTGCAGCGGTAGAAATTAACTGGCTCGCTTTTATTCTCTGCTAGACACAAATGATACATAAATTACTTCCGAGCTACTGTTGCCAGAGGTTTAATAAAAGGCAAAGCAGTTTTTAAAAACAACAGTAGTCTGCAATATATAGCTGTTACAGGGGATTGTTTACACACTGCATGTGAACAGGTGGCAAAGGAAGTCTGGCACTGATATTCTCAAACTTACCTCACCAATACGTTGCTCTGACAAATGGCTTCACACGCAAGGAACTTTCAGATATGAAATTCCACGAAGGATACACATTTTCCGTAGCTGTGACACCTAGGGATGTTAACTAGGGCAGTGTTTTAACAGATTACCATGTAAATGAGAACAAACTCACAATAGCACTTTGCAAATTTTCTCAAGCGAACGAGATTTCTTTTCAACACTTATAACACTACACATACACGAACACATAAATACATGAATATGTAACATTTCTGCAAGACACACTATCAATTATATATTTTTTGGGCGTCAAGACCACTTTTATGATTCAGGTATAAGTAGTGCAGAAATTGTCACTTTTCTACGTCTGTTTGTGAAGGAATAGCTTCACAGGGGGAAATGTTTCCAGGAGTTGTATAAAGTTTAAAAAGTGGTAAAATATCAACTCTTTTAACCCTTCGCACATATTTCTATGTGTACTGAAATTCACCAAAAGTAGTCTTAGTTAAAGATGGAGTGTATACAAGATGTACACCAATTGTATTCATTTGCATGGATATATTTTGTAGGTCTCATGCACCAAACGCCTATGCCAGGGACTTTTTCCTCTGATGCAAACAGTCCTGCATATACGTATCCACTGATTTAAGACTTTTTCTGTCCTTAGTCCTATGGCATTCATTTGCACACAGATTTATTCCTTAAAGGTAAAATGGCACGACAGGGGCATAGAACACCCACACTTAAGGGCCTTGCTGATTGATCTCAGCTGCACAGTCTTTATCAGTTGTCAAATCCTAAGTAATGTACCTCATTCGTTTCTCTTGTACAGTGTGCCTTTTGGATTTCATTAACAGTTCTAGATGCACTAGATGTTGCGAGAAACATCATTATGATCAAATTGTCCCAAAGACTGCCTACTGTCTTTTAACCCCAACCTATAATCTGTAATTTCAGGTTTTGTCACCCTATTTTACTTTAAAAGGTATAATAGCAAATTATTATGCGGTCCCCATATAAAGGATGGGATTGAGTAGAACTATCACTCCACGCTGTATTTGATAGCTTGCAATACAAGTCAAAACCAGTGGCGGCTCCTCCGCTAAGGCGGAGGAGCGTTGCCCCACTCCTCATAGAGCAATGAAAAAGGAAAAAATAAAACGATAATAACAAGGTTATTTTCGTTTTATTTTTGGTTGCTGTGGGCTGGGTTTGGGCGGGGCGTGGCTGGGGGCTCAGGGTGGGAGTAAGAGAAGACTGTGTTCACTAAGTGCGCATGACTGCTAGGCCGGCTGTTTTCGGCCTGCCAAGCAGCCATGCATACTTTTCATATTCCCCACCAGGCTGTAATGGACAGCCTGGTGGGAAATATGCACAGGCTCCTTGTCACCATCTGAGCGTTGATTCACAATGCTCAGACCAATCACAACGCTGCATTGCAGCATTGTGATTTGCTCTGGGGAGCCTGTGTGCCGGATGCTTCCTGCAGCTTTTTCTGAGCAGACAAGTGGAGGAGAGACGCGGCCGTCGGTAAAGGTAAGATTTAAAAAAAAATATATATATTCCTCCCTCCCTCCACGACCCCCGCCCCT
The DNA here is from genome assembly GCA_963921515.1 of Calotriton arnoldi. Taxonomy (NCBI): domain Eukaryota; kingdom Metazoa; phylum Chordata; class Amphibia; order Caudata; family Salamandridae; genus Calotriton; species Calotriton arnoldi. The sequence goes on along the minus strand of CAWUFW010001811.1, from coordinate 2,211,722 downwards.
GATCCCTACCAGCCACCACTGGTCAAAACCAGTTTTCTGAACTTGAGTTAGATGTGATCCAGATGGCAGTAAAACACACAGAATCTCTATTTCCTAAACGAAGGGTGTATATCCCTCTCTTTTAAGAAAGGTGTGTTCATAAGAATTTTTTAACTCACTGTAACACAATTTTTCTCAAAAACTGGTGACATTGATACATTGCTTCTTTACGCCTACCATGATTATTCACACTTTAGTGCTATTGTATGTATCAATATAAAGGAGACAATGCTAGCACGCATACTTGCACAACTAAGATTGTTATTAGACAATTAACCACTTCTGCACACTCTGTGACTAACACGTTTTGCTTGAAGAACAGAAAAGAATAGGCGAGTGGGTATCCAACTACTTTCCTAACTCCACTTCCACCAAGATGGTTGAGGGTTTCCTTTAAAAATGCTTGGTTCAGATTTCAACAGTTTAACGAGCAACTTTTGCTAGTTGACATCCTCCAGATACTAATCACTGGATGTAAATTACGTCCTCTCTGCCAGTGGAAATGTCACATACAGCCAAACCACCGAACTTATCTGGACCGACCACTATTGTGTCCACTTCGCCTACACCAAACCCACCGTACATCAATGCCCTCACCGCCCCCCCCCCCAGGCCGCAGCTGGAACAAGGTCACCGAAGAACAGCTCATCGCCTCCCTCAGCACTACCACACCGCCGACAACCGCCAACGCCAATACCACAGCATGCAACCTCTACTGATGGATCTCCAACTACTCCGACACCCTGGCTCCCCTCAAGAAGGCCATGGCAAGCAACATTCCAAGAAAACCAGCTGGTTTACTCCTGCCCTCCACGAGTTCAGGCGCACCTGCAGACTACTAGAGAAGAAATTTAGGAACAGCAAAACCCTGGAAACCCACACAACCGTCAAAGCCGCAATCACCACACACCACCTCCTCCTAAAATACACTAAGAAAACAGCCCTCCAGTACAGAATAAATGCCAATGCACACAATAGTAAAGAACTCTTTGCCATTGTCAAGGAGTTTACCAGGCCCAACAGCGAGACCGCAGATGTCCCACCCTCCCAAGACATCTGCGACAAACTTGGCGCCTTCTTCCACCACTAGACCATGCAGATCTACGACTGCTTAAACACCCAAGACCCTCCCACCAAGCTCAACACCGCCACACCCAACCACACAGCACCCCAGCAGATCCTACTCAACTGGACCCCTCTCACCACAGAGGACACTCTCAAGACCATGAAGAGCATCAACTCCGGAGCCCCCTTGGGCCCATGCCCGCACCACATCTTCCATAGAGCAGTCGCCGCCATCGCCCCCGAACCCCGACACAACATCAACTGGTCCATCGAGTCCACCACTTTCCCTGATGACTGCAAACATGCCGAGACAACCCTCTGCTAAAGAAACCATACGCCAACCCGACAGACCTCAAGAACTGCAGACCCATCTCCCTGCTCCCTTTCCCAGCCAAGGTCATCGAGATGGCAATCAACGCCCAACTTTCCAAGTTCATTGAAGCAAACCACGTCCTGGACATCTCCCAATCTGTTTTCAGAAGCAACCACAGCACCGAGACTGTACTTCTCGTCGCCACCGACGACATCCGCTCCCTTATCGACAGGGGCAAACCCACAGCCCTCATCCTTCTGGACCTCTTGGCCACCTTCAACACTGTTTCCCACCACACCCTAATCACGAGACTCCATGATGCCAGCATCCGCGACAAGGCCCTGGACTAGATCTACTCCTTCCTCACCGGTCGAACACAACAAGTCAGACTACCTCTGTTCCTCTCCGAACTCACAGAGACCAGCTGCAGAGTACCCCAGGGCCCTTCCCTGAGCCCTACCCTCTTCAACGTCTATATGGCCCCTCTCACGGCCATCGTCAGAAACTACGGACTCAACATTGTCTCCTATGCCGATAACACCCAACAGACCCTCTCTCTCACCAACAAACACACAACCACCAGAAATAAATTCCACAGCGGAATGAAGGCAGTTGCCTCCTGGATGAAAAGCAGTTGCCTCAAACTCAACTCAGACAAGACCGAAGTCCTCATCCTGGGACCCACCCCCTCAGCATGCGACCACTCCTGGTAGCCCTCCGCATTGGGAACCCCACCCACCCCCATGGATCACGCACAAAATCTCAGCATCATACTGGACTCCTCTCTCACAATGAACTGTCAGATCAACGCCGTCTCCTCATCTTGCTTCCACATGCTTCGCCTGCTTCAAAAGACATTCAGATGGATCCCCACTGCATCCCGAAAAACGGTCACCCACACACTCATCAGCAGCAGACTCGACTACGGCAACGCACTCTACGCCGGCATCCCTCAGAAACTCCTCAGGAAACTGCAGAATTTACAAAATGCCGCAGCCAGACTCGTCCTCGACATCCCCCGCTGCAGCCATATCACTTAACACCTCCAAGAACTCCACTGGCTCCCAGTCAACAAAAGAATCCTTTCAATCTCCTCACACATGCCTACAAATCCCTCCACGAAGCAGGACCAGCATACCTGAACCACCGCCTCTCATTCCATGTACCCACCAGACATCTCCACTCCACCTTGCTGGCCCTGGCCACCGTCCCTTGCATCCACAAGACTGGAGCAGAGGAAGATCCTTTTCCTACCTCACCGACAAGACCTGGAACACCCTGCCTCGTCACCTCAGGCAATCCCGGTTGCTGATCCATTTTAGGAAGGATCTCAAGACCTGGCACTTCGACTGAACCCCAGCGCTCAGACGGTCCAGCAGCTCCCCCTTCTCCTCCCCAGTGCCTTGAGACCCTCACAGGTGAGTAAACGCACTTTACAAACCCTGATTTATTGATTGGTTGAATGATTGATTGAGTGATTGAATGATTGATTGATTGATTGAAATAAGGCACATTTGGTCCTGGGCTAGAGAACGACCGTCGGTTAATCTGTTTTTGATTGCATTAAATCTAGGCCAGTGTCTGAACCAGATGGTAGCAGATGTCTTGGAATAAAAAACATTGTTCGAAAATATGGATTCCATAGGCTCATCTGAACTGGAGAAATAGTGAAGAAGACGTGGTGAATATTGTACAAGGCTAGAAAATAAACCTTCAAACAAGCACCCTTTTGACGACTGAAAGATGGGAAAACAAAGAGGCCAAAATTATAGAGAATGATATTACTGCCAATAGGAGCTACTAAATGAAGAGGATCAATTTACATAAGATGACACTGAAGAAACAAGAAACAAGGATAATAATTCCTGAAAAACTGTAGGTATTCCTACCTGGACATAAGAAGTCCATCAAGGTGTGAAACATAAGAAGGCCCATAAAATGGAAGTATTAAGAGGATAGAAATCTGGGTGAGAAAGGATCGCCGCAAGTGAGGAACACCAAAGTGATACATAAGTGGCTCCTTGAAAAAAACTGAGAACTCCGACATCAAAGTAAGAGGCACAAGAAGCAGATAAAGAAATGGTGAAAGAGGTGAACTTCTTGAGAAGATATGTAGATGTAGTATTTGATAAATGAAGACATGTGTCAGCAATACTGAAAAATGAAACTGGGCAGAACAGTTGGTTTTGTAGTGTGTTTTGAAAGCAGGTCTCAGTGAGGGATATAGAATTGATCAAGGATATTCTGTACAATGATGTACCCAGGTAGTCCATCATTGTAGTCTGTCATAACTGGAATGCTTCACTTCTTCCAAGTTTGAGAGTGTGTGGGAATGTGTGTGCTGTGTGTGTGCATGCATGCGTGTGTGTGTGCATGCCATTGATGGGGTACACAAGAGAGGCTCGGATGCCTCAAGATGGGGTCCAGCAGTATGTGTATAGCCCCCTGATCTACCAGCACCGCAAGGAATTGAGCTCATAATTTTAGCAGGGAGAAACATTTTGCAACATGGCTTCCCTGAGGTGCTCTTCCTCTCTTGTTGTATTAGTGAGCTGCTATTTTGTGGCAGCCAAAATACAGGGATTCTTTAAAATTCTTTTGTAATGCCTTTGAGATCCCTTGTTGCTTTCATATGTCATATTGCACACATTGACGACACACTGTTTGCCCACCTATGAGAGAACAGTATCAGCTCATGGCATGACCTCTTCTTTATGGGCTGTGCCCACTTTATTGCCAGACCTGTTTCAAAATTCTGTGTGATGACCAGTGGGTTCCTGTTGTTTTGTAGCTATGTTTAGGGATGGGATGGTGATAAAGTCGGATTCCACTCTGATAATTTACTAGGAACCCTCGGTCGACTGGACCTTTTGCTACCTGCTGAGAAGTGTAAAGGGGAGAAACAACCTATTCTTAACAAGCTAACATGCATCAATTTAATCAAAGTTCTAAAAGGATCACTGACTCCGAAGTTCAAGTTTAGGGGTTTATTACAAAACCAAAAATAGCTGAACATACAGACACCTCAGAACGAGGTTGCAAAAATACAAAGGCACTAATACAAAGTCCATCCTATGCACCAATCTAATCCGATATAGCATGAAGAGAATGAGCAACTCCAGAAACACTAGACAAGCAATAACTGCACCAACATCTATATTAGTCTTCTTTGAAATCTGTAAAGAAATCCGTTAGTCTATCCCTACACTATTCTAAAGGGGCATCCCTACTTAACTTTGCTCAAGCAAGATCATGAAAAGGTGTCAGCTCGTGATGACTTCCTCAGAAGTGCACTCACGTTGTGAAAGTCCGTCTATGTCTCCATCCTAAGAATCGATCCCTTCCTTTTACCCTCTTTGCTCTTCTACCTCTCCGCAATCAGCTCCTGCTCAATCTGCCCTCTCTGCTGACTGCCTCTCCTCTGTCTGTCTCTCCTCTCACTGACTCTCCTCCCACGGGGCACTGTCCCTAATACAAAATGGACCTTCGATAGGCCCGCCCAGGTAACACCTCTCCTGGCCAAACACCTCTTCTAGGTAAATTTCCACTAAAACTTGAAATCGGTCCAACGACGGTTGAAGTGTCCTTGGGTCTCAGGCTTCTTCAGCGCATCTTCCAATTATCAGCATTCCTGGAGACTTTGTAGCGGATCTCCTCCATACCTAACTCCTAAAACAAAAGCATTATTCTAACTAACAAAGACGATGTCCTTGCACCTGCAACGAATGCATGAGAATGAAACGACCTTGCACGCAGATGAATTTCGCTGACCGTCTCCAAATGAGAGCCTCACCAGGGGAAAATACATTTCGGGCCTACATAAACCAGCTAACATAAGGAAATGAATAGGCCTTTCTTAACGCAAAGGAGCAGATACTCCATCTAGGCCTTTAACATCAACTAAAACACATTTAAAATGTTACATCTGTAAGCACTATATTTCATCACGTTTAAACACAATTAATCATCCATGCGTGTGCAACTTCAACATGATGCACGTTTAAATCTACTGCATTACATTTCATATAACTACTTCATTAAACAATTACAATGAACATCGAAAGTTACATAATTCCTTCTAAATGCCACTTTAAGGTTCTTGAATGGCACCACTCCTCTTAACATTTCATTTACCACTGATTATTACATCACAAATTCTAACTAAGATTAGCGCACACCTAAGAATATATGCGGGTACAGACTACCTATGAATATAAGGTACCCCTACAATTTTCAGAATATCTTTGCGCTCTATCAATGGAGTGAAGAAGAGTGAAAGACAGCTGTGTGTAGATGATTTTACTTTTTATTCTAATGCGTCAGATTGGTTATGCTTTTTGGGTGGGTAGGATCTTGATCCGTCTTTTGAGGAAAAGCCAGGTCTTTACCACATGGCAATTTAAAAGGCAATCTGCGAACTGTTAAGCCTCTGTTGCCGCAAGAAGGGTTCACACAAGGAACTGGGAGAAGAGGTTTCTTATCAACATCTATCTCCTGATGCTGTGCGTATAATTTCCCTAGAACTATTCAAGAAGCATTAAAGAATGCTTTTGTGCAAGCAAAAACTTTTGCTTCACAAAGAGAAAATGTCTAGCACAGAACTTACATCCATGATGCATGGATGATAGGCCTATCGGCGGGTGAAGGGAAAACCCTATAATCGTATGGAACAAAATCAAATATTTACTAAAGTGGTGCTCCAGGAAGGTCAGCGACACCTACAACGACTGGAGACGACTGTGGTGGCTGCTAGGAGAGCAGCAGACCCCCACAGGTGCCTTATTTCAGTTTTTTTCTTTGTCACCCACACTCTCCTAGTTGCTTCCTTATCTTCCGTCAGCGTCTCCAAGCTGCTCCGCTTCTTTTCCGTTTTTTTGGCACATTTCACTCGACAGCTACAATTGCATTGGTTGCCGGTGGGATTCATCTCTCTTAGCAACTTTTAGCATATTTTCAAGTGATTTGTCGGTAGGAAAAAAAGTCTCTACTACCCTACTAGGTCGTCAAATGCAACGTTTAGCTTTAGCAGATCATTAGCTATTGCCAAGAATGTTATCACTGTTGGGAAGTGCGCTGACACAACCATTTGAGAAGTAACTATATGCGTTAATAGTTGTTAATCAATCAATCAATCAATCAATCAAAACATTTGTAGAGCACGCTACTCACCTGTGAGGGTCTCAAGGCGCTAGGGGTGGGGGTAGGCAGCTACTGGTCGAACAGCCATGTCTTGAGGCATCTCCTGAAGGTCAGCAGGTCCTGGGTCTTACGTAGATGGGCGGGGAGGGTGTTCCATGTCTTTGCGGCGAGGTGGGAGATGGATCTGCTGCCGGTGGTCGTTCGATGGATGCGTGGGACGGTGGCGAGGGCGAGGTCGGCGGAGTGCAGTTGGCGGTTCGGGGTGTAGAAGGACAGTCGTTCATTGAGGTATGCTGGTCCGGCGTTGTGGAGTGCTTTGTGCGCGTGGGTTAGGAGTTTGAAAGTGATCCTCTTGCTGACTGGGAGCCAATGCAGGTCTCGTAGGTGGGTGGTGATGTGGCTGTGGCGGGGGAGTCCGAGGATGAGGCGTGCGGAGGCGTTCTGTATGCGCTGGAGTCTCTTCTGGAGTGTAGCCGTGGTTCCTGCGTAGAGTGCGTTGCCGTAGTCCAGCTGTTGTAGGGATTTTGCACATACACAGAGCTATGCACAGGATCATAGGACCTCGGAATATAGTGGTGAGCCAACCATAAACCTTAGCACCTAAAACCCCAAACCGACTAGCTGTAGCGTCTCATTAGCACCAATGCTACCAATGATTAGACAACCCAGAACACGGTATCTCTCTCTCAGGACTCGCAGTAGCAAGAACACCCTTTCATAACTCACTCATACCTGTCCACAACGTGCGTAAGAAGAGACACTGTTCAGTTTAAAATGTTTATTTCAACTACCTTGCTCTAAGATACAGTACACGTGCCAGTACTATCAGCATAATGCATAAGGATAATATAATCAGCATAGTTACAACTCCATAGAATACAAACGGGGAAAGCATTTCATAAAGCAGTGGATATAGGGCTAAATGACCTTACCACCCTCCCCGTGCTAGTAGCTAGTTTATTATAAAAACAGAAGACCTCTGGGCTTTGACTAGCGAACCCCCATACCTCAAGATCTAGATGCAAGGTTTACATCATCAGACAAGCACAGCTCTTCTCTCTGGAAAGGTTTTTCTCCAAGTGCCTCTAAACGTGAAAATCACAATATTAAAAGCACCCGAATTTCTCCATGGCAGCTGTACATAGTGTTATGTCTAAGTGCGAGGGACTGGCCAGATCAGCAAGAACAAGGGACGTTGTTTTTCGACCTTGTACATGTTGTGCAGACGTAGCCCAAAGGGAACAGGAGAAAAGGTGAAAGACAGAAATGCAGACAGTTCTAAAATAGCCGGGCAGAAGCAGAGGCTGGAAAAACAATGGCACAAAGTAACGTGCGCAAAAAGGCATCATGGCAGCCAGGCCTAAGTCAACGTAGCAAGGCAGACCAGGAGGCCATAAACCACAAGACACCCTCCCCTGGGCAGTCCATTGGCCAATACACAGGATGAAGACAGAGTTCAAATCGACCGAGCATAACAGAGACTTCTGTTTTGGAGCAGTCCCCATGAAGGACAACGAATGGGAGAGGAGAAAAAAAAAAATCCAGCTTGGCAGAACGCAGAGAGCGAAGGCCTTGTCAATCCAACAGAGTGTAAGTGCAGAAAAACACCACACCTTCCAAGAGGACATCATTGGAATCGTCGGAAAAAAGCGACGCCATCCAGTCCAATAAATTAAAGCTGCAGGCATGGTCCTCGCAGGAGGGAGCAGCGAATAGCAATGCGGGACAACTTGCGTGGTACTCAATATAACTTTGTTGTAGGAGAGTCTGAGCAGCCGCCCAGATATCCCAATGTGCCAAAATCCCCAGTGCAGACGCACGCGCCATATAGCCTGCAGCGGAACAGTCCCGTTCATGGGCCTCTAAGGGACCCACCAACCGAACAAAATCCGGAACAGACAAAGACGTATTGGAGAGGCAATAATCCATGGTCCACGAGAAAGGGCATCTGATGCAAGACATCACAGGTTGCACGCAAGTGAAATACGCAAAGCAAAAAGAAAGTGTATAGGACACACTCAGTGTCGCCAACGGCAGGACGCCAAAGCCAGCAAGGATGCGCTCACGGAGCATCTGGAGTTGACCTGGGTCGAGAAGGGCCCAAGGTGGTGCAGCCATTGCGCAGTAAACAGACCAACAGCAGTATACCAGCCGCTAAGGCGAGGATCAACGGAAAGCCACCAAAGACGCTGGAAAAGATGGAATGAATAAAAGCCGGTATTACACCAAAAATAGTTTGAAAAGAGGTCACAAGATCAGAGCCCACAACTTTAAAAAAGTGCACCAGACCTTCAGTGCGTGACGCATTAAAAACATGGTGAATCAGTTCATCGAAATGTTGTGGGAGGTTAGTGTTCAATAGGGCCTGTATTTCACTGTGGGTACTTGCCACCTGGAGAATAAACGTCTCCCGGGCAGATGTGAGCATAACCTCCTGGTTCAATAATAGTGCTTTTATTCTGCTCAATTTATTGAAATCTGCCTTCAGAGTAGGAATGGAAGGCCAAACAGAACTATCGATGATGTCGTGCGGGGGAGGAAAAAGCACATTTTTGCAGCAGACAACCCTGTGTGAAACTGTAACAATATAGGGTATGCCGGCCAGCATGCCACAGCAGTCTTGGTTATTCAAAAGCAGATAGCTACCATTAGCAAGCACAGTGAAAGTAGGAGAAATAGCAGGAGCAGGAATACCCTTTAACACACAAGCAAGATTCGGAGCAGAAACGTTACAAGCTCCGTGCAATTTAATGTGTTTGCAAATAAGGGAATGACCCACAGTTGAATCGCATGACTCCCCCGTGAGAAAAACTTCCTTTCTGTCTCTAAGGCATTTATACATGAAAGGGAGGGACCAAAGTTCATGCAGGAGGGCACTGCCCAAGGGCTGGAAACGGCCCACAGGATAATGTTTCATGCACGAACTAAATTCAAACAAAGAAAAAGGCAAGGCGATAACCCCATGAACTAGCCACACGGCAGAATCCAATTCCGCCACAGAGAATGGTAAGGGCTCTATTTTCTCGATATGTAACAGAGTGTATGCTGCATCCTTCATGGACATGAACTGCTGTTTGTCAGTTAAATTAAAGGGCAGGAATAAGTCAGAGGTGTTAAAAAATGCCAAGGAACTTTACCCAACTTAAGTGTTTGCAAAGTCCATGCAAACTGCATAACTGAACGCAATTGATTCTGACCATGATATAACACAGAAACATCATCTTGTACAATATCAACAACAGAGGACACAATATTCTCTAATGTGTAAATGCGGGAAGACAGGGTATTAATACTATTGTCAACAACAGCAAGCACCTTTTCCAAATTTGCTTGATCTATTTCCCGTAGACGGGAAGCAGCTTCAATTTGTGATAGCTTCCAGAGTTCATTATAAGTTTCATAAATGAATCTCTTAGGTCGTGGACCACGAGGCCCCAGAATAAAGTCGGACAGATCAATGTTGCCTGATAGGAGGGATAAATGTTGTTTAACAGAATCAAGGGAAGAGTGCTGCAACCACTGTTTACATAATTTACCAACAGAATATGTTGTTACAGTACGAGAGTCAGAAAACCTTGGATCTGGCCTATCCTGTTTGTAACCCGGAACTGAGTCATGAAAACGCAGTTGGCAGCCATTAGAGGTGATGGGCCAAGCCAACCAGGGTGACTGAACAAGCGTAGAGACATTAAACGAATTGTTTTGAAAAAGAGACTGCAAATTTTGAAGGGACATATTGAAATGCAAGCTCCCGTTGGGAGGGGAAGCCAATGCAGGAATGGAAGGTGCATTCAATTGCTTGGAAGTAGCCAAACCCTGCACGTAGTTTGATAAATGGTATTATTCAGAAATAAAATCTGGGCCGGGATAAGGCAAGCACGGTGCAAGGCTTCTGTGCCTTGCACCTGCCATGGTTTGGAGCCCCAGATTGATTTCAAGTCAACAGTGTCCTTCCAGTACTCATAACCACCCACAGCTAAGGCGCTCAAAAAGGAACCCGAATATAGCAATTTGGTGTGGGGTAACATGATTTTCTGAGTGGATGGAGTGTTCAATTTAAAATAATAGGACCCAGGGTTCGATCTATCAAAGTCTGTGAAGTAAGTAAATGTATTTCTAAGAGTTTGGGAGCTACCTGGTAAAGGTGTTGGACAATGCTCCCATTGGGTGTAGTTCAAAGGACCACGCAGTGCACTTGGTTTATGGACAAAGTGGTTGCCCCAATGCTGGTAACAATACAAATCAGCATAACTTGCAGAATTCATGTACAAATCTTCAGCATTGAAAGCAGCATAATATTTCAAATCAGTAAATAATGCTTCAACTGCATGCACATCCCAATCGTCAGAATGAATATTACTTTTTACGACATCACCCATTGAAACACGAAGGACGTTTGGTACATTAATAATTTCGGTCGGTCCATGAATTTGGAAGTTTACCGCATTCCAAACGATGCCATCAGCGACTGGAAAAGCTGAAATGTTCACAAATGTGTGGTCTCGCTTTATAATGTGAGATGAAGAATGTGGAGCCAAAGTTCCAGCAACACAGTTCACTGCAGAGCATTCTGGCAAATAGTGACCATTGATGAGTAGAAAGAACACTGTGACAAAGCCAATGGACATGAACAAAAAAATAAGGAATAGCACCGACCAGATGTATGTCCAGGGGGCAATCAAAAAATTGTCTCTGTACCAGGATACAAGAATGCTGAATTTGGACGGGACAAGTAATGAGGTGGAATCCGAGTCAAAGGAATAACGTGTTGGGCTCAGAGGCGTGGTTGGTAGGTGTGCCACCGACTCATTGGCGGGATAGGTATACTCAGACTCGTCGTTGCAGGGGGAGTCCGGGTAGTCGAGTAAGCGATCAGGTAAATCTACCATCTCTATTGCAACATCAGTGACCGTTCGGGCAGGAGGGCCACGAACATTCGTCCGGGAAATGACAGGACAAGAGACCGCTGGTGTAACACTATTCAGGATCGGCCAGATGTTGTAGCTTGACATTTTCCACTGAGATGTATCTGTTCTCTTTGCAACCAGGAAGCAGTGGTAAGATGACTGTACGAGTTCCCTTCAAACCCAGGACTGGAACTGGTGCACGATAAGAGGGGCCAAATTCCTTTTTGTTCTCCACCTTCTCTCGAACCAGATCTCCAATCTTCGGAAGCCAGCCGGCAACCGGAATCTGCAGCGCAGTGTCCGTGGCTGAGGGTAAATGTGCGATAGCAAGTTTGTCTCGGGCTTCTTGTAAGTCCTGTAACATAGTAGAATGGTTATCTACATCAAAGATGGCGGATTGCGCCGCCATGTCTAGACCATCAAGGTCAGGCACAAACATTCGTATGCCAAAGAGCATTTCGTATGGAGTCCGCCCACCCAGAGGTCTTCTAGGGAGATTATTAAGTGCACGTTGTACGGTATACAAGTGGGCCAGCCAGTTCCTTCCAGTACCTAAGACTCTTGCTGTCAAGTATTGCTTTAAGTCACGGTTCATTCGTTCAACAATCGAGTTGCCCTCAGGCCGATATGGAGACGAAAATTTCACCCGCACCCCAGTGAACCCATTGCATCCTTGTAAGCCTTAGAGGCGAACGCTGGACCTTGGTCAGAATGGAAGGTACCACAGGCGAAAATTCCCACAAAGACACGCAAATCCCTTATGACATTTCGAGCGTCAGCACTTCGTTGTGGCCAAACCCAAATGAAACGTGTGCACGAATCCACTGCCACTAAGATATATTTATAGGCAGTGTCTGAAGAAAATGGACCGCAGTGATCCAGGTAAACACACCCAAAAGGTCTGTTAGAAATGCAGAGCGGGGTCTGTGGTGGTCGTGTAACCGTGGAAGGCTTAATCTGCTGACAAACGTCACAAGAAAGCACATAAGTACGGGTTTGTTTGTATAAACCACGCCACAAGTAACGCTGCTGCAAGATGGAAACAGTCGCAGACACTCCAGCATGAGCCGAAGCCATGCCTTCATGTGCTGCCGTTATCAAGGAAATTCTGCGGTCCGCGTTGGGAATCAGCCGATCACGAACGTCGGGTATTTTTACATAAGGAGCCTGTTCGGGACCTAACTGATAAGAATATTTGGAAGGAAAACCCCTAGGGTAGTGAGTAGGGGTGGGCAGAATTTGCGTAGTCGCGCTACGCAAAGCTCCGCAAAATGGTAAAAAATCTCCGCGAGCACGCAAAAGTTCCGCGAACACGCGGAATTGCTTGTTCCGCCCGTTCGTGATGCTTTTTTCCTGTTCGCGAATGCTGTTCGCGTGCTCGGCGAGAAATATCTCGCAAACACGCATTTTGAAAGCGCGAACAAGCAAAAAACTCCGTGAAGTCGCAGATCGTGGAATTTTTGGCAATTTAGCGTTCTCCGCAGAACACGAAATTACAAAAATTCCGCGAGCGGAACGGAATTTACCGCCCAGGCCTAGTAGTGAGCACCTTCCTTCGTCGCAGCAATAGCTGCTAAAATATCAGTATCTATTTTAGACATGGATCTGATAACTGCTGCGACTGAACACGTGACTACTGCTGATTTGGCAGCTTCATCTGCCAAACCGTTACCGACAGCGTGTGCGCCCACACGCTGGTGGCCAAGTGTGTGAACCACCTGTGTGAGAGGCAGATATTGTTGCAAATCTGCCACTCGAACCCAAAGCATTTTATGCTTAATTGTGCTACCTTTGGCGTCTCTGTAGTCGTTTTGCGACCAAAAGAACAGATTGTCATTGTAAGACTGAACACAGTAGTAAGAATCGCATACAATTAGAGTGGTCACATCTGGAGTAGCGAACTCAAGTGCAAGCACCAATGCGCGCAGCTCGGCCAATTGTGTAGTACTGTCTCCGAGTGCCTGAGTGTGCACCACTGTAGATTTGAACTTACCGTTCACAAAGGTACCTGCAACAATAGCACATGCGGCTGAATAAGCATGCTTGGAACCCGTGGCCGGTTGTGCCGAACCATCGGTATAGATAATACATTCATATTCCTCAAGCGGTAGCAAGGACAGAGGAGGAGGATGAACGAATTCATACTGTAGAAACTCCTGAGTCTGAAGAGAAGAATCAAAAATAAAAGTGACATCCGGAGACGTCAAAGATGTTGCCCATTGAATCCAACGGGGGTGCAAAGCTTTAGAGTTCGGAACACTTGCCTTTGTCACTGCCTCCAGGGCAGGATATGGTGTTACCACCAGAATGCGTTTTCCCTGTGCCAGTGCGCGTTCCTTCAGAATCGCCATCTGCACTGCAGTCAAAACTTTCTCCACAGATGAAAAGCGCATTTCCGCGGAAGTGTAAAGATGTGACTTGTATGCGATTGGTACTGTGTCACCTTCGTTAAAGGTTAAGTACGTGAAACCCACTGCCCCTGGAATTATTCTAATCACCAGGTTTGTGCGGTTATCACGAGTCAACAAGAATTTAGACTCAAGAAGGTCTGTCTGCAAAGATTGCAGAATGGAGGTATGCTCCGGAAGCCAGCATGACTTCGAAAAGTTAGGTTGTATCAAGGCATACAGTGGCTTGATACGCTGGGCATATTTGGGAATGTAAGTACGCCCGAAGTTCAGAAAACCCAGTAAAGACTGAAGTTTCTTCAGTGTGGTAGGAGGGCACAAAAGTGCACATTTCTCTAGGAAATGGGGGGCTAAGCCCTTACCTTCATTGTTGAGCTCATAGCCCAAAAACAAAACGGTAAATTCAGCAATGTGAGATTTGGCAAAGTTAAACTTGTAACCTAAAACCTCAAATTCTAGAATAATGCGGTCCACTCGGGAAAGATGCGGGAATAATTCGTCGTCTGTCAGATAAATGTCATCAACGTACGAACATGCATCTGGGTCTATGCCGTCTAACAAAGAGACAACACGGGCAGCGAATACGCCTGGACTGTTCTTGTAGCCCATAGGTAAATGCCGGAATTTGAATAATTTACCACCGGAGGTGAAAGCGCTCCATTGGCTACTCTCCGGGGCTAAGTTGTGCGTGTAGAATCCATTGGATAGGTCAAGGGTAGTTTTATATTTCTTACGAATAAGACTGTCTACAAGCGCAGAACTGTGGGTGTTTTGCACCGCAATGGTCCGACAATGAGAGTTCAAATGTCGGTAATCCAAAACTAAGCGGTACGATCCATCGGGTTTAGAAACCGCAAAAAGGGGATTATTCATCGGTGATACGCATGTTTCAATTACTCCCTGATATTCTAACTGAGTCAGAATTTCGGAAACGGGGCCTTTTGCTTCCCGTTTGATGGGATATTGGGGTTGTGGCTGTGGCAACGACCGCAAAGGTATTTCATGGGGGGAGAGTCTTCATCCCAGCCCACGTGGTTGCGGTATAACGCTGGAGCCAGGGACACAGCCCACTCAGCTGCTAGAGCCTCCGCTTTGTCCTTGGGGACATGACGAGAAAAGCTCAGAAGGATTACCTCCTCCACTTTACGTGCAGCAAGTACGAATGGGGGCGGCCAATCCGCCTCTGCTAACAAAATGTCGTACGAAGAGGTCAGATTTTCCCAAAAAATCCCTTTAATAACACGCTGTATATCACCTTCGATTTGAATGACAATATTATATAGTCTGTCAGGGGGTGCCACTCTGGTGTCTGCTGTCTCGACAGTAATGAATGTTTCAGTTGCTGTCGCCTCCACATGAGGACGTAGCGCCTCCCGCACTATGGTAACTTCCGCGGCGCTGTCTAGGAGGGTCACTGCCCACGTCCAATTCAGGAGTCTCGTTCTCACCGTCTGTGGCATATCTCGCTGTTACAGCGGCAACTTTCTTCTTCTGAAACTGTGGGCGAGAGCATTGAAAGTCTTCTGCTTTCCTTCTGACCTGTTGTCGAGGTTGGTCTCGTCCCTGTGGAGCCTCTCGACCCCTTCCTCTATCATGGCGATCTCCTCCACCAGCCTGCAAAGTTGTTGGTGCCTGTGAAGAACGAGGAGAACGCGAATCAGGGACTTGAAATCTCTCTGGAGATTTAATTCTCGCCCTATTCCGCAAATCATAAGTGCGTTCAGAAGAGACGGAAACCGGGGATGCGCCTCGCGACCCCGGCTTCTTCTGTTGCTTACCTTGTTTTTTCAACCTCCAGCTCATTTTAGTAAAAACTGGTTTCTCATCTTTCTCAGATTGAGTTTTTGGTTGTTGTTGCGATTGTGTTTGCGACTTAGCGAAAGGCTTAACTCCTAGGCTATT
Organism: Calotriton arnoldi; assembly: GCA_963921515.1. Lineage (NCBI taxonomy): Eukaryota > Metazoa > Chordata > Amphibia > Caudata > Salamandridae > Calotriton > Calotriton arnoldi. The sequence goes on along the minus strand of CAWUFW010001811.1, from coordinate 2,195,949 downwards.
GCGGCCAATTGTTTTGTAAGCCTGAGCAATAACTTTTGGTAATTTGCGCGGCTTGTCCGGATCTGGGACCAAAGCCAAAGCATTTGCTACTTGAAAGTTAACTGCATCGCCCTTGACATTCGCAAGGATCAAATCAGCTACTACGTCGAACACTCCCACCAGTCTCATCCCTAATACCACAGCCGCTTCAGGGCCATGTTCATCCTGCACTCATTTAATTACAGAGGGGAGAACCGTCATGGAAGGAGTGCCGAAACACTTCGCATATACCGCCGCGAATACCCTGCCCCAGTTGTTGCATTCTGCCAACTCGGGGATTAAGTCTTTTGGCAAACTAATCATCAATATCCTGTGTTTTTCCACGGGAGAGGTATTTGGAAAAACCGCCTCTAGCTGGTCAAATGTTTCTGCAAGCCAATAAGGAAAATCATCCTTATTTTGTGGGCGCTTGCCCATCACCGAATTCACCATGACAGGACTTATGGTTACACCGCCTGCACCAGCTGGATGGGCCGCAACTCCAGGCGGGGCTCCCTGGATGTTGCCTGTAACATACTGTACTAAAGCTCTATGCACTCGTATCAAAGACGAATGCATATTACGCAGTTCAGCGACTGCCACCGTCATATAACGCGGATGTGGGGTATACCCGGCCAAAACAGGCCAAGTGGCCCCTTCAATGGATAAGGGGCCTAAACAAACTGCGGTAACCGGTTGGGGGAGGGCGCCATCAAACCAAACACGGTGTTGCCATGCCGTGAGCGGTACTTCAAAATTCCTATACGGTCTATAGTGATTAGGAACAGTGGTGGCGGTATATTCATGGAACATATTATCAGTCCCATCCACCACCGGAAAAGTGACCCAAGAGTAAAACACCTCAAAGTGGTAAGCTGGATCTGCTTGTACCACAAAGATCAGATCGACACCCGCGTCAGGCACTCCATACACTGTCAAGTGTGCCCGGAGCGCTGCGCGGCTATGTGCCGCAATTTGAACAGCCATGTCAGGCTAAAATTGTTCGACAACCTAACATGAGGCAGCACAATATAGGGTTTTAGTTAAGAACCTTTTAACAACTTCAAGCTTGAAAGAACCTATAAAAACGTCAATATAGGAGGTATCACCGTCACACACGCTTCCGGAAGCGTCTGCGAAGGGAGTTGTAGACAAGCACAAATACTACTCAAGCGTCTCGCAGATAAGCAGCCCACTCGTTGGTTGCGCCATGTTGTAGGGATTCTGCACATACACAGAGCTATGCACAGGATCATAGGACCTCGGAATATAGTGGTGAGCCAACCATAAACCTTAGCACCTAAAACCCCAACCCGACTAGCTGTAGCGTCTCATTAGCACCAATGCTACCAATGATTAGACAACCCAGAACACGGTATCTCTCTCTCAGGACTCGCAGTAGCAAGAACACCCTTTCATAACTCACTCATACCTGTCCACAACGCGCGTAAGAAGAGACACTGTACAGTTTAAAATGTTTATTTCAACTACTGTGCTCTAAGATACAGTACACGTGCCAGTACTATCAGCATAATGCATAAGGATTATATAATCAGCATAGTTACAACTCCATAGAATACAAACGGGGAAAGCATTTCATAAAGCAGTTGATATAGGGCTAAATGACCATACCACCCTCCCCGTGCTAGTAGCTAGTTTATTATAAAAACAGAAGACCTCTGGGCTTTGACTAGCGAACCCCCATACCTCAAGATCTAGATGCAAGGTTTACATCATCAGACAAGCACAGCTCTTCTCTCTGGAAAGGTTTTTCTCCAAGTGCCTCTAAACGTGAAAATCACAGTATTAAAAGCACCCGAATTTCTCCATGGCAGCTGTACATAGTGTTATGTCTAAGTGCGAGGACTGGCCAGATCAGCAAGAACAAGGGACGTTGTTTTTCGACCTTGTACATGTTGTGCAGACGTAGCCCAAAGGGAACAGGAGAAAAGGTGAAAGACAGAAATGCAGACAGTTCTAAAATAGCCGGGCAGAAGCAGAGGCTGGAAAAACATTGGCACAAAGTAACGTGCGCAAAAAGGCATCATGGCAGCCAGGCCTAAGTCAACGTAGCAAGGCAGACCAGGAGGCCACAAACCACAAGACACAGCCTGCTGCTGACGAGCGCCTGGGTGACCGTTCTCCTGGTTTCGGTGGGGATCCATCTGTAGATCTTACGGATCATTCGGAGGGTGTTGAAGCAGGAGGCGGACACGGCTTTGACTTGCTGGGTCATGGCGAGTGTTGAGTCCAGGATGAACCCCAGATTGCATGCGTGGTTTGTGGGTGTCGGGGCAGCTCCCAGCGTGGTCGGCCACCAGGAGTCGTCCCATGCGGAGGGGGTGGAGCCGAGAATGAGAACCTCCGTCTTGTCCGAGTTCAGTTTCAGGCGGCTGGTCTTCATCCATTCTGCGACTGCCTTCATTCCCACGTGGAGGTTGGATTTGGGGATGGCCGGGTCTTTGGTGAGGGAGAGGATCAGCTGCGTGTCGTCGGCGTATGACACCATGTTGAGGTGGTGATGTCGGACGATGTTGGCGAGCGGTGCCATGTAGATGTTAAAGAGGGTTGGGCTGAGGGATGATCCTTGGGGTACGCCACAGGTGATCGTGGTGGCTTCGGATCGGTACAGGGGGAGGCGGACTCTCTGAGTTCTGCCGGTGAGGAAGGAGGTGATCCAGTCCAGGGTTTTGCCTCGGATCCCTGCGTCATGGAGGCGTGTGCAAAGGGTGTGGTGACAGACAGTGTCGCAAGTGGCCGAGAGGTCTGGGAGGATGAGGGCCGCGGTCTCGCCCTTGTCTAGTATGGTCCTGATGTCATCAGTGGTGGCGATGAGGGCGGTCTCCGTGCTGTGGTTGCTGCGGAAGCCGGATTGGGAGGAGTCCAGGATGTTGTTCTCCTCCAGGAAGAGGGTCAGTTGTCTGTTGGCGGTCTTCTCAATGACTTTTGCCGGGAGCAGGGAGATGGGTCGGAAGTTCTTGAGGTCCTTTGGGTCCGTCTTGGGTTTCTTGAGGAGGGCGTTGATTTCGGTGTGTTTCCAGCTCTCTGGGAAGGTGGAGGTCTCGAAGGAGCTGTTGATGATCTTTCGAAGTTGGGGTGCGATGATGGTGCTTGCCTTGTTGAAGATGTGGTGGGGGCAGGGGTCGGAAGGTGAGCCGGAGTGGATGGTGTTCATGGTTCTGGCGGTTTCTTCGTCGTTGACGTTGTTCCAGGAGAGCAGAAGGTCAGTACGTTCAGTGGGTGTTGATTCTGGGGTGTCGGCGTCTGCTGTTTGCGTCTGTGTATGGAAGCTGTTGTAGATGTCTGCGATTTTGCGGTGGAAGAAGGTAGCCAGGGAGTCGCAGAGTTCTTGTGACGGTGGGATGTCGTTGGAGCTGGAGCTGGGGGTGGCTAGTTCTTTCACAATGTTGAAGAGCTCTTTGCTGTTGTGTTTGTTGTTGTCTATGCGTTCCTTGAAGGAGGTTCTTTTGGCGGATCTGATGAGCTGGTGGTGTCTGCGTCTGGCGTTCGTGAGTGCTGCGTGGTTGTCTGGTCCTTGCGCCATTGCTTCTCGAGTTTTCTGCAGGTATGCTTGGAGTTCTGGAGGTCGTCGTTGAACCAGATGGCTCTAGTGTCGGTGTGTCTGTTGGAGGGTTTCCTGATTGGGGCGAGGGCGTTGGCGCAGTCGTTGATCCATAGTCTGAAGTTGTGGGCTGCTGCGTCGGTCTCGGAGGGCTCGGGAGGAGGGTCTCGGGCGAGTGCTGTGATGAGCTGGTGTTCGGTGACTTTTTTCCAGCTACGGTGTGGGATGCGTTGCGGTTTGTTGTGTGCGGTGTGTTTCTCTAAGGAGAAGTGGATGCAGTGGTGGTCAGTCCAGTGGAGTTCGGTGGTGTGGCTGAAGGTGACGTGGTCGCTGGCGGAGAAGATGGGATCGAGCGTGTGTCCAGCGGAGTGGGTGGGTGTTGTGACAAGTTGTTTGAGTCCGAGGTTGGCGAGGTTGTCGATCAGTGTTATGGAGTTGTTGTCATTGGCGTTCTCTAGGTGGAAGTTCAGGTCTCCGAGGAGTATGTAGTCTGTGGAGGCGATGGCGTGCGTGCTGATGAGATCGTCGATGGATTCGCTGAACTGTGGTCGGGGGCCCGGGGGTCTGTAGACGAGGGTTTCTCTGAGGGTGGTGTTGTTGTTGACGTGGATCTGGAAGTGTAGGTGTTCGGCCATGTTGAGGGCATCTTCGGTGCTGTTTGAGACTCTGATGGTGTCTCTGTGGATGATGGCGATTCCTCCTCCAGGTTTGTTGTTGTTCCGGTCTCTGCACGTGATCTTGTAGCCGTCGGGGATGGCTATGGCTATGTCCGGTGCCGAGGAGGTGTTCATCCAGGTTTCCGTCAGGAAGGCGACGTCCGGGGCGGAGGAGTCGAGCAGGTCCCAAAGTTCGACGGCGTGCCTGTGGACTGAGCGGGTGTTGAGCAGTATGCAGCTGAGATGGTTGTGGCCTGCAGTGTTGGGATGGGCAAGGCGTGCTGGAGTGCGCAGGCTGGAGAAGCTGCAACTACGGCAGGTGAAGGGTCTGTGGGTGATCTTCGGGGAGGCCTGGTAGCAGGTGGAGTTTCGGCCGTCGTTGAGTGCCGTCATTGAATCCTATAAGTTAATGATTAATTTATTACTGTTGGAACAGATGGGTAAAAGCGTGCTTTGTAATGTGGTATCAAGAATACCAGGATGACGGGCAGGAGAGCTCTCTGAAGCACAGCATGGCAGAGTGGTGCCCATCCTGATTTCTTTAATCTCTTGATCATTACTACCATGAAGTGTCACAGATATGCTGTACACTTTGTGGAGGGATGTGCATGTCTCAATAGACTATCTGCACTGTGTTACACAACTGGCTGCTCATTTTTTGGAGGCGCAGCCCGTGGGAGTGCGGGAGTTATATATAGAAGCATGGATCTGTTTAAGTACTGAACAGAGGCCTTCCTCGAGAGCCTGACTGAATCTTTGTCAGTCAAGACCAACTCTGAAAACTCATCTGAACCCCAGATATACACAAAACAACTGGAAAATACGGTGACTCGAACATAAAAGATTAAATAAAGCTTATTATATGTCTAAAGCAAAAGAAGTGAAATGAACATGACTGGGATCTGATAGCAATGCCTTGAAAGGGCGAAACTACTGGTAGTAGCAATGAGTTGAGCTCTGTCTCCTCCTCCGGTCTCTCTCTCCCTGCCAACTTCCATGCACTGGCTCACTTAGCACTTCTCTCTGAGACAGAACCTACAATATGGTTCCAGGGCTTAATTTGTAAAATAAGAACTGCCAGTCCCCAAAGTTCTGCTCAGAAGCCTGCAGCTGTTGCTATTAAATGTCACTGCGCCCAATACCAAGGCTGCATAGTCTGAAACTCATCTCAGGCCTCTTTAACCCACTACCAGACCCTCTCTGTCCCTTTAACTCAGTCCTGCAGGTTCCCGCTTTAGCCCTTTGAGAGGGTTTGCTGACTTTCTCTTCCCCCGTTTTTCCATTTTGTTTGTTTTTCCCTCTTTTGCTTTTGGTCAATGTCTCATGTAGAAAAAGAAGTGACAATGCTCCAAAATGAGTGCAGGTGGGCCCCACCAGCAACAACTAGCTCAAATTAAGCACTGGTTTTATCAAACCCCTTGCACCTACCATCATCTGCAGATGTTTGGACAGGGATAATATATTGAGTGTCTCCACCTTAGCTGGTGTCAACAGCATGATAAGACAGCCCCTTCAGCTCCAATATTTGGCAAGAGCTTTTTTCAGTTTGTTCCTGACTTCCACCAGTGGCAGGCTGACTAGTGACTACCTTTTTTTCTCACTTAATACCTTATGATAGACCCACTGCCAAAGGGGATGCTGCCTTGTCTCACAACAAATAGGAGAGTTGCAAGACCCGAATTCCATCCACATACTATTAGTCTTTCTGAGCTATCACTATTACATCTTCAGACTGACATTATTTAGTTATCCAACCTTCAGGCTTTGAGTACTGTGTCATTACTTACCAGTAATCTTCATTACCTCGATTAAAGTTCTCCTCGTCCCAATCCTTATATAAGTGAGGCAGTCCCGCCTCTCAACAGGACTTTACAACGCTAGTCTTTTTTTATCTTTAGCATATGAACCCCTCCCACCCTTTGCCATTCCTGTCAGTAAAAAGACCAGACACAACAGCGGGAGGGAAGGAACTGGACTGGGATGAGGAGGACCTTAATTGGGGTAATGAAGATTACTGGTAAGTAACAACACATTACCCCCTCATAGGACCTCCTTGTCCCAGTTGTTACATAAGTGAGGATCTCACAAGCCAAAACACAAAAGAAAGCATGACACCAAAGATACATGATGAACACAAAGCTTAGTCTAAGCAAGAATAAATACAGAGCTGCGATCATAACACCAACAGCAAAATTGTCCACAGAAGCATGTAACACATTGTGACGAAAATGCTTGATAAAAGTTTGATGCGACTGCCAGGTAGCCACCCTACAAATTTCTCTGAGAGAGACACCTGCCGCCTTAGCCCAGGAAGCCAACACAGACCGAGTGGAGCATCCCTGAACATGAGTAGGAGGAGCCAACCCCACAGATTTTTAAGACTGGCAAACCGCCAAGCACACCCACCTACTGATGGTGGAAGTAGACACCTTCTTACCCTTAGCAACACCCCCACAGGCCACAAACAGAGCAGGGGAAAGACAAAAGCCCTAAGAACGCTGCAGATAAATCTTAAAGGCCCTCCCAACATGCAAAACAGAAGGGACAAGAGCACCCTCCTCCCCAGGCAAATCAGGAAGAACAACAACCTGCTGTAAATGGAACTAAGAAGGGACCTTAGGGAGAAAGGCCAGATCCAACCGCAACACCACCCTGTAAGGCAAGAACGGTAAATGGGAAAAGAAATAAGCAAGGCCCCCCAACTCACCCAACCTCTGAGCTGAAGTTATGGCCAACAGGAAGCCCAACATAGCCGATAACCACAGAAAATCGGCTTCAAACAAAGGCTCAAAAAGGGACAACTGAAGGCCCTCAAGACAGTAGGCAGATCCCCAGAGGGTACAATCACAGGAGTGACCAGACGATGATGCGTAAAACTTCATGGCAACTTAACCACTAAAGAAGCAACACCCTCCAGCGCAACCCCAGAATGCCTACAGGCACGGATAGCAGCCCACTGAGTAGCTAAAAAAGAGGGGGAATGATTCTTCAGAAAACCATCCCTGCGAAATTCAAGCTACAGAATCCACCCCATGAGAAGCACACCATTGGACTAAAGAGTCCCAATGCTTATTGTAGGATTTAAGTGTGGAAGCCCTATGGGAAAGTTGAACATCCCTTGCCACAAAAGAATAACAACCCAAAGACTCTGCAACAGTGGGCACCAAAGGCAGCAAGGCCAAAAGGGGCCAATTGGGATGACAGAAACCCTCTTTACCTGATTATTCTGCAGCACCCTCAGGAGAGGGGAATCTGAGGGAAAGCACATAAAAGGCCCTAAGGCGGGGGGACCAACATGGCATCCACTGCCCATGCCTGAGGACAAACCACTTTGGAAGAGAACCGGGGAAAGAGGGCATTGTGAAGAGAGGCAAATGGGTCCACCCATGCCTCCCTGAACCGGAGACAAATATTCTTGAACAGAGGTACTGACAGATGGTACAGGAATGAAGACGGCAAGTTGCAGCTCAGGCTGATCGCATGAAAATTCAGGCGAAACTAAATGTACACCACCTTCAGGGCCCTGAGGTGTCACTCTTCCCAGGAACAAAACAGGGAAGCCATATGATTCAGAGACACACACCTCATCCCACCTTGGTGATTCAAGTAACAGCAAGCCATCTGGTTGTCGGTACAAACCAACATATTAACCCCTGCAGCTGAACCTGAAAGAACTATATCACGTGCCAAATTGCTGCCAACTCCCGCCACTTAGAGGGACGGGCACTGCTCTCCTGAGCCCACTGACCCTTGGCTTCCAAAGACCCCAACGTGGCATCCCAACCCCATAGGCTGTTAACAACAAAGGAGGAGGAAGCTGGAAACTGACCCCCTTCTCCCGGTTTGGAGTGTGGAGCCAGCAACCCAAATCATGGGCCAGCACAGGAGTGAAAGAAACCACAGATTTTTAGTCCGCACAAGAGGGTTCCCAGCGAGACAACTGATGTTTTACCAGAGGCTTGGGGTGCAGACAAGCCCTGGGAACCACAGCCATGGTAGTTGCCATCAACCCCTTGACCCGTCAACCAAGTCCGAGCTGGGGCCGACTGCTGGGTCAGGAGATCCATCAGAAGATGCTGCAGTGAAACAATGAGAGCAGGGGGAAGAAACACCGCCCACATCTGATTGTCAAACAGACCCCCGATAAACTGCAACCTTTGTGCAGGGAACAGCTGAGATTTTGTTAAATTCAACTTGACGCCAAAGTGTTGGGTCATGTTGATGGTAGCTTCTACCGCCAACAGAGACTTTGGAAGAGAGGAAGCAGAAATCAAACAATCATCAATATTGGGAAACACAGAGAAGCTCTGAAGTTGCAAAACCCCCACAGCCGGAGTCAATACCTTTGTAAAAGTCGGGGAGCTGTGGAGAATTCGAAGGGCAGCACCTGAAACTAGTAATGTGTCCCATCCACCACAAACTGCAGGAACTGTTGGCTTGCTGAATGGAAAGAAACATGAAAATAAGCATCCTCCAGGTCCAGAGATGCCAAAAAGTTGCCTTGCTGGATGAGAGGAATGACGGATCATAATGCGGTCATCTGAAAATGATACAACTGCACATCCAGGTTCAAAGCCTTTGGATTAAGAACATGGCGGTAAGAACCATCTAGTTTGGTGACCAAGAAGAGAGTCAAGTAGAAGCCCAGACCCCTTTATGCCTCCAGCACTTTGACAATAACGCCCTTTGCTAGCAAATTGTCCACTCCAGATATCATAGCATTTCTCTTCACGGGGTTACTTGACAACGGAGTATCCCAAAATTGAGACTGAGGAGGGAGAACCCTGAATGAAAACTGGTACCCCTGACTGATGACTGACAGATCCCACTAATCAGAAATCAAGCTGGACCATTGATGCCGGAAAAACCGGAGTCAGGCTCCCACCCCGACATAGTCATTTCTGACCAGCCCCCCGAGACTGCCGATTCTGGGGTCGGGAGTTTTTTTTGTGAACGCAGCCTCCTGGCCCCGGGCCCATCCACGAAAGGGCTGAGAAGAGGAGAGAACCCCCTGAAAGTTCAGTTTATGGAAGAATGACTTTCTCTTCTGTACAGACTGGAAAGGCTTCAACAATTTCTTCTCCTCTGCAGAACACTGCACCATTGTGTTCAACTCATCCCCAAAACGTTTGGGACCCTCAAAAGGTAGTTTATGAATAAAGGTCTTTTGCGCAGTGTCAAGACGCAATGGCTTTGTCCACGGAGACCGTCTACCAGCCACCACAGCCCAAGCTGAAGAGGAGAAAGCCCATAGGGTATCAAATGTATCATCTGACATAAATTGAGCCAACACCTCCACCTGTGCCAAAATAGGAGTGGGATCCCCCTGGTCCTGGAGACAATCAAGTAATTTCTGGAAATCCTTAATTAGGACTTGTAAGGCATACAAAGAATAAGTCTCTTGATCTCAAAACTAGAGGAAGCATAGGCCCTCTTCAAAGCTGCCTTCACCTTCCTCTCAAGAGGATCAGAGAGGAAAGCCTCCTCATAAGACAAGGAAGTGGTAGAAGCCATAGATGACAAAATGGAATTGACCTTAGGCACTTGAGGAAATTGTTAATCAAACTGTGCCAGTTGATATCTCTTGCACAGAAAGTGTGAAATCCCCTGCTTATTGATGTTGTGCCATTCCTTAACCAGGATGTCATTGATGATGTCATGAACGGGCAAATCATCCACGACTGAGAGACTGTACTGGGAATCATCCACCAAAGCTTTAATCTCAAACCCCAGTACCTCAAGGATATGCACCAACATGTCCAACAAAACTTTACCCAGGACATATTTGCCTTCTGGGGAATTGTCCAGTTCCTCATCCTCATCTCCCTTATGGCGCTTTGCAAAAAGGTCACTAAAAGCAGTCTGAGCTGCAGAATTATTCAAATCCTGTAAGTCTGCCCTGAAAATCTGCAAAAAGTCATCCTCCTGCAGCTCCTGAATATGTTTCTGCTTAGAAACAGACGTGCGAGACACAGGCACCTACTCTTCATCCACCATGATTGCAAAGAGTCAAGCAGGAAGTGACCATTTACAACTTCCTATTTATCACTGTCTCCCAGCAACCAAGTCTCACACTCCACAAGAATTTGGCAGCTGAAAAATTCCTCCCCCGCAGCCACATACAATGAAGACACAACTGCAGGGGCCAGGTGCTGCCAGAAGACGTCAGCACCCGAACGGCCTGTCTAGAAAAGCTCTCCAGCCACGCACATGTGTGGGGAACATGGTGAGAACAGAGCAAGGACACGACCTACCAAAAACACAGTAAGGTCAGAGTGAGTCGACCATGAATGGCCGAAATATAAGAAACATATAAGGTGACAGTAATGCACAGTATAAAGGAAGCTTCCATATTTACAGAAACCATGCAGCACACGATTGCGATAGCCAGTCTAGTGACAGGAGAAAAAACAGGAATGATGAAGGATAGGAGGGGTTTATATGCTAAGGATTAAAAAAAAAGACTTGCAAAGGCCCGTCAGGAGGCGGGACCGCATTACTTATGTAAGGACTGGGACGAGGAGGTCCTATAAGTGGGTAATGTTCATCTGTCTGCTTCTACCCTGTAGGCCTTTTTTGTTTTCATGTCATTGTAGCATATCTTTCTTGCAGTACATGTTCTCTAGGGCCTTGATCTGAGCATGGTAGTGCTGGAGATAGGCACTACAGCAACTAAATGAGTTTGATCCTGTTCTCACTACAGCACCTGCTAATTCTTCAAGACTTCCTAAAGTCTCACCACTAAAGTGCAGATGGAGCCCAGGTATAAAAATCACACCCAGCCTCACCAACGCATATCAGAAATGATGGGAAGAATGTGTCTTTTGATTTAGGCAGCTTCTAGGCATTAGGCATGTGGGCATAAAGTCACCTGGGTATCCTGATATTTAGATTTCTTGAACTGATGGTATAACAGGATCCAAGAATCAAGCAGAAGACAAAAATTTGAACGAATGGCTAGCGTATTGCAGTCAAGCCAAACCAAGTGTATTGTATGATATGGCATTCAAATGTAGCAGTGCTATAATCTAAAATGTTGCTATTAGAGGAGTGTAAAAATATCAGGAATAATTAACTGCTTCTGTTCTGAGGATCACCAATGTGCAGGTAAAGCCCAAGAAAATTGTAACCCTTAGAAAGATGTAGACAAAAACCAGGAAAACTTTAACGCTTGCATCATTAGAACCTAAGAAACCTGAATTATAGGACACGTGATCTCAATAAAAGTGCCCTGCATGGGATGTGTTAATTCTGCAACCTAGAGTTAATGATGCCAGGGTCCTGGAATTAACTAGGAGTATGGGCTGAAAACTTGAGAATCCCCTAAGTAGAGAAATTACTATGGGAATTGTTAATTTAAAGTTCCATTCCACAGATTATCCCTCATTCTCCCTCTAGTTTCTTCTGAATATTTTGACAACATGCAGGAGCTAAAATATATTTGGGGAAAACATAACTGGCCTACAGTAACTTTGGAAAATATATAGTTCTGATAGAGTTAGTAACAGGGTTACCGGGTACAGGGGGAATTGAGAGCCTCTCACAATGAGGGCCTCTGTGTATGTTCAAACAATAACAGTAAATCATTGCACTTTTAGACCAAAGAACCTTAAGTCACAAAAATAAATCTTCTAGCTTGTATATCAATTTTAGAGTTATTCACAAAGCATGACATCAGCTCAGAGAGGTATCTGTGTATATGAGTTACAGTAACAACAACAAACAACAGTGTAGGACAGACAAATTGAGGATAAACGTTCTGTTTTGGAATGGTGAAGAACATAAAGAGAAACATTTAGCCAATGCAGATAACTTAAGTAATTGTCCTTGTGTTCACTTAAGTGTAAGTCATTAGTCTTCCCTCTTTTCCCAGTCACCTTCCCATTACATTTCATTGTAACAGGGCAGGCAAAGAGGAGAGAGCGAGTTTGGCTCTATCAGAGTATTGTCTCCGTGGTCTTCCCAGCACCCTGATAATTCCTCTTCTGACCACCAACCTTACTTAGTGGAACAAATACCTACTTCTACTCCTCGCCATAGCTGCTGGTTTTATTATAAAAGTCACTGAGCCAGGGTAGGCTACCTACTTCTATAGTGCCTTGCGCCTTCAAAGCCAACTCCTTTATGCCATGCCATAGCTGAGGGTTTTATTATAAAAGTCACTGAGCCAGGATAGTGAAAGATCCCAGCGGTCGCTGGTGGTCAGGAAACAAAGGGTGTCCTACAGGGCCCCCCTTGCCCATGCATGTTGGTACATGCAGGGGGGCATATGTTGTGCCCCCATGTGTGCATGCATCCCCAGTTCTAGCATGGCATGGACTTCACAGTCTATGCCATGCTGTGGCGGTCACGTGGCGGTGCATCATTAAGGCTCACATTTGAGCCTTTTTACTGCACTGCCATGGGACCGTCACGCCGCCCGCCCGCCAGACCACGATTTCCCTCGTAAGATGGCAGGTGGGTGGCATTTAGGTTTGACGGTGTGGGAGCGGGGCCACACCACAAAACTCGAAATCTGGCCCCTAGTGATAATCAGTATACACTAACACTTCTGTGAGTAAGTCAAAAATATGCTCCCTGTTTATAAACACAGTATGGAAATTGGGCGAAATGCCTGAGAATGGTATTTGATTCAGGCTCCTTATTTGTTGCTGAATTCATGACAAGTTTCAAATTATTTTTTTACCATTCTCTTGGCTGACTACTTGAATTTAACTGTTAAGAGCCAGTCTGCGTTTTAATGTCTTCTAGTAAGTCTGCTCAATTATTTTCAATCAATATTTATTCAGTGATTATTTTTTCTTCTTTGTAAATTATTCATCGTAAGTTTTTCAACAATTTCACTACGTTATTTTCTATTCTTCTATTTTACACTGACTTTAGCTACTTTCAACCCAAGACTGAATATATAAGAATTAATTTCCATAATGTATTTCGAATTGCGACGGTCCTTCATCAGATGCAACAATCGCTTCATAATAATTATATTTGTAACTTAAGAAAGACAAGAATAGACCTTTATCAAATTTAAATTAGTAAATAAGTCACCTACTGCATAATTTCCCCTCTTTGGGCCATTAACTTGGGTACATTCAACGTCCTGCCAATAACACCCTTCCCCTTACCATAATTCTTATTTGCTACCCTCATCACATGCTCTAACCGAGTCCTACATTATAGTACCACCCCGTTCAAGAAACCTTTGACTCAGAAGGCTAATGGATATCTGGTGCTTGGCACCGTATGTGCATTTGCTTTGCTTTGCGGTGAGGCCTGAGGATCTGGGCTGTTTTGATGGGAGCACGTCTCTCGGCTTTGTGACATACCATTGCGGTGTCGTTTCTCGCAGCAAGATCATTGTTTAGCAAGATCGATATCAACAAATATGTGGGAAATAGGACTCCTGGCATTCATATGACATTTAAGAGCTCAATCGGTATATACATTGACTAATTGCAGTATTCATAATTCTATGAATGCTGTCTCACATGTTTTAGCTGATAGTTTAACTGGCCTGAGGCCAGTGAGGGGTAGTCAACACACAATGTAAGAGTTGTTATTTTCTTCAGTGTCATATTAGTTCAAAACAAAATTATGGGCCTTATACAATGGCAGTCAGACGAGCATCTGACCACCATTGCAGCGGGAGTGGGACCACCCGACATGTAGTCGGAGGTCCCACCCACCAGATTAGGAGGTGACTGCCGTGTAGGCAGTCAGAAACATCCCATTTTCTTTTGCAGCTTGTGCTGTGGCCTGGAAAAGGGCAGCAGCACAAGCTGCAATAGAAAAAGGGATGTTTTAAAGCATCCATGCACCATGTGCCAAGCACCATGTGGTGCCTGACACAGAGTGCATGGATGTTTGGGGGTGCACCACATGGCCCCCCCAGGCCACATAGCTGAGGTCCAGGGGGATGGGGGTCCTACAGCCCGACAGCCTTTCAATGACAGTCGGACCACCATGGAAAGGCTGTGGGAAATGGATATCATAATCCCTATGGTGGTGCCTGCAGAGGCACCACCTTCATTGTAGGGATTATGGTCCGACCGAAGCCCCGAAGGGCTCCATGATCCTGACGGAGACGTCGGTCTGTCCCTCCGACTGCTGCGGTCCGACTGACTGCATCGTAATACGGCGGTCGGACCACTATCCTGGATGTCGGTGGGACTGTCACGGACGGCCTGTTAGTGGCGGTCCCACCAACATCATATTAAGGCCCTATGTTCTCATTAGCTGTTACCTATGCCATCATATTGTGATTAGAATAATAATGTTTAAGTTCCCAGCAGGGGACAATATCTGCATCTTTAGTAGTATTGGTAATATACGTTCAAGTTAATATGTTGCCCATTGGTTTGATGCTTGCGAACCTCGTTTTTTGGATTGTAAAAGGCTGCTGATCAGCTGAAACGCATCTTCTTTGAGCTGCCCAAAATATTAAAATGATCTTTATTTCCGCTCTCATTCTTGCAGGAGTTTGGACCTAGTTTGTATATATATATATATATATATATATATATATATATATATATATATTATCTATTGGGGGTCGCCAGTAGATAGTTATAGTTAGGACCACGTTTCCATAGGAAAAGCATTTTTTGATGTGCTTATAACTTTGGCGTCGTGTGACGAATCTTTACGAAATTTTCTAAAAGTTCCTCTTTTCAGGTCAGCTCCTATCCTGAAAGTTTGGGGGATTTGTCAAGGGGGCTAAGAAAAAGGGGGTCCCAAAACGTGTTTTCTCCATGCAATTTCCATAGGAAACTTTAGACAAGGCTACAGGTCAAACTGCTGAACGGAATTACGCCAAATTTGGCAGGGAGAAAGGTCTTGTTCCAGAAAGCACGCTTTTGTTTAAATGGGGTAAATCCATTCAGTAGTTTTTGAGAAATATCCAATTTTCCAGATATCGCTATTTGAGAATTCTGACATCTGATTGGCTGAGGCGTTACGAGCTCGAGCTTGCGGCTTATTGGCTGCGAACTGTTGAAACTAGGAAGTGTTGGCAGCCATTTTGTTATTTACAACTCTCCCTCTACAAGGCATCAGGTCCGTAGTTCTACCTCTGCGAGGCAACACTAAAAATATACCGCAGCTCTGTCTGTGCGAGATACCCCTTCCACGGTCCCTCTCCCCACATCACCAGCTCGCGGCTATGCCTTTAGAAGCCAGTCCATCAGCTCGCAGCTGTGCGACTGTGAGCTGTCAGCCATTTTGTGACTCAGTCCGTCAGCTCGCATCTCTCCCTCTAAAAGGCATCGGATCTGTAATTCTACCTCTGCGAGGCAATACTGAAAATATCCCGCAGGTCTGTCTGTGCGAGATACTCCTTTTACGCTCCCTCCCCCGCTTTACCTCTGTGAGCCACTTCGTTAGCTACGTTTTACGCCACATCATCAGCTCGCGGCTATGCCTTTAGAAGCCAGTCCGTCGGGTCGCAGCTCTGTGTCTGCGAGTGGTAGGTCCGTAGTTCTAACTAAAAATATACCGCAGCTCTGTGTGTGTGATATACCGCTTTCACGGTCCCTCTTCCCACATCACCAGCTCGTGGCTATGCCTTTAGAAGCCAGTCTGTTAGCTCGCAGCTCTGTGTGTGCGGGTCGTGGGGCCCGCAGCTCTACCTCTCTGAGCCCCCTAGTTAGCTCATAGCTGTGTCTGTGCTAGCAGGCCCATAGGCCTGTTACTCTCCCTCTGCCAGTTAGCCCGTCGGGTTGCAGCTCGGAGGGCTCGCAGCTGTATCTCTGCGAGCCAGCCCGTTAACTGATAGCTGTGTGTCTGCTAGCAGGCCTGTTGGCCCATTGTTCTCCCTCTGCAAGTCAGACCACAGCTCTCCCTCTGCGAGCCAGTACGGTGCTGTGCTTTTGCGAGCCAACAGCTCGTAGGTCTCCCTCTGCGAGCTGAGCCCACGGGCCGCAGCTCTTCCTCTGCGAGCCTGTCCAACAGCCCGCAGGGGTCCCTCTGCTAGCCGAACCGCAGCTGACACTCTGCGAGCCGAAATTGGGAATATAAGGCGGCTCTAAAAAGAGCCTTTGTGTTTATTAGTTGGAGCTACATGTAAGTGCGAATGCACAGCTTCAGGTTAATCAGGAAAACTCGGTTTCCCTCATCTGTGAAGTGTACTCCATCACTTCTGTAGATATCAGCCATATCAAAACGTATGTTGTTGTTGTAGATCGACCCCATTCTATGGTCTCTGAGGTATGCAGACACAGCTTTGTTGACATTCTTCCTAGATTTTTCAATCTTATGACAAAATTGGTTTGACCATTTCCACTTCTGTCTTTGGCATATATTGGAATATACAAAGACAGTTTGAGGCAAAAGTAACATCAATTGTCCAAAGGTGTCCTTCATAAGCATTTCCAAACCTACCCCAGTCAATGTGCCTAGATCGTTACCACCACAGTGCACAATCATGAGATCAGGGTGTTGGAGATGCAAACAGGTTTTAACCAAAGGGAGCAATTGGTGCCACTTCAATCCTCTCTGTGCAAACCATTTAATGTGCACATTTTGTAAACCTAGGTCTAAGTCAATACGTCTCTGTTCTGCATACCTCTTGCACCAGAAAACATAGCTATGTCCTACAATCCACACTAGCATTTTGAAGGTATGGCTAGAAGATATAGATAAATGTCTGTAGCTCATGCACTGCATTCGTAGAATGAGAGATATGTTTAAACATGGGGAACAACTTTTTTTTTTACATACAAAACCTTAACCGATTGGGAGATGAAATGTATTGTGTCCTAAAAAGTAGGGTGTATATTAGTTTTGATGAAAAGCATCTTTGTGATTGGTTAATAAAAAAGCAGTTTATACGTGGAGTACATATTATAGGATGAAATTTGCTCAGCTCAACCACACCTGCTAATTGTATTTGGAAGGTGCAGTTCAAACTTGAAAGAATGGTGAGCTTTTGACCTCCACGTGCTGTTAAATGTTGGAGAAAATGTTGCAAAAAAAAAATCAGTTGGTTTAAAAAAAATGATGAACTTTTAACCTGCACGTGTCGTAGAATGTTCTAGAAAGTGTTGATACAATACGTTGAACTTTTCACCTGTATGTGTCCTTAAAAAAAGTGTTTATATGGAAATTTCAAAAATAACCAATAAAGAGAGGTTTTGCAATCGAAAAAAAAAAGGAACTATTCTGATTTGTTCTTTACATGTATTTATGTGTGGAGCAACAGGGAAATTGTGCCATTACTGGTTCCATTCTTGATGAAAGCGGTGCATTACATGTACTGTGTGACAAGAAAAGAATTGCATGCGTTTGTGAGATTTGAAGTCTGCATACCAACTACGAAGGTAAATTAGAAATTAAGAAGGTGTGTTATGTGTTTTGTAGTAGTGGTTAAGTATTTGAGACGATATTTTTAACTTTACAAGTATTTTTTATTTCTAAATAACATAGTGTTAGTAAAGTCTGGTGTTTTATTGGTTCTAAAATATGCATAATGTGTAACTAGTTGTTAAACAAGTACTTTATATATGTTTAGGAGTTTTCGCAAAGAAAAAGTGTAAGTTGTTATCTGTAAAGACTGTGGGCCATATTCTCAAGACGAGCGATAACATTATCGCCGCTTTAGCGGCAGTTTCCTGCCGCTAAAGCGGCGATAATGTTATCGCCATTCTTGTGAATATAGCCCTGTATGGGTTTGGAAATTCCATGTAGCGTTAATTTCGATTTGTATATCTATTCCGGCGAGATAAACAGAATGTCGCACGTTTGGAAATTATGCTCAGTCTGGAAATAGTGGAGAAGGGGTCACAGTAGAAAATTCATGTGTTATTAAGTTAACAGAGATGGAAAAAAAGAATAAATGTTATGTGCACAGTTTGTGGTCTCATTTTTTACACTGAGAGGTAGATTTCAATGTCAGTCAAGGCTGGTGTGGTACTGCGAGGCTTTGCATTTGGGTGTTCTTAGGAAATCTAAGTTGTTAGGGAGCGTTTCTTCAGAAGTCATTTTTTTTACATATGTGAGAGATAAAAAATAAATGAAAATGTTCTTTGTATATTTTCTGTACGATTTTGTTCACAGTGGTAAAGTAAATGTGATTATTAGTGATAGTAATTCTCACGGTGTGTTCCTCTGCTGAATATACGCAGGCGTTTAAGTGGTCCGGGTGTTATTAGTAGTAGGCTCCGCCACCCCTTTAAGAGAGCCGCCAATTTTTTCATCCCAGTTAAAGGTGTTAATATACGTATAGTAAATGGACGATACATAAAAAGTTTGGAATTATACCTTCATTTACTCTGTCTACCTTGCAGCACCATTTTGTGCCCCCAGCAGTACTGTTTATAAAAATAATCTAATACAGCTTTTTGTATTATAAAAATAGCACTTATAGGTTTATTGGCATATTGGTAGAATTTGTACTATATAAAGAATGTTGCAATCAGTTTCAATGGTATAAAAATGCACTGTATTATGTAGGAAATATTACATATGCATAGGTTGTGATGTCATTTTTTTACTGTAAGGTACATTTGAGTATAAGTGAAAACAGGTGATATACTGCGAACCCGTTCAGAATGTGCACAGATTACATAGAGAGTAAATGGACAAAGTAAACTTGCACGTTGCTTTGTGTATGTATGCATAGTTTGAATCATTTGATGATACTTTAAGACATAATCTAAACACTATTTCTGCTTTACAATTGGGTACAGTGCACAGTGTTAGTAGTTAGTGACTAGATGCTGGTAAAGGTATTATTTATTGCTCGTTCGTACGAAATAAAGGTGGAGAGGGCGTTTCTTTACAAGAGATATTTTATAAATGTGTGAGAGATAAAAAACAATTAAAAATGTTCTTAGTAAATTTTCTATACGATTTTTTCACACTAGTAAACTAACTGTGATTATAAGTGATGAAAATTGTTAGGGTGTGTCTCTGTGCTGAATATACGCAGGACTTTAAGTGGACTGGGTGTTACCGGTGCTGAACACTGCTACCCCTTTTAGACACCCGCATTTTTTTTCATCCCACTTAAAACCCTCAATATACGTATATTAAAGGAACGGTACAATAAAAGTTTAGGGATTACACCTCCGTTTCCTCTCCTCATGTGTCATCCCCATTTTGTGCAACAAACAGTAGTGTTTAGAAAAATTAAGTAAGAGAGCTTTATTTAGTATGAAAATAGCACTTATACCTTTATTAGCATGTTCATGGGATCTGTAGTGTAAAGAAAAGGTCGTAATCAGTTTCAATGGTACAAAAGTGACGTAACATATGTTTGAAAGATTACATGGTTTTAGGAGTAAGGTATAGAGGTAACAAATAAGCAGTATAGTTTGTTATGTTTAAACTAGTATGTAGTTTTGTAAATCAGATACGGCGTTGATTTGTGCAGCACACAGTACACCCACAATGACCCTGGAACATGTCCCTGAATGCCTTGGCACACTGCAGCACACATCCAAACGCCAAGTAGGCCCCCATCCACAATGTGGACAGAGTGCCCCCCCTATCACCAATATCACAACCTACCCTTGCACATATGCTGAATCCAGCAAACCAGCAGATCCGTGACCCACACTTACTATGCAAGTAACACTGCATTTCGGATAGCATAGGAGCTGCGCAAAGAAAATGACATGGCCCACGAAGCGAGATGGACGGAGCCAAGTGCGGATCACATCCTCAAAGGAGCAGGTCACACTCCGACGTGTCCGCGTGCAACCACAACCCATGCCTTACAATACACGCAGCAGACCAACAATGCACCAGGCCACAAAATAAGTCCGCAAGCACACATCACCCAAGTCAAAAGCAAAACAGGCCCCGAAAAGCACACAATCCAAAGGCACCCCGTCTGAAGGGGAGAAGGCTACACGAAATCAGAGGTGCAGGGGCAATTCCCCCACAATGCAGCCCACACACATAGCAATCACAGAACATCAGCAATCAAGGCAATGTGGTACAAAACTCCCCTCATACGCGTTCTGTGTCCGGTGTGTATGGCGGGGTGATGGCTGCATGGCTGTGTGCCCTTGACACATCAGACTGCGTAGGTGATGGGGCTGCATCAGATGTCGTCCAGCACCTATGCAAAAACAATGTCTGGCTCACAGAGGCGGAGCTTGCCAAAGGGATACACCCCCATTGCACATGCGACAGTCAGTTCTTCCCTGTGTTGGGACGAGGCTCATTGTGGCACACGAGTGGACAATCTTTACAACACACCTCACAGTTAGACACCAGTGGAGTGGCATAGGCTTTATTGGCATGTGCGTGTCAGTACGGACGAGGCAACGGCCACAACAGGCACGGACATGCTTAAGACACTTACACGCAGCATGGGTACATGTCGAGGGGCAGATGATGTTGGGGCTCAAATGGACAATATTGATCACATATGGCAACGCTCACAGCCCACCTTGCCTTGCTGGACGAGTCATGTGTTGTTTGGCGTCTGCACAGTGCCCCGTGTGAGGGGGCACGACTGACTGTACGTGGGGTCTGCATGGTGCTCTGCCTCCGGGGTGCGGCAATTGTCTGCTCTGCCGACAGTGATCAGGTGTGAGGGTCCGACAGGTTCGCATGTCGTGCTACATCGCCATGTGTGTGCTCTCACCCAGCAGTGTGTCCCAATTGGCAACGTTGCGAAACGACGCTGTGTTGCTCGGACCATGGACCTGCGTCGCCTTGGACAGGTGTGTGTGCACACGCGTTATTCCACGCACATGCATCCAGAGCCCGACCGACGGGAGACGTGTGCTCTGTTTTGGTGGGATATGTGAGCAATCCCCACTGTGCAACAAGTTGTTGGGCCATGTGCTGTGGGTGGCAATAGGATGTGGCTGCAGGTACGTAGTTACTCGTCCATGAATGCCCGTGCAGCTTCATGTGCAATGTGTTCCAATAGTACGTCGTTGTCGTGTTCAAGGAATACCAGGGTGAGCCAATCCATTAGGTGGTCCGGGCAGGTGTGCTCAGCCCACGCCGTGTCACCGATCCGCAACACAGCCCAATAGGGAAGCGCCTCGATGTGGTCACTGCAGACGAGAAATTGTGCCATCTCCCATGCACAACTACCAATACATACGCAGTATGTCAAGGCATCCCATGCACGGCTGTCTCGGTTACACTCCTGTTCGTGATCCAACAGGGGGCGCAAACACAAGTCATAGTCCAATTCATCAACAGTTGTGTTGGATAGGCAGAGATCCATGGGACACTCGAATGTGCATGTTCGGCAGTGGAACCAGGGCTGGACGCAGGTGACGTGGGCAATGCGGAAGCTGAGCCTGTAACTGATCCGCAGCACTGCCAGTGGCAGTGCGCCCAGTAAATGCAGCATACGTGCACGGTACTGTTCCACGTGACGGGTGTTGTGCATGTGCCCGGTATGGCCTGCCATTGCGTTGGTGCGTCTCGTGAACAGGCACTCTTCTGGACTGCGGCTGTTGTGTGGAGGATATGCCACAGCTCTGAGCAATAATTTGAATGTGTGTGCAACGTTGTGGGACATGGGTTGCTGTTTCCGTGGGTGTCAAGGCCTTCCCATGCGGGGGTACCACAGGCAGGGGCTTCTATGTGTGGGCTGTGGATAAGTCGGATGGTTTATTTGCGGAATGCGTGGTGTGGGAGTCGTCCCCATCTGCCATTGTATCTCTATCAGGGTGTTCCAGGCGCGTTCGGGACCAAGGTCAGAGGTGCAGGTGTCCTCCCGGCTTCTGCATTGGGACAATGGTGCTTTCATCCCTGATGTTTGTCTCACTACTACTTTCGTTTTGGGAATGTGATGTGGCTTTGGCGCTGAGATTGGGACACGGCCTTGGGCTCATGGTGTACGGATGGCGATGCACACACATATGTTGGCATGTGGAGCCAGGTGCCCGTGCGTCCTTGCGCTGCTTGTGCTATCTCACTCCGTCTCTCTCCCTCGCTCT
Organism: Calotriton arnoldi; assembly: GCA_963921515.1. Classification (NCBI taxonomy): domain Eukaryota; kingdom Metazoa; phylum Chordata; class Amphibia; order Caudata; family Salamandridae; genus Calotriton; species Calotriton arnoldi. The sequence goes on along the minus strand of CAWUFW010001811.1, from coordinate 2,173,801 downwards.
CTCCCTCTGTTTCGTTTGTTGCGCGCATGGCACACCATCTTGTCTTGGATTTGGTCTACCGGGCTGTGTGCTACGGATTGTCCAGTGGGAGCAGCTAGGACTCATCCTAGGGGTTGTTTCTGCTTTTGTTTGTGTGGTGTTTTGTGTTGGTGGTTGCATTGCTGTATGACTGATTCTCCATTTTCTGGTCACGCATGTATGTTTATTTTGCTGCTTGTGCGACATGAGGCAAGATGTTTGTTTTGGGGTTGGTGGTGTTGGTGTGCAATTTTGTAGTCCCGTGTTGGGGGTGGTGCCGGGGGGTGGGGGTGCTCCGGGTGTGGGATGGGGATGGGGTCCTGGGGTGTTGGCGGTGGGTGTTGTGGCCCTGTTGGGTGTCCGGGCCGCATGATGAGTTGCTCCATGGCATCTGTTGCCCTTCGGATGTGGCCCTGGGCTGTGCTTCCTTTGTGGTGCTGGCTGCCGTCCAACTTTACACCAGGTCAGAGCAGGTGTAAATTTCCTGGTGCTAACGCGCCTTATCGCCCGTTTTGTGTTTTTATCGGGGATGTGGCTGGTCGTTGTGAATGTTGAGGTGTGCTGTTGTCTCGGCTTTTGTCACGGGAACGCCTACTCTGCATCTCATTAGCGATATTTGCGAGGGTCGTCTGTGGCGATGTTTTTTGAGGCTGCTATCGCGGGTATACTGGTGCTGTGGGCTGTTAACACCGGCTTGTGAATGGGGGGTAAATTTATCACGAGTTTGGCTGCGATAAAGTGCCGTTAATTCGGCGATGGCTCCTTGTAAATATGTCCCTTAATCTTTCCCCCTCTCCATCTCCATGTCGGTGGTTTTTGTTGCTGTCTAACAGTTGATCTGTACTTGCTTATGTACATCCACAATGAAATGTAAGCCTGTACCATATTTTTGCTAATATGGTGCAGTGTTATGCTTGCTAAGTTGCCGATAGAAGTGTTAAACTAATAAGGGTAACGTTTACATGTGCCATTTAGTTGAGAATATCACTCTTAAGTATACAGATAACAATTTTACAAAATAGTATCTACAAAGTTATCTGTAGTGGGTTGCAGAGGAAGTGGCGTGGGACGGTGGGGTGCATGGGACGGGGGGTGGGGCAGGGGGGCGAGGGGAAAAGTAGGAGGTAGTGGAGTCACATATAAAATGGGAAGGTGAATCTAAATAATTCAATAAATACGTGCTGTATGTCGGATGACACTACCTGCCACCCTACTGTTCCCTTATTCCGCTCCAGTACCATGCAGCATTTCCTCTGCAAGCCGCCACTGGAACTTATATAATTGTATGTGATTATTTTGACATATTGAACAGATATAACAAATAATTGAAACTTTTTTTCATTTGCAGAAAATTATTTTGTTTGGATTAAAAATTGAAAATGCCTAGAAGAACTGAAAAAAAAGGAAAAACAAAACGGCAATCTACTTAAAGAAAAGTCAAAAATGTGCATTAGAAGAAAATGAGAGTACTACAAAAATAGTTTCTTCTGGTAAAAACACTAGACAATTTCTAAAAAAAGTACTACGAACATTCAATGAAAATAACATCACACAAAGGAAAAATAAAAAAATTTCAAGTAAGGAGAAGCAGACTTCGACTTCAAATTGCAAGAAAAAAAAACATGATAAGGAAAGAGTATTTGTTACCCGTAGACAAAAACAATTTCAAGAAATTCGTCAAAGAGTTTTTCGAAATAGAGTAATTCAGAATTTAATAAAAGGATGCCGCAAATATAAAAAGAAAGTGCTGCAATTGAAACAGAAACAGCGTGTTGAAAGCATAGTGGATACTGCTTTTAAGTTAAAACAAAAAATATTCATTTTCATTTTGAAGAGGATGAAAGTGTTGGATAAAACAATGAAGATTCTGAAAGACAAAAGTAAAAAAAAAGACGTGTGAACAGAAGCAACTTTTGTAAAATCTTCAGTGGAAAATGGAAACATACATCTAATAGTGAACCTTTTTTTAATGAAGAGAGTTACTTCCAAGAAAATAGTTTACCATTTGCAGTTGATACTGGAGGTCGTTGCTACGAAGTTCAGAATGGTTGTCCTGTTGCAAAAGAGGAAATGGTTACTATTAGTGCAGAACAGTTAATAGCTGAAGAAGTGCAAGGGAAACGCACACAAGCTCCTGTGTATAAGTGGGGTTGTAGCAGTATTTGTAGTATTCGACAGGAATCTATTGATATAATGCGAAATTTGTTACGAGAATATACACAGAAAAGTGTAAAACAGAAGATTAGGTTGTTACAAACACTTGATCCTTGTAATGTAAGAAAATATACTGAGAAACATGGGCATTCTCTGGCTTGTCTTTCAAGAAAAGTGTGTAAAAGTGTTTTTCATCACTTAAGGATGTTAGCAGTACACCATTCAGAAATGCGGAAGTTTGTAAGGAAACTGTACTATGTAAAAAGTCCTGCATTATGTTTAGGTGAACTAAATACAGCTCTTTTACACGGTTCTTTATCAGATGTACAAAAAAAGTGTGATGATATTCAGTTCCGATATTTTGGTTCAGAAGAGCAGTGTATAGAAAGTGAAAGTTTGACAATTACAGATGTTGAAGAAGATGGGAAAGTGATTATAATTGATCAGTTTGAAGAAGAAATTGGAAAGTTTAACATAGTGTGCTCTCAAATTCCAAACTATGTTTGTGTTTGTTGTCGACGTACTAATTATAAAATTCAAACTAGGAATGTTGATTTGTATTTGAAATCTGAAAAGAAGAATAATGATAAATGGAAAGAATTTGCAACTTACTTGTTAGTGGAAGGTCAATTTGAGTTAGGCAGTGATCAACGTATTTGTAAATATTGTTATAACAAATTAGAAGAGAACAAAATGCCCGCTAGAGCAGTACATAATAAGTTAGAATTAGTAGCTATTCCGGAGGAACTGGCAGATTTGAATACATATGAGTCAGTTCTAATTCAATCTGTTCATCCATTTCAAACTATAATTCGCATGGAGCCTAAAACAGGTAAACTGCCACCAACAGACTTACAAAGAGGGCTGAAAGGAAGAGTAGTGTACTTACCTTTGGATTTTAAGAAAAATATTGAAATTGTTGGTGGAGACAAAGATGAAAATGAAGCAGTAGTCATTCTAGTAAATGGAGTACCAACAAAGAGTCGGAAAATATGGCAAGAATTTGTGGATGTTAAAAAACTTCAAAAGGCTACGTTATATCTTGTGGAGAATAATATTTATTATAAAAGTGTAAATGTGGAACAACAGGTAATAAGTTTGGAAGATGAATCTGAAATTTCAAGTGGTGAAATAGAGAAAGTGGAGAAGTCAAGGAGTGAAGATATTTATGAACATTACACAATATGTCCTCTACATTCAAAAGAAGTAATAGGAAACAGTATTGAGTTATTTCAAATGAAAAAAGCAAAGGGAACTCCAATGAGTGTATGGGAGAAAAGCTTAGAAGCTCGTTGTTTTCCACAGCTGTTTCCTACTGGAGAAGGTGGACGATATGATGACCGACCTGTACGTATTCCAGCTTCAGAATATCGCTCAACAAGATTATACTCTGAAGATCCTAGATTCCGGCAGTGTATACCATATATATTTCACCTTTTGTTTGAAAGTGATCTGTCTTCTCTGTCCTATGCAGTGAACCACATACTGAAAACTGGAGTTCATCAATCACTTCTTTCAGTGAAAGAATTTGTGGAGAAAGTTCAAGAAACAGATGAAAATTTAGAAGCACAGTTAATTAATTTGATGGCATGTCAACGAGGAACAAATGAGTATTGGTATCGTCGTCATGGAGAACTGAAGTGTATGTTACGGAACTTAGGTACACCAACATGGTTTGTGACACTTAGCTGTGCAGAGTATGCATGGGAAGATTTGCTTGAATTTCTACGAGAAGCAAATTCCAATATAAAGAATGTTGAAATGAAGACACCTGGAGAACTGTGTTCTTTGGATCCTGTAAATGTGTGCAGATATTTTAATCATAGGTTTCAAGCTATGATGTCTTTCATCTGCAATAAAAAGAATCCACCTCTTGGAGAAGTTACCGATTTCTTTTGGAGAAAGGAGTACCAAGCGAGAGGTGCTCCTCATATACATATGCTATTGTGGATCAAGGATGCACCTAAATTTGGAACTGATTCAGATGAAATAGTATTGTCTTTCATTGAACAGTATGTGACATGTGAGATTCCAAGAGAAGGAGGAGATAGAAGCTTGAGACAGCAAGTTTTACGTTTCCAAAGTCACCGTTGTGGAAAGTACTGCCGACGAAAATACAAGTCTAAAGGAAAATTTTATACCAAGTGTCGGTTTGGATTTCCACGTCCAGTAATTTCTAAAGGAAGAGTAAATTCTTTTTTTCTTCTGTAAGGCACACAATAACTCGCAAATCTCCAAAGAATACCTACAACTTGAAAAGAACAGAACTGTCAAAGTATATTAATGACTACAATCCGGTTATTTTAAAAATGTGGAATGCAAATATGGACATCCAGTATGTTGCAGACAACTCAATTGCTGTTGCACGCTACGTTACATCATATATAACGAAATCAGAAAAAACCGAGATGAAACAAATGTGGGAAGAAATTGCACAAGAGAAAAGCCTTAGCAAAAAATTGTACAGCTTTACTTTGAAAATGCTTTCCCACAGAGAAATTGGATCGTATGAATGTTCAGACCGCTTGTCCTCTTCAAGTTTATATTCAAAATCACGAGGGATCATTTGGGTAAGTTTAGGTCTTGCCTGCTCACGAAATAGAGTGTTGAAATCATTAGAAGAAATTGAATACTTAGCAGCAAATGAACCAGACAGTACAGAAATTCTTAAAACTAATATGTTGGATACATACTATCCGAAAAGGAGTCGACATCTGGAACAGCTATGTCTGTATGAAGTACTTCAACATTACAGCTTCAGAAGAAATGTTAAACAGAATTTAAAACAAGGAAAATATGCAGTACTTGGATGTCATGGATGTTTAGTAAAACACACAAAAGGTAACCTTATCAACCACAAGAAACTCAGTTGTGAAACTCCAGACAAGCGAGAATTTTACTATTTAGCACTTCTCCAACTGTTCAAACCATGGCGTACCGAAAGTGAATTACTTGGAGATTTCGACTGCTACGAAGATTCTTTTAATGCATGTAAAGATAGCATTGCATGTTCAATTTTTCCTACATATTTAAAAATGTTGAATGATGAAGTTGAACAGGAAAAGACTATTACAGCTGAAGTTGCAAATGAAAGTTCTCAAGATAGTCAAAGTTCTGGTCCATGTAGTCAAGATCCACTTGGACAACCAATAGTGGAAAATGAAGCAGCGATTGCTATGCATGAAGTGGAAATTGCAATGCAACAAGCACAAGAGGAGAATATTACATTGGAAAAGTTAGAAGAACAAGTAAATATTGAACAGAAAGAAATATATGTACAAGTGAGAGAACAGATAGAACATGGTTTGTTGCATGAAAAAAAAGAATGTGTATGTTCATCATTTAAACCTATTCTGATGTACATCAGTGGTCAAGCTGGAACGGGTAAAAGTTTTTTAATTAAAGTTTTGACCAGTTATCTTAAAAAAACTACTGGTTCACATTTATCTTGTGTAGTAACAGCTCCAACTGGATTAGCTGCGCACAATGTTAAAGGAATTACTTTGCATAGATTACTAATGTTACCAGTTGAGCATGATAATAAATTAGAATATCAGAAGTTGTCTGGAGAAGCTTCTTATGAAGTGTCAAGAGTGCTGAAGAAGATGAAACTTTTAATTATTGATGAGGTGAGCATGGTCTCAAACTTAATGCTTGCTTTCGTGCATTTAAGAATGCAACAGGTATTAAAAACAGATTACGACGTTCTCTTTGGAGGAAAACATTTAATTGTATTTGGAGATCTGCTACAACTAACTCCTGTAAAAGGAGAACCAGTCTTTAAAACTCTTCTACATGAAGACACTAGGAAATCTTTGGGAAGTATTGGAAATGTGAATCTCTGGTTAAATTTTGAATATAAAGAACTCACTCAGAATATGCGACAAGCAAGTGATGAAGATTATGGAAATATTCTGAAAGATGTAAGAATTGGTGTTCTAAGCAAACATGGTAAACAAGCTTTACAAAGTCGTCTACTAAAGAACTTGTTTACAACTGAAAACACACCAGCAGGAGTACTGTACAAGAACATTGCAGAAAAAAAGTCAATACTTTGCTTAATGCCTACACTGGAAGAGTGTTATACATTTAATCAAGAGCTTCTGAAATTGGAAAATCAAGAAATAGTTCACATTGAAGCTATTGATAAAATCGAGCATCAAGGAATAACAATTCTTCTTTCAAATAAACTACAGACTAAATTGGATTCTTTGGAAAAGTCTGTATCAAAAACTGCTGGCTTAGAATTTTTTTAGATGTATGTATAAACTGTCGGGTAATTTTGAGGCGTAATTTGAATATAGAACAAGGTTTAGTGAATGGAGCAATAGGGAAAGTTGTTGAATTTGTAAAATATCAAAACAGAAATGCAATTGAATTCTTGAAAATTAAATTTGATCAGATTGCAGAGGTGAAACAAATTGGGCGTTGTGCTGTACGTTTTTTGCTGGTAAAAGACTTGTATGTTCGTAGAAAACAGTTTCCTTTCTGTTTAGCATATGCAATAACCATTCATAAATGTCAAGGTTTAAGTGTAGATAATGCTTTAGTAAATGTTGGAAGAACTGTGTTTAAAGAGGGAATGGCATACGTTGCATTATCTCGAGTTAGAACATTGTCTGGTTTGTATTTAATTGATTTCGATGAAAACAAGGTTAGTGCTGATGTAAATTGTGTAAGAGAATATAATCGTTTAAGAAGACTTTATGCACCAACTTTAGGTGAATATCCTATTTATGAAAAACGTGCTGTGTGTTCAAAACGCAAACATGTTGATGAATCAAGTGTGGTTGAAAAGCAGAAAAAAATTCAAGAGAAAAGAAAAGATGCAAAGAAACAGAAAATAGAAACAAGTGATGATGTTGTGGGATACCAATTAGAAAATGCTTCTGGTGTCAACTGCTATGGTAATGTTATTCTAAACGTTATATTTTATCTAGAAGATCTGTATGGTGAAATTATGGAAAGTCAGGAAAAAAGATTATGTTCTGCACTTTATACTTTATTTGAACAATTGAGAACTGACAGAAGTAAGATCCATACTGCTTCTGGTATTCGACAACTGTTGGACACATGTACTGGATCTTTAACGTTCAGTCCTAATATACAACAAGATGCACAAGAGTTTCTGATGGTTATGCTTGGAGTATTAGAAGATGAAGGAATCCAGATTGAGAGTTTATTTGGACTCAGTTACAAATGGGATCACAAATGTGAACAGTGTTCAATAACTTCTAGTACTATAGTTGACAGAGAACGATTTCTATATTTAACAATACCTGACTGCAAATCTGTACCTTTTCCGAAATTAGTAAAAGAAGCAAATCATGATATGAAATGTTCTCGTTGTCAATCAGAAATGTTATCTACATTATGCCTAGAAAGATATGGAAAATATGTAATTTTAATGCTACAACGCTGTAGACCAAATGGAAGAAAAGTGGAAACGAAAATTAAAAATTTGTTGTTGCTAGTCAAGTATCTATTTCTGGAAGAACATTCGCAACACTGGCTATTGTTTTCCATGCTGGAGCTACTACCACATGTGGACATTATACTGTATATTTAAAATGTAATAATGGTTGGAGTCACTGCAACGATACACACTTGGAAATAAAATCGAGATTGCCTTATGAATTACCCAACTCATACTTGATATTTCTTAAGCAAAAATTTTAGATACATTATTCGGCCTAGAGGGAAAATGGGAAGATGCTTTAAGGAATTTATACTGGATGATTTCGAAAAAAAATTCTACACATTATTTGGCCTTGGGGAAAAATGTGAACAGAAACTACAGAGTAAAGGTAAGATTTAAAAATTGGAAATAGTATTGAATGTGTTATTTGTGTTGATTTCGTATTGTGGTTGCAAGAATTAGTCATTTGTTTTTTTTTAACAATCTAGTTGATTGTTTTTTTTCCCCAGCTGTTTATGATGATACTACACTGACATCACTGTGAATAGTGAAGTTAAGTAGAATCTGAAAACAGCAGAAAAAGGGACAAAAATATGTTTTCAAAATGTTAAATTATGTTGTATTATTTGATAAGTAACACTGTAATTTCTGAAATATATTACATTACACAACAGTTTTACAGTTTATTTTCTTTTCTGTAGTGGAAAAGTTAGAAAAAACAGTACTAATGACAAATAGCAGAATAGTAGTTTAATATTTAAAAAACCTTAGAAATTCACTGAAAAAAACCATAGGTTTTACAGACGTTATAGTTAGAAATTAGCATTTAAAAAACCTTAGAAATTCACTGAAAAAACCATAGGTTTTACAGACGTTATAGTTAGAAATTAGCATTTAAAAAACCTTTGAAATTCACTGAAAAAACCATAGGTTTCAGGGACGTTATAGTTAGTTGGACATTTCACTCATACAAAACCATAGAAATTCCACCGTTATAGTTAGTTCAGCTAACTATAACTCGCGCCCCGCAATGCACTGCTGATGACGTCACATATTACATCATTCATGACATGGTCAGTGACATCACTGATGACATCACTGATGACATCTCAAATGACATCACTGATGACATCATCCACGTGAAAATCTGATGCACCTCCTCACACCTGAATATAACCTTTGATACACCCACTCTAAAATACAGACTACCAATTTCGAAAAAATAGACACATCAATACCAGTTACTAAATACGCACTGACTGGTTCCTAGGTCTACACACACATCCACTCATTCACCCATACAGTCACTCATACATGTAGTCACACATCAATACAACACTATCATGTGCACTCATACACCTATACAGACACTCACATACTGCCACATATCCAGAGTTACTCACACAGCTAGTCTGTCATGCAAAGAATCAATCATACTTCCATTTACTAACCTATACAGTTATACAGACACCAGCTCACTTATTCATACAGATACTAACACATAATTACTCTGTTATAGAATCACTGATACAAATACACACTCATCCATGCAGCCACTCTCACAATTACTGACTCTCACATATAGTTATTTATATACACCATCACTCACATATACTGCCTTTTACATATGTAGTTAATTGCACATGTACCACTGAAACATCCATTCACTCACCAACACACCCATACACACACTCACCCACCCACCCATACAGCTGTTTCCACATGCACTCTTGAAGCCATACGCCCAGTGAATCAACTACTCACACATCTATGCACAGAGTCACACACCTCCCACCCACACGCACATACACACTCAGGCAGCCATACAAATACTCAGGCAAGCAATCAATAAGTCATATAGACACTCATTCAGCTACTCACCAACCCATACAGCAGCTTACACAACAACAGACAGACTGATACAGACTTTCACACAGTTTAGTCACTAACCTATGCATTCAGTAAGACACATTTAATCATTCACTTGTACAGTCAGTCACGTACCTAGTAAATCATCCATACAGACACTTATACAACCACTCATTCTTCAATACAGCTTGGCATATATATAAAACAAATTGAAATTTTACAGAAACACACAGTCACTGGATGATGTTATCAGTGATGTCATCAGTGATGTCATTTGAGATGTCATCAGTGATGTCATCAGTGATGTCACTGACCATGTCATGAATGATGTAATATGTGACGTCATCAGCAGTGCACTGCGGGGGTGCGAGTTATAGTTAGCTGAACTAACTATAACGGTGGAATTTCTATGGTTTTGTATGAGTGAAATGTCCAACTAACTATAACGTCCCTGAAACCTATGGTTTTTTCAGTGAATTTCAAAGGTTTTTAAATGCTAATTTCTAACTATAACGTCTGTAAAACCTATGGTTTTTTCAGTGAATATATATATATATATATATATACATTTAAAAACAAGAATAAAATTATAACATAAGTTAAAGTTAATATTTTTAAAATAGCTTTACATTATATATGTGTATATAAACATACACACTTTGATATATATGTGTGTGTGTTTAAAATAGTAAACATTTATATATTTTTTTAAATCTTATTTAAACATATTTAATTTACATTATATTTGTGTTATATGTTAAAATATTTAAGTTGTACATATTTAAACTACATATATAGTAAAAACGATATTTTTGTATATATTTTTCGATATTAGTTTAAAACTACATGTACTACACTACTGATATTTTTGACATACTTTGGTATCACGATATTTATGGTTTCGATATTGTGTCAGTGAACCCATGTGGGAAGACCTATACTCCAACCATGGAATGCCTTTCTGCCGCAAGGTAACGCAAGACAGAGATATGAGCTGCCTTGCGTTACTTTGGATTTAATAACCCACGCAGAGCCTTGCACAGTGGCTTTGCTTGGCTTAGTAAATCTCATTAAAGGACTTGCGTTGCCTTGCGATGGCTTGTGTCACACAATAGCAATGCATTCCCTTAGTCAATCTGGTCCCCATTGTCTAATTCCCAAGTCCCAGTAGTTCTGAAAGCCATTGAAAGCTTTTCCCCATGGACAGTTTTGAATGAGAATGCTAAATTCAGCCCCACGTACTTATCTAAGAAAAGGAGTGCTGGATTCATACCTGATCTCTGAAGAGCTGACTGTGCAGCAGCCTATCTGGTTGTGGGTCTTCATAACTTCAAAATTGGCTTTATGATTTACTTGTTGCCACCAAAAATATAAGCTACCTCAGGGGCTATCTTTACAAACACTTCTATTAGGGTTACATGTAAACATCTGTGGTTCAGGCCTAAGCCTCCTCCAGAATTTCTCACTCTTCCCTCCCCAACCCCCATCTGCCTCACATTCTTTGAACCTCAGCACCAACAGACAAGCAATTTAAATCACAGATGCTGCAGCATTTGCTAATTCTACACTTCTGTACAACAGCAGTCACGCAGACATCTGTGATGCAGACAAGCATATAAAAAACAAACAACTCTGAAAAAAAAGACAACTCTGAACAAGACAACTACCTTCTGGCAAACAATCTAAAGCTGTATCAAAGGCTTCACAAAAAAATACTCCTGCTGTGACAGTTACGTGTTACAGACTCTAGAATCGTTACCCTAACAGTCCTTAGACATGGCAAAAAGTAGACAGAGATATTGGAAATAAGGCAAGAAATAGGTGTGCAATATATTGCCTTAAAAAGTTTAACTGGCTCACACAAATTATTACCAGCCTACTACTAGACTTACTCTAACTCTGACATCGCTCTCCTTACACTCTCATAAAACAATCTGTTGCAATCATATCAATCTCTAACCATCATTTTGTCTTCTTCCATCCAGCTACTGGGGCCGATTCGAGCACGTTTCAAGTTTTTTTAAACATTCACTTTTAATATTAATAATATTATCAAAGATACAAAGAAAGCTTAGATGCTGTTTTATTCCTACCTAAAGATACAATACGCCACTTTAATACATTTTATTGTGCGTGTTGAAACTGAAATGTGACAGTGATGCATTTCATTAGCTTTAAGAGTCCCTTGACTTCTTCTTCAGAGGTCTTGTTGTCATCCTGAGGAGGAATCTAGGGCGGCTAGTAACGTAACACATTGTATCCCTGTTGCAGTTCATTTTAAATATTTCATGTTTTTATGGAGTGTCTAGAATTGAACAAATTGAAAACTAAGGGGCTTATTACGAGTACGGCAGTCCTAGGACCACCGTACTCTCAGTGACGGTCCAATCACCGCCATCCCTGTGGGTATGCCCACTGTATTCGGAGTGTGGCATTTGTACCACCACAGGACTGGTGACTCCGCCGGGATCCCGGATCCCGTGGCAGTGTGTGAAGGGGCAGGAATATGCTGACAGTGCTGATGCGAAACTGCCAAGCAAATTCTGGCTTGCATATCCACCACCCATTTCATTACGGGGAGCCCACCATGAAAAGGGTGGTGGAGATGCAGGTAAGGGCCCCTGCCGATTCTGGGCCTTGGGGATGCATGTGGGGGAATTGCACCCTCATTCCTGCATGGTGTGCAAACATGATATGGTGCATGCCACACCATGAAGGAACATGCTGCAGGAACTCTCACGCTGGCGCTCTGCTGTTAAGGCTCTCCTATGGGCCTAACAGAGCCATTGCCATGAGACCGCTGCAGCACCACCCGCCTGTCTTGGATCCCACTCGGAATCCGGTAGGCGGTTGCTCCATGGGCTTGGCAGTCGTCCTGGCAGCGAAGTGGTGGCGGTGCTACAGGAGGACCACCACACTCATAATAATGCCCTAAATGTGGAAGGAGTTTAAAGCTATTTTAGGGGTTTTGCCGGAAGTTCGAACTCATTTCCCTTACGCTGTTTAGCATCTCTGACTACCAGTCCTGTGCCTTTAGCCCCCAAAAGTGAATGTATGGTATAGTCAGTAAGTGTGGACAACAGACAGAAATGATTTCGCAATAGACAGAGGGGTCGATTCCGATTCGGGCTGGAAAAAGCACCGACCGACTCGGAGCCGGAATTTATTCCGACCGACACGTACCTGTGGCGCCCGACACGCCAAGTACGATGCAAGGCGTGCAAAATCCGACCGACACATACCGAACCCAAGCCGAACGACCGAGCCGCATGGAAAACAGCAATCCGGCCGGAAAAACACGCGAATCGAACCGACCGACACGCACCCGGAACAAATCCGACCGAAATGTACACGCGAACTCCAAACCGCAAAAGTACGATGCAAGGCGCGAAAACCACGACCGAGTCGTACGGAGGACAAGCCGTACGACCGACACGCATACAAAACCGAGCCGAGTAACACCAAACACCGCGACCGACGCGTACGCAGCATAGAAAACTGCACAAACACAGCGTGAACGAAACGGAGAAGACCGTACGAGACAAATGCAGGGTCCGACTCGGTCACAAGAACGTTTCCAACATGCACAGACAGTACAAAGGAAAAATTACACAAAAAAGGCCAAACAAGCAATTACAAAGCCAATAAATACTGGGGGGTGGGGACAGAGAACAAAGACACACCCACAACTCCACCCATATAAAGGGCACAAATCCCAACCATGATCCTTTTCAAATGCCATTCTACTGCCAGCACCCAACAGACAGCAACCACACACCCACAGCTCATCCCTCACACAAGCCACACACCATCAGCACACCAACAAATACCTACTTCACATACACCCAGCAAAACACACACTCACACACCCTCACCTGCACACCAACACACACATCACTCACCATCACCACCCATCACCATGCCCCCCAAGAAGAATCACAAGTTCCTAGATTGTGAATTGGAAGTCATGGTAGACGAGATCCTCAGGGTAGAGCCACAGCTGTTTGGCACACTGGTCCAACAGACCCCCATCTCCCAGAAAACCAAGATGTGGGAGAGGATCATCAACAGGGTGAACGCACAATCACCATGTCTGCGCACAAAGACCAACATCCAGAACAGGTGGTATGACGTGCGCAGGAGGGTACGGGACCTGCTCAAGAAAGACTACCTCCTGAGCCAATACACCGGCAGTGGCCCTCCTGCCAAGCCAGTATACCTCAGGCCCTGGGAGGAGAAGGTGCGGGCCATCCTTCTGCCAGTGAGCTTATATGGACTAGAGAACATCCCAGAGCCTGGTGAGTACACAACAAATGTACACAATATTCTGCCACAATACACACACACATCACTGTCAAGGGGAGAGTCAAACCATGCACTCATAGCAATTACACAGCAACCAGAACAGAATCATCCCAAAATGTGTATGTCAGTCAGATAAACACAACACATGCCATCTCAAAGTTACATTTAACCGTGTCATCACATGTACAAACACAACTACAACTACAGCTAGGCAGTGGCACAAATAGAACTAACAAACACATCCAGACATGTAGCCACCACTACAACACCAACACACAGTGAAGACCACTGAAAGAAAGGAATTCTGTGTATGCTGGGCAAGTCAGTGTAGCCAATAGCATCATGGGAGTCGTAGTCACACATATTGCCCCCCCACAACTGTCCCATCAACACCACCATGAACCATGCGCACATCACAGGGAGTGGAAAAGGACTCACAAGATGGCTGACACTGGCTACTGCTGTGGGGAGCACAAGGCCCTGCTGGCAACTGTGCAACAACCAACAGCAGGACACCACTGACTGACATCCTGAGAGAAACTTCCACTCCCTGCAATGGAAGCACGTTCCATGGTGGGATATCTGGCTGGGTGGGAAGGAGGACTCGCAGCACTGACCATAGTCACAAGCACCTCCCCTCACACACACCCTCAACACATACTCCACATAACCCACCTGGGAGAATGCAATGCCACACATCCTAACTCAAGATCCCACAAAGAACCTCCACCCTGGGTTATGTCGTGTGAAGCACAGGGACACTCTTGGGACTTTCAGCCAAACAACTGCCAGGACAACACTCCCAGCCATCCTGTCAGCACAGGCAGCCCACCCCACAGGGAAGCAGAGTCAAAAGGAAGGAAGGATGGGCATGCTGGGAAGGGGGTGGAGGCAATAGCATGATGGGAGTCGTAGTCACAGCTCTACATCCCCCACCACATGGCCCAGCAAGCTCACACTCACGCATGCACATCCCACAGAGAGTGGAAAGGCCCATCAAAGATGTCTGACACTGTTGCTGTGTCGTGGGGATCACAAGGGCATGCTGGGAACTGCACACCAACCAACAGCAGGACACCACTGTCAGCCATCTTGCCATTGCTCTCACACCCACACACACTGAACTCCCCACAAAAGCAAGTAAGTATGGGAATGCTGGGAAGTGGGGTGGAGGCAATAGCATGATGGGAGTCACAGTCACAGACATAGCTCACCCCCACAACTGTCCCATCAACACCACCCTGAACCATGCTCACATCACAGGGAATGGAGAAGGACTCACAAGATGGCTGACACTGGCTACTGCTGTGGGGAGCACAAGGCCCTGCTGGGAACTGTGCACCAACAAACAGCAGGACACCACTGACTGACATCCTGAGAGACAACTTCCACTCCCTGCAATGGAAGCACGTTCCATGGTGGGATATCTGGCTGGGTGGGAAGGAGGACTTGCAGCACTGACCATAGTCACAAGCACCTCCCCTCACACCCCCTCAACACAAACTCCACAGAACCCACCTGGGAGAATGCAATGCCTCACATCCTAACTCAAGATCCCACAAAGAACCACCACCCTGGGTTATGTTGTGTGAAGCACAGGGACACTCTTGCGACTTTTAGCCAAACAACTGCCAGGACAACACTCCCAGCCATCCTGTCAGCACAGCCAGCCCACCCCACAGGGAAGCAGAGTCAAAAGGAAGGAAGCATGGGCATGCTGGGAAGGGGGTGGAGGCAATAGCATGATGGGAGTAGTAGGCACAGATATTGCTCAGCCTCACAACTGGCCCATCAACACCACCCTGAACCATGCTCACATCACAGGGAGTGGATAAGGACTCACAAGATGGCTGACACTGGCTACTGCTGTGGGGAGCACAAGGGCATGCTGGGAACTGCACACCAACCAACAGCAGGACACCACTGTCAGCCATCATGCCATTGCTCTCACACCCACACACACTGAACTCCCCACAAAAGCAAGTAAGTATGGGAATGCTGGGAAGTGGGGTGGAGGCAATAGCATGATGGGAGTCATAGTCACAGACATAGCTCACCCCCACAACTGTCCCATCAACACCACCCTGAACCATGCTCACATCACAGGGAGTGGAGAAGGACTCACAAGATGGCTGACACTGGCTACTGCTGTGGGGAGCACAAGGCCCTGCTGGGAACTATGCACCAACAAACAGCACAACACCACTGACTGACATCCTGAGAGACAACATCCACTCCCTGCAATGCAAGCACAGTCCATGGTGGGATAACTGACTGGCTGGGTGGGAAGGAGGGCCGGCTGTCAACCAAATACAACCAATGCAGACCATGTTCACACCCCAACAAATACATAGAAATGCCCAAATAATGCAGGACAATGTGCCACACCAATATCAACCCCTGACTGTGACGACTTAGGACAATGCAATGTACAGGCCCGCACCCAGAGGCACAGTCACAACTGTCAGGTGTGTCAACCATTGATGCCTGCAGAAACATAACATACATTGTGTGTGGCTCCCAAAAACAGGTGATGATGGGGACACAGCAGCAGACGCTGAGGAGTCCCAGTCCCAGGCTCAAGAGGATGCGGAGCTCACTGGTGTCGTACAGCCTCTGCCCTCCTCGGACGAAGAAGACCAACCTGGCACATCCGGTACAAGTCTACATGCAGCACCAGCAGGACCACCAGCTGCAGCACCAGCAGGACCACCAGCTGCACCCCCTGCACCCACCCCTCCAACGACTGTCACCACAAATACCATCCCTGCCGACATGGACAGAACAAGGAGCAACACCAGCACAGGGACCCTGGACCAACGTGGGGCCATGGACACCACCACCACCACAACCCCCAAGGTGGACCAGGGTCATCTGTGCGTGCCACTGCACACACTGCACATGTCGGCAGGGGTGGTGGGAGGGGTGGGAGACAGAGGTCGCTGCTTGCAGAGGTTGCTGGTGTGCATGATGACCCACAACTGGTACGCATAGCCGATGCGTACCAGTCCAGCACCGGAGATCTCAGTCAGGTAGTGGGGCTCCTCAGAGACATGAAACAGCAGCAGGCTGCCCATCATGCCCGCTTGGACTCACACATGTCCCGCGTGGAGTCCAAGTGGGACGCACTGCAAGAGATGACGGCGGTGCACAGGGACATTTTACAATGCCTCCGCCAGATGAACAGCAACCAGTCCACACCTCCCTGTGTGCCAACAACATCTGGTGCTGAACAAACTGCAACTGCCACAGGGAGGGAGGATGACTCTGGCGGACAGTCCCCTGCACCGCAGCAGCCTGTACTTGAGGGGCCCCCCAAAGAAGAGGGGTCGTCCGAGGAGGGGCAAGTGAGAGGCCGATGGCCAAGCGCAACTCCCAGGAAGCCTGAACCTGTTCTGGATGTTCACCTTTGTGCACAGACTGTTCACCCTGTTGACGGCAACACAACTCCCACACATTGCATGGGGAGTACAAGTTGGACCAATGTCTCAGACAACTGTGGCCCCGATACTGGGGATTTTGTCTACCAGGACTTTCAATTCACCTAGGAACTTCTGATTGCAAGATATATGTACAGCACTACCCATCCTATGCACTATTCACACAAATGTATCACAATAAACACACTAATACACCATACTTGCCTCTGTTGTGATTCCAACGTGGGTGCTGTTATGGGGATGATGAACTGCAAAATTACACTGTGTATACGAACTGCAACAGCAAGTACAACACAGGCATGTGAGTAAAGGCAACGTGACACATATGAGGGAGACACACCACCAGGGCTACACAACACATACACACCTAGGCCATCTGACTCATTGCCTACACTGATGTTGCCAGGGAAGACGGTGCAATGCACAGACACCACACCTATTCCCAGTTGTAGTCAAGTAGCCCACAGGTGCAGTAAGCAAATGGCAGTCAAATGTGTGACCACAGACAATGCACATCACAAAGTGAAGCACAGGTTTATTACACAGTTGCAACATGTCGTAACCACTACAGATGCAAGGTAATCCCACCTGGCAGCGGGCACACAGTCAACAACTGTAGAAGGAAGGAAGTCCATGGGTGTGGCGCACATCACCTGTAGGGACACAACAGCTACCACCCTGGAAGTACAATCACGTCGTCGGTGGACACAGTTGACCAAACGAATCTGAAAGTACCCTGTGAAGGACAGAAATGACACACAGTCAAAAGCAATGGAGAACAGGACAGAACAGCAAAACTCATGCATAATACATGTTACAAGATACCCACCCAGAACCAAGTTAGCATGTCAACACTGTTGGGGAGTACAGACCACCTGTAAGCACACATCGCTACACACATCCAGTCAAGTAGCCCATGGACACACTCCAACAGCACCAGAGCACCACCTACACATATCATGCCAACTCACATCATTGACATGACACCTCAGGATACTCACATTCAGCTAAAGAAGTTGGTGATGAGCTGTGTGCGGACATCACCCTCATCATCATCATCATCACTGGCATCGTGGTCCAGGCCAGGATCCTCCACAGGTGGCGGATGTTGGTCATTGTCATCCTAGATGAGAGGCAACTCCTTCCGCACTGCCAGGTTGTGGAGCATGCAGCAGACAATGATAATCTTGCACACTTTCGCAGGGGCATATGGGAGGGACCCTCCGGTCTTGTCCAGGCAGCGGAAGCGGCTCTTCAGGAGACCAAATGTCCGCTCAATCACTCTCCTGGTCCGACCATGTGCCTCATTGTAGAGCATCTGGGCTGGTGTCACAGGGTTCCTGAGGGGTGTCAGCAACCACGGCATGTTGGGGTATCCCGAGTCACCTACGGACAGACAAGTGCACATTAGCTGACTTGGAAAAGTGGGCGGAATACTACAGATCAGATCACACACAATGGCACAAAGTCAGTACACACCGACAAGCCAGGCACGCTGGTTCTGCATCTGTGCCATCATCCTGGGGATGCGACTACTCCTCATCACAAAGGCATCGTGTGCTGAACCAGGGAAACGGGCACACACGTGTGTGATGGTCATATCTGCAAGACACACCACCAGTGCATTGACCGAGTGGTAGTGCTTGCGGTTCCTGTAGGCCTGCTCCTGGGCCTGTGGTGGTACCAAAGCCACATGTGTCCCATCAATGGAGCCAATGACATGCGGCATCCTCCCCAGGGCATAGAAGTCACTCTTCACGTCAGTGAGTCGTTGCAGTCTAGGGAAATCGATGTACCGGTTCAGGAATAGCAACATTGCCACCAAAACATCGCGGAGCACACGGCTCAACATGGTCTGTGACATCCCACCAGCAGTCGCCACAGTATGTTGGAAGGTACCGGTGGAAAGAAGTGTAGGGCTGCCATCACCTTCACCTTGGGGGTCAGCGCTGTAGGATACGGCCGGCCAGGCTGCAAATGTGGGGCCAACTGCACTGCCAAATCCTCAATCAGCTGCCTGGTGAAGCGGTACCGTCGGATGCTGTCCCGTTCCACCATCGTTGCCAGGTCTGGGAATGGTCGATGGACAGCAGGAGCCCTGCAGTGCAGAGGAGAAGAAAGCAAGATTGTCAGTCAGCCCACATATGCAGCATTGAACACACTCAATATCCCAACATACATCATTATGAGGCACAACTACATGAAGTGTGCAGTTCCGTAAGGACATGTATGGCACATACATGGCCAACATCTATCATCACGGTTCAACAAGTGGCATCAATAAGTCCCAGGTTGGCCCATTGGATATCATGAGGCCGTGTCACAGTTCCCATCTCCTGCTGCCGTGTCACAATCACCCCCCACAGTGACATGTGAGGACAGATGTGCCCCAGGCATCACAGCTCAACGACAGGTACATTCCCAGGGACCCTGTATTGCCACATGGACACTGGCATTACATGGAGTATCATGTATACACCACAGCAAAACAACTATGACCCCCACAGGTAGTGGTCCCACTTGCCACTGCAGGACAGACATGGACGTCTGTGACACACACACGCACAACATCAAAGTCCATGCACACACAACGTGGATGTGGAGACTGTCTCCCATTGTGCACATGAAATCAGAGACATTGTAAACACTACATGCACTCAGACTGTGGAGGACCATCACTATTGTGCCACTGGGACACCCTGGCTCAAACATACCGTCCCACATGGGACTCACGGGGTATGTGACATGACATACACATACACCACCGTGAAATGTGACCATGGCACATGCACAGATATGAACAGTTGCACATCACAGTGGTCATGTACACGTAACACCCAGGATCCTGTCCCCATGAACACGTGCACAGCCTGGGGGTGGCTGCCCCCAGGTGACACCCACAGGTCAACATGTACACCAACATACACACAATAGGAAATGCAGCCTTACATGCCTTATCAAACAGTTTGGACAGGCTGTCGTGTTGTAGGTGCTATCTGTGGCTGGCATATGTCCATCTGAGACAGGCATGGTGACATATGCCAGTCACTTGTACAGGGATGCGTTGAACAGCAATGGACCGATCGGTGCCCCCGGCCGGCCCATTGCATTCAATGTGTGCGGGTACGCGTTGTACCCCTGTACGCGTTGTACCGCAATGGACCGATCGGTGCCCCCGGCCGGCCCATTGCATTCAATGTGTGCGGGTACGCGTTGTACCCCTGTACGCGTTGTACCGCAATGGACCGATCGGTGCCCCCGGCCGGCCCATTGCATTCAATGTGTGCAGGTACGCGTTGTACCCCTGTACGCGTTGTACCGCAATGGACCGATCGGTGCCCCCGGCCGGCCCATTGCATTCAATGTGTGCGGGTACGCGTTGTACCCCTGTACGCGTTGATCAGCAATGGACCGATCGGTGCCCCCGGCCGGCCCATTGCATTCAATGTGTGCGGGTACGCGTTGTACCCCTGTATGCGTTGTACCGCAATGGACCGATCGGTGCACACCCATTGACAATGGCCTAGCCTGGCAACGGACGCGTTTTCGAAATTCGAACGAGTCGGTTGCTGGAAATTCAGTTGGTCACCCACAACAATGTTGCAAAATCATGTATGTCATGAAGTTGAAGATTTGAAGGATGCTGTGGGCGTGTATTGGTGCTGCTATTCCATGGATTGGCCAGATTCAGAAGATGCAAACAACTTGGAACTATCACTTTGGACACAGGGACAGTATCTGCCTCTCCAGCACATATATATTGCTGGCTGTTCCCCTGAGAGCTCACTTGCCTGCACTACATGCACCAGGACGACATCTGCCACTGCACTGCTGCTGTCTCTGCCCCTCTGGACCCTGCAATGGCACGTACTGTGGAGAGAGCCCCAACCTTCAGCCTTGAGGAGAACCAGGCCCTGCTGGACAGCCTACTTCCACAGTACAGCAAGCTGTATGGGACACCAGGGGAGCAGGTGAGTGTTCTGTGCACTGCCTTTCTGAATGTGCATTTTGTCTGACTAGCAAGGCTGAAAGTCTGCACGCCACTGGCTAGCAGGCTCACTGAGTAGTTGTCACCCCCCATAGTGTGTAGTGACATGCACTGGACAGGTATGGTGCAGTGACAGTGCATTTGAACAAGGTTTTACTTCCCATGCAATGATACCATGTAGTGACGTCTGGCAAACTGTCCATGGGCAGCGTTGCACTGCCTGTGTACATCATGTGCCCCTGTGATTGAGACATGTATATACAACTGTGTCATGCACGGATATGTTGCATGTGTAGTAATGGCCTTTTCACTTTGTCATCCTGACAGGTTAATGCCCATCGGAAGCAGGAGATCTGGAAGGACATTGTCCGGGCTGTCCGGTCCGTGGGGGTCTACAAGCGCCGGATCCGCAACTGCCAGAAGAGGTAGCAGGACCTTCGGGGCTGGACCCGGAGGATTGCACGGGTCCAGCTGAAGCTGTCGCCTCCTCGCAGGAGGGGCGGAACACGGACCCTGACCCCCACATGCTCCAGATCCTGGCGGTGGTGTTTCCAGACCTGGATGGGCAGCTGAAGGCCAGACAGCAGCAAGG
This sequence comes from Calotriton arnoldi, assembly GCA_963921515.1. NCBI lineage: Eukaryota > Metazoa > Chordata > Amphibia > Caudata > Salamandridae > Calotriton > Calotriton arnoldi. Next base: position 2,152,016 of record CAWUFW010001811.1, on the reverse strand, counting down.
AGGGGGTGAGTCAAAGACTGCACTGTGAACTCTGTATTACATGCTATGTGCCCTTCTCTGGCCTGGTTAAACTGCCACAGTACAGCAGTCATGTTGTCCAGGAGCCATGTCCCTCTATTGTGCACTGCCCACTGCTCATCTGATACCCAGGTGTGGCCCTTACATTCAGGGAATTGTGTCACTTGGGACTGTGTCCTTGCAGTTTGCTTCACTAAAGGTGGGGGACAGCATCTGTTTCCCTAACTCTGTTGTGGGCATCATGGGTGGGTCCATTGTTCACACAACGCCTGTGTTCGGACATGTAATCTGCGTGTTGCTTTGATATGCGGTCCACTTGCTGAGCTGAGCCACCACATGTGCCTGGGGTATGTGGCACACATCCATGCAGCGGGTGGGAACAATGTTTGGGCCCCAGGAGTGTGCAGATTACGTGTGTCACACATACATAGCCAGCTATCCACTGTCCAGGGCTCATCCCTCATTCATGTGGGGCAGGACAGTCATGCCTACTCCAGGCCATGCAATGCACTCTGTACTCCCACTCCCGTGTATCAGCTGACACATTGTGCGCAGTGGTTTGACCCCTCAGGTGTCTGCCTCTGTGTCAGTGTGCTGTGGATTTGTTGCCAGGACTGCTGAGGTGTTTCTCGGTAGGGGCTCAGCATGCCACTGGAGATGTGACCATAGGAGACGATACTTGTGTGTCACATAGGTGTTTGATCAGCTGCCCGTGCAGACTGGGGTATGCGAATGTGAAGTTCAGGCAGCTGTTCTCCATTCACAGCAGATTGTGAGGGCTCAGGTTCAGAGGGTAGTGTCACAGGTCTCCCATATGTCCAATCGGTATGACCTGGACAGATGAGGGTTAAAATGATGTGTTGTGTGGGGGATGTACATGTGCACTTGTGCAGCTCCAGGACTTGCATTCCCCATGACCTACTATTGTGACACAGTGCAGAGTGTTGTTGTCTGGCTGCCAAGTCATACATCACTGAGACAGTGATGTATGACTTAGCAGTCATGCCTCCGCCATGGCATGTGTCTACTTATTGGTGATCCTGCAGGGGAGTGACATGTGCTACATGCACACCATTGTGGCGATGGCTATCAGGACATGGGTGCATCATGGTGTCTGTCGCTGGTATGCATCACATGCATTTCCTATTTGACTCTGGGCGTCCCTTTCATTCGGAAACCTGTACTGACTCAGTGGCAAGAGTTGTGATGTGTGCATGTCCACATGCTACACCGTGTCCTCTGCACTGTCCAACTACTGTGTAGTTGGTGCATGTGTCCACACTGGGGTGTTGCTATCCAACAGACACCAGACAGATGGGTGCAAGGCCATGTGGGATGTGAGTGCCATGGTTGGCATCAGACTGACAATTGGCTTCTCCTGTTCAGTTAGGGCACTTTTAGCAATGTACAACTAATGATGCCAGGGCTTGCTCTGTAATGTGCTGTGCTCACAGTGGTGTGTGCGTTTGGTGCAGGTGACGGATGTCTGTCTGTTTCCCCATTGTTTGCAGATACATCCACGGCCACGGAAGGGGACAGCTCCACGGACCAGGAGGAGCCGGAGAGCCAGACTGGGTCAGCAGCCGAGGAGTGGTCGGAGGGACCCAGTGGCACGGAGGGCGAGGGGAGCCACACCGAGGAGTCCTCAGCACCATCCACCTCAGCTGAGGACCAGAGCAACTCGGAGGATGACTCCCTTATGGAGGCGGGTGTCAGCAGCCACCACACCCCAGCTAGTGTTGCTGTCCCCGCCACCACCAGCACCACCACCGCCCTCCCATCGGCTCCCATTCCCCAGGTCCGTGGAGGCTCCCATGTTCGGGAGCGTGTCTCCTTTGGGCCAGGCACCGCACCCCCTGCCCCTGTGTCCCCTGCTGCCCTGAGTGAGGAGTCTGTGTACCTCCTTCGCCAGCTCCATGTAGGGCAGACAGCCATGCTGAGTGTCCTCCATGCGCACACCGCTCTGTTGACTCAGCTGGTGTCGTTCATGGAGGGCATCTCATCGGGCATGTCTGACCTACAGAGGGGCAATAGGTCCATGGACTCCTCCTGACAGCAGCAGTGTCCCTCCTCAGACAGTCCCTCACCCCTCCTGCCTCTGCTCCATCCACACTCCCCAGCACCTTACCCGTCCCAAGCACACACACACCGGCACAGGCACACACCATCACACACACATCCAGCACACAGACACACATGCCACAAACAAAACGCACACGCACGCACAGTCAGGGGACTGGAACCAGACTCACAGGGGATGGGGCCCTGGAACACACACACGCATCCACGAGCACTGCGCAGTCCTCAGTTGCCTCTCCCTCCAAAGCACCCTCCCTTGCCTCACCTGCAACCCCAAAGACCCAGCGGCTCTTCCTCAGTGACCTCGGCCTCTTCCCCTCCGATCCAGCTGATACAGCATTCAGGGGAAGAGGAAGCCCACCCACACGGAGCAGAGTGCCCCTCGCCCCGGACACCCTCCCCAGGTGCAGACAGACTGAGGCCCCCACCCGCAAGTCCCCCGGAGTCGTAAGAGCAAGACCCCGCCGCCGCCCTGCAGCTCAGGCACCAGGTCTCCTTCCTCCATCCCTCAGGCCCCCACTCCACAGGTGCCCCCACCACACCCTGCCCCAGGTTCCCCCACCCACAGATATACCATCCCCAAGAGGATCCGGCCTTCTCCCCCTGCCACTTGCTCTCCCGGCACCACACCCCCGCTGCGCTTGTCTGTGCCACTGATGTGGTGAGGGTGTCCTCCCCCTCTGCCCAGCCCACCTTGCCTGTTCCCCATTCTCCTCCCCTGGTGGTAGGCACTGCAGTGGAGTCCACTACCACCCTGTCTGACTTGGGCACTGCAGTGGTGGACCTGTCCACTCCATCTGCAGGGTCCACTGCAGTCGTGCCGGCACCCACAACATCTGAGTCATGCCCCCCAGTTGTGCCGGCACACACCATGTCAGACACCTCCACTGCAGTTGTCAGTGGCTCTCCAGCACCCACCACCCCTTCCCTGCTTCCTCCTGGTGAGCCCTGATCCTGTCCCTGCGGTGCCTGGCCTGCCCCCCCGGTTGCCCCTCCTAGTGGATTGTCCCTGGTTTTGTGCAGGCATGCGTAGGGTGACATCTGCCACTGTCACCCTGTTTGGACTTTGACAATAGACTGGCCATTGACCTTTGTGTTTTTCTGGACTTTCAGTTTTCATTACACACATATGCTGAATAAAGCAACTTTCTGTTCTCTAGTGCTTATGCTTCTGATGTACATGTTGTTGATGATGCTAACCATGCCCTTGCTGCAGTGATGGTGATATTTGGTCTCATGATAATGAAGTGTTACTGTGCAGGAACCCATGTGGTCCAGGGGGAATGTGTCCTATCCTGTGGTGTATCCATGTCATCCATAGCAGCATCTGAGGGTGTCATGTGTTCAGTATTTGGCAATGGGATTTCCTACTTACATTAGCTATTTCACATCTGTGGCTTCCACCCCTGCACATCTGTTGTGCCTGCCATTGTTCAATTCGTCTACTTCCCTGACCGTGTGGCCATCTCCACTGGACATGCAGGTTTGGGCATCAATGGGGAAGGACTCATCTGTGTTGTCAGTGCAACATTGCTATACAAGTGTGTTGGATCTGTGCTGATGATTTCGTTGGCACTTCCATGACCAGGCTGATGGAGCCCTCATTTGGTGCTAATTGTTGATTGTGTGACCAAGTGCTCAGCTGACATGATGGGGCCCTACTGAGGCAACATATGGCACAGCTTTCCTCACACAGGAGTGGAGTCCCCTCATGGCAGTGTGTACTCCTGTGACATTGCCTGCGCCCAAGGTGTGTGTTGTATGTGCATGTCTGTGTGTTCACTTCCGTTTAGCTGTGCATGCTGTGATCCCTAGTGTTGTACCTGTTTGTGATGCTTGCTGAGTTGACCTATGTTCCCCAAAGTCTTCTCCCTGGGTTCTCTGTGATGTGGGTGCATGGCACATTACTGGTCATCAGGGTGTCACCCATAGGTGTGTTTGCTGTCAGGGCTGAGTTTGTGTGCAGACGCAGATGGGTCACAGTCAGGTTTCCCCTTGGCACTTGTTGTTTGCCCCTGTCATGTGATTTACAGTTTGTGTTATCTTTCAGTGATTGTGACACGTTGTGTGTGTGACTGCTGGCACTCCTCAGGGTCCGGGCTGCAATGTTGGTTGTTGTCTATGTGTGTTCTTTGTGGGCGACCTTGGCTTCTTCATTGGTGTGTGACTGTGGCTGGGATCCCATTGGTTGGTGTGGTATTGCCGTCATGTCCATGTACAGCGTAGTGTGCAGTGTGTCAGACATTCAGGAGTCTTGTTGAGTGGCCATGTGTGATGTGTTTCTGCACCTTGGTTCCCACCCACCACCCTGGAATAGTCATGGGTGCATGTGCAATGTCACCAGTGCATGTGTGCTTCACTGCTGCACATTGTTGGAGGTCGAGGGTGTGGTGTTGAGTGTGTGCAGATGAGAGTTGTTGCCCGGCTAGGCCCCTGCCTCCATGTTGGCCTTGGCTTACTGGCCATGCTGATTGATTTGTGCTTGTGTAGGTGTGATGGTAGTTTGTTGCTCAGGACACATGACTGTGGTTCACAGTGTGACCGACATTTAGCTTTGTCATCACAGTGGGATTGTAATGCAGCCCAGGGTCACCACATTGTGGGGGCCCTGGGGGATAGTGCTGTGGTGTGTCTGTGTCTTGCTGTGTCAGTTGCTGTTCCTACGTGCCTGTGTGACATGTGTGATTTGTGCTCCCTCTCATCTGACAATGCCTGCTTGCCCACATAGGGATTTGGATCCATGAGTTACCTTTGTGTGGCACTGTATGCACATCTGTATGATTGGTATTCAGGTCTCCTCATGTGTTGTGTGGTTGCCTGGGGACACTGGCACCCCCCTCACCTGTTGTGTATGATGTGCAGTGTGGGTCTGCCTGTTTGTGTTTGTGCATCTGCACCACTGCATTGGCATATCTTGGGTGTGCCATTGGCTGTATGTAGTTTGGTGGGTTTCCCCTGCTGTCCCTGGGACTCCTAGGTCATCGGTCAGCACAATGATCATGGTTTGTGTGTCCCATTGCTGCCATGGTATGGTATCTGTTCACCTCACATCTACAGTCTCCACAGGGTATCTGCATTTGTGTGCCCATTGGTGCAAATATGTGGGTCTGCATTCTGATGGTCACTTCTGTCATTGTGTCATTGATGAATGTTGACAGTGTCAGCCCCCATGGGTGTTGTTTGTCTGCACATGGCCAAAGGTATGTCTTATTTTCACTGCAGTATTTGGCTCCCCCAATTTATGTTGCAATGGGACACATGCACTACTTTGCCACTGATGTGTTTTATGTTCTGTGACCAGGAATCATCCATGCAGTTTGGCAGTTGCAGCTCTTTATTTGTCAACACTTACATTTTGGTCACTGTGATGATGGGGGTTTGGACCCCATTGCCACACTGTTCAAAATGTGCTTCAGCTATGGACCCCACACTTACATTTTGGTCACTGTGATGATGGGGTTTGGACCCCATTGCCACACTGTTCAAAATGTGCTTCAGCTATGGACCCCACACTTACATTTTGGTCACTGTGATGATGGGGGTTTGGACCCCATTGCCACACTGTTCAAAATGTGCTTCAGCTATGGACCCCACACTTACATTTTGGTCACTGTGATGATGGGAGTTTGGACCCCATTGCCACAATGTTCAAAATGTGCTTCAGCTATGGACCCCACACTTACATTTTGGTCACTGTGATGATGGGGCGTTAGACCCCATTGCCACAATGTTCAAAATGTGCTTCAGCTATGGACCCCACACTTACATTTTGGTCACTGTGGTGATGGGGCGTTAGACCCCATTGCCACAATGTTCAAAATGTGCTTCAGCTATGGACCCCACACTTACATTTTGGTCACTGTGGTGATGGGGGTTAGACCCCATTGCCACAATGTTCAAAATGTGCTTCAGCTATGGACCCCACACTTACCTTTTGGTCACTGTGATGATGGGGGTTTGGACCCCATTGCCACAATGGTCATGGCCTGCTTGCATTGTGGGGGCCACACACATATATGTGTGGCACATGTGATAGGGGGTCACATTGTATGTTCAAAGTCATGTTCAGTGTTGTAGGCATTTGACACAGTCTACACACGCTTGTCATGGTGTTGGGGGGATGTCTTTTTCTTGCATTCCCTAGGTTGTGGTGTGCTGGTTGTGTCATGCATTGTCCATCCTATGAGTGGGGGTGGTGTTGGTGGTAGGCATCCAGCCCCCATGGGTAGAAGTGGTAGTAGTGACAGGCATCCAGCCCCCTGGGTAAGGGTGGTAGTAGTGGTAGGCATCCAGCCCCCTTGGTGAGGGTGGTAGTGGTGGTAGGCATCTGGCACCCCCTGGCTAAGGGTGGTAGTAGTGGTAGGCATCCAGCCCCCCTGGGTAAGGGTGGTAGTGGTGGTAGGCATCTGGCACCCCCTGGTTAAGGGTGGTAGTAGTGGTAGGCATCCAGCCCCCTGGGTAAGGGTGGTAGTAGTGGTAGGCATCTGGCACCCCTGGGTAAGGGTGGTAGTAGTGGTAGGCATCTGGCACCCCCTGCGTAAGGGTGGTAGTAGTGGTAGGCATCCAGCCCCCTGGGTAAGGGTGGTAGTAGTGGTAGGCATCCAGCCCCCTGGCTAAGGGTGGTAGTAGTGGTAGGCATCTGGCACCCCCATGGCTAAGGGTGGTAGTGGTGGTGGGCATCTGGCACCCCCTGGCTAAGGGTGGTAGTAGTGGTAGGCATCTGGCACCCGCTGGGTAAGGGTGGTAGTAGTGGTAGGCATCTGGCACCCCCTGGGTAAGGGTGGTATTAGTGGTAGGCATCCAGCCCCCCTGGCTAAGGGTGGTAGTAGTGGTAGGCATCCAGCCCCCCCTGGCTAAGGGTGGTAGTAGTGGTAGGCATCTGGCACCCCCATGGCTAAGGGTGGTAGTGGTGGTGGGCATCTGGCACCCCCCTGGCTAAGGGTGGTATTAGTGGTAGGCATCCGGCCCCCCTGGGTAGGGGTGGTGGTGCGCATTCAGCCCATGTGTGCATATGTGGCATTGGTGATGGGCATCCCGCCCCTATGGTGCTGCTGTTGCTGGTGTGAGTAAATTCTGCATCCCTCTGTGTGTGTGTCGTGTACGTGTTGTATGTGTTTTGTGGTTGGTGTCTGACTTACCTTCTGCGCCGTACGCGTCCGTGCCTGTTCCGGTAGTAAATGTAGAATATTGGTATGATCGGGACGAAGGGATTCATGGTTGGTTCGTGTCATTCGTCTTTCTCGTTGCTTCGCGTCGTCCTCGTCGCTTCGTGTCGTCCTCGTCGCTGGCGTGTTCGCCTCGTAGCCGTGGATCGTGTTCTGGCGCGAATCGGAGCTTATGTGCGCCTCTCCCGGATGCTTTGACGTGCCGTGCGTAGCGACGGGTTCGGCGCGTACGGAAAGCGCATCGTACTTGTTCGGCCGGACGGAGCTGCATTTTCCCTTCCGTGCGACTCGATTCAGCGTTTCCGGAAATGCCTCGGTCGGAGAACAGGACCTGGATTGGGTGAGTACGACTCGGCCGGATTCTGTGCTGTTGTGCGCATCGTACTTACTCGTTCGGTATGCTGTACGGATCGGTCGGGAAACAGGCATTCGCATGGCTTTTTTCCCGACCGAATGGTATTGGGTGCGCCTCCGACCGAGATCGGAATCGGCCCCAAAGTGTTTTCAATAGAAGAGTTTTTTCGAAATTATAACGGAACCAAATTAGTGCACAGTAAACATCTTTTATTCATGCAGTTATATATTTTATTGCAGCCCTCATAAACATTTCTGTTTAGCTAATGAAGTATTGGAAAGATAAAAAGTAGACTTCGTGTAGCTTGATTTATAAAAAAAGCAGCTGTTTCCAGTGAAAATGTTGGACCGTGCAGCCTGCTGTCAAGGGTTGAGAGGCTGCCAAGTCTCTCTCTCCAGAAGGAAGGCTGGATGAATGAGCCAAGTCTGTGTAAGGAGTGTAAAAACTGCTTGTTTGCATCTGATATTAAAAGTGTCTGGTTTGAGTGAGCTCGCTACAGACCAACAAGGAGATCTTTGCTGGGTATTCACAGATTTTGGAGTTTTTGGAATGTGGCGAGGAGTAGGGGGGTGAGGGTAAGTTATTTTGCAGTCTGGGTTTTAATTCGCATGTTTTCAAACATGATGCATGTACATGAACGATGATGGAAAATATCACTTGTTTTCTATTTCCATTCAACCAGCGTTCCCCAGAAATCTATTAATTGACTCAACGTAAAAAGTGAAAGACATGAAGATAGAAAAAAAGACAGGAAACAGGATAATGAACAAGCAAAGGCTCTCAGAGGAAGCTGTATCAGATACAAAACCTTCCCAAAACATAATCAAGATAATATCGAGGGACAAAAAACAGCCAGGCTTAAATATACAAACATGATAGTAATCAGTGCTGTTCTGCACATCACAGTAATTACATTGTGCTACAAATGTCCGTACAAATGTCACAAAAAGTGGATCTGCTAACTACTTATCTAATCACAGGTGCAAGCATAGCACTTGCAAACTGAAACTGCAAAGTTGACAAAATCACCTTGGGAGCAAAGCAACCGCAAAATAACTGGACAGGCAGCCACATCCTCGTGAAGCAGATATTATTGTATCATTGCAGTGAAAGGCAGTAGGAGGAACAGGCTTTCAATACTACACCAGCAATACCGAAGCAAAGTGGAATGGAGCCTTTCCAGGGAATCAAGTTCATTATAGAGATGAACATCGACTCAATATCTGAATAGACTTGTATGATTGACCCTAACAGAGAAAACATATGAGAAATTGAAACCCAGCCAGAGAGATGTCTTGATTAATGTCTCGAAGATGCAAAGATTCAGCAACGTTAGTTAATGCCTGCCAACTCTGTTCATTTTTTTCGCTGTTTGTCAGATGTAGCAGTCACAGACACATGGCAGTGAACTTAAAAAATGTCAGGTGATGCTCTTTTGATCATACAAATAAATTAAGGTAATGACCACTATAAATGCCTGCTATAAACTGCAATGCCAAAGCTATAACTCAGGCAAAATTACGAAGTGAGAATGATTTTTAACTGGAGTCCCGCGAATCTCCATTAAGCTTAATACAAGTGAAATCTCATACTTGCAAAGTCAAGTGAAGTTGTTGCTGTTCGCAGTTCCTAGAAAAAAAGACTACAATCCTCAGCTTAACCGAGGTATAGGGGCCGATTACAATGTCGGTGGGACTGACACCGTTGTGCCGTCGGTGTTGGTCCCACCGACATCTATAACCATGGTCAGACAGCCGCATTGCCCCATTGACCAACCAACAGCTTCCGACAGGCTCCAGGAGCCCGTTGGGCGGGTGGTCGGTGCAATCACATCCTCCACAATGGAGGTGGTGCCTTCTCAGGCACCGTCGTGGGGATTACAATTCACCTTTCCGCCAGCCATTTCAGGTTGGTTTTTCTGACATGAAAAAGCTGGTGGAAAGACTTTTTTGGGGGCCCTAGCAGGGCTTCTGTCCCTTTGGTCCTCTTCATAGGGCCCGGGGGGGGGGCACCTGTGGTGCCCCCTAAAGATCCCTGCATCATGTGGCAGGCACCACATGGTGCCTGCCACAGGGTGCAAAGATGTTTACAAACATGCCTTTTGTCATTGGGGCTTGTGCTGCGGCTTGTGCTGCGGCCCTTTTCGGAGCTGCAGCACAAGCCTCAATGCAAAGAGGCATATTTCCGACCGCCTCCACGGTGGTCGGATCGTAATTTGGCGGGTGGGACTGCAGACTACCTGCCGGACCCGTTCCTGCAACGACCACCATCGTAATCAGCCCCATTGTTTGAATTTTCCGACCCCATATACTGCAGCTGAATATACCACTAATCATGGACAGTATGTTAGACTACCTGGAATTGTGTTTTCTCACAGTCACCCAGAGATTTCCTAACTCTGGGATGTGTCAGGTAAACACAATAGCCATTGATCACTTAAAACTTGTATGCCCGGGGCGTGGCCAAGCCGAGCAGCGAGATGGCCGCTTAAATCTGCGGCTCTGCCGGCCGAGTCCATAATCCGGCATTTATCCTGCACAAATCTGCCAAAAATCCTGTCAGCAGCGATCGCCCTGAATCGGCGGCGCGTGCTACCTTTGTGGAGGTGTTTGCTGGAAGGGAGAGCGGAGCGGACACCGAGAAATCCGATCAACGCCAGGCGGGCCTGCAGCGGAGCTGCCGCGAGGGAGGCCCGGCTGCACTGAGGCGGAGCACGACGTGCAGCGAAGGAAGACGCCTGTGTATGCAGCGACTCCGGTGCCACCCGGAGACCAAACTGCGGCTGCCTTGGACATGCGGTGGTGTGGAGGGAGCCACGAAACAATTGCGGTTGTGGACACATGCTGACCGCCGGTGGAATGTGCGGGTAGGTAAGGCGCTTGAGTGGCGGGAGACGCGAAGAAGGGAACGACTGTGCCTGCGTTTGCGCTGGGCCCGGACCGTGCTGTGTGCCACTGAAGAAATAGGCGGCGGCGGTAAATAGACGTGCCGGCTGATCAAATAGGTCTGGATCACGTAGGGCGGAAAGCGGACACATGATGGTGCGGACTCCCAAGGGGTGAACAGTGACGAAGCACGGACGTACAGTGCTGTAGACAGAAGCTCTGCCTGGGTGCCGGTGAGGGCTGACCATGTTGGCTGTGAGACTGCGAGATGCTTCCTAAACGAGGGGCAGGCACTGTTGGTAGGTGGACAGTGTGAAGCTTCCAGACTGCACTTCTCTGCGCTGGCTGTGATACCGGCGAGTTGCGGAGCTAGGAGGAGGGGCCCACGGAGGATACGAGGTCGGGGCTGATCCCTCTCACCGAAAATCTGCTTCCATTCCGTTTGCCATAGCTAGCCAGGCAGAGAGCCCAGAAACATCACAAAATGGGCAAAACGGATAACAAACAGTCAAAACTACCATTTGAGAAGCGGAGCACCAGGCAGGTGGATGGTGACCCAGCGACGCAGACACTGGTTCCAGAGACCCAACTGGAGCAAGATCCAGAGGACGATATCAGAACTATGTTTAGGGAACTGAAGGGCTGCTTAAAAGATATTGATACCAAAATTGACTCCCTTGCGGCGCGGATGGACCAAGTCTCGAACAGGGTGGATAAACATGACTCGCGACTGACTGAACTAGAAACGCGAGTCTTGGATGGAGATGATCGCACCACGGAAACGCATGAACATCTTCTGCGCATGGATAAGGTGCTGGAAGTAATAAAAGCGTGAAACGAGGATTTGGAAGTGCGATCGAGAAGAAACAACATACGCATTATTGGGGTACCCGAATCCACAGCAATAACCAACATGGAAAAATATGTGGAGGCACTCTTTCTGGACCTGTTCGGTACAGACCTGTCCGCCATGTTCTTGGTGGAGCGGGCTCATCGCACGCTTGGGCCGAGGCCGCCACCTGGTGCTACGCCACGACCCATACTGGCCAGGCTGCTTAACTATAGGGACAGGGACACGGTCCTCCGCCTAGCGAGGGAGAGAGGGTCATTGCAGTATCAGAACAATGCCATTTCGCTATATCCCGACTTTACTCAGGCTGTGCAGAATGCAAGAAGGGAGTTCCTTCCGGCCAAGCGGCTGCTACAACAAGCCGGACTAAAATATGCAATGTTATATCCAGCCAAGCTCAGAGTTCACACTAATGGGAAGCCCACGTTCTTTGTGGAAGCTGGTGCGGCACTGAAATTCGCTAAGCAGCAGGCGCGGCACAGTCGGGACAAAGCACAGGAAAAAGTCAGCTCAGCGCAAAGCCAGATGAGTGATAATGACTAAGAGGGCGAAAGGACTTACACGCTCTGTCACGCTGCTGTTGAGGACTCCCGTAATAGAACATATCCTTTACTGGTTTTTGGGCATGCGTTATTATAAAAATATACGTTTGGTATGGTAGACGGACTAGCTCGGCCACTCCGTTCCATCTGTGATGGAGGAGTTCGCCGGCAACCTCACTCCCCCCTGGGATAATTCCTCATTGTTAAAAATGTTTGGGGTAGTAAGTTTCAAAGGGCGGGACACACGACATCTCAACCTGATTGGGGGTTGGAGTGGGTGGAGGGAGGGAGGGTTTCGTTTTTTGTTGTTTGTTGTACATTGCATAGCAATAAATGCTTAGATACAGACACGTTGGGATGGAGACAATCAGGTACACACCAGGACAGGGAACACACAACGGGGGAAACACTGGTACAGCACGAAGTAGGTCCAGACCCCTGGGCACATCACTATCTTTCACGGATCACAACACACAAGCCCTAGCCTGCAGTCCTTGATATGTTTGACATGGAATGTTAGGGGATTAAATGACCACAGGAAAATGAGCCTAGTAGAAGCACATCTCACGAGACATTCGGCCGCGATATGCCTATTGCAGGAAACCCACCTAAGTGGTAGATCAGGGGACCGGCTGAAATCGGGTAGATGGAGTGAGGTATACACATCAGGTTACTCAAACTATTCACGAGGGGTGGCCACGCTAATTAAAAAAGGCATTCCCTGGCGTACAATACAAGTGAGGAGTGACACGGAGGGACGTTATGTGCTGGTCCATGGGCTTCTTTTTAATCGTGAGGTCACAGTTGCGAATGTATATGGCCTCAACACTGATGACCCCTCCTTCTTTCAGGAGGTGTGGCTTGCTATTAAAACACTGGGAGATGGATCCGTACTGTGGGGCGGCGATTTCAATACAGTAATATCATTAAGTTTGGATAGGGAGGGAGTGTCTCGTACACACCACCCGCAGGCCGCCGCGACACTGAAACACCTGATGGAGGATAACTGTCTCGTGGATACGTGGAGACACTTTCACCCAGACACCAGGGAAGGCACGTGCATTACACACCAACATAGTGCCTGGTCCCGATTGGATTTCTGGCTTACTATCCTGATCTACATGCATGGGCTATAGATGCGGCTCATAACGCTCGCACGATGTCTGACCATTCCCCAGTCACGCTGACACTGCAGATACCTCAGCCTTTTAGACAGCCTTTCTCGTGGCGCCTACCACAGGGGGCATTGCTTGATTCCGCATTCAGGGAGGAACTGCACTCGCACATACAAGAATATTTTGAGAAAAACACTGGGTCTGTTGATTCGGAGGGGACCCTTTGGGAGACATTTAAGGTGGTGGTGCGAGGGCACTGTATAGCAGGACAAAGTAGGGTACTAAGGGATATAAGAGGGTCCCTAGCACGTTTGGAACAGGAAATGCATGCACTAGAGCAGCAATACTATGCCACACCATCGGCTGCACTTCTGGGGCAAATTAGGGGTAAACTGACCTCCTATCAGGAAGAGGCAGATAGAGAGCTCCGTTTCTTGCATAAACACGCTACAGCGAGAGTGTATGGAGAGGGGGACAGACCGGGCAAAACTCTAGCCAATCTCCTGAGGCCGCCACGAGGGGCTGCATATATTGCGTCACTCCGCGATGTAGCCGATAACATAGTCCATTCCCCACCGGAGATACTGAACGTAATGAGAGATTTTTATACTGACCTATACACGTCCGGAACGGCCCCTTCAGAAGCACTGCTGGAGGACTACTTCGATTCTATAGCCTTAGTGTGGTTCAGCAATAACCACAGGGAATATCTAGATGCCCCATTTACAGTTGAGGAAGTGAAGAGGGTCATTGGTGGTATGCGGGCAGATAAGGCACCCGGGGCGGACGGCCTTACAGCACGATTTTACAAGGAATACTCTGAGGAGTTGGCCCCCCGCCTACTGGCGGTGTATCAGGAGGCATTGCAGGAGGGCATCCTCCCACAATCCATGAAGGAGGCGATCATAATTACCCTTCTTAAACCCGATAAAAATCCACAATGGAGTGACTCGTACCGCCCCCTTTCTTTAATAAACCTGGACGCGAAGATCTTCGCGAAATTACTGGCAAACAGGCTCCAGCCGCTGCTCCCCTTGATAGTCCTACTGGATCAGTCCGGTTTTGTCCCGGGAAGGGCGACTTCACACAATCTCCGAACACTCTTTGGCCTATTACACTACCTAGAGCCTCACATACCCGCCGCGGCCGCGCTGTTAGATGCATCAAAGGCCTTCGACTCGCTGGAGTGGGGATTTCTGTTTCCCTTGCTCCACAGGATTGGCCTGAGCCCTCTCTTCATTAAATATGTGCAGCTACTGTACACCAGACCCACTGCGCGCTTGCGAATTAACGGACTGGTGTCCGAGCCGTTGAACATAACAAGAGGGACTAGACAGGGCTGCCCCTTGTCTCCGTTGCTGTTTGCAATAGCGACGGAGCCACTGGCAGCACGACTGCATCAACATCACGCGCACAGGGGCATTGGGTTCACAACTAGGGCACTTAATGTGTCCATGTATGCGGACGATATTACACTTTACATGATCCAGCCTAAAGAGAATTTGGCGCCTCTGACGAGGGAGGTAGTGAGATTTGGAGGGCTGTCGGGGGTAAACATAAACTGGGGCAAGTCGGTGGTTCTTCCGCTAACACGCAGCACTCAGCCATTTGCCACAGAGTATCCCCTAGTCTGGGCCTCTGGCCCGACTCGGTATCTGGGGGTCTGGATAAGCGCAGATATGCAGGAACTGTGGAAAGAGAATTATGGGAGGGTGGTGACATGGATTGAAGACAGGGTAAGACGGTGTAGGACTCTCCCCCTTTCCCTGGCGGGCAGGATTGCGATAGCGAAAATGGTGATCTTACCCAAATTACTATATCTATTTGTAAATATGCCTCTGCCTCTCCCGGTTCAATTTTTGAAGAAACTCCTATCTCTCATGGTTGATTTGGTGTGGGCAGGGGGACAGCCACGGATCGCATGGGAAGTTTTGACGCTGCCGCAGAGTCAGGGGGGTATGGCAGCCCTGGACCTGGCCTTATATGCATTCAGCGCTCAGGCGCAATATCTCCATTTCTGGGTACATCCCACGCCTTATCAACCACACGTATCTATAGAGATAGACAGAGTGGCCCCATTGCCGGTGTCAACAGCACTGTACCAACCATTTAAGAGACCTCGGGGAGCGATAGACACGGTACAGGTGCTGAGATGGGCCTGGGAGGGTCTACGTAAACGAGCACACCTTGAAGTGCTATATGCACCCTCAATGCCTATCCTTAATAATCCCATGTTCCCTACACTAATGGACCGTAGGGCGAGAGAGAGCGCAGATACACATGGCCTCCGGCTGGGCGGAGATCTCTACCCAAATGATGATTATTTAACTATACAGCAGATGTGTAGCCCGGAAGAGCCCACGGCGCTAGATATGCTATTTTATTATCAACTGAGAGCGCCATGCAAACGTAACTTTCCTACATTTCCGGCGCCGCCTCCACCCTTGGTCGCGCTGGAAAATATACTGGTGGTAGAATCAGGACGTAAGCTGATCACACGCATCTACAGACACACGCAGAACACCGCACCGATAGTAGTTCCAACGTTGAGGGTAGCTTGGGAGGAGGAGCTGGGTGCCCCCCTTACGGACACACAATGGCAGCTAAGCTGTAGGCAACTGGAAAAATTGTCGCCCAACTACCGCCTTAGACTGATCCATTTTAAGTTTTTGCATCGTTTGTACAGGACCCCCGTACATTTACACAGAATAGGCCTACGGGCGGATGACTGCTGCTGGAAGTGTGGCGTTCCTAGGGCGACTTTCCTCCACCTGGTATGGCACTGCAGGCATATAGCTAACTACTGGCTGGAGGTGCACCAACACATAAAGCAGATCACGGGGTTGGATCTCCCTTGCACACCACAGACGTCCCTGCTTGGGATCCTGGACATGATAGCCCCTAAGGTGCGCAGGCTGCCCGCAATACTGCTGTTGCTAACAAAGCGACAATTGGCGCTACATTGGGGGGTGGCTAGAACACCGAGGTCCGACGACTGGATAAGGGATGCTACATACTGTAAGCTGCAACTGACAACTTACTGGGAGCTGCAGCCGGCTGGTTCAAGACTAAAAGACATCTGGGAACCCTTTACGAGGTGGCTGGGTTCTCGGGTGGGGGAGGATTAAGAGAACGTGGGAGGGATTGATACTGGTTCATAGATTATAGCAGTGGCGAGAACGACCCTGGGGTGTGTGGTGGATCCCCGGAGCAACACTAAGGGGCCAATTCCGATCTCGGCCGGTAGCGCACCGAATCGGATTCGGCTTAACCGGATCCGATTCGAAGCCCTCTTTTCCGACCGATTCGAACGCGCGTCCGGCCGAGCGAGTACGATGCGAGCGCATGCGAAATCGCCGTCCGATTCGTTCACGGGTCCGAACCGCACCGACCAACTCGCTCGGACTCGACTCGCACCGCGCGATGGAGACGTTCCCCGGCCAGGCAAGTACGATGCGCGCCTTGAGCAGTCCGACCGACCCGCACCGTCCGGCTCGAAACAGCTGTCGGAGCCAGACTTTGGGGGTCCGTGTCAGACCCCCCTGTACGCGTAGCCACGCGAGTCGCACACAGGGGGGACCCATGGGTCCCCCCTACCTGTGCGTGTGTGGCGCGAACCGCATCGACGCGAACCCGCTGTAGGGGGCGTCCTTGTTCGCCTCGCACCCATTGAGTCAATGGGAGCCCGCGTACGCGTTGTACGACCGGCTCCCATTAACTTCAATGGGAGTCCGACCGAATCGAGTCCGATAGCATGCGTGCGCATCGTACTCGTTCGGTCGGACTGCTAGAGTCCGATTCGGTCGGAAATCTCTCCGGGTCCGGCTCGGTCGGGGAGATTTCCGGCCTGAATCGGAATCGGCCCCTTAGTGTGCTAGGCTGCATCGAGTCTTACGCACATGGACTGACCAGGGATGTCGAAATGTGTCTGGAGCATACATGCAAAGAATTGTGTCTTACCTGACTGTACCATATGGGCACTGGCAATGTCTGTTTGTGTTTGTTGATGTTATGAAAATGCAAATAAAAAAAATTTAAAATTAAAAAAAAAGAATAAAAGCATGCAGTGTAGCAAAGATTAGAAAAAGAAAAAAAAAAAACTTGTATGCCCAGTACAAATCCGCAGTCAGGGTTAAGCTGCTAAACATTGAAAAAGCTTCCACCTCCACACATACAAATCACACTTCAACAAGTTTTTTATGTCAAGCTGCAATATAGTAATATCCTCTTGTTTGGCCTCCCGAAATATCCATTTACCTACTAGTACAAAGGCATAACCTTTCTCACCCGCATGCCTCCAGCCCAATACTGTTTTAATTGAAAAGCCTACACTTTAAATACCAAGCTCTCCATTGATTCCTAACTCGGGTATTAAGGACAGTCCATGTAAGGACTCCATTCCACACCTCTCAGACTCTGAGATATTATCCAAGACATACGACACTGGGCTCTAGATTCAAGTGCACACAGTTAATAAAGTAGCTCGATTTTTTGTCTTGGCTTAAAGTCTTCAACTTAGTGGCACACTACACTGGAATTCCCCCCGTAAGTAATGCATCCTTACCACACCTCTCCCAAAATTAAAAACTGCCTCGGAGCCAAATTCATTCTGCTTCACATCTAATGTAACAATGTCAACTTCAAATATCCCTATAATCTCACCTACTCTTTGAAAGGGTCATGTTTATAGACGTATACAATCAGTAACATGTAGTATGACATCTAATTCATCACGTATCATTGCATAATATGTTTTATTTAGGTATGCAAAAATAATTTTCCAGGGTAAAATACAATTTTGGATTCACAAAATCAGGTTTGGTGGAATATTACACTTTAAATGCCACTTACGAAAAAGGGAATATCACCAGTATTGTGGAATCCCTGCAATCACAAATTTAGGATGTCCCTGCAAACGTAGGAGAACAGTTCTAAAAGTGTAGTGAATGACAACTGCCAGTTGATTTCCACCTTGGAAACACACATGAATGTACTCATGCCCACATTTAATGGGCGTCTATGCAAAAGGATTTCCCAGAGTGATAACAAAATGTTAGTTTTCTCTTGTAAAAAGAATGGAAACTATTCCGTTATGTTATTCGGAATACGTGGCTTAGTAAACTCTTTATTTGATGCATTAAGGAGCATTTTTGTCTGTATTAGCATGTTGCTTTCCTTTGCTAACAATTTACCCTTATTGTAATTAGAATGTCCAGGTTTTGTCCACCTTTCCTGGACAAGAAAGCTGATGAAAGAAAGCATGTGCTTAGAATGTAAGCCATTCATCATCCTCTCACATCTCTCAAAAATATTTGATTAAAATAATTTGTGATTTCACAATTCCATTTTTCAAATTACTTTTTACCTCATTCAACCATTAGATTTTTGGTTTCATTGAAATCTACTGAGCCAGACAGAAATAATCTTGAGTTGGTCATCCAGTTTTTGTGAATACCACCCCAATGTGTTTTGCTGAAGGTAAAGCAGTTTTTTCCCACATTGGATTAACAAAAGGTGAACGAAGTTTGAGATGCCCTATAACCTTTTCCTGCAAATACAAATCTTGGCAAAACTCATCAGGCATGAAGGAATGCGGCTGAACCAAACAGTTAGAATGCTTTTTTTCAAATGGTGTATAAATTATTAAAACATTGGAATGTTGAGCATTCCATTGAAGACAACGAAGTGGATCAGGGCCAATGATGGCTGATACTGGCTTCCTCATGAACATTTCCAAATTTTGCCTTTCTGTTTCTCTCTTCTCAATGTCGAACATTCTACCTCCACTGGGTGGAATGTTCTAATAGAACTAGATTCCTTGTGCCTCAGGGTAAAAAGATTGTTAAAGGCCATCTTCCTTGTTATATGTCTTCACCAGTACCTCCGGTCTACAACCTTGGCTTAGGATCCTTTAACAACACGTGCAGTACTCTGCAGCGGGCACAAGATCTATTTTAAGGTAGGCAAAAAAGAACATCAAGAAATAGTATTGTGTGAGAGCACATATGTAGTGAATGTTTTCAAATGTTCATCTGACATGCTGTCTACTGAAAGCCCAAAAGGTAAATTGAAGAAGAGCATTTCTTTGCAATAAAAATCAAGGACTTTTCACACCCAGTTCCAAACTACTTTAATTATAAACAAAGAGGTGGAAGTGACTCATTGCAAGTTGTGGGCTTATGCCCAAGTGAAAGTGAATATACTAGAAAGAGGTAGTTGGCGACTACTGAATTTAAGGCACTTAAATCACATCTCATATTGCTGCAGCTGCAATGGAATAATTTGGGTGCAGAGGTGCATGTTTGTTGGAACAATGATTTCCTTTTCCCACTTGAGGAATATAGGAAAATAATTATTTGACAAGGATCTAGGTGCTGTTATAAAAAATATATATATTATTTTTTTTACCAACTGGGTAGCTTAAATGTGATGATGAATAAATGAAAGAACTTTAACATGGAGATTTCAAACCTCACATGCTATTTCTGTGATGTTTTGTAACACGGAAAGAGTATGACTACCTAGACTATAATGATGGAAATGGTAGTAGGACTGCTGTCCATGATTAAATTCTTGGGATCAAACATGATGGGCTAGAGAACCTTTTGCTCTTATATTTATGGGATCAATATAGTTTTTTCAATAAAATACTTGGAGCAATTCTTGGCATGGAGTGTCACGCCTAAACACAGTTAAAACTGAGTTATTGTTCTGGTTCAAATGGGCTAAGACACTCCAATTTGTCAGTTATGGATAGCATGGTTAACAATGCACACAACGAATGCCATAACTCACTCCACCCACCATGGTTTCTGTTGATAGTCTGTTACTTTTTCTGTGCCATTGGCAAAGTGTTTTATTGAGAATGGCAGGCACCACAATGTCCAGTAAGAGCTGACAAGTCTGTGGATCCAATAAACCACCCAAAAGTACTGTCCTCTGTGCATGTAAGATTGAATTGAGGCAGAGGAAGGCATAGACTCAATCATAATAGACTAAATTGAAGATTTTGGAGAGTGGACCTGTAAGCAGGCTAGGACACAACACTTTCAAAAGTCAGAGAAGTGCTTCTAGGTCATTCTAAACAGAGTCAGAATCAAATCCCATTTCCTGGCAACATTATGTTGCAGTATTAAGATTTTGGTGGTTGGTACTTTGTTTTTATCATCCTTCATGTCTGTATTGTTTACTCTCCCATCATGTTAGGGTTTAGTCTTACTTCCCTCATGGGGGTTATTGTTCTACTTTTATTTACTCTTAAGCAGGCTGAATACGCTTTTCCTGTGTTTCGGGCAAATTCCTGGTTGCTCTGGTACTTGCTAATGCCATTTTACTGCAAAAATAGGTAACACTTCAGAGATATATGGGGCAGTATTTATCTTGCATTTTGTGGCTTATATACCTACAATATGTATATGTTTTATTAGAGTCACTGCCTTGCTGGTTCCTCCAAACACCTTTGTTCCCCTCCTGCTAAGACTTCCTTTGTTGGGTAGAGAGGTTGCCTGAGACCATATGTGTATCCAAAGTCCAGCCACCTGTCTTTGTCTGTTATCTTATTCCTACACCCTCCTTTCTGCATGAATATAGATCCAGGAATGCCTCCCTTATACCCTTGTCTTGTGGTAGTGTTGACGTTTGGGAAGTGCATCTCACTTGATTCATGTCAGTAAGGGTTTGCAAACCCATACATTTCTTTTTGGTTTTTAAGAATGGGGCCAACTCCACATGGCTGCCTGAAGGATATCTGTGACAGGGAATGTCCGCCCATGTTGATTTGGGCAGAGGGCCTGGCTAAAGGTCAACCACATCTGCACACATCCAAAGACAGTGCACATTGGGGGATGGCCACCAGTAGAAGATTGAGTGCAGAGAGTGGCCAAAAGCCACCAGATTTTGGTGACGGGGTTCAAGGACTTAACCCCAGAATTTATGAACCTGCAGAAAGGCTCTGATGTTCATGAACCCTACTTCAGGGTCTGCAAACCCCTTGAAAAGGACAACTTGACCCTTGTTAAACCCCAAGTTTGGTTTGAGAACCAGATAATGGAATTGCAAACACCAGGGTGGTCAAACAAGGGCTTAGAGGTGTGTGAGAGTTTGCAAACCCACATTATAGTTCTCAATTCCTTAACTTCTTTTTAAAACAAAGAGGTCAGCCTCACTTGTCAGCTAGAGGACCATGCTCAGCAGGGATTGGCCAGCCATCCACATGCTAAGCAGGAATTGTCCAGGCATGCCAGATTGGGCACAGTGCCCAGCCGAAACCAGGCCCTGCAGCAAACACCCTCTGCTCAAGGTCTGAAGCACACCAAATGGAATGCGTATGACCTCAAAATATGCATATGAATAAGCAGCAACACCAATCAACACAACATAGTTCAGGAACAAGATATGTTCAAAACAATAAATAATGATTCATTTATAGTCATCTCTTTGAGAGTGCTAATGGTAATGTGATATGTAATCCCATCTTTCAGCTTACTTACAATATTTGAACACAGATGTCTGCAATTAAATAAAGATAGTATCACTACACATTTACTTCTTACTTTATCTACTTATGTACTTATTATTGCAAACCCTAATTAAAAAAAAGCACTCTGACTGTAGATGGGAGAGATCTTTGAAGCTGTCCTCCATAAGCAGCAGATAGCAGTGGTCACTGATGAGATTTTATGTGTTTAAGTTTTATTTACCTTTTATGTATAGATTGCTAATAAAACAATGCATGATCTGGGAGAGTGAAATTATTCATCTCTGTGGATAATGCATGTACTGAATAACTTTAGATTTAATGCACTTTCCACTTGCTTTGCCACATTATTTGCAGGTTTCAACAAAAATATGGTTTCTAGCTCAAATGGATCAAAATATTACTGGCAGAGAATGTGCCACATAATTTGTCTCTTCTTGTTGCATTACTTGGATAATCCTGATACAAAATGTAGTCCTCCAGTGATGTGTAGTTCTAGTGGCGCTGACAATGGTACATTTCTGCAGAGTTTTTAGCTGGCTGTCAATGATGGAACCCATGTTTCACAGGGCATGTGAAATATTTTCCATATTTCATGCATCCCTGTGAGATATGGGTATTACAATACTGCATTCTGTACCATAACCAATATATTTTATTACACAGTGGCGGTCATTGATGTGTAGTTATGGTTCAGCTGTACTTTCCACTGAAAAAATATAATTTGATTTGCCTATAACTTTTGCCCCCGTGGGTGGATTTGTATGAAGTTTTCCAATTTAATAACTAAGTCCGCTAAGTTTCAGAATACTAAGTTGTTTGAAGATGTGTCTATATGTTAATCAGATATGAAAAGTGCATAATTTCCAATTCTAACTCCACTGGAAATTTTACTGAAAGATAGAGCAAAAACCGCAGAATGGATTCACACCAAAATTGGCATGAAAGTAGAATCTTAGCCACAAAATCTGCTGTTTGTGATTTGATGTTATCCCTTGGGTAATCTTTGAGATATTTGCATGTACAAATGGTGCTTGGCAGGTTTTAAGGTTTAGCACTGTCTCTTAAAATTGAGAGCTGTCACAATCACTTTAAAACGTTTTTTTATATAATGTTATTGACTGCAACAGGGCTAAAAAATGTATTCATTGGCCATCTTGAAACTTGCAAGTAAGTCCTGACTCACAGCTTTAGTGCTGTGAAAACTTCCACAGCCATTGGGGCACAATTTCCGAGATGACATACACCGGGCCAGGGATGAGGGGCACCTAGTCACTTGGAAAATATGAGGAACTGCTGCGAAATAGGTGCTGTCTTTTGGCATGTGATTCTTAAGTTAGAGCTCACCAACAGCCATACTTAGTGCTGTATCAACGATCATTTTTCCCTGACACACGTGTAGGAGCTTACTCACAAGTTTCATGTGGTGCAAAAAAAGCACAAGCAAAGCCAAATACTAAAATGTGTGTCTAGCTTCGCTTGGAATACAGGTATGGTGCAGGGCCTAAAAACAGGTCAGGTCCTGTGTTCATCCTCCACTACACAGCGCCCATGCATGTTATGTGCATGGTCTTGCCACAGGTCAGGTCCCACCCCTAACTCTCCACTGGGCAAGACCGAAGGCCATGTGGGATGAGGATTGTGCAGCAAAGGAGGGTGGGGCACAGGGCTAGGCTGCAGACCAGGCCCTCACCCAACCCTTTTGCACATGGCCAAAGGCAATGTGCAGTAGAGCATGGGCAGCCACCGTGCATTGGGTGCATAGCCTGGGCCCAGGCTCTTCCATCCAGGGCCAAATGCCAGGGTAGTAGGGGCTGAAATTTAGGTACATCACAACAAAACATATGAAATTCATTCTTCATTCAGGCACCCAAAAACAGTTAACAGAAGAACATCATCACGGATGCTGTGAGCTATATCATAGATAGATAGATAGATAGATAGATAGATAGAGAGAGAGAGAGAGAGAGAGAGAGCGAGAGAGAGAGAGAGATAGATAGATAGATGACATCAATGCCCAGCATCTCCTACACAACTAACAGTCTAGATTTAGATCACGCTGCAACATAGAGACAGCTACACTATATTTTGCAGACAATGACCTCTTGACCACAGATAAAGGTGACCCCTACCATCTGATATTGCTGGACCTCTCAGTGTCCTTCAACACAGTTGACCCTCACATGCTCCCTAGAAAATCGAATGGATTAATCAGCACTGTCTTTTGGATTCACCGGCACTGTCCTTTACTGGTTCTCCTCCTACCTTTCTACCTGACAACTCTTTATTCACATGGGCACATCCAGGACCCAAAATATCCCCATCATCTGCTGAGTCTCCCAGGGTCACATATTATCTCCTGTCATCTTAGTGCTCTACTCACAGAAAACAATATTAAGATTCACCAATATGCTGATGATACATAACTCTACTTGAAAGTCTTTTCTCCTTCCGACATCCAATGCCTTAAACATTGCCTTCATATCATTCAGACCTGGATGTCCATGACCTATCAGAAGCTCAAGCCAATCAAGACAGAATTCCTCTTTTTTGCCAAGAACAGCAAATAAGAAACTATACAAACCTGGTTGAATGACATGAACCTTAATGACTTTGAACCCCAGCTTTCACCGAATGCCTTCTTGCTAGCATTCAATCCCGACACTGACCGCACCCTTTAGTAGCACATTGTCAAAAAAACTCAGAAATGGGCAGATACTAACTGTCTCTTTTAAGGAAAGTAAACACATTGCTTCCAGAAAAAGACTTCAAAATTGCTGTTTAAGGCCTCATGCTCCATGGCCTCTCTAACTCCACCCTTGCACCACTTGAGGGCATTCTACAGACTGCAGCATGTCTCATCAGTGGTATAAGAACTGGGTTACTGTTTGAGGGGGTTGAAATCCTTCTCAAGCAGCAACCACAATTCTGAAGTAGCCATCGAGCATTAAATTAACCTGTGCTCATCCCTCGGGTAGCTTGGCACAGAGCAGTAAGGCTTAACTCAGAGGCAATGTGTAAAGTCTTTGTGCAACACTTTAAACAATAACACCATGAAAACACTCTCCAAAAAGAGCTGTGGTGTAGTCTGGTCTTGTGTGTGACGGCGTGGATGACATATTGTAGTTCTAGATTGTTGGTTGAGCTGGAATGTTGTGGTTAAGACAGGAGAGTGCCGTTGGGATTGGCGGCCTGTTCCTGGGCTCTGTCTTGGTATGATTCATGTTATATGCCTATCTTGGTTATAGTGAATAAAGAGGCATTTATTTTTAAGTCAGCTGTCTCCATGTGCCTCTACTTCACATTGACGACGAGGAAAACACAAGGAATCAGATGAAGATATTACAAGAGTAACGGTGGCTACCAACAGGATATCCAGAGCCCAGGAGACCATTTTCACTGCCTGCTTCAATGTGCATCTGACTAGTACAGCGTGGACCTCAGAAGGCGTTTATGAGTTTGTGGTAACTGTATTTGCTTTGGGGATACGAGTTATGTCAGTTTTTATGCTTGGCTCGAGACTGCCTTCAAGTATATTGCCAGCGTGTGGATCGGTACACTTGAGACAGCCTCAATCTCTGTTGGCAGTGTATAAGAATGTGCACTCAAGACAACGCTGCTGTGATCGCGCAAACGCTACACGACGGCTCAAGGCTCATGTGTTTATACTGGGCGACATGATATAATTTAGTGCTGCACTTATTTATTTGAAAAGCAGTGTACTCACGTATGGATTCCAGCAGCGCATTCCTCCTTGCCAGCGTGTTCTTGATTGCTCATTCTGGGGCCACTTCCTCTGGCTTACTGTCTTCTGGTGCTAAAAGCGATTAGCACACTTGATAATCAGCCACCTTCCAATACGGCTGCAAATATAACTTCAAACTCTTTGCCTTAGGCCGACCTTCCAACACAAATTTCACTACATCCATAAGATCCACATCCTTACTGATTGCACCACACCATTACTGTACACTGTCACAAATAACATAATCTTCTACCATTGCTATCATGCATTCTTCAATTTCTTCCTCCTTCCTGGAATCTCCTTGGTCAGTCACAGGTAGTCTTGGCAGACAGTCCGCTTTGTAATTCTTGCCTCCAGGAATATACACCTCTTCAAACAACGAAGTCAAGCAATTTCACAGATAGTCTGGCAAGTCTAGTTTTTTTTATCAAGTACCCATTAAGAATATTCACCAAAGGGCAATGGTCCGTTTGAAGACAGAATGATCTCCTTCACAAGTATGGCTTGAATTTTTCAATACACCATGTGCAAGCCAGCATCTCTTTTTCAATTACAGAATATCGAGTTTCCATGTCAGATAATCTTCTTAATGCAAAACCTATGATAGATTCCGTAACACCATCACTTTGTGAGAGCACCACACCAATTTCATATGCACATGCATCCACCGTAATATAAGTCTTGCGACCAACCACGTACGGTTGTAGAGCAGGTGCAGATACCATGTATTCCTTGATAATATCGAAATTGTGTTGACATATATATGACCAAGTGAATTATGTATTCTTCTTTAATAAGTGTCTAAAGCCCTCTGTCAAATCAGAATAGTTCCTAACAAATTTAGAATAGGACTCACACATCCCCAGGAAAAACCTAAGTTGATCCTTGTCCTAGGGATGCGAAGCCTTAAAAATCGCTTCCACCAAGCCTGGCTTTTGTTTGACCCCATCAGAGGAGAGAATATGACCAAGGCATTCCACCTTCTTGAGCACAAAAACACAGAGGAAACGCAGAAATGCTCTGAAGGTGCAGGTTGATGATTGGGTTCATGTCAAAGACCCTTTACTCTTTAGAAAAGGTTTGTCCAAGTTTAGAGAACCTATTCAGGTAAAAAGAGTCTGTGGGAATTCTGTACAGATCGTAAATGGATAATGGTGGAACTTGTCCCGTGTGGCAAGAGTGAGTAGGAGCATTGAGGAGGATGGTTGTGGGAACTCAGCTTTGAAGGAAACTGGGGAGTCCAAGAGTGTTTCCAATATGAGAAAAACCTTGTTGGATGAGCTGGAATGTTGGGGCTAAGACAGCAGAGTGCCCTTGGGATCGGTGGCCTGTTCCTGGGCTCTGTATTGCTATGATTCACGTTACGTGCCTATCTTGGTTACCGTGAATAAAGAGTCATTTATATTTAAGTCGGCTGTCTCTGTGTGCCTCTGCTTCATGATAACCAAGATAGAACTTGGGTTGCTGTTTGCGGGGGGTGAAATCCTTCTCAAGCAGTAACCACAATTCTGAAGTCACACTCGAACCCTAAATTAACCTGTGCTCAACCCTCGGGTAGCTTGGCGCAGAGCAGTCAGGCTTAACTCAGAGGCAATTTGTAAAGTATTTGTGCAACATTTCAAACAGTAATACAGTGAAAACATTCTCTAAAAGGAGCCCACATCAATTTAGAAAAATAGAGTAAATTTTAATAATTGTAACAAGACCACAACAACAAAAATCCAATTAGTACAACTGGAGTTATGAATTTTTCAAGATTTTAGGGTAAAATATCACAAAGCGCCAACTGAGGCTATCTGGTCGTGTGAGACTAGGAGAAAGTCACAAGTTCAGGCCTACCACGATAGAGCACGAGTCGGGTACAGGGACCAAGTAAGTCCAGCTGAAAAGTTACCTTCTCAGTCCAGCCTCTTGAAACCCGTGGAACTTTGTAAAAGACTTAATACACCAATACGTTCAGATTACTTTTGGAATACTATGGAATAAAACTGGACGAAAAATTGGAACTTACTGTTTGACTTCATTAAATGTTTATGTCCTTTTCGCTGTGCACTCTGGTTTGTGGGACCTGACGAGTCTCCAACTGTTTTCATTGGATTACTTATGCACACGGACGGAGTGCATTCCAGGGAGGAACACTCTACATATTGCCTCGAGCATTTAAAATATTGAAATACAATACTAATTGGAGTGCATTTTACCATTCTTTTTGATGTAAAGCAAGAAAATGCCAACTTTCTAAAAATGTCTACTGTGATGGGTAATGATCCTGTTGAGGTGGTAGGGGCGGGATCGATAAAGTCTATATTAAAAAGTGTACCCCCATACCACGGATGTATATATGGTCAGTTTGTAGACTATATAACTATTCCATACCTCTTGAGTCAACATAGGATAGTTATTTAACTGAAATATTCTCCCTGTGTCCCCTCACACTTCAATACCTCAGATGCTTACTTGACATACATGTATATCAAAACATACTGGCAAATGTGACAAACAAACAACAATATAAATACAAAGGTTCTACAACAGTGAAACTTGTTGCTGTGGATCTTTTTTAGCCAGTCACACAGTGCATTCATCAGACAATTAAAGAAAGAATCACGTAAATGACACTTTTGACCAAAACAAAAAGACTTAGGGCCTGATTAGATCTTGGTGGTATCAGTCCCACCATTGTTTTTCCATCAGAATCACCATCTGCCTAGTAGGCGGTCTGCCTGCTCGATTTAGATGATGGCAGGTCAATGGACGAAAGACCGTTGGAGTGCCGCCGTCTCAGCCAGATTTGTTCACTCGTATTGACTGTGCCATAGCCAAAAGTGGATGTCAGAGCAAGTACAGCCACTTTGACCACTGCAGGGCCAATCACGATGTGCCTTCCCACTGACGCAACTGTGGCAGGGAAACCTCCACACTTGAGTTGGTGGACAGGAATGGATATGAGGCTGAAACTTACCTTATTTCTGTTTCACACTTCCTTTTCCATCATGGAGCCGCTCGTACGAGTCCTGCCTTTGCTGTTGCTACTTGCCCATGAAGCAAATCAACACCATTGTCGCTGGAATCAAAGGTAAGCTTCCATTATAACTTGTTATCTTTTTGAGTTATTGGAGGAAGGATTGTGCATAACCACGGACGAGCTGTTCTGTACCTCAGGCGATATTGTGGTAAGCTGCATTGTGATAATATGAGTTGGTATATCATGTGGGAACACGAATACATGCTAGATTGTGATATTATATGCTGTGTACATTGATGCATATACTGTATGTCTCTGTTTTTTGTTATTGATAAAAAGCAATTAACAAACAAAAAACAAACTTGTTCTCTTATGACTTGTCTGTTTACATTTGATTTGGACTTATGCATGTTCGAATCTCTCTTACAAGCAATAACATACCAATGTGTAATACATATGTGTGTAGTGTTGTTGTTTAAGATATTTAAAAAAACACACCTGCATAATGTTACTGTAATTAAAAATATGGTGTAAGTTGCCTTCAAGATAATGAACACTTACCCAAAAATAGACATCAATCCAAATATCTAAAACTGAGTATACAAGTGTGTTAACTTAATTTTCCTGAAGTATAAAATCATAAACATATGCATTACACATTATTGGGATAATTGAAATGTAATACATTGTAGAAATTGCACTTGACAAGGTGAAACATTTGTTTAAAAAGTAACTGAAAAATCAATGTTAGTTCCAAACTTTAGTCAATTAATATAGTCATCTATTTAACATCTCCTTGTCTAGTTCATTTCTTGTATTTCATAAAATTTTATTTGTGTCATCATTATTTTAAGGTGCAATACATATGTGTTTACTTTCATCACTTATCAAGTACAAATAAACACATCTATATTAACACACAATATTACTAATCCATTTGTTGGTGTTAGAGTCCATCATTATGATGAACGCTTGCACCAAATTTTAAATGTCCATCACATAATTTTTTTACTAGTGTAAGGACTGTACAAATTATACAATTAAGAAAATGTGTCATTTTCTGTCATAATTTAAAGTTAAAATATGTAAACCACATTTTAATCATTAACATTTCCAGGAATCAAAGAATAGTAAATGAAAAATAATATCAGGACAAACCTTGTGAAATTAAAAAAATGTTATTAAGAAGTTAGATACTTCTTTCAAATCAACATTTTTAATTTCCAAACATAAAACAGTAAAACACATAAATATCACAGACATGACATTGGAGTCTTGCCCCAAGCTTGCCTCCTTAACAGACTGCCAAAGGGGAACCTCCTCAGGAAGGGGCATCTAGAGGGTACAGAGCAGACACCTCAAGGATCTTTCTTGGGAGGGGTGGGTTTGGGTTTGACAAGAGTTATGGATAGGTAAGGCATGAATTCAGGAGGAGGAGTATGGGTAGGAAAGGTGGTAGAATATTGGGTTTGGGAGGTAGAGGGAGCTGCAGTGTGTGATGTGCATGTGTCTGTTGGTTTTGCAGTTGCATGTTGGTCTGGTGTATGTTGTGTATGTTTGTGCGTTTGTTTCCTGGCAGGTGTATGTTGTTCGGGTGAGTGTCTGCATTTGTGTGTAGTGGGTGTTGTTTTGCATGTAGGTGTGCTTGTGTGTGAGGGTGTTGGTTTGGATGAGTATGCTGTTGAGGTGGTTGGTGTGATTGTGGTGTCTGTGGGTGTATGTTTTACAGTTGCATGTTGGTCTGGTATATGTTTGGATGTGGGCAGTTACTCAGGTGTTTTGTATTCGGTTGAGTGTGTGTGTTTGTGTTTCATTGGTGTTGCATGTAGGCATGTGTTTGGACGAGACTGCTGCTGAGGTGGTTGGTGTGGTTGTTGTGCTTGTGGGTGTGCTGGTGGTGGTGGGTGTGCTGGTGGTTGTGATACTGGTGGTTGTTGGTCTGGTGGTGGTTGTGGGTGTGCTGGTGGTTGTGGTGTTGGTGGTTTTGGGTGTTCTGGTAGTTGTGGTGGTGCTTGTGGGTGTAGTGGTGGTTGTGGGTGTGGTGATGATTGTGGGTGACCTGGTGGTTGTGGTGTTTGTGGGTGGGGTGGTGGTAATAGTGCTTGTGGGTGTTGTGGTGGTTGTGGTGATTACCGGTGTGATGGTGGTTGTGGATGTGGTGGTGGCTATGGTGCCTGTGGGTGTAGTGTCAATAGTGTCTGTATGTTGTTTTGGTGCTTGCTTGTGTTTCTTTGTGTGTTTGTGTTTATGTGTGTGAGTGTGTGTGGTGCTTATGTGTGTTGGAGTGGGTGCATGCAAAGAAGTGAGTGTGTTTGGGATAGGGGTGGGACTTTGGAATTGGGATGAGGAAGGGAACTGAGTTGGGCCGCAAGGTCGGGCTGGTTGGAAGGCTGCAGTCAGTGAGGAGACTAGTACTGTAAATAATCTCTGCAGGCCAGACATTGAACTATGAATGCCTTCTAGGTATGCTAACATTTGTTGCATTTGGCAAATAAGGTCCTGGGTGGCTTTCAGGAGTACAGTCTGGCGTACAGAGATGCTGCATAAGAGGTCAATAGCCTCCTCATTCAGCTCAGCCAGGGGAACAGGGGCAGGGGGTGAGGTGCCTGTGGTGAAGGAGACCCCAGCCCTTTTCTGGGGGTGGGTTAGGCCAACTTGGGGAGAGGAAGAGGGAGGGTGGTGATGGGTCTCTGGGTGGCAGACCAGGATGCAGGTGGTACAGTTCCTGTAAAGTCTGCCACCACTTAGGTGACTTGGGAAGACTTTGAAGATGATAATGAACTGGTGGCCTCCGTTGCAGTCCCCTCACCCTCTGTGCCACTGTGTATATCGGTGTCTGTGGTCTCAGCACCCAAAACACAGTGGCCAGCTGCTTCCCCACCTTCGTGGCCACTGTCCCATTCTCCTGCTCCTGAAGATGTTGAAAAGACACATACAATAACTTTATTGTATCTGTGTAATTAGAACAGATCGTGAAGTTTTTTCTCAATTTTTTTTCACATTTATCAGAATTCACCTGCTTCAAGTTTTTCAAACTTTTGTTCACTTTTAACATTATCTCCTGAATGTAGGGAACATCTTCAGAAACCATTGGGTCACAGTTTTGTAAATTCCCCATATAGCGCCTATTTTATTTATGATCTTTTCCCATCACCTTTTTAGATTCTCTCCAGGAACTGTTTAACACCAGATTTGTTGTATTGAATGGTGAACTTATGTCACAAAAAATCTTACAAAGTAAAACTACCTTCGTAGACATTGCATGCACATTTGTGAAGGACTAAGACATAGGGGCCGATTCCGATACGGGCAGGAAATCTCTCCGACCGAGCCGGACCCGGAGAGATTTCCGACCGAATCGGACCCTAGCAGTCCGACCAAACGAGTACGATGCGTTCGCATGCTATCGGACTCGATTCGGTCGGACTCCCATTGAAGTCAATGGGAGCCGGTCGTACAACGCGTACGCGGGCTCCCATTGACTCAATGGGTGCGAGGCGAACAAGGGCGCCCCCTATAGCGGGTACGCGTCGAATCAGGTCGCGCCGTACACGCACAGGTAGGGGGGACCCATGGGTCCCCCCTGTGTGCGATTCGCGCGGCTAGACGTACAGGGGGGTCCGACACGGACCCCCAAAGTGCGGCTCCGACTGCTCTTTCGAGCCGGACGGCGCGAGTCGGTCAGACTGCTCGCGGCGCGCATCGTACTTACCCGGCCGGGGAACGTCTCCATTGCGCGGTGTGAGTCGTGTCCGTGCGAGTCGGTCGGAGCGGTTGGGTCCCGCGAACGAGTCGGTCGGCGATTTCACGTACGTTCGCATCGTACTCGCTCGCCCGGACGCACGTCCGACTCGGTCGGAAACAGGGCATCTGAATCGGATCCGGTAAAGCTGAATCCAATTCGGAGCCCTACCGGCCGAGATCGGAATCGACCCCATAGTGCAAATCCGTCACTTTTAACATAAATTTATTTTGGTGCAAACATCTATGTGATATGTTCATAATAAAAATGATAGCCATTTAATCTGATGTTTTTAGCCATTTAGGCTCATATGCTCACTAATATTTATCTATAATACCAACTCACCAATGTGACGTTTGGCACATCCACTGTATCATAAGTATATTTTATGCTATGTCACCCGTAATAGGGCTAGCATAACATTATTCACAGTAGTAAAGGAACATGACACCTGACACATTTATGACTAGTGGCCTCTTTGGTACAACTGTCCCTTATAACATCACAGAAACCCATGCATATTTGTTGTTTAGGCAGGCATGTATCTGCTCAAAACAATCTTTTGGGAGTGATCAGAAATCTGGTGGGATCTTTTTTCACAAATCAATATACATAGCAGATCATCATACACCTTGTGCAAAACTTACACCTTCAAGAAATCTTCTTGTGCGTTGGACATGTGTTAACCTTAATGAGGATGCAATATTTCGTTGTTGTACCAAAAAAAACGTATTTAACATGTTAAACTGAAACAAAAACCCCCTTGATGCTGCTGTTAGGCTCTCAACTGCCCATCAAGCTGTGGATAAGCCACCGTAAGAATGCAGGCCATTAGGGGGGTCATTGTGTGGCGCATATGCTTCTCATTTTAGGAGGACGGTCCAAGTTGGACTTCAGCTGAATTTTTCGTCCAGCATCATAGGTCCTCCCACCTCTTTCTGCAATGGATGCTGCAACGCTTTTAGACCCCCAAGGTCCGCACCTTCTTGGCGATGGCCTCCCATATGATCTTCTTTTGATTTGAATTGACCTGTATGGATACAAAAAATAAAGAAAAAAATGTTTTGTGACTTTTTGTTTGTCTGTATTGATGTAACACAATTTATAGAAATCAATCACAAGCATTTGTAAAAAGTTACAACACTATAATTTCTATAATTTTTTTAATTAAAAAAAATCTTTTGTAGTAACCTGTTGAGTACCCCTTATCCCTTTGTCATGTTCTACATATAATCATCCAGGCCAATGACATCATCTAGGTCACAGGTCTCCAACATTCTATGAAGTGTGAGCTGATCAGTGAAAATCATCGTGAACTACGGAAGGATAAACAACTTGCGCATTGTTACCAGACACCCCAGCTTCATTAACTTAAAGGCTAATGTCCATAGAACCCGATACTATGGTTTGAACAAAATACTATGCATAAGGGCTCTACAAAAGGGCTGCCATGTGTGTCAGTGAGAGGGTGGTCTTTGGGTATGTATGAATATGTGTGCATATGAATGGGATATATTTGTGCCGGTGACTGAGAGCCTGTGTCGTATGTATTTGCAGCATAGGTCATACCTTTCACCGTAAGTGGCACCGTTTCCTGAATTACACAAACATACAAAATATTTTTCTACAAGGGAGAAAATTGAAGTGCAGAAAAAAAATCTGCCAAAAAGATCATATAATGGATCGTTTATCTGCACTTTAAATTTTGTTCATGTTAAAAAGGCCTTTATATTTCATTTATACTGCTGGCAGTGTCTACTGGCCACTGTGAGTTAGGGGCCTGCTGTTTGTAAATGCAACACTTTGAAATGGGAGAAAATATAAATGAAGAGTTAACTTAATCATTAACGTACTTTCCATTTTATTTTTCTTCCTTCTAAAAGTATTCTGGAGCATTATTTTGTTCACAGCTCCAATATTGGGTTGATTAGGACTTTCATTTAAGAGTTAAATAACTCAGTGCTTCAGTTGTTCACCTCTGTGACCCAGCCCCAGCCTGGGGCATTAATTTGACTGAGCACTGCTCATTATCAGGCCTGGCTATCTGTACCCTGATGAATATAATTTAGAATGAACACAGGCTTCCCTTACCTTTGTTATGTTATGTTATACTTTTTTATAAAGTGCACAGCTGCGCCAGCAAAGGGGCGTCCCAGCGCTGAAAGCAGAAATTAGGAGGCTACTAACAGAAAGCAGGGCCTATAGCGGAGGGAAGAGGTGAGTTTTAATTGCCTTACGAAATGCCAGGTAATTATTCATGCTGTGGATATGTATTGGAAGAGAGTTTGAAAGCAAATGATGACCTTGTACACATTCAAATATGAACTCAAGGCTGAGAGCTACTCTGAAGGTGTCTGGGAGATACTGGTAGCTTGCAACTAAATGGGTTGGAAACACCTCATTTAGGCTGAGTGATTTGTAGAATAATACAAAAAGCAAATATTTTTATTTGGCATGTAATAAAAATGTATGTATATAAATATGTTAATTTGTATTGAAATATGTGTTTACAAAATTAACACTGTTAAATTTGTCTAAATCTCATGAAATTATCAAATCTACACAACACACACATATATGTACACAACAAATCAAATCTAGGGCATCAAACACATAACACATACTAATGCTGTGGTGTTTTCTGATTAGAATGTGTTTAAAAATACACATCATCCTTGTTCTAGGTCATTTAAAAGACCTGAAATTTCACTTCAATCAATTCGCTCTGAAACTAAAAGGCACATTATAGACTGTGCTTTTTAAAAAAAAAAAAAAAAAGTTAGTCAGAATTATATATACATTTTAAACATGTACCTGTTCCTCTGATGAGCCACGTGGCAGCCACGTGGCTGGCTGTACAGGGACAGTACCTCCATGGCCAGCAACTCCTGCTCCTTCAGAGAGAAGGCGGGGGCCCTGTAATTAGTTTTTTTGAGCATCGTGGCTCCCAGAGTTCGGAAACAGCAGCAAGTGTTGAGAATGTGTTTTTGGCTGCAGTGTTAGGAGGCAAGTGAGCTATTTTTCGAGCACATCTAAAAATGTTGTATAAAATAAATAAAAAAAATATTAATGGTCTTTACAATTAAGTAATGATAAAAATGCATTTGTTTAGAAAACTAGACAAAATGTATGTTTAAATTAAAAAATATGTTTGCAAACATTTTCTACATTTTATTTTATTTAATTGCAGACATATGAACTAAGGGAGAGTGAAAGATGAGTCTCAAGTGATCTGACCTTTTCCAGACCTTGCCACTATGGAAGAATGCGATATTATTAAAAAGGTCAGATTGAATAGGCAAACAATACTTGAGTTATTTCATCAGCTGGAGCCAGATCTTGTGCCTCACAATAGGTATCCCACAGCAATAACACCAATAGTGAAAATCATGGCAGTACTACATTTTGTGGCCACAGGCTCATTCCAGTACACTGTCGCAGTATCTGGTGGAATGTCACAACCAACTTTCAGTGGTGTGCTACAAGAAGTTCTTCAATGATGAGACACATCAATAGCTTCATCCAGTTTCCACGAAAAAAGGATTTTGCCAATGTGGAGGAAGACTTGTATGCTTTGGGTCAAGTACCTCATTTGTTGGATCAATTGATGGCAGACATATTGCCTTAGCGCCACCACACACTAGAAAACAAGTCTAATGCAATCGAAAAAACTTCCATTCAATCAATGTGCAAGTTGTCTGCTTACCAGATTTGTACCTCACAAGCGTCTGTGCACATTTTCTTGGATCAACCTATGATTCTTTTGTACTACGGAACAGCAGCATACCCCTAAAAAGGTCACAACATGGACCTGAGAGGGCCTGGATTGTTAGTAAGTACAATCGGTCAATATGTTGTTTGGTTAATCTCAAGTTGCATGATCTAAAATACTGTTAAATTTTTGGGGCTAATTGTATTTTTTTTCATATAGGAGACTCAGCTTATCCTAACTGTCCATGGTTGTTAGCACTGCAGAGGAATCCACCAACACCAGGGGAAGTACGGTTTAATGAGGCCCATGAAAGAACACGGAGGCCAGTGTAGCGGGCTTTTCGATGTCTGCATAAGACTGGTTGAGCCCTCCTCAACACCCGATAAGGTGTGCCAAATCACCCTGACCTGCTGCATGCTGCACATCATAGCCCTGCGACGAAACATCCCATACATCGCAGAGAATGGAGACCATGAAGAACCACCGGGTGAGGATGTTGAAATGCCAAATGAGGATGATAGTGGTGAAGAGGAAGGAATTGATTTACGTCAAGATGTTATTGACAACTTCACATGAGTGTGATTATATATTTACAGTTTGTTAATATAAATGTTAAACCAACTTTTAATCTAATGAGGATGACAGTCTGTCCTGGACATTTTTTAGAAAGGGCAAATTCAGGAAAATCCAGGCCAAAGACGTTTGTTGATCAAAATTTAGACACATTCACTACTGTGTTCATTTACATTGTTTATCTTCATTGTTGTTAGAAAATGATTCCTCAAAATTATTCATTTGTTATATGAACATTTTGCAATGTATTCAACTATTTTCTTTTGTTTTTAATCTGTTTTAGGCTTCATCCCCATGTCATCTTTATTTGGTCATTTCATGGACTACTATGCTGCTGTTGCGAAGCACAAAGGGACCATGAGTTGCTTCTGTGAAAAACAGACACAGACTTTGTGAAAAACAGACACAGACTTTGGGTGTACATAAAAGGCAGATTCCCTGCATTTGAAAAGTAATCTTCCCTCTTCGTGCAATTGCTCCTTGTCCTCAGGAACTGGCTGTAGGCTAGGTTGTCTTTCAGGTTCCTTTGGTGAAAACTAGAGTAATGCAGGAAGGTGTTCCTGTCTATCCCTTTCATCTAGAGGGTGGTATAGATCTTGTTGTTCTCGAATGTATGACAGAATATCGACGGACAGAAAATCGACCTACAAAAATATCGACACAGAAATATAGAAGTCAAAAATATCGAAGTCCAATCTACATAAAGGTAAGTACAAAAATATCGAGAAAAAAATATATAGTTGTCAAAAATATCGAAGTTAAAAATATCGTTTTTTTTAATGTTTTAATAATAATGTAAAATTAAGTAAATAATACATATAATTAAAAGAAATAAAGTTAAAAATATTAACATATTTAAAAATAATAACTAATACATTAAATGTTAAAATAAATTAAACATATACATATAAATTAATATATATACTTACTCCACATAGTGCAACAGTAGAGAAAGCGTTGGATAGCGTAGGGGTAAAAATTACTAATCCCACTCCAGAGAGTGCAACAGTAGGGAAAGCGCTGGATAGCGTAGGGGTAGAAATAACATACATATAAATGAAATAAATATTGTAATTAAATAATGATTTATTAATAAATTTAGAAGAAAAAAAACTACAAATATATCAAAAATAATAATTACTTTAATAATATTAAATACTTCCCATCCTATTCCCCAATAAACACACAACACACTCAACATAAAATTTCACACAATTAAATTAATTTTCAATTAATAATTAAATGAACAAAAATGTCAATAACAATAAATATTATGTAATAAAAATTAATAACTAATCAATAATTAATTAAGAAGAAAATTATCAATACCAATAAATAATATTTAATACAAATTGGGAACCAATTAATAATTAATTAACAAAAAAATTAATTATCAATACCAATAAATAATATTTAATAAAAAGTAATAACCAATTACTAATTAATTAACAAAAAGATATCAATACTAATAAATAATATGTAATACAAATTAATGCCCAATTAAAAATTAATTAAAATTGTTTATTATCAATACTTAATTTTTCTTAATTAATTACTTAATTACAAATAATTTACTTACCACCCTATTCCCCTAAAAACACACAACCCACTCCAATAATAAATTAATACAAATAAAATAATTATCAATTAATAATAATTAATTACCAATTAATAATTAATTAACAATAAATTAATTATTAATAACAATAATTAAAAATTAATAATTACTTAATTAAATTTAAATTACTTCCCACCCTATTCCCTTATAAACCCACAACCCGCTACAGAAATAAGACACAAAATTTAATTAAAATAAATTAATAATTCCTAAAAATTATTATTTAATTTACTATAATTAAAATACTTCCCACCCTATTCCCTATAAACCCACAACCCGCTACGGTACTAAAACGCAAAATTTACTTTAAAAAAAATTACTAATTTCTAAAAAATGTATACATATATTTAAAAAAACAGTACAATACTTAACAAAAAATATAGAACACATACATATTAAATACATACTAAAATACATAACACTCATATAAATATCGATATTATTAACATCGATAATTTAACTATCGATATTACTAACATCGATATTTGCAACTTTGATATTTCTTACCTTAACTTCGATATTCTGGTTGTAGATATTCTTGACTTCGATATTTTGTCCCTACGATATTTAAAACTCGATATAACTGTGCTTCGATATTTAAAAATCGATATTTTGACTGTCCACCATTGTTCTCATGTCTAAGAGTTATGTCAAGGAAGTTGATTTCCTTTTTGTTAGTTGTCATAAAAAATTGAATGTCAGGGTGCCTTGTGTTTGAACCAATTGGTGAAGTCTTTGATCCTTTCTTCTGGGTCCTTCCAAATCATCAACACATTGTCAATATATCTTGTGCATACATGGATATGTTATCTGGAGGAATTGTTGCTATTGAACCATTTTTCTTCATATAAGGCTATAAATATTATGGCAATTTCTGGTGTGAAAAGACATCCCATTGCGGTCCCTTTAGTTTGTAAATAAAACTGTTTGTTAAATTGAAAGGAATTGAATTTGAGACAAATCTTAGTGAATTGCAGTATGTATTCTCTTGAGACTTCATAGGGTCTCTGTCTTTTATTCAGCGAGTATTCCATGTATTCCAGGGCACACTTTTGGGGGATATTGGCGTAGAGGCTAACTACATCTAGGGCTACAAAGATGGTGGTTGTTTTATTGAATTCCATGCCATCCAGTGTGTTAATAGCATCCATTGTGTCTCTTAGGTACCTTGGTATGTCTGCTCTCAGGGGTTTGAGAAGTACTTCCACATACTCTGCGTGGGTTCTAAAAGTGAATTCACCCCTGAGATGATGTGTCTTCCTGGTGGATTTTGTGGGTCCTTTCTTCATTTATGATCTCAACCATCTTTCCATTGATCATGGGGCTGGGGTTCTCTAGGATCTTCTCATAATGGTCTTCATTTTGCAGTTGCCTCATGATTTCTTGTTCATACCGTTCCCTGTCCATGATGACTATGGGGCCACCCTTATCAGCTGGTTTAAATATTATTATACAATTTGGCATATTCAAAGGAGTGAGCAGGCAGACATTTTTACACATGGATAAAGATAGCCACACAACAGTCACGGAGAGTATTCACACATCCGAAACCCCTGTATGAACTGAAAAACCAATGAACCCTGACCACATAGGGCCCCATGGTACCTGTATGACCACAGACTAGAAGGAAAATAATATACTCCCAGTGATGTAAACTGCTACACACTTTTTATGTTGGACACCCCCTCGCAAACCCCCTCCCTTCCTGTAACAGTATTATGTGACTATATATATTGGACACTTATTTTTGTAGATAGAAATAGTATTGTACACAAACAGTCAATCCCTGTATTGTTAAGTATTGTCAAATTGGCTGACTGTTTAGGTCTTTTGGTCAAAAGTGTAATTTATGTGATTCTTTCTTTACAATGTTTGATGACTACACTGTGTGGACTGACTAAAAAAGATCCACAGCAACAAGTTTCACTGTTGTAGATCCTTTTTATTTACAGTGTTGTTTGTTTGTTAAATGTTTGCCAATATGTTTCGATATACATGTATGTCATGTAAACATCTGAGGTATTGAAGTGTGAGGAGACACAGGGAGAATACTACAAGTAAACAATTTGTCTAAGTTGGCCCAAGAGTTATGGAATAATTATATAGCCTACAAATTGACCATACAAATCCATGGTATAGGGGGTACACTTTTGAATTTAAACTTTCTAAAAGTGGCATTTCCAGAATTATAATTTAAAATCTGACTTCACAATAAGTTAAGATTTTAAATTAGGATTCCAGAGGCAGAAATCTTGAATCACTTATATCTTCCCTTTTGATAATTACTCCTATAAAATGTAATAAGCTAATCCCAATGTTATCCTATGGGAGATATAGGCCTTGTAGTAGTGAAAAACGAATTTAACAGTTTTTCACTACCAAGGCGTATAAAACTTAAAAGTACATGTCTTGTGTTTTAAATACATTGCGCCCTGCCCTCTGGGCTGTCCAGGGCCTATCTTGGGTTGACTTATATGTATTAAAAAGGAAGGTTTGGATCTGGCAAAAGGTTTATTTTGCCAGGTCGAAATGGCAGGTTAAAACTGCACACACAGGCTCTGCAATGGCAGGCATGAGACATTGTTAAAGGACTTCTTAAGTGGGTGGCACAATCAGTGCTGCAGGCCTACTAGCACTGTTCCCTAGAACGTGCGCGGGTGCGCGCCCGCGCACTGAAGTCACCCCGAGCGCGCAGTGTCCCAATTGTAGCGCGCACACACACAACACAGCCGGTAAGTCCGTTCGCGCCACCGCTTTTAAAACGCGAGCGGCGCGAAAAACGGCAATTTCCTGGTTGCACGAGGCAGAGCTGGAGACAACGGTGGAGAGGACACAGTCGAGCGTCAGGAAAGTGTCTCCCTTATAGTCCTGTATGGTTAGGGAGGGCTCGGGTTTACGAGCAAGTGGGGCCTGCACTTGCTGCATTTTTTTCTAATAGTGCACGCCAGCGGGCAGTTTGTGGGCCTTTGTGAAAGAATTCATGTTAATTGCAGCGTCGTCATGCGCTGCAATTAACATGAATACTTTTACAAAGGCCCACAATCTGCCCCGCAGCCGTGCACTATTAGGAAAAGTAATGCGGCAATCTAAAGCGCGACATGTTCTTTCAGATGATTCTGAAAGAACACGTCGTGTTTGACTCTGCATTCCTTTGCTAATAGTGGGCATCTGCTGGGTTGAATGTGGGCCTTTGAAATAGTTTTCATGCTAATTGCAGTGCACACGGGCGCTGCAATTAACAAGAATACTATCTCAAAGGCCCACATTCAGCCCCGCACTATCAGCAAAGGAATGCAGAGTCATACACAACGTGTGCTTTCAGAATCATCTGAAAGCACACGTCGTATTTGACCCTGCAGTCTTTAGCTAATAGTGGGCAGCTGCGGGCTGAATGTGGGCCTTTGAGATAGTATTCTTGCTAATTGCAGCGCCGTGTGCACTGCAATTAACAAGAATACTATCTCAAAGGCCCACATTCAGCCCCGCACTATTAGCAAAACGAATGCAGGGTGAAACACAACTTGTGCTTTCAGAATGACATGTCGTGTTTGACCCTGCATTTCTTTTGTTAAAGTGCGTGGCTGAATGTGGGCCTTTGAGATAGTATTCTTGTTAATTGCAGTGCACACGTGCGCTGCAATTAACATGATTATTATCTCAAAGGCCCACATTCAGTCCCGCAGCTGCCCACTAGTAGGAAAAGGAATGTAGCAAATGTAACGCAGGACGTGTGCTTCATAGCTGCCAAGGTTTCAGATTGCCATGTGGGACATTTTCATATGTTTGTGTAATATGAGTGACATTTTAAGGATCATGAGTACATAGCTGCCAGGGTTTCAGATTGCTATGTGTGACATTTTCATATGTTTCAGTGTAATATGAGTGACATTTTCTCACAAGCAAAATCAACACACTAAAATTCACGGTTTAACAACCGCCACGGCAAACAGCTAAGGGGCATTAATTGGGGTGCAAGAGAGGCTGAGGGGCACACATAGCCGGGCAGCAGCGGAGTGAGCAAGGGCGCTGTATTATTGCAAGTACGTTGCACTGTTCGTGAAAACTATCGACCACTAGAAACTGTGAGGTGGACTCTTTTTCATGACATTTACAAAATCACTAAATCATAGGTCTTGACTAAGTTCCACTTCATTTCCCTTAGAGTCAAAACACAAATTAGGTGCAAGGCGACATTATTGATGCATTCGCCTGCACAAGGCATATGTAGAAACAGGGCCGGCTTTAGCAATGGTGGCGCCCTGTGCGACAATGTTTTGTGGCGCCCCCAATGACCACCTCCGCCACAGATTCCCACACTACCACCATTTGACAGTGCTCCTCAAGTCTCAATAACCACTGTCTCTTAGATTAATTTCGTTTTATAGCGCGACTCATACCAGTTAGTAAGGTGTCAGAACACTTTAGATCACACACACATTGCACAGAGACAATCCCATGTGTAAATGAGTGTATAGGAAATGTTACATAAGACAAAGGCCTACAAGGTGTAGGAGTATAATGTCATCCATTCTGGTAGGCAGTATAGTTTGAGTCTTTGGTCTTGAAAAATACAAATTCAGAATTTAAAAATGTTACACCAATGTTGGGGGTTTTCCTAAATAATAAGAATTGATTTCTACATAAATGAACCCTTTTTGCAATATTAGGATAACAAAAGACTGGCTAAAAACACACATAGCTCTTACCACATTCCTTGCAGTTTGCATGCAGCTCTTTGATGACAGTGAATATATTAGGATTTTAACTTATACAAGTAACAACAGGATCTCTCTGTCAAAAGCGGTAACCCATTGACCAATTTATATTTTATGCACTTTGTGATATGAATGGGACACGTTATTTGCAGCAGACATATTAACCCTCTGCAGTACAAGTCAACATTTCTTAGACAAAGCTCCGGTCTCTCTCCAGGAAGAACATTAATCAGATGAGTTATCTTGAGATTTTTATTGCTGGAACCAAGAACTCGGCACCAGCTGCCTCTAAAACAATAAACATGGCACCCCCACCCCAAGTCAGCGCCCGGTGCGATGGCACCGATCGCACCGCCCCAGAGCCGGCCCTGAGTAGAAACACTCATTTTGGCATTGAAATGCCCACACATGGGAAGGCATGGCCGGCAAGATGTCGACAAGAAGTGCTTCACCCTGGACACAAAACTGTAATTTTTAATCCAACGCTGAATCCTGCAGTCCCCGCCACCTGGGTTAGGACAGAGAGCCGAAAGAGGGGGCTAACGGCAGAAACAAAGTTGTGTGAGGCCTGCAGCAAGGCACTGGTGCGGAGGCCCCTGAGGAGAAGACTCCGAAGTGGAGGCTGCGTGAAGGAGGGCTGACCCAGTGGAGGGCGGTGTCTTTTTGTGGGGGTGCCCTGGGGGCTGAAGAGCCCCTGGCGAGAACCGGCTGCGCTGCGGTCAAGACAGGCGATCGGTCATAACACAGGGGCCTGCCTGGATCACCCCGAGGGGTTCTGGTAATTGCCAGCCGGGAGACGTGTTTGCAATGAGGCGGCATTGGAGGCAGCCGAAAACAGCCAGACTGCAGCATAAGAGGAGAGGGTTCCTGGAGGGGTTCTGCTGGCGCCACTGGTGGAGAAAGTGGGCTGTGGGGAGCAAGATTTGAGATATAGAAAGACAATACAATATTCACCAGTGCAGAAATAATGTTAAATACTGTTAAAGGTTGTCTCCGCTTCAGGTATAGGAATGTTACTGCAAAAGGTCAAAGGGAGCACCCTCGCATGTTAAAGTCTTTGTTCGCTCTCCACGGGAGGGGGCACAGAGTCAGTGACTGGCGGCCCTGCCCTCTGGCTCCGCCGGCGTACAACTGGGGCACTGATCACCCCACTAACCAGATAGCTGGATCAATAAAAATCATACACTCGTGATTAGATATAGATTAGGCTGAAGTCGGGAATGTTTTCAACTCCAAGGCACGTTTTTTCTCTAATTACCATGAGCTTAAGTATGCATATTTATTAAAAGCATGCATCTTAAAAGCGAGCACACTTACCAACAAGCACTGATGCGCCTATTTTACCAGAGCTTTGCCCTCTCTCGAATCATAGAAACCAGAGTCCTCCTGGCCACAACGAATGACTCCTCAGCAAACGTGCCACCCGGGCTGCATTCAGACTCAGCAGCTGCACAGTGCGTGCTCTGGACTCCAGCGGCCGCCACAGGTCCGTGGGTTTGGGTCTCGGCGGTGGCAGGGATCATTCATGATTATGCTTAAATTACTGCGCTGCGGTGGAAGCACTGCCCTGGCATTGTCACGTCCAGCGTAATGCCGCATGCAGCCATGAGGATTACTTCCCATTTTAACTAATACATTGTAGCCAGCAGCCCGCAAAGCCTACCAGGAGCAGCGCTCTCGCACAGGCCTGCTGCCACTCCAGTTTCAGCATAGCGGCGTTATGGCTTGACAGCCAAGGCTGAAATGCGTTAGTCTAACACCTGATGCATCGTCTTTGGCAGGGCTGTGAGTAACACTTTCTCGCCAGCAAAATCAAGCCATAAAGAGGAGGGAAACGTATATAGAAATTACATGCATAGCTGTCAAGGTTTCACATTGCTCTGTGTGACCTTTTCATGATTTCAGTGTAATTATTAGGGACATTTCAACAACTATGAGTGACGCTTTATTTCCAGCAAAAAATAGCTGGCAAGTTTCATTTTCCTTATGTGACATTTTCATATTTTCCTTGTGTTTGTGTCACATTTCTATTCTTATGTCTGATGCGTCTCAATATTTTGCTTCCCAACAACATTTTGATCCATAACCAATATAACAGTGAATTAATTAACATAGTCTTTAATCCCTATTAGCACTGCACCTTAAACTGTAGAACTTGTGATTTCACATCTGATTTTAGTGTGTGTTGCCTTTGTATACTTTACAAAGCTTGTATTGCATTTCATGATGTTTCCTTTTACATATAAAATTGTTCTGAAATTAAAAAGGCATCTACATAACACTTCAAGCATACCGAATAGTAACCAATTCCTTTGCAATACAAGGTGTTGCAGGATTTTCTTTGAAAAAGACGTCTTCACATCTACCTCCAATAACCACTATTCAACTACTAACACTTGAACA
Organism: Calotriton arnoldi; assembly: GCA_963921515.1. Taxonomy (NCBI): domain Eukaryota; kingdom Metazoa; phylum Chordata; class Amphibia; order Caudata; family Salamandridae; genus Calotriton; species Calotriton arnoldi. Next base: position 2,107,058 of record CAWUFW010001811.1, on the reverse strand, counting down.
TGAGTGATCACTGGTACTAGGCAGCAATTAAAAGGTGTGAACCTTTTATCGCTCACAAATGTACAGATTCAAGAAGAATCAAAATTAAGCAAAACAAACTATATGAGCAGAGAACTACATTAAATCACAATAGACTCTTTCCTTTCTGAAATCCGCCACTCTTTCAACCTTTTCCATTTTAATGGGATCAAGCACAACAAATACACTGCTCTGATAGTGACTCGGGACAGAATTGTGTCAAAGGTAATTTACTGTATTATTGCTTGAAAGGATGTTCTATCTTTAACCAAACACTGTGTAAGGCACCTCATTGACAAGCTGGGTGATGCTGGGTCAGTCTCCTTGTAATTACTACACACTCCTTTGGCATTGCAAGCCAATGCGCTGGGCAGTATTGGAACACGGTTTTATGCAACTCCGTGTTTAAGCTCAGTAGTTTCAGGAGCCGGAAAATAAGAAAAGGTGCCGGGGTCATTGTGAGGCTAGACCCAGTGCTTGCACTTTGTGTATTTAAAGGCTTCTCCAAGCCGCCCACAGCCAGATTCATCTAGTGCCATATCCATGTGTATTGTATATCTGTGATCTTGTATAGGCTCCCAACATTTTCCCACCCTATGAACAGTGCTCGAGTTGAGGATCTTTAGTGAAATCTTAAGGTACCATCGTTGGAGTCCTATGCTTTTCTAAACCCGAAGTGTACTTGCCTGTGTAACCAATTCATGTCATGGCGTGTGTATCTAAATTGAACACCTGCCTTTAGACCCTTCATGTGGTGCTACAGGTGTGGAAATGCACCGTCCTTTCACTTTTTTAAGCAAAAACTTGGAGTGATATTTGGCGCTGCACCCTTACGCGCGGTCTGGTTCCCGGCGCACATAGCCTGGGCTGCAGTGCACAGAGACCTTACACTGCCGCACACAGAGGAAAAAAATTAGAGGGAACATTGCCTACTAGTAGCATTTGATTTACAGGCCCTGGATACATGTAGTACACTTTGCCAGGGACTTATAAGTAAATTAAATGTGCCAATTGGATATGAGCCAATATTACTATGTTTAGAAAAGAGAGCACATGCACTTTAGCTATGAATAGCAGTGGTAAAGCACTCAAAGTCCTAAATCAAGCAGGTCACAATCGGAACTTTGCATTGGCAGGAAACGCGGTGAACGTTGCTGATGTGAGAAGCCCACTCACGGCCATGAAGTACCCCAAACTTCTTAATTTTCACCTGGAGTACATATTGGAAGCAGGAGGAGTACATTCTGCTGCCAGCCATGGGTCCAGGACCTGGGGGATTCTCTTGAGGATCTGGACTCACCCAGCAGAAGTCACAAGCAGTGCTCAGGAAGGTCCGGGTGGTGCTGGTCAGCCAGGCAGTTGCAGGAGAGACCCTTGTTAGCTTGTTGTGCCCCTGTAGCTCAAACAGTGGTCAACCATCTGACACTTGGAGTCACATCTGGGGATCCTGGGTTCCAGGCAAGCAGGTCCTGTCATGTTTCTTCAGGCAGCAGGGCAGTCCTTCTTCTGAATCTTCCACAGATCTAGGAGTGTTCTGATGAGAGATTTTGAGTGTGCCACATTTATACCTAGTGACAGCCTTTGTGAGTGGAAAATCCCTGGTCTAATCCCAAACTGGTTCTGGTAAATGACATCTCCTTCTCCTGGGTTTGTCTCGAAACTGTCTAGGCAAGGGCTGGGCATGGCTGGTGTCAGGTTCCTTTGTGTGTGCTGCAGGCAGGGTCCTCTGAACTGTAATTTGGATAGGGCACAACACCTCCCCAGCCATCCTGCCAGGAAGACCCACTCTCTCTACACTCCAGCCTAGTTGTTCCCATATCTGGAGAAAGAATACACAACACCACAGGAGAGCCATTCATGGTCATGTGACCCATTTTTTGTCTAGGTAAAAAAATGGCAACCTTCTAAAAGTGGCAGTTTCAGAATAATAGCAAATAATTTGAATTTACCATTAAATTACATTTTAAATGAGTGGAAGAAGTATTTCCTTATCTGTTCTCAAACTGAAGTTATCACTTATTAAGTGTAATAATGTAGCCCAGTGTTAGTCTATGGGAGTGATAGCCTTACTACAATGAAAAATTACTTGAGGAGCTTTTCACTGTCAGGACGTGTAAATCTTAAATACACATGTTTTGCTTTTTAAATATCATGCATCCTGCCCTATTAGTCTGTAGGGTCTACCTTAGGGGTAACATTTATGTATTAAAAAGGAAGGTTTAGGCCTGACAGAAGGTTTATTTTGCCAGATCAAAAAGTTTTTAAAACTGTAGTACCGCTGCTGGGGCAGCCCTAATGCATGTTTTACCATGCTCCTTTAGTAGATCACACTATGAGTGCTTCAGTCACTAGTAGTATTTAATTTTCAGGCCCTGGGTACATGTAATATCATTTACTAGGGGCATATAAGTAAATTATATGTACCAATCAGTTGTAGGGCTATTTTACCATGTTTGGAAGGGAGGGCACAAGCAATTTACCACTGATTAGATTGAGTACAAAACACATAGGGGCCGATTCCGATTCGTGTCGGTAATTTCTCCGACCGAGCCGGCCTCGGAGAGATTTCCGACCGAATCGGACCCGTGCAGTCCGACCGAACGAGTCCGATGCATTCGTATGCCACCGGACACGAGTCGGTCGGACTCCCATTGAACTCAATGGGAGCCGGTCGTACAACGCGTACGCGGGCTCCCATTGCCTCAATGGGTGCGAGGCGGACAAGGGCGCCTCTACAGCGAGTACGCCGCGGCGCCGCGCGGCGTACACGCACAGGTAGGGGGACCCATGGGTCCCCCTGTGTGCGCCTCGCACGGGTACGCAGTACAGGGGGTCCGACACGGACCCCCAAAGTACGGCTCCGACAGCGAGTTCGAGTCGGACGGCGCGAGTCGGTCGGAGCGGTCGAGGTGCGCATCGTACTTACCCGGCCGGAAAACGTCTCCATTGCGCGGTGCGAATCGGGTCCGAGCGAGTCGGTCGGAGCGGTACGATCCGGGAACCAGTCGGTCGGAGCGGTCGGGTCGCCCGGACGAGTCGGTCGGCGAATACGCATCGTACTCGCTCGCCCGGACGCGCGTACGACTCGGTCGGAAAATAGGGCTCCGGATCGGATCCGGTAAAACCGAATCTGATTCGGAGCACTACCGGCCGAGATCGGAATCGGCCCCTTAGTACTCAAAGCCAACAAAAACCAGGTTCAACTAAGGAAGAGACAATTCTCTGGTGTACCTGTCCAAATATGGGGATAATGGGTTGTTGGTTGAATGGGTGGTGACCCTGTTCAAGCAACAGCTACCGTCCCTGTCAGGGAGAAGCACACAAGTCACTAAATTAACCTGTGCTTAACCCTTGGTAACTTACCACAAAAAAGAGTCAAGCTTAACTTATGTGTAAGCTTGACTTAGTAATAAAATGAATACATAACACAACAAAAATCCCACATAAATTTAGATTAGACTACATTTATTATTTGACACAAAACAACAAAAATCCAATCAGTATAACCAAAATTATGAATTTTTAAATTTTAAAGTGAAATGTAGTGCCTAAATGTTCAAAGCGCCAACCGCTGACATCTAGTCACGCAAGACCGGGGCTAAGTCGAAAAATGTGGCCAACCATGATGGAGAGTACTTTGGATACAAGAATTTGATTGGGCCTGGTCTGCGCTTACCTACGGACTTAGAAGAAATTTTGATGAAAGAAGGTCTGAGAAGGTAAAGTTCAGCGGGACAAGGCTCCTGGCGGTGCCTGAGAAGAAGGTGTCATTGTCGGGGAGCCGATGCATGAAGTTGCAGTGAAAATTTCTACATTTGTACTTAGCCCCTTTTCGGAAGTCAAAACCTCCAGTTGGCTGAGTCTGTAGCCAAGGAGAGTTCCAGGAGGCTGGATACCCCTTCACTAAGGGGACGCTGAACAGGATTTTCTGCTGCCGAGAAGAACGTAGCAGAAGCTGCTGGAAAGTCAGACCTACGTCAATGCACCTTTGATGGATAGATGAGCAGGATTGTCCCGGTCTCCTCTCAGTTCTCAGAGCAGTTTTTAGGCAAAGATTTTCTAAGTCCCAAGTTTTGGAGTTTGGCTCTCTGGGTTCCTTTAGCACCACCACCATGGGTCCAGGACTGAAGGGGCACCACCTTGAGGGCTAGGATTCACTGAGGCTAGGCCCACTTGCGGGTTCAAGATGGTTGAATTATTTTCTGTCCCTGAGGCTCTGATCAGGAGGCCAGCCAACTAGCCCTTGTAGTCACTCTGGTAGTCCTGGGTTCAAGTGATGAAGCAGGGTTCAAGCAGCAGGGCAGGCCTCTGAGGTTTCAAACTTGAGGCAGCAAAGCAGTCCTTCCAGGTGCAACAAAGCAGTCTTGTTGAATACACAGTAGGCCACAGCAGCAGGCAGTCCTCTGAAAGTCCTTCTGCAGATCCAGAAAGTGAAATGAAGAGTGGGTCCCTTTTTATACCTGGTGCCGTCTTTGAAGTAGGAAAGGTTTCTTAAGAATTCCCCTTGAAGTGCTTGAAGTTTCCTGACTCCATTGCTCTGGTTCCAAGATGGCTGCATGATCAATGACAAGTCCTTTGTGTGAAGGCAGAGCACAGCTCATTCAGTTGCAAGTGGGGCTGTGCCTAGCTCCCCACCATCCTACCAGTTGATTGCCCATTCAGACACACCTAATCCCTTTATTGTGTGGCTCTCTGGGAGGAATTAACAAAGTCCAACTTCCAACCACACCCAGTCATATGACCTAGAACAGGCTGCAGGCACCAAATAGCAAGAACTGGAAAATGTCGCCTTTCTAAAAGTAGCATCTTCAAAGCTGTAATTTAAGCTCTGACTTTACCATCAAAGATGACTTTTAATTACAATTTCATAGATACCAAACATAGAATGTTTACCTGTTCCCAATCAAAGGTTAACACTTATTAAATATAATAAGGCAACCCAATGTTATCTTATGGGAGAAGTAGATCTCACAGTATTGAAAAACGAATTTAGGAGTTTATCACAACCAGGATATATAAAACTGAAAAGTGCATGTCCAACCTTTTATTTGCATCATACCCTGCCCTATGGGCTACCTAGTGCCTACACTATGGGTGACTTATATGCAAAAAAGGGTAAGTGAAAGGCTTCGGAAGGAGGTTATATCGCCAAGGCGAATTGTCAGTTTAAAACTGCATTTCAGCTGATATTGGAGGCCGGGGACATGGTTTAAGGGGCTACTTCAACTGGTGGTACAATAAGTGCTGCAGGCCCACTAGTTGCATTTAATTTAAAGTACATGGGTATAAGGTATCCTTCTCTAATAGGGCCTTATAGTAAATTTAATACTCTAATCAGGTGAAAGCCACATTTACCATGTATTAGCGAGTAATCACAAGCACTTTAGCCCTGGATAGCAGAGGTAGAGTGGACACAGTCCTAAGGCCAACAAAATCACATTTCAGAAAAATTGGATGCAAAGGCAAAAGACCTCCCTTAAGGCTGATAGGTCTAACAATATAAATACACACTCACACATACATGCACACCCGCACACACACACACACACACACTCACATATGTTACCCAGTTAAGGCCACGTTTTCAAAGCACTTTTGGTTTGCTTATAACTTTGGTGCCACTTGACCAATCTTCACAAAATTTTCCAAGAAATTTCTCATCTACCTCAGCTTCATTTTAGAACGTTTCAGAGTGATCTATCAAGTGAGGGCCAAGAAAAAGGGGGTCACAAAATGCGTTATTTCCCATTAATGTTTATATAAAAATTAGACACGGCTACAGCCAAAATTGCTAAATGGAATGACATTAAATTTGGCAGAAAGCTAGATATTAGTCCAGAAAGAGTGTTTGTTGTGATTTAGTGTAAATCGGTTGTTATAATTTTTGACAAATTAAGATTAAAAACGTTATATATTTCATTCACACTGCCATTAGTAATTATTCCAAGTAACCTGGGTTTTCCCTGGTGTAGCATAAATATATATTTATAAACATAGAGACTGATTTATATTTAAGTGGTCGGCCTGGGGGTCCACCATGGGGATGGAGTGAATTACTCCATCCCATGGTGGAGAGGCCGCCCACCTATTTTATAAATGGGGATGGAGTAAATTACTCCATTCCATGGTGGAGAGGCCACCCACCTAATTTATAAATGACTGCCAAGCAGGCGATCATTTATAAAGGCAATCGTAGGTGCTGCAGTCATGGTGGTTCCTGTCAATGTTTACTGTTTGCTACTTGACTGCATTAGAAAGATGCAGCAGTGTAGCAAACAGTATTCATTTTTTCTTTTCAAAAAGAAAATGCAGTATATGGAAACAGAGAAAAAAAACGTATGCAGGTGTGTTGGTGTATGTTGTGTGATATTGCTTGAGTGGAAAGATAATGAAAGGTGTGCTGGTGCAAGGTGCTGTTTGTGTGGATGTATTGTGGTGGATATTTTGCCATATGTTTATTGTGTGGAATTATGATGGTGGGCGTATTGACTTATGACCCACATCCTATGGGTCAGATGCGCTAAGAAACCGTTTTGCGATTTCCTAATTGTGAATCCTTGTGATTCGCAATTAGGAAATTGCAAAACGGCATGCATGAAAGTGTGTAGAACACTTTTTGCAAATCCTAGGGGATCGCAAATGACCAACCTCATGAATATTAATGAGGTAGGTCACAATTTGCGACCCCTAGAAATCGCTAAAATAACAGGGATGGTGACTTGCTGGGGTCAGCAGACCACCATGTCTGTGATTGCTTTTAAATAAAGCAATTTTTTTTTAAAATGCAGCCCGTATTCCTTAAAGGAAAACGGGATGCATTTTAAAAAACAAACATTAAAAGTTTTCTTTTCATTTTTTAAGAGTAGGCAGTGGTCCGTGGGACCACTGCCTGCTCTTAAAAAATGCTGTAACAAACATTCACAAAGGGGAAGTGGGCCCTTGGGGACCCTTTCCCATTTGCAAATGGGTTACCACCTACTTAAAGTAGGTGGTAAAATGCAAATGTTTTGCGACCGCATTTTGGTCACAAAACATTCCTACATACCGATGTGATTCGGTATTAGGAAGGGACGCCCTAAACACACCCCTTCGTAATAGCGAATCTCAAACCCATTTTGCGATTCGGTAACAGGTTACCAAATCGCAAAATAGGGTTTGCTGCATCTGAAAAGCATTTTTTGTGTTCGACCCGTTTGCGAAGACACAAAATGCTTGATGCATGTGCCCCTATGTCCCTTGCCACCCCTGCATCTCATCATTTCATACCCCAGCCATGCATTTCATGCTTGCCCCTGCCACACTGCAGACTTTTTTCCTTCCTCATCTGCTCTGCAGCACCTTGGTGTACTCACACAGCTCCTTTATGTTCTTTCATCCTTTGAAGTCCTTCTAAATGTACCTTCACTCTTGCAGAGATCTGTGTGTCTGTCAGGTCAAATTACACCTCTAGAATGGCTTATGCTGTTTGAGATAAGTGGGGTGATACTTTAATATCAATGCTAATAATACCTCAACTGGTTGCATGCCGCTGCTGCTCTTTTTTCCTTTTTTGCTTATTTTTCCCCTTCAAAGATTGCAAACATGGGGAGGAAAAGACTTGTGACTGTCCTGTACAAATGCATAGAGTGTTGTGAATGTATGCTGTGAGACTATTGATCGTACATGCCCAGCACAAGCTATTTGAAAAACAGACATATACTGACATATGCACTGGACAGTCACATTATGCCATATATCTCCCGAATGACTAGTTGGACTCCCACCAAACCAAGAAAGGCACTGAATGTCTGAAATGCCACTGTGCCATAAATATTTGGTGACCATCCATTGAGCTGCTTTGGAACAATGCATGCACGCACGCACATTTCTTATGGGAAATCCCATTATATTTGTGACTTGGAAAGACATTTTGAGACTCTCCCCATATAACTTTTGAAACATTTGTCCAATGTGCACCAAATATGGTGCATGAATTGATGTCCTTCGCATATTTTGTGAATGTAACCACACAATTTCCACTTAAAAACAGTTACACATGGAAATTAGAAAACCTTGTAATTCCCCAGTTTTGTTAATTCTGTTATACAAGACATGGACAACAGTCATGTACACCATAACTTACTGTCAGGGTGTCACTGTAATTCAGGCCAGAGACTCCAAAGGTAACCAAACTTCTTCCACTTTCAGTCAAATAATATCTGCAATGAATTCAGGAATCTCAAGTCGCTGTTCATGGAGAAAAACGGGAAGAGAGGTAGAGAGAAAATACTCCATAAGAGTTTCAGGCTGCTGACCTCGGGAGCACGAGCTGGTGGAAAGTGTGGGGCAAGAACCGCAGGGCTGGACTGATCGGTAAACACTGTAATTCTATAGAACAAGGTACCATTAATCAAATTATACTTGGGTAAAACAGGATACTTACCAGGCATTTTATTGAATGCCTGGTAAGGCATTCAAGAGGGGAAGTCTCCAGGCAACCAGTATACAGTCGAGGAACTGAATGCAATTTCCATTTCTAATAGTAGAGACGCCAGGATCCAGGTTGACTTGCAGTTTTGGAAGTAGGAGTAGGAATTCCAGAATGGCAGCAAGCAGAATTCAGTATCTGTAGAAGTAAGGGTTAACCTGAGCAGCCCTAAACACCAAACGGAACCAAAGGGGAGCATAATAAAAACAGTGCAAGGAATTCCAATGGTGTGAACTATGCAACCAGAGTAGAGACCCCTTCAACTGCTGTTGACCGGCAAAGTGCACGCAAAGTGCAACACTGTGACTGGGGCTTAAATCTTCTCATCTCTTACTGATCAGAAAGTGTTTGGAACTTTCTGGCTCCTTTGAGAATATTCTAGCTTTTCCGGACTGTTCTAGCTGGTCTATATATCCCAGCTCTTTCCACCTTGCCCTGGAAGTAATGATCTGTGTTGCCCTGTGACTTCACCCTCCTTCACCTTCCCAGCCGCCACTGCACCATCTGCCACAGTCTTCAAAACCAACCCATAGCAAGCTTGTATAGTAGAGTCTGAGAAATGTGATCACAGTCCGAGGGACAAAGGACATGATCCCCAGAGAGCATGAATTCCAGGATTTCTGACATACACAAACCATAAGCATTGCTACATTGTCTATGACCTCACCTACAGTGTTGTCTAGTTGAACCAGATCCAAGCTGATTTAGCTCAAGCTAATGATGTCACAGATCAATGGAATGTTTACTGTGTCATCGGGTTTGGCGAGGAAGGACAGTTGCTGTCCCGGTGGCAGTTTCTGTCCCATCATGCCAGGGTTGGTCGCAAGTTGTACTTGACAAGAAATAAATGTTTTATAAAAAAAACAGACGGTGCATTATCTTTTTCACACACTGTGATAGGACACATCACAAATGAGTTCTTACAGATGATATGACATATAATATTACCATTAACATTATCAATAAGGTGATTCTAGATCTACTATGGTTTCTGGTAAATGGCTTAGTGGTATTGGCAGTGCATTGTTAGGAATCATACTAACTCTTGTACTAATCACTGTGATTTCTCTGATATTCTTATTTTTGTAATAAGGGGAATTAAATTGATAACTGCAAAGGGTGGGTCAAAATGTAATGGAGGAAAGCAGATGATAAAATTAAATAGGAGGAAAAGGAAGAGAGCAGAGGTAGAGCTTTAGGAGTTGCAAAGTTACAATTATGATGAATTACGTAATTTAGTGTAGATGTAAACTGCAAAAGCCAGCAACTGTTATGTAGAGTGAGGTATTGGAGAGAAATCTAAGTAATGTGTGATGACTCCCAGAGTCATCAGAGAGATGGGTGGAATTTAGATGGGTGGAATTTAGATGTCTAGTCACATATGAAACACACAAACTCTCTCATTTCTTTTTGTCAAATATATCTAGCATGTACAGTGGAAACTTTGCCAGGATCTTGGTTTGCATATTAGAAACAGAAGTTAAATATTTGTCATTATGCAAACATGGCAGAAGAAATTGGGCTGCATCACATAAAATGAGACCAGGTAGTGGTAATGTCTGTTATATGTTATGCTATATGATTTGTAAAGTGCATGGCTGCCTCAGCAACAGGGCGTCCCAGCGCTAACCTGCAACATGTAAATATATTTAGAACTAAAGGTCCACCTGCTTGAGTGAAGTCTGTGCTTGCACCAGAAATTTGCACATTGCACATTGCTTCATCACAGGTACACTGGCTATAATATGAAACTAAATGCCTTGCATCCTAGATGGGTGGAATTTAGATGTCTAGTCACATATGAAACACACAAACTCTCTCATTTCTTTTTTAGGTTTGAATCTATTTTATTGATTTTATAAAGAGTGAGAACAATACAGTATAAGCCACCTACAACCGTTGGCCATTGGTAATTGCAAATAAGAGCTTATATGGTAGGCATTATACACAAATAGAAAAGAGAAGAAGTACAGATGAAGACGACAAGGCGGAAAGTGGTGCGGGGGGAGGTGCTGTGCATCTAGTGTAAAGGTACATTGTGAGGCTGGTAGCGTTCTAGCGATTTGCACTGTGCTCTGTAGTTGTCAAGCGCAGTATTCGTAGATATTGGGGGCAGGATAGTTCACGGAATTCGTCTGACGAGTATTGAATGCAGGGTTGCCACATCTTATCAAATCAGGGAAGTTGTTGCATGGTTGCTGCGGTCAGTTTCTCCATTCCCAGTATTTCCCATATTTTATGCAGCCAGTCTTGGGGCGTGGGTACTGTATCTGTTCCCCACCTAGCGAGGAGGATTGGTTTCACTGCCCCCAGTGTTAGAGTGATTGCTTTGCCTGTAGGCGATTTCAGTGGGCAGTTGAGCGGGTTGGGAAGGTCCAAAAGTATGTAGCTCGGGAATTTAGGTATGTCTGTTTTAAAAATTGTGTTAATGGCATCTAGAACTCCCGACCAGAAGGACTCTATCTTGGGGCAGTGCCATAGGAGGTGTGTGAGTGTACCCTGCTGACCACATTGCCGCCAGCACTGCCCGTCTCCCTTAGGGTCCCAGGTGGCCACTCTGGCTGGAGTAAGATACCAGTAATGTGCTATTTTTAGGAGCATTTCTTTACTGGTGGTGTTGAGGGCGGATGTTCGTGCTCGGTGTAGAATATGGTTCCATTCTTTGTCTTAAAGGGGGCGCTCACAATCTCTCTCCCATCTAGCTCTTGCGGGTGAGTGTATTGGGCGTGTTGACTGTGTCAGGATGGCGTAGATTTCTGAGAGCAGCTTCTTGTCTTTGAAGCGTGTGAGGATCCATTTCTCGATGGGCATTAATGGCCTACTAGCATGTGGGTGGATCCACCGACGAGTCACCCAGTGTGCCACTGCCAGGTATTGCCATCTTGCTGTGTCTGGGAGCTTATAGCATGTCTGAAGTGTGGGGAAGTCCATTAGACCTTCTGTGTCGATTTAGTCACCCACCCTTTTACAGTTAGCTTCTTGCCACACCTTAAACCCTGATCCAATAGCCGCTGGAGGAAAATCTGGGTTACCTATCAATGGCGTCTGTGGGGATATTGGCGTGGAGAGGTCATGCTTCCGCAGCACCCTATCCCATACTCGAATCGTTGACCTTACAAATGGGGAGATATAGACACCCGCTGTTCTGTGTGATTTTGGTAGCCATGATATTTTCCAAATGTGTGTGCCTGCAATGGCCTGACCTATGAAACACCAATGTTTTTCTGTGATTGTGTGGGATCATTCCACCATATAGCATAACTGAACCGCTTGATAGAACCTGCAGATGTTTGGGACCCCCAGTCCACCCGGGGATAGTGGGAGAAAATCCCGTGCTCTGGCCATTCATTCCCGTTTACCCTCCCAGATGAAGTCCCAAATTAGTGTTTGTAGTCTGTCCAGTATCCGTGAGGGAGGCTGAAGTGGCAGGGTTTGCATTACATAGAGTAATTTGGGGAGCAGCATCATTTTGACGGCTGCCATACGCACCAGCCATGAATGTCCATGGGACTTCCATTTAGTGAATTCTGTCCTGGTCATTGATAATAGATTTCCATAGTTGTACGCGGTGGTGGTCGAGAGTGTGGGAAATATCTGTATTCCTAGATGTAGGACCCCAACTTCAGCCCATTGAAACGGAAACTGGCTGCGGAGTTGGGCACCCTCCGATTCCGGGAGGGTCGGATCAAGAATCAGGGATTTCTGCAGGTTAATTTTTAAGCCTTATGCCTCTCCAAACTCCGAGAGCTCTGCCAAAGCAGCCGCTAAGGAATTGATCAGGTCAGTGAGGTTCAGGAGAACGTCATCCGCATATAGCATGATTTTGTGTTCCCTCCCTCCCATCCAAATCCCGTCACTTTCGGGTTGGCTCTCATTCATTCCGCTAGCGGCTCCATGTAGAGCGCAAAAAGTAGGAAGGATAAGGGATAACCCCATCCAGTCCCTCGCTCTATAGGGAAGGCGGATGACTGCTCACCATTGACACAGATGCTGGCTTGGGGGGCTGTGTAACAGGACTGCACCCAACTGCGGAATCGTTTTCCTAGGTCCACATGCTCCAGCACTCGGTACCGGTACGGCCAATGCACCTGATCAAAGGCCTTCTCTGCATCAACTGTCCAAAAAAGGGCTGATACTCAGGAGCGTTGTGCTTTGTCCAGTAGTTGACAGAGTCTTTTTGTGTTCTTGCTGTATCCTCGCTACGGGATGAACCCGGCTTGGTCAGGGTCTATGGGCCAGTACACTGGTAAAAATCTTCGCATTTATGTTTAAAAGGGAGATCAGGCGGTAGAAAGCACAACACTTGGGGTCTTTGCCTTGCTTGGGAATCACCGTGATGGTGGCTAGTCTCATTGAGTCCGGTAGCGAGCCTCTTTTATCAAGTAAATTAAATAATCACGCTAGTATCAGGGCTACCTGGGAGGCAAAGGTTTTATAAAATTGTCCTCCATAGCTGTCAGGACCCGGAGCCTTGTGGGGTTGTAGTTTGTGTATAGCAGTGAGTACCTCCTGTGTTGTAATATCTTTTTCTAGGGCTGTAAACATGGTTACAATGTTGTCTGGAGGGTAAACCTGGGCCAGGTATGTCGCCACGGCAGTATCCTGCAGTGGCTCGGCAGAATTGAGAGCCCTATAAAATGTTCTAAAAGCGTTTGCAATGTCTTTATCTGTGTTGCACATGGATCCATCCACTCCCCGTATCTCTGGTATCCGCCGATCCACGACATGGGCCTGGAGGCGGTGCGCCAACATGCGCCCCACTTCGTTGTGCCTGACGTAGTATTTCTAGCATAGTCTTAACAGAGCATATTCTGCCCTTCCCATGTCTATTGCATGCAATTGTTTACGGCTGGCTGTTAGTTGGAGGTGAACTGCCATAGATCCCGACCGGGCATGGGCTGTCTCCAGCTCCTTAATCTGAGCTTCCAGATGGCAACGTTTATCCTGCCGTTCTTTGTTATACCCGGTGGTGAATCCAATGAAGTGCCCCGAAGGACCACTTTTAGGGTTTCCCACAGTGTGGTGATGTCAGTCTCGGGGGTGTCGTTGAGCTCCAGGAAGGAGGTCAGTGCTCTTAAGGTGTCCGCTCGTATTTTATCATATGTGAGTAGTTTCGCATTAAGGCCCCAGCAGTGGGGAATCATCAATTGCTATCCAGGACGGAATCGCAAACTGATAGGAGAGTGATCAGAGAGTGCGGCTACTCCTATGTCGGCTGATATCGTATCCCATGTTATCCCTAAAGTTGTGAGGAAGTAATCGATGCGTGTGTATTTTTGATGGGCCACAGAGAAAAAAGTATAGTCCACCTCTGTGGGGTGCATGTGTCGCCATATATCTGTCAGCTCTGCTTCACCCAACTAATGTTTGGCGCCTGAAGTGAGCCCCCCATCTTGACCCGCTCAGAGGATAGATCTATCTTTCTCAGTGTCCGTTACCATGTTGAAATCGCCCCCCCACCATTTCCTTGTCCGGAGTGGTCATCAGGTGACCTAAAACAGCCCTAAAAAAAGGTTTACTGCCTTTCATTGGGGGCGTAGACGGTAGCTATCGTGTATCTGGTGCCTTGTATTAGGACATGCAATGCTAACAGCCAACCCGGGATATCCAAGAAGACCCTCTCTACCTTCCCTGCAAAGTGTGTGGCAAGTAGTATAGCTACCCCTGCCTTCTTGTTAGGCCCGGATGAGAAATACTGTCGGTCAAACCAACTGGAATGCAGTCGCCGCCAGTCACTTTGAAGCAAGTGGGTTTCTTGCAACATGCAGATATCACATTTGGAATCTTTGAGAAATGAGAGAACTGCTAGTCGCTTAGCAGGAACATTAGGGCCTCGGATATTGAGGCTAAGCAAGGACACTATGATTCATGCCTATACATGACATTGTCTGCCCAACCAGGCTCTGCACGTTTCCACCCACCCTCCAGGGTAGGGGACAGGGCTGTGTTGTAGAGAAGTAGGAAGGTATAGAAGGATTGAAGTTAGAGAACTGAGAATAACAGTGGATATATAATATGTCAAACAACTTCCCCCACCGGGGAGCACTCAAAACATAAAATTTGGGGTCCATGTCATGGGCGTGTACCGGTTTGGAGCTTGTCATCTGTAAGGAGCCCCACCAGAAAAAACTGCCCAGCTGGGGTGGTGAGGGCGCCAGCCCAGACTGTCCCCACGGCTGCCATCAGGGGGCTCAGGGAGATCCAGAGTTCTGATGAAGGCCAAACTCTCTGTAAACTTAATGGTCGTCAGTTGCGTTCACTCGGTCCCCATCCTGTTGTAGTTGTTGAAGCAGTCATGAACGTTCTACGCAGCTTCGGTGGGCTTATTCAGTGCTTTCCGTCTCCGCCTGGAGGAGCGCCTCGGGCCCAGCTCCTCACTCGCAGATTTCCGGGCCAGACTGTCAGAAATCCGGGATGTCTGGCAGGTCACGGGTATCATCAAGGGTGCGAATCATTCGGACCTCTTCCTTCCATATGAACTGGAGGCGAAAGGGGTGGCCCCATTGGTATCTAATCTCCCGGGCCTGTAGGAAGTCGGTAGGGGAGGGCTCTGCATCGCTGTAGTGCAGTTGGAGACAGATCCTGATAAAGCCAAATCTTAAGGCCCTCAAACTCAATGATTTTCAGCTCCCGTGCAGCAGCCATTATGGCTTCTTTCTGCCGATAGTAGTGGAGGCAGTTGAGTATGTCTTGAGGCTGGCCCATCGTACTGGTCGGTCTCCCGGCCCGGTGCATGCGGTCTAGAATGATCTCCTGATCCCGCAGGGAGGGTGTCTCATGCTTAAAGAGATGAGTCACAAACTCTGCCAGGCCGCACGGGACGGCACACCTTTAATACGTTTGTTGGAGCACCGGGATATGTTCTCCAGGTCTTCAATCTGGTAGCGCAGCTCTGAGTTCTGGTCTCATAGCTGCAGTAACTCCTGGTGGTGTCCCTCCAATTCCTCCGCATGGGCGTCCTGGTTCTGCTCCATCGATGTCATCATCTGGTCAATGGCGTCGACGTCTTGTCGAATCCCCTTAATTTCAAAGGTGATGTCACATTTGAGTTCTGCAAAATCATCGCAAAGGGAGCTAAACAGCTGCTCCAAAAATGTCTTAGTTATTGGGGACTCATCCCTGCCACTGTCCTCGCTTCTGACCTTGTCTGCGGGCATTCCTGATTCCGATAATGCGTCTGTTTTTTTCACACTTGACCGGGCAAACATATCTTTTACAGAGGGATCTTTTTTCGACATTTTGTGGGAGGACATCCTGGCTATGAACGTGCTCACCGGATGTGAGGCCCTACATTTATGTGACACACTTTGCCTGTGCACCCCTCTTCCAGGCTCGTCGTGCAAACCTGCTCAGGCTGGTGGAGGTATAGGCCTCCGGTGAGGTGCTCCCAGTCCCTGAACCCGCCCCAGGTAGAGGGGAAGGCGAGTGGAGTAGGGAGATAGGCTTTGGGGGAGGAGCGAAGTCTACCGGGGAGGGATGGTCCACCACCAGTGGGCTGCAGAAGGCCACACAATCAGTAGCCCTCACCTCCGGTTACCATCTAATGGCCCTAGGAAGGGTCAGTGAGAGCCTCCAGCATGCTTATCCAGGCTCGCCACGTTCAAGAGTCCTCAATGCCTACCCCACTTGCACTCGGCTGAGCTTCCCGCACTTCCAGGCGTCTCACCCACGATCCAATCTTGTCAGGTAGGGGTCTGTCCCCTCGGACCCCCGGTCTTCCAACCATTGTGTTCCTGGGTGGTATGATGAGTGATGCAAATTAAGGACGGGCTGGTTCCCTCCACGTGGACCACAGCAGGCCGCAAGCATCGGCCCTCGTCCTGCACTATCTTCCCTTGGGGGGTGGTGGTTAGGAGGCGGGTGGACTGCGCTGCACCCACCGCTTCATGGGGTGCCTACACAAGAGCCACCGGCAGCCCCACTATGGCCAGAAAGGGAGATTAACAAGGAGAGGGAGGGGCCTTCAGCTCCGGGGTCCCCTCGGCCGTGTTAGGCTCCCCAGGCCAAAGCACAGTCCCTCCACGGGTGAATAATTACACAGCGGACCGCCGCTGCCCCCCAGCCCCCACCAGCACCGGTTAAAACCACTCACCACAGCAGGTTTAAATCCGGGGCGCGGCTAGCCGACTGCCACCCGGCGTGTATCACAGGACCAGGCCGGCAGGAACGACCGCGCACCAGGCCGTCTCAGGTAGCTCCACACAGCAGGCCCCATTGCTCCACCAGATTGCTCCGTCGGACAACCAGCTTTTTACCTGCCCTTGCTCCCGGAAACTTCTCCGTCGTGTTCCCGCAGGTGTCCCACAGGCGGGTGGGTGCCGACTCTGGCGCAGAGGCCCTTTTGCTCTGCTGTGTTGCTGCAGGGCCTGACAATCCGGCGAAGCTCCAAAGTAGGCGTCTTATGCTGCCGCCATCTTGGACATGCCCCCTCCTCTCATTTCTTTTTGTCAAATATATATAGCATGTACAGTGGAAACTTTGCCAGGATCTTGGTTTGCATATTAGAAACAGAAGGTAAATACATGTCAATATGCAAACAAGGCAGAAGAAATTGGGCTGCATCACATAAAATGAGACCAGGTAGTGGTAATTTATGTTATATGTTATGTTACATGATTTGTAAAGTGCATGGCTGCCTCAGCAACAGGGCGTCCCAGCAATAGCTTTATCAAAAAGCCACAACAGTGAGACCTGGAGAAATGGAGGATGCCTAGCAGAAAATTTAGATGCCAAACAACCAGGTCTTCAGCGATTTCCTAAAGGACAAGTGGTCTGGATATGTCTTAAAGAAAGAGGGAGGGCATTCCAGAGAGCAGGGGCTTTAGCGCGAAATGACGAATGCCAACCCATGATCTTCTAACACGTGGCACCCAGGCTAAATTATGATCAGCAGAGCACAAGGACCGTTGAGGGAGGTATGGAATCAGCAAATTGGATAAGATGGGGGCCCCCCTGAGAAAAGTAATCTTATGGGCCATGCACAGAGCCTTAAACTAAATATGCTTAAACACCTGGAGCTAGTGCAATTTGCGAATGTCATCCAGAGCTGAGCAGTATTGAGGAAGGGAAAACAGCAACTTTGCAGCTGCATTTTGAGTCAGCTGTAGCCTTCTAATCACAGGTTTGTTTAATCCCAGGAAAAGGATGTTAAATCTGTGCCTTGGATTTGGTGTGACTGGTGTCTTAAACAGTGGAAGAGCTGGAGAAGATTTATTTTGCCACCTTAAATGTGGCGAAAGGTTTGTCTCTTAAACTTTAGAGGAATGTGCTGCTTTTTGTTAGAAATTTAGCATAATATGTTGATATCTCTAAAGTAGACTGCAGATCATAACACAATAACACAACACAATTCAGCAAAACAACACATCTAAAACATAACGACACATAACACAAAATAGTGAAAACTGATTACAACAATAGCAGTAAAATGTAACAACAACAGAATGCAATAATGCGCCCAAAAAAAACAATAGACCAACAAACAACATAACATACCAGTGCCACAACAGAATGCAACAATATGTACAAACCTTATTGTGACACATTAACACCTCCACATGTCATAATTACCTACCACCAAGGACATGTAAATACCACCAGTCATAACTGCTTGTGATGTGATTCAATGTCTCTGCCAAGGTTTTGGGCTGGCTGGTGTTTAACATAGCTGTAAAGTTGGAGCAGCAGCATTTCACCAATATGGACAGTGGTAAATGGATGTTTTTCACTGGCAGTTTAGAGGAACATATTAATTTGATTGGAAATGCATCAACATTTTGGCATCAATGAAATAAAACAAAACAACACAACAAAATTACATAGCACAACACAAATTAACAATGCAACAAAAATATAATAGGGCATATCACAAAGACATTCAAAACAGAGCACTGCACATGAACCACAGTATATCACAACAATAAGACAATGCAATAATAAATCATAAAAACACACCAGCTTAAAAACAATATAACACTTCACCACTACAACAAAGTGCAACACAACAAATATGAACAGATATTTGTGTCACACCATATCATAGCTACAAGTCAACTCTTATCATATGGTGGTAAAAGGTGTTTGTATCAAGGACTGCCATAACTTACCACCAAGTAGCTAGTGCCAGCCAAAATGTTTTGTGATCCAACCCAGGTTTTCTGTAACTAACCATTCTATTGCCTCCGTTTGTCCTGCACTGAAATATGACACTCAACAAAAAAAATGAAGCATTTGCTTAATGGGAAATGTGACAGGATCAGAATAGTACTGAAATTTAGGATGCAAATAAGAGTACATATAGAAGCATTGGCAATTCCAATAGGTCTGTCTTTAATGTGCTGCGTCCTGCACTCTCACCTGCACACCACTAGCCCTGCACTCACATGGGCAAAGTATTTTACCTCCGGAGTACTGTGAATATAAGTGACAGTCTTCCTTCACTGAACTGATGGAACATGGGCAGAATGAAAAGAGTATGAAAAGAAGAACAAAGCATGTGAGAAGGCATGTAGAGCCAAGATGCTCGGGACAAGTGCTGGCAAGTAACTTGTTTGCCACTAAAACTGTTTTAAAATAAGATAATTTATTCACTGGAAACCAGTTGAGGATTACCAAAAAGGATATTTTAGAAGCATGCTGAAGTAAATTAAGTAACTGACATGGCAGGTGCGTTTCCACACTCTGACTGCCACATAAATAATATTTAGGTTACCAAAGAAAAACAATATTCATATAATCAAACATGATCATGCAACTGACTGGGTCACCATTCTGAAAAAACAGCAATATAAAATGCTGCATTTGTTATACCATTTAAAATCAAAGTAACATTATTAGCTTCAACATGAACATAGATGCAGCCTTGTAACCTCTGCCAAGGAAGACCCAGCAAGCATCTTAGGTGGATCCAAAGTATAAATAGACAAGAGCATGAAGCCTCCCGCTTGAGATATCAAGCATTTAAAATGCCTAAAATGACACCTCTTTAATAAACCCCTTCCTACTGCATTTGTCTGCTAGTTCACAATGGAAAACCCATTCCTTCTGTGTTTGTCAAATAGTTAAAAATGTAAAGCATCTTCCTATGCTGCTTGCAGGGAGTTCTCAAGGTAGAAGCTGCCTCCTAATATATTTATCACAGAGTTCACAACATATAACCCTATACTATTGCATTTAGCAGAGTTCACAATTAAAAGCTACTTCTATTGCTTTTGTCAGAGGTCACAATATTAAGTCCCTGCCTATGGTGTTTAGCAGGGAGTTAACAATGTAGACCATCTTCCAATTGCAATTGTCAAAGGGTTCACAATGTTACGCCACTGTGTATGTTTTCGGAAAGCAGTCCAATGTAATACCCCTTACTATACTATCTGTAAAAGAGTTTAGAATTTGAAACTCCTTTCTAATGTTTTAGTCATGGGATTACACCACATAAAGCACCTTCCAACCGTATTTGACCTGGGGTCTGCATTAGCAAAATACTTGTCTACATTTCTTAGCAAAGTGCAATTACATCCATTCATAAGGGTCTACTGGCTTCAACATATGTTTTTCACAATAAATAATTTAGACCTACTGCATTTGTCATAACTTTTCAAAATAACATATCAAAGCCTTCGTCACCTGACATGTTTTCCAATGAACCAATCTGGCATGTTACTTTAATCATTGGCTTGTGACCATTACTACCTCAGGCTTACTATAGTGAGCATAATGGAAGTAAAACAAGTACTCGTTTTCAGTAGAAGCAAGACATTTCTGCCTGATCAAATCCAGAAGGAAGTTCAACATTTGAGTGGAGCCAAAGTACCTTTCTCAGTAGTGGTTCTCAAAGCCATTTTCTGTTGATCCCATAAGGACTGGTCACATTCTAAACAAAACTAACCTTGACAATACCAATGCCAATAGGTTTATCTTGGAATGAAAGTGCTTTTGTGTCATTTATGGTGAGCTTAGTCACTGAGTAAGTCAACACTCGTACACCCTCTCACTCCTCTTTGCACTAATGTATCCCTTTATGCATCCACTGACTCTTTCTTGTATTCACCCTCTGACATAACCACAATAAAACACACACAAACGCAACAACATATGAAAGATAAATATAAGTAGATAAAAGAAGAAATGATGCCCTTTAAACAAGGCAGGCCTATTTTTGCAATAACAAAATTAAACATAGCAGTTGGTGTTCATCTTAGAAAGGTATAGTAAATAGTCTACCATTGTTTTAAATTTCAAGCATGACTTTCACATTTTGAACCAACATGTTGGCTGTCTTGGAATGGTAAATTAATGATACTCTATGGAAAACAGCATTTCGTAAGGGTCTACTGGTTTAGAGACAGTGGCCATGTAGGATACGGCATACATGGCAAGCAGGCGACCCATTAGCACTGCATGGAGAGCTGTAGCATCCTCTTAAGAAATATTGAAATGAAAAGAGGAGAATCAAAGAAATGAAAAGGGAATTATAATAGGAAAAAATGTAAAACTAAGGGACTGGACAACCAGCCCTGACACTGATGTGCACTCATTTTCAAGTGTATGTAGATGTGACCAGAAAATGCCATTATTTACAGGACAAGAGAGCCAAATACTGAGGTGGACTAAACTATTTCCCTTGTGAAGTTCACTGTCATGGATGGAATTAGAGCATAAATTACACTCAGACAGACTAATTACAGAACAGAGATGACCCAAAGGCCTTCTATGTACATATATGAATATATACATTTACATATATGAATGCATGTATTATTTAATGATTTTTTATTACACGATCCCCGCAGACAGCTAAGAAGAGATTTTAGCAAGAATTCTTATAATGCAAATCTTCTCACCCTTGAGATTGGCAGAGTTACTAACAAATAGAAAAATCATGCCGAACAAAGTTAATTTGTGACATTTTATCTAACAAAATAGCAATCTGTAGATTTAATACAGAGTAATAACAATCTGCCCTTAAACACCTATTGACTTTAGCATATGCTTTTCACAATCTATATGTAGGGCTTACTGCATTTATCATAACTTTTCATTATAAACAATCAGGCCTATAACCTTCGTTGGCTTGCTGCCATAACAAACTCAGACCTACTGTGTTGGTTCAGTAGCCTTCCCACAAAGCAACTATCCGGTATTCCGCAATAAAGCTACTAATATGTACAAAATACAGTTGTCAAAACGATATAAAATCCCTACTAAGGGAGCCTAATATTGATTACCAAAGTGCTAATTGTCTGACACCATAGTTTGTTCAGGTGGGTCACCAACACCAAAGCTCATGCCAATTACAGTAATCTCCATGATTCCATGTAAACAAAAACCTGCCTACAGGCTTTAGCACAGTGCAATAATCCACCCTTAAGAGCATATTGCCTGTAACACATGATTTTCACATTAAATCAGTAAGGCCTACTTGCTTTCTCATAACTTTCCATTAAAAACTGTTCACACCTAATGAATCTGACATAACTTTTCCAAGTGACCATATAAGGCCTCTAGCCTTTATCACTGGCTAGTTGCCATATCCTTCTCAAGTACATTGTACCAAACATAAACGTTTCATAAGGATATCATCCAGCATACAGTCATAAAAGAACCTGACAAAGACGATTGGAGTGCATGACCATATCCCCACAATTTGTTCAGGTGGATCACAAACTCCAAAACACTTGCCTACTATAGTAATTTGTGAAATTCCATCCCAAAATATCTGCCTACAGCCTTTAGCACTGAGTAATAAAAATCCATCTTTGAAAGCCTATTGTCTTTAAAGCAAGCCTTTAACAATAAGTAGATCAGGTTTACTGGTTTTGTCATAATGTTTCACATTAAACAGATCAAACAAATGAAATTTGGCATGACTTTTCTCAATCAACCGCTGAATCCTTTAGCCTTCAATATTGGCTTTACACTTTACCCAACACCGGCATTTTCAAGTGCATATAAACTGGGAAACATCATGCATACAGTTCTAAAATGCCAAATATGTATACAAATACTGCTTGCTAAACGATATGATACATAACCCCTTTCAACAGGGCCTAACAAGAATCAGCACAGTGAAACCCCCCCAGGGTTTGTCAGAGTGGGTGGTCAATGCTAAAACTCTTGACTACTCCAGTAATTTATGAGATTTCATTTAACAAAATACTAGGCCTGGGTGGAAATATAATTCCACTCGCACAATTGGCCGAATTTGGGGAAATCTGCATTATGCTTGTAATGTGGAGTTCCTGCCAAATTCTGACAATGGTGCTTGGGGGAATTAATCTTCTATTTGCGCCTCGCAGGAACAGCGTGAGGCTCCACAACTCGTGCTTGTGAGCGATATATGCCACCCCCTGGTGAGATATCCAGTTGTCACAGAGCTTTCGGGTATGGTCAGAGAGGACTGCTGTTCGAGTAGATTTGATGCCACTATAGTAGATTTTAGGGATGGGTGGAACTCGTGGAGATGTACTCCACAGAATTCTCCTGAGTTACACAAAAACTCTATGAGATTCCACGGAAATCCGCCCACCTCTAGCTGTTGTTGTTGCGATAACTGATAGAGTGCTCACTTTGCAGTCGCTGCCTGCAATTTGTTCCATTTATCTAAGTATCCTTGTTTTGTTACTAAATAGCTTTCACCTCTTCCTTCAGAAAGTGTCTCTTACTAAATGGTGGGGAGAGCGGACAGCCTAACTCCTTGCCATCCCTCTGCCCCGCCATATCTTTACATCCCCCTTGAAAGCTTCTCAGACTGCAAGACAAAGATGCCACAGGCAGGTCTGCCTTTGTTCCACTGCATACTCATCCTTGTATGCAGGGTCTCGCTGACCAATCCCTGAGCTGTTTGATGACAAAAGAGGAATACACACTGCCCTGCAGGTGTTACTAAAATCATGTACTACATTAAGCCTCCAACAGCAGCCCAGATAGTGGCAGATGATGTGAATCCAACTTCTGCTGCACCTGCATTGTGACAAAAGCGCACATATCTCTGAAATGACTGACAATTACCTCGAGTGAGTGTAATAGAAATGTACATCGCCTGTAGACTGAATGATGATAGGTTGGAGCGAGGATGCACTCCAATGTTCCTGTGCATATTTCAGTGTTTGGTGAAGGGACCCATTTCTTGAATGGGTCTTTCAAAGACATCGCTTATTGTACATTTAATAAAATATTTTATTCCCTTTATTGAGAAATATAAAATGGGAAACAAAGAAAGGCAGGATGAGGCTGAGAGTCTGAAAAAAATATAATGTCATAATAATTATTAATAATTAATAATTTGATAATTGCTCAAAAATCTATTTAGAAAGGTTTGATCTCAAAGCAGATTTGGAACCGCACTGGCTTTGTGTTTTGGAAGAAGCAAACACAGAGTTGTTTGCATTTGTTTTACAGAGTGCCAGCACACCAGACAGCAACACAAAATGTAAAGACCACATCCCTCTGTCTGTATATTTCCATACACATAATATGTGAAGGATATTTATAGTCACTACTAACATCTGAAAAACAGTGGTGCAAGTTATTCAAAACACTTCACAGCACTATACATCACAACACAACTTCATTGTCAGAACTGGCAGTACTCATGATGTAGAATCAGGGGTATAGAATTCCACGCCAAACCCAAAGTAACTGCTGCATTACTCGTGCACACGGTGGGCTGGTCAGTGGCCAGATTGAAGGAGATAGAGGGCCCAAGAAGAAGCAGGAGAAAGGCGAGTCGAGCCCAGGAAATAACAGAAGAATCAGCAGCGAGGGTTCAAGTCATCCCGGTGGAGCCCAAAAGGCACAGCAGGGAAGCAGCACACTTGGAAGACTTGCAAGGAAAAGGAGGTGCAAGCAGTAATGTTCCTTATGCATTTTCGTGTTTCTGGAAGAATTATACAGTGGAGACACTGAGTGCTTCCTGCTGCCTCGGTCTATTTGCCTAAAGGAGCGAGAACCTCCATGTGTCTCAGGGACCCAACACTAGAACGCACCCTTTATGTCCAGCGAGGATGGCCATGCCTAAAGTAGACAACTTGGGAAACAAGCTATTTGGACAGAGCATCACAGGTAGTGGCTTATTTCTAGTGCTGAATGATTTATTCCACTGGCGAAGCGGTTGAATTCATTAGTAATTCTGCACTACAAGAGTAACACAGAATTACTAAATTCCTCCAAGTCTGCCAGCGAAATTAAAAATTCTGTCCACCTCTAGTAGATGTTCTACTTGAGTAGCTCCAAAATTCAACTTGAATGGCTGCAAGCTCTTGTGCAATGCATGGTGCAGTTTGCACTGATTCTCAATGCTGCACATGCTACCGGTGCTAAGTTGCAGCGCAAGCAGCATATTTTCCGCCCATTGGCAGAATTCCGCAGAATTTTGCAGAGTTTTTCTGTAACCCTGTATATAGGCACTAACACAATGTAATTACAACTAACTGTGAAAGGCTTACTGGCTTTAACATACGCTTTTCACAATTAATAAGCTAGACCAGCTGCCTTTGTCGTATTATTTTTTAATGAGCAGACCAGACCTATGGCATCAGATATAATGATTCCATTGCTCCAATCAGGCATAAAGCTAGTGAGTATAACCAACTGAGGCCTACACTTTTAAGCTTAAGCTTTCCCATAAATCAATCATCAGACAAACAGTCATAAAATTCAGTGGTGGCTGGTGACATTTGAAATTGGTGGGCGTAAAATAATTGTCAGACTGCACTGTGGCGATCGAGCGTAGCGAGCGAGCCAGAACAACCTATGGGGGGTTTGCGGGGGTTCTCCCCCCGAGAAAATTTTGAAGATGAGTGGACAAATGGTGCATTTTCAAGCAAATTTGGGGAATTAAAATAATAATAATACATTTAAATGACCTAACACATGAAGTCAAGTTGGAATAAAGTAATTAGAAGAAGCAATGAGAAGTAGACCTTAAAACATGTAAAATAAATTACAGCATGGGTTTTAGTGAAATGTAAGGTGGTTAAACATGTGGCCATACCTCTACATCTACTTTTCCGTGACTTATTTAAACAAATTCAGAAATTACATTTTATCACTTTTGTGCATACAGTTCAGAACTCAATTAACCCATCACGGACAACTTAGAAAAACTATCCTATTACTGATGTTCCTAACTAATGGGCATAGCAACCATGCGAGATCGATAAGTCCTGGAGCTCAGAGCCTGAATCTTACAGTAAAGCTCGTCACTGTAATTACTCCCTCTCTGCGCACTATGACATTCTGTCACGGCTACGATACTATCTGCTGCTACATTTTTATGTACGCAGCACAGAAAGTACACCTCACATTCCACCAAAAACTTCATATCCAAAGCTGATGCCCCGGTGCTGCGTCCATCGCCAATGTGTCTATCAGCTAAAAAAAAACTCTGACCCAAAGATCTGCCGTCGAGGGAAAGAACGAGGGGTTACATTTCTGATGACATGCCTGGCTACAGGCAAAATAAATGTAACCGCGCGTGCAAAACAAACAGGCCCGGCTGAGTGGAAATGCACGAGGCTATTTTAAGCAACACAGACCAAGAAACGTAATGGAATCAAAATGCCGTGGAACACAAATCAATCGAATCTTCTAGAGAGCAGTATAATATGCAGTTTTTTTTTAAAGAAAGTGGTAAAGATATGCTTTTAATGTACACTCATGATTCCACCTCCAAGCAGTGCCAGGGCGGGAAACCATCAGCGTCAATGCTACCTCAGGCTACCAGTGAACACACATTTCTTTTCATTAGGGATAGCGACTCAAGGTTTCAGCAACAGGAGCCACTCCTGGGTAACAGACTGTGGTAACATTAACAGACTCCCAGGAAATTCAATATCGTCATAAATCCTCATAGCTGCCAGCAAGGGTTTGAGAATCCACAACTCAATAACAAAGAAATGAGCAGTTCGCGCGTTTAAGAAATTTGCGAGAAATGGGGGTGATGAGGAGGTAGTGGTGACTAAAAAGGCTCTTAATAGTCGCAATATTGATCACAGCGAACACACACAAATGTCTTTCATCAGCACACACAACAGCCCAACAATAGCGCAAAACCAATAATAATACTGTCTGACAACGGATTTTCTTACTCACGAGCATAATGCTTGCAGTTTATTGTTGGGCTGTATTTTCTGAGGTGCGCACACACAACGAGGGATACAGTCGTGGACAAAAAAAGTAATGCAAGATACTGGCGGGACATGGGAGACTTATAGTATGACGGGCGGGTGGGGGGGTGGAAATGTGGTCGTCGCGGGGGGGAAGGAGGCGGGAGGGGTTTAATTAAAAGAAAAGAAAACTCACTGCGCCGCCTCAGTTCCTGGCCGGTCCTGACTCCCGCAGTCCCACATTTTCCGCTCTCCTCAGGAAAGCCACCCACAGGCAGCCTCCCTCCCCTCCACCAATCACAACGCTGCAATGGCAGCATTGTGATTGGTGCGGTGCAGGCGCACAGCGCCCCAGCCGGGCGCCTAATGGGAGGCCCTTTTCTCTATGTAGGCTGCATGCAGCCTACATAGAGAAAAGGGAGAGTGCGCGTGACTGCTTTGGTCGGCCCCAGGCCGACCAAAGCAGTCAGGGCCCACAACATTGGGCAAGCCACTCCCCCTTCCCTCGAGCAGGACCGCCCACCCACAGCCAGGCACTTCTGCTTTCTCGCAGTGCGAGAAGCAGAAACATACAATGGTAGTTTTACCATTTTATGTTTCTGCTTCTCGCACTGCGAGAAAGCAGTGGTCGACGCCCCTATGGAGGAGCCGCCACTGATAAAATCATATGGTACCCTCTGCCGTACATTAAAAGGATATTGCAAGTCACCAAGGAGTTCCATGACCATATACAAATGTGGGCAACGGCACCCTCTGTTTTTCATTGGTCTCTTTTGATTTCCATATCTATTGTTGAAGCATATTTGGGTTATTACCATATCTTTCTTGTTATTCTCTTGAGCTTTATCTTCCAAGCCAATATTCTTCTGCCTCTCCCCTTTTTCCTATCTTTTTATCCTTAATGAATGCTTTATAATTTTTTCATCTTGAACCATAATTCATGTCCTTTCTTTTAATGTATTCCCAAGATTTTATTCCAGGTATTATTTTTATATTTTTCTTTCACTTATCTAAAAATCTGTGTAAACTAAGAATTATTAGTCAGAATGTTAAAGGCCTACAAAATCCTATTAAAACACAAAGAGTTTTGTCATAATTATCTAAGCTAATGTCATGGTATAGCCAAGTTTTCTGAATATGTATGCTGCTTTAGGGTTTATTTTGTCTCTCAGCTATTGTTTAGTGGTAGCATTCATGTAGTCTTGTAAATTGTTATGCAGTCTTGTAATCCCTATGTGTATCTCTGTAACATATGCCTCCCTGTAGTGCATCACATGCTGCTCAACATTTAGCTCAGCCCCCATATTTGATGTTTATGAGCATTGTCCTTTTTGAGTAAGCATAGGGTAAGAAAACAGGTTCTGACCAAGACATACAGAAACAGGAAGGGCAAGTACGACTTTATTTTGGATAAACAAAGACAAACCAGTGCGCTTCACAAAAAGGTTTATAACGAATTGAAATTGTTGTAAAGAACAACAGGGCCCACTCCGAGTCTCCTTTTTAGATTCATGTTTTAGCTTGGCATCTTTTTCTAATGGTGACTTTTTACACGCTAATGTACTAAGAAGCTATTCTATATGCAGTTAATTTCTTAGTAAGCATTATTATCATGTTATTCATACACTCTGACCAAGGCTAGGCACATAGAATGCAATGCTCTAAGGCTCCAGACAAACCACTGCATCAGCTCCGCAGCTTTGCCAAAGTGCAATTGAAACAGTGCTTTTATTATATAAACATCCTCTGCATTACATTTGCCATAGGAGAACTTCTGCTGGGATTGTCCTGGAACGCCATGCACTGTGACTGAAATGCAGCCCTGCTGACTGTAACCCTTATCCTGCTAAGGACGCTAGCCTGCTCTACATCAGGTCAGCTTCCTGGCACAACATACTCAGGTATGCGGGGTTAGGCTATCACAATGGATCTGACAGAGGGTACTCTCGCTATGCATTGATAGTATAGGTAGTATTAGAAAGGAGTATAATCATATGTTATATTGGTTGAACTGTTTATCTTTTTCACCATTCCTGCAATGCTGGTTAGAATTCTTTGTTTTATCTGCCTAATAATTGCAATGCACTCTTTCTATACAAGAATATGATTGTTTCAATAAATGTTTGAAAATCCATATTCATATCTTTCTTGTGTTTACCTTAAGCATGCAAGAGTAAACAGCGAAAGGGAAGATCTGTTTCCAAAATTGCCTTGGGAAATAAAGAGTGGTCCTGTTTGAGGTTGCTGATACCATCTGATACCCTGGTAAGGTGAGGGGTTCAGATGGGCCACTGTGAGCTAGCCAGGAATTAGGCCAACATTTTCTGATGATATCTGTGAACTGAGTTCCCATATTCTGAACTTTATGTTGTCTAGATACACAGTCTTACTTTATTTTTTTATTTTTATTTTAAGAGTTTTATATAGCGCTGGCTAGACCCGGAGGTATCAGAGCGCTTTACATAAGGTCAACATTTTTACAAAGTTAGCATCAGTTTACAAGGAAGAAACATGGTATAGAGAAAAACAGCGTTACATAGTTACATCCATTGCTAGATCATTAAATAGCATCAGAAAACAAGTCCGAATGGCCAGGGAGGAAAGTGCATCGGAAGAGGAAAGAGGGAAGGAAGGAGCGGGGACAGGAGGGCGCGCAGATCGGAAGGAGAAAGAAGACGATGCGGGAGAGGAGAAACAGTGCCAGTGTCCAGAGGGTAGGTGACGTCCGAGGGAGGATTCGCAGTCCATCTCCTCAATAGCAACCAAGGCTGCTCCTCCGGGCATCGGTAATGTTGCAGGAAACTCCGCCATCGTAGAATATTACAGAGTTCATCGGAAAGGTGGTGGGGGCAATCGGATTCAAGGGCCAAAGTAGCAACCCCGGAGAGAGAAAAAGGGGTGAACCCCAGCCAACAACCACGCTGAGATGGTTCAGCCATCGGCAGGACCACGATGAGTAAGATGGAAGGGGGGAGACACAGCGGAGAGGCGAGGAGAACTGTGCCCAATGTCCGGCTGGGTAGGTGACGGCCGCCGGTGTGAACCACAGTCAGTCTCCCCTATAGCTGCAATGGCAGCTCCACCGGGCATCGGCCAAGTTTTTCAGGCTCCGTGGTCGGAAGAAAATTCACTGTTCCTCAGTTGCCACAAGTCAAATCACGGGAATCGGAGAGTCAAGGGACCGTTATCCACAGAAATCCCAGGTGAGTAAAAAAGAAAGGTCCGAGGAAGGAGAAGATCCAAGAGGAATAGTCGTCAAAAAGACAGTCCCGACAGCGAGGAGGCCGTAAACCAGTACGCGGGCCCCTCCCCCACCGGCTGTGTCTGCCTCGTACCGATGTTGCGGGCAGGCAGGACAACCTCGATGGCAGTCTTTCCCTACAGCGGGTTAAACCGGCAGTGCTGTACCTTGGGGTGGGGACGGTGGGGGGGGCTCCGCAGATCGCCAAAGCTCGATGCAGCGGTATCGCGGCTCTCATCTTACGACCTCCCGGGTGCAGGCTCGGTATCCTCCAAGCGCCATCTTGGTTCACGGTTGCTGAGGAGCGTTTCGTCTCATTGCTCGGCTCACCAATGATTAAGGGAAGCGATGTTGTGTTCTGCGATAGCCGCAGACATTCCGATAGCGGAATTTGTGCTCCTGGTGGGTTTTAAGTGCGGTGAGGCGTCGCTCCGGATTTTTGGGCACAGGTTCACCACGGAGCTCCAGCTCCAAGCGGCCATCGTGGTCGCTCCCAATTAATTAAGTTCCTACTTAATTCATAGGAACCGTACAACATGGTACCACCAACGTTCTAGGTCAGTTACTTATTTAATGGGTCTTCTGAGTAGTTCTTGCATGCGCCCAAGGTCTTCTTTTCACCTTTTAAGGAGACATCCAAGGTGTTAGAGATTAATCCTCCTCAGCTTAATAGGAAACCTCTATTTTTCTCTGAAGGTTGCTCAAGTTTCAACCTTAAATTTTCCTTTATTTGAATTTCAGTTATTAAATAAGGTGTAAGCAGCTATCATTCCTGTTAATTACAGACATGCTGTTACAGCACTATTGATACAACAAGGGCTCCCTGTTGGAGGGGTAGCTGTTACCTTCGTGGTTGAGGCCCACAAAGCATATAAAACAGAGGTATTCTACTCTTGGGTTCACTTTCCTGCAGTCGATGCCACTTCACAGACATTTCACACATATAGTCCAGCTGCATTAGAATTGGTTCCAAGGGCCCTCCTAGATGCACTAAACAATGTAAGACTTGGTCCCCTCAGTCATGAGGGGGCGATCGGACAAGTCTTAGCTGACTATACTCCATATGCAAAGTTAGCAACATTAAATGCTGTAGACCTTTGTGCTCTTTACACAGGTGTAGTTAGGATGTATAGACGTTTAACGCAGTTTGTAATGTGCACAATAACAGCTACCCCAGTGAGGGCTGTTTGAGCTGTGTAGCCACAGTTAGCTGTGCCTACAATTAGTCCAGTCACTATTATTGCAATTATGGGTAAAGTTCCCACCAGACGGGAGGAAGTTCCATTATGGATTGCACAAAAAACAAACCAGCTTTAAACAGTGTTTCCCCATCCGGGACCCCAAGCCAAACAAATACTTCTTACAATGTGCCTACCACTTGGTATGGTTCTCCCAGTAGAGGACATGTGTAACTTGGGGCACAGTCTTTGCTGCCATGTACACCATCCATTGCAGTTTTACCTGACTTGCTAAAACAGATTCAAAATGAATACGGGGGTGCCCCTGCCCTGGATTTGGGAATTAAATGAATCAGCAATTTTGGAACAGCTTCTTCAATTATTTTAAAAAATATTAAAGGGGAGGCAGCAGCACTATGCCAACACCTCCCACAGGCTGTCTTTACAGTCCAAGAGCGTGAATTAACAAACATTATTGCCGAAGCCTATATATCTATAGGTCGAGATAATCTGGGAGCCAGATCTAATAAGCCACAGCTTAAAGGCAATTTAAAAAAAAGATAATGCCACCCGAGTCTTCTAAAAAATGCTAGGACAAACAGAAAAATAAAGATAAAACAAAAATAAAGGGTGGATCACAGCAACCAGAGTACACCGAGAAAAGTTATGAGTTACGTAGCCATGATACACTTAAGCAGCATGATAGGTCTCAGCATACTGATACACGTTCTTCTTGTTCCTTTCAGGACTCACCCAACAAACGCTCAGAGAGAGGGGGATGAACAGAGTGCAGTCACGAAGAGTATATGAAACTGAGAAAGGACTCACAATGCTCGTCTGATATCATCATAAAAAAGGAAGAGAAACTTCCACAACAAAAACCCCAATTCAAAAGAAGAAAGTGGCAGGTACTTCCATTAAATATGCCACACATAATGACAACCTTTCTTCAGAACAAGGCGTGGGCAGTGGCACTACTATACAGCTCAGCAGAGGTCATGATAGTTTGCTGGAATCTTCAAGAGTTTGTAGATTCAAGCGCAACTAATGAATTTATTCAGGTTGAAACACCAGATCAGCAGGTTAGCCCCCCCCGACAGACTGTATGATTTGGACATCCACATTGAGGGTGACATACCGCATATTATTAAAGTAATATTCTGGGAAAATTTAACAACCACCTCTGACATTATCTTGGCTGAAATAGATTGCCCACCTGATTTTGTTAGAAAAGACCCACAAGGGGAAGATGTATTAATACCTTCCTTCTAGGTTCAAGTGTATTCTGTAGAATGGCCCCTTGCACAAACCCTAACACTATATCGCAATCATGTAGGCTGGGATAAGGACTCGCCTTATCACGTTACACCCATAATGTCCAGCCCATAAGTGCAACCACAATATCCAATTAAACATGAAGCACAACGCTCAGTAGAACAATTCTCTTACAATTAGAGTATCAAGGCATAGTAGAGCCATGTACTTCAGCAATGAAAAATTTATTATTTCTGTTAGCTAAACCTGATCATTCCTATCACCTAGTCTTGGACTACAGACATTTGAACAGTCCTACATGCAATTTTGCAATTCAAAACTCACACAGCACAGCTCTAATGACCAACATACTTTGCAAAAAATACAAAACCTCTTTGGACATTTCCAATATATTTTTCTGCCAAAATAAAGTTCCTGAAAGTAGGGACTTAATGGCATTTTCTGCTTTAGGAGTCCAGAGAAAATTCTGCCAACTTCCTCAGGGGTGTAAGAAGAGCCCAGGTCTATTTGCTGTCCAAGTAACATCTATTCTATATGACTTTGACCCAGAAGCATTGTTCTATGTTGATGACATATCCCTCAAGGATGATGACTTAAACACACACTTAGCCAGAGTAGATCACATAGTTTTGGGATTTGCTGAACATGGCTGCAAATTCAGTTTTCAGAAAACAAAAACTGCCTTTCTCAGTGTCCTTTTCTTGGGATACAAATTATCCAATGAAGGCAAAAAACGTTCACCACATTTCTTAGAGAAATTTGCTCTTTTGCAACCACTAAACACCATTCAAAAGCTACAATCACTGTTAGGCTTTCTCATCTTTGGTAAAACATACTTACCAGAGTTTGCACAGCAGGTTAAACTATTGTGTGAATTGATTTGTCCTGATTTCTCCAGAACTCTTTAGACATCAGAACACACACAGATTCTCAGAACACTGCAAATTGACATGCTTGCATCCAGATACTTACACACTTGTGTCAACACAGCTAACTTGGTGATCCGCATAATTGCAGGTTTCACTATCTACACATATGTCACATATAACATGAGTGATACTGTACCGATTGCTTACAAATCGCATTTATACTCCAATGCTGAAATGTGTTTTGCATTGACAGTACAAATACTGACTGCAGTTCAGACAGTTGTTATAAAGGAAATACCTTTAGCTCAGGGGAAACTCATATTTGTGGTTACTCACCATCAAGCATGAATTGCTTTCAGGAAAAGAGGCACATTTAAAAGATTGCTTGCCACAGGCTCATGGAGTTCATACAGTGAGACATTAGAGTGTTAGAATACACATTGCAGGGAATTCACTGGCTGATAAAGATGGATAATCAGCAGTTCAGACAGCTGTTTTTGTTGCAATTACTCATTCACACACAAGGGTTGATGATGACATCATGGTTGCTGTCAATGCTTCACGCAATGGCTCTCCATTACCTAGAACATATCCAGAAAAATTCTCCTATCTATTCAGTGCCCAAAACATACCTTTTGCTCGCATACCAGGGGTGGGTGATTGAGTGTTACCCAACCAGTACTGCAGCCTATAATTAATCATAGCTGCTCATGAAGGATTCATGTCTGCCCATGCAGGTGTGGCGGTTACAGCTTCCTTACTACAGAAACGCTATTGGTGGCATGGCCTCTACATACATACTAAACAATATGTCCTTAGCTGTAACATTTGCCTGCAAATTAAAGGTTCCACTGCAGCTCGCCCAGCACCTACTTTCAAACAAACCCCTAACGGGTGCCTATTTGGATCATTGCGGACCTCTTCACTCAGGTGGTGCATTTAAATGTATTCTATTGGCCGTAGATTTGTGTTCCAGAATACTATGTGTGTGGTCACAGTGATTGGCTGATGCTCAAGCTGTTATGAAAGATTTGCAAGACTTTATTGAGACATATGCAGTAGCAACATTCCATTCAGACCACGGCCCAGCATTTGCCACTGAGGAACCCTGGGGGGCAGATTTACAAGCCCCTTGCGCCACTTTTGCGTCACTTTTCCCATGTTAAAAATGACGCAAAAGTGCTGCAAGGGCCTTGTAAATAAGCCCCTGGGTGTTTATGTGCATAATTCCTCCCCCTATCATCCTGAGGGAAATTCAGTAGTGGAAAGGTAAAACCATGACTTAAAGCAGTCCTTAACAGCTAGAGTATTAGGTTCAGGTTGTAGTTGGAGCCATCACTTGTATGGAGCCCAGAGAGCTTTAAATAATCTGCCTACACGATCCATGGGAGATCAGACCTCCTATGAAGTCCTCTTTGGGATCCAGAGGTATCTTCCAGATCTTGACAACCCTGGCACAGTGGCGGCAGATAAGCCTTTTGACATCAATTAACATTTCGCTGTCTTACAGGATCTACAAGACTTCTGAGATGAGCACTCAAATGAAATTTCCAAATGTTCTCCCACTGACGACGTGAAAGAATAACCAGCAACTTCTGGCTGGATTCCTAAAGTAGGGGAAACCTTTTGGACATCAGCTAAAAAGGATACAAGACCATTATACAGATAAGCTTCACTGGCTTATTTCCAAAAAGCATGTACTTTTAATCCCCATTTGCCGTAATTACGGCAGTTGTATATAAACATCACTTTTTGCAGCCGTTACTAACTTGTAATTGAGTGAATATGTGCTAACTAGGGGATATTTAACCCCTTCGCTGTGAGGACTCCCCCCCCCTCAGTGCTAAGCCTTTTTTTGGGGTACTTGGGGTAGTTTGCGCTTAGGCCCCTGCAACTTTTTGTCCACATAAGGTATCAACGCCAAATTTGCGTCCTTTTCTTCCAACATATTGAGGATTCTACAAGTATCCAGGGTTTCTGGATTCCCCTGGTGGGGACCGAGAAATTGGTCTAAATACAGAAAATTTTGTCTTTTTTAAAGAAAAATGGGAAACAAGTGCTGCAGAAGAAAGCATCTGTTTTTTCCCTGCAAAAGGTATCAACAAAGGGTTTGTGGTGCTAAAATCACCATCTTCCCAGCTTTCAGGAACAGGCTAACATTTGTTAGAAAACCATAATGTTCTACACAGTTTTGGCATTTTACTGGGACATAGCCTACTTTTCCTACTTTTGTGCTTTCAACCTCCTTCCAGTTAGTGGTAGAAATGGGTGAAAGCAATAATGGATCCTGGAGAACAATACATTTCTGAAACGTAGCCAAAAATCTAAATTCAGCAAGGGGTCATTTGTGTAAATCCTTCAAGGTTTTCTATAGAAACTAACAAGTGAAATAAAAAAATATTGAAATTCAGTTGGAAAAAACAGCCACTTATGCCAACGTTTTCACCTGTAACTTCTTCTAAGTAGTTTTTTGAAGCAATATACCGTTATGTCTGCTGCATCCTTCTGATTGCGAGGATATATAGGACTTGTAGGTTCACCAAGAACCCGAGTAACCCAGAGCCAATAACTGAGCTGCATCTTGCAATGATTTTTCATTGTGTACCGGGTATATAGCAATTCATTTGGTAAAATATAAAGAGTGAAAAATAGGTACCAAGGAAACCTATATATTTCTGAGTTGGGAACAAAATATAGAGTTTAGAAGCAAGGGATTCTGGGTAGGAAAACGTTGGGGGATCCACGCAAGTCACACTTCCCTGGGCTTCCCCAGGTGTCTAGTTTACAGAAATGTCTGGGTTTGGTAGGTTTCAATAGATGGCCATCAAGGCCGGGACCAAAAACGCATGTGCCCACCTTGCAAAACCAGGTCGTTTTGTGATAGATAATTTTGATGTTTCCACAATACGTTTTGGGCCCTTCCCTGCTGCGGGTACTTGGCCCACCCACACAAGTGAAATACCATTTTTATTGGGAGACATGGGGGAATACTGGGTGGTAGGAAATTTGTCTCAGCCCAGTGATCCCACAACTTTCCCACACAGAAATGTGAGGAAAATGTGATTTTTTGGCTAAATTAGAGGTTTGCAGTCGATTTTGGGTAAGAAAATGTGGGGGGATCCATGCAAGCCACACCTCCCTGGACTCCTCCGGGTGTCTAAATGTCAGGACCAAAAATGCTAGCGCCCCTTGCAAAACCTGGTTGTTTTGTGATAGCTAGGGGGCACCTGTGTTTTAGGTACCGGGTGTGGCATCCATCTAGGGAACCTACCAATCCCAGACATTTCTAAAAACTAGACACCCGGGGGAGCACAGGGAGGTGAGGTCTTGCATGGA
Source organism: Calotriton arnoldi (assembly GCA_963921515.1). Classification (NCBI taxonomy): domain Eukaryota; kingdom Metazoa; phylum Chordata; class Amphibia; order Caudata; family Salamandridae; genus Calotriton; species Calotriton arnoldi. The sequence goes on along the minus strand of CAWUFW010001811.1, from coordinate 2,070,570 downwards.
TTCCCCAACGTTTTCTTATCCAGAATCCCCTGCAAACCTCAAATGTAGCTAAAAATCACATTTTCCTCACATGTCTGTCTGGGATTAGCGGGCTGGCACAAATTAGCTACCACTCAGCGTTCCCCTCAGTCTCCTGAGAAAAATGATACCTCACTTGTGTGGGTGGGCCAAGGGCCTGCTACTTGGATGGGGCCAAAAACATAGGGATTGAGGGGATAGCACAGCGAGCTCTAAAGGCTATATTTTTTTTATATGCATTTTTAGGCTGACTCTGCATTAGAAATCCACACAATTGAGGTATACTTTTTATCCGGAGACCAAGGGGAACTCTGGGTGGTAGGACCTTTGTGCCGGTGTGGTGATCCCAGGCAGCAATGTAGGGAAAATGTGGGGGGTTTTCAGCTAAATTTGAGGTTTGGAGGGGATTCTGAGTAGGAAAACATTGGGGGATCCATGGACTCCTCAGGGTGTCTAGTTTTCAGAAATGTCTTGGTTTGGTATGTTTCCCAAGATGCCCACCGAGCCCGGGACCAAAAACGCAGGTGACTCCCTCACAAAACCAGGTCTTTTTGTGGTCGTTAATTTTGAAGCCTCCACAGCATGTTTTGGGCCATTTCCTGTCACGGGCTCTAGGCCTAAAAACACAAGTGAGGTACCATTTTTATCGGGACACTTAAGGGAATGCTGGGTGGATTGAATTTTGTGGCTCCCCGCAGATTCAAAAACTTTCAATCACAGAAATGTGAGGAAAATGTGTTTCTTTTTAAAAAGTTTGAGGTTTGCAAGTGAGTCTGGGTAGCAGAACCTTTGAGAGCCATACAAATCACCCCTTCCTGGCTTCCCCTGGGTGTCTAGTTTAAAAAAATGTACAGGTGTGCTAGGTTTCCCTATGTGCCGGCTGCGCTAGGGCCCAAAACCCACATTGCAAGAAAAAAAATGTCAATGACAAGTTGGCTTTCTGCCCCCCTGGGGGGCAGATCAGGGGCTATTGCCCCGATATGCCCCCAAGGGGGAACAGAAAGACTGTGGACATTTTTTTGGGGTGGTGGGGGCATTGGCATGCCGACCCCTACGTATAAAAAAAACAGCATGATCCCTGGAACCTAGTGGGCTCTCTGCCCCCTCTGGGGGGCAGATCATGGGCTATTGCCTCAATCTGCCTCCTGGGAGGGCAGAGAGACAGTGGCTAGTTTTTTGGGGGATGGAGGCATTGGCATGCCCATTCTGGGCAGCCCCCACCCCTATGTATAAAAAATAATAATCCCTGGTAGCTAGTGGGATTCTGCCCCCCAGGGGGCAGATCAGGGGCTATTGCCCAATCTGCTTCCTGGGGGGCAGAAAGACTGTGGTATTTTTTGGGGGGTGGGGGCATTGGCGTGCCCATTCTGGGCAGCCCCCACCCCTGAACTTTGAAAAAAATAATCTCTGATGCCTAGTGGTCTTCCTGCCCCCGGGGGGGTCAGATAAGGTGATAATGCCCCATCTGCCTTCTGGGGGGTAGAAATACTGCAGCAATTGTTTTGGGGATGGGGCATTGGCATGCCCATTCTGGGCAGCACTAGAAGACAAAAGAGGAAGTTCTACCCAGGGCAAGTACGGTGGACCTTTATCAAGCCCTCATTGTCCCCCTTGTTGTTTACTAACTACATTCTGGGCAGCCCCCACCCCTACGTGTAAAAAAAGAATAATCCCTGGTGCCTAGTGGGCTTTCCGCCCCCCGGGGACTGACCAGGGGCTATTGCTCCATCTGCCTCCTGGGGGGAGTAGAAAGACTGTGGCTTTTTTTGAGGGGGGTGGGGGCATCGGCATGCCCATTCTGGGTAGCCCCAACCCTGAACTTTGAAAACAAATAATCTCTGGTGCCTAGTGGGCTTTCTGGCCCCCTTGGAGGGCAGATAAGGGGCTATTGCCCCCATCTGCCTCCAGGGGGGGCAGAAAGACTGTGGTAATTTTTTGGCGGTGGGACATTGGCAGGCCCAATCTGGGCAGTCCCCACCCCTACATGTAAAAAAACCAAATCCCTGGTGCCTAGTGGGCTTTCAGTCCCCCTGGGGGCATATATGGGGCTATTGCCTCCATCTGCTTCCTGGGGAGCAGAAAGACGTTTGCATTTGGGGGGGGGAGGGTAGGGGCATTGGCATGCCCATTCTGGGCAGCCCCCACCCCTGACCTAAAAAAAATAACACCTGGTGACTAGGGTGCTTTCTGCCCCGGGGGGTTTATTGGGGGTTACTGCCCCTTTCTCCCCCCCGGGGGCAGAAAGACTGATTATGGCAATTTTGGGGGAGGGAGCAGAGGCCATTGCCCAAGGGGCCGCTTCCCCCTCCCTGGTGCCTAGTGGGAGGATCCCTACTTGGGGATTGCCCTTCTGGGGTGATCCCCAAACAAGGATCCACTAGGGAAGAGTACCATTGGAAAGGGGAGATTCTCCCCTTTCCAACAATACCTTTCCCATGTGATTCGGTGCTCAGGGGACTGAGATAGCCCCACGAGCACCGAAACAGTGTGCCATGCACGCGATCGTCATTACATTGGGGAAAAAAAAGCCTCGGGGAAGGTGGGGAAGGTCTTCCCCACCTCCTGAGGCAAAAATAAAAAAAAGGAAATCTTTCTGCTGTCTGCAGGAGAGGGATTTTGTGCTTGTGTGTGCATGACGGAATGGTTCCGTCATGAGCACTGGTGCTCATGACGGAACCATTCCTTCATGAGCACCGAAGGGGTTAATAATGGGCTCAATAACCATAAATACCCAACCTGGGAAGGACGTGATGTTATCATGGCGCAGACGCAGATAAAATCTACTAAGTGCCCTCACTTGCTCTATGCACACTAAACTCGCTCAGCGTTGATCTCGCACCCTTTTTTCACTTTCCATTTTCTACTCTTTTATATAGATATACAAAGCCATTACCTCTCATTTAAGGGACAACGTTATCACCCTAATAGTAAGGGGCCTGTATAGAGATTTAAACAGCACCTATGCCTGAATTACATAACTGAGTTTTCTCCACTAACTGGCATGTCCTCACCCCTCTTATTTTCAAGGGCAGACAACATGGCTTATTCTACTACATTTTATGTCGTGACACAGCTGTTTTGTTAAGTAAATGCTATTATCCTTGTGTCTTTTTCAGTATTGCTACCAATCAGAAAAGTCTGTGCACATCCTGTTTAGTGATCGCTTACTGCATGTGATTCTTTTACAGCATTTAACACACTGCTGTACTGCCTACTTCTTGGGTTATGAGGGGCCATATTATTCTTATGACAAGGTAATTCCTCGTACTCGGTGTACAGGATGACTGATGACCATTGATGAGATTCACCTGACTCACTAGTGTAATCTTGACTTATAACTTTTAGATGCTTTTAACTAAAAATCCATGCTCCACCTTCCATTATGTATTCTCCACCCCATATTTCTGAGTTGTTACTAATAAATGTAAGCTATAGAAGCATTCACACATCATTTTTTGTGTGTTGCTCACCAGTAGTTCGAGAAATATTATTTTATTGCATATGTACACAGATTGGCTGCACTGTATCTTCTGATGCTTTTCTTTTGTACTTTAGGGGATTCCATGAAAAGACCCCAGATGATCTTGCAAAAAGCACCCAAATACAGAATTCCAGGGGGTCAAATGTCCCACCAAATATTGTAGGGATCGGACCGATGAAATTGGCCCTGAAAAAAGCCGCCAACACTTGTGGGCACAAGTTGGCTGAAACATGTCGGCCTCCCAATTTTGATCACTTATAGAATGTGCAGGATGACCTAATGGTCCTTTTTTACACCCCACAAAATTTTAGCCTTGTGACTGTTCCCCTTTTTATGTCTATAATTAAAGTATTGCCTCTAGTGGACAGTAAGAAATTTTAGTTCATCCCCTTTTTTTGCACAGATCCCACCATGTCTCTAGGATAGAGACTCAGCCTCCTGGTGGAGGAAAGGCCCAATGATGATGCAATTGATCACTGTATTTCCACTGGTTTCCTGTGTATTTGGAGGCATACCGCTTGTGTTATTCCTGCTCATTGCCGTTTTGGTCCTATTTTTGTTGCTCCACAATAGATGTTCCACCACCAGGCCAAATGGTGATAGACTTATCACACGTCCTGTTGTTTGGTAAACAAATGATAAAGTGCTTTGGAGTGTCTTTACTTCAGGAATTGAATGAAAACAGGTCCTTGTCCATTAGACCTGTGTGGTTACACTGCGTGCAGCCTATTCAACTGTTTCTAGTGCCCTTTCAAGTGTGCACTAAACCTATGTCTCGCAATGAAATTGGTTCGACATACGGATATGGAACTGCAAGTGTGTCCATTGAGGGCTCACCTTCAGTGCTGTCCTATAATAATAAGGAATAATAATAAGGAAATTTGTAGAGCACCTGGATGCTCCATGAACCATACCATACCATACCAAAACATTTATAAAGCGCACAGCTACCACCAACGTCGGTGTTCCGGCGCTAAGGAAAAACAAAAGAGGAAAGGAAAAAAGACAAACTAAGGCAGATCAAAAAGCCATGTTTTCAAGGCACTCCTGAAAATGGATTCAGATTCAGCTTTGCGCAGGTAGAGAGGCATAGCGTTCCAAAGGGCGGCTGTTCTTACAGCAAAGGCACGCCCTCCAATCCTGGCTTTACGGAAAGAAGGAGAGCAGAGAAGCAGCTGTGAGTTCGAGCGCAAGGTCCTGTTCTGATGGTATTTCTGAAGTCTTAGCCTCAGATAACCTGGTCCACTGTCTCTAGTAGCTCTAAAGGCAAGAGACAGGGCCTTGAATTCGATTCTCCTTTTCACCGGAAGCCAGTGAAGACTGCGCAAATGAGGGGAAATGTGATTTCGAAGAGGCACATTTCTGAGAAACCTAGCAGCGGCATTCTGGACTGTCTGAAGCCTCTGAATGAGATAGGCAGGAAGACCCAGATACAAGCTGTTAGCGTAGTCCAGCTGAGATGTAATCAAGGCATGGACTATTGTGGCCCGACAGTCCATCGGTAGTAGGTGGAGAAATCTGCGCAAGGTTTTGAGCTTCCAAAAACACGCTCTGGAAATTTGGCCAATCTGGGCCTTCACCGACAATTCTGAGTCAAATTTTAAACCTAAATTTCTGACAGAGGTGACCGGGGTGGGAGGGGGATTCAGCTGCATCGGCCACCATAGATCAGCCGATGGAGGTGAAGGTTGATTAAAAAACATCACCTCAGTTTTATCGGTGTTCAACTTGAGGAGATTATCTGTCATCCAAGAAACAATCTTAATTAGGCAATGCCTAAAGCTGTCAAATGCAGCATTTGCGGTGTCTTTAAATGAAAACACCAACTGCGTGTCGTCAGCGTATGATATTATTCGCACGCCACAATGATCCACTAATGATGACAGAGGAGCAAGATAGACATTGAACAGGGTCGGGCTCAGCGCCGAACCCTGAGGAACTCCACAACCCATGGAACAAAAGGAGGAGACATGTGGGCGAAGGAAGACCTGCTGAGACCGCTCATCCAGAAAGGATTGGAACCAATTTAAGATGGTCCCCGAGATACCCAGCTGTGTCAATCGGTCTAAGAGAATCGAATGAGAGACCGTATCAAAGGCTGCAGATAAATCTAACAGCACGAGCATGGCACAGCTACCATGGTCTAGGGATTCTCGGATGGTTTCCGCCAGCTCCAGCAGAGCAGTCTCAGTACTATAGCCCTTCCTGAAGCCCGATTGGGAGTCGTGAAGGAGATTATTGGACTCCAGATAGTTGGAAAGCTGTCTCTGAACTTCCTTCTCCAAAATTTTAGCAGGGGCATGAAGGAGCGAGATAGGCCTAAAGTTCTTAAGTATGCTAGGATCTGCATCTTCCTTTTTAAGAATAGGCAAGACCAAGGCCTTTTTCCACACTGAGGGGAAACTACCTAGCCTTAGAGAAGCATTCCAAATGACATTTAAGTGGAGATTAAGGAGAGGAGCCAGCAAGTTAAAAAATCTAGCTGGACACGGATCCAGGGGCAAGCCTGACTTAATTCTTACAAGGTCTCGCAGGGACGAGGTTGGACAGAAAGGCTGAAATTCAGTCCAGAGACAGGGAGAATCAGGAGCCACAGATGTGGTTAGCCTATCCCCGGACACCAAGAAAGAGGAGTATATGGATTGAACCTTTTCCTGGAAAAAAGTCGACAAATCCCTGCATAGGTCAGCTGATGGCGTAATCGTGCTCAAGGTGGCCTCAGGTTTCATAAAATCTTGAACGATCTTAAATATTTCCTTGGAAGAGTTGTCCGATTCTTTAATTTGATTGGCTAAGAAATTCTTAATAGCCAGGCGTTTAAGGGCATGACATTTTTTTTGTGGAGCTTTATAAGTGCTCTTCGCATCTGGATTATAAGTTTTCCGCCAGATACGCTCCAACTTTTTGCATGTGCTTTTTTCTGACTGAAGCTCTGACGAAAACCAAGGAGCGGAAGGCTTTTTCCTAGCAGGTTTCATCATTTTCATGGGAGCGATAGCATCAAGGGAAGCAGTAACCCATTCATTAAACGTGATTGAATCTAAGCTAGGATTGCCTGTAAGCTGGAGTGGGATGTCACGCAGGACGGGACCCATGGCCTCAATAGATACTCTCTTCCAGTTTCTCTTCTTCTCAAACTCTGGTCTCACACTGTGTGTCCCACAGTGTCTTGACAAACTGAATGGGACCAACCAGTGGTCTGACCATGTCAAAGGCAGAGGAGCCTCCACCTTGATAGTGGGATCATTGGAAAAAATAAGGTCCAACATATGACCAGCACAATGTGTGGCGGACATTACCTGCTGAGTCAAATTTAATCCTCCCAACATCTCAGTCACTTGGAGCGCCAAGGCACAATCCATCCGTCCATATGGACGTTAAAATCGCCCAAAACCGTAAGGTTAGCATATCTTAGTGAGAGGTCAGCTATAACATCCCCTAATTTTGAGAGGTGAGCAGCTGCTGAGCTCGGGGGTCGATAAACCAACATGCCCGCAAGGGTATGCCCTGGGAAGGTTTGAATAGAAAAAGACATGGCCTCAATAGAGCCGACGTTCTCAATTTTTTTACAAGAGATATCCCACTTATCATTCAAAATAATCGCAAGACCCCCTCCTCGCCTATTGTCTGCCTGATTTACCTTGGAGATCTTAAAACCAGCGGGTAATGCCAGAGCAGTAACAGGGTAAGAAGTATCTGTTAGCCATGTTTCTGTCAAAAACATGAGGTCCCAACGATTAAACTCGAGGGAGAGCCAAATGTCCTCCGAGTGTTTGGGGAGAGATCTACAGTTAACCAGGCAGGCTCTGATAGTAGGCTTATTAACACCAGTGTCAGGAATAGAGGACTTGACACCACCTACCTCTGCCCCCTGTAGCCTCTCCGATCCCCCAAGCACAAAGGAACAGGTATTACATTGAAAGCCCTGATCCCAATTTGCCAAGCAGAGGTCAGGGTAAGTGGGATGGGTACATTGCCCCACATTTAAATCCCAAAGCTGCTTTCTAGACCAGTTAGTTCGTACCCCAGGTCCATTTTGAGCAGTATAACTGACGCTGGCCGCGTTCCGGACGCGGACGGGCGCAGACGGGCTTGCCTTAGGCGCGCCTTCAGCGCGTCAGCGGCGCGCCCGCTGCGCGCTAGCACAGCGTTGCATTTTGTAATCACCATGGGAGAACAACTAGACCGCGTCCGTCCCAAAGATGGCGTCGTTGGTGGAAGATGTTTTAAAAAGCAAGGTTTGATTCCCCCTCCCGCTCAAATACCAAATTCAATGAGAATGTCCCCCTCAAATTCAACACAGTAAACAGCTTTTTAAAAAACAGGATGACTTAAAAAACTAAAAACATTTAGAAAAATGCCCAAAGAGCAGAGAAAATAGCAGCAAGTATGACACAGAAGAGACAGAGTATCAGCTCTGTTGCGAGTACGAGCGCGCTCGCGCAGCGTCGCGTTTTGTAATCACCATGGGAGAACAACTAGACCGCGTCCATCCCAAAGATGGCGGCGTCGGTGGAAGTAGTTTTAAAAAGCAAGGTTCGATTCCCCCTCCCGCTCAAATACCAAATTCAATGAGAATGTCCCCCTCAAATTCAACACAGTAAACAGCTTTTTTTAAAAACAGGATGCCTTAAAAAACTAAAAACATTTAGAAAAATGCCCAAAGAGCAGAGAAAATAGCAGCAAGTATGACACAGAGAGAGACAGAGTATCAGCTCTGTTGAAGAGTGTCCCCATACTAGGAAATCAACCACAAGGGTCCAGAGCAAAAAAGAGCTGATTAAATTTGTCTAAAAAACAGGTCTTAAGTTTATTCAGAAAAATCAGTTAACTTTTTTGCCTTAGATCGAATGTAAGGGTATTCCAAAGTTTGGAGGCCAGAAGCCTAAAAGAGCAACCACCCATGCATGCTCTTTTCACCCGTGGAACTGCCATGAGCCCAGCTTCAACAAATCTGAGATACCTGCTAGGTTGATAAGGCTTGATCAAGGCATGAAGTTAGTGAAGGCCTTTGTTGTTCAAGGTCTTATGACAAACGCAAAGAGCTTTAAAGGATACTCTTTTTCTAATCGGGAGCCAGTGAAGTTTGGCAAGAGCTGGGCCCAAAGAGGAGCGTCTAGGGATGTTCAGCTGCAGATGTGCTGCCGCATTCTGTCCCCTTTGGAGCATCCTTAGCCTACCTTGAGTGGCGCCCAGATAAAGTATGTTGCAATAATCTAATCTGGAACCCAGTAGCGCCTGAATTACTGTCTTCCTAGTGGCTTCTGGGACAAAAACCTGTGATTTTGCATAATGTTTTCAAGATGCCAAAACAAACTCCCTCAAATTTAGGTATCTGACTGTCAAACATGAGATTGTTGTCGAACCAGATCCCGAGGTTCTTGACTTTCTGCTTTGGGATTGGTACTGGTCATAAGGTATATGGCCACCAGGCAGTGGACCGGATAAAAGGCTGTTTCCCCAGGATAAGAACCTCAGTTTTCTTAGCATACATCGTGAAGCAACTGCTAAGTCAACCAGGCAAGTTCAAAAGCAGGCTGCAGAGGTTTCATCATCCTGTGTCAAGGTGATGATAAGCTGAGTGTCATCGGCGTAAGATACAATTTTAACGCCATAGCATTCAATCACAGCAGCCAGAGGGCGCATATACAGATTGAATAGAGTTGGGCTCAATGCTGAGCCCTGTGGTACCCCCTGCATAGGTGAGAAGACCTCAGACAAACAGTACTGATGGACGACCTGAAAGGTACGGTTTTGAAGGAACCAAGTCAGCCATTTTAGAACTAGGTCTGCAACACAGTAAGACCACAACATTTCAGCCAGAAGGCTTTGGGATACGGTGTCAAACACTGCACTGAAATTTAGCATTATCAGTGCTGCAGTCTTACCTTCGTCAGCAATGAGTCTAAGAGACTCAGAAGCTAGAAGCACTGGAGATTCAGTACTGTACCTGGGACGAAACCCTGATTGAGTCTCATGCAGAAGGTCATTAGCCTCAATATACCTCATCAGCTGCTGGTTTACGTTTTTATTTGCCATTTTGGAAAAAACACAAGCCGAATGGGCCTGAAATGTATTGGTTTAGCTGGATCTAAAGTTGGCTTGTTCAATAGGGATGCTACCATTGTGTGTTTCTACTTCTGGGGCAGTTGGCCTGTTATAAAAGATCAGCTGAGTAGGGCATTCAAACTAGGTAGTATCACCTCCATTCTATGCTCCAACATCGAAGGCGAGGCTGAGTCAAACGGTGAGCTCGATTTAACTTTGGGTACTAGAGCATGCAGCTCTTGCATAGATAGTGTTAACTCTAAGGAACCCACTCGTAGAATCAGATGGTACAGGCCAAGTTTCAGGACAAATATCGACCATATGTTTGGGTAGGGAGTAGCAGTTCATAGAATAACACCATGCCGTGTAAGAGTTAAGACCATCTCTATTTCCCTTAGGTGTCTCAGAAATGCCATTTGAGCGGGTACACCCACACTTACCACAGCTAACATCACTCCTGGAGATGTCCAGTCAGTGGCTACATTCTCTAGAGATGATAGGGGCAAGTTGCAGAATCTCCTTAGCTGTGTAGCACTTAATGGCTGGCTTCTTACAAGCAGGGGTCCTTGCCCCTGGAGCCGTTGAGGCGCAGACGGGAGCAGACGTGCCCGCGCAGCCATCATGTTTAAATATCCCACCTAGAAGAGGGTGTGGCTAAGGTGCATTAGGCGCTGGAATGAGGGGGGCCAAAGTAAAATGAACTGGAGCCCAGCAGCTCCACTCCTACCTGGCAGGCTACCCTCCCAGGTGGAGTTACTGGAAACAAACAAGGCAGTTAAAATAAAAACACAAAGGAACAGTGCAAAAGAAACACATAAACAGAATTTAAAAACCGGCAGGTTCTGAGCTAAGATGGCCGCTAACCGGGACAGGAGCCAGGCAATGCCCGGCACATTATGTGCTACAAGAAGACTAAAAGTAAAGTCTGCAGGAGTACAATATAGGCGTGTCAGTACAGCTTGGGGGGTGAAGCTGCTAATGCTGTGGGATGCCTACTATTAGCTATTATCTTCTGCCTGCAAGGATCTGGCTCTCCTACTGCGGTTAAACTACTGCCTGCCACATCATCGGCATCTGCTGATTGGGCTGGACCTGACCATGTTTGTTCATTGGAATTTCCTCAGGTTACTGCAATATATATATCATCTGTGGATGTGGGTTCCTTCCTAGAATCCACTGACTCTCTGAACATGGGAAACATTTCAGGAGCCTCCTGGATTTTTAATTCACCCTCTAGCTTTATCACAAATTGTCTTTTGTTCAGTTTCATTAATTGCATGCTTTTAATTGGGATTTCTTTTGTTAATGGCTTTCATCTGCTTTGATTTTTAAAGTATGTTTTATAATATTTTAGCTTGACATTTAAGGCTAATTTTATGCTTATAGATTTGAGATGAGTGTCCCTCTGGGAAAGGAAAGGGTGTTGTTAAATACAACTTGGCCCGCTTTGAGTCTCCATTTTAGTTTCCCACTTTAGCTTGACATCTTTTTCTAATGGCGAATTTTTAAATTTTTTACACTTACACGATAATGTACTGAGAAGCTAGTTTACATGCAGCTAATTTCTTAGTAAGCATTATTATCATGTTGTTCTTACACTCTGTCCAAGGCTAGGCACATAGAACACAATATACTTGTATTTGGTTTAACGGTTGGAAACAGCTCAAAGGCTCCAGACACACCATTGCATGGGCTCTGCACCTTTGACACAGTGAGCTTGGAACAGTGCTTTTATTATATAAACAGCCTCGGTGTTACATTCGACAGAAGAGCACTTCTGCTGGGATTGTCCTGGATCACGGTGCAGTGACTGAGATGCAGCACTGCTGATTCTAACCCTATGCTGCTAAGGCCTCTAGCCTGCTCTGCATCAGATCGGCTTCCCGACACAACATACTCATGTATGGGGGTTAGGCTATCCCAATGAATCTGGTAGAGGGTACTCCCACTACTCTCTAGATAGTATAGGTAGTAGTAGTTAGGAGTATAATCATATAGTAGTAATGTTCTAATGGTTGAACTATTTGTTTTTAACCAATCTTGTAATGCTGTTTACAATGCTTTGTTTCATCTGCCCAATAATTGCAGTGCACTCTTTATATACAAGAATACAATTGTGTTTGAAAAGCCATATTCATATCTTTCTTTGTGTTCACCTTGGGCATGTAAAAGTAAACAGCGAAAGGGTATATCTTTTTCATTGCTTCCTTGGTGAATAAAGATTGGTCATGCTCGAGGTTGCTGATACCATCTGGTACACTGGTAAGGTTAGGGGGTTCAGATGGAGCACTGTGAGCAAACTAGGAATTGGTCCAACATTTTCTGATGATATATGTAAACTGAGTTTCCTTAGTCAGAAGTTTATGTTGTCCAGATACACAGTCCTACTTAATTTGTAGGAACCATATAATAAGATTTATGTTTGATGTGCAAATAACACCTTTCAACAGACTTTAGACTAGGATTACGATCCAGAGTGTTTCTGTAAGTATACAGTGACCTAAAGGTTGATATGTATAATACTGTTGGGACAAACATTTTAGCCAATGTATTTTAATATAGTGTATTTTTCTAGATCCTCACAGGGAAGCATCCATGAAGGTCAAAATATGTGCAACAAAGACACTCTCGAACCCACACTAGAAACTGGACAACAAGCCAATCTCCACAACGTTATGAAAATCTCATACTGATCACTGTTTATAGGAAAGACATAAAACTGAGGGGAGAATGTCAGAGTTGGAAATCCATATCTAACAGAGAATCCTGATCACTTACCCATTGTTATTTTACTTTGGGTTCGACAGCATCCACAAGCAAGGTTGTGTCAACACTACAAGAACCTCTTCCCCAAATCTAATCACGCTTGGTAAATTGTAGTCTGAGTAAGAAAGGTCAAATGTCAGTAGTTGGGTCCAAATCGTCTCCGCGAAGCCACAACATGGACTCATGTTAAGCCCACTTCAATTATCCTGACAGCTAAACTGCCACATTGCTCTTCTACAAGAGATTCATTGACTGATAAGAACATTTCCTCTTTGCACAAGTTATGGGTTGGGCGAGTCTGTTACTCTTCAGCGAAAGATGGTAAAAATGGAGTTGCTGTATTATTTCATAAAACATTAAAACTGGGTGTTATTTGTATAGAATGTGATAGAATTAGAAGATGGTTTCTCTTGAATGTTAAAATCAATGCCAATCCTCTCTCTATTCTAAATGTGCATGGCCCTAATGGGATTGATGTTCATTTTTAGTCCTCTTTATCTGATAAATTGATGTTTTGTTCAGCAGAAAATATGCTTATGGGAGGAGATTGTAACCAGGTTATGGATCCTCATTTAGACAGAAATTCATCATTGAATTATGCACCTAATAGAATGTAAAAGACTTTTAGCAGGCTGATTTCTCAGGGTCAATCTCAGATGTCTGGAGGGTTTTTAACCGTGTTTTTGTAGAATATACCTTGTTTTTCCCTTTTGATCACTCTATCTCCAGAATTGATAGGATTCTTTTTTTTTTAATGTAATTGAATCTATAACAAATGCAGAAGTTAGAGCTATCCTTATTTTGGATCATGCTCCTGTTATTTTGAATATAGATCTCTTAACATCAACTTCAAAATGGAATAGGTGGCACTTTAGCAATATATTGTTACGTGATAAGATCTTCAAACAAATTTGAACGGTTTGCTAAAGATTTTATTATTATTATGAAAATTATGCTGCTTCTGCAAAGCCCCCAAAAGAAAGAGCTCCTGGCCCGATAGATTTTGCATAGAATTTTATTTACATTTTCAAAAGTGCTATTCCCGAAACATTATTCCCTTTTTCAACACTCTCCATCCAAGGGAAAAGTCGAGGATTCTGTTTTAGATGCCATGATATGTAAAATACACAAGAAAGATAGACATCCCATGTTCTGTAAAAATGACAGCCCCTTTTCACTTATAAATACAGATTGCACGATTTCTGCAAAAACCCTGGCTCTTCACCTTAATGAATTTATACCACAATTAATTGGCAACGAACAGTCTGGTTTTGTTAAACAGAAATTTATTTCATATCATTCAAGAACATTTCTTAGCATAATTCATGGTGCATCTGAGTTGTGTGATCCCATGACTCCTACCACTCTTGATGCCAAAAATGCTTTCAATAGAGGCAATTGGCATTTCATGATTAAAGCTTTACATTGGCATGGATTTGGATAAAAATACATCAAATCAAAGTGTTATATTCCTCTCTAAGAACTTCAGTTTTTATACATAATAGGCAATCTTCATATTTCTCTCTTCATACATGAACGAGAGGGTTTTCCACTTTCTCTTTTATGTTTAATCTTAGCTCTAGATCCCTTTCTAGAAAAAAAATATGTAGGTCCCAGGAAAGTACAGTCTATAAATCTGCTAATGGAGAGGTGAAAATGTCTGCATGCGCTGATGATTTACTGCTTTATAAACTTATTGCACAAGTTGCACTTCTGGAATTTCAGAAGACTTTAGACTTAAATTAACTATTATAAATTTGGAGTAATGCCACTGAAAAATAATTGCTTTAAAGAAATGTTTAGAGAATTTGGGTTTGCTTGGAACACATTCAAAAATAAACATTTAGATATTTGGTATGCTAATTCCATTAGACAAACACTTCCATTAAACATTGATGAACTTAAAGGTAAACTTAATTCTCTAACTGATAAAGAGTTTCTATTTTTTATTCTTGGCGAGGCAGACTTGACACAATTAAAATTATTTATTTAGCCACTGCTAATTCTTATTGATCCATGTTTCCGGTTAAGCTCCAACAATTCATTTAAAATTTCTTCAATGCATATTATCTAAATTTCCATAGAGGAATAAAACTGCTTGTATTTCTTTATGTATGCTTAAATAACCAAAATTTGAAGGTGGCGTTAATTTTCCAGAATTTAAAAATATCACTCTGCTTTTATTTTTAAACAAGTATGGCCTTTTTGTAAGCAGATTACTCCTCTCTTAAAAGACCCTGCAAATATTGGAATTTTCTCTTTTAAGTCTTTTTATTTTAAAGATGTGGTTTTCATGTCCCAAGGACCAAAAAACTTTACTTCTCCTTCAATCAACCAATCTTATGGATTCATTTATTCTTTCATTTTAAACAAAATACCTGCAGGCCAAGAGTTTTGATATCCCCTCTTTTACTGAAATACAAATAAATAATAAAGTATTACATTGGTGAGAATGGACCAATAGGGATTTATAACAATTAATCAATTATTCACTTATGACTTATTCATTTCCTTTCAATATTTACAAAACAAGTTAAACATATCTAAGTCATTTGGAAAAAATATGATATTTTGGTTAATTACATTAAACCTCTTTGGTCAGATCTCTTGAATTATTCATTTTCTGCTGTTACTCACACTCATATTCCATATAATTTCAATGATGAGGGTAAGGCCTCCTTTATGTATCTCAAATTGAATTTATTAGACAATAGACCTAAGACGAAACTCAAATTTCTTTGGGAACAGGAATTCGATTGTGTTTTTCCTCTCTCAATATGGAAAAAAGATCTGCAAATACTACTCAAACAATATATTCTTTTATAGTAGGAGGCTGTTTTTACTCCTATTTCTCTTTAAAAAAATGAAATTAATGCAGGATGATAAATGTTGATCTTACGGCGAGCCTAGTAGTGATTTTTACATATATTTTTCGACTATAAACATTTCTGGTTACAGGTCTGGAGGAAGATTTCAGAAATTTGCCAAGTCAAAGGTTTTTTTAACACTTTTTGGGGAGGGTTAAGTGAGGTTTAGTTGGGTAAAGAGTCAAATGGTAAATCTGTTAACCTCTTAGTTGCCATTGCATTACAGATAATAACATCTAATTGGAAGATCGCAGTCAAAATTTTGTATAAGGCTTGGTGGATCCAATTTGCAATAACCATAGGCTAGATATAGCATTTTCTGCGTCAATGCATCTAGCAATTAAGAAGGACATGTCATAGAGGCCCTTGACTTCTTTTTTATCTCTTTCAAAGGTCATTATAATAATGCTAATGAGATATAAAAGCCTCTTTTATTGTTTTTATTAACACCACAATATTTATTAATTATGGTATAGTTCTCAGTTTGTTGGAATTATTTAAACTAAAGAATTTTAAATAATTCATAATATTTAGAATTCAAATGTGTACTTTGTTTTAATAATGATACTGTATTTATGGAATTGCATATAGCTACTTCTCATCTCTTCCATTCCCCTCTTTTTTCTCCTCCTTTTATTCAAATCAAAAATACTTTAAAAATGTTCTGTTGCTGGATGTTGTACTATTTTCACAAGTAGTTACTTACTAAATTTAATTATTTTTGGTGCTATTATTCTAGGAATGATTTATATCTGCAATAATTTACATGAATTCAGTATTTCTCAACGCTCAATGAAATTAGATGTAATAATTCTTTGTTGTATATTTTTAATAAAGCACTTTTAAACAAAATTGTTGGTGAGGTTTCTAAAGCTTTTTATGACTTTCTGCAATTTTGTTATTTGCAAATGATTAGTGGATCTATAATTAGTAGTAGCATTGACCACCATACATTCTCATACTCTTTCATGCAGTAGCTAATGTAGCCCTAAAATCCATGAATTAAGTGCGTCAGTCAACTGCAAGATTGAGTTGCTATAATACTGACTCATCCCAGAAGCTAACTTTGGAAACCTGTAACCTGCTTTCTCAAACCATCTGTCTAGCAAACAGCGTCACTGAGAAATGATTCATTCATGTTGCTCAACAACTTCTTCTGGGACACGCATTCATACTCAAGAACAGAGAGGGTAAGAGAGGAGAAGGTTGCTCTAGAGTATTCTACTGACTTGCACAGAGATAGTTAGTACCCGTATCAATCACCTAGGTATAATCTAAATATCCTGGATGAGTGCCTCAAAATAAGACTCCACCTGCCTACCAAAGAACATGGGCAACTTCACCTTATGAGTCTACAGGACACTCATGAAATATACAATGGATTTCCTTAAGAACATGCAGTCCTTTGGCTACAGATGTGGCAAGAGGCCCAATGATCAGAACTGGACATAAGCTGGATATACTGTTCACACACACAATCTTGAAACATTGAACATGTGGGGGCAAAAATAGAATTGCCCAGACCTCCCTCTATCTACCTTCCAAATCTGACATACAATCCTATCAACCATAACAGAAAGATTTCCCTCCTGTTTCCTCTGGAATTTAAGAAAGATGAAAGCAGATGAGTTTAAGGTAGTACACAGTGATCTTGAAACTAACTAAATGAATCTCAAAGATCCTAAAATCTTGTGGCACAACCTTTACAAGATACATCATCTGCTCTGGACATCCAAATGCCAGCAAGAACACAACATCTCAGATTGGACTTTAAATCAACCAATAAGTTGTTCAGTGGGGAAGTAGGTAACCTGACTTATGTCAACAATGACCTGAAACATCAGTGGGGTAAGTCAGTGGCTAAGATGACAAATCAAGCAGTTGAGACATAGGAGAGGTTATTGTAAAGCCACAAATTTAGCAAAAAAAATCTTAATTCACAAACTATAGAAGTCAGTCTAGCAATCATCTGAAGGTGACCCTCAATAAATGCCTGGAACCGTTTAATACTACTTGAGCTCTCTATATTTAAAATTACCAAATCAGTGACTCTATCTCCAACAAATCATCAAAACTTCACTATTCTCCCATTGCTCCATCTCATTACAATTTGTTTTCACCATATTCACAGCCTTGGAATCAGATGTAGTGCTAAGTCTGGACCTCAAGACAAAAACATTCAGCTTTCTTGGCTTCTTGCTGTGGAGAACGCTTCAAACAAATCTCTACTTCTGTGACCGAATAAATGAACAGGCATTAATAAAATGCTCTGTTACTCCACCGAATGTCCTGGCGATCTGCACCTTAGTCCACACATAGAGGCCAGATCAGTTTAGACTTGGGTAAATAACCATGTCTTCAATCTTTTTCTGAAATGAGGCAAATCTGTGATGCTGAGGATCTCAGAGGGAAGTTTGTTCCAAGCTGATGAGCCTAAGAAAGAGAAGGATCTACCACCTGTCCTGGTGCATCTAATCTTAGGTGTTTTGGCTAGGAAGGCTTTGGCTGAAGGAAGGCATCTGGAGGGATCATACAAACTAATGCATGCCCTAAGATATTTGGCAGCCGTCTGATTAAAAGCTCTATGGACCAGAACAAGAATCTTAAATAAGATTCTCTTTTTATAGTGCACTAATGCAATGCCTTTAAATTTGGAGACACGTGAACTCTCAAAGGCAAACCCAGGAGCATACGTGCTGCCACATTTTGGACCACCTGTAATTTGTTGATAAGGTAGTTAGGCAGGCCCAAATATAAGGCTCTGCCATAATCCAGCCTAGATGACATCAGCACCTGTATCACCAGTTTCCTGGCTGAGAAGGACAACAAATGAAGAACATTTCTTAAGATACGGAGGAGTCCAAAGCAGGACCCTACTACTGAGTTCACCTGCGGTAAAAATGAAATGCCATCATTGATTTTAATGCCCAGATTCTTCACTGAGTAAACTTGGCACCCTGGAAAGGGGATTTCAACTGCCCAAAAAGATTGTCATGATTCCTGGGCCTTAGTTCCAAAAAATAGCAGCTCAGTTTTTTCTGCATTACATTTGAGCTGATAAAAAGTTAGCCACTGGAAGACAGCTGCCAAGCAAGTTCTAATATTTTCACCAGGATACCCTGACTTATAGTCCCATGAAAACTGAAGCTGGGTGTCATCAGCATATGAAATTATTTTAGCTCCCAGAGCCTTCACAAGTAGAGAAAGAGGAGTAAGGCAGATGTTGAATAAGGTAGGGCTCAAAGCCGAGCCCTGAAGTACTCCAACTTGCAAACTGCGTGGTTTAGATGAAAAAGGAGGGATCCAGACCTCTTGCCCACGTCCTTCAAGGACGATGTCAGCCAGCCTAAGGCTGAATGCCCAATTCCAATATCTTTGAGGTGGGCCAGTAGAGCAGCATGGGTAACTGTATCGAAGGCTGCCGAAAGATCTAGCATTATCAGCAATGGCTTCCCCCAGAGTCTAAAATACTCCTGATGTAATCTACCACCTCCACTAGCACCTTCTCAGTACTGAAACATGGGTGGAGGCCAGACTCATTAGGATGTAATAAATTGTTGGTTTCCAGGTATTGGGAGAACTGAGAGTTGACGTGTTTCTCCAACACTTTAGACAGAGCTGGGAGTAAGGATATGGGCCTGCTTGAGATTTTTTCAGCAGAGGCAGGACCTTTGCCTGCTTCCAGACCTGGGGTACCAATGCTAATGACAGTGATTCATTCAGGAGTATATTGGCTAAAGGATGAATCACTCTTGTGCCCAGTGCCAGTGCATTGGGGGGCAAGGGTCCACTGGAGAGCCCGCCTTGAGGCTTTGAATAGCTATCTGAGAGTCTTCCAAAGAAATAGGACCACATTTGAGAAGAGATCCTATGGAATTTAGGGGATGACTTACATAGGTACTGTTTAAGCTGACACCATTCTGCGACCTGCTAGAAAGGAGGCTGTCCTGGATGTTTGTAATCTTGTCATGAAAGAATTGTGCCAGCAGCTCACACCATTCAGCTGATGGTTCTTGGCATCTAAAACTTGCTTCCGGGGACATAAAGCTTTGTACAATTAAAAAAAATTCCCATGATTTGTTCTTGGCTAGTTCAAATCTGTCTCCCAAATAGGCTTTCTTTGCTAAGCGGACCTCGCCATAGTTTTTTATTGAAGCAGCCTTATGCTGAGCTTTAAGGCTGAGACTATAAGATTTTCTCAATTGTCTTTCTAAAGCCTTATACTGTTTCTTACCTTCTTTAAGGGTGTCAGTATACCAAGGACATGAAGGCTTCTACGTGGGACTCGTTTGATTTCCAGCGCTAGCTCCTTAGCTTACTCTCCGATCCAATTGATCAGGATGCTAGTGTCAAGATTCACGTCACCTGACAGGGGCAGGGCTCTTGCCTCCAATGTTCTAAGAAAGTCCTCTGACTGGTTTTTATAAAAGGCTCTTGAGGCACGGGGAGCTATCACTTCGGTGGAGCTTTCCCTCCCTTCACCCAATGTAATTTGATGAAAAAGTGATCAGTCCAGATTTGTGGGCTAGGGGCATCCCCTTCCAGAGACTCATTCGAAAATACCTTGCGCAACACATGTCCTGCCTGATGTGTAGTGCTAGATACAAAGTGTGACAGTCCCAGGGAGGATATGGTGTCATATAAGGAGGCCACCTCACTATCTTCCTTTTTTTCCATGGAGGTTAAAGTCTCCTAATAGTATGAAATGGGTATATCTCAAGGTCAAATGTGCTAAGGCACTAGACAGGGAGTTGAGAAAAGGGCCTGCATGGTCCGGGGGCTGATAAATTAACTTGCCAGCCAGAGATTGATGAGGTGATAAAGAAAGGTAAAACCAAGAGCTTCTGCACCTTCTAGGCCCTCTATTGGAACTAATGTATAGCCAAAATGTTCTCCATAGATCAGGGCTACGCCCCCCCTCAGCCACTTAGGGTATCATTTTGGGAATTTTTTTACCCATTTTGAATCGCAGAGGTGATGGCGGGATTAGGGAATTCAGTCAGCTACGATTCAGTCAGAAACAATATGCCTTGATTTTCATCACATAAAAAATCAAAAATATTAGTAGCATGTTTGCACAGTGACCTTGCATTAACTAGTGTTGCCGACAAACCTGAATTAGTGTTAGGTTCAGGCTGGGGAGACAGATTAGATAAAATAAAGTGCTGAGTGAGTTTAAGTTGAAAGCCACACTGTGTACAAAGAGAGTCAGCCATGCACATGGGAAAAGAGGAGACTAATGTGCATGTCCGTGTAGGAGCAAGATTGATTAAAGGGTTAGAACTATAACTAAACCGAGTCTTGAAATCTGAGGTGCCTCGGGCATTATGGCTGGCACTGGCCATTTCTGGGACGCTGGTGGGCCAGTCGGGCCTGCCTTAGGCGAGCCAGCGGTGCACCTGATGCGCACATTCGCACATTTGCGCCGCATGCCGGTTTAAATACATATTGCGAGCTGGAAGCTAGAGCATGCACTACCCAAGATGGCAGCTCTAGATGTCCTGTTTAAGAAAAAAGGAAGTTAACCAGGTTTTAGATGTTCCCCTCCCAAGGAACTCCCCCAGCCATGAAATTTCCCCAAGCAAAGTAAGTTTGATTTAAAATTCAAATTGTTTTTAAAATAGATTCTAATTCGGATTCATTCAAATTCAAAATTACAATTGCATAAGTAGGCTTTCCTGTTTTCAGTTTCTATTTTTGGTAAATTCTGGTGGGGTTTTTTCAGTTTTTTCAATACCTTAAAAAAACAGTGGTTATGAGTGGTTACACAATTTGCGCCATTAAAAACAACAGAAACAGTGTTTTTCCAGTGTTTATGGAATTTTAATTTAATTTTAATTATTGCTTTCTTTCTGCACTGATAGTGCATGTGTCTAGATCACGTGTGCACAGGGTATATGAGGTCCAAATACATTTTACTGCACCAGAATGGACTACAAACTCAATAGCATTCTTCATTAACTCTGAAGATTGTAAAGATGCTTTCAGCATACCATCTATCAAGTGACAAGGATTTCTTACAGGGAAGCACTTCAGCTCAGGTAACAATTTTGACAGGCCATCATACAACTTTTTCATATACCTAGCTGAATTACTGCAAATACAAACAATATCACTCCAATCTTTATTGAACTTGGTAGGTACTGTTTTCCGCAGCATTCCAAGTGACACTGCGTTCCATGTTTACCAAAAGTCTGGTGTCATGTTTTCACCACTATCTCAGATGCTTGGTGACAACATTCTTTTCACATATACCTGTCACTTCATCTTGCATTGAATGTTTAAAGCCTGGGGTGTCTGGCAATTCACTTAAAATCAATACTGGCTTGTGAGAAAAGGGGGCTGATGTATCAAAGGATTTCACCCATTCTCTGTCTGTGGGTAAATGTGATGGTACATATTAGGAAAGATTCTTATGAAACCAGCCATTTTACCTATCAGTGAAATCAAATGTAGCCAAAATATCAAATAGGATTTTGATATTTCCCGATTCTCTACAGTTTATAAAATAACTAAATAAGACCCAAAAACATGCTTCTAAACACTGCATCTTTAGACCAACGACCACAAAACTGACAAAAGCAGAAGGAAGAAGAGACAATGTTTTAGTGACATCCCTAAACAGCAAAACTCAAGCAGAATAATGTTAGTCCAGTCTTTCTTGATGCTACCTTGTATAACAAAGTTACATTGCATTGGCCCCTTCAGGAAGAAATAAAAATGACTCTTTCACCCATCTTTTCCTTTCTTTAAATGGCACTTTTGTGGTTGCAAAGGTGTTTTTTCAGTGTTTATATGTTTACACCGGAGATGGCTATTTTCCTTTTGGTGGGGTTTTATCAGTTATTATAGGTTTGAACCTAAAACCAGATAGCCTATGCATAAGTAATTAACACGTTCCCCCACTAAAAGCATACACAAGTCAGTAAAGAATTATGACGCCGATATTACCCTCTACGTGGGTGCTTCAGTGCAACCTCATCTGTGTAGGATGCCGGTTTAAATACATATTGGGAGTGGGAAGCTAGAGCATGCACTACCCAAGATGGCATGTCTAGTTGTCCCTTTTTAGTAAAAAGGAAGTGAACCAGGTTTTAGCTGCTCCCACCTCCCAAGGAACTGCCCAAGCTGTGCGATTTCCCAAGCAAACTAAGTCTGAGTTAAAATTCAAAATGTTTTTAAAATAGACTCCAATTTAGATTCATTCTTCAAAATTACAATTGCACAAGTATTTAACACGTCACCCGCAAAAACCATACACAAGGCTGTAAAGAATTATGACACCGATATAACACTCTACGTGGGTGTAACAGACACTACAAGAATAAATATTCCTTCCTTGAATCTGGATTTGCCCTACACCACCTCAATCTTGCCATAGTCCCTTTATCTTGAAAAGCATACTCAAAAGTTTTGGTGAAGTATTGGTCACTATGCCAGCTCTGGGCATTCTGGGGCACATCATCTGTAATTAGCCAAAATTAGAGAAGTGCTAATTTTCTCCATTGATATAGACAATGTAACAGCCATTGCACTGCTTGAACTCTCCACTGCTTGTGACGCTGTTGGCCATGCAAATACTGCTGAGAAAGTAGTAATATGCGCGGGTGGAGAAGATCTGCTCTGCTATGGATCTATTTATTTCTCAAAAAATAATAGCCAAAACATGTTAATTTGGTCAGTGTTGTTGTCCACATGCCTGTTACTACCCAAAGGAGTGTCCTTCTTTTTTAAAACTGTTCAACATCAATGCATGCCCTCAGCACACATTCTTAATGAATACCAATTGATTTTCCAGGTGTATGCTGAAAACACCAAAATCCCCTTTGATTTGGAAAATAGATCATACAATTCGTCCAACTCCACCTATGCTTGAACCATGTGTTTCATTAGATGAAGGAGAGGCTCCAATGCATGAAAGGAGCCATTCATGATATTTTAATACTGATAAAAATAGAGTGTGACTCATAAGACTTCAACTGAAGGTCTTGGAGTCCTTGGGAACTCCATCAGCCTCAGCGAAAGTAAGGAACCTAGACATGCTCATCACTTCTTGTTCTCTCTCCAAATTAACTCATTTGATCAAAACTATCAATCTTCTTATTTTTCTACTCTGAATCATTCTCCCACTACTCTGAGCCGGCCACCAGGTGGTGCTGAAGAGAGCCCTTGTTATAGTTTGTCTTGCCTTCAGCAACATTATCCACTCCGGTCTACCCAGAAATCCTATAGAGCGAGGCAACCCAAAAGTAAGTGCAACCACACCAACCTTGAAATCAAAGCACTATACTGACTTCTGGGGGATTAAAGGATCAAGTACAAGACCTTATGAACCATTCATAAAGACTACTGGAGCACAGGGGTGGGGCTTGAACAGCCATCATGGTGGACGTGCTCTAGGCGAGCTTTGTTCTGCAACCTGATTATCCAGCACTTATCCTGCTAAGAGCCTGACGTCCACAACCACAATTGTCCCTCCCTGTGTTTCCTGCCTGCCCTGCAGTGTTTGAGGGAGAAAATGTCACTGTAGATGGTGTGGTAGCGACGCTGTGGGCTGCATTCAAGGGGGCCAGGAGCTGGGCCTGCGGCTGAAGAGACAGAACTGCTGGACTGAGCCCACTGGCCGTCGGTGTTGTGCAGTGGAAGACCCAGTGGCAAACCCCTGCTGCAGTCAGCCATGTAGGAGCCCGGGGGCTACAGGCTGTGGTGATATGGGGTGCAGGGACACGCCTATCTTCCCCATCAAGGCTGAAAGAAGAATGTGGCACAGGTGCATGGTAGGATGGAAGATGGTGCCCAGGGAGCACGGTGAGGGAGGTTTCCCCTGGACACTGGTGGAGCAAGGAGGGGGCTGGCCGGAGGAGACTGCATGAAGGCAAGACCTACTGCGCTTGTGCACCAGCCCTGGAGATGCTGCACTGCTCGTGGCAGTACTTCCCAACTGCTGGAGCCCGCTTAGACAGGGACTGTTGCGCCGCAGGCTGGCTTTTGAAGGGGAGCACTGCTGTTGCCCACTTCTGGCACTCCCTGCAGTGAGTTCAGGTGGTATGTGGTGGCACCTGCCTTTTTACAGGCCTGGGATTGGCCGGACCCTGCATGTGGGCGTGCTGAGGCGGGAGGTGTTGCCCTCGAGACAGGCTAGATGAGACATCCCTAGGGAGAAGTGCTGTCACAATGGCACTGCTGAAATTTCTGAATTTCTGCCTATACTGGATAAGCTGCTGCCCGGAGGCCCCGCGCCTGTCTGCCTGCACATCTGTGAGCCGCTTGCCATTATGTGGGAACCACCCTTGCACTAGTTTAGCCTTGGTCCCAATAGGTGGCTGCTCCTGCCTTTTGGAGCTCGACTCAACACTACTGCCCAACAAACCCATGCTGCTGATTAATTTCTTGTGATCAATATCCAGCTGTGAAGAGAATTTTACATGACATAAGGCTTCACGAGTTGCTGTGCTTCAGTGGAGTATACTTGCACATGCAAGCGAGCCCAGCGAGTCAAAAAAAGTCCACCAGAAACCTCTTGTGCCCAGTTCTCCCTAGGACCTTCTGACAGTATCATTTACTGATAATGGATTGATCACCACGCCTGTTCATTAGCCACAATTGGCTACAGCAACAGTTATACTCACACATAAGCAGTAGGCGGTGCAACGTTTGGAGGACACATACTTGCCTTACTACAAGAGAGGCAGTACCTTGCTACATTTCTGGCACCATGGGCTGCTTAAGATCTGAGACTAGCAGCACTCTGTCTAATATCACCCTGGGCGGAACTCGTGGAGCCGCGCTATGCAAAATTCCGCGAAGTTGCAAAATAACTCAGCGAGCTACGCAAAGTACCGCGGAGTTCAGCGAGTGCGTGGAGTTGCTTGTTGTGCCCGTTTGTTATGCGTTTTTGATGTTCGGGAATGCGTATTGCGTGCTCGGGGGTAAATATTGCGCAAACTTCACCACGCGGTCGCCGATGGGCGCGGCCACCATGTTTTTCATGTTTGCTATGGTTCTGGGCCTGTTTTTCTATCCTCCCTATATCTTTTCAATCCTTTGTTTCTAAAAACTTTTTTCTGATATTTTTTATTTATTATCTATCCCTCTCTATTCCTGATTGTATATTTAGCGTTTTTCTACTTTTTGTGTGTTTTTTAGTGCGTTTTTCACAGTTTTTCTATTACCTGCTTTTTAATTTTTTTTACTTCCTTTTTTACTTTCTACATTTTCTTTTCTGCACCCCCCTGCCCCCCAGAACCATGGTGAAGAGTCTGAAAAAGAGTAAGGGCCAGGGGAAGAGGAGGAGGAGCGAGAGCTGCGACCGCCTTCCTTGCGGAGTGCGTCACCCAGAAGGGGTGCAGGCCCGGGCCTTGTTTTCTGAGGTGGAGGTGGCCGCACTGTTTTTTGCCCAGCGCCACCTCCCCTTAACCCTGGCAGGAAGCGGCAGGCCTGGGTCCGGGTACGGGCTCCGGGAGCGTCACCAGCAGTGGGAGAGGGTGCGTCGGGCAGTGTTTCGCTGCTTTGGGGTTTGGCGCACCCATAACCAACTGACGCACCGGTGGTCCGACATCCTGGACCGGGAGCAGGACCTGCTGGACCTGCTAGGTGTTGAGGTCCCGGGGCTTGGTGAGCAACTAATTATATTACTATTGTGTTCTTCTGTTCTGTGTTATTGCGAATTTTTTTTGCAAATAGCTAACATGCTGCTGCTGCTTACATGCAGGTAACTTATGTTTAAAAATCTTATATTATGTGATTGTTATTCTTCCAGACAGGTGCTTGGCGCTACTAAGTAATCGTACTTATTTGCAACTTTGTGCCCTTTTGGGCTGGTTCTGTAAGAGAAGTTAGAGAATTTAAGTTAGGTAATGCAGATAGGAAAGACTCCAGTCCTTTCCTTTGTCCTGTCAGGCTGTCCTGTCACTAAGATTGTGGTAGTAGTTAGTATTTGGTAATTTAGCGGTCTGCGTGACACGTCCGACTCCTCTCACATGACTTCAGTCCTAGTAGAACCTTTTGTAGTTCGTATAGTGAGTGAATAGCAACTAACCAATTTGGTGTACGCAATATGCATGCGTCCATCTATGCATTTAAAAAGAATAAATGCAGACTTAGTAACTGGCCCGTCAAAGGGGGTTGGAGTTGAGACTGAGAGATGATTGGGAATGAGATCGGAACTTAGAAGCAAATATAATTTTTTTGCAATTCATTCCAAAGTCTGGAATAGGCGGGCTAGGTATGTTTAGGATTCAGGAATCGGAATGGAACTGTGGAATAATAAAGATAGGATGGTGCGCGACTAGTATGCGATACTAGTCTACTACTAGTCAATCTGATTTAGGATAGGTCAATGTTATTGCAATTGCCGTTTCCTGTCTAAAAATATTTTTAGAGCGATTATTTAATATTTATTTATTTAACACAAATAATTTTTTGTCTCTTTAATTCTGTCTTATATTATCAGCATCCAGGGGCAAGAAGAAGAAGACTGGGTCTGCTGAGGCAGGTGCTGGAGCCAGAGGGGTCTCCCAGGAGCAGCAGGAAGCAGCTTCAGGTGCAGATGGCTCTGCTGGCCCCAGTAAGTCCTCCTGGTGTTGTTATATTAATATTTCCCTAACATTTACCACTCTATTATTTCCATTTCCTAATTTAAATTTTTCCCAAATCCTCTTCGATCTATCTGTTTCTAAATTCTTGTTTTTGCTCCATTGCCTACTAGTACTACTAACATTGGGGCATATTACCAAGAACACGCGATAAATATCGCAAATCGCGCTTAGCGCGTTTTTCATTATCGCCCTCTATTGCTGAATTACATCGCCGTGTTAGTGGCGTATTAGCAACGCTTTGCTAACAGGCGATGTACAATCCAGCGATAGACTGCGATAATCATCATTAGCGTGTGAAATCCAGCGATGATTTCACAGCGCTAATGAAAAGCTTGTTAATGGGGGAGTGTGGACTTATCAGACAATCCACCTCCCATACAAAACATGCTTAGGTCAAGTTTTTACCAAGAGTAAGAATCCGGCGATAACCGCGGTTACCGTGGCTTTTTTTATCGCTCCGCGGTTCCGGGGCCGCGTTGTAAATATTGCGATGTCGTGTTTGCGACTTTTTTCATGTTGTTTTTCGTAGGAACGCCTATTTTGCATCTCATTAGCGATGTATATCGCTAACATGAGTAGCGTTACAAAAACGGCAGCTAACATGCGCTAATGCATGTTAGCGACGCCTTGATGATTGTGCGATAGGAAAATCGGCGATTTTCCGACGATAAGTGCCGGAAATGTGGCGATACAACTGTTGATAATATGCCCCATTGTTTCTAGTGTCTGTTTTTTTTTTTACATCAGATCAAACTGCCTCTGACTCTGTATTAGACCTGTCTGTAGCTTGCTTTCTTCTGGTTTTCCACTCAGCTTTCCATCTCCCCTTATATATTTTGTGCATTGCCTATTAGTGGTACTGTAAGACTCAGAGAACCCATTGGTCCTAGGCTACTACTACTACTAGTAGTAGTAAAGGACTCCTTAATACTACTAGTACTAGTACAACTAATCTGCTGTGCATATTGCATGCCCAAGTAAGGTATTCTACACAGGTTTGTTGAGATGAGAAGGCTTTCTTTTACTGTCTCCTGCTCAATCAGTAAATGGTGGTCACTCACGTTGGGCACCCCAAAGTGGTGTATTTTACTTTTTCTAATCCAGGCCTAGTACTTTTTTTATTAGCAGCAAATGATGGTGAACACTGAACAACTGATTACCATACACCATGGCTGGAAGGAAGTATGAGGAGGAGAACGGCACCATTATTTTCCAACTAAGATAGACCTCATGTCCGCCCAGTTGACCACTCTTTCTTCTTTTAAAAAAATGAGATGCACCAATAGCTCTAGCCACTGAGACCAGTCCTTTGGGTTGTCCTCTTCTTGAGAAGATTTTCAAAAATTGCAACCAACAAAATGCCCAACCGGATATTTTGTTATTTTTGATAGAGCATACTGTCTACTCTACTCTAGTATCCGAATTGTAGATAGTGATGTGTGAGGTGTATGACAGTATTTTCAATCTTGCTAATGAAAATATTAAATAGGGGAGGCGTATATGTCATCTAAAAAATGTGAATTGTTTTTTCCAGGCGTACCGACCACCAGTGCCAGGGCCAGTGGCGAGGGCCAGGCTACTCCGGAGGGAACGGATGCTGCAAATGCAGGGGGTGAGCCAGCAGCAATGGTGGGTGGTGGTAAGTCATATTCCTTAGTTACTGAGAATGATGAATACACTCGCTGCAAGGGTGCCGGTGTACTGTCACTCAGTACACTGTACTTCTGCTGAGACTAAGTTGTTGTGAACACCGAACAGTTGAAGAAGACACCCTTTACTTAACATTAGCGGGATTGAGTAACTAATGGTCTATTCTATTCTATTTTCAACTCAGCAGAGAAAGTTTTATGACGAAGACAAAGAGTCAGACAACATGTAATATATGACTGGCAGAGAAGGATGCGTGGGTGAAGGAAGGGGCCTCAGGATGCATATAGGTGGCTGATAGGATGCATGGGTGGTTGAAGCTTGGGTGGAAGGTGAAAGAAAGCAGAAAGGATGCCTGCCTGGGTGGGTGAAACTATATGGGTGAAAGGAATTCTCCGGGGGGTTTGAGGGGTCAAACTCAAAGGCAAGCAAGGATGCATGGGTGGTGGTTAAATGACAAATGTATGATGTCGGTGAAAGGTTTATGATAGCCATGTTTGGATTGATGGATGCCTGGATGGTATCATAGTAGGTGAAGAGTTAGACTGGATGAAGAGAATGTAAAAGAAAATTAAACCGTGCCAGAGTACCAAAGCCAAGGGTGAAGAATAAAATAATGCTAGAAGAGCAATGCAATGATAAATGAAATAAAGCCCTGGGAAGAATAAACAAGGTTTTTGATTCAAAGGTTTGAGGTTGTATTTCAGAATGGAATACTCCCTTGACTCACAGTAGTTTGCAAGCACAACATATATATTGTGCATGACTATGTATTATGAACCCTACCCACCCATCATCAATCTCCTCCCTCCGACTCCGAGGCCCGCTTCCACTCCAGTCCCTACCCATGTCATTTTGACCATGTGAGCCATGGGTGGCCTATTGGCTGCATGGTTAACTACTTACAAATCAGTATGTCATCATCATCACCTGAGTGACGTGACGTCGTGCCGTATATCATCATCATTCATATTAAGCATATATCATGTGCCTTATTGTAGTAGTCAGGGTGAAAGTAAAATTGAGCATTTGCCATTGATTTAACAGAGTATGGTCGTAATGGAAAATTAGATAAAAATTGTCTAGTACAGCTGCCCCACCTGCAGACAGTAGTAAAGTAACGTGAGTATATCTGTCTAGGGCACAAGCTGACTGAGCTGCCATGCCTACTGGCTGGTTGTCCTGGTGGAGGAGGAGGAGGAGGTGGCAGCTGCAGGTTCCTCCAATGCCCAGGGCCCCAGCCAGGCCCCCCCATGCCTCCAGCGGTACGGTGCCGCGTTCTGGCAGCCGCCCGCCGCACCTCGTCCTCAACCACGGCTGCCCACCCCTGTTGTTCCTGCAGGAACTTTCAGCGCTGCATGCTCCTCCGGTTGGCGCGGCTAGAGGCCAGGCTGGAGGAGGTCCTGGAGTGCACTAGCGGGCAAGCCCGCCGCTAGTCCTTAGTCTTAATCTTGACCCTTGTCCATTTTTAAATCTTTTTTTTGGTAGGTGGGA
Organism: Calotriton arnoldi; assembly: GCA_963921515.1. Classification (NCBI taxonomy): domain Eukaryota; kingdom Metazoa; phylum Chordata; class Amphibia; order Caudata; family Salamandridae; genus Calotriton; species Calotriton arnoldi. The sequence continues at coordinate 2,040,652 of CAWUFW010001811.1, read as the reverse complement.
TGTATTGGGGAGAGGTTGGGAATGTTGGGAGTTGGGGAAGATGTGGGTGTTGTTCTTTTTTTTAAGGACATTTGGACAAGGACATTTACTGGGCATTGGTTGAGGTTAGGGAGAGGGGTGGGTCAGGTGTTATGGGTTCTTCTAGTTTATTTGTTAGGGTAATAAATTATTTATAGTTTTACAATACATATGATGTAAATCCTTTCTGGGGAGTTACTCTTTTATGTCGCCTTGTCTGTTTCCTCCTTTGCTGCAGAGCCGCAGCCAGTTTTTTAAATCAGCCAATAGTGTAACACTCCAACAGATAGAAAGGGTACGCTACCCTCACTTGCCCTACTACTGTCAGTCTCTCATCCTAGTCTATGCATTCTGCAAATAAAACCCCTATGTAGTATGTACTCGGAAGGATGTGGGTGTGAATTAATTAATTTTCATGGTATATACATTATTGCCTCCCTCACACTTCTTATCTTACCTGTGATTGATGTTTAGGCGAAGCGGTGGCTGCATGGTGATGGTTTGGTTTCCCAAGGTGCCATGGTGGGTGGTAGTAGCAGTAGTCGACAGTTGCATTTGCAAAAAAAGAAAATGAGACAGTCAGTCACCTGAGGGAGACTAGGGAACAAGCAATTCTAAAGTAAATAATGGTGGCAGGGATAGCCTAGTACAAGTTACAAACTGAAGTTGACTCGACCTATGAAGTGGACAAGCGTAACCTTTAGTGCTGGAAGGATGATAAATCGATGCCGGCAATTAATAATCATGATGGATTATGTTCCTCTGGAAAAAAAATTGAATAGCAAATACTGAGCTTGATTGGGCAATCTAATCTATATGTTGCCAGTGTCGCCCTGCCTTGAGTTAGTGTTGCTTTCACCACATCTGCCCCAGCAAGTGTGTGATCAATTATTGGTGTAAATTTATAATTTAGTCACACCTCAATATAAATCACACAGCCCGGGGTAAGAGGATTAGAGTTTAAGGGTGGGCGTAATTTGTGGAGTACTACTACGTGGAATTCCACGAAGTTGAACTAAAACTCTGTGAATTCCACAACTTCGCTCCGTTCCGTCGGACTCCCAATTAATAAAACAGAAACCTCATATACTTTGGGCAAAATAACAAGTATCTCTGTGTTTACACGCTAAAATGCATATAGTCATTTCACAAAAGCGAAAATAAAAATTTAGCAAGCAGTGAGAGAGGTGATGATTTTGGGATCCTCCCTAACCTAGGGAGAGAACCAAGCAGATGCAGTTCAACTAGTCGTTACTAGGTGTCCCTCACGAGTCAAATGCAAAAGCATTGAAATTATTACATCAAGCTGCAGTTCCACTAGTCGTTACTAGGCGTCCCTCACGAGTCAAATACAAAAACATTGAAACCCTTTCATGAAGCTGCAGTTCCACTAGTCGTTACTAGGTGTCCCTCATGAGTCAAATGCAAAAACATTTGACTTGAGGGACACCTAGCAACGACTAGTTGAACTGCAGCTTGATGTAATAATTTCAATGCTTTTGCATTTGACTCGTGAGGGACACCTAGTAACGACTAGTTGAACTGCAGCTCTTTGTAGAATTATTTTGATATTGGATACTATAATATTCACTGCCCACTGCTAATCTCGTCCCATAATGCTTTGCAGGGCCTTTGATTGGGATTGTATTTTTGCCCATAACTGTGCTTGGGGTGGTCCTAAGAGGATGAGACCATCACTGAATCGTTCAGCAAGATATGCTCTTTGTGTTCAAGGCATCTGCTTGGTTCTGTCCCTAGGTTAGGGAGGATCCCAAATCATCACCTCTCTCATTGCCTGATATTTTTCATTTTCAAAGTTCACTTTTGTGAATTGGTTATTTGGTTTTTAGCATATAAAGTTGCTTTATCAAAGCATTTGTGGGTGCAGTTTAGTAGCTGACTCCGCTACGTGGAGGAACGGAATTTTTGCCTGAATTCCGTGTTTTTCACGGAATGCGTAATTAACAAATTTCCGCTAGTGGAGCGGAGTTCATTGCCCAGGCCTATTAGAGTTTGATGAATGGTTGGGAAGGGGTATTTGAGGGAAAGGTTTGACAAAGACAAACACTACACAAGGACAACACACAATCTTGGCAGACGACCATCATAAATCTGTTAAGGGAGTAAAAGGAAATGCATGCATGATGATGAGTAGTACTAGACTGGTAGTAGGTAAAAGGGAAGCAGTATATTATTTATTATTATTATGCAATTTCCTTGCCTATCTGCCCCCAGAGAGACCCAAGTTACATACATTTTATGTTCTGTTGTACCGGACTTCCTTTTAAAGCTAGCAAAGAAAATAAAAAATTATCTGTAGGAGTCAAATATAAGGAAACATAATAACAACAACACACACAGTCGTAATGATTTAAGAGAAAAAATGAATCAAATGAAAAGAATATGATACTATAACTATGTTATGGTCAAATTAGGAGTTGCATCCAGGCAGTCAGCATTCCTCTTGGTCCTTCCTTCCATGGACGCTCCCTCCGTCATTCTTGGGTGTCTGCCAGGCGGATGCAGATTGGTAAGGTAAGTGTGAGTTGTTTTGCCCAGTATAGCAGAGGGTAAAGGCCGGCCGGTAAGTGTAGATGGAAAAAAAAAAAGGATATTGAAAAATCAAGGAGAAAAGTAAAGTTAAACTGCATAAATTAAGGAGGAGTGCAACAAGAAAACATTCAGAAGCGGCATGGCTAAATCATGTCTACTCTGTTTCCAGCATCTACAACAACAACAGGAGCAGGCTCGCCGCACCCACCCAACCTCCACTTAGCTTAGATTTTCAGCCAGACAGCACTGAGCACACACACATACACAGAAACAGCATTTTCCAAATTAAGTAACTAAATCAATGCACCACTGTCAGTCATACCACTACACTCGCCTCCACCACTACACAGACATGCAGGTCTGTTGTTGTTGACTTGTTTACCTTTTAGGACACTTCATGAAACGCCCAAGTTATTCCATCAATCATCTCTGATCCTACTGACTGACTGCGAGTATGGTATGGTCATCATGGTGTCCAACTCTGTAGTGTACTGAGTGAGTCCAGAATCAAAAATGCAATGGATCGGCCTGCAGTGGTAAAATGTTGTTATTGAACAACAAGAAGGGAATCAATTACTTTAGTCACTTTTTTGTGTGGAGATTAAATACTAGTAGACTAGATCATGCACAACAACAACACAAACACCAATCACTCAGAGTCAGCGTCCAATGCATGCCATCATTTACCTGTTCTTACGGGGTAGTCCCTCTAGGCTCGGAAAGGAGGATAACTATAGTCAAGTTCTTTGGAGGGACTCGACGAGGCAGGCACACATTTCACATTTCTTGTACTATTCTCCATCCAATGTCTGGCTTGAGGGAAATGGATTTAGGGTGAGTCAGGACTGGAGCAGGACTCAGGGAAGTGGACTTACTTCTCCACTGACTGCACACAGTTGCAACTCCAATCCGGCCATAAAAGAGTAAGACGGTGGTGATGGATTTGTTGTGATTCGAATCAGAAAGACAGTGACACACACAAATAATAAAAGTAAATAATATTCCTTAGCTGTATCTTTTTGGGGGGCTTTTTTGGGGGCGTCAAAGCAAGAAAGAAAGTAACAAGTCGAAAGCCTAGTTGTTGTCAGGGAAGTAGAGCTTGTCCTCAAATTCTGGTGGTTCACCCAGAAGTAGGTCGTCTAACACGCTACTTCCATCATGACCAAAGTCGCCATCATCATCTTCCTGCTGTGCAACTTCAGGTATGGTGTAATCCAGTGGGATAAAGTGCTGATTCATTTTGATCATGGTTAACCTCTCCACGTTTTGGGGCTAGAGGCTGGTCCTTCTCATTATCAGAGCGGCACCAGCAGCACTGAAAACACGCTCAGAAGATACACTTGTGATAGGGCCAGCCAGACAGTTTATCGCCAGCCTGCTGAGCACTGGCCATTGGCACCTTTTTCCATACCAATACAGCAATGGGTTTTGATCAATGAAGACCTCTGTTGGGTCATCCAGATAGGCCTGAACCATCCGCTCAATACTCAGGGGTGCTCCGCTTTGCCTGGACTCTTTTGCCTTTGCCTCAGCACTGGACCTAACAAGCCCTTGCTGTAGAAACCATTCCTGTGCCGATTTTGGTGGGGCTGATGCTCCTGTTCTTGTTGTTGTTGATGTTGTTCTTGGTGGTTTTGGCTGCTGTGAGCCAACCGCACTGCCCTCAGGCTCTGAAGTTGAACTTGACGCCGGCTACCCTGCAGTACTTGTTGTGGCCTGGACTAGTGGGCCTCTAATTCCCGGAAATTCCTTTTCTAAGCGACTGGCTTCCGCAGCTATCCAAGTTTTGTAGTTGGCAACATCCCCTTCTGAAAAAGGAATCAATGTGTTCAGTACTGGTTTGTTCCGTGGATCCAGAATTGTGGCACAAATGTAATGGTTGGGTGACACAATGCCTCTTTGCACCCTTGTATTTTCAGATAAGCGAAGGGTTAAAATCTCCACCAACTCATATGCTTCTTTATTTTCCTCCACACCTGCGTACATTGCAGACACCCCCTTCAGCTGTTCCTGTAGCATGTGCAACAATGGGATTGTTTGGCCCATAGTACAGTCCTCCTTGCTGACTTCACGTGTGAAGAGCTTGAAAGGAAGTAGCATCTCTGTCAGGCATTTAACTAGCCCTATTGGTCCATCTCAATGATCATGCCTTTCACAGTAGCATCCCCTCTTTGCATGACATATTCATTGATTGATCTGTACTGCTCAAACAGAGGCTCAAGCATGTAATATGTTGAGTTCCAACGTGTTCGCACCTCCTGGATGAGTGCTTTAACTGGCATTCTATGCTCACGTTGAATGATCCTCAGCTGCTTCCGGGCTTTAAAATAATGGCTGAAATGTGTGCAGATTCTTCTGCAGGTGGTCAGTAAGTTGCTGACTCAGTGTTCTTTTTTCAGAAAGTCTTGAACAATGATGTTAATGCAGTGCGCCAAACACAGGACCCTGAAATAGCCACCATCGGATATGGCCTTAACTATATTACTGCCGTTGTCCGTGGCAACAATACCAATGTTAAGCCCTGTTGGGCGCAGCCATTCAAAGACCTTGTTGTCAAAGTCTTCCAAAATGTCTTCAGTAGTATGAGATGTCTCCATGGCGAACATGGCTACAGTTGCATGTTTCTGAGTGGCAATAAAAATCTCAGCAGTGTCAACAAAACCTGCTACAGATATCTTTTCTCTAACCCCCACAAAAGATATCCAGTGTGCAGTGATCCACATGTAATCATAGGCTTGGCAACTGGTCCACATGTCTGTTGTCAGGTGAATAGTGTGAACAGCACTCTGCTGCAAAGCTTGTCCAAGCAATTCAAGCACGTCGTGATGTAGTGCTGGAACAGCAACTCTGGCGAAATAGGACCGGCTGGGAACCTTACATTTTGGACAGATGGCTGTCACAAATTCAAGAAAACCCACCCCTTCCACAAAAGAAAAAGGGAGGAGGTCCAGCGCTAACATTTTAGCCAGCTTCGCGTTGTACACACGTGCCGTTGGGTGGTTGAGTTTGTACTGCCCCTCCGACCTAAACATGCTGAGAATGGTAGCCTGGATTTTTTTCTTTTCTGGTGCCACTGATGCAGGTGACTTCTTGATTTGTAATAAAAGTGAGAGGGACCCCTTACAACCAAAGGAATAGAGTACAATAAGACGATGTCAAAAAGACGGTTACCTTTGGACTACACTCTGAGAATAACTAATACTGCTGACCACATCAACTGATATTAGCCATAACCACACAATCTCTAGCCCACTTCACATACCCCATACACACAAGGGAGATATAATAGTAAGCCCAAGGTCACAATACAAAATTACAAAAATAGATCTATTTATTGGTAATTATATCAAAAGAGATATACAGAAGGAAATACAAATTGCTTCTGAAGTTAAAAACAGCCTAAAAACTATTATTAGAGAAACCTTGTTTGTCATAACACATAGTAGGTAAAAGGAAAAACAATTTTTTCACACATTGCTGATAGTGTTCATATAAAATATGACCACCCTAAAAGCTATAATCAATCAATAAAACTAAACTCCAATAAATTAAGCAAACATTACAGTCTAACAGAGAGAGTACACACAAGAGACAATACACTTTGTCATAAACAAGATACATATCCGTAATAGGACAATAAAAAGCACTAGAACCCGATACTCAGAATTGATTGGTAATCTGTGGTTCCAGCCTTATAACGGATTGTGTCATGGAGCGTTGACGCGTTTCGATGGAAAAACTTATTGCACCATCTTTTTCAAGACTGTATCTGTGACTCTCTTAGTCAAATGATTTTTTCAAGAAGCTACAATAAAAATACCTATATGTTAGAACACATATATCGATCTGCCTGTCAAATACAGTGTTGTACTTAATTATAATCACAAGATATCATAATAACAATAGACATAAATCTTAACATGCACATAATGGTACTACCCTCACAGTTTATGATATTCCCTATTCTATATTTCATTCAATATCACATGCAAAGACCTTTATACAGTTGAATCTAAAAAGATTTTTTAATAAAAACAGAAGAACTCATACTGGTAAACCATTTTGTTAAAAATTCTGTTGTCCGGTGTTGGCCACCCCCCTGGGCTTCACATTATAGTTCCCGTCCAAGATACATACAATCTCACTGTGAACACTATATACACACCCCCGATCTTATTATATTCAATCACTCAACTCTAGGACCCAATTGTCCCGATTACACCATCTTGGGGAGACAATTATTGTGTCGCTGTTCTCACCTCGTACTTGCTTGTTGGATGAAAAGAAAAACTTCTCCTGTCGAGGTTCTTTTTGTAAGAATACTGCTATCTTAAAAACTACTTCAGGAGTTACTACCTTCGTCCACCTCTGATGTGTCCTGTCATATAAGTATCAGGGCGTGTCTGAAAATAGAGATGTGCTCTAATTAATTATGAGTAAGGTTTAAACGGTCTGGGACTTTATATCGTCTATTAACCTCCGTTCCGTCGGACACTTTCATAATAATAAAGGCATGTCCCTCACCTGTTCCTCTATGCTGATTGTAGAGGATAATTTTAAAAGGCCGGGTAGTTCAAATAATGGAGATTTCTATCCCACGCTTCGTTTTTTTAATCTGATCTACAAAGATAAAATAAAGGTTTGAACATAGTCCTGCTATCCCACCTCCCGCCTCGTAAGGCCTAACTTGTCCTAACCGGTTGCGCAAGTTATTATAAACGTACCTCTTGGGCGGAGCCTGCCACACTCGTTCCAAATTCCTGGCCCTGCTGATTATATCCCAGCGGCACCCTTCATCAATTGGGTCTAAAAAAGGAAATATCATAATAACTAGCCCTCCCAGACAGTAACAACTCACTAGTTTTGATTAACTCATTCGGTCTAGCTTAGATATCGTCCGTACCGTCAGTAATCTCATTATGGCTTAAAGTGTATAAAACATATTAAAGCCAACCATCTTATTTAAAGGACGTAGGGTCCGATTGATATTCATCATTGAAGGGAAACATATGGAGCAATCTCCCATTAAGTTTATCAAAAACAATTGCGACCTGGGGAGTCCCATGTTGTTAAAGCCGCATAGAGCACTACCACCGTCTACCTCCTACTCGAGATTCACCCGGGTTAGTTTCCCCGTTCGTCATATCCTCGCAGCACCGTACTTACCCGTCGGCTTGGCAAAGCGTCCCGTAGTTTCACCAATTCGTATAAAATACAACAAACCTGAACTTGCCGCTCTACTTTATATTCCCAAATAGTGAACCACCTGATTGTGATTAGCTTAACTTCTGCAATATACTTCCAGGACTCTGGTTCCGGGGTATGGTCGCTTAGACAAATCTTCCGGTTTGCGGAGTAAAAGTAGAAAGAGAAAAAGGGTGCACATTTCCCTACATGAAAGTGGTCCAGGGAACTGGCCACCATTTATGAATATGTCACTATTCTCCACCTCCCCTTATGATGTCTCTAGTTCTAAGTTCAAACGTGACACCTGGCTCTTAAATCCCAATTGTTTTCTACCCAGCCCGTGTAAGGACCTGAGTTTCTGCTACACCTATAACCTATAGGGGATAAGGTCCCATATGGGAGAACATCATGACTGCAGGGAATCAATTCCCTGATTGTCAATGTACATATTAGGCTCCGTGGATTCTAACTTTTGGTGCATGGTTCATTTACACAATAAAGGACATCCAGTCCTCTCTGGAGTTCAGGCCCTTGTTTATGGTGTCAAGTTTACACATGTACCATTGCTCTCTCATTTTTCTATTCTTATCTATGTCACCTCCTCGTCTATTTATTGAAATTTTTTCCAAAATGGCCCACTTAAAGTCATCGCACTGATGTTTAAATCGAGAGTAATGATCAGTACGTTGCGCATTTTCATGATGACTTCTTGATGCCAGATGTTGTTAGGCTCAATGCATGTTTTTTCGTTGCAGTACTCTCTTGCCTGGGACCCCTTGGTGTCTCAGCCTGACTCTTAGTCTTGTGCCACTGCGATGTTGCTGATGAGGATGTGGGCGGTACCACTGCACTGCTGGGGACAGGGCTACTTTGTGTACCAGAGAAAATGTCTCCCTCTTGTTCACCTTCCACCGCAATCGGATCTTCTACTTCTTCATCCCCACCAACAACAATGGGTGCAGCTTTTTGCCTGCTAAGGTGCGCCTCCCACTGGATCAAGTAGTGTTTTTTTAGATGTGTTGTTTGGTGTCCGGTACCATAGTTTGTACCAATCTTACCCCGACTAACACCTTGTCCACGAATGGAGCATATAGCACTGCTCACCTACTTCCTGCTAACCGAAAAGAAGTCCCAAACTGGGGAGGTCAACTTTCCAGCGCTGCTGGTGCCACTTGCAATGCCGGATGAACTGGTAGGTGGACTTGAAGTTTGACTCTCTGCAGTACCTACTTCTGAGGTGGTGTGGTGGATGTAGGTAGCTGCTGGCGAAATATGGAAGCTGGAGGTGGTGTTGGTGGTATGATGAAATGAATTTGTACTTGTAAAGCGCACTGCTACCCTGAGGCTTCCTGGCGCTGAACGCATACCGCTGTGGAACCCTTCCTGGCTTTTCCCTGTGAAATGTCCACTCCTGGGCACCCCCAAGGTGAAGCCAGGCATCCCAGCGCTGGTGGGGCCGTTGTGGTATCTGTGCCACATCCCTCACAGCAATTTGGAATGAGGTAATGTCGGTCTCCACTGGGGCGGGACTAATGTCCATGATGATGACTGGCTCGTCATCATCCTCCTCTTCTACATCTACCTCCATGACTCTAAGGCTTTCTGGAACCTTCCTTTTCCCTAGCCTTGTCTCGTGGCGTGTCTCACTCTCAGACCGAGCTGAAGGCTTTCAAGTTCTGTCGAGATCATCAGAATGGGGGATTGCAGAAAAAGTCGATGACTAACCCTCCTTTTCCTTGCTGGGGATATGGAAGACAATGGATCTTCTGAAAGAGTGGCTTGCTCTTCTTCCTCTGCAGGAAGCTCGATTTCCTGAACTGCCCCTACTTCGGGAGGAATAACTACTATTGGGGACGGTGGTTGCAGCTGTTGTTGCGGCTGTTGTTGCCCACTTATCTGAGTCTCCTGCATTGATTGGGTACTACTTTGTGATAAGTCAATTTCAACATCACTGCTCGTCGGCATTGGACTCGTGATTAGACTGGCTGCCTCTGCAACAGACATAGGCTTGGGCCTAGGTTGGTGGGGTGGGTCTGTTGATGCGGGTGTGCTGCTCTCAGCTTGCTCCCTGGACGCCACTGCTGCAGGCACAATTTTTGTTTTCCCAAAAAAGGTCTTGGGCGACAAACCGGTCTTCTTTATAATAAGTGGCAGTGCCTTCTTCTCACTGGCAACTTTCTTGGTACTACTGGACCTGGTATCTTTCTTTGGGGCCATCTTCAAGATCTCAGCAGCATGCAGTGGCACAAGTTGAAGAGACGTCTGTGGTCACACGTCAAGTGACATCGTGCACAGCAGGACTTCTGTCTGGCAGTACAATGGGTGATGTTGTCTCCTCCTCTTTTGGGTACCTAAAAGCAAAGAAGCAAGAAGAACATCAGAGAAATGTGGTATTCATTGTTGTGGTTCAATTACTACTAGTGCAAACAAACAAATATAATATATAACTTAGTGTGGGGTCACACTTGTTAGTGTTATTATTAATTTTATTACATTTATTACCTCAGTTATTAAAAAAACATAACAACAGTGTAGCCATTAGTGAGACTTTGACAACAATGGCTTTCATAGTGCACTGTACACTGAGGAAGGATAGGAAAGAAGAAGAACAACAACAGAAATACAAATGTAACAGACCCTGTTTGGCATTGTGCATCACGTGGGATTCAGCAGTCTGGCAGCTGCAGCTGACAATGGATAGAAGCAATAAGCCAAGAGGAACAAAGGAAAGACATGCAGGCCTATGGCAAAAGCATAAAGCACACCAACTACCACCACAGAATGGCCAGCAGCCGCATGGTCACTCACAACAAGCAGGAGGCGTGGAAAACAATGAACTCAAGCAGGCCTATATGGACACAGACTTTACAAAATGGCCCCTGGCCACACGGGGAGGCTCAGCCAAGGCAAATGCTGGCCCACTATTACAAACACACTCACACACTGGTCAGGCAAAGGAGGCATGCTAAACACAGCTTTAATGCAACAATGCCAAAAACGAAGATCCACAGGGCTAAAAAGGTTTGCAAGTTACACAACAACCACACACATCCAACAAAGGCATTTATTTAAAACACACGAAAAAAAGTAAAATACAAAAAAAAAACATTTTGCAATTCAATTCAATGCCATCCATGCCCTAAATGATGTTAAATTCAACAGACACCACAGAAACAGTTGCTTTATGCACCCATGAGTAGCTCTGGGCCCTATTGGTTGGAAAATCCATTGGCAGACTAGGCCACATAGTGAATCAAAGCAAATCAATAATATTGCAAATGTATTTGAAAATGTAGTGAACTGTGCTGCATTTTTTGCTGGGTAAAAGAAGAAACAATTGCATGCAAAACAACAACAAGGCATGGCCACCACAAAGAAGGCTTGCAGGCCTAATGCAGAAGCACACTGGCTGCCTTCACAAAATGGCCACCAGCCACATGGCCAGGCCACCACAACAACAAGAAAGGGAAGATAGACAATGCAGGCCTATTGCAAAAGCACACTGGCTGCCTTCACAAAATGGCCGCCAGTCACATGGCCAGGCCACATCAACAAGAAAGGGAAGACAGACAATGCAGGCCTATGGCAAAAGCACACTGGCTGCCTTCACAAAATGGCTGCCAGCGACATGGTCAGTCACTCACAACAACAAGCAGGAGGCCTGGAAAACAATGAACTCAAGCAGGCCTATATGGACACAGACTTTACAAAATGGCCTCTGGCTACACGGGTAGGCTCAGCCAAGGCAAATGCTGGCCCACCATTACAAACACACTCACACACTGGCCAGACAAAGGAGGCATGCTAAACAACACAGCTTTAATACAACAATGCCAAAAACGAAATTCCACAGGGCTAAAAAAGGTATACAAGTTACACAACAACCACACACATCCAACAAAGGCATTTATTTAAAACACACGAAAAAAAGTAAAATACCAAAAAAAAACATTTTGCAATTCAATTCAATGCCATCCATGCCCTAAATGATGTTAAATTCAACAGACACCAAAGGAACAGTTGCTTCATGCACCCATAAGTAGCTCTGGGCCTATTGGTTGGAAAACCCATTGGCAGACTAGGCCACATAGTGAATCAATTCAAATCAATAATATTGCAAATGTATTAGAAAATGTAGTGAACTGTGCTGCATTTTTTGCTGGGTAAAAGAAGAAAAAATTGCATGCAAAACAACAACAAGGCATGGCCACCACAAACAAGGCTTGCAGGCCTAATACAGAAGCACACTGGCTGCCTTCACAAAATAGCCGCCAGCCACATGGCCAGGCCACCACAAAAACAAGAAAGGGAAGACAGACAATGCAGGCCTATTGCAAAAGCACACTGGCTGCCTTCACAAAATGGGCGCCAGCCACATGGCCAGGCCACAACAACAAGAAAGGGAAGACAGACAATGCAGGCCTATGGCAAAAGCACACAGGCTGCCTTCACAAAATGGCCGCCAGCCACATGGCCAGGCCACAACAACAAGAAAGGGAAGACAGACAATGCAGGCCTATGGCAAAGGCACACAGGCTGCCTTCACAAAATGGCCGCCAGCCACATGGTCAATCACTCACAACAACAAGCATGAGGCCTAGAAAACAATGACTCAAGCAGGCCTATATGGACACAGACTTTACAAAATAGCTTCTGCGTTGGCAAGGTATGCCAAGACATGGGTCCCTTGCTCACTTTACCACTGGATTCAAGCTAGCCTGGCTGATGAGGGCTGTTAGCCCAAAACCGGTCCCAGGATGCTTGTTTCCGGTCCAGGGAAGACATGGCTTGGCAGTTCGGGCTGGACTGTTCCCATGAGGCACAGGGTCAAGACCGATTTGCATTTAGCTGTGTCTGAACTGGGGTGGCGAAGTGAGCTAAAGAACGATGATGGATTCAACCCAGATCTGTGACTTGGGGTGAGTGTCTGAAAAGTTTCAGTGCTCCGTCCATCATCTCCTTGTGTTTGCTTTGTTCGCCCTAAGTTGGCAGGGTATGCCCAGATGTGGGTCCCTTGCTCACTTTGCCACTGGATTCAAGCTAGCCTAGCTGATGAGCGCTGTTAGCCCGAAACCGGTCCCAGGATGCTTGTTTCCAGTCCAGGGAAGACATGGCTTGGCAGTTCGGGCTGGACTGTTCCAATGAGGCACAGGGTCAAGACCGGTTTGCATATAGCTGTGTCTGAACTGGGGTGGCGAAGTGAGCTAAAGAACGATGATGGATTCAACCCAGATCTGTGACTGGGGGTGAGTGTCTGAAAAGTTTCAGTGCTCCGTCCATCATCTCCTTGTGTTTGCTTTGTTCACCCTAAGTTGGCAGGGTATGCCCAGATGTGGGTCCCTTGCTCACTTTGCCACTGGATTCAAGCTAGCCTGGCTGATGAGGGCTGTTAGCCCAAATTCCAAAACCAGTCCCAGGATGCTTGTTTCCAATCCAGAGAAGACATGGCTTGGCAGTTCGGGCTGGACTGTTCCAATGAGGCACAGGGTCAAGACTAATTTGCATATAGCTGTGTCTGAACTGGAGTGGCGAAGTGAGCTAAAGAACGATGATGGATTCAACCCAGATCTGTGACTGGAGGTGAGTGTCTGAAAAGTTTCAGCGCTCCGTCCATCATCTCCTTGTGTTTGCTTTGTTCGCCCTAAGTTGGCAGGGTATGCCCAGATGTGGGTCCCTTGCTCACTTTGCCACTGGATTCAAGCTAGCCTGGCTGATGAGGGCTGTTACCTGAAACCGTCCCAGTATGCTTGTTTCCGGTCCAGGGAAGACATGGCTTGGCAGTTCCGGCTGGACTGTTCCCATGAGGCACAGCGTCAAGACTGATTTGCATATAGCTGTGTCTGAACTGGGGTGGCAAAGTGAGCTAAAGAACGATGATGGATTCAACCCAGATCTGTGACTGGGGGTGAGTGTCTGAAAAGTTTCAGTGCTCCGTCCATCATCTCCTTGTGTTTGCTTTGTTCGCCCTAAGTTGGCAGGGTTTGCCCAGCCGTGGGTCCCTTGCTCACTTTGCCACTGGTTTCAAGTTAGCCTGGCTGATGAGGGCTGTTAGCCCGAAACCAGTCCCAGGATGCTTCTTTCCAGTCCAGGGAAGACATGGCTTGGCAGTTCGGGCTGGACTGTTCCCATGAGGCACAGGGTCAAGACTGATTTGCATATAGCTGTGTCTGAACTGGGGTGGCGAAGTAAGCTAAAGAACGATGATGGATTCAACCCAGATCTGTGACTGGGGGTGAGTGTCTGAAAAGTTTCAGTGCTCCGTCCATCATCTCCTTGTGTTTGCTCAGCCAAGGCAAATGCTGGCCCACTATTACAAACACACTCACACACTGGTCAGACAAAGGAGGCATGCTAAACAATACAGCTTTAATATAACAATGCCAAAAACGAAATTCCGCAGTGCTAAAAAAGGTTTGCAAGTTACACAACAACCACACATATCCAAAAAAGGCATTTATTTAACACACATGAAAAACAGTAAAACCCCCAAAAAAACACATTTTGCATTTCAATCCAATGCCATCCATGCCCTAAATGATGTTTAAATTCAACAGACACCACAGTAACAGTTGTTTCATGCACCCATGAGTAGCTCTGGGTCTACTGGCTAAAAGGCCAATTGGCAGACTACTGGGCTAGTAAATTAAATAAATCTTGCAAATTGATTTCAAAAGTTGGAGAAAATGTAGTGAACTTTGCAACATGTTCCATTTATAAAAGAAGAAAAATGACTTACAAAGAAACAACTAGGCCCCTACTGAAACTACAGGCCACCTACCACAATAAATTTGAGAAAAAAACCGATTAAAAGTACAAAAAAATGTAGGTGCAATGCCCCAATCAAACAAACAACACCAATTTTCCAACTTACTTGTGAAATCTTAAATTCAAAAGTCCTCAAATCCAATGATATATGATGCAGCAGACACAAAGAGGAATCCTTCCAGCTCCAAATCCAAATGAAAAGTGAACAGGAGATGGAAAAAGCACTGGGAGGAGCCTGCTGGACAGGAAGAGGAAGTTGGAGACCCTGGGGCACTTCCTTCCTCTTCAAAATAAAAATAGTAAAAAAAGAAAAAGGACTCCTTGCACAAAAAAGTACAGCCACATGTCAATCTGAGGAGTTTTTTTAATCCAAATAATCATTTCGAGAAGGTTTGGATGCTGCTCGAGAGAGACTCTTCTCCAGATTGCAAATTCTGTGTGTTCGGGATCGGGATCTCCACAAAATTTCCGCCGGAAGTCCAATGGCGCACCCGAATGACATGTTTGCAATCGCACAATGTTGCGGGGCCGTGCGGCCGGCTACCAAATCTCGTGGCACTCGCGAACGGATGGGAAATCTCGTTCGTGATCGCAGGCATCCCGGTAAGTCACTACTGTGTGCGTGAAAACGCATTTTGAGCGCGCAAACTCAAAAAAAACTCTGCTCCGGTGCGTAGCGCAGAGTTTTTGGTAACTCCGCGTTCTGCACGGAACGCTGAGTTGCCAAAAATCCGCAAACTCCGTGAGCGGAGCAGAGTTTTATGCCCAGGGTTAGCCTAATACACATACTTTGCAGGGACAACAAGAAATGCAAGTCAATGTGGAACCATCGGTATCCATGGACAGTAAGCTAGATGCAGTACTTATGGCAGTGGAGAAACTGGAGACTTCTCTGGATCGGACTAGATCATTCTTGGAAAGTAAAATAGACAGTGTGGCAACTGATCTTACCTTACTACATGCATATCACTGCAAATTGGCTGATCAAACTCGTACCATGAAACACACCCTAGAAGACATTGCCCCCAAAACCCGCGAGGTGGAGGCTTCACTGCATAAGCTAACTGCTCGAGTACATGCCCTGGAACATAAAGAAGATGATGCAGAAGGACGATCCAGATGGAATAATGGTGGGGCTGCCAGAGGGGAACTGAAGGAAAAGACAGTGTCACTTACGTTGAAAATTGGATCCGTTACCTGATCCCATTGGAAGAGTTGTCTCAGTTCTTCTCTATTGAGCAGGACCACAGGGTTCCGGAGAGAGCCCCTCTACCTAGCTCAAATCCAAGGCCCCCACTGTTTCTGCTATTACATTACAAGGATAGAGACTCAATTCTATGTGAGGCACGCAGACTCTTGACTATCCAAGTAGACAATGCCCATGTAATGCTATTCCCAGATTATACTATCATGGTGCAAAAACAAAGAAATTCTTTCCTTTCTGTGAAACGCCATCTATGCACTCTTAACCTAAAATACTCCCTTCTGTTCACTGCGCGCCTATGGGTGGTGGCGTGAGGGAAAACACACTTCTTTAATGCCCCTGAAGTGGCCTGGGAATGGCTAGAATCTGTGGACTTGGATCACAAGGCCACATCTCCAAGATCCCAAAATGGATCCCAAGAAACAGCTTCAAACCATCGCTGTGGCAGGAGACGTCGCAGAAACTGCCCTTCGAGACCAGAACACACACCTGACCTAGAACAGATGATAATGGACCAGTGCAGGGTACTGCAAATGGCAGCAGCTCTGGGGGAATTGCTGCAAGCGTCAGAACTAGAGGACAGCCCGCTGCGTTTGGAAGCGAAGAAAACTCTGCTAGTGCTGACCCCTGTTTTCCTGATTCTACTGCGCCTCCTGAGCTTTCTGCGCCTCCCGCGGTAATGCCGAAGACAGCGGATGACATACTATAACTGAAAATGGGTTGTGCTGGTTTATTGCCTGTCCCCTGCGGGGTCCCACTGAAATGCAGGTAGCATAATGTTTTACATTTTCGCTATAACATACTGTGCTGCAGATCTGTTGCTTAGTGTTTGTACAATATGTCTACCAGCGTCCTTTAACTTCCCTCTCTACTGCAGGTAAACGATATTGCAACTACCCAGGGACTAATAATAGGGACACCTTATGTTATACAAATTGGTCTATTATTGATAACTTGATTGCTGTTGCGGGCGACAGCTCTTCTTGATTTGCAAGCTTCCTGCCATACCCATAGCTGTTTCCTTTTAGTCCCCTCTGCCATATGAGGTGAAACGGCTGTTCAGCAGTTTGGGCGGACACAAGTTGTTCCTCTGCTCTTATGGAATTATTGAAGATTGTTAACATCTGCTTGATTTATAGTTATTTAATTATGGTTTCATGTTTTTCTGTTTATGGGAGTGTGATCTCGCACTTGTTCCTTTACCCAAACTGATTAACTATCGATACGCCATCTCATTACTTATTAGCAGGTATCGTACATTCCATAGCTCTACTCCATTACACTAATGACTCCCACTAAAATATTTACCTGGAAGGTGAGGGGCATTCACTCACCTACACACAGGTACTACATCTATTCTTACCTCAAATGTCAATCCACCCAGATTGCCTTCTTGCAGGAATCGCATTTAACACTCCCAGAAATCACCAGATTCCAGAGACACTGGTGTGGGCAGCTCTTTGCCACTAGTTTTTCTGCTTTCACAAGGGGAGCACTGGTGTGGATTAGACCGGGGACTCCCTTTGTAGCAGAGGAGTCTGATATTGACACGGAAGGTCGATATATTTTTGTGAGAGGCCGCCTAGATGGGCGACAAATACTTCTGGGTTCGGTCTATGCACTGAAATCAAATCAAGCCACGCTCCTTAACACCATGTCTAACAAACTTTCTCACTGGAGCGAATACCATGGCTAATAGGCAGCAATTTTAATTGCGTCATTGATCTAGACCGGTACTGCTCGATCCCCCCACCCCCTGGATCACCCAAGGTTTTGGCTGCACGGTTACTGCGAATTTGGCTAGAACACTGGCAATTGGTTGATGTCTGGCTTCATCGCAATCCTAGAGACAAAGTATACTCATATTTTCAGGCTCACATCAGCTGCATGTCAGACTTGACAGGATTGTCTGTACGGCTAATCTTGTCTCCTCGGTGTTACAAACTACCTATATGGGTCGGACACATTCTGATCATAACTCGCAATTCTTACAGATGTTGTGGGATGACGAAATACCTGCCATCCCTACATGGCGATTACAGCCGGAAGCCCTGGAGGACCCTCCTTTCTGGGAAGCCCTAAGTTCTGCGATTGCAGATTAATTTAAAACCAACAATTGCACAGCGTCCTCGCGTTTTATTGAATGGGACGCTTTTCAAGTAGTTATCCATGGATACTGCTTGGGTACGTAATGTAATATGCGTAATTCAATTGTGCATGATCTTGCGTGTCTTGAGAGGGGGCTCCTCCAGGGTGAAACCCGTATGGTATGCAGTCTAACCGACATATGCCAGCTGGTGAATCAGCAAGCATGACACATGTCTCTACTAGAAAGATTGCAATGTTTAAACTATGCGGCGTACACACATGCTGCTGCCGACTGAGCTGGTCAGTTACTAGCCTGGCTTATTCGTTGAGATGTTTCCCGCTCTCCTATACTAACGCTACGCTCCTCCATTGACACTTTGCTCTACACGCAAAAGGAGATACACGCCGAGCTTACACGTCATTACACAGCTCTAGATCAATTGACCATTGTGGCTTCGCAAGACGAACTCCACTCATTTTTCTCCGCTGTTGAGCTGCCATGCATTACACACGAACAACGGGAGGAATTAGACGAACCACTTACTCAAGATGAATTACAGGAAATCATTCAGGTACTTGCCACCGGCAAAACTCTGGGCCCTGATGGGCTGCCAGCCAAAATCTTTAAAACGTATGCCACTTTGCTTGCCCTTCAGCTAAAGATATTATATGAGGAAGCCCTTTTGGCTGCTATTCTAGCTGCTTCCCAGCATGAAGCCCTTCTTATTTACCTCCCCAAGCCTGATAAAGATCCCACGGAACTGGGGTCGTACAGGCCACTTGCGCTACTCAATACAGACTACAAAATTCTGGTTAAAGTCCTTGCGGTTCACTTGCCTCCTTGAATCCCAACATTGGTTCATCCGGACCAAAACGGATTTGTAATGGCATGCAGCACCTCCTTCAATCTTATGCGCTTTTTCCATGTTAAGACATATTCGCCGCAATGCTGGGCCCGGGCGGGATGCCTTGTGCTAGATCTCGAAAAGGCTTTCGATGCACTGGAATGGCCATTTCTTTTTGCAATGCTGCATAGGTATGGCATTGGGTCCTGCTTTATAAGCCTGGTGCAATTATTATACGTGCAGCCCCTGATCAGGGTTAGGACTGGCTCCTTAATCTCTGGTTCGATACTGATTGGTTGCGGCACCCAACAGGAAATCTTTCACCCCTGTTAATTTCCTTAACGATTGAGCCATTGGTGCGGAGCTCCGCAGAAGAGGCGCGGACTGGGGCATACAACTGGGCGATGGGCTACATGTAGTGTCCCTTTATGTAGATGAGCTATTACTGTACCTTCAGGACATTCACTCCATTCCATACACGATTGCCAAAATATTACATCATTTAGCAGGGATGTCTGGCCTCCGCGTCAACTGGAGGAAGTCCTGTTCACTACCTTTTTCGTCAAATTTGTCGGACCCAGTCCTTACTTTTTACAGGACAACGGTGCCCTGGAAGCCTAATATGTTTAAATATTTGGGTATTCGTGTATACCACTCCTCAAATTATCTATTTGATGGTAACCCTTACACGAATGGTATCATCTATCTGAGCCCAGATGGCATTTTGGAGGACCTCCTTACCTTTGTCAGTGATGGGTCGGGCCGCTCTGCTGAAAATGGTGGCCCTTCCTAGACTCCTATATTACTTTTTAATCTGCCCCTTTACGTCCTGGCCAAATTTTGGGGAGAGTTTAAAAAGGAATACTTGAATTTATTTGGAATACTGGGCGCTGCAGAGTGGCCTTGATGAAACTGTATGAACCCCTTGATAAGGTCGGTTTAGCTTTACCAAAACTGGAATTATACTACTTGGTGGGCCAGTTACAATGGGTGCCTAGGTGGCTCTCAGGCCTACAACAGCTACCACGCTGCCACCCTGGTCAATGCCTCAAATCCATCATCCGTCCCATCTGTTCACCCGCACTACCACACAGGACCCCCTGTTATTATTAGTCGCACATCGCTGCTACCGATGGAGCCTCTACCTGACACGATCAGTGACACCATACGCGCCAGCATTGCCCCTTTTGGACATGCCTAGACACACAGCCTTTACATTCATAGCGGAGCCTGTTCTCTAGCATTCAGCTGGCTTGCATACATGAGGAGATGTATTCAACGAGGATACTTTACTCTCATATGGGGATCTAGCAGGAGACACTGATTTACCAACAGGACAATTCCTATTATATAAATCACTGCTGGCAGCATTGACTCGTGCGTGGGCGATATGACAACTGAACCGCAGACTCACTTAGCAATACAATATTTACAGGTTATGGGAACGGTAGCCACATAATACATTAGTTAATTTGTTTGTTGTTGACTCATATAAAGCCTCTGCATACAAGGTTTTGAGCCCTTTGGGAAGACGATCTTACTCATCCCTGTACAGACAGGGAATAGGCTGCGATATTGGGAGGGCCTACAAACATCCTGCGGAATGCGAAATTCCAGTTAATATAATTTTATATTGTTCATGGGGCATATCTCACTCCTGCCAAAATAAACTGATACTTTCATCGTACAGATGCTGCCTGTGCACTGGTACACACTGATTTGCTCCATATGTTATGGTACTGCCCCCACAGCTAGCCTCTTGCACAGAACGTCAGCCATTACATACATGGGAGGCGTGTGTGCTGGGTTTATTTCCTAGAACCAAAAAACATAAGATAATTTCCCGATTTCTTGACCTGCGCTTCTTAACTGCCAATCGGCTTATCACTCATAGATGGAGGTCCCCAGACCCTCCTACAATTAAGGCCTGGTTGCAGTCCTTCCTTGTGTAGGCTAGAGCAGAAAGTACAGCGTTACACAGGGAGGACACCCTGGGGTTGTGCAAATATCCAGTGGCCCATAATTGGGACACAATACTAGCAGAATTCAAAGGATAAATGCGAACCATTGTCCTTGCTGACTCCAGCAGTTAACTTTGTTCAAGTTTTCTTTTTATATAATGGAACCTTGAAATATATGCTGTACCAAGAAACAGTATTGCTAATTACACTACAAACATATGTATAACGACATGAATAGGTAGGCGTGAATGGGAAGATTGCTTTTCTTTATTTTTGGTTTTACTTTGCAAATGTCAAATGTTGACACTGAAATGTCATCAAAGAATGAATCACTTAGGTTGTTTTCCAGAGTCTATTGGAAATTTTCTGATGAGGACCCTCAGCCACACTGTCACGGCAGTGGTATATCATGGTTCTCCTCTTATTTGATTTAGCGGGATGAATCATCATAGGGTCTTTGCACCTGAGTGTCCCATTCTCCAGGTGTTCATCATCCTCCACCAGGAGGGAGACTGTCTGGTGTGTGACAGTCGTGAGTGGGAAGAGTTTTGGAATAATAAAAAATTATTAAAACTATCTTCTCTCCTGTGTAGTTTGTTTTTATTTTCACAGGAGAGGGATAAGGTTAAAAAAGTGGGTGGTGCTTAATTGGATAATTATAGGTCCAGAGCACCTGGTGAGTGGTCGGTCGCCATGTTTCAGCCTATGACGCCCAAAAGGGTTAGATGGCTTTCTTCAGGACCAAAGGATCCAGCTGTCTCAAATGTTGAGGGGCTGTGTATGTGCTATGTAAGGTGAGTGGATTCGCTCACCCTATTAGGGCAACAGGTTGTATTTAATGCCTGTTATCGACATGTGGTAATGGACCTTAATTTTGTCTATTGCTGTGGAGGACAATGAGCAAATAATTAAGGAGTTAAAGGCTTACTTAATATGCAAAGACAAAAATACAGGTTATCGAAACAAATGTAAAAAAGTTCTATTTCTTGCTTAATGTGATTTAGATATTGTAATGCATTTTGCAGTGCTGGCTTCCTGTTGTCGGTAGACGTAAAGTATCACAAGCCGGAGTAAACGTCTAGGTTTTAAAAGAAGAGAAAAAGTGCAGAAAAGCTGACGTATAGCGTATTCCTGGAAAGTTACCAAAGGTGCATGTGTGTGCCTCTATGAGGATAAAAGTGCAAAGTGAAAGTGAGAAAGCTTTAGGAAAAATAGATTTGGTTAGTTTTACCTGAAATCTATGTGGCGTTTCAGTTCCATGAGGCTGGCCCTGCAGCTTGAAATTCTGCCATGTGAGATTCTTACGACATGTGCTGTCACTGTCTTATTTGCCCTGGAACAGGAAGTAGATACATAGGGCGGGACTTTGCTGTTTGCCCTCCCACATGTGGTCTGATTGGTCGCAATTTTCTATGGCTAATAGTGCTCAGCAACAAACGTCCTTGATGTCTGTGCAAGCGCCAAGAGAGCTCTTAATGCTAATATGGGAAGTGTTAAAGTGTGGATATTTTTGGTAGCAGTTTTTAGAGCCACTTGGGGAGGAAATGTCTAACAATGCTGCCTTATGGGTATTGTAGTTTGGATGTGAACTGGTAATGAGGCACTATATTTCTCAGAATCATGGAGGATAAGATGCGATGTCGCACTCAAAAAGGTTCCGGATTTGTTCAGTGAAAAGATTATTAATGTACTTAATTACACATATTATTGTTGTTCTTTATTCAGCAGGTGATTTTCATTCTTACGTGCCCTTGGTGATTCATGGCATACGTTCATTACTGGAATGATAACTGCAGGATAGTGTCGGTTAATCCTTGGTTATAAGTTCCCAAGTGGTACACCCACCTCTCTTCTTTCTCGCAAAGGATGCCTTCCGCATTCTCTTGCGCAGTGTCTAAAGTCTCCAGAATGACCCATCGTAGGTCATCTGTTGAGTGTTGTTCAGTTATGTAGTGGCTGCTCATCTTGGTAGTTGATTTTTTGCACCCGATATTACTACGGTGCTCCCATATGCGTTGTTTGACTTTTTGGCAGGTCATTCCGATGTAATTTAGGTTACAGGAGCATGTGATCATATAGATTATGTGGCTTGTGTTACAGTTCGTGTAGCGTCTCAGAGTCCACTTCAAATCTTTGGTGAGTTGTAATGACTTAGTCGGTTGTGTGAGATGGCAGACTAAGCATAAACCACAAGGATAGTGGCCTGCGATGGGGGTCAGGCCCCATGACGAAAGTACATTTTCTCCAACTTTCTTTTTTTCTCGAGGTCTAGTGTGAACTAGTATGTCACGAATATTTTTACTTCTTCTGTTGGCGATTCTCAGTTTTGGCCACTTCAGAGTGCCTGAGGTCAGTATGCGCTAGTGTTTGTTAATGGCTTGTTTTACTTGATTTGTGCAGCTGTTATATGCGGTTACACAGGTAAGGACATCTTTTTCGTGTTTTTTTGTGACAGTTTCTGGGAGGCTGGCACAGTTGTGATTGAGGGCTCTTTTTTGACATTTGTATATTATTTTGTCTGGGTAGCTTCTTTCTCTCAGTTTTATGCTGAGGGTTCTCTTGGCCCTTGCACAGACATCAAGGACGTTGGTTGCAGAGCACTATTAGCCATAGGAAATTACGACCAATCAGACCGCCTGCCGGAGGGCCCACACAAAGTCCCACCCTCCGAATCTACTTCCTGTTCCAGTGAAAATAAGACAGCACATGTCTTAAGAATCCCACACAGCAGGATTACAAGCCGCAGGGCCAGCCTCATGGAACTGACGCGCCCCATAGATTCCAGGTAAAACTAACCAAATCTATTTTTCCTAAAGCTCTCTCACAGTCACTTTGAACTTTTATCCTCATAGAGGCACACAAATGCATCTTTGGTAGTTTTCCAGGAATACCCTATACGTCATCTTTTCTGCACTTTTTCTCTTCTTTTAATACCTGGAAGTTCACTCTGGCTTGTGATACTTTAGTCTGCTGACAACAGGAAGCCAGCACTGCGAAACGCATTACAACATCTAAATCACATTAAGCAAGAAATAGAACTTTTAACATTTGTATTGATGAAGAACACCTGGAGAACAGGACACTCGGGTGCCAAGACCCTATGATGATTCATCCCACTTAATCAAATAAACAGGGAACCATGATATACCACTACAGTAACAGCGTGGCTGAGGGTCCTCATTAGAAAATTTCCAAGAGACTCTGGAAAACGACCTAAGTGATTCATTCTTTTTGATTATTTAGGTACTGGCTCGGAAATCTGAATGAATCTCTGCTTCTCTCTCCCTCTTCCTGTTTTTTGGAACTGAAATGCCATCTACACGTTTAATGTTGATTATGTACGGAATCCCATCTCCTGCTGTATTGTTGTATAAATTGTCAATGAAAAATATAATTAACAAAATGCGATAAAAAACGGTTCTTAATGAAATGTGAAAAGAAGAAAATGAATAAAGGATTCCAAATCTAAATTGTTTAATTGATATTATGTATTGAAAAAGCGTGTATTGAATGTATCAACTATCTGAAGAAACCTTGTTGAACTTCCATTTAATACAAGTGATATGATTCACATATTTTACGGTGCTGAACCATTGCAGATTGATTAAAAAAAAAAAAGACTACTGGAGCACAACAAGCTCATAATACTTGTAGAAACTGACACGACTCCGTGCCCACTCGAGCAACCTTTGTTTAGCTACTGCAAAGTCGATTATCCAACACACTTTCAAAAGGATGAAAGCTGATTGCTGATCTTTAGGAGTTCAAACTACTAGAGTTTCGTTTTAACTTATTTTCAGCATAACTCTTTACAAAACAGGGGGTGTGACTGAAGAATATAACAAACGGTTTCCCAATTTACCTGATTGAACTTTAACATTCCCATTCCATACATGATGCAGCGAATGATACGTAAGGTACTTGTCAACAAACTCAGCACTTTAAAGTAACCAAAAAACAATCGACTACACTATATAAAAAAACTCTAAACAAGTAAATTTATGAAAAGCCTACTGTTAGAAATGGGGGTCTCTAGTTGGCAATGGCTGGCCACTGTCCAAGTAGGGACCCTTCTTCCTAAGTCAGAGTGAGAGGGCTACCCTCTTTAATACCCCTGCTCAACCCTGTGGTAACGTAGCACGAGCAGGTAGGCTTATCTCAGAGGCAGGGTGTGAAGCATTTATGACCATACACAGTAACACAGTGAGAAACACTACAGAGGGACACCACACAAGTAGTTATAAAAAATAAGTATCTTTATATAAAGGCAGATTTATCACAAGACCAATAACTGTAAAAGCCACAATACTGTCAAAAATAGGATAGCTGTTGAAGGGCTGTCAAAGATAGTTCAAAGGTTGCAAGAATAAGGTTCAAATTCAAGGCAGGGGTCTCTGCGCCCCTTTCTCGTTCAGAGGTTGCAAAAATAAGGTTCAAATTCAAGGCAGTGGTCTCTGCGACCCTTTCTCTCATAAGACTGTCAAAAATAGGATGGCTGTTGAAGGACTGTCAAAAAATAGTTCAAAGGTTGCAAAAATAAGGTTCAAATTCAAAGCAGTGGTCTCTGCGACCCTTTCTCTCACAAAGTACCTGGGTTTAGTAGCAAAACCAACAAAATGTCGCAACGAAGTGGTAGCGATGATTCTCGGCACGCGAGGCCGGCGATGCATTGAAATCCTTGCCGCAAGGGAGGATGATGCGCCGATCTGCGTGATGCGTGCGGAGACACTGCAACCAACTTCTGCACGCTAGGCCGCCGATGCGATGACTTTCTTGTCGCGAGGGAGAAGTCGATGCGACGATCCTGTTGCGCTGTGCGATTGTGTTGCGATGCGAAGAGATGACGCTCCGCGAGGGAGCGACGAAATCCGGTGTGATGCGATGAAAATGGCGGACGCACGGCGTCCGCAAAGCGATGTCTTGAAGCGATGATTTCTTTAGGGGTTGCGAGCACTCGGCGACAGCAGCGCGATGATTTTTCCAGCGCGTCTCAGCTGCAGCGGCTCGCAAAGGGGCGTTAGCGATGGTTTCGTGTTGCGAGCACCCAGCTGCAGCAGCGCAATGATTTTTCCCAGCGTTCTCGGCTGCAGCGGCTCGCAAACGTGCGTTAGCGACGATTTCCAGCACTCTTTTCTCTGAAGCAAAACTAGAGGCCCTGGAACTCACAGGAGCCTCATCAGCAGATAGCAATCCTCGCAGGGAGGAAGCAGGAGGTTGGTGGTGGAGTCAGATGTGCCTGAGACTCCAGCAGGAGGCTAGCTCTTTTCCTAGCCCTTGGGTAATTGCTGTAACAAAAATAAAAGTTCTCTCAAAAGTTCCTTTTCCTCTTCTTCAAGGTCCAGTGGTCACTGCTGCAGGCCAGTGCAAGAAACAACACACAGCACAGGGACAGTCACTTCCTGCAGATTCCTCCAGTGGCACGGACAGAGTTTCCTCTCCAGATCCAAAAGCAATACAAATTGTAGGGGTTTGAGCACAGATATTTATACCCCAAAAGTATTTGTTCTCAGAAGCTACAAGTCACTGAACCTAGCCAGAACCAGTTCTGCTCAGGCCTGGAGCACTTTGTTTACCAGGCTGCATTCTTCCTTTCAGAAAGAGGGGGTCTGCTAGCAGACACACAGTAGGAGGTGGAGCCAGCATTCACCTTGCCAGGCACAGCCCTATTCAGGTCAAGGAGCCACCCCTCCCACACTCTAAATGCAGATCCCTCTATTCAACCCAGGTCTGACTCAGCCTGCCCTGCCCCTCCAAAACCAGACAGCCAATACACATAACAGCAGAGCACACTGGAAGGCTTAGGCAAGAAAATACCTACTTTCTAAAAGTGGTATTTTCAAACACAGAATATAAAAATAAACTTCACTAAAAGATGTATTTTAATATTCTGAGCTCAGGCATACTAAATTCGTTTTTCTACCATGTTCCTGGGGTCAGTTAGGACTATAGAATGTAATAGTCAAACTGCCCATTCTAGCCTATGAGGAACAGGTAGCCTTACAGTAGTGAAAAACGAAATGGGGTGTACTTCACTACCAGGACATGCTACACATACCAAAGCATGTCCTACCTTACACATACAATGCACCCTACCATAGGGGTGACTTACAAGATGCCAAGGGAAGGTTCAGGGGCTGGGAAGTGGGTGCACTTCACAGCCAAGATGGCAGTTCTGGACTGCACACAGACACTGCAGTGGCAGGTCTGAGACACACTTTACAAGCTGCTTCTGTGGGTGGCGCAAACCAGCGCTGCATGCCCACCAGCAGCATTTGGTTTACCAGCCCTGGGCACACACAGGCCACACTACTAGGGACTAACAGGTAAATCAACTAAGCCAATCAGGGATACACCAATTCACATAGACATATTTACAAAGGGAGAGCATATGCACTTTAGCACTGAACAGCAGTGGTAAAGTGCCCAGAGTCATAAAACCAACAGAAACAGGTCAGCAAAAATACAGGAGGCAGGCAAAAAGTTTAGGGGTGACCCTGCAAAAAGGGCCATTTCCAACACAACCCCCTTCCAGCCAAAACGCAGGGTAGACCAATCACTACTTTGATGGGCTTCCCTGCTTCGGGCGATAGAACACGGAACTGGCCCGCAACTGCAGGGGCATATGCCAGCTCTACTCCAATCTGAACCCTGGTGGATCCCTCTGTCCACACTTCCAGGGCCCACTAAGATAACCAATGGGGAACTCTGCCCCTCACCTGTGGACACCACCTGTGCAGCACCTAACCTTAACTGGCCCCCAGGTGTGCCCCAACAGATAAACAACAAGCCCCAGTAGCCACTGACAGTAGTCAGTGATGAAATCCAAGCCCTATACCTCTCAGGGCTCTCAAACCTTTGTGGCATCAGAGAGTGAGGGGCAGTAACCCCAGGTGTCTGGCACCTTTTGTCCACTCTCCCTCCTGTCAGGTCAGGTGACGCACCCTGACACTGACCCACCAGCCCTGGGCCTGTTCCCAGCGGCGGGGCCAGAGACTGGGGTGGGCTCCCCCACACCCGGTCCCTCTCTTTGGGGATCGGTACCCTCCCACTTGGAGCGGTACGCCCCTCCAGAATTGTCAGGGCACCTGAGGCAGGTGTCCTGCATAATTCACCCACCAGTTCAGGGGTTCTATCCTGCAACTGGTATCCCAGCATAGGGTCTGTACCCTTAGACTGGGCGGAGGTCAGGGGTGAGGCTGCCCTCTCCCCGCCCCCTTTACTGGGGCCCGGCACCCTCCCACCTGGAGAGGTGCCTCCATAACACAAACCGGGAGGGGCACTGTTAGCAGTTGCCCCTTTCTCCAGATCAGGGGGACACCCTGAACCTGGCCCCCAACCTAGGGTCTGTACCCTTAGGCTGGGCCTGTGCCTGGCAACCCAGGACTTCTGGGGGAGTACACCAATTCCCCCAAGGAAAATACACTCTTCCACTAGTTCAGGGCCTTGTCCCTGCAACTGATCCATCAACCTGGAAAAATCCTCAGGTGGTACTGGGGTCAGAGGCGAGACTCCCTCCCTCTGCACCCCCTTCCAGCATACTGCACCCTCCCACCTGGAGTGGTGCTTTTAGGGAAAAATGGTCGGGACACTGCTTACAGTTGTCCCTTCCTCCAGGTCAGACAACACCTGGACCTGACTTACCATCCCAGGGACCAACCCCTGTGGTTGAACAACTGCCTGGCCACCCAGGACTTCCTGGGGAGCACACAGGCTCCCCTCCAGGGAAACACACCCCTCCACCAGTTCAGGGCCTGGACCCTGCAACTGACCTACCAACCTGAAAAACCCTCAGGTTGCACCGGGGTCAGAGGCGAGGACTCCCTCCCTTTGCACCCCCTTCCAGCATACTGCACCCTCCCACCTGGAGTGGTGCTCTTGGAAAAAATGGTCTGGACACTGCTTACAGTTGTCCCTCCCTCCAGGGCAGACAACTCCTGGATCTGACTTACCAACCCAGGGACCAACCCCTGTGGCTGAACAACTGCCTGGCCAACCAGGACTGAAGTGGTGTCACCATGGTCACTCCTAGGGGGCTCAGCCCTTCTGACTGGCCCCTGACCCACTGGCTCTCCCACTGGGGACTCCTTCCCCCTTTCATCCCTCAGACTGGACTTCCGTACCCTCCCGCTAGGAGTGGCACTGCCAGGCACAAGAACTGATGGAGGCCTGACTACAGGCACTCCCAGCTCACCTAACACTGGGGTACCCCCCACAATGGACGGTTCATCCAGACAGACTAGGCTCCCCACCTGGTGTTCCCTCATGGAACCATCCAGTCCTGGGGACTGAGGCTGGGGCACTTCGGGACCTATCCCAGTCTCACTCCTGCTCCCACGAGACAGGATGTGAGGCCCTACAACCTCCTCACAACAAGGGGACCCAGCTGTAACACTCCTAACCTTTCCCAGCACTCTGGGTTGGAAAACTTCTGAACCAATTCTCTTAGGGTCATTCCCTAATGCCTCTACAGAGCCTCTGGTACTCACCCAGAGGTCTGCCTCCTGCGCAAGTTCCCTAGGATCAGAGAACTCGCACTCTAACACATGTTGGTTTAGCTCTGGAAAATAGGAACTCACAATATGCTCTCCCACAATTGGATTACACAGTTCCACGCAGGTGCTAACCTTTACCTCACAATCCAGTGTCTCACACACGTACCCCACACCACTCTCTTGAAATGGGCGAGACAGTAACTGACTGTCTCTATCACTCAACCCACACTCTTCTGGGCGGTCCTCACACTCATACACCAGGACTTCAACCACGGGGGAACCCCTCTCCCTGCACCTCTCATCCAGAGTCGGTAGAGTATCCCTCCTTTCACTAGGACTATGGGCCCCTGCGCTAGTTCCCCAATCCACCTCAGGGACACTGCATATTAATGGAGCTACCTCATATCCTTGAATCCCCTGGGGTAGATCAACCCCCTCCTTCAAGTCAGGTGCCACATCCCTGGGTGGGTGTACTACACTGTCATCACTATATACTTCAATTTTGCTGCCACCACTGGACCCCACCCTCTCTGGGGAATCCAGACAATTAAAACTGCGCTCCAGGGGTAACCTCCCCTCTGGAGCTAACTTCTCCTTTTCTGCTATCTGCGCTAGGTGCGCCTCCAGCTGGGCAATCTCTATTTGGAGCCTCTTCAATTCCAGCTGGTACTCCCTCTCCCTCTGTCTGTCCAACTCCTCTGGGGACCATGAAGGGGATTGGGCACTACCCTGTGCACTAGATCCAGCAAGGGACTCCCTACCTATGGGACCTTCCCGCCTGTCCCCCAACTCCTCTGGGGACCATGAGGGGAATCTGGCACTACCATAGGCACTAGGCTCATCAAGGAACTCCCCACCTATGAGATATTCCATAACACTTTCTCCCTCCTCTTCAGACTCTCTAGAGCCACCCTCAGACCAACTACCCTCTTGGTAGGTGTACTGGGACTCCACGAATCTCCATCTGTCTTGTTGCCAAAGTCTCAGGGATGTCTGCAGGGATAGCTGAGTCTCCTTCCTACTCACTGCTAAGCCCTTCTCCTCACAGAACCCCCTTAGCTCCTCTAGACTGTAGGTTAACAGATCATCTATATAAAAGGTAGGTCTCATTTCAGCAAGACCCATTGTAGCAATATCTGGCAATATCAATAATAAAACAAATAGGCTTGCCCGTTGTAACAATCACGGGCAATATCAATAACAGATAGAAGAAAACTTCTCAAGAAAATGTATGCGGGTAAAAAATCACCGGCAATATCAATCACAATATAGGATCCAACAATTCTCAAAAATGTATGCGGGTACTATCACCGGCAATATCAATAAAACATAGGCTTGCCCATTGTAACAATAACAGGCAATATCAATAAAAGATAGAAGAAAACTTCTCAAGAAAATGTATGCGGGTAAAAAATCACCGGCAATATCAATCACAATATAGGATCCAACAATTCTCAAAAATTTAAGCGGGTACTATCACCGGCAATATCAATAAAACATAGGCTTGCCCATTGTAACAATCACGGGAAATATCAATAAAAGATAGAAGAAAACTTCTCAAAAAAATGTATGCGGGTGAAAAATCACCGGCAATATCAATCACAATATAGGATCCAAAAACTCTCAGAAATGTGTGCGGGTGAAAAATCACCGGCAATATCAATTACAATATGGGATCCAAAAACTCTCAAAAAATGTGCGCAGGTGAAAAATCACCGGCAATATCAATTACAATATGGGATCCAAAAACTCTCAAAAAATGGGCGCGGGTGAAAAATCACCGGCAATATCAATCACAATATAGGATCCCAAAAACTCTCAGGAAATGTGTGCGGGTGAAAAATCACCGGCAATATCAATTACAATATAGGATCCAAAAAAACTCTCCAAAAATGTATGCGGTACGTTATGGTCTGCACTCACTAGTAGTGTACACTATAATTATTGTATGCGATCATAAATGCAAGTCCAGATCCTCACCGCTGACCACCAATGTTAGAAATGGGGGTCTCTAGTTGGCAATGGCTGGCCACTGTCCAAGTAGGGACCCTTCTTCCTAAGTCAGAGTGAGAGGGCTACCCTCTTTAATACCCCTGCTCAACCCTGTGGTAACGTAGCACGAGCAGGTAGGCTTATCTCAGAGGCAGGGTGTGAAGCATTTATGACCATACACAGTAACACAGTGAGGAACACTACAGAGGGACACCACCCAAGTAGTTATAAAAAATAAGTATCTTTATATAAAGGCAGATTTATCACAAGACCAATAACTGTAAAAGCCACAATACTGTCAAAAATAGGATAGCTGTTGAAGGGCTGTCAAAGATAGTTCAAAGGTTGCAAGAATAAGGTTCAAATTCAAGGCAGGGGTCTCTGCGCCCCTTTCTCGTTCAGAGGTTGCAAAAATAAGGTTCAAATTCAAGGCAGTGGTCTCTGCAACCCTTTCTCTCATAAGACTGTCAAAAATAGGATGGCTGTTGAAGGACTGTCAAAAAATAGTTCAAAGGTTGCAAAAATAAGGTTCAAATTCAAAGCAGTGGTCTCTGCGACCCTTTCTCTCACAAAGTACCTGGGTTTAGTAGCAAAACCAACAAAATGTCGCAAAGAAGTGGTAGCGATGATTCTCGGCATGCGAGGCCGGCGATGCGTTGAAATCCTTGCCGCAAGGGAGGATGATGCGCCGATCTGTGTGATGCGTGCGGAGACACTGCGACCAACTTCTGCACGCTAGGCCGCCGATGCGATGACTTTCTTGCCGCGAGGGAGAAGTCGATGCGACGATCCTGTTGCGCTGTGCGATTGTGTTGCGATGCGAAGAGATGAGATGACGCTCCGCGAGGGAGCGACGAAATCCGGTGTGATGCGTGAAAATGGAGGACGCACGGCGTCCGCAAAGCGATGTCTTGAAGCGATGATTTCTTTAGGGGTTGCGAGCACTCGGCGACAGCAGCGCGATGATTTTTCCAGCGCGTCTCAGCTGCAGCGGCTCGCAAAGGGGCGTTAGCGATGGTTTTGTGTTGCGAGCACCCAGCGGCAGCAGCGCGATGATTTTTCCAGCGCTCTCGGCTGCAGCGGCTCGCAAACGTGCGTTAGCGACGATTTCCAGCACTCTTTTCTCTGAAGCAAAACTAGAGGCCCTGGAACTCACAGGAGCCTCATCAGCAGATAGCAATCCTCGCAGGGAGGAAGCAGGAGGTTGGTGGTGGAGTCAGATGTGCCTGAGACTCCAGCAGGAGGCTAGCTCTTTTCCTAGCCCTTGGGTAATTGCTGTAACAAAAATAAAAATTCTCTCAAAAGTTCCTTTTCCTCTTCTTCAAGGTCCAGTGGTCACTGCTGCAGGCCAGTGCAAGAAACAACACACAGCACAGGGACAGTCACTTCCTGCAGATTCCTCCAGTGGCACGGACAGAGTTTCCTCTCCAGATCCAAAAGCAATACAAATTGTAGGGGTTTGAGCACAGATATTTATACCCCAAAAGTCTTTGTTCTCAGAAGCTACAAGTCACTGAACCTAGCCAGAACCAGTTCTGCTCAGGCCTGGAGCACTTTGTTTACCAGGCTGCATTCTTCCTTTCAGAAAGAGGGGTCTGCTAGCAGACACACAGTAGGAGGTGGAGCCAGCATTCACCTTGCCAGGCACAGCCCTATTCAGGTCAAGGAGCCACCCCTCCCCACACTCTAAATGCAGATCTCTCTATTCAACCCAGGTCTGACTCAGCCTGCCCTGCCCCTCCAAAACCAGACAGCCAATACACATAACAGCAGAGCACACTGGAAGGCTTAGGCAAGAAAATACCTACTTTCTAAAAGTGGTATTTTCAAACACAGAATATAAAAATAAACTTCACTAAAAGATGTATTTTAATATTCTGAGCTCAGGCACACTAAATTCGTTTTTCTACCATGTTCCTGGGGTCAGTTAGGACTATAGAATGTAATAGTCAAACTGCCCATTCTAGCCTATGAGGAACAGGTAGCCTTACAGTAGTGAAAAACGAAATGGGGTGTACTTCACTACCAGGGCATGCTACACATACCAAGGCATGTCCTACCTTACACATACAATGCACCCTACCATAGGGGTGACTTACAAGATGCCAAGGGAAGGTTCAGGGGCTGGGAAGTGGGTGCACTTCACAGCCAAGATGGCAGTTCTGGACTGCACACAGACACTGCAGTGGCAGGTCTGAGACACACTTTACAAGCTGCTTCTGTGGGTGGCGCAAACCAGCGCTGCATGCCCACCAGCAGCATTTGGTTTACCAGCCCTGGGCACACACAGGCCACACTACTAGGGACTAACAGGTAAACCAAATAAGCCAATCAGGGATACACCAATTCACATAGACATATTTACAAAGGGAGAGCATATGCACTTTAGCACTGAACAGCAGTGGTAAAGTGCCCAGAATCATAAAACCAACAGAAACAGGTCAGCAAAAATACAGGAGGCAGGCAAAAAGTTTAGGGGTGACCCTGCAAAAAGGGCCATTTCCAACACCTACGAAACGTATCAATACAGTAAGCAATTAAAGTAATCAAAAGGAGAACTGCTGCAGAGACGTCTTCCATGAGCAATCAAGGAATCTACTACAGTTCATGCAAACATGGCATTTGGTTCATGCCAACTGTAAGACATCTAAGCAGTCCTAACCTTCTTCACTGTGATACTTGTAGATTTACTTTTACGTTTATAAGTGCAGTATTAGGAGCAAAAGAAAGAAAAGCAATATAAACATAAATACAGGACTGGCTGTTCATGTCACGCTCTACAAGGACTAAATGAGATTTTTTTGGAAATATTCACAAATCAAGAGGATAAGGTAGAGCGCGCAAAAATAGATTTTAATAATGTTTAATAGATAAAACATGTAATTATTTGCATTATATTTACATTATTCTGTCACCCCTCTCGAATTCCAGACCATGCACAGCAAGCACCACTATTTTGTAAATATACAGGTAAAGACAACTTATGTCACTGACTGTTGTTTTCCTCATACATAAAGATTTATTTTAGAGCTCCTAAATCTCATTAACATTTTAACAAATTATTCTGGACTGCTCGTGTAACGGAAACGTGCGGCATTAATCTTCACAAAGAAAAACAATAATAGGATGATCACTGGTGATTTATTTTTTTACTTTTGAAGATTAAGGGCAAGCTACGAGTGCTTGGAAAAACGGACAGAAGCTCCTGACCTGGGTTTTACACAGTGCGTGTATAAATCATTGTGAAAGGAAGGTTGAAAAAGAGAATCATTGATTACCCAATTTTCATTCTGCAGAGTCATTAATGTTAAAATTATTGACTTTCTCCTTGAGCTGATCTGGGCTTCGAGTAACAGAGAAAAATGTCTTTCTCCTTGTTCTCAGCAGTAAATGAGAAGCCAGGCTTTACACAATCCCTGCTAATGCTTAATTGACTGAAATGGAACCTCCTTGCTGCTTGTCTCCTTATATAAACAGTTCAATGTGAGCACAATGATGTATGCTATAAAACATATTTAATATATATGGTGCAAGGACATATTGTCTACTTTATCATTGACGCGTCAACTGTGAAATTATCTTGGGAATCGGACTTGCAAGCCCACGGCTCCTAACCAGTACATCTTTGTCAGATATTAAGGAGCGGCTCCCCTTGTTGTGACAGCAAAGAAGCATACAACTCATTACTGTCTGCTTTTTCAAAGCTCCGAATTCCCAGTTAAATTCGCGAGTATCTCTTGCAGCTACCTTTTTTTCCCGTGCATTCTGGTACTTGCAGTAAGGAATTTATAAATGGATAAATAAAATTACACGCACCAGGATATAAAGAAATAAATCTGGACATGAGGATGAAACATAAGAACTTTGCCTACTAAGTCAGTCGTTTAACAGCCCCCACTTCCTGTGACCTTGGCAAGTTTTAATAGTGTTTCAGAAAGGACCTAAGATACTTGAAAGCAGTTCACAAAACATTTTTGACTGGGGGACAGTGCATGTCCTTGGTGGTAAGTTAAGGCAGTTCTTGGTGCAAACAACTTCTTATAAATGCAGATTTGTGGAACTGGTAATTTGTAGCAAGAAAATATGTGCATATTGTGTTGCATTTTGTTGGAGTATTGATACGTTGTGGTGTTTTTTTTTGCTGCAATAAAGCATTCTACTATTGTGTTTTTCTGCTGTTATGTTCTCTTTTGACTAATTTGTTGTATTGTGCCCTATAGTGTTTTTGCTTTGTGCTCTGCAATCACTTAAGAGATATCAACAACTGCTGGTAAGTTTCCAGTGATAGCATATTTCTTTAAATTAGCAGTGATAAACAACCATTCACTACAGTCTAAGGTTGAAAAATATAACGAACTGTGGGGCATATTATCAAGCGGCAGCGATAATTTTCGCTGGCCGCTGTTAGCGCGAGGAATCCTATCGCCGGCTATCGCTGGAAATTATCGCCATGCTAGCGCTGTATTAACAACGCTTAGCGCAAAGGCGATAATTTTCCAGTGATAGCGATGTTTTCCATGGAACATCGCTGGTTTTCCAGCGATGTCCCATGGAAAACGGCGATATCCTTGGTGATAGGGCCTGTGGTCTTAGCCACACAATCCACACCCCATGTTAGGTATTTAGCAGACGTTAAATTCCTGCGTTAAGGCATACTTAACGCGATTGAAAATATCGCTAACCCACGTTGTTGATATGGCGATACCTGGGTTAGCGATATTTCCCCATGTTGTTTTCACAGGCACGCCCCCTTTGCATCTCATTAGCGATGCGATGGGAGGCATGCAGAAAACGGACGCTAATGCAGGAATCACGCGCTAGCGTGTCCTTGTTAATTAGGCGATAGAATTATCGCCGCTTTTCGTCCGAAAACGGACGCTAAAGCGGCGATAATTCATTAACGCCGCCTTGATAATATGCCCCCCTGTTCTTCAACCATTTAAAATGCCAGTCAGCCCAAATCTATTGCAGACCCCATGTCTTAAATCAGCGCTTCTAGTGTTCGTGTTATGTGATATGGCCCACAGTGTTATAGCGTTAGAAGGCAATGCAGTCTGATTCTGAACTCCAAAAATGCATGAAAGCAAGGTAATTTCATTCAAATTTATAGCATGAAGACCGTAAATCAACAAAACATGACAGATGAGCATTTGGAAAACTCTTAGGTGATCCATAAATGGATCAACAGGTAAATTGCTTGGTTGGAAAAAACGGGAGTGGATGGAAGTGTAGGGGAGTAAAAGGGCATTCAAATAGAGGAGGAAAAATGGAGTCAGTAGACACAAAAGGGGGAAGGTGAAAAAAGGGAATGTAAAATAGGCAATGGCAGAGCCAGTAGATATGGATTTTTCTAGGGAAAGCACATGGTTGTAGTTGGATGACTTTGTGTTGTCTCCAGATGTCATTGAAAGAACATGCCATAATGAAGCAAAGTCTTGTGCTGCAGAAATGTGAAATCTGCAGAACAAATTGCAGATAAATTGTTAGAACTGGGGTCTCAAGTTGGCAGAGATTTGTATCCTGTCCAAGTAGGGACTGCCACTCTAGTCAGGTAAGTCAGATACACACCCTAAATTAACCTGTGCTCACCCTCTGGTAGCTTGGCACAGAGCAGTCAGGCTTAACTTAAGAGGCAATATGTAAAGTATTTGTGCAACACTTAAATTACAGTAACTCAATCAAAACACCACAAAAAATACACCACACAGGTTTAGAAGAATAGAGAATATTTATCTGAGTAAAACAAGAGCAAAACAACAAAAAGCCAATAAATAGAAGTCAAGATATTCCCGCTGAAGAAATTCCTTGGACGGAGCTTTTGTTGATGTTGAGAGTCTACTGCCTCATCGAGCTGTGCAAAGGGGTCCCGTGTCATCGTCGAGCTCCATGGAAGTGAATACAATGCTTCATCGCTGAGCCGCACAGAGCGTCATCACCGAGCCATGCAGGCTGTTGTTCCAATGTCATTGAGCAGCCTCTGCGTCAGTGTTGAAGTTTTTTGTGGTGGAATGTCTCATGCAGTCAAGGCAATAAATCGGGTTTTGCAGAACTCAGCTCCAGAACACAATTCTGAGGCCCAGGACTGAAGAGGATACCTCAGGCAGAGTCCAGCAGCACCAACAGGGTAGCAGGATGTCTTTTGTGTCCCTGAGTCTTCAGAAAACAGGAGGCAAGCCAGCAAGCCCTTGGAGTCATTCTGGATTCAAGTGAGATGGGCCCAGTCTTTGTCCTCAGCAGGGCAGAGATCAGCAGGTAGCAGGGCTGCTCAGCAAAGCAGAGAAGCAGTTGCTCAGAACATCCAGTCACAGCAAAGTGGTAATCCTTACAGCACAGCAGTCTTTACTCAAGCAGAGTTCTTCCTAGGCCTTTTAGTGTACTGATTTGGTAGGGTCAGATCCCTGGTACTTATACCCAAACGTGCCTTTGATTCAATGAGTGGCTTCAAAGTAGTTATTTGAAGTGCACAAGGACTCTTTCAGCCGAGTCCTGTCTGTCAGGCTACCTGTGGGAGATAATCAGCCCTTTGTGTGAGAATAGGACACAGCCTATTCAGATATGTGTGCGCCACCTCTCCCCCTTCCTGCCCAGGAAGGCTATCAGAATGCAGATGAGCCGTCTGTCACACCCAGCCCTTCCTGTGCTTGTGGCTGTCTAGAGGGAATGCACAAAGTGTAGCTGTCACCCAGCCCAGACATGTGTTTGAGAAAGGCTGCAGGCACACAGAGCAAAGTTAAGAGCAGAGAAATGCCCACTTTCTAAAAGTGGCATTTCTAAAATGGCAATGTCATATCCAACTTTACCACTAAAGAGCACATATGACCAACATGATGTAGCTACTCCTTTCTGAACAGGAATTACAGTTTAAAAAGTGTTTTAAGGAATTCCCAATGCTAGCCTGTGAGAGGAGTAGGACTCACAGCAGTGAAGAACAAAGTTAGCTGTTTGTCACTGCCAGGACATGTAAAACTTAAAAGTACATGTCCTGCCTTTTAGTTACATAGCACTCTGCCCTTAGGGCCTATCTTAGGGGTGACCTATGTGTAATTAAAGGGGAGTTTAAGGCTTGGCAGCTGGTTTTAAATGCCAAGTCGAAGTGACAGGAAACTGCATACACAGGCCTTTCAGTGGCAGGCCTGAGACAGGTTTGAAATGCTACTTGTAAGGGTGGTACAAGTAGTGCTTCAGACCCACTTGTAGCATTTAGATTACAGGCCTTGGGTATATGGTATACCACTTTACAAGGGACTTACAGATAAAATAAATATGCCAATCAGGCATATACCTATGTCACCATGTTTTAGGAGAGAAGCACATGCACTTTAGCACTGGTCAACTGTGGTAAAGTGCTCAGAGTCCCAAGGCCAGTAAAAAATACACCAAAAAGTGGATGTAAGCAGACAAAAAGTTGGGGGAACCCCACCCTAAGGATAAAAGGTCTAATATACATTACCAGAGTTAATAAGTAGTCTCAGAGAAGAGGTCTATTAAAAGCAATCAAAAGATTAGATTTGTATTTAACAGGTGGATTTAGAAGGCAAACACAGCGAAATATTGCATTGCAGTTACTACTGACAAAGGGTCAGTTTGTTAGTGCCATATTTAAGAAAGCCAAAGTGTGCATGTCTTTACTTTGTGATAAGGACACTAAAGTATTTATTCTGTGATAAAAAATGTAAATCCAACAACATGTTACCATGACAGAAAAGTAAAACTGTCTGTATAACAGTCTAATGCCTCAAAATAGCACATGCCCCTTAAAAAAAAAAAAAAATCAGTGTTTGTTTATTTTATATTTATTTTGCATAGTTTCTTATAACCATTGCAACATCATAAAACTACCAATAAAAATCATTGTTGTTCACCAATAAAACCGATGGTACACATGATAAAGTACAGTACAGTGCTTATGTAGCTGGTATAAAAACGTCTAATAAAAACATTCAATATACACTACGTGGTCTTCTGGTTTCATTGGCATATACTAATGGTGTATACTGATGGTTTTATTAGCTAATTTTACACTAGTCACGTTTGTACTGTACTGCACACTTCCAGGATCTTACTGTCATACACCATTAGTATATGCCAATGAAACCAGAAGACCACGTAGTGAAGTGTGGTAGAGTGCATATGTGTCTGAAGGAGGCTCCTAATAGGTTTAAACCATAATAGGAATTTTTCCCCATCATAAGGCGCTCTTTTTTTAATTGTAGCAGTTTGATTGTAAAGAGACAATGTCCAGTTTATGAGCCGATTTCTTCTTTATCCGCCTATTGCTAAAATTGCTTACACAAGCTTGTCGTTTTAGTCATTTTTTGTTCCTCCAGCATGAGGAATTTGACCACTCTGCAGTTCAGTTGCGCGGCCCCCGGATCAAAGCATGCAAGCACCGCTTGCCTCCTAGTGCGAGTTCCTATCTGCTTGAGGGGGGCCTTTAGCAGCTGTATCCTCTCTTGCTGCAGCACCTTGCATGTGCAAATTAGATAACTCAGTGTAAAACCTGTCAGACTAGGGTGGTCTTCCCCAAACCTTTTTGCCCTCACTCCTCCTATTTTTGCTGAAGTCATTTTAGTTGACCTTGGGGCTGTGCACTTTACCACTGCTTATCAGTGCTAAAGTGATTGTGCTCTCTCCTTTAAATGTGGCATTTAATTTACTTATAAGTCTCTTGTAGAGTGGTATACCATCTACCCAGGGCATGTAAATTAAATGCTACTAGTGGGCCTGCATCACTTATTATGCCACCCACTTAAATAGCCCCTTAAAACATGCCCCAGGCCTGCCATTGCAGCCTGAATGGGGGTTTGAACTGGCAATCCGACTTGGTAATATTATACCCTTGCCAAGCCTTAAACTCCCCTTTTATTCTATATAAGGCACCCCCAAGATAGACCTTAGGTAACCCATACTGCAGCGTGCATTGTAACTAAAAGGTTGGACATGTATTTTTGACAGTTTGCATGTTCTCTTAGTAAAAACACTTAAGGCCTGATTACAACTTCGGCTGTAAGTGAACCGCTGGTGCTTTTCAGCGGTCCGACCATCCGCTTCTGGTGGTCCGAACTCCCAATTATAATGTTAGTGGGAACACCTCCTCCAGACCACCACCACCGCCGACATTTCTGCTACTGCGGCGGCAGAGGTGGCCCATAGAGGTGGTCCTGCTTCCTGCTGGCCTAATTATGACTTTCCTTTCTGCCAACCTTTTCCTGGCGGGGGCACCACCACGCAAGAGTCGGCATAAAGGCATTATATGCGCCGAAAAATTGT
Organism: Calotriton arnoldi; assembly: GCA_963921515.1. NCBI lineage: Eukaryota > Metazoa > Chordata > Amphibia > Caudata > Salamandridae > Calotriton > Calotriton arnoldi. The sequence goes on along the minus strand of CAWUFW010001811.1, from coordinate 2,000,277 downwards.
GCAGAGGGTTATTCTACCCTTGTGTGATGTCACTAGTGCACATGGAATGCGCTCCTATACCTTCATAAAAAACTATTTAAAAACATACATTGCTGAACACCTATGTAAATTAACTTACAGGTCAGCATACAGACTTGTCATTTAAGTGCCTTTCTGTTTCCATTACTGGTGTAATGATCTCATCGGTGCTGGTCTAAAACAGACACCTGACTGGCTTAGTTCACGTGATCAGTGTGGGCAGCATATGAATATGTCTCATTTCCAGCGTGAAATGTACCTCCTTCATTACTCAGCCACCTTGATACCGCCAGCCCCGTGGAAAAATTGCAATGTGGCAGGCGGGGAGGCCAAGTGCTTGGCAGAGTACTCAGTCCTATCACAGCGGCTGGATGGCGGTAAGACAGTCAAACTCGTAATCAGGCCCTTAAATTCATTTTTCACTACTGTGAGGTCTACCTCTCTCATAGGATAACATTGGATTGCCTTATTACATTTACTAAGTGCAAGCTTTTGATTGGGAACAGGTGAGCATTTCCTGTTTGGTGTCTGAGAAATTGTAATTTAAAATACTCTTTAATGGTAAAGTTGGATTTTTAGTTACAATTTTGAAAATGCCACTTTTAGAAAGTCGGTATTTTCCTGCCCTAAACTATTTGATGCCTGTAGCTTCCCAAGGGTTACATAAATGGATGTAGTTGGCAGTTGGGCTTTGAATATTCCTCCACACAATAGAGAGATTAGGTGTGCCTAAATGGGTCATCAACTGGCAGGATGGGTGCCAGAGCTGGGCACAGCCATACTTGTAATTGAATAGGCTGTGCTCCGCATTCACACAAGGATTTGTTACCCCTGCATTGTTCATGCAGCCAGCTTGAAGCCAGGACAGGGGAGTCAGGAAACTTCAAGCACTTCGAAGGGAATTCTGTAGAAACTTCTGCTACTTCAAAGAGGCACCATGTATACAAGGGAACTCTCAGACCCACTCTTCAGTTGACTTTCTGGACCTGCTGAATGACTCTCAGAGGGCTGCCTGCTGCTGTAGCCTGCTCTGTACTCCACAAGACTGGTTTGCTGTACCTGGAAGGACTGCTTTTCTGACTGAAACCTGCCTTAAACCCTCAGAAGTCTTCCCTGGTACTTGAGCCCTACTTCATCACTTGAACCCAGGACTACCACAGTGACTCCAAGGTCTAGTTTGTTGGACTCCTGATCAAAGCCTCAGGGACATAAAAGGCTGACACCATCTTGAACCTGCACCTGGTCCCAGCCTGAGGGATTCCTAACCCCCGCAAGTGGTGCCCCTCCAGTCCAAGGTGCCCAGATAGCCAAAATCCAAAATTTGGGACTTTGAAAGTTTTTAGCTAAAAATTGTTATGAGAACCGAGAGAAGACCTTTACTAACCTTCTCGTCTATCTGCCGAAGGTGCATCGCCGGTCAGCTTGACTTTCTGGTAGCTCCAACTGCATTCTTCTTCGCAGCAGTAAATCCTGTACAGCTGTCCCTCGGCGAAGGGTTATGCGGCATCCTGGAACTCTCATCGGATACAGCCTTCAGCTTCCTCCAGCTGATGATTTTTGACTTCCAAAAAACAGACCAAGTCTGAATGTTGAAATATTCACTGCAATTTCGTCCAGCAGCTCCCTGACGATGACACCTCCTCCTTGGACACCGTCTGCAGCCTTGCCCTGCTGAACTTTACCTTCTCAGAACTTTTTCTTCAAAAAGTCCAAAGGAAAGCACTGACTAGGCCCAATCCACTTCTTGTGGCCGACTTGTGCTCCATCCCTGTCGGCTACATTTTTCGACTTTGACCCGGTCTCAAGCGACTAGATGTCGGCGGATGACACTTTGATTACTTTGGCCCTAGATTTTACTGAAAATGTTAAAAGTTCATAACTCTGTTTCTACTGATTGGATTTTTGTCATTTTGCTGTCAAACAATTTATTAAATCTTACTCTATTTTACTGAATTGGTGTGCCATTTTAATTGTGTTGTCACTTTGTTACTGTTAGTGTGCTGCATAAATACTTTGCACATTCCCTCTAAAGCTACACTTGACAGCTTTAGTGCTAAGCTACCGGAGGGTTAAGCACTGGTTAATATAATGAGTTTTGTGGTTCACCCTGACAGGGACTGTGGCTGCTGTTTGAACATGGGTCACCACCCTCCCGCTTCAACAACCCAATTTTTCACACTCAGCATTTAAAAATGTTATTGTATCAGCAAATAAATACAACAAAGAACACATGCTGGGTCCCATGTCGTATATGCAGTCTGACAAAGAGACTAATTGATTCCACATCATCAAAATCTAAAGGTAACACAAATATAACAATGTAACTGTCCATTAAATAACATGGCCTTAATGGACTCCCCATTCAAGCAATGGCAAACCATGAAAACACATGAAAGCCAATAGTTGAAGCGGGTTGACCCAAAGCCGACACTGCTGCTGTACTTAATGACTTTTTTTGAAGAATTGATGATATGAGGTTTTTCAGATAGCTTAAGCTGTCTGTAGTCAGACCTATGAAAAGGCAAAAGGACTCAGAGCAGGAGCAAAAATAAAGAGGGAAGAAAGAAAAGCAAATGAAAATGAAAGGAAATTGAGGGAAAGGAGAAGAAATGTCATGTACTGGGAAGAATGAACAACTACTAGCCAATTGGGACTGTACGAAGTACCTATAATGAGCATTCATGGTGGATAAAGCTTCTTCTATTCTTCACTCACTTTTCTCTTCATGGAATAGACATCAAACAGAACGTATTTGCTGACCCTAGAAGTCCAATAAGCACAAAAATGACAAATGGGAAGGTTTGCCGAGACATGTTTTTTTTAATATCTGGCACACAATCAACAAACCAAAGCACCCTGCTGCATTTATCAGTTGCACATGACAAGGGGATCCTTGGATCAAAAGGGATCCATTGTCCTCCTAAAAGTGTAGGGTCGAGGGGAAAGGAAGGAGCATGGTGGAAATAGGTGAGTATAAGGTAGGTTCAAAATAGGGTTGCAGCTGGTGGGAGGAGTAGAGTGTATAGAAGAAACAATGATTAAGAGGCTTGCGGACAAGATAAATTATATTAATTCCTCTTCTACTTGTCATTTACCTGAGTTACCAAATAATTGACTAATATATTAATGAGCAAATAGAAAGTTTACCACAATAAAAGTTAATAGATCGATGAACAGCAACTGAAACAACATGAAGATATCAAAAACTGAAATTATTTTGTTTCAAGAGAAATGCCTAAAGCAGACTGCTGCATTTGTGCTAATGCAATGAGCGGAATGAATCCAGCACCCAGCAGCCAAGCCCACAAATTGGGTGCCACAAATGTATTAAGACAAAAAACAAAATCACGAATGGTAAAATAAAATAAGGTAAAATGTGTAGGTGGGTACTGTTGGATATGACCATAGGATTTACCCCAGTGACCTTAATTAGATAATAATTCCTTTCCTCAGTGTTGAGTGGAGAGATTTTCATGACAGCAACATCTATCTATATGTTTAAAGATTTTTTAAACGCAATCTTTATGCTATTCCACTATATGCCACTCAACTCTACGTCACTACACTGTACGCTAGTAAAAGTCGTTACTCCACTCTACACCACTCCTCTGTATGCTATTCCACTGTATGCCACTATAGCCTACGCCACTACACTGTATTCCGCTCCACTCTACTACACTCATCTCTACGGTTTTCCATTCTACAAAACTCCACTCTATGCCACTACACTGTATGACACTCAACTCTACGTCACTCCAGTCTATGCTATTCCACTGTATGCCACTAAACTGTACCTCACTTCAGTATATGCCACTCTACTCTACACAACTCCTCTGTACATCACTCCACTCTATGCTATTCCACTCTGTGCCTCTCTACTCTATGCCACTCTATTCTACCATACTCTAGTGTATGTTATTCCACCGGATGTCACTCCAGTGCACGCCACACCACTCTATCCCACTCCACTCTACGCTATTCCACTGTATGGCACTACACTTTACCTCACTCTACTCTGTGCCACTCCATTCTACAATACTCCACTGTATGCTACTCCACTCTATGTCACTCCCGTTATGCCACTCTACTCCACAGAATTCCATTGTATGCCACTTTACTCTAACATACTCCAGTGTACGCCACTTCACTGTGCACCACTCCACTATACGCTTTTCCACAGTTTGCTGCTCAACTGTACGACACTCCAGTCTACACCACTCCACTCCACTCTACCCTACTACACTATACGTCAATACACTCTACACTATTCCACTTTGCTCAACTCCACTGTATGACACGTCACTCTATGCTATTCCACTCTATGCCACTCCATGCAACTCTAATATACACTATTCCACTGTACTCCATGCAACTGTACCCCAATCCACTCCAAGCAACTCTACTCTACCCCACTCCACTCTATTCTGCTCTATGCCTCTCCATTCTATGCCTCTCCAGCCTTCCCCACTGCACTGTCCGTCACTTCACTATACGCCACTCCACTATGTGCCACTTCACTCTACGACAATCCATTGTATGCTATGACACTGAACATCACTCCATTTTTTGCCACTCCACTGTACACAACTCTACTCTTTGCCAGTCTACTCTACCCTACTATACTCTACCCTATTCCACTGTATGACACTCCATTCTGCGCTACTCTACTGTATGCTACTCCACTATATGCTACTCGACTCTACATCTCTACACTGTACGAGAGTAACACTCAATCTTATTCCACTCTACACCACTCCACTGTACACTACTCCACTCTATGCTACTTCACTCTATGCCACTCCACTCTACGCCACTACACTCTACACTGTTGCAATGTATGCCACTCCACTCTAGAACATTCCACTCTACGCCACTCCACAGTACACTATTACACTGTATGCCACTACAGTCTACTCCACTACACACTACCCCGCTCCACTGTACAACACTCCACTAAATGGTATTCCACTCTACAACACTTCACTCTATGTCACTATCCTGTATATTGTTGCAGGGATTCTGCTGAGTCACAGAACTATTCTTGGGATTATGGAACCTTAATAGGTAGGGACTGAGTCATCCTACCACCTTAGTACCAATGAGCCCGGGACCGACTAGCTATAGTATCTAACTTGCCCTCCTACTCACTCACAGAGGAACAAGTGATTAGACACCTCAGAATACAACACTCCCGACCCTCTCAGGAATCGTGGTTGCAGGACTCACCCTTTCGCTTACACCCTTGTACTCGTCCACAATAAGATCTGACAGAGACACGAGAAAAGTTTAAAATGTTTATTTTAATTAACGTGCTCTAGTATGCAGTATACGTGCCACAACAAGTAGAAAAATGCCTAACTCAAATACAGTCAGCATAGTAAGTAGTCCATAAATCATAAAAGGAGCTGTCATTATAGACAACAGAGTAGACTAACCTCCCTCCCCTTGTATAGAAGCAAGATGATTATACATTAGAAGATCTCTGGGTGTTAGCAGCAGACCCCGTACCTCAGTCTTATAGATGGAAGATCTACATTACAGGTGCTGTCACGTTCTCCCCCTGGAAAAGATCCCTCTCCAAGTGTCTGTGTTACCTATCAGTGTACCCCCGTATGACCAAAGTACACGTTCCCAAACAACAGCTGCATCTGCATATTTTATCTAGGTGACCAGAACAAAATAACAAGGGGCATTGCTGTTCGACCTTGTCTGCAATGTTCAGACTAAATCCCAGGAAAAGAACAGAGTGAATAAACAGCATGTTCTATGTGAAAGTTGCAGCGTGGCACAAAGTAAAATAGGTTTGTGTAGTAACGTGTGCAAAGCAGAAGACAGTCTGCAATGGGCTCATGCTAACATAGGGAAGACGACAATGCCCTTATGGGCCAGGTGACAATAACACTCCACTCTACACCATTCCAGTGTATGCTATTGCACTGTACGCCACTACACTGTACCTCACTCCACTCTACGCCACTCTACGGTACTCTACTCTACTGTACACCACTCCACTGTGTGCTACTGCACACTATGCCACTCTGCTCTAACCCAATCCACTCTACCCCACTCCAGTGTACACTATTCCACAGTATGCCACTCCAGTGTATGCCATTCCACTCCATGGCATTTCACTCTACGCTGTTCCATTGTATGCCAATACACTGTAACTCACTCCACTTTACACCAGTCGACTCTAGAGCACTCCATTGTACACCACTCCTTTCTATGACACTCCACTGTACAACACTCCACTCTAAGTTGTTGCACTGTATGGCAATTCACTCTAGCACACTCCAATGTGTGCAACTGCACTGTACACCACTACACTGTATGCCAATCCACTCTACACTATTCTACTGTAAGCAACTCCCCTGTACAGCACTCCACTCTATGCTATTGCATTCTATGCCACTCCACTGTACACCAATCCATTGTACGTCACTCTAGTATACGGTATTCCACTGTACACCACTCCACTCTTCACCACTCTACTCTATGCCACTACAGTCTTCGCCATTCCACTTTATGCCACTCCAGTCTAAGCCACTGCACTCTATGCTAGCCCCTTCTATGCTAAATCATTCAACACAATTGCATTGTATGCAACTCCACTCTCGCCACTACACTCCATGCTATTCACTCTATGCCACTCCACTCTACGACATTCCACTCTATTCTATTGTACTGGATGCCACTACACTATGCCTCAATCCACTGTACGCACCACCACTCTATGGCAATCTGCTCTACAATACCCCACTCTATGCTATTCCACTACATACCACTCCACTATCTGCCACTCCGCTGTATCACACTGCACTGCACAACACTCCACTCTACGCCACTCCACTGTACACTATTCTACTGTAACCCACTCCACTGTACCATCTTCCACTCTACTCCACTCTACTCTAATCAGCTCAATGACACCATACTATACTTTATGACAGTACACTTTACAACACTCTCCTCTACTATACTGTACCACACCCCACTTAATAACACTCCACTTAACGACTGTGCTATATGTGTGCTATATGATTTCAATTTTTTTAAATTACAAATAAAGAAACATTGATTTTCAATTAATACAACAAAGGTTAAACCTTTGTTAGAGTTCGGAAAACTTTATTTATTCTTTCTACGCAAACTGAACTTAAAATACACAAACATAAATTCTTCAGTTACAGTTATATATTAAATGTATTGCTTACTGACCACCTTTAAATTTATATAACTTTATTTGTTCTTTAGCAACAAACAAAAGTTAAAGTACACAAAAATGTACTTTTCTAAACTTATACGTATACCTTTAATGTATAATTAAGCTACACCTCCAAATTATTCTAACTTGCACACCCCCCATACACAGGGTATTCAACTCAGTAGCCACCCTACATTAACTATTACTCTCTCCTTCTCCATGCACTGTGTATACCATTTTATATTATATCAGTTATACCATCTAAAATAATATTATTTATAATAATAGTCATGACATCGTACATTTTCATTTTTTATGAGAACACAATGCATGGCAGAGTGGTGAGTTATAGACTATAGCTCACCACTCTATCTATCATGCATAACTTACAGTTCATATAGTGTGGCTACCAAGTTGAATACACTGTGTATATTACAGAATGGCAGTAGTTTTAGTTATAGTTAGGATTCTGTAAAAAGAATCTCCAAAAAACCCTTGCAGACCTATTCCTTTTTCTACATTGTCAGATGCTGCAAAGTTTTGTGGAGATTCGTCAAAGGGGTGCTAAGAAAAAAGGGGCGGTCACAAAATGCATTTTGACACCAATGCATTTTCTCCATAGACTTTGTACTCATGCCTAGCGCGAAAACTACTGAATGGATTTGAATTAAATTTGGCAGGAATACAGATTATGGTTCGTAGATTATCCTTTTGGGTAGCACAGGTAAGTAGGATGAGTACATTTTAACTAATAAGGAATTTGAACTTAGTGATATCTGTTGTCGCTGTCATTTTGCAGCATTTCTCGAAGGTACTGCAGTACCTAGCGATGAAAAGGCATTATGTGATTGGATAATGACTGCCTTTACAAAAGTTAAAGGCAGCCATTTTGTTTTAAGGCCACTTTCCCTGTGTTCTGGGTTAGGATCTTAGATGTAGGTAAGTATTAGGTTTTATAATTTACCCCTACCTATCATTACTTAATGAAAGTGGTAATAGGTAGGGAAAAACTTCTTCCTCGGTACTAGCACTGTACTATGTAAACGTTTTTAATAGAAAAATATACAGTCAGTTTCCTACCTATAGGTAGGGAATAATGATAAAACCTGCTACTTATATATAATTAAAGCCTAACAGAGAACACAGAAATAATGTACTAAAACATATATGCCTGCCTTTCAATTTTGAAAAGGGAGCCATTAGCCAATTATATACTGTCATGTCATCTCCATGTACTGCAGTATACTGCAAAGTTACCACATTATACCATGGTACAATATATAACTAAGGGCCAGATGCATTATTCAATTACGCTACCCTTGCATTGTGGATGGTCTCGCATGGACAACTCAATACGTAAGTCAGCTTTACAAAGCAACACAGAGCCACCATGCTTGGCCCTGCATTGCTTGGAAAATGTGGACAAACGCAGGCCAGTGCATTTCAGTGTCTTGCGTTCATCTAAACATATACTGGACATTCCTGACAAATTTAAACTACATCTGTGCGCCACTCCACTGTATGTCACTCCGCTGTACACCACTCCACTGTACACCAATCCACTCTACGCTATTCTACTCTAAGCCATTCCACTGCACGCCACTTTACTGTATAACCCTCCACTCTACACCACTCGACTTTATGGTATTGCACTGTACGCCACTCCAGCATACGTCACTCCAGTGTATGCCACTCCACTCAATGACACTCCACTCTACACCAATCTACTCTATGCTATTCCACAGTATGCTATTCCACTCTACCCCACTCCACTGTACGCCACTCCAGTGTATGTCACTTCATTGCATGGAACTCCACTGTACGGTACTCCACTTTATGCTATTTCACTCTACGCCACTCCACTCTATGCCACCTCACTCTACACTATTCTACTGAATGCCACTTCACTGTATGCTATTCCATTCTATCACACTCCTGTGTATGCTATTCCACTCTACCCCACTCCACTGTACAGCTCTCCAGTCTAGACAACTCTACTATACCCCACTGCACTGCCACTTCACTGTATAGTACTCCAATCAATGCTATTCCACTCTACTTCATTCAACTGTACCCAATACCATTCTATGCTATTCCACTGTATACCACTACACTGTACACCTCTCCCCTCTATAATATTTTACTGTATGCCACTCCATTGTACGCTACTTCAGTCTAAGCCACTCAACTGTATACCACTCCACTCTATGCCAGTCCACTGTACGCTATTTCACTGTACACCGCTCCGCTCTACGCCACTCCACTGTATGCTACTCCACTGTGAGCCACTCCACTCTACCCCACTCCATGTTATTACAGTGTACGCAACTACACTCAACACCACTCCACTATATGCTATTCTACTCTATCCTACTCCACTGTACGCCACTTCAGTCTGCGCAATTCTACTGTACACCACTCCACTCTACATTACTCCACTCTACACTATTCCACTGTATGCCACTCCTCTGTACAACACTTCATTCTATGCAATTCCACTGTATATCACTCTTCTCTATGCCACTCCACTCTATGCTTTTCCATTGTATACAGCTCCCCTCTATGCTCTTCCACTCAAAGCCACTCCATTGTATGCCACTCCACATTACACCACTACACTCTATGCTATTTCACTATATGCCATGCCACTGTATGCCACTCCACTGTACACTGTTACACGGCTACACTCTATGTCAATCTACTCGACCCTATTCCACTATATGCATCTTTGCTCTATGCCATTCTACTCTATGCTATTTCACTCTAGCCCACTCTACTGTAAGCCACTCCAGGTATGCCACTTCACTTTACACTGTTCCACTCTACATTATTCCACTTTATGGATCTGCAATGTATGCCACTCCAGTCTATGATATTCAACTGCATCCCACCACACTCTAAGCCACTACACTGTATGCTATTCCACTGTTTGGGACGCCACTGTATGCTAGTCCACTGAACCCCACTGCACAGTATGCTATTCCACTCTACTCTTCTCCACTCCACTGTACGCCACTCCAGTCTTGGACACTCCACTGTATGCTACTCCACTATACGCTACTCCACTCAATGCTATTGCAATCTATGCCACTTCACAAAATGGTACTATATTCCACTCACCTCTACAGTGCTCTATGTCACTCTACTGTACCACACTCTACCACACTCTGCTCTACTCTACGTTACTCCACTCTCCAACACTATTCCACTCTATATCACTCTACCCTACTCTACAACACAGCATACCACCCCTTTGCACGACACTCCACTCCACTATACAACACTTTACTCCACTCTGTGCTACACCACTACACTGTACTCCACGGCACTGTACTATATGAGACACCACTCCTCTATATAATAGTTTAGTCCACTCTATGCTACACCACTCTCTACTGTACAACAGTTTACTTCACTCTGCGCCATTTGATGACACTCAAATGCATGCTGCTGCACTTTACAACACTCTACTCTCTAAAAGTGCACTCTACAACACTGTACTGCATTTTATGCCCTTACACCCCACTGTACAACACTCTAATCCCCTCTATGCCACTGTGTGACTGTATATATATATATATACATGTGTGTGTGTGTGTGTGTGTATATATATATATATATATTTATATATATATATATATATATATTATCTACTGGCGGTCGCCAGTAGATAGTTATAGTTAGAACCTATTTTCCATAGGAAATCCGCGACATTCTATTTGAAATAACTCTCTTGCCGGTTGACGTATCTTCGCAAAATTTTCAAACTTTGTGGGGCGCTCCGGTCCGCTCCTACCCTGAAAGTCTCGGGGTGATTCGTCAAGCAGGGGCCGAGAAAAAGGAGGGGTCCCAAAACGCGTTTTCCCCATTCATTTTCATCAGGAAACTTTAGACACGGCTACAGCCCGAACTGCTGAACGGAATTACACCAAATTTGGCAAAGAGGTAGTTCTTGGTTCAGAAAGAACCCTTTTTGTTAAATGGTGTAAATCCGTTCAGTAGTTGCTGAGAAAATCAAAAGTAAAAGTACATATATATCTATGGGCACGGAGGATCCGCGCACCCTGAGCGCACCCTGCGCGCACCGTCCCGATCACGAGCTGCATGCTAATTGGCTGTCAGCTGGCTGTCAACATTCCGATTCAGGAAATGTTGGCAGCCATTTTGTCCCTCGATAGAACCGAGGGACAGAAACAAGTGCGCAAAGCGCACAAAGGGGGCAGGGTAGAAACACCCTGACCCCCTAGGTCTGCTCAGGGGGTCCCACAAGGACCCCCTGGGCAAAAAAAAGCATTTTTTTTTAAATCGGCAGGATGCGCTCAGGGTGCGCGGATCCTACCGATAAAAAGTCCCAAGTCCCGGGGGCATGCTGGGGGGGGGGTTTATTTTATGTATGGGGGGCCTCTAAGGGCCCCCCAAGCCCCAGGGACCACCACCCCCCGGGGCTTTATCATAAATTGTGCGGGAGGGCTCTGAGCCCTCCCGCAGCCTCGAGGACCGCCACCTCCCGGGGCTTTTTAAAAAAAAAAATTAAAACCTGTGTGGGGGGGCTCCAGCCCCCCCACATGCCTCGGGGACCACCACCTCCCCGGGGCACTAAGACAATTGAAAATGGGGGTCCGTTTTGGACCCCCAAACCCCGGGGACCACCACCTCCCGGGGCTTTCAAATGTAGGGAGGGGGCTGCGCGGCCCCCCTCCTGGAGCCCTTGATGGCCCTGTGGACCGCCACCCCCAGGGCCGGCTCCTGCAGTGTCCCGGGGTGCCTACCCCGGGACACTGCTGCTTGCTATGACAGGACCGGAGCCTCGCGGCTCCCGCCCTGTCATAGCAAGCTTGGTTTGCATTTTGAAAGAGAGCAGGAAACCTGCTCTCTCTTTCAAAATGCAACACCAATGCTTTCCACATGGGGAGCAGCATCTTAGCTGCTCCCCATGTGGAAGCAATGCCGGCTCCCATAGGACGCGGGAGCCGGCGGGACTGTGGGGGATTGGGGACCACCCCACAGTCCCCAACCAGAGGCCAGGCCCCGGGGGATGGGGTCCCCGGGGCCATAAGTGGCCGAGGGAAGGGGGGCCATGCAGCCCCCCTCCCATAAAAAAAAATAGAGGTCCAGGGAAGGGGGGCCACGCGGCCCCCTTCCCGTTTTTTTTTTTTAATTAAAACAAAAAAATGCTCAGGCCCCGGGGGATGGGGTCCCCGGGGCCAAAGTGGCCGAGGGAAGGGGGCCATGCAGCCCCCTCCCATAAAAAAAAAAAAAAAAGGCATCGTGCCGGAGGCCCCGCCCCCCTCCCTGCAGTACTCTGCAAACGTGCCCCCTGGCGCGTTTTAAGAAAGGAAGTAATTCCCTTGAATACGGGGGTCCCTGGGGCCAACTAGCCCACCAGGAACCTCCAGTATGCGCCAGAGGCTGCCTTGCAGAGAGGTGTACAGAGGCCACGCCCCTTTTACACCTCTCTGCAACGCAGATCTGTGGCGCTTAATGGAGGTAGCTGGTGGGCTAGTTGCACCCCAGGGACCCTCAGGATTCAGGGGAGTTAATCCCCGACTTAAAACGATCCACGGGGCGCGTTTGCACAGTGGTGAAGGGAGGGGCGGGCCTGAGGTGACATGTGTGCAAACAGGCCCCGTGGCGCGTTTTAAGATGGGGAATTAAATCCCTTCAATCCTGAGGGTCCCTGGGGGCCAACTAGCCCAACAGGTACATCCAGAAAGAGCGCCACAGAGCTGCGTTGCAGAGAGGTGTAAAAAGGGGTGTGGCCTCTCTACACATCTCTGCAACGCAGCCCCTGGCGCATACTGGAGGTTCCTGGTGGGCTAGTTGGCCCCTAGGGACCCTCATGATTCAAGGGGACTTAATCCCCAACTTAAAATGCGCCACGGGCGCGTTTGCACAGATGTCACCTCAGGCCCCGCCCCCTCCCTTCACCATTGTGCAAATATTCCTCTAAAATCTGCCGAACTACGAATTCCGATTTACTCACCTGTTATCAGGAGAGACCTCAGTGCTGCATCTTTCAGCCCAGTACTGATCCTCAAAAGTAATTTTAACCGTACTTACCAGTAACTTGAATTTCCTTCCATAGGATATCATTGCCTGCTTTTTGCTGAAAAAGTTTCTAAGTGTTGATTTTTGAAACATACAAATATTCCTCTAAAATCAGCCGAAATACGAATTCCGATTTACTCACCTGTTATCAGGAGAGACCTCAGTGCTGTATCTTTCAGCCCAGTACTGGTACTTACCAGTAACTTGAATTTCCTTCCATAGGCTAACATTGACTGGTTTCACTTGGAAATTCTTCTAAGTGTGGAGTTTTGGAACTTTAAAATATTCCTCTAAAATCAGCCGAAATACGAATTCCGATTTACTAACCTGTTATCAGGAGAGACCTCAGTGCTGCATCTTTTAGCCCAGCACTGACCCTGAAAAGTAATTTTAACCGTACTTACCAGTAACTTATATTTTCTTCCATAGGAATCCATTGTCTGGTTTTCAGCAGAAAAGTTTCAAGTGTCGATTTTCACAAACTACAAATATTCCTTAAAAATCGCCTGTATGACTTAAACGCATTCTTTCAACTGTTTACAGGAGATGCACCAGTGCTGGATCCAGGATCCAACACTGAGTAAGAAAAAAGTAACGATAACAGTTTTTACCTGCTAAGTGAATTTCCTTCCATAGGATAACATTGGTGATTCTATGAGAAAAAGTTTCAAAGTGTCAACTTTTAAAATACAATAATATTCCTTAAAAATCACGACTGTAACCAAAACGCTTTTACTCAACTGTTTACAGGAGATGTACCAGGACTGAATCTAGGATCCAGTCCTGTGGTTAAAAAAGTAATCCATAAAGTAACTAATTGCATTTAACTAGAAATTCACATTGAGCTGAATGTTGCATTGTGTTTGAAAATGTGTTGCCCATTGCAACAACTGTAACTACTGTACTTAAAAGTCTATTGCCTATGTGCAAAGTATTTAAACTAAAGTAATTCATTCTGAGAAAGTATTTTTGTAATGTAATGTATAATGTAATTACAATGTAATTTAAAAAATAAAATATGTACAAAAAAATTGTTTCTAAAAATGTAGTAAATCAGTATGAAAAAAATTAATATAACAATTAATACATTTAAAAATTGTCATTTACAAAACCTTTGAAATTCACTGAAAAAACCGTAGGTTTCAGACATGTTATAGTTAGAAATTAGCATTTAAAAAACCTTTGAAATTCACTGAAAAAACCATAGGTTTCAGGCACGTTATAGTTAGAAATTTGCATTTAAAAAACCTTAGAAATTCACTGAAAAACCATAAGATTTTAGGGACAGTTATAGTTAGTTGGACATTGCACTCGTACAAAACCCGTGAAATTCCCCTGTTATAGTTAGTTCAGGTAACTATAACTCGTGCCTCCATAATGCACTGCTGATGACGTCACATATTACATCACTCATGACATGGTCAGTGACATCACTGATGACATCACTGATGACATCTCAAATGACATCACTGATGACATCACTGATGACATCATCCATGTGAGAATTTAATGCATCTTCTCACACCCTAATATAAGTTTTGAAACACCCACTCTAAATTACAGACTGCCATTCTCAAAACCATACACACTCCAATACCAATAAGTACATACCCACTCACTGATTCTTAGGTCTACACACACACATCTACTCACTCACCCGTTCAGTCACTCATACTTACAGTCACTCAGTACAGGACTATCATATGCACTCATACACCTATATAAACACTCACACAACGCAACTCATCCATAGAGGTACTCACACACCTAGTCAGTCATGCAAATAATTAATCACACTCCAATTTACTCACCTATACAGTTATACACACCAGCTCACTTACTCATAAAAATACTAGCACATTCTTACGCTCCTATGCAATCACTGATGCAAGCACACACTCATCCATATAGCCACTCTCACAATCACACACTCTCACTTATAGCCATTTATATACTCCAACACACATATATACTGCCTTTCACATATGTAGTTACTCCACATGTACCACTGAGATATACATTCAATCACTAACACACCCATACACACACTCATCCACCCATACAGTCCATCACAGACGCACTCTTGAAACCATGCACCCAGTGAATCACCCACTCACACATCTATGCACAGAGTCACACTCACCCCACCCACACAAACACTGAGGCACCCATACAGATACTCAGAGAACCAATCCATAACCCATATAGACACTCATTTAGCTAGTCAGAAACCCATGCAGCTGCTTACACAACAACAGACAGACGGATACAGAAATTCACACAGTTTAGTCACTCACCCATGCATCCAGTAAGATATGTTTAATCACTCACTTATAGACTCAGTCACGCACCTACTAAATCATCCATTCAGACACTTATACACCCACTCATTCTTCAATACGCCTTTCCCTATATATATTAAACATATTTAAACTTTACATAAACACACAGTCACTGGATGATGTCATCAGTGATGTCATCATTGATGTCATTTGAGATGTCATCAGTGATGTCATCAGTGATGTCACTGACCATGTCATGAGTGATGTAATATGTGACGTCATCAGCAGTGCATTGCGGGGCGCGAGTTATAGTTACCTGAACTAACTATAACGGGGAATTTCACGGGTTTTGTACGAGTGCAATGTCCAACTAACTATAACTGTCCCTAAAACCTTATGGTTTTTTCAGTGAATTTCTAAGGTTTTTTAAATGCAAATTTCTAACTATAACGTGCCTGAAACCTATGGTTTTTTCAGTGAATTTCAAAGGTTTTTTAAATGCTAATTTCTAACTATAACGTGTCTGAAACCTATGGTTTTTTCAGTGAATTTCAAAGGTTTTTTAAATGCTAATTCCTAACTATAACATGTCTGAAACCTACGGTTTTTTCAGTGAATATATATATATATATATATATATATATAATTTCCTCCCATTTCTGCTACAGAAAAAAATTAATCACACACCCATTTACTCACCTATAGAGTTATACACACACCAGCTCAATAACTCATACAAATACTAGCACATTCTTACGCTCTTATACAATAACTGATACAAGCACACACGCATCCATACAGCCACTCTCACAATCACACACTCTCACGTATAGCCTTTTAAATACTCTAACACACATATATACTTCCTTTTACATATGTAGTTACTCGCACATGTACCACTGAGATATACATTCACTCACTAACACACCCATACACACACTCACCCACCCAAGCAGTCCATCACAGACGCACTCTTCAAATCATGCACCCAGTGAATCACCCACTCACACATCTATGTACAGAGTCGCACACACCCCACCCACACAAACACTCAGGCACCCATACAGATACTCAGACAACCAATCAATAACTCATATAGACACTCATGTAGCTATTCACAAACCCATGCAGCCACTTACACAGCAACAGACAGACGGATACAGACATTCACCCAGTTTAGTCACTAACCCATGCATTCAGTAACATACGTTTAAACACTCACTTATACAGTTAGTCACGCACCTACTAAATCATCCATTCAGACACTTATACACCCACTCACTCTTCAATACGCCTTTCCCTATATATATTAAACATATTTAAACTTTACAGAAACACACAGTCACTGGATGATGTCATCAGTGATGTCATCAGTGATGTCATTTGAGATGTCATCAGTGATGGCATCAGTGATGTCACTGACCATGTCATGAGTGATGTAATATGTGACGTCATCAGCAGTGCATTGCGGGGCGCGAGTTATAGTTAGCTGAACTAACTATAACGGGGAATTTCACGGGTTTTGTACGAGTGCAATGTCCAACTAACTATAACTGTCCCTAAAACCTATGGTTTTTTCAGTGATATATATATATATATATATATATGCAAACGAATATATGGGAGATGAACAATTATAATGTTTGAAGCATATACTTTCTCTTTCCTTCCGATTGCTGAGCAGTGGTTTGGTGCACCTTGGAAGGATTGGAAATGGTTATTAAATTGATGTAGCAGTAAGCACTGTTGAAACGTGAAATGCCTTTCCTTTATGTTTTAAAATAAGCTGCACTAACGGACATCTGCTTAGAATCATGTAGGGCAGAGATGTTATCTGGCTGGCTGCAGTGTTGGGATTTTGCAGCAAGGATCCAACACTTGTCTCAAGGTATTTTACCAGAGGTCCTGCTTGTGGAAAATGTCGACGTGTAAGCCATGGGATACATTATTTCTGTTGGGTAGCATGCTGGCAATAACATCAATAATGGATTTATTTAGCCATTTGTTTATTGTATTTTATGTGAAGGGAAGTTACAATGTCATATTTCTTTTATGTTTATACATCACCTGCCCTGCTACATTGTTTAAAAGAAGTGTTGAAAATGGCGCCTGCTAAGTTTGAAAAAGGCCAATGTTACAGCCGAAACGCGTTACTTAGCAAACTTTAAACTATGCTGCATCTGTCCTGTTCTTTATTTCTGTAGCAGAAATGGGAGGAAATTATATATATATATATATATATATTCACTGAAAAAACCGTAGGTTTCAGACATGTTATAGTTAGGAATTAGCATTTAAAAAACCTTTGAAATTCACTGAAAAAACCATAGGTTTCAGACACGTTATAGTTAGAAATTAGCATTTAAAAAACCTTTGAAATTCACTGAAAAAACCATAGGTTTCAGGCACGTTATAGTTAGAAATTTGCATTTAAAAAACCTTAGAAATTCACTGAAAAAACCATAAGGTTTTAGGGACAGTTATAGTTAGTTGGACATTGCACTCGTACAAAACCCGTGAAATTCCCCCGTTATAGTTAGTTCAGGTAACTATAACTCGCGCCCCCGCAATGCACTGCTGATGACGTCACATATTACATCACTCATGACATGGTCAGTGACATCACTGATGACATCACTGATGACATCTCAAATGACATCAATGATGACATCACTGATGACATCATCCAGTGACTGTGTGTTTATGTAAAGTTTAAATATGTTTAATATATATAGGGAAAGGCGTATTGAAGAATGAGTGGGTGTATAAGTGTCTGAATGGATGATTTAGTAGGTGCGTGACTGAGTCTATAAGTGAGTGATTAAACATATCTTACTGGATGCATGGGTGAGTGACTAAACTGTGTGAATTTCTGTATCCGTCTGTCTGTTGTTGTGTAAGCAGCTGCATGGGTTTCTGACTAGCTAAATGAGTGTCTATATGGGTTATGGATTGGTTCTCTGAGTATCTGTATGGGTGCCTCAGTGTTTGTGTGGGTGGGGTGAGTGTGACTCTGTGCATAGATGTGTGAGTGGGTGATTCACTGGGTGCATGGTTTCAAGAGTGCGTCTGTGATGGACTGTATGGGTGGATGAGTGTGTGTATGGGTGTGTTAGTGATTGAATGTATATCTCAGTGGTACATGTGTGAGTAACTACATATGTGAAAGGCAGTATATATGTGTGTTGGAGTATATAAATGGCTATAAGTGAGAGTGTGTGATTGTGAGAGTGGCTATATGGATGAGTGTGTGCTTGCATCAGTGATTGCATAGGAGCGTAAGAATGTGCTAGTATTTTTATGAGTAAGTGAGCTGGTGTGTATAACTGTATAGGTGAGTAAATTGGAGTGTGATTAATTATTTGCATGACTGACTAGGTGTGTGAGTACCTCTATGGATGAGTTGCGTTGTGTGAGTGTTTATATAGGTGTATGAGTGCATATGATAGTCCTGTACTGAGTGACTGTAAGTATGAGTGACTGAACGGGTGAGTGAGTAGATGTGTGTGTGTAGACCTAAGAATCAGTGAGTGGGTATGTACTTATTTGTATTGGAGTGTGTATGGTTTTGAGAATGGCAGTCTGTAATTTAGAGTGGGTGTTTCAAAACTTATATTAGGGTGTGAGAAGATGCATTAAATTCTCACATGGATGATGTCATCAGTGATGTCATCAGTGATGTCATTTGAGATGTCATCAGTGATGTCATCAGTGATGTCACTGACCATGTCATGAGTGATGTAATATGTGACGTCATCAGCAGTGCATTGCGGGGGCACGGGTTATAGTTACCTGAACTAACTATAACAGGGGAATTTCACGGGTTTTGTACGAGTGCAATGTCCAACTAACTATAACTGTCCCTAAAATCTTATGGTTTTTTCAGTGAATTTCTAAGGTTTTTTAAATGCAAATTTCTAACTATAACGTGCCTGAAACCTATGGTTTTTTCAGTGAATTTCAAAGGTTTTTTAAATGCTAATTTCTAACTATAACATGTCTGAAACCTACGGTTTTTTCAGTGAATTTCAAAGGTTTTGTAAATGACAATTTTTAAATGTATTAATTGTTATATTTATTTTTTTCATACTGATTTGCTACATTTTTAGAAACATTTTTTTTTACATATTTTGTTTTTTAAATTACATTGTAATTACATTATACATTACAAAAAATACTTTCTCAGAATGAATTACTTTAGTTTAAATACTTTGCACATAGGCAATAGACTTTTAAGTACAGTAGTTACAGTTGTTGCAATGGGCAACACATTTTCAAACACAATGCAACATTCAGCTCAATGTGAATTTCTAGTTAAATGCAATTAGTTACTTTATGGATTACTTTTTCTAACCACAGGACTGGATCCTAGATTCAGTCCTGGGACATCTCCTGTAAACAGTTGAGTAAAAGCGTTTTGGTTACAGTAGTGATTTTTAAGGAATATTATTGTATTTTAAAAGTTGACACTTAGAAACTTTTTCTCATAGAATCACCAATGTTATCCTATGGAAGGAAATTCACTTAGCAGGTAAAAACTGTTATCGTTACTTTTTCTTACTCAGTGTTGGATCCTGGATCCAGCACTGGTGCATCTCCTGTAAACAGTTGAAAGAATGCGTTTAAGTCATACAGGCGATTTTTAAGGAATATTTGTAGTTTATGAAAATCGACACTTTGAAACTTTTCAGCTGAAAACCAGACAACGGATTCCTATGGAAGAAAATATAAGTTACTGGTAAGTACGGTTAAAATTACTTTTCAGGGTCAGTGCTGGGCTAAAAGATGCAGCACTGAGGTCTCTCCTGATAACAGGTGAGTAAATCGGAATTCGTATTTCGGCTGATTTTAGAGGAATATTTTAAAGTTCCAAAACTCCACACTTAGAAGAATTTCCAAGTGAAACCAGTCAATGTTAGCCTATGGAAGGAAATTCAAGTTACTGGTAAGTACGGTTAAAATTACTTTTCAGGACCAGTACTGGGCTGAAAGATACAGCACTGAGGTCTCTCCTGATAACAGGTGAGTAAATCGGAATTTGTATTTCGGCTGATTTTAGAGGATTATTTGTATGTTTCAAAAATCAACACTTAGAAACTTTTTCAGCAAAAGCAGACAATGATATCCTATGGAAGGAAATTCAAGTTACTGGTAAGTACGGTTAAAATTACTTTTGAGGATCAGTACTGGGCTGAAAGATGCAGCACTGAGGTCTCTCCTGATAACAGGTGAGTAAATCGGAATTAGTATTTCGGCTGATTTTAGAGGAATATTTTAAAGTTCCAAAACTCCACACTTAGAAGAATTTCCAAGTGAAACCAGTCAATGTTAGCCTATGGAAGGAAATTCAAGTTACTGGTAAGTACGGTTAAAATTACTTTTCAGGACCAGTACTGGGCTGAAAGATACAGCACTGAGGTCTCTCCTGATAACAGGTGAGTAAATCGGAATTCGTATTTCGGCTGATTTTAGAGGAATATTTGTATGTTTCAAAAATCAACACTTAGAAACTTTTTCAGCAAAAAGCAGGCAATGATATCCTATGGAAGGAAATTCAAGTTACTGGTAAGTACGGTTAAAATTACTTTTCAGGATTAGTACTGGGCTGAAAGATGCAGCACTGAGGTCTCTCCTGATAACAGGTGAGTAAATCCGAATTCGTAGTTCGGCAGATTTTAGAGGAATATTTGCACAATGGTGAAGGTAGGGGCGGGGCCTGAGGTGACATCTGTGCAAACGCGCCCCGTGGCACGTTTTAAGTTGGGGGATTAAGTCCCCTTGAATCATGAGGGTCCCTAGGGGCCAACTAGCCCACCTGGAACCTCCAATATGCGCCAGGGGGCTGCGTTGCAGAGACGTGTAGAGAGGCCACACCCCTTTTACACCTCTCTGCAACGCAGCTCTGTGGCGCTTTCTGGATGTACCTGTTGGGCTAGTTGGCCCCAGGGACCCTCAGGATTGAAGGGGATTTAATTCCCCATCTTAAAACGCGCCACGGGGCCTGTTTGCACACATGTCACCTGAAGCCCCGCCCTCCCTTCACCACTGTGCAAACGCGCCCGTGGTGCGTTTTAAGTTGGGGGATTAAGTCCCCTTGAATCCTGAGGGTTCCTGGGGGCCAACTAGCCCACCATGTACCTCCAAAAGCGCCACAGAGCTGCGTTGCAGAGAGGTGTATAAAGGGCGTGGCCTCTGTACACCTCTCTGCAACGCAGCCCCTGGCGCATACTGGAGGTTCCTGGTGGGCTAGTTGGCCCCCAGGGACCCCCAGTATTCAAGGGGAATTACTTCCCATCTGCAAACGCGCCAGGGGCGCGTTTGCAGAGTGGTGAAGGAAGGGGCGGGGCCTGCAGGCCGATCGTTTTTTTTTTTTCCTGAAGGGGGCTGTGTGGCCCCCTTCCTTTTTCTTATTTTTGGGCCCTGGGGACCCCATCCCCCAGGGCCTTACCCCCATTTTTTTTTTTTTATTTAAAAAAAAATTATTTCTGGGGAGGGGGGCCACGTGGCCCCCTCCCGGGCCACTACTTGCCCCGGGTACCCCATCCCCCAGGGCCTGGCCTCTGGTTGGTGACTGTGGGGGGTCCCCAAACCCCCCACAGTCCCGCCGGCTCCCCGTGTCCTACGGGAGCCAGCATTGCTTTTACACATGGGGAGCAGCTAACATGCTGCTCCCCGTGTGGAAAAGCAATTGTCTTTGGATATTGGAAGCGAGAGCAGGTTTCCCTGCTCTCTCTTCCAATATCCAAAGCAGTTTGCAATGACAGGACGGGAGCCGCGAGGCTCCCGTCCTGTCATTGCAAACAGCAGTGTCCCGGGGGTAGGCACACCGGGACACTGCAGGAGACGGCCCTGGGGGGTGGCAGTCCCCAGGGCCACCACAGGCTCCAGGAGGGGGGCCGCGCGGCCCCCCTCCCCACATCAGCAAAGCCCCGGGGAGGTGGTGGTCCCCGGGGCTTCGGGGTCCAAAACGGAACCCCATTTTAATTTGTTAGTGCCCGGGAGGTGGCGGTCCCCGGGCGTGTGGGGGCTCGAGCCCCCCACACAGGAAAAACTAAAAAAAAGAAGCCCCGGGGAGGTGGTGGTCCCCGGGGCTGCGGAGGGCTCAGAGCACTCCGCACCATTTTAAAAAGAAAGCCCGGGGGGGTGGCGGTCCCCGGGGCTTGGGGGGCCCTTTGAGGCCCCCCATACATAAACTTAACCCCCCCTCCATGCCCCCGGGACTTGGGCCACCCGGGGGCAAAATACAATCAAAGCGCGGGAGACCGCCCTCGATTTTTTTTTTTTTCGGCAGGATTCGCGCTCCCTGAGCGCATCCTGCCGATTTAAAAAAAAATGCTTTTTCTGCCCAGGGGTCCTTGTGGGACCCCTGAGCAGACCTAGGGGTCAGGGTGTTTCTACCCTGCCCCCTTTGTGCGTTTTGCGCACTTTTTACTGCTTTCTTGTTCCTCGGTTCTACCGAGGAACAAGATGGCTGCCAACACTTCCTGGTTTGGAGTGTTGACAGCCAATTAGCAGACAGCTCATGATCGGGAGGGTGCGCGAATCCGACGCGGCCATAGATATATATGTACTTTTACTTTTGATTTTCTCAGCAACTACAGAACGGATTTACACCATTTAACAAAAGGGTTCTTTCTGAACCAAGAACTACCTCTTTGCCAAATTTGGTGTAATTCCGTTCAGCAGTTCGGGCTGTAGCCGTGTCTAAAGTTTCCTATGGGAAATTGATTTTTGACTCTTATTTTTTTAATTTCTCCGCAACTACTGAACGGATTTACACCATTTAACAAAAGGGTTCTTTCTGAACCAAGAACTACCTCTTTGCCAAATTTGGTGTAATTCCGTTCAGCAGTTCGGGCTGTAGCCGTGTCTAAAGTTTCCTATGGGAAAATGAATGGGGAAAACACGTTTTGGGACCCCCTTTTTCTCGGCCCCCGCTTGACGAATCACCCTGAGACTTTCAGGGTAGGAGCGGACCGGAGCGGGCCATAAAGTTTGAAAATTTCGCGAAGATTCGTCAACCGACGCAAGGGTTATTTCAAATAGAATGTCGCGGATTTCCTATGGAAAATAGGTCCTAACTATAACTATCTACTGGCAACCGCCAGTAGATAATATATATATATATATATATATATATATATATATATAATATATATATATATATATATATATATATATATATATATATATATATATCCTACTGGCGGTTGTTGAATGCGGTCGGGCTGCAGAAGGTCTCGGTGGAAGCATCCAGCCTGTACTCCGAATGACCACTGACAGACCACCAACTCCTACAGCCTTCTTCCGACTGCCGAGTTGGCAGTCGAAGAGGAACAGCAGCCATAGGGCAGCACAGAGAGATCCGACTGCTGTTGGATTACGATGTGGGTTTCCAACGACCCGACTGTGGTGTTCTGACAGTCTGCCTTAAGTCATTGGAAATGAAGGAAGAGGGGTGAATACTCAGACGATTCTCCTTCTCCCTGGCAGACTCCAGCATGGATCCCTTTCTCCAGGTCCCCCTACACCTCAGCAGCTGCACCCTGAAGGGGACGGTCCTGTGGGTGGCAGAATCCAGGTAAGTCCTCATGTGGCATGTATCCCCATTGACTGGACTGTACATATCGCCACACTCCAGCAATAGTGTACATGGTGCACAAGGCATGTCCCCACATGTGTCATGCATGTGTGTACAACTGCATGTTACCTGTGCATTTGTACCCACTTGCAGCAACATGTCCGGGGAGTGGGGCACTGCCGACGATGAGACCTCTGCGGTAACTGCAGTTGCATCATAATACAGCAGGCGGAGCTTTCCTGGCCTCGGCAGCCAGAATCGGGCCACAGCAGGTGGACAGGCGTCTGACTGTGGCATTGTAATCAGGCCCCAAGTTTCCATAGGAAAAGCATTTTTTGTTTTGCTAATACCTTTGACACCGTATGATGAATCTTCACAAAATTTACAAAACTAGATTGCCAGTTACTTCAGCTGCCGCATGGAAAGTTTCAGGGTGATCTGTCAAGTGGGGCCAAGAAAAAGAGGGGGTGCCAAAATGCATTTTACCCATGCAATTTCCCATAGATTTTAGACTTGACTATAGCCCGAACCACTGAACGGAATTACCCTACATTTGGCAGAAAGCTAGATCTTGGTCCAGAAAAAGTGTTCTTTCCAATTTGATGAAGGTCTGTTCAGTAGTTTTGGAGTTATTAAAGTATAAAGAATTATGTATATCTAGAGATGCAGATTCACCGCAGATTCGCAGAACCACATGCCAACAGCAATGCCTTGATTGGCTGTCCGCAACATGAAAAGAAAGTTGGGGTTGCCATTTTGTGCATCGGAACATGGTTCCCAGGAGGGGAAATAAAATGTAAAAGTGATAGAAGGGGTCAGGGTACCTCTACTGATGGAGGGGCATGTGAGGGACTCCTCATGGGCAAGAACTTTCCCAAATGTGTTTTTTTAGCGCACGAGAATCTGCGTATTCACCCTGATCTGCCTGCATCCTCACAGATTTGGGTGAATTCAGGTAGATCCACGGACCCTGACCCCAATAAGAAAAACACACACATACTCACTCACAAACCCACACACCTACTCATACACCCATTTACACATCAACACAACCACTCTCACACCCATACTGCCTCTCACACAATCACTCATAGACCCATAAACCCTCTCACACACCCACTCACAGACCCACACAACCACTCACACATCCACTCATACACCCTCTCACATACTCACACAACCACTTACACACCCCACAACCACTCACACACCCACTCACACACCAAAAGAAACACTCACACACCCACTCAAACACCCACTCAAACACCCACACAACCATTCACACACCCATACAGTCACTCCCATAGCCGCTCACAGACCCACAAAGCCACCCACACAGCCACACACGCCTACTCACACACCCCCACAGCCACTCTCACAACCACTCACACACCCACTCACAGATCCATATAGCCACTCAGTCACCCACACAATCACCCACACAGCCACTCATACACCCAAAAACAGTAAGTGGTACACTTATAGAAATTGCAATAACATATGTTTGTATTATATTTGTTGTTGTTTTAGTATTGAATGTGTACAATATAACCCGCAACCCCTAATTTGTCTGAGGATTCGCAACAGATTTGTGGATCCATAAAATGAATTTAATGCAAGAAGGACTTGTGCATTGCATTTATAGAAAGACTACATAAGTTACCTTACCTTAATTTACATTTTTTTAACTTTTAAATATATAAGAATTAATGTGTGAATAAAATGTATTTATAACCTTGAGAAACTCTATATATGTATATTGAATATATGGGTCAAATTGTAGTACAATTTATATTTAAAAAATGAGAAATTCACTAAAAAACACAGTTTACAGGGAAGTTATAGTAAGAAAATAGCTTTTAAAAACTGTAGAAATACACTGAAAAAAACAAAGGTTACAGGTTCATCAATGATGTCATTTGAGATGTCATCAGTGATGTCATAAATGATGTCATAGGATATGTCCTAAGTGATGTCACTTGTGAGGTCATAAGCAGTGCATGGCGAGGCGCAAGTTATAGCTAGCGCTGCTAACAATAACTGATGAATTTCTGTGTTTTTTGGGTTGAAAACGTTAATGTTGTCACTGAGAAATTCACCTAACTATAACGTTACTTGAACCTTTGTTTTTTTCAGTGAATTTCTAAGGTTTTTTTTTTTTAAACAAAAAGAGATATTTATATCACTTTGAACTATAATGTTACTTTAAACTTTGCTTTTTCCAGTGAATTTCTAAGGTTTTTTAAAGTAAATTAATTAGTGTGCATAGTAGGAAGGGACTGGCCTCTCCTTTCAGACCCCTCTCTAAGATGACAGGTGTACATAATAGGGTGTGGGAAAGGACTGGTTACTCCTTTCAGACCCCTCTCTCAGATGACGATTGTGCATAGTAGGGTGTGTGGATGGACTGGCCTCTACTTCAAGACCTTTCTCTCAGATGACAGGTGTGCATATTAGTGAGTTGGAATGGTCTGGCCTCTCTTTCCAGACCTCTTTCTCAGCTGACGGGTGTGCATACTAGTGAGTTGGGAGGGTGTGGCCGCTCCTTTCAGACCTCTCTCTCAAATGACAGGTGTGCATATTAGTGAGTTGGATTGGTCTGGCCTCTCTTTCCAGACCTCTTTCTCAGATGACAGGTGTGCATACTAGTGAGTTGGGAGGGCGCGGCCGCTCCTTTCAGACCTTTCTATCAGGTGACAAGTGTACATAGTAGAGTGTATGAGAAGTGACTGGCCTCTCCTTTCAGACCTCTTTCTCAGTTTACGGATGTGCATAGTAGGTTGTGATGATGGACTGGCCTCTACTTTGAGACCTTTCTCTCAGAGGACAGGGGTGCATAATACTACGTGGTGATGGCATGGCCTCTTGTTTCAGACTTCTGTCAGATGATGGGTGTGCATAGTAGTGAGTGGGGAGCAACTGTCCTCTCCTTTCAGAGCTCTCTCACATGATGGGTATGAGTAGTAGGGTGTATGGGGAGTGACAGGCCTCTCCTTTGAGGCATTTCTCTCAGATGACAGGTGTGTGTAGGATGGTGTGTGGATGAACTGGCCTTTCTTTCAAGACCTCTCTCTCTCAGATGAAGGGTATGCATAGTAGGATGTATGGGAACCAACTGACCTCTCTTTTGAGACCCCTCAATCAGATGACGGGTATGAGTAGTAGTGAGTGGAGATGGACTGCCCTCTCCTTGGAGACCACTCTCTCAAATGACGGATATGTGTACTAGGGTATGTCGATGGACTTGCCTCTCCTTTCAGACCTCTTTCTGAGATGACACATATTCGTAGCAGGGAGTGTGGATGGACTGGTCCTACTTTGAGACCTCTCTATCAGATGATGGGTGTGCGTACTAGGGTGTGTGGATTGACTGGCTTCCCATTTCAGAGCTCTTTCTGAGTTGACACATATTCATAGCAGGGAGTGTGGATGGACTGGCCCTACTATGAGACCTCTCTATCAGATGACGGGTGTGCATACTAGGGTGTGTGGATAGATTGGCCTCTCCTTTCAGACCTCTTTCTCAGATGATGGATGTGAGCAGTAGTATGTGAGGAGAAAGTAGTTTCACCTTTCAAACCTCTCTCTCAGATGATGGATGTTCCTGGTGGGGTATGAGGAGGGACTGGCTTCTCCACTGAGACCCCTCTATTGTATCATGGATGTGTGTAGTAGGGTGTATGAATGGATGTGTGAGTGAGTGTGTGAGTGGTTGTTTGGGTGTGTGAGTGGGTGTATGAGTGATTATGTGGGGGTGTGAGTGTGTGTGTGTTGCTCAATGGGTCTGTAATTGGGTGTGAGTGATTGTATTGGTGAGTGAGTGGCTGTGTGAGTGGCTGTATGGGTGGGTGAGTGGGTGTGTGAGTGATTGCATGGGTGACTGAGTGGCTATCCGAGTGGCTGTATGAGTGAGTGAGTGGCTGTGTGAGTGGCTGTGTGGGTGACTGGGTGTGCAAGTTGCTGTATGGGTGAGTGACTATTTGAGTGGGTGTTGGCTAAGTGAGTTGGTTTGTGAGTGGCTTCATTGAAGAGTGAGTGGCTGTGTGAATATCTATATGGGTGAATGAGAAATGCGGGGGTGCTTGTATGGATGTTTGAATGGGTATGTAAGTGGTTGTGTGGGTTTGTGAGTGCTTGTATGGGTGAGTGAGTGACTGTGTTGAGAGGCTGTATGGGTGGGTGAGTGGATGTGTGAGGGACTGTATAGGTGAATGAGTGGGTGTGTGAGTAGCTGTATGGGTGAGTGTGTGACTGGCTGTATGGGTGCGTGACTGTATGAGTAGCTGAATGAGTGAGTGAGTGGGTGTGTGAGTGGCTCTATTAATAAGTGAGTACTTGTGTGACTATTTCTATGGGTGTCTGAATGGGTATGTGAGTAGTTGTGTGGGTATGTGAGTGGGTGTATGAAAAGTTGTATAGAGGTGTGAGTAGATGTGTGAGGGGCTCTGTGGATGATGTCATCAGTGATGTCATTTGAGATGTCATCAGTGATGTCATCAGTGATATCACTGACCATGTCATGAGTGATGTAATATGTGAGGTCATAAGCAGTGCATTGCAGGGGCATAAGTTATAGTTAGCTTAGGTAACTATAACTGCTTAATTTCACTGGTTTTGTACAAGTGAAATCTGAGCCACATTATAATGTCACTGTAACCTTTGATTTTTTCATTGAATTTCTAAGTTTTTTAAAATTCTATATCCTGACTATAACGTCGCTGTAACCTTTGGTTTTTTCAGTACATTTTTACATTTTTTTATTCTATTTTCAAACTATAACGTCCCTATAACCTTTGTTTTTTTGGTGAATTGCTGTGGTTTTTAAATTTCTAATTCTAACTGTAGCCTGTCACCTTTGAGAGTGGTTGTGTGAGTAGCTTTGTGGATCTGTGAGTGGGTCTGTGAGTGCCTATGTGGGTCTGTGAGTAGGTCTGTGAGTGCCAGTGTGAGTGTCAGGGGTGTGTGTGAGTACCTATGTGGCTCTGTGAGTGGGTCTGTGAGTACCTGTGTAGGTCTGTGAATGATTATGTGAGTGCCTGTGTATGTCTGTGAGTGGGTGTGTGAGTGGTGCTATGCATTTTTGGCATTTGCATACCTAGGGTATGGACTCTGTTCTCACCAGGAGACGATGAGAAAGAAATCACGCACACAATCACCCCAGATCAGATTGTGCTCCAATAGATCAAAGATGCAGTCACCTCCATTAAGGATTTCAGATTGTTTTTCAACATGGAATACGAGAGGAAACACACTTGCTTTGCTTTTTCTAAGCCCAAGAAGGTAGGATCGTGTGTGCTTTACTGAAGTGGAGCTTTCACTGGGGCAGTTCCTATGTTTATATTTGAAAGTGCTTCCTGTTGATGTTCAGTATCTTTGAAATGTGCACCAGGGCCTGAATGGAACCTCATTTCTTTCCAAGAAGAGTCCCCAGTTTTGCCGAAATCGTCTACCCAACTGGAGAACTTTCATCTGGTTAATTAGTAAGTGCTATCTCATTGGATAAATGTCCTGTGCTTATTCTGCACCACAGATGCGAAAAGAAGCACAAGATAATATTTCCAGAGACTTTGTGTGCATGTAATTTTGGCAATGTGATTGTTCCTCAAACGTCTTCATCCACAAATCTGTGGTAACCTGAATCCTCATCAAGAGAAGATGACTAGACTACAAGGAGATGAATCTCCACCAAACAGAGTTGCTTCCTCTTAGATTAATGAAGTAAGTGCTTCTTTGTTTGGTGGAGATCTCATATTTCTCTGCATCAATAATATGTCACCAAAATGCCTGGAAACACGCTTGGGGGCCTTTTGTTAAGCTGACCATCAACATGGGAAAAGGGGGAAGACCTTTGCATACTACTAAGTAAAACAAGGGGGCACTCCCTGGCCAAACTCGGCCCCTAGGACCCCATCTGCGAGGCCCAGCCACAGCTCCCTGGGTGCCCTGGAGCCAACCCAGGGCACCCAGGGGACCACAGAGGGAGCCGCAAGGCCCCCCCTGTCCCATCCAGCTCCCCGCCTCCTGCAGGAGCCAGCAATGCTGTCGCACACAGGAAGCTGCTGGAAATGCAGCACTCTGTGTGCGGGAGCAATATTTTCATCTCTTTCCCTGCCCGCATGTCTGCGGGCAGGGAAAGAGATGAAAACTCCACTTTCAGCAAGTAGGAGTGGTTTGACAGCTCCCATCTGCTGGAAGCAGAGTGTTTACTTTTGCTTGACAGGAGCTGGCACAGCTCCCACCAAGCAAAAGCAAACAGCTATCTCCCAAGGGTGGGCACCTCGGGAGACAGCAGGAGCCGGCCATGGGTGGGTGGCGGTCCCCAGGGCCACATATGGCTCCAGGAGGGGAGCCCCGCTGCCTGTCTCCTTTGTTATTCTAGGGCATGCCCCAGGGTAGTGGAGAACCCTGTGGCTTCATATGGCCCAGGAGGGGGGCCACACAGCCCCTTCCCTCTTTTTCAAAAATATAATTGGCACTGGGGAGGAGGTGGTCCATGCAGACCCTCTCCTTTATATTTATTGTAGACCCCGTGGAGGTGGTGGACCCCGGATCTGGGTTGGCGGGTCTATGCAGCCACCCTGTCTATTAAAAACAAGTGCATTTGGTTTTTTTTAGGGTGACATTCGCAAATGTTTGCGAATTTTGCCGTGAATTTAAAAAAATGCTTTTTTGCCCTGCCAGGGTCCCTGTGGGAGCCAAGGACCAAGCCCATGGAGTTAGGGTATTCGTACCCTTACCCCTTTTTTTTTTTTGCTTGTTTTTGGGGACTCAGCTGAAGCTGAGTCCCAAGATGGCTGCACACACTTCCTGGTTGAAGTATTGGCAGCCAATTACAGCTCTGCAGATCTCTGCACGAGCTCATCATTATTCGTGAAGGCTTCGGGATCATTGATATACAAATTTGGATTTCCTTTAATTTTTCAAAAACTGCTGAATGGATTTACACCAAATAACTGAAAGTGTGATCTGCGAACTAAAAGCTACCTTTCTGCCAAATTCGGTGCAATTCTCTCCAGCGGTTTGGGCTACAGGCGAGTCTAAAGACTCCATGGGAATTAACACTAAAGGTATAGGCAAGTAAAGAAAACATATATGTGTATATATATATATATATATATATATATATATGTATATATATATATTCACTGAAAAAACAATAGGTTTCAGGGACATTATAGTTAGTAATTAGCATTTAAAAAACCTTTAAAATTCACTGAAAAAAACATAGATTTCAGGGACATTATAGTTAGAAATTAGCATTTAAAAAACCTTAGAAATTCACTGAAAAAACCACAGGTTTCAGGGACGTTATAGTTAGTTGGACATTTCACTTGTACAAAACCAGAGAAATTCGGCCGTTATAGTTTGTTGAGCTAACTATAAATCGCGCCCCCGCAATGCACTGCTGATGATGTCACATATTACATCACTCATGACATGGTCAGTGACATCACTGATGACATCACTGATGACATCCCAAATTACATCACTGATGACATCACTGATGACATCATCCAGAGACTGGGTGATTTTTAAAAGTTTAAGAATGTTAATTATAGATACGCAAAGGTGAATGGAAGAATGAGTAGGTGAATGAGTATCTGAATGGATGATTTAGTGGGTGCGTGACTGACTGTTTAAGTGAGAGATTAAACGTGTCTTAGTGAATGCATGGATGAATGACTAATCTGTGTGAATGTCTGTATCAGTCTATCAGTTGGTGTGTAAGTGGATGCATGGGTTGGTGAGTAACTACATGCATGTCTATATGGGTTAATGATTGGTTGTCTGATTTCCTGTATGGGTGCCTGAGTGTCTGTGTGGGTGGGTGGGGGGTGTGTGTGACTCTCTCCATGGATGTGTGAGTGGATGATTCAGTGGGTGTATGGGTTCATGAGTGCGTCTGCCAGGGGCTATATGGGTGAGTGAGTGTGCGTATGGCTGTGTTGGTAAGTGAATGGATGTCTCAGTGGAATATCTGTGAGTAACTACATATGTGAAAGGCAATGTATGTGAATGTTGGAGTATATAAGTGACTATATGTGAGAGTGAGTGATTGTGAGAGTGGATGTATGGATGAGTGTGTGCTTGTGTCAGTGATTGTATAAGAGAGTAAGTATGTGTTAGTATCTGTATGAATAAGTGAGGTGGTGTGTGTATAACTGTATTGATGAGTAAATGGCAGTGTGATTGATTCTTTGGGTGACTGACTAGGTGTGTGAGTATCTCTGTGGATGAGTGGCAGTATGTGAGTGTCTATATGGGTGTATGACTGCATATATCAGAGGTTGTATTGATGAGTGACTGCGTGTATGAGTGACTGTATAGGTGAGTGATTGGATGTGT
The DNA here is from genome assembly GCA_963921515.1 of Calotriton arnoldi. Lineage (NCBI taxonomy): Eukaryota > Metazoa > Chordata > Amphibia > Caudata > Salamandridae > Calotriton > Calotriton arnoldi. Next base: position 1,967,798 of record CAWUFW010001811.1, on the reverse strand, counting down.
GTAGACCTATGAATCAGTGAGTGGGTATATAATAATTGGTATTGGTGTGTCTATGGTTTCGAGAATGGTAGTCTGTATTTTAGAGTGGGTGTATGAAAGGTTATATTAGTGTGTGAGGAGGTGCATCAGAGATTAAGTGGATGATGTCATCAGTGATGTAATTTGAGATGTCATCAGTGATGTCACTGACCATGTCATGAGTGATGTAATATGTGACATCATCAGCAGTGCATTGCGGGGGCGCGAGTTATAGTTATAACGGCCGAATTTCTCTGGTTTTGTACGAGTGAAATGTCCAACTAACTATAACATGCCTGAAACCTGTGTTTTTTTCATTGAATTTCTAAGGTTTTTTAAATGCTAATTTCTAACTATAACATCCCTGGAACCTATGGTTTTTTCAGTGAATTTCAAAGGTTTTTTAAATGCTAATTACTAACTATAACGTCCCTGAAACCTATGGTTTTTTAAGTGAATTTCAAAGGTTTTTTAAATGCTAATTCCTAACTATAACATCCCTGAAACCTCTGTTTTTTTCAGTGAATTTCTAAGGCTTTTTTAAATGTTAATTTCTAAATATGACTACATGGGTAGGACATGTGCAGAAAGGTGATGAAAGGTGCAGAAAGAAGCAAGAGAAGTGCATAAAGAGGCAACAGAAGTCAAGAAAGAGGAAGAAAGGTGCAGAAAGAAGCAAGAGAAGTGCAGAAAGAACCAACAGAGATGCAGAAAGAGGCCTACTTTGACTGTACCTTACAACAGACTCATACAAAGTAGCCTAATCACTAATCCTTCTCCGAAGATGTCTTAAACCTCACTTTTCTCTTGAAGGTTCACTATTAATCGACTGCTCAGAACGGTAGGCCTACATACCAAATATAAAAAGCAATCCTAAGCATATCACTGTTGTAAGTCTGACCAAGTTAGTGAAGGTATGCATGCGTGTCTCTGCTTTTACCGATTGACATGTTACATAAAAATAAACATAGAAATACTTGAATACCTGTGTTTCAAACAGCATACTCTGTAAATATGTGTACAAAAAGGTGTATGTATTTCTTTCTGCTCCTAATACAGGGCACTTGGGTATTCAATAGTATATTTGAGGGGCTCTATAACACCTATATACATAAGACGTGTGCCTGTGCAACTGAATGACGGAGCAAAACTGAGAACATTTAACCACCTATAGAAGAAGCTACCCACTTTTTAAGCTACCATATTCAGATGCATAACACATGTGAGAATACATATACATGTAGACATATACCTCAGTCACAAGAGCACGCAGACCTTTAAAGTTGACAGCTTGCACTTCCCATTTGAGCACAGAAAGAGGCGGGAGACGTACAGAGAGAAGCAAGAGATGTGCAGAAAGAAACAAAAGAAGTGCAGAAATAGGCAACAGGGGAGCAGAAAGAGGGACGAGGGGTGGAGAAAGAGGCAAGGGGCTACAGAAAGAAGCAAGAGAGCTGCAGAAAGAAACAAAAGAAGTGCAGAAAGAAGGAACAGAGGTGCAGAAAGAGGCAAAAGGGGTGCAGAAAGTGGGAAGAGGGGTGCAGAAAGAGGCACAAGGGGTGCAGAAAGAAGCAAGAGAGGTGCAGAAATAAACAAAAGAAATGCAGAAAGAAGCAACAGATGTGCAGAAAGACGGATGAGGGGCGGAGAAAGAGGCAAGCGAAGTGTAGAAAGAAGCAACAGAGATGAAAAAAGGGGGAAGAGGGGTGGGGAAAGAGGAAAGAAGGGTGCAGAAAGAAGCAAGAGAGGTGCAGAAAGAAACAAAAGAAGTGCAGAAAGAAGCAACAGTGATAGAGAACGAGGCAAGAGGAGTGCAGAAAGAGGGAAGAGGGGTGCAGAAAGAGGCATGAGGGGTGCAGAAAGAAGCAAGAGAGGTGCAGAAAAAGCAAGAGAAGTGCATAAAGAAGCAACAGAGATGCAGAAAGGGGGAAGTGGGGTGGAGAAAGAGGCAAGAGGGGTGCATAAAGAAGCAAGAGAGGTGCAGAAAGAAACAAAAGAAGTGCAGAAAGAAGCAACACAGGTGCAGAAGGAGGCAAGAGGAGTGCAGAAAGAAGGAAGAGGGGTGCAAAAAGAGGCACAAGGGGTGCAGAAAGAAGCAAGAGAGTTATAGAAAGAAGCAAGAGAAATGCATAATGCAGCAACAGAGATGCAGAAAGGGGGAAGTGGGGTGGAGAAAGAGGCAAGAGGGATACAGAAAGAGGCAAGAGAGGTGCAGAAAGAAACAAAAGAAGTGCAGAAAGAAGGAACCGAGGTGCAGAAAGAGGCAAGAGGGGTGCAGGAAGAGGGAAGAGGGGTGTGAAAGAGGCACGAGGAGTGCAGAAAGAGGCAAGAGGGGTGCAGAAAGAAGCAAAAGAGGTGCACAAAGAAACAAAAGAAGTGCAGAAATAGGCAAGAGGGGTGCAGAAAGAGGGAAGAGGGATGCAGAAAGAGGCACAACGGTTGCAGAAAGAAGGGAAAGAGGTGCAGAAAGAACCAAGAGAAGTGCAGAACGAAGCAACAGAGGTGCAGAAAGAGAGATGAGGGGTGGAGAAAGAGGCAAGAGAAGTGCAGAAAAAAGCAACATAGATGCAAAAAGGAGGAACAGGGGTGGAGAAAGTGGCAAGAAGGGTGAAGAAAGAAGCAAGAGAGGTGCAGAAAGAAACAAAATAAGAGCAGAAAGAAGGAAGGAACAGAGTTACAGAAAGAGGCAAGAGGGTTGCAGAACCAGGGAAGAGGGGTGCAGAAAGAAGCACAAGTTGTGCAGAAAGAAGCAAAGAGGTGCAGAAAGAAGCAAGAGTAGTGCAGAAAGAAGCAACAGAGGTGCAGAAAGAGGGGAGCAAACAGAGGGAAGATGGGTGCAGAAAGAGGCACGAGGGGTGCAGAAAGAAGCAAGAGATGTGCAGCAAGAAACAAAAGAAGTACAGAAAGAAGGATCAGAGGTGCAGAAAGAGGCAAGGGGGGAGCAGAAAGAGGGAAGAAGGGTGTGAGAGAGCCACAAGGGGTGCAGAAAGAAGCAAGAGGCGTGCAGAAAGATGCAAGAAAGTTGCATAAAGAAACAAAAGAAGTGCAGAAAAAAGGAACAGAGGAGCAGAAAGAGGCAAGAGGGGTGCAGACAGAGGGAAGAGGGGTACAAAAAAAGGCACAAGGGTTGCAGAAAGAAGGGACAGAGGTGCAGAAAGAAGCAAGAGAAGTGCAGAAAGAAGCAACAGAGGTGCAGAAAGAGGGATGAGGGTTGGAGAAAGAGGCAAGAGAAGTGCAGAAAGAAGCAACAAAGATGCAAAAAGGGGGAACAGGGGTGGAGAAAGTGGCAAGAGGGGTGCAGAAAGAAGCAAGAGAGGTGCAGAAAGAAACAAAAGTATAGCAGAAAGAAGGAACACAGGTGCACAAAGAGGCAAGAGGGGTGCAGAAAGAGGGAAGTGGGGAGCAAAAAGAAGCACGAGTGGTACAGAAAGAAGCAAAGAGGTACAGAAAGAAGCAAGAGTAGTGCAGAAAGAAACGAGAGATGCAGAAAGAAACAAAAGAAGTGCAGAAAGAAGGAACAGAGGTGCAGAAAGAGGCAAGAGGGGTGCAGAAAGAGGGAAGAGGGGTGTGAAAGAGGCACGAGGGGTGCAGAAAGAAGCAAGAGGCATGCAGAAAGACGGAAGAGAGATACAGAAAGAAACAAAAGTGCAGAAAGAAGGAACAGAGGTGCAGAAAGAGGCAAGAGGGGTGCAGACAGAGGGAAGAGGGGTACAAAAAGAGGCACAAGGGTTGCAGAAAGAAGGGACAGAGGTGCAGAAAGAAGCAAGAGAAGTGCAGAAAGAAGCAACAGAGGTGCAGAAAGAGGGATGAGGGTTGGAGAAACAGGCAAGAGGAGTGCAGAAAGAGGCAACAGAGATGCAAAAAGGGGGAAAGGGGTGGAGAAAGTGGCAAGAGGGGTGCAGAAAGAAGCACAAGTGGTGCAGAAAGAAGCAAAGAGGTGCAGAAAGTAGCAAGAGTAGTGCAAAAAGAAGCAACAGAGGTGCAGAAAGAGGCAAGAGGGGTGCAAAAAGAGATAAGAGGGGCGCAGAAAGAGGCAAGAGGGGTTCAGAAAGAAGCAAGAGATGTGGAGAAATAAACAAAAGAAGTGCAGAAAGAAGGAACAGAGGTGCAGAAAGAGGCAACAGGGGTGAAAAAAGAGGTAAGTGGGTTGGAGAAAGAGGCAAGGGGTGCAGAAAGAAGGAAGAGAGATGCAGAAAGAAACAAAAGAAGAGCAGAAAGAAGCAACAGAGGTGCAGAAAGAGGCAAGAGGAGTGCGGAAAGAGGGATGAGGGGTGCAGAAAGAGGCACGAGGGATGCAGAAAGAAGCAAGAGAGATGCAGAAAGAAGCAAGAGAAATGCATAAAGAAGCAACAGAGATGCAAAAAGGGGGAACAGGGGTGGAGAAAGTGGCAAGAGGGGTGCAGAAAAAGCAAGAGATGTGCAGAAAGAAACAAAAGAAGAGCAGAAAGAAGCAAGAGAGATGCAGAAAGAAACAAAAGAAGTCCAGAAAGAAGGAACACAGGTGAAGAAAAAGGCAGGAGGGGGCAGAAAGAGGCAAAACGGGTGCAGAAAGAAGCAAGAGGTATAGAAAGAAACAAAAGAAGTGCAGAAAGAAGGATCAGAGGTGCAGAAGGAGGCAGGAGGGGTGCAGAAAGAAACATAAGAAGAGCAGAAAGAAGCAACAGAGGTGCAGAAAGAGGCAAGAGGGGTGCAGAAAGAGGGAAGAGGGGTGTGAAAGAGGCACGAGGGATGCAGAAAGAAGCAAGAGGCATGCAGAAAGAAGCAAGAGAGTTTCAGAAAGAAACAAAAGAAGTGCAGAAAGAAGGAACAGAGGTGCAGAAAGAGGAAAGAGGGATGCAGAAAGAGGCACAAGGGTTGCAGAAAGAAGGGTCAGAGGTGCAGAAGGAAGAGAAGTGCAGAAAGAAGCAACAGAGATGCAGAAAGAGGGATGATGGGTGGATAAAGAGGCAAAAGGGATACAGAAAGAAACAAGAGAGATGCAGAAAGAAACAAGAGAAATGCATAAAGAAGCAACAGAGATTCAGGAAGGGACAAGTGGGGTGGAGAAAGAGGCAAGAGGGATACAGAAAGAAACAAGAGAGATGCAGAAAGAAACAAAAGAAGTGCAGAAAGAAGGGACAGAGGTGCAGAAAGAAGCAAGAGAAGTGCAGAACGAAGCAACAGAGGTGCAGAAAGAGGGATGAGCGTTGGAGAAAGAGGCAAGAGAAGGGCAGAAAGAAGCAACAAAGATGCAAAAATGGGGAACAGGGGTGGAGAAAGTGACAAGAGGGGTGCAGAAAGAAGCAAGAGAGGTGCAGAAAGAAACAAAAGTATAGCAGAAAGAAGGAACACAGGTGCAGAAAGAGGCAAGAGGGGTACAGAAAGAGGGAAGTGGGGAGCAAAAAGAAGCACGAGTGGTACAGAAAGAAGCAAAGAGGTACAGAAAGAAGCAAGAGTAGTGCAGAAAGAAAAAAGAGAGATGCAGAAAGAAACAAAAGAAGTGCAGAAAGGAGGAACAGAGGTGCAGAAAGAGGCAAGAGGGGTGCAGAAAGGGGGAAGAGGGGTGTGAAAGAGGCACGAGGGGTGCAGAAAGAAGCAAGAGGCATGCAGAAAGACGGAAGAGAGATGCAGAAAGAAACAAAAGAAGTGCAGAAAGAAGGAACAGAGGTGCAGAAAGAGGCAAGAGGGGTGCAGACAGAGGGAAGAGGGGTACAAAAAGAGGCACAAGGGTTGCAGAAAGAAGGGACAGAGGTGCAGAAAGAAGCAAGAGAAGTGCAAAAAGAAGCAACAGAGGTGCAGAAAGAGGCAAGAGGGGTACAAAAAGAGGCACAAGGGTTGCAGAAAGAAGCAACAGAGGTGCAGAAAGAGGGATGAGGGTTGGAGAAACAGGCAAGAGAAGTGCAGAAAGAGGCAACAGAGATGCAAAAAGGGGGAAAGGGGTGGAGAAAGTGGCAAGAGGGGAGCAGAAAGAAGCAAGAGTGGTGCAGAAACAAACAAAAGAAGAGCAGAAAGAAGGAACAGAGGGGCAGAAAGAGGCAAGAGGGGTGCAGAAAGAGGGAAGAGAGGTGCAGAAAGAAGCACAAGTGGTGTAGAAAGAAGCAAAGAGGTGCAGAAAGAAGCAAGAGTAGTGCAAAAAGAAGCAACAGAGATGCAGAAAGAGGCAAGAGGGGTGCAAAAAGAGGTAAGAGGGGCACAGAAAGAGGCAAGAGGGCTACAGAAAGAAGCAAGAGATGTGGAGAAAGAAACAAAAGAAGTGCAGAAAGAAGGAACAGAGGTGCAGAAAGAGGCAACAGGGGTGAAAAAAGAGGGAAGAGTGGTGGAGAAAGAGGCAAGGGGTGCAGAAAGAAGGAAGAGAGATGCAGAAAGAAACAAAAGAAGTGCATAAAGAAGGAACACATGTGCAGAAAAAGGCAACAGAGGAGCAGAAAGAAACAAAAGAAGAGCAGAAAGAAGCAACAGAGGTGCAGAAAGAGGCAAGAGGAGTGCGGAAAGAGGGATGAGGGGTGCAGAAAGAGGCAAGAGGGATGCAGAAAGAAGCAAGAGAGATGCAGAAAGAAGCAAGAGAAATGCATAAAGAAGCAACAGAGATGCAAAAAGGGGGAACAGGGGTGGAGAAAGTGGCAAGAGGGGTGCAGAAAAAGCAAGAGATGTGCAGAAAGAAACAAAAGAAGAGCAGAAAGAAGCAAGAGAGATGCAGAAAGAAATAAAAGAAGTCCAGAAAGAAGGAACACAGGTGCAGAAAAAGGCAGGAGGGGGCAGAAAGAGGCAAAAGGGGTGCAGAAAGAAGCAAGAGGTGCAGAAAGAAACAAAAGAAGTGCAGAAAGAAGGATCAGAGGTGCAGAAGGAGGCAAGAGGGGTGCAGAAAGAAACAAAAGAAGAGCAGAAAGAAGCAACAGAGGTGCATAAAGAGGCAAGAGGGGTGCAGAAAGAGGGAAGAGGGGTGTGAAAGAGGCACGAGGGATGCAGAAAGAAGCAAGAGGCATGCAGAAAGAAGCAAGAGAGTTTCAGAAAGAAACAAAAGAAGTGCAGAAAGAAGGAACAGAGGTGCAGAAAGAGGCAAGAGGGGTGCGGAAAGAGGCACAAGGGTTGCAGAAAGAAGGGACAGAGGTGCAGAAAGAAGGAAGAGAAGTGCAGAAAGAAGCAACAGAAATGCAGAAAGAAGGATGGGGGTGGATAAAGAGGCAAAAGGGATACAGAAAGAAACAAGAGAGATGCAGAAAGAAACAAGAGAAATGCAGAAAGAAGCAACAGAGATGCAGAAAGGGAGAAGTGGGGTGGAGAAAGAGGCAAGAGGGATACAGAAAGAAACAAGAGAGATGCAGAAAGAAATGAAAGAAGTGCAGAAAGAAGGAACAAAGGTGCGGAAAGAGGCAAGGGGGTACAGAAAGAGGGAAGAAGGGTGTGAAAGAGGCACAAGGGGTGCAGAAATAACCAAGAGGCATGCAGAAAGATGCAAGAGAGTTGCAGAAAGAAACAAAAGAAGTACAGAAAGAAGGAACAGAGGTGCAGAAAGAGGCAAGAGGGGTGCAGACAGAGGCAAGAGGGGTACAAAAAGAGGAACAAGGTTTGCAGAAAGAAGGGACAGAGGTGCAGAAAGAATCAAGAGAAGTGCAGAAAGAAGCAACAGAGGTGCAGAAAGAGGGATGAGGGTTGGAGAAAGAGGCAAGAGAAGTGCAGAAAGAAGCAACAAAGATGCAAAAAGGGGGGACAGGGGTGGAGAAAGTGGCAAGAGGGGTGCAGAAAGAAGCAAGAGAGGTGCAGAAAGAAACAAAAGTATAGCAGAAAGAAGGAACAGAGGTGCAGAAAGAGGTAAGAGGGGTGCAGAAAGAGGGAAGTGGGGTGCAAAAAGAAGCACGAGTGGTGCAGAAAGAAGCAAAGAGGTACAGAAAGAAGCAAGAGTAGTGCAGAAAGAAGCAAGAGTAGTGCAGAAAGAAACAAGCGAGATGCAGAAAGAAACAAAAGAAGTGCAGAAAGAAGGAACAGAGGTGCAGAAAGAGGCAAGAGGGGTGCAGAAAGAGGGAAGAGGGGTGCAGAAAGAGGCACAAGGGTTGCAGAAAGAAGGGACAGAGGTACAGAAAGAGGGATGAGGGTTGGAGAAAGAGGCAAGAGAAGTGCAGAAAGAAGCAACAAAGATGCAAAAAGGGGGAACAGGGGTGGAGAAAGTGGCAAGAGGGGAGCAGAAAGAAGCAAGAGAGGTGCAGAAAGAAACAAAAGAAGAGCAGAAAGAAGGAACAGAGGTGCAGAAAGAGGGAAGGGGGTGCAGAAAGAGGGAAGAGGGGTGCAGAAAGAAGCATGAGTGGTGCAGAAAGAAGCAAAGAGGTGCAGAAAGAAGCAAGAGTAGTACAAAAAGAAGCAACAGAGGTGCAGAAAGAGGCAAGAGGGGTGCAAAAAGAGGGAAGAGGGGCGCAGAAAGAGGCAAGAGGGGTACAGAAAGAAGCAAGAGATGTGGAGAAAGAAACAAAAAAAGGCAGAAAGAAGGAACAGAGGTGCAGAAAGAGGCAACAGGGGTGAAAAGGGGAAGAGGGGTGGAGAAAGAGGCAAGGGGTGCAGAAAGAAGCAAGAGAGATGCAGAAAGAAACAAAAGAAGTGCATAAAGAAGGAACACAGGTGCAGAAAAAGGCAAGAGGGGGCAGAAAGAGGCCAAAGGGGTGCAGAAAGAAGCTAGAGGTGCAGAAAGAAACAAAAGAAGTGCAGAAAGAAGGAACAGAGGTGCAGAAGGAGGCAAGAGGGGTGCAGAAAGAGGGATGAGGGGTGCAGAAAGAAGCAAGAGAGATGCAGAAAGAAGCAAGAGAAATGCATAAAGAAGCAACAGAGATGCAAAAAGGGGGAACACAGGCGCAGAAAAAGGCAAGAGGGGTGCAGAAAGAAGCAAGAGATGTACAGAAAGAAACAAAAGAAGAGCAGAAAGAAGCAAGAGATATGCAGAAAGAAACAAAAGAAGTGCAGAAAGAAGGAACACAGGCGCAGAAAAAGGCAAGAGGGGGCAGAAAGAGGCAAAAGGGGAGCAGAAAGAAGCGAGAGGTGCAGAAAGAAACAAAAGAAGTGCAGAAAAAAGGTGCAAAGGTGCAGAAGGAGGCAAGAGGGGTGCAGAAAGAAACAAAAGAAGAGCAGAAAGAAGCAACAGAGGTGCAGAAAGAGGCAAGAGAGGTGCAGAAAAAGGGAAGAGGGTTGTGAAAGAGGCACAAGGGATGCAGAAAGAAGCAAGAGGCATGCAGAAAGAAGCAAGAGAGTTTCAGAAAGAAACAAAAGAAGTGCAGAAAGAAGGTAGAGAGGTGCAGAAAGAGGCAAGATGGGTGCAGAAAGAGGCAAGAGGGGTGCAGACAGAGGGAAGAGGGGTACAAAAAAAGGCACAAGTGTTGCAGAAAGAAGGGACAGAGGTGCAGAAAGAAGCAAGAGAAGTGCAGAAAGAAGCAACAGAGGTGCAGAAAGAGGGATGAGGGTTGGAGAAAGAGGCAAGAGAAGTGCAGAAAGAAGCAACAAAGATGCAAAAAGGGGGAACAGGGGTGGAGAAAGTGGCAAGAGGAGTGCAGAAAGAAGCAAGAGAGGTGCAGAAAGAAACAAAAGTATAGCAGAAAGAAGGAACACAGGCGCAGAAAAAGGCAAGAGGGGGCAGAAAGAGGCAAAAGGGGAGCAGAAAGAAGCGAGAGGTGCAGAAAGAAACAAAAGAAGTGCAGAAAAAAGGTGCAAAGGTGCAGAAGGAGGCAAGAGGGGTGCAGAAAGAAACAAAAGAAGAGCAGAAAGAAGCAACAGAGGTGCAGAAAGAGGCAAGAGAGGTGCAGAAAGAGGGAAGAGGGTTGTGAAAGAGGCACAAGGGATACAGAAAGAAGCAAGAGGCATGCAGAAAGAAGCAAGAGAGTTTCAGAAAGAAACAAAAGAAGTGCAGAAAGAAGGTAGAGAGGTGCAGAAAGAGGCAAGATGGGTGCAGAAAGAGGCAAAAGGGTTGCAGAAAGAAGGGACAGAGGTGCAGAAAGAAGGAAGAGAAGTGCAGAAAGAAGCAACAGAGATGCATAAAGAGGGATGAGGGCTGGATAAAGAGGCAAGAGGGATACAGAAAGAAACAAGAGAGATGCAAAAAGAATCAAGAGAAATGCATAAAGAAGCAACAGAGATGCAGAAAGGGAGAAGTGGGGTGGAGAAAGAGGCAAGAGGGATACAGAAAGAAACAAGAGAGATGCAGAAAGAAACAAAAGAAGTGCAGAAAGAAGGAACAGAGGTGCAGAAAGAGGCAAGGGGGGTGCAGAGCGAGGGACAAAGGGTGTGAAAGAGGCACAAGGGGTGCAGAAAGAAGCAAGAGGCGTGCAGAAAAATGCAAGAGAGTTGCAGAAAGAAACAAAAGAAGTGCAGAAAGAAGGAACAGAGGTGCAGAAAGAGGCAAGAGGGGTGCAGACAGAGGCAAGAGGGGTACAAAAAGAGGCACAAGGTTTGCAGAAAGAAGGGACCGAGGTGCAGAAAGAAGCAAGTGAAGTGCAGAAAGAAGCAACAGAGGTGCAGAAAGAGGGATGAGGGTTGGAGAAAGAGGCAAGAGAAGTGCAGAAAGAAGCAACAAAGATGCAAAAAGGGGGAACAGGGGTGGAGAAAGTGGCAAGAGGGGTGCAGATAGAAGCAAGAGAGGTGCAGAAAGAAACAAAAGTATAGCAGAAAGAAAGAACAGAGGTGCAGAAAGAGGTAAGAGGGGTGCAGAAAGAGGGTTGTGAAAGAGGCACGAGGGGTGCAGAAAGAAGCAAGAGGCATGCAAAAAGACGGAAGAGAGATGCAGAAAGAAACAAAAGAAGTGCAGAAAGAAGGAACAGTGGTGCAGAAAGAGGTAAGAGGCAAGAGGGGTGAATACAGAGGGAAGAGGGGTACAAAAAGAGGCACAAGGGTTGCAGAAAGAAGGGACAGAGGTGCAGAAAGAAGCAAGAGAAGTGCAAAAAGAAGCAACAGAGGAGCAGAAAGAGGGATGATGGTTGGAGAAAGAGGCAAGAGAAGTGCAGAAAGAAGCAACAGAGATGCAAAAAGGGGGAACAGGGGTGGAGAAAGTGGCAAGAGGGGAGCAGAAAGAAGCAAGAGAGGTGAAGAAAGAAACAAAAGAAGAGTAGAAAGAAGGAACAGAGGTGCAGAAAGAGGCAAGAGGGGTGCAGAAAGAGGGAAGAGGGGTGCAGAAAGAAGCACGAGTGGTGCAGAAAGAAGCAAAGAGGTACAGAAAGAAGCAAGAGTAGTGCAAAAAGAAGCAACAGAAGTGCAGAAAGAGGCAAGAGGGGTGCAAAAAGACGGAAGAGGGGCGAAGAAAGAGGCAAGAGGGGTACAGAAAGAAGCAAGAGAGATGCAGAAAGAAACAAAAGAAGTGCAGAAAGAAGGAACACAGGTGCAGAAAAAGACAAGAGGGGGCAGAAAGAGGCAAAATGGGTGCAGAAAGAAGCAAGAGGTGCAGAAAGAAACAAAATAAGTGCAGAAAGAAGGCACAGAGGTGCAGAAGGATTCAAGAGGGGTACAGAAAGAAAAAAAAAAGAAGAGCAGAAAGAAGCAACAGAGGTGCAGAAAGAGGCAAGAGGAGTGCAGAAAGATGCAAGAGAGTTGCAGAAAGATGCAAGAGAGTTGCAGAAAGAAACAAAAGAAGTACAGAAAGAAGGAACAGAGGTGCAGAAAGAGGCAAGAGGGGTGCAGACAGAGGCAAGAGGGGTACAAAAAGAGGAACAAGGTTTGCAGAAAGAAGGGACAGAGGTGCAGAAAGAATCAAGAGAAGTGCAGAAAGAAGCAACAGAGGTGCAGAAAGAGGGATGAGGGTTGGAGAAAGAGGCAAGAGAAGTGCAGAAAGAAGCAACAAAGATGCAAAAAGGGGGACAGAGGTGGATAAAGTGGCAAGAGGGGTGCAGAAAGAAGCAAGAGAGGTGCAGAAAGAAACAAAAGTATAGCAGAAAGAAGGAACAGAGGTGCAGAAAGAGGTAAGAGGGGTGCAGAAAGAGGGAAGTAAGGTGCAAAAAGAAGCACGAGTGGTGCAGAAAGAAGCAAAGAGGTACAGAAAGAAGCAAGAGTAGTGCAGAAAGAAGCAAGAGTAGTGCAGAAAAAAACAAGCGAGATGCAGAAAGAAACAAAAGAAGTGTAGAAAGAAGGAACAGAGGTGCAGAAAGAGGCAAGAGGGGTGCAGAAAGAGGGGTGTGAAAGAGGCACGAGGGGTGCAGAAAGAAGCAAGAGGCATGCAGAAAGACAGAAGAGAGATGCAGAAAGAAACAAAAGAAGTGCAGAAAGAAGGAACAGAGGTTCAGAAAGAGGCAAGAGGGGTGCAGACAGAGGGAAGAGGGGTACAAAAAGAGGCACAAGGGTTGCAGAAAGAAGGGACAGAGGTACAGAAAGAGGGATGAGAGTTGGAGAAAGAGGCAAGAGAAGTGCAGAAAGAAGCAACAGAGATGCAAAAAGGAGGAAGAGGGGTGGAGAAAGTGGCAAGAGGGGAGCAGAAAGAAGCAAGAGAGGTGCAGAAAGAAACAAAAGAAGAGCAGAAAGAAGGAACAGAGGTGCAGAAAGAGGCAAGAGGGGTGCAGAAAGAGGGAAGAGGGGTGCAGAAAGAAGCATGAGTGGTGCAGAAAGAAGCAAAGAGGTGCAGAAAGAAGCAAGAGTAGTACAAAAAGAAGCAACAGAGTTGCAGAAAGAGGCAAGAGGGGTGCAAAAAGAGGGAAGAGGGGTGCAGAAAGAGGCAAGAGGGATACAGAAAGAAGCAAGAGATGTGGAGAAAGAAACAAAAGAAGTGCAGAAAGAAGGAACAGAGGTGCAGAAAGAGGCAACAGGGTGAAAAAGGGGGAAGAGGGTGGAGAAAGAGGCAAGGGGTGCAGAAAGAAGCAAGAGAGATGCATAAAGAAACAAAAGAAGTGCATAAAGAAGGAACACAGGTGCAGAAAAAGGCAAGAGGGGCAGAAAGAGGCCAAAGGGGTGCAGAAAGAAGCGAGAGGTGCAGAAAGAAACAAAAGAAGTGCAGAAAGAAGGAACAGAGGTGCAGAAATAGGCAAGAGGGGTGCAGAAAGAGGGATGAGGGTGCAGAAAGAGGCACGAGGGGTGCAGAAAGAAGCAAGAGAGATGCAGAAAGAAGCAAGAGAAATGCATAAAGAAGCAACAGAGATGCAAAAAGGGGGAACAGGGGTGGAGAAAGTGGCAAGAGGTGTGCAGAAAGAAGCAAGAGATGTACAGAAAGAAACAAAAGAAGAGCAGAAAGAAGCAAGAGATATGCAGAAAGAAACAAAAGAAGTGCAGAAAGAAGGAACACAGGTGCAGAAAAAGGCAAGAGGGGGCAGAAAGAGGCAAAAGGGGAGCAGAAAGAAGCGAGAGGTGCAGAAAGAAACAAAAGAAGTGCAGAAAAAAGGTGCAAAGGTGCAGAAGGAGGCAAGAGGGGTGCAGAAAGAAACAAAAGAAGAGCAGAAAGAAGCAACAGAGGTGCAGAAAGAGGCAAGAGAGGTGCAGAAAGAGGGAAGAGGGTTGTGAAAGAGGCACGAGGGATGCAGAAAGAAGCAAGAGGCATGCAGAAAGAAGCAAGAGAGTTTCAGAAAGAAACAAAAGAAGTACAGAAAGAAGGTAGAGAGGTGCAGAAAGAGGCAAGATGGGTGCAGAAAGAGGCACAAGGGTTGCAGAAAGAAGGGACAGAGGTGCAGAAAGAAGGAAGAGAAGTGCAGAAAGAAGCAACAGAGATGCAGAAAGAGGGATGAGGGCTGGATAAAGAGGCAAGAGGGATACAGAAAGAAACAAGAGAGATGCAGAAAGAATCAAGAGAAATGCATAAAGAAGCAACAGAGATGCAGAAAGGGAGAAGTGGGGTGGAGAAAGAGGCAAGAGGGATACAGAAAGAAACAAGAGAGATGCAGAAAGAAACAAAAGAAGTGCAGAAAGAAGGAACAGAGGTGCAGAAAGAGGCAAGGGGGGTGCAGAACGAGGGACGAAGGGTGTGAAAGAGGCACAAGGGGTGCAGAAAGAAGCAAGAGGTGTGCAGAAAAATGCAAGAGAGTTGCAGAAAGAAACAAAAGAAGTGCAGAAAGAAGGAACAGAAGTGCAGAAAGAGGCAAGAGGGGTGCAGACAGAGGCAAGAGGGGTACAAAAAGAGGCACAAGGTTTGCAGAAAGAAGGGACCGAGGTGCAGAAAGAAGCAAGTGAAGTGCAGAAAGAAGCAACAGAGGTGCAGAAAGAGGGATGAGGGTTGGAGAAAGAGGCAAGAGAAGTGCAGAAAGAAGCAACAAAGATGCAAAAAGGGGGAACAGGGGTGGAGAAAGTGGCAAGAGGGGTGCAGAAAGAAGCAAGAGAGGTGCAGAAAGAAACAAAAGTATAGCAGAAAGAAGGAACAGAGGTGCAGAAAGAGGTAAGAGGGGTGCAGAAAGAGGGTTGTGAAAGAGGCACGAGGGGTGCAGAAAGAAGCAAGAGGCATGCAAAAAGACGGAAGAGAGATGCAGAAAGAAACAAAAGAAGTGCAGAAAGAAGGAACAGTGGTGCAGAAAGAGGTAACAGGCAAGAGGGGTGAATACAGAGGGAAGAGGGGTACAAAAAGAGGCACAAGGGTTGCAGAAAGAAGGGACAGAGGTGCAGAAAGAAGCAAGAGAAGTGCAAAAAGAAGCAACAGAGGAGCAGAAAGAGGGATGATGGTTGGAGAAAGAGGCAAGAGAAGTGCAGAAAGAAGCAACAGAGATGCAAAAAGGGGGAACAGGGGTGGAGAAAGTGGCAAGAGGGGAGCAGAAAGAAGCAAGAGAGGTGAAGAAATAAATAAAAGAAGAGTAGAAAGAAGGAACAGAGGTGCAGAAAGAGGCAAGAGGGGTGCAGAAAGAGGGAAGCGGGGTGCAGAAAGAAGCACGAGTGTTGCAAAAAGAAGCAAAGAGGTACAGAAAGAAGCAAGAGTAGTGCAAAAAGAAGCAACAGAGGTGCAGAAAGAGGCAAGAGGGGTGCAAAAAGACGGAAGAGGGGCACAGAAAGAGGCAAGAGGGGTACAGAAAGAAGCAAGAGAGATGCAGAAAGAAACAAAAGAAGTGCAGAAAGAAGGAACACAGGTGCAGAAAAAGGCAAGAGGGGGCAGAAAGAGGCAAAAGGGGTGCAGAAAGAAGCGTGAGGTGCAGAAAGAAACAAAATAAGTGCAGAAGGATTCAAGAGGGGTACAGAAAGAAACAAAAGAAGAGCAGAAAGAAGCAACAGAGGTGCAGAAAGAAGCAAGAGGAGTGCAGAAAGAGGGATGAGGGGTGCAGAAAGAGGCACAAGGTGTGCAGAAAGAAGCAAGAGAAATGCAGAAAGAAGCAAGAGAAATACATAAAGAAGCAACAGAGATGCAAAAAGGGGAACAGGGGTGGAGAAAGTGGCAAGAGGGGTGCAGAAAGAACCAAGAGAGGTGCAGAAAGAAACAAAAGAAGAGCAGAAAGAAGCAAGAGAGCTGCAGAAAGAAACAAAAGAAGTGCAGAAAGAAGGAACAGAGGTGCAGAAGAAGGCAAGAGGGGTGCAGAAAGAAACAAAAGAAGAGCAGAAAGAAGCAACAGAGGTGCAGAAAGAGGCAAGAGGGGTGCAGAAAGAGGGAAGAGGGGTGTGAATTAGGCACGTGGGATGCAGAAAGAAGCAAGAGGCATGCAGAAAGAAGCAAGAGAGTTGCAGAAAGAAACAAAAGAACTGCAGAAAGAAGGAACAGAGGTGCAGAAAGAGGCAAGAGGGGTGCAGAGAGAGGCACAAGAGTTGCAAAAAGAAGGGACAGAGGTGCAGAAAGAATGAAGAGAAGTGCAGAAAGAAGCAACAGAGATGCAGAAAGAGGGATGAGGCGTGGATAAAGAGGCAAGAGAAGTGCAGACAGAAGCAACAGAGATGCAGAAAGGGGGAACAGGGGTGTAGAAAGTAGCAAGAGAGGTGCGGAAACAAACAAAAGAAATGCAGGAAGAAGGAACAGAGGTCCAGAAAGAGGCAAGAGGGGTGCAGAAGGAGGAAAGAGGGGTACAGAAAGAAGCACGAGTGGTGGAGAAAGAAGTGAGAGAGGTGTAGAAAAAAGCAAGAGGAGTGCAGAAAGAAGCAACAGAGATGCAGAAAGGGGGAAGTGGGGTGGAGAAAGAGGCAAGAGGGATACAGAAAGAAGCAAGAGAGTTGCAGAAAGAAACAAAAGAAGTGCAGAAAGAAGCAACAGAGGTGCAGAAAGAGGCAAGAGGTGTGCAGCAAGATGGATGAGGGATGCAGAAACAGGCACAAGGGGTACAGAAAGAAGCAAAGAGATGCATAACGAAGCAAGAGAAATGCATAAAGAAGCAACAGAGATGCAGAAAGGGGGCAGTGGGGTGGAGAAAGGGGCAAGAGGTACAGAAAGAAGCAAGAGAGCTACAGAAAGAAACAAAAGAAGTGCAGAAAGAAGGAACACAGGTGCAGAAAGAGGCAAGAGGGGTGCAGAAAGAGGCAAAAGGGGTGCAGAAAGAAGCAAGAGGTGCAGAAAGAAACAAAAGAAGTGCAGAAAGAAGGAACAGAGGTGCAGAAAGAGGCAAGAGGGGTGCGGAAAGAAACAAAAGAAGAGCAGAAAGAAGCAACAGAGGTGCAGAAAGGAGGAAGTGGGGAAGTGGGGTGGAGAAAGAGGCAAGAGGGATACAGAAAGAAACAAGAGGGGTGCAGAAAGAAACAAAAGAAGTGCAGAAAGAAGGAACAGAGGTGCAGAAATAGGCAAAAGGGGTGCAGAAAGAAGCAAGAGGTACAGAAACAAACAAAAGAAGTGCAGAAAGAGGGATGAGGGGTGCAGATAGAGGCACGAGGGGTGCAGAAAGAAGCAAGAGAAATGCATAAAGAAGCAACAGAGATGCAGAAAGGGAGAAGTAGGGTGGAGAAAGAAGCAAGAGGGATACAGAAGGAAACAAGAGAGGTGCAGAAAGAAACAAAAGAAGTGCAGAAAGAAGGAACAGAGGTGCAGAAAGAGGCAAAAGGGTGCAGAAAGAGGGGTGTGAAAGAGGCACGAGGGATGAAGAAAGAAGCAAGAGGCATGCAGAAAGAAGCAAGAGAGTTGCAGAAAGAAACAAAAGAAGTGCAGAAAGAAGGAACAGAGGTGCAGAAAGAGGCAAGAGGGGTGCAGGAAAGAAACAAAGGAAGAGCAGAAAGAAGCAACAGAGGTGCAGAAAGGGGGAAGTGGGGAAGTGGGTGGAGAAAGAGGCAAGAGGGATACAGAAAGAAACAAGAGGGGTGCAGAAAGAAACAAAAGAAGTGCAGAAAGAAGGAACAGAGGTGCAGAAATAGGCAAAAGGGGTGCAGAAAGAAGCAAGAGGTACAGAAACAAACAAAAGAAGTGCAGAAAGAGGGATGAGGGGTGCAGATAGAGGCACGAGGGGTGCAGAAAGAAGCAAGAGAAATGCATAAAGAAGCAACAGAGATGCAGAAAGGGAGAAGTAGGGTGGAGAAAGAAGCAAGAGGGATACAGAAGGAAACAAGAGAGGTGCAGAAAGAAACAAAAGAAGTGCAGAAAGAAGGAACAGAGAGTGCAGAAAGAGGCAAAAGGGGTGCAGAAAGAAGGGTGTGAAAGAGGCATGAGGGATGAAGAAAGAAGCAAGAGGCATGCAGAAAGAAGCAAGAGAGTTGCAGAAAGAAACAAAAGAAGTGCAGAAAGAAGGAACAGAGGTGCAGAAAGAGGCAAGAGGGATGCAGAAAGAGGCACAAGGGTTGCAGAAAGTAGGGACAGAGGTGCAGAAAGAAGGAAGAGAATTGCAGAAAGAAGCAACAGAGGTGCAGAAAGAGGGATGAGGGGTGGAGAAAGAGGCAACAGAAGTGCAGACAGAAGCAAAAGAGATGTAAAAAGGGGGAACAGGGGTGTAGAAAGTGGCAAGAGCGGGTGCATAAAGAAGCAATAGAGGTGCGAAAAGAAACAAAAGAAGTTCAGAAAGAAGGAACAGAGGTCCAGAAAGAGGCAAGAGGGGTGCAGAAAGAGGAAAGAGGGGTGCAGAAAGAAGCACGAGTGGTGCAGAAAGAAGCAAAATAGGTGTAGAAAGAAGCAAGAGGAGTGCCTAAAGAAGCAACATAGATGCAGAAAGGGGGAAGTGGGGTGGAGAAAGAGGCAAGAGGGATACATAAATAAACAAGAGAGGTGCAAAAAGAAACAAAACAAGTGCAGAAAGAAGGAACAGAGGTGCAGAAAGAGGCAAGAGGGGTGCAGAAAGAGGGAAGAGGGGTGTGAAAGAGGTACGAGTGGTGCAGAAAGAAGCAAAATAGGTATAGAAAGAAGCAAGAGGAGTGCCTAAAGAAGCAACATAGATGCAGAAAGGGGGAAGTGGGGTGGAGAAAGAGGCAAGAGGGATACATAAATAAACAAGAGAGGTGCAAAAAGAAACAAAACAAGTGCAGAAAGAAGGAACAGAGGTGCAGAAAGAGGCAAGAGGGGTGCAGAAAGAGGGAAGAGGGGTGTGAAAGAGGCAAGAGGGGTGCAGAAAGAAGCAAGAGGTGTGCAGAAAGAAGCAAAAGAGTTGCAGAAATAAACAAAAGAAGTGCAGAAAGAAGGAACAGAAGTGCAGAAAGAAGTAAGAGGTGTGCAGAAAGAATCAAGAGAGTTGCAGAAAGAAACAAAAGAAGTGTAGAAAGAAGGGACAGAGGTGCAGAAAGAAGCAAGAGAAGGGCAGAAAGAAGCTACAGAGGTGCAGAAAGACGGATGAGGAGTGGGGAAAGAGGCAAGAGAAGTGCAGAAAGAAGCAACAGAGATGCAAAAAGGGGGAACAGGGGTGGAGAAAGTGGCAAGAGGGGTGCAGAAAGAAGCAAGAGAGGTGCATAAAGAAACAAAAAAGAGCAGAAAGAAGGAAGAGAGGTGCAGAAAGAGGCAAGAGGGGTGCAGAAAGAAGCAAGAGTAGTGCAAAAAGAAGCAACAGAGGTGCAGAAAGAGGCAAGAGGAGTGCAGCAAGATGGATGAGGGATGCAGAAACAGGCACAAGGGGTACAGAAAGAAGCAAAGAGATGCATAACGAAGCAAGAGAAATGCATAAAGAAGCAACAGAGATGCAGAAAGGGGGCAGTGGGGTGGAGAAAGGGGCAAGAGGTACAGAAAGAAGCAAGAGAGCTACAGAAAGAAACAAAAGAAGTGCAGAAAGAAGGAACACAGGTGCAGAAAGAGGCAAGAGGGGTGCATAAAGAGGCAAAAGGGGTGCAGAAAGAAGCAAGGGGTGCAGAAAGAAACAAAAGAAGTGCAGAAAGAAGGAACAGAGGTGCAGAAAGAGGCAAGAGGGGTGCGGAAAGAAACAAAAGAAGAGCAGAAAGAAGCAACAGAGGTGCAGAAAGGAGGAAGTGGGGAAGTGGGGTGGAGAAAGAGGCAAGAGGGATACAGAAAGAAACAAGAGGGGTGCAGAAAGAAACAAAAGAAGTGCAGAAAGAAGGAACAGAGGTGCAGAAATAGGCAAAAGGGGTGCAGAAAGAAGCAAGAGGTACAGAAACAAACAAAAGAAGTGCAGAAAGAGGGATGAGGGGTGCAGATAGAGGCACGAGGGGTGCAGAAAGAAGCAAGAGAAATGCATAAAGAAGCAACAGAGATGCAGAAAGGGAGAAGTAGGGTGGAGAAAGAAGCAAGAGGGATACAGAAGGAAACAAGAGAGGTGCAGAAAGAAACAAAAGAAGTGCAGAAAGAAGGAACAGAGGTGCAGAAAGAGGCAAAAGGGGTGCAGAAAGAGGGGTGTGAAAGAGGCACGAGGGATGAAGAAAGAAGCAAGAGGCATGCAGAAAGAAGCAAGAGAGTTGCAGAAAGAAACAAAAGAAGTGCAGAAAGAAGGAACAGAGGTGCAGAAAGAGGCAAGAGGGGTGCGGAAAGAAACAAAGGAAGAGCAGAAAGAAGCAACAGAGGTGCAGAAAGGGGGAAGTGGGGAAGTGGGGTGGAGAAAGAGGCAAGAGGGATACAGAAAGAAACAAGAGGGGTGCAGAAAGAAACAAAAGAAGTGCAGAAAGAAGGAACAGAGGTGCAGAAATAGGCAAAGGGGTGCAGAAAGAAGCAAGAGGTACAGAAACAAACAAAAGAAGTGCAGAAAGAGGGATGAGGGTGCAGATAGAGGCACGAGGGGTGCAGAAAGAAGCAAGAGAAATGCATAAAGAAGCAACAGAGATGCAGAAAGGGAGAAGTAGGGTGGAGAAAGAAGCAAGAGGGATACAGAAGGAAACAAGAGAGGTGCAGAAAGAAACAAAAGAAGTGCAGAAAGAAGGAACAGAGGTGCAGAAAGAGGCAAAAGGGGTGCAGAAAGAGGGGTGTGAAAGAGGCACGAGGGATGAAGAAAGAAGCAAGAGGCATGCAGAAAGAAGCAAGAGAGTTGCAGAAAGAAACAAAAGAAGTGCAGAAAGAAGGAACAGAGGTGCAGAAAGAGGCAAGAGGGATGCAGAAAGAGGCACAAGGGTTGCAGAAAGTAGGGACAGAGGTGCAGAAAGAAGGAAGAGAATTGCAGAAAGAAGCAACAGAGGTGCAGAAAGAGGGATGAGGGGTGGAGAAAGAGGCAACAGAAGTGCAGACAGAAGCAAAAGAGATGTAAAAAGGGGAACAGGGGTGTAGAAAGTGGCAAGAGCGGGTGCATAAAGAAGCAATAGAGGTGCGAAAAGAAACAAAAGAAGTTCAGAAAGAAGGAACAGAGGTCCAGAAAGAGGCAAGAGGGGTGCAGAAAGAGGAAAGAGGGGTGCAGAAAGAAGCACGAGTGGTGCAGAAAGAAGCAAAATAGGTGTAGAAAGAAGCAAGAGGAGTGCCTAAAGAAGCAACATAGATGCAGAAAGGGGGAAGTGGGGTGGAGAAAGAGGCAAGAGGGATACATAAATAAACAAGAGAGGTGCAAAAAGAAACAAAACAAGTGCAGAAAGAAGGAACAGAGGTGCAGAAAGAGGCAAGAGGGGTGCAGAAAGAGGGAAGAGGGGTGTGAAAGAAGTACGAGTGGTGCAGAAAGAAGCAAAATAGGTATAGAAAGAAGCAAGAGGAGTGCCTAAAGAAGCAACATAGATGCAGAAAGGGGGAAGTGGGGTGGAGAAAGAGGCAAGAGGGATACATAAATAAACAAGAGAGGTGCAAAAAGAAACAAAACAAGTGCAGAAAGAAGGAACAGAGGTGCAGAAAGAGGCAAGAGGGGTGCAGAAAGAGGGAAGAGGAGTGTGAAAGAGGCACGAGGGGTGCAGAAAGAAGCAAGAGGTGTGCAGAAAGAGGCAAAAGGGTTGCAGAAAGAAACAAAAGAAGTGCAGAAAAAAGGAACAGAAGTGCAGAAAGAAGTAAGAGGTGTGCAGAAAGAATCAAGAGAGTTGCAGAAAGAAACAAAAGAAGTGTAGAAAGAAGGGACAGAGGTGCAGAAAGAAGCAAGAGAAGGGCAGAAAGAAGCTACAGAGGTGCAGAAAGACGGATGAGGAGTGGGGAAAGAGGCAAGAGAAGTGCAGAAAGAAGCAACAGAGATGCAAAAAGGGGGAACAGGGGTGGAGAAAGTGGCAAGAGGGGTGCAGAAAGAAGCAAGAGAGGTGCATAAAGAAACAAAAAAGAGCAGAAAGAAGGAAGAGAGGTGCAGAAAGAGGCAAGAGGGGTGCAGAAAGAAGCAAGAGTAGTGCAAAAAGAAGCAACAGAGGTGCAGAAAGAGACAAGAGGGGTGCAAAAAGAGGGAAGAGGGGTGGAGAAAGAGGCACAAGGGGTGCAGAAAGAAGCAAGAGATGTGCAGAAAGAAACAAAAGAAGTGCAGAAAGAAGGAACAGAGGTGCAGAAAGAGGCAAGAGGGGTGAAGAATGAGGGAAGAGGGGTGGAGAAAGAGGCACGGGGTGCAGAAAGAAGGAACAGAGGTGCAGAAAGAGGCAAGAGGGGTGCAGAAAGAGGCAAAAGAGGTGCAGAAAGAAGCGAGAGGTGCAGAAAGAAACAAAAGAAGTACAGAAAGAAGAAACAGAGGTGCAGAAAGAGGCAAGAGTGGTGCACAAAGAGAGAAGAGGGGTGTGAAAGAGGCACGAGGAGTGCAGAAAGAAGCAAGAGGAGTGCAGAAAGAAACAAAAGAACTGCAGAAAGAAAGAACAGAGGTGCAGAAAAAAGAAACAGGGGTGCAGAAAGAAGGTGGATGGGTGGGGAAAGACGCAAGGGGTGCAGAAAGAAGCAAGAGAGCTGCAGAAAGAAACAGAAGAAGTGCAGAAAGAAGGAACAGAGGTGCAGAAAGAGGCAGGAGGGGTGCAGAAATAGGGAAGAGGGGTGCAGAAAGAAGTAAGAGGTGCAGACAGAAACAAAAGAAGTGCAGAAAGAAGGAACAGAGGTGCAGAAAGAGGCAAGAGGGGTGCGGGAAGAGGGGTGTGAAAAAGGCACGAGGGGTGCAGAAAGAAGCAAGAGAGGTGCAGAAAGAAGCAACAGAGGTGCAGAAAGAGGGAAGAGGAGTGGAGAAAGAGACAAGAGAAGTGCATAAAGTAGCAACAGAGATGCAGAAAGGGGGAAGAGGGGTGGAGAAAGAGGCAAGAGGGGTGCAGAAAGAAGCAAGAGAGGTGCAGAAAGAAACAAAAGAAGTGCAGAAAGAAGGAACAGAGGTGCAGAAAGAGGAAGAAGGGGTGCAGAAAGAGGGAAGAGGGGTGCAGAAAGAGGCAAGAGAGGTGCAGAAAGAGACAAGAGGGGTGCACAAATAGGCAAGTGAGGTGCAGAAAGAGGCAACAGAGGTGCAGAATGAGGTAAAAGATGTGCAGACAGTAGAAGAGATTTGTAGAAAGAGGCAAGAGAAGTGCAGAAAAAGAAAGAAAGGTGCAGAAAGAAGCAACAGAAATGCAGAAAGAGGCAAGAGATTCGCAGAAAGAAGCAAGAGTGTCTTGCACACCATTAGTACCAATTTAACACCCACATTTAGCAATAAGTAAGAGGTGACCATTCTAGGTTCGCAAATGACCTTCCACCATGCTGTAACACCTGTCGCTGCATTTTTGGTAACGTTTGAGCCGTTTGAGCTAGAAACAAGGCTTTTTTTGTACAAATCTGCAGATTAGGCAGCAGATGATGGATTATGTGGCTAATGCGGAAAATGTATAATTGTGCGAAAGTTGGTGCAGCCAAACAGTTGCATCATTCCAGTGGCCCTGCTCATACCTCTCACTGGGTCCAGAAGTACTCCTCAGTGATTCCTTCTTTTTTTTGTCTCATTGAGTTCATAGTTTAGCTTCTATGGAAATGAGGAAGACTAAACCTGAGGTTACCACTGCACAACACAGACTACCATACAACATAATTACTCTCCATAACACATAATCACACTCTACATAACTCCTATACACTAAATACCACATAATTTCTATCCACATAATTTTACTGCACAACATGCCACATAATTCCACTACACACAACGTACATCCACTCCACTCCAAAAAACCTTAGTAAAAAACTTTTACATTTACAACACCAATAGCTCCAACTCTTGCAAGGACAACCTTGGGGGCCAACTACCCCTCCTATTACCTCCAGTAAGTCCCACACACCAGCATTGGTAAGTACTCATAGCAGGCCATGCCCCCTTTGACCACCAGTCTGCAAACGCGCTCCCCAGCGCGCTCTTGGATGGGGATTAATGTCCTTCACTACTGGGGGTCCTTAGGGGCCAACTAGCCTACCTGATACCTCTAGTATGCCCCAGATAGTGGGATTGCTGACAGGTGGACACAGGCCACGCCCCCTTTCTCCACCACTCTTCAAACCCACCTCCTGACACGTTCTTTGTTGGCGGAATACGTCCCCTTGAATCTTGAGAGTCCCTGGGGGTCAACTAGCCCACCAGGTACCTCCAGTAAGCCCCACACAGCTGGATTGCTGAGAGTGGTCCAAGGCCATGCCCACTTTTTACACCACTCTGCAAACGCGCCTCCTCGCACTGCTGCTTGGGAGATGAAGTCCACTTTAGTCCTGAGGTCCTCAGGACACATGTGGACCTCATCGCCCCACCAGCAATGCGCCAAGAGGTTGCGGAGTGGTATAAAAAGGGGCGTGGCCTCGGACCACCTCTCAGCAATCCCACTGTGTGGGGCTTACTGGAGGTACCTGGTGGGATAGTTGGCACCCAGGGACCCTCAGGATTCAAGGGGACTTAATCCCCCAACTTAGAACGCCCCCAGGGCCTGAGCCATTTTTTTATTTTTTAAAAATAAAAACGGGAATGGGGCCGCGTGGCCCCCCTCCTGAGGCCGATTTCGGCCCCAGGGACCCCATCCCCCGGAGCATGGCCACTTATTTTTTGATTTATTCATTTTACAGGAGGGGGCAGTGCGGCCCCCCTCCTGAGGCCATTTTCTGCCCCAGTGACCCCATCCCCCGGGGCCTGGCCTCTATTTATTTATTTTTATTTTACAGAAGGGGGGCCGCGTGGCCCCCCTTCTCTTGGCCTCTTTTGGCCCCAGGGACCCCATCCCCCGGGGCCTGGCCTCTTTTTTAAAAAATGTTTTATTTAACAGGAGGGGGGCCACATGGCCCCCTTCCCCTGGCCTCTTTTGGCCCTGGGGACCCAATCCCCGGGGCCTAGCCTCTTTTCTTTTTTTTTATATATAACAGTAGGTGTGCTGTGTGGCCCCCTTCCCTGAGCCACTTCTGGCCCTGGGGACCACATCCCCGGGGCCTGGCCACACATTGGGGACTGCGGGAGGAGCCCCAATGCCCCCACGGTCCCTGCCGGCTCCCCACCTCCTGCGGGAGCCGGCATTGCTTTTGGACAAGGGGAGCCGCTGACATGCAGCTCCCCTTGTCCAAAAGCAATTCTGCTTTGCTTCATGGAAGCAAGAGTAGGTTTCTTGCTTCCACAAAGCAAAGCAGAGTTTGCAATGACATTGCAAACTGCAATGTCCCGGGGTGGGCACCCCGGGACATTGCCGGAGCCGGCCCTGGGGGGTGGCGGTCCCCAGGGCCATAGAGGGCTCCAGGAGGGGGCCGCGGGGCCCCCTCCCTTCGTGAAAATAGCCCCGGGGAGGTGGTGGTCCCTGGGGCCCGGGGGTCCGCAACAGACCCCTGTATTAACATAATTAGTGCCCCGGGGAGGTGGTGGTCCCTGGACAGTGTGGGGAGGGGCAGAAGCCCCCCCACACTTTCTTCATTTAAATTGAGCCACTTCTGGCCCCGGGGACCACATCCCCCGTGGCCTGGCCACACATTGGGGTCCGCGGGAGGAGCCCCAATGCCCCCGCGGTCCCTGCTGGCTCCCCTCCTCCTGTGGGAGCCAGCATTGCTTTTGGACAAGGGGAGCCGCTGACATGCAGCTCCCCTTGTCCAAAAGCAATTCTGCTTTGCTTCATGGAAGCGAGAGTAGGTTTCCTGCTTCCACAAAGCAAAGCAGAGTTTGCAATGACATTGCAAACTGCAATGTCCCGGGGTGGGCACCCCGGGACATTGCCGGAGCCGGCCGGGGGGGGTGGCGGTCCCCAGGGCAATAGAGGGCTCCAGGAGGGGGCAGCGGGGCCCCCCTCCCTTCATGAAAATAGCCCCGGGGAGGTGGTGGGCCCGGGGGTCCGCAACAGACCCCCGTATTAACATAATTAGTGCCCGGGGAGGTGGTGGTCCCTGGGCAGTGTGGGGATGGGCAGAAGCCCCCCACACTTTCTTCATTTAAATTGAAGCCCCGGGGAGGTGGCGGTCCCTAGGGCTTGGGGGGGCCCTTGAACCCCGCACATAATTAAATGAATGCCCCAGGGAGGTGGCGGTCCCTGGGGCAGTGTGGGGGGACTCGAGCCCCCCCACACACAGTTTTGAAGTAGCCCTGGGGAGGTGGCATCCCCGGGGCTTGGTGGGCCAGTGAGTCCCCCCACCCCATAATACAAAATGCCCCGGGGAGGTGGCAGTCCCCGGGGCTGAGGGTGCCCCCACGGGCCCCCGCTACATAAATTTTGATTGCCACCAGGACCTGGCCCACCCGGGGGCTTAAGGAAAACGAAGGGCGGGAGACCGTGTTTTCTTTTTTTTAAATTTTCTACCGGATTCGCACACCCAGCGCAACTACGGTCGATTTCTTTTTAAAAAAAATGCTTTTTGGGGCCTGTGGGACCCCCTGAGCAGGCCTAGGGGGTCAGGGTGTTTCTACCCTGCCCCTTTTTCTTGTTTTTTATCTTTTTTTTACTTTTTTCTTGTGACTCGGTTTTACAGAGTCACAAGATGGCTGCCAACACTTCTTGGTTTGGAGTGTTAGCAGCCAATCAGAGTCAAGCACGTGCTCGGGAGGGTTCGCTGATCCACTTAGGATTCACCGCCGTCACCAGATATCGATATTTTTTATTTTTAAATTTCTCAGGAACTACTGAACGGATTTACACCATTTAAAGCAAGGAGTGCACTCTGGACCAAGAGCTACCTCTGCCAAATTTGGTGTAATTCCGTTCAGCAGTTCGGGCTGTAGCCGCGACAAAAGTTCCTATGGAAATTAATATGGAGAAAACACGTTTTGGGACCGCCCTTTTTTCTCGGCCCCCGCTTGACGAATCACCCCAAAAATTTCAAGACAGGAGCTCACCGGAGCGGGCCATTAGGTTTCAAAATTTTGTGAAGATTTGTCAAACTGCGCCAAAGATATTGCCAAATCAAAAAACGCTTTTCCTATGGAAACTAGGTCCTAACTATAACTACCTACTGGCGACAGCCAGTAGGTAACATATATGTGTGTATACATATATGTGTGTGTGTATATATATATATATATATATATATATATATATAAGTATAAATATATTACCTACTGGCGGTCGCCAGTAGGTAGTTATAGTTAGGACCTAGTTTCCATATATCTTTGGCACCGTTTGACAAATCTTCGCGAAATTTTCAAAACTAATGGCACGTTCCGGTCGGCTCCTGTTTTGAAAGTTTTGGGGTGATTTGTCAAGCGGGGGCCGAGAAAAAGGGGGGTCCCAAAATGCGTTTTATCCATGTTAATTTCTATAGGAAACTTTAGACAAAGCTGCAGCCCGAACAGCTGAACTGAACTACACCAAATTTGGCAAAATGTAGCTCTTGGTTCAGAAAGCGTGCTTTTTTTTAAATGCTGTAAATCCGTTCAGTAGTTCTTGAAATATTCATATTTAAAAAAATATATATCTGGTGACCGAGGAGGATTCGAAAACCCTCCTGAGCACGAGCTTGATTCTGATTGGCTGCCAACACTTCAAACCAGAAAGTGTTGGCAGCCATCTTGGTATTCGGCAGAACCCAGTCACAAGAAAAAAGGTTAAAAATGAAGAAAAGGGGGCAGGGTAGAAACACCCTGACCCTCTAGGCCTGCTCAGGGGGTCCCACAGGGACCCCCACGGTCTAAAAAAAGCATTTATTTTTTCAATGGGAGTCGCGTTGGGTGTGCAAATCCGGCCAAGAAAAAAAAAAAAAAATGAAGCGCGGTATCCCGTGCTTCGTTTTAATAAGCCCCCGGGTCGGCCAGGTCCCGGGGGCAATGTTCATAATGTATGCGGGGACTGAGCGGGCCTCCGCAGCCCCGGGGCATCTTTGAAAAAATTGCATGGGGGGCTCCTGCCCCCCCCATGCTGCCCCGGGGACCGCCACCTCCCTGGGACATTTATGATAAAGGGCGGGAGGGTCTCGCAGGCCCCCCCAAGCCCTGGGGACCGCCACCTCCCTGGGGGCTTAAATTCAATACGATTTAAGTGTGGGGGGGCTACTGCCACTCCCCACACTGCCACGGGGACCACCACCTCCCCGGGGCAATTTTAATTAAGGGCAGGGGTCCGTTGTGGACCCCCGGGGACCACCACCTCCCGGGCCTATTTTCACATTGGGAGGGGGCCACGTGGCCCCCCCTTCTGGAGCCCTCTATGGCCCTGGGGACCGCCACCCCCCAGGGACGGCTCTGGCAATGTCCCGGGGAACCCACTCTGGGACATTGCAATTTGCAGTGGCAGGGCGGGAGCACGGCTCCCGTCCTGTCATTTGCAAACTCTGCTTTCCATGAAGTAAAGCAGGGTTGCTTTTGGACAAGGGGAGCTGCATGTCAGCAGCTCCACTTGCTCAAAAGCAATGCCGGCTCCCGCAGGAGGCGGGGAGCCGGCAGGGACCGTGGGGGCATTGGGGCTCCCCCTCAGTCCCCAATGTGTGGCCAGGCCCTGGGGATGGGGTCCCCGGGGCTAAAAGTGGCCCAGGGAAGGGGAGCCATGCGCCCCGCCTCCAGAAAAAATAAATAAATAAACGAGGCAATGCCCCGGGGATGTGGTCCCCGGGGCCAAAAAAGGCCTCAGGAGGGGGGCCGCGCAGCCCCCCTCCTTAAAAACAATGTAAATAAAAATAAATAAAAAAATATTTGGCCATGCCCCGGGGGATGGGGTCCCTGGGGCCCCCTTCCCATTAAAAAAAAAAAAAAAATGAATAGTGGCAGGGGGTACCCAGGGCCCAGAAAATATTGAGAGAAGGGGTGCCACACAGCCCCCTTTCTAACCCCCAAAAAAGGAAAAAAAGCCGGCATCTCGCTGGAGGCCCCGCCCCCTCCCTGCAGCACACTGCAAACCCGTCTCCTTGTGCATTGTGGGTTGGGAGATTAAGTCCCCTAGATCCCTAAGGGTCCTTAGGGGGCAACTAGCCCACCAGGTACCTCCAGTAAGCCCCACACAGTGGGATTGCTGAGAGGTGGTCCGAGGCCATGCCCCTTTTTACACCACTCTGCAAACGCACCTATTGGTGCACTGCTGGTGGGCTGATGAGGTCCTCTTGTGTCCTAAGGACCTCAGGACTGAAGTGGACTTCATCCCCCAAGCAGCAGTGCTCCAGGCGGTGCGTTTGAAGAGTGGTGTAAAAAGGGGGCGTGGCCTCAGACCACTCTCAGCAATCCAGCTGTATGGGGCTTACTAGAGATAACAGGAGGGCTAGTTGGCCCCCAGGGACCCTCAAGAGGCAAGGGGACTTCATCCCCCAACCAAGAGCACGCCAGGAGGTGCTTTTTCAGAGTGGTGGACAAAGGGGGCGTGGCCTGTGTCCACATCTCAGCAATTCCACTGTGTGGGGCTTACTGGGGGTAACAGGTAGGCTAGTTGGCCCCTAACGACCCCCAGCAGCAAAGGGGACTTAAATCCCTATCGAAGAGCGTGCCAGGGAGCGCGTTTGCAGACTGGTGGGCAAAGAGGGCATGGCCTGCTGTGAGAACTTACCAGTGCTGCTGTGTGGGACTTACTGGAGGTAATAGGAGGAGCAGTTGGCCCCCAAGGTTGTCCTTGGGGCCAACTACCCCTCCTGTTAACTCCAGTAAGTCCCACACAGTGGGATTGCTAAGAGGTCTTCGGAGGCCATGCCCCCCTTTCTCCACCACTCTGCAAATGCACCTTCTGGCACACTACGGGTTGGGGGATGAAGTCCACTTTTCTCCTGAGGGTCTTTGGAGGCCAAGAAGCCCTCCTGGTACCTCCTGTAAGTCGTACGAAGCGGAATTCCTGAGCGCTGGTCGGAGGCCCAGCCCACTTTCTCCACCACTCTGCAAACGCGACTACCAGTTAAAGAAGCATTTACAATGTAATAGGTCTTGCCTTTGCGAGAGTTAGAGCTATTGGCATTGTAAATGTAGAAGTTTTTTACTAATGTTTTTTTGGAGAGGAGTGGATGTATGTTGTGTGTAGTGAAATTATGTGGTATGTTGTGCAGTGAAATTATGTGGATAGAAAGTATGTGGTATTTAGTGTATAGGAATTATGTAGCGTGAGATTATGTGTTATGGAGAGTAATTATGTTGTATGGTAGTCTGTGTTGTGGAGTGGTAACCTCAGGTTTAGTCTTCCTCATTTCTATAGAAGCTAAACTATAAACTCAATGAGACAAAAAAAGAAGGAACCCTGACGAGCACTTCTGGACTTAGTCAGAGGTATGAGCAGGGCCACTGGAATTATGCGACTGTTTGGCTGCACCAACTTTCGCACTATTATACATTTTCTGCATTTGCCACATAATCCACCATCTGCTTAATCTGCAGATTTGAACAAAAACCCTTGTTTCTAGCTCAAATGGCTCAAACGTTACCAAAAATGCAGCGACAAGTGGTATAGCGTGGTGGAAGGCACTTTGCAAACCTAGAATGGTCACCTCTTACTTATTGCTAAATGTGGGTGTTAAATTGGTACTAGTGGTGTTCAACCCACTCTTGCTTGTTTCTACGCCTCTCTTGCCTCTTTCTGCATTTCTCTTGCTTCTTTCTGGACCACTTTTGCTTTTCTGCACTTCTCTTGCCTCTTTCTGCACCCCTCTTGCCTCTTTCTGCACCTCCTTTGGTTATTTCTTCACTGCTCCTGCTTCTGACTGCTACTCTCTTGCACATTTCTGCACCCCTCTTGCCACTTTCTGCACCTCTGTTGGTTCTTTCTGCACATCTCTTGCCTCTGTCTGCACCCCTGTTCCCTCTTTATGCACTTTTCTTGCCTGTTTCTGCAACTCTCTTGCCTCTTTCTGCATTTTTCTTGCCTCTTTCTGTACCTCTGTTGCTTCCTTCTGCACTTCTCTTGCTTCTTTATACACCTCTCTTGCTTCTTTCTGCACCCCTCTTGCCTCTTTCTGCAACCTTCTTCCCTCTTCGTGCCCCTCTCATGCCTATTTTTGCACCTCTTTTGCCTCTTTCTGCAGCCCTCTTGCCTCTTTCCACACCTCTTTTGCTTGTTTCTGCACTTCTTTTGCCTCTTTCTGTACCCCTCTTGCCTCCTTCTGCACCTCTGTTGGTTCTTTCTGCACTGCTCTTGCTTCTTTCTGCACCTCTTTTGCATGTTTCTGCAACTCTCTTGCCTCTTTCTGCACTTCTCTTGCCTCCTTCCTCACCTCTGTTGCTTCTTTCTGCACTTCTCTTGCCTCTTTCTGCACCCCTCTTGCCTCTTTCTGTACCTCTGTTGCTTCTTTCTGCACTTCTGTTGCTTCTTTCTGCACATCTCTTGCCTCTTTCTGCACCCTTCTTCCCTCTTTCTGCACCTCTCTTGCCTCTTTCTGCACCCCTGTTTACTTTTTCTGCAACTCTCTTGCCTGTTTCTGCAAATCTCTTGCCTCTTTCTGCAGGTCTCTTGCCTCCTTCTGCACTTCTGTTGCTTCTTTCTGCACTTCTCTTGCCTATTTTTGCACCCCTCTTGTCTGTATCTGCACCTCTGTTGGTTCTTTCTGCACTGCTCTTGCTTCTTTCTGGACCTTTCTTGCCTGTTTCTGCAACTCTCTTGCCTCTTTCTTCAGTTCTCTTGCCTCTTTCTGCACCTCTGTTGCTTCTTTCTGAAATTCTCAAGCCTCTGTCTGCACCCCTCCTGTCTGTTTCTGCACCTCTGTTAGTTCTTTCTGCACTGCTCTTGCTTCTTTCTGTACCTTTCTTGCAAATTTTGGCACCACTCTTGCCTCTTTCGTCACCCCTCTTGCCTCCTTCTGCACATCTGTTGGTTCTTTCTGCACTGCTCTTGCTTCTTTCTGCATCCCTCTTGCCTCTTTATGCACCCCTCTTCCCTCTTTCTGCACCTCTGTTGCTTCTTTCTGCACTTCTCTTGCCTCTTTCTGTACCACCCTTGTCTCTTTTTGCACATCTCTTGCTTCTTTCTACACTTCTCTTGCTTCTTTCTACACTTCTCTTTCTTCTTTCTGCACCCCTCTTGCCTCTTTCTGCACCCTTCTCCCTCTTTCTGCACCTCTCTTCCCTCTTTCTGCACCCCTGTTCCCTTTTTCTGCACCTCTCTTGCCTGTTTCTGCAACTCTCTTGCCTCTTTCTGCACCCCTCTTGCCTCTTTCTATATCTCTCTTGCCTCTTTCTGCAGCTCTGTTGCTTCTTTCTGCACTGCTCTTGCTTCTTTCTGTACCCCTCTTCCCTCTTTCTGTACCTCTCTTGCCTCTTTCTGCACCTCTGTTGCTTCTTTCTGCACTTCTCTTGCCTCTTTCTGTACCCCTCGTGCCTCTTTCTGCACCTCTGATGCTTCTTTCTGCACTTCTCTTACTTCTTTCTGCACTTCTGTTGCTTCTTTCTGCACCCCTCTTGCCTCTTTCTGCACCCTTCTTCCCTCTTTCTGCACCTCTCTTGCCTCTTTCTGCACCCCTGTTCCCTTTTTCTGCACCTCTCTTGCCTCTTTCTGCACCCCTGTTGCTACTTTATGCACTTCTCTTGCTACTTTCTGCACCTCTTTTGTAAATTTCTGCACCCCTTGTGCCTCTGTGTGCACCTCTCTTGCCTCTTTCTGCACCACTTTCACTTTTTTCTGTACTTCTCTTGCCTCTTTCTGCACCCCTCTTGCCTCTTTGTGCACCTTTGTTGGTTCTTTGTGCACCTTTCTTGCCTCTGGCTGCACCCCTGTTCCCTCTTTCTGCACCTCTTTTGCCTGTTTCTGCAACTCTCTTGCCTCTTTCTGCACTTTTCTTGCCTCTTTTTTGCACCTCTATTGCTTCCTTCTGCACTTCTCTTACCTCTTTCTGCACCCCTCTTGCCTCTTTTTGCACCTCTGTTGCTTCTTTCTGCACTTCTCTTGCTTCTTTCTATACCTCTCTTGCTTCTTTCTGCACCCCTCTTGCCCCTTTCTGCACCCTTCTTCCCTCTTTGTGCACCTCTCATGCCTCCTTCTGCACCTCTCTTGCCTCTTTCTGCACCCCTCTTGCCTCTTCCCGCACCTCTTTTGCTTGTTTCTGCACTTCCTTTGCCTCTTTCTGTACCCCTCTTGCCTCCTTCTGCACCTCTGTTGTTTCATTCTGCACTGCTCTTGCTTGTTTGTGCACCTCTCTTGCAAATTTCTACACCCCTCTTGCCTCTTTCTGCAGCCCTCCTGCCTCCTTCTGCACCTCTGTTGGTTCTCTCTGCACTGCTCTTGCTTCTTTCTGCACCTCTTTTGCCTGTTTCTGCAACTCTCTTGCCTCTTTCTGCACTTCTCTTGCCTCCTTCTGCAGCTCTGTTGCTTCTTTCTGCACTTCTCTTGCCTCTTTCTGCACCCCTCATGCCTCTTTCTGTACCTCTGTTGCTTCTTTCTGCACTTCTCTTGCTTTCTGCACTTCTGTTGCTTCTTTCTGCACCGCTCTTGCCTCCTTCTGCACCCTTCTTCCCTCTTTCTGCACCTCTCTTGCCTCTTTCTGCACCCCTGTTCCCTTTTTATGCACCTCTCTTGCCTGTTTCTGCAACTCTCTTGCCTCTTTCTGCAGCTCTCTTGCCTCCTTCTGCACCTCTGTTGCTTCTTTCTGCACTTCTAATGCCTCTTTCTAGACCCCTCTTGTCTGTTTCTGTACCACTCTTGCCTCTTTCTGCACCTCTGTTACTTCTTTCTGTACTTCTCTTGCCTCTTTCTGTACCCCTCTTGCCTCTTTCTGCACCTCTGTTGCTTCTTTCTGCACCTCTCTTGCTTCTTTCTGCACCCCTCTTGCCTTTTTCTGCACCCTTCTTCCCTCTTTCTGCACCTCTCTTGCCTCTTTCTGTACCCCTGTTCCCCTTTTCTGCACCTCTCTTGTCTGTTTCTGCAACTCTCTTGTCTCCTTCTGCAGTTCTCTTGTCTCCTTCTGTACCTCTGTTGCTTCTTTCTGTACCTCTCTTTCAAATTTCTGCACCCCCTCTTGCATCTTTCTGCACCCCTTTTGCCTCTTTCTGCACCTCTGTTGCTTCTTTCTGCACTGCTCTTGCTTCTTTCTGCACCCCTCTTCCCTCTTTCTGCACCTCTCTTGCCTCTTTCTGCACCTCTGTTGCTTCTTTCTGCTCTTCTCTTGCCTCTTTCTGTACCCCTCTTGCGTCTTTCTGCACCTCTGTTGTTTCTTTCTGCACTTCTCTTACTTCTTTCTGCACTTCTGTAGCTTCTTTCTGCACCCCTCTTGCCTCTTTCTGCACCCTTCTTCCCTCTTTATGCACCTCTCTTGCCTCTTTCTGCACCCGTGTCCCCTTTTTCTGCACCTCTCTTGCCTGTTTCTGTAACTCTCTTGCCTCTTTCTGCAGTTCTCTTGTCTCCTTCTGCACCTCTGTTGCTTCTTTCTGCACCTCTCTTGCAAATTTCTGCACCCCTATTGCCTCTTTTTGCACCCCTCTTGCCTCCTTCTGCATCTCTGTTGGTTCTTTCTGCACTGCTCTTGCTTCTTTCTACACCACTTTTGCCTGTTTCTGCACTTCTCTTGCCTCCTTCTGCACCTCTGTTGCTTCTGTCTGCACTTCTCTTGCCTCTTGCTGCACCCCTCTTGCCTCTTTCTGCACCTCTGTTGCTTCTTTCTGCACCTCTCTTGCTTCTTTCTGCACCTCTCTTGCTTCTTTCTGCATTCCTCTTGCCTCTTTCTGAACCTCTCTTGCCTCTTTCTGCACTTCTCTTGCCTCCTTCTGCACCTCTCTTGCTTCTTTCTGCACCCCTCTTGCCTCTTTTTGCACCTCTGTTGCTTCTTTCTGCACTTCTCTTGCTTCTTTCTGCACCTCTCTTGCTTCTTTCTGCACCCCTCTTGCCTCTTTTTTCACCTCTGTTGCTTCTTTCTGCACTTCTCTTGCTTCTTTCTGCACCTCTCTTGCTTCTTTCTGCACCCCTCTTCCTTCTTTCTGCACCTCTCTTGCCTCTTTCTGCACCTCTGTTGCTTCTTTCTGCACTTCTCTTGACTCTTTCTGCAGTTCTCTTGTCTCCTTCTGCACCTCTATTGCTTCTTTCTGCATTTCTCTTGCCTCTCTCTGCACCCCTCTTGTCTCCTTCTGCACCTCTGTTGGTTCTTTCTGCACTTCTTCAGCTTCTTTCTGCACTTCTGTTGCTTCTTTCTGCACCCCTCTTGCCTCTTTCTTCACCCTTCTTCCCTCTTTCTGCACATCTCGCCTCTTTCTGCACCCCTGTTCCCTTTTTCTGCACCTCTCTTGCCTGTTTCTGCAACTCTCTTGCCTCTTTCTGCAGTTCTCTTGTCTCTTTCTGCACTGCTCTTGCTTCTTTCCGCACCTCTCTTGCTTCTTTCTGCACCCCTCTTGCCTCTTTCTGCACCCCTCTTCCCTCTTTCTGCACCTCTCTTGCCTCTGTCTGTACCCCTGTTCCCTCTTTCTGCACCTCTTTTGCCTGTTTCTGCAACTCTCTTGCTTCTTTCTGAACTTCTCTCGCCTCTTTCTGTACTCAAATGGGAAGTGCAAGCTGTCAAGTTTAAAGGTCTGCGTGCTCTCGTGACTGAGGTATATGTCTACTTGTATATGTATTCTAACATGTGTTATGCATCTGAATATGGTAGCTTAAAAAGAGGTAACTTCTCCTATAGGTGGTCAAATCTTCTCAGTTCTGCTCTGTCATTCGGTTGCACAGGCAGACATGTCTTATGTATATATGTGTTATAGAGCGCCTCAAATATACTATTGAATACCCATGTGCCCTGTATTGTGAGCAGAAAGAAATGCATACACCTTTTTTTACACAAATTTACAGAGTATACTTTCGAAACACAGGTATTCAAGTGTTTCTATGTTTATTTTCATTTAACATGTCGCTAGGTAAACGCATAGACACACATGCATACCTTCACAAACTTGGTCAGACTTACAACAGTGATATGCTTAGGGTTGCTGTTTTATATTTGGTAGGCCTAACATTCTGAGCAGTCGATTAATAGTGAACTTTCAAGAGAAAAGTGAGGTTTAACACATCTTCAGAGAAGGATTAGTGATTAGGGTACTTTATATGAGTCTGTTGTAAGGTACAGTCAAAGTAGGCCTCTTTCTGCACCTCTGTTGGTTCTTTCTGCACATCTCTTGCTTCTTTCTGCACCTTTCTTCCTCTTTCTGGACTTCTGTTGCCTCTTTCTGCATTTCTCTTGCTTCTTTCTGCACCTTTCTTCCTCTTTCTGCACTTCTCTTGCTTCTTTCTGCACCTTTCTTCATATTTCTGCACATGTCCTACCTATGTAGGCATAGTTAGAAATTAGCATTTAAAAAACCTTAGAAATTCACTGAAAAAAACAGAGGTTTCAGGGACGTTATAGTTAGGGATTAGAATTGAAAAAACCTTAAAAATTCACTGAAAAAAAACACAGGTTTCAGTGACGTTATACCTAGGGATTAGCATTTGAAAAACCTTAGAAATTCACTGAAAAAACCACAGGTTTCAGGGACGTTATAGCTAGGGATTAGCATTTAAAAAACCTTAGAAATTCATTGAAAAAACCTTAGGTTTCAGGGACGTTTTAGTTAGTCAGACATTTCACTCATAAAAAACCAGAGAAATTCAGCCGTTATAGTTAGCTGAGCTAACTATAACTCACGCCCGCAATGCACTGCTGATGACGTCACATATTACATCACTCATGACATGGTCAGTGACATCACTGATGACATCACTGATGACATCTCAAATGACATCACTGATGACATCATCCACATGATCATCTGATGCACCTCCTCACACCCTAATATAACCTTTGATACACCCACTCTAAAATACAGACTACCAATCTCGAAACCATCTACAGACTAATACCAGTTAGTACATACCCGCTCACTGATTCATATGTCTACACACACATCCACTCACTAACCCATACAGTCACTCATACATGCAGTCATTCATCAATACAGCCACTGATATATCCACTCATACACCCATACAGACACTCACACACCGCCACTCACCCAAAGAGCTACTCAAACACCAAGTGAGTCACCCAAAGAATAAATCACACTGCCATTTGCTCACCTATACAGTTATACACACACACACCTCACATAATCATACAGATAGTACCATATACTTACTCTCTTCTACAATCACTGACATAAGCACACACTTATCCATGCAGCCACTGTCACAATCACTCACTGTCACATTTAGTCACCTATATACTACATAGCCAATTAAAAAATGTCCTCTTCATTGCTGTCGAAGGGAGAAATCTTTAACCTTCCTCTTTTCTGTTCCAATTATTTGTGTGTATGGAGTAGCAAGAATACAGGGAGAGGCAGGGTCTTTTCTCTTTATTTCCATCAACATCTCCATATCTATCTTCACCTCTTCATGTCTCTCCCATCCATCTTACCTTCTGGTTTGTGTTCAATTTGCTTCCTCCCTTTTTCAGTTGCCTACTCACCTTTACTTTAGCATCCCTATGCTTCTAACTACTGCTTATCTTACAGTGCATCTGGCTCTGCCACTCGGTGACCATCAATAATGCCCATTGGGAGGTGATGGAGGAACATCCACAGAATTATATCCTCAAGTCCTCTACTACCATCTGTGCAGACATTGTTCCCCGGCCCCATACCCCTCGCCAGAAAGGAGAAAGAATGGTGTGAGATAAGGGAGGGCAAATAGCAGGGTTTGAATGGCTAGTTATTGCAAGGCCTCAACTGCCATAAGTGTTGTTGTGCCAGTGTTTCCTCAGGTAGAAAAAGCCATGGACCTCTCACAGAGATACACTGCACATGAGGCTGGTTTGGCAGGTAAGGGACCATACAGATTCCTCATCTCCATGCACTGATGCGTTCCTATGTTGGACAGTCATGTATCAGCCTGGGTGGTCCAACACCACTAACGGAACAGCCCCCTGCCCACAGCTAAAGGAGCATTTTTGTGCAAATCTACAGTTCCTGGATTTAAGTTAAAACTCCAAAAGGGCATAAGATATGCAAACAGAAAAGATAAGTAATGGAGAGTGAAATCCAAGAAATAAAACTGCATTACTTGTTCAAGATAAAATTATATCTCTTCAACCAGAGGCGGACTGGATACCCTGGCAAAAATGTCCAAACCAACCCCACACTGCAGGAGGCCACAACTAGAATGCAGCGCTCACAAGATTCCCATTTTCATGTATGAGAAGGTCGTTCAGTTCAGGAAATGTCTTTAATAACTGGGACTTGTAGACCTAAATTTAAAATGGCTAAAACAGGACTACATATCCCAGCATGCGACAAAAAAAACCTGGCTTGGGTGAGCTGCTCATGCATGGAACAAGGTAATTTGAGAGATCTGAGAATAGGGTGTGGGAGCTTTCTTGGTTGGGGCGTGGCAGCTCATCCACTTCTGAAAGCAGCTCCTCATGTGCAACGTACCGGGAAAATGCCAAAGTGTCAGAATGGTCTGCCGGCACTGTCTTCAAGTTGCACCTGTTTGCCAATAATTGAGCATTTATTACAGTTATCAAAAACTACAAAGCTCACTGGGGAAAAATCTCTACAGGTAAAAGAAGAAGACACAGAGGGGCATATTTACAAGGAGTTAATGCCACCAGAACGTAACTTTTTCCGACGTTCTGGTGGCGTTAACACCTTCGCCTTATTTACATTCGGCGTTCACCACTTAACGTGGCTTAAGGCCACCTTGAAAATAATGCCCCATCTCACACAGCACTTAGCGTGAAAGGGGGGTGCAATGGGTGTTGCAGTGGGCGTTCCGCCGCAACACCCATTGCTTTTTGATGCTGCCCCATATTTACAAGATATGGGGCAGCGTCAAAAATACTGCCAGGAATAGCTGTTCTTAAACAGGTGATACAATACGTATCCTGCATTCTGCAGCACACATAGAAAGAGCAAATCACCTGTAAAGATTGTTTATGTGCAGAAAGGTGTCCTTTCCTGCACATAAACAAATGCTCCTGCAGCGCAGGCACCCTAGCAAAATTGTGCTAGCGTGCCTGGGCTGACGCTAGGTAGCTTTTTTAACTCCAGCGGTAGGGGTAATGCAGGGGTGCCCTGCATTCTTGTGAATACCGCGCATCCCTGCATTTTGAAACTGTCGGAGTGCGGCATTACACATTTTTACGTAACACCGCGCTCCGCCAGTTTCTTGTAAATTTGCCAAGAGGCTGTAGTTTGCCTTGCTTTTGGTATACATTTATAATTAATTTATTTATATTGGTATTTATTTTATTACCTTTTATTTATGATATGCGTATTTATATTTGTTTACATTTCGTTTTATACTGGTAAGAAGCGAGCCTAAATACAAAGAGCCATCTCTTTCAATTAACTCGCATACCAATTAACACAATTCAGACGCACACAAGGGGAGCTTGTGTCTCTTGCTCCCTCTCCGGGCAGGCAGGGGCAAGCAAACACTCGAAAGTTCCTAAAACGCCACACGGAAAATCGCTTAAGCTAAAACCTACAGCACGAAGACAAACGGGGACTCACGGAAAAATCTTAAGTGTGAATTCTCATGTTCCAGCGATAAAACCACAGCTCTTACTTCTAACGATTTCCCACGTTAGGCTTTGCACATAATTACACTTGAGCCAGCACGGTTTAATGGGATGAGCTGCAAATATGAAATGTGAAAGCCCATGAAAAATTCAGAGCCTTAAATTCCTCAACTGCAGTTTGACACAGGCAGTTAGCAGAGTGTGTCTTACAGAACAATGATGTATCTGCTCGCTGCAAGAGCCAGGGGCATGTTTTTTGTCTGCTGCTAACCGAATTTCTTTAAAACCAATCGACGTGTCTTTAATGTCTGCTGTGTGACCAAGTCGAAATCGTTTTTTTTAATCCATTGTACTGTAACACAAGATCTCCTCTGACTTTCAAGTAATAAGTTGCTCACGGCAAATCAGTTAACTAATGAACAGCAAGGTGCTGTCTTTCTATTTCTGTATGCATTGTTAACAGCGGCAGTGTAAGCAGAGAGCGGCTCAGAGCCCAGATGTTCATTGTTGTTCGAGATGAATTACCTGCCGGAGATTTATGGTGTTGTGCCCTCAACAGCCAAGATGAACTGCCAGGCCCGGACAAAAGCAGCATTTTTTGTCCAGTGTGCTAGCTACGTTTGATAACAGAATAAAAACGTAAAAATGAGTCACATCATACAGATGGAAACAACCACGAATTTTAGCTTTCCGCCCCAACAAACGTCATTTTGGTTACCTATCGTTTTAAGTTCTGATTTTTTTATTGGTTAAAGTTATATGCTGTTTGTGTAACACTGGCTTTTTATTATGTATTTATTTTTTATATTTGCCTCCTGTCTACGCTGTGTTCACCGTTCAGTGCTAGAGTCTTGAACTCAGGCTTCTGGCACGCATGTGCATACTTTATCCTGAGTATTTTCTTATGATGAAAGAGAGTTGTTTTTTTGATTGGGTAAATAGCAATATAAATTGTAATTATTTGGATGACCTAACGCTGAATCAGCTCCTGCTGTCAAGCACGTGTTTACCTAGCTGGAAGCGAAAGGCCTATTGTTTTAATTTCAGCATTCCTTAATGACAGCGCTCTGTGATCTTGAGCAAAGCACTTCAAGTCCCTGAGCGTTGTTCCTTTTAGGTATAACTATACATAGTTTTAGTACCTTAACACCCATGTTACCAATACTTCATTTTATGTTATTGATTTTTAAGTCTGGCCTTCCAAACAGCTTTAGTGTTTCACCTGGCTATTGTTTTCCCCCCAAAATCATATATGATATACTTGCAAAGAGGGACTTTTAGGGGTATATTTACCAGCCCCTAACGCCACCACAACGTCACTTTTAGTGACATGGTGGTGTCGATAGGGGCTTCGCCTTATTTACAAGGCAGCATTAAGCCACTTAACGTGGCTTAACGCTGCCTTGTAAATGCTTTATTGCTCCTCGTTTTTGCTGTTTCTATATGTGCTGCGTTATGCAGCACACATAGAAACAGCAAAACGCCACTGATTGTTTATGTGCAGGAAGGTGTCCCTTCTGCACATAAACAATTAAAAAAAGATGTTTTGCAATTTCTATGTGTGCTGCATTAAGCAACACACATAAAAGTTACAAAACACAATTTAAGGATTGGTTATGTTTATGTGTGTTGTCTTCCCTCAACGCAGACACCCTTGCACTATGGTGCAATGGTGCCTTCGTTGGCGCTAGGCTGCTAAATTTAGTGCCAGCGCAGGGGGAAACACAGGGCTGCACCACATTGTTGTAAATATGGTGCAGCCCTGCGTTTCTGAAGTGGCGGAGCGCAGCGTTATGCCAAGGAGGCTAACATTGTGCTCCGCCACTTCGTTGTAAATGTGCCCTTTAGTTAGCAGACTTTGCCCATTGGTCTTTTAAATTGTCATTCACATTTTACTTCCGCTCACCATAGCATAAAGCGTTGGGCAATTTGTCAGCCCGCCTTACACATTAGCTCCCTTACTTTGAGTGACTGCACAAAGTCTGCACGTTGTTCACATCTGCTTAAAAGTAGTTTCTTTATTTTCTGGGACAAAACTGATTCAAATTGTGCATTTTTATTTCATTTTTGTCATCAACTTTAAATATGAGGTGCATATTTTGTTTACACTTCACTTTAAAGTTCATGTTATAGTGTTTATGTGACATCTTACCATTGAAGCTGCTTGGTTAGGTGGCGAATCACTCTTGACGTCTTCAAAAATAATAATACAAAAATGCATGGTGCAACTGAAAGGCTTGTTGTATAAAAAACATCACAAGCAAAACAGCCACATAGAAGAAGGTTTATTAAGTGTAAAAATGTGATTGCAAGCATGCAGTGGCCACATTTATGTGGTTGCTTGCTTTACTTGTTCTTCCTTTGTGTTACATATTATTGCAATAAAAAATGAAACTAACAATACCACTAGCTTGCCAAGTCCAGACCCACTAGCTTTGCCAATGCTTGTTTATACAGTGAACTGTTACTCATAGGGTGTCATGGAGCAGAGAAAGAACTGTGTGAGAAAAAACAGTATTCCACAGACTGGGGAGGATTACTAACAAGTATAAATACAGAGTCTTAAGTGATTTCCTTAATTCCATACGATTAGTTTTTAGTCTTAGAGGAGGAGGAAGTGCATTCCATTCCTTGGCAGCAGGAACAGAAAATGAATAGCCAACAGTCTTATAATGAGGGGGCACAGTTTGTGCTGCTGAGGCAGATTGAAGCAATCTGTTTTGTCAAAAAGTCTGTATATAGACTGGTCCAAACTGTGTAATGGTCAGTGAGTAAAATATAACAATTCGAACCGAATATATTTCTCAATTGTCAGCTAATACAGGGGCATATTAGCAAGCGATTTATCGCCGCTTTAGCGGCACCTTTTGCCGCTAAAGCGGCGATAAATCTATCGCCCTATCAGCAAGCTGTCGCTAACAGCAGTTAGCGACAACTTTCTGACGAAAGCGATCGGTTTGGGTGCCGCTTTGCATGTCAGCGATGTTTATCGCTAATGACATGCAAAGTAGGCGTTCCCGACCAACATACCCTGTAAACAGACGCTAACAGGCCTATCACCTATTAGCAAGGAGTCCCTGACCCCGGTTAGCGACGTGAAAAGTCGCGCTAACCGGGGCCATCGCTCATTTTTTTATCACCTGCTATTTTCCTGACTTAGCCATACATTACATGGGGGTGGATTATGCTGATACGACCACAGGGTCGTATCAACAAGGTTTTCCACCTCCCCATGCAACATCGCTGGTTTTGTCGCGATGTTGGCCTTTTCCCTCCCGCTATCGCTGGAATATTTATCGCCATAGTGCTAAATGTCGCTAATACAGCGTTAGCGTGGCGATATATTCCAGCGATAGC
The DNA here is from genome assembly GCA_963921515.1 of Calotriton arnoldi. Taxonomy (NCBI): domain Eukaryota; kingdom Metazoa; phylum Chordata; class Amphibia; order Caudata; family Salamandridae; genus Calotriton; species Calotriton arnoldi. The sequence goes on along the minus strand of CAWUFW010001811.1, from coordinate 1,925,563 downwards.
CGGCGATAAAATAAATCACGCTAAGCAGGGTTAGCGATGATTATCGCCTCTTCTTGCTAATATGCCCCACAGTTTTCCCAGAAAAGGTGAGACAATAGTGCATCCTTGGTGGCCTAGAAGAACACATACAGCCATGAATAGAGCATGTTGCAATATTTTAGCCTCAATAGTATCATTGCCTGAAAAACTGCTATCTAGCAGAATAGGTGCAGGAAATGTTTTTAGCTTTTCAATATTAAGGAAGCAGGAAGATGTGATGTTATTGAAATGAGGTCTGAGAATTAAGGAATTATGAGGAATGGCTCCCAAATTATTTACCATTGACAGTGGGGCCGAATGGGAATAAAGGGTTAGATGTATGAACATTCCACTAGCAAAAAGTGGTTGTAAATTGCACACTGACATTTTGAGAATGGAATAGAATTTTGTAAGCCAACCTATGTAATAATAGATCAGTTCAGAAAATTCTCATTCGGAGTGAGTCGCATTCCAACCTACCTCATTACTATTCATGAGGTAGGTCGCAAATTGGAACTCACTCTGATTGATGGCCTTCACAGGGATGGTAGTCTGATTTTACAGGCAGCCTGTTTCCCTTAAAAGAAATTGGATGCATTTTACAGGTATATATATTGTTTTACATGTTTGTTTGAGAGTAGACATTAGTCCCCTGGACCACTGCTTCCCCCCCAACAAACCTTTTATTTAATATTCACAAAATGAGCAGTGGTCCCATTTTGTGAATGGGTTTCCACCCCAACTCAGGAACCAGTAACTGTTTACTGTTTTGTGACCAGATTACGGTAGCAAAACATTGATACTTTGCATTGCAAGTCACAATTTGGAAGGGATGTCCTAAACACGCCCCTTCCAAATAGAAATTTGTCATGTATTTCTAAACCCATTTTGCCATTCGACAACCATTTACCGAATGGCAAAAGGAAATTAGTACATAACAAAAAGTCATTTTTAGGTTGAAAACCTTGTGCTTTTGTTAATCACAGATTTTGCGACTGCAAAATGGCTTTGAGCATCTAACCTCAAGATTTGAAGGACACTAGCATTTGAACCAGCCCTGAGGGACACCCCTAGGAAAAGGATCTCAGTTTCATTGGTGTTCAACTTTAAGGCATTACCTTGCATTCTTAAAGCCACTGCAGAGGGGCTGCTTTTAAACTTTTATTTCCACACAACTCGCTGTATTATCCAAGCAAGCGATTAACTGTGTGTCATCTGCATAGGTCATAACGTTGAAGTCAAAGAGCCATGTCAAGGTTGTTTGGCTAGCCATATAGATGTTAAATAAAGTAACCCTCAGAGAAGAACCCTGTAGCATGCCCTATTTTACTGATCAACACTTTGAATAAAAGTATGACATTATCACAACTTGATTTCTGTCTTGTAAATATGAAGCGAGCCATTTGAGAGTGTTATTGTGTATTGTGATTTCAAGCAATTGTATCAGTATAATGTAATGGGAGATGGTATCAAGGCAACTGAAAGATTTATTAAAATCATTGCCATTCTTTCACTTTCTCCAAACATCTACCATAGCTAACCAACTTCCACTGCCAATGCAGATTCTGTACTATGTAGTGGCCTAAAGCTCAATTGAGCAGGGGCTATAGCCAGAAGTGGGCTAAAACAGTTACTTACTAAATGTAGTATTTGAGCAGGGCAGATATCTATAGGATATCCAGATTTAAAGAATAAGGTTAATATTGTTGATGTTTGATCTGTAAGCTGATTGAGGTTATTGAGAGCAGAAGCTGTTTCAGCCTTCAGTTAGGTAGTAGAAAGATCTGTGTCAGCTTCCAGCTGACTAGTGGACAATTCATGGAGGTAGGAATTAAAAATATTTTTTATGAAAAAGACAAGCCTAATTCAGATATTCTATCTATAAATTTAGTTAGGCAGTCGCAGAACTCTTTAGAATGTCATATAATGCGATTATTGCAAATTGGATAGGAATAGTAATGCACTATTTTACACATTCTTTTGATGTATTGAGGACAACAGCAATTTGTTTTTACAAAAAGGTTGCCGTTCATCCCTTCAACATTTTTTTCTAGATAAGAAGCTTTAGGGAGTAAGCAACTTTTTCCAGCTATTATAATGACATTTTCAGTTACATTCAAGCTTTTTGCAAGTCACACTTGATGTTAGAAATGGGGTTTCTGGTTGGCTAAGGTATGCACCCCAGCCAGGCAGAATCCACCACTCTAGTCAGGGCAAGTCAGATCCACACCAGATATCCTGTGCTCACCATCTCGTAGCTTGGCACAGAGCAGGCAAGCTTATCTATAGAGGCAATGTGTAAAGCGCTTGTGCAACACATTCACACAGCACCACAATGAATACACCACAAAAGAGATTCCACACAGGGTTATATAAAAATACATACCATAAGAAGACCAAAACGACATGTTGCAATAAATACTTTGTAAATTATGCAATTGTCAAGTATCACAGTGAATGCACTTTTAAATATATCACTTATTGTCCTATATAAAACAGGGTCAGAATGATACATTTCCAAATATGCAGGCTTTAGACATATTACATCAAATCCACCCTGTTAGATTTGGGGGTCTCTAGTTGGCAGAGGTAGGTACCTTTGTCCAAATAGGGACCCTTGAGTCTAGTCAGGGAAAGTAGGTACACTCCTGAAATAACCCCTGCTCACCCTCTTGGTAGCTTGGCACGAGCAGACAGGCTTAGTCCAGAGGCAGTGTGTAAAGCATTTGTGAACACATACAGTAATCAAGTGACAACACTACAAATGGACACCACACAGGTTGTATATTTATAAAAATAAGAATATTTTATATAGAATTACCACAAGACCATAAACGACAAAAATAATCCACAATGCTGTCAAGAATACTTAGTTCTTATCAAAAAGGCTTAATTCAAGGTTCTGTGCGAGTCGGTAGCCTTCTCCGGCTACTGCGATGTAAAGAACAAACAGAGTCTATCAAATCCAGCTGACCGCGTCGATACGGGCCAACACAGCGTAGGCGGACTCGGTCACAGTACCTTTTACTTGAAGCGGCAGGCACGGGCGTGCGAGCCGGATGGCTGTTCGTCGCGGTTGCGTTGCAGGACGCGTTGTCCCTCGAGGCGGTGCAGGCAGTGGCTCGTTGACGTCGTCGAGACGGAGTCGGTGAGACCAAGGCCGTGCGTTGCAGGGCGAGACGGTGCTTCGATGCGGTGCTGGCAGGTTGTGGTGCGGCGACGGAGCCGGATTCAGGAGCTGGCGTCGATCAGTCCGGACGGCGTGCGAGTCGGGCGGTGCGTCGCGAAGCGTGCGAGCGGTGCCCAACTCCGGTGCGGTCACAGGACTCGAACTCAGCAACAGTGACCGTGTCGGTCGGACCAGATGGATTCGGTGTAGCGAGGCGTTGCAAGGTGCAGTGCTCACAGGTTACGGTGCAGGCAGCGGCTCGTTGACGGAGTCGGTGAGACCAAGGCCGTGCATTGCAAGATGCAGGCGTTGCTCGATGCGGTGCCAGCAGGACACCGAGCCTGTCGGGAGAGTCGGTCACAGCTCACTACCTCTGTAGCCACTGAAACAGAGTTTCCAGCAGCAATTCACAAAGGGGGTGAAGTCCAATGGTCCTGGGACTTCGATCAGGGGGCAAGCTCTCTTCCAAGCCCTTGGAGATCCTTCACATGTTGATGAAAGTCACAGCAAAGCAAAAGTTCCTTTCTCCTTTCTTTGGCAGTCAGGCAAACCACTGCAGGCCAATCCCCCAAGCAGCACTTCAGGCTTAGGGATAGTCTCTCTTCAGTTTCTTCTTGGTTCCGCTCCTCAGCAAAGGTTTCTTCTTGTTCCCAAAAGTGATCTAAAGTTCCTGGGTTTGGGCCCCAGTACTTATACTCCTTTTCTCTTTGTTCTCTGAAGGCAGAGAGGCCTTTGCCTAGGTTAAACCAGTTCTGTGCAGCTTTGGAGCACTCTGTGTACATGACTCCTTCTTTCCTTTCAGAATGTGGGGCAGGGTACTCAGACGCCCGGCAGGGGGTGGAGCCAGCATTGTGGCAGGCAGGCACAGCCCTATTCAGACCCAGATGCGACTCCTCCCTCCACTCTGGATGCAGATCTCTCTATTCAGCCCTGGGCTGCCTCACCCTGTCTCCTGTGGCCACCCCCAGCCCCTGTCACGCACAAACCAGACATACAATACACAAGCTGGCAGAGGCAGGCTGGATAGTTAGGCAAGAAAATACCCACTTTCTAAAAGTGGTATTTTCAAACACAGAATGTTAAAACCAACTTCACTAAAAGATGTATTTTATCATTCTGAGTTCAGGCATACTAAACTCGAATTTCTACCTAGTTCCCTGAATCAGTTTAGGATTATAAGATGTTATAATCAAACTGCCCATTCTGGCCTATGGGGAACAGGTAGCCTTGCAATAGTGAAAAACGAAAATGGCTGTAATTCACTATTAGGACATGCCACACACACCAGGCATGTCCCACCTTATCCTTACAATGCACCCTGCCCGTAGGCCTACCATAGGGGTGTCTGATATGAAGAAAAGGGAAGGTTTGGGGACTGGTAGGTGGGTGCACTTACCAAGTCGACATGGCAGTCACAGACTGCACACAGGCTCTGCAATGGCAGGCCTGAGACACACTTTACAAGCTACTTCTGTGGGTGGCACAACCAGTGCTGCAAGCCCACCAGCAGCATTTGATTTACAAGCCCCGGGCACACTCAGTGCACTGTACTAGGGTCTGACAGTAATTCAAATAAGCCAAACATGGAGTCACTAATTCACATCACAATTTACAATAGGGAGCACTTGCACTTTGGCACTGATTAGCAGTGGCAAAGTGCCCATGAGCATCTAGTCCAGCAAAAATATATCGTCAACAGTGGAGGCATTATGAAAAAAATGGAAGGGAGACCCATGCCAAGGATGCCAGGTCTAACATGTGTCCCCTCCAGCTGAAATGTGGGGAGAACTATCCTACCCCTAGGGAGTTCTCATCACTAAGGCGGAAAAATCTGGACAGACCATCAGCATTGGCGTGTTCTGTACCAGGGCTTTGTTCCACCGTAAAGTCCATTCCCTGTAGGGAAATGGACCACCTCAACAGCTTTGGATTCTCACCCCTCATCTGCATCAACCATCTGAGGGGCCTGTGGTCTGTCTGAACCCGGAAGTGAGTCCCAAACAGGTATGGTCTCAGCTTCTTCAGTGCCCAGACCACAGCAAATGCCTCACGCTCAATAGCACTCCATCTCTGTTCCCGGGGAAGTAACCTCCTACTGGTGAAGGCTACAGGTTGGTCTAGGCCCTCCTCATTGATCTGTGATAGAACAGCCCCTACACCATGCTCTGAAGCGTCCGTCTGAACAATGAACTCATTGGAGAAGTTGGGTGCCTGGAGCACAGGCGCCGTGCACATGGCAGTCTTCAAGGTGTCAAAAGCTTTTTGACAGGCGTCAGTCCAAATCACTTTCCTGGGCTGCTTCTTGGAAGTCAGCTCTGTAAAGGGGGCAACAATGCTGCCATACCCCTTGACGAATCTCCTGTAATACCCGGTGAGTCCTAGGAAGGCTCTCACCTCTGTCTGGGTCTTGGGGGGCTTCCACGCCAGAATGGTATCAATTTTCGGTTGGAGGGGCGCCACCTGGCCGCTCCCAACCTGGTGTCCCAAGTACACTACAGAACCCTGCCCAATCTGGCACTTACTTGTCTTGATTGTGAGGCCTGCCCTCCGCAGCGCCATCAACACTTCCCAGAGGTGGCGCAGATGTTCTTCCCAACTGGCACTGAACACTGCGATGTCATCCAGGTAGGCGGCACTGAAATCCTCCAGTCCAACCAACACCTGGTTGACAAACCTCTGAAAGGTGGCAGGGGCATTCTTCATCCCAAAGGGCATCACCCGGAACTGGTAGTGCCCATCTGGTGTGAAGAATGCTGACCTCTCTTTTGCCCCATCAGTCAAGGCGATCTGCCAGTACCCAGACGTTAAGTCAAACGTGCTGAGGTACCTCGCAGCCCCTAACCGATCTATGAGCTCATCAGCTCTGGGGATGGGGTGGGCGTCAGTCATGGTGACGGAATTGAGTCCCCTGTAGTCCACACAGAACCGGAGTTCTGGTGTGGCACCAGGAGCGGCAGCTTTTGGAACCAAGACCACTGGGCTGGCCCAAGGGCTGTTAGAGGACTCAATCACCCCTAGCGCAAACATCTTGGAGACCTCCTCCTTGATGCAGGCTCTGACCCTGTCAGTCACCCTGTGCTTCACAGGAAGACTGTCCCCAGTGTCCACATCATGGACGCACCAATGAGTGACACTGGGAACCAGGGAGAACAGGTCAGGGAACTGTCCCAACAGCTGGCGACAGTCTCCCTGCTGCTCAGGTGTGAGGGAGGTAGAGAGGTTTACTCCCTCCACGGATCCATCTTGCTCTCGGGCTGACAGGAGGTCAGGAAGAGGCTCGGTCTCCTCCTCCATCCCATCATCTGTAGCTAAGAGCATGCCCTCTTGGGACCTCTCCAAGTGGGGCTTTAAGCGGTTCACATGCAAGACCCGCAAGGGGTTCCTGGGAGACTGCAAGTCCACCAAGTAGGTAACTGGACTCTTGCGCTCCACCACCGTGAAAGGGCTGGTCCACCTGTCCTGGAGCGCACAAGGCTCCACAGGGGCCATGACCCACACTTTCTGACCAGGCTGAAGCTCGACCAGAGTGGCATTCTGGTCGTACCACCGCTTCATCTCCTCCTGGCTGGCTTCCAGATTTGCCTCAGCAAGCTCTCTGAAACACCTAGTCTGGTTCCTGAAGGCCAGCATGTAACTGAATACATCCTGGGGAGGTTTCCTGGGAGATTGCTCCCAGCCTTCCTTGACCAAACTCAGAGGTCCTCGCACCGGGTGTCCATAGAGGAGCTCAAAGGGGCTGAACCCTAGAGACTTCTGTGGCACCTCCCGGTATGCAAACAACAGGCAAGGTAAGAGGACGTCCCATTTACGCCTCATGGGTTCTTCCAGACCCATAATCATGCCCTTGAGGGTCCGGTTGAATCTCTCAACCAGCCCATTTCCTTGAGGGTGGTAAGGAGTAGTGAACTTGTAAGTTACACCGCACTCCTGCCACAGGGACTTCATGTACTTGGACACGAAGTTGGTACCTCTGTCAGACACCACCTCTTGAGGGAATCCCACACGTGAGAAAATTCCCATCAGTGCCCGTCCCACCACGGGGGCCGTCACTGTCCTCAGAGGGATGGCTTCAGGGTACCGGGTGGCATGGTCCACCAAGACCAGGATAAACCTGTTGCCCATGGCTGTCTTGGGGTCCAGTGGCCCCACAATGTCAATACCCACCCGTTCAAAGGGGGTGCTGACCACAGGGAATGGCTGGAGAGGAGCCTTCTGCTTCCTCCCACTCTTTCCACTTGCCTAGCAAGTCTGGCATGTCCTGCAGTGAGTGGCGGCACTCCTGCGCATCTGGGGCCAATAGAAATGGGTGACAAGCCTTTCAAAGGTCTTGTCCTGCCCCAGATGTCCTGCTAACGGTACATCATGAGCCAACCCCAGTAGGAAGGCTCTGAAGCGCTGGGGTACCACCAGCACACGGGCTGACCCAGGCTCAGCAACCTTAGGCTCTGAATACAGGAGACCATTCTCCCAGTAAATCCAATGTGATCCAGACTGATCACCTGCTGCCTCGTCTGTGGCCTGTTGCCTCAGACCCACGAGAGAAGGGCATGTGTTCTGCTCCTCGCAGAACTCTTCCCTGGAGGGTCCTCCTTCTTGCTGCCAATGGGTCAGCTCAGGTAGGTCCCCCAGTTCAGCTACCTGTTCCCCTGTAGGCTCCAGGGCATCCCCCTCAGGGTCTGCCTCCTCCTGGACCGTGGGAACTTCGGGGGCCAGTTTCCCGCGCCCCCTGCCTCCTCTCTCTCCGGCAGGCACCTGGGCCTCCCTCTCAGGCTCCAGGTCCTCTTGAACACCTTTAGCTGCCATTGACCGGGTGGTCACACATCCCCAATCAGGCAAGCCCAACATTTCTAAATGCGCACTCCGCTCCACCTTAGCCCAAGGTGAGCTCTCCAAATCGTTCCATAACAAACAGTCAACAGGCATGGCTGGCCTCACAGCTACTTGAAGAGTACCCGAGACTCCCCCCACTCAAAGGGAACCTGAGCCACCTTGCAGTGACTCTCTGTGTTGTCAGCGGCAACAACTGGATAGAATGCATTGGGGACAACCTGCTCTTTAGACACCAGGTGACACTTGACAGCTGTCACATTGGCTCCTGTGTCTCTCAGAGCCTCCACCCTATGGCCATTGATGGTCACCCACTGCCTGTATTTTTTAGTGTTATCAGGCAGCTGGGTCCTAGGGACCATCTCAGAGTCTCCTAATGAGACAAGGGAAAACACTGTGGGATCCCCCCACCTTGGGCACCCAACTCCTCCCCCAGGGCTACACTAGCCAACTGCCGGGGGACTGCACCAGTGGGTGCTGGTTTTCCATGCAAAGGGCAACGAGGATCGTTTGCATTGTGGCCAGGGCGCCACACTTGTAACACACCAGTAGTCCCTGGTGAACAGGGGGCCTGTCAGGGCCACTGGCTTCTTCTCAGGGGGAGGCTGGGAACCTTTCCCTTGGTTCCCTTGGGGTCTACTTTGGGGCCCTTTCTGGAACTCCCTCTGTTTACCCTTGTCCCCCCACTCTTCTGGTGGGGACCCTGCCCACCCTTGGCGGAGTCTCCCACGTGACCCTTGTGGACCCGGGTACTCACCCAGCGGTCCGCCTCCTCAGCAAGCTGCCTAGGGTTAGTCAGCTTACTATCAATCAGGTGCTGGCATAGCTCAGGAAAACAATTACTGGACAAGTGCTCCCAGGCAATCAAATCAAAGAGCGCCTGAAAATCAGTCGCTTTGCTACCCTTTACCCAACCATCCAAGGCTCTGCAAAAGAAGGTCACATATTCAACCCAGGTACTGCCTTCAATCTTCTTACAGTTCCTGAACCTCTGCCTATAAAGCTCAGGGGTTAAACCATATCTAGTCATCAATGCATCTTTCATGTGGCTGTATGAATTATAGACTTCAGAGGGCAAGTCCAACAAGGTATCCCGCCCTTCACTAAGGAACCGACCCCACAACCCCGCTCCCAAATCCTTCTCAGGGACCCGGTGGGAAGTCATGGCTACCTCATAGGCCCTAAACCATTGCCCAATATCATCATTCTTAAAAAATTCCTTCACCACATCTTTGGGAATATACACCCTAGGTTCAACAGGCATGGACGGTGTGCTGCCACCAGAGGGAGTAATCTCTAAGTTTTTGGCCTTCAATTCCAACTCCCTCAAAACCTTCTCATGTTCAAACTGCATTTTCTTTTCTTCTAGGGCTAATTTCCTAGTTTGCAATTCAAATTCTAACTGCCCATTCAGCTTGAACTTGGTCAGCTCCATTTCGTGCATCCTACTCTCTTTCCTGTCCTCCAACTCTTCTGGAGACAGACCTCTGGCAGAAACACTGCTACCTACTGGGGAAGGTGGTCTTCCAGCCCCTAGACCCAATAGCCCCTCCAGCTGCCCTTCTGCATTCTCAGCCCCCTCCACAGGGGCACTCCTTGATTCGAACCAGGCCCTCAGCACCTTTTGGAGGTCCTCCTTCCTGGAGAGCCCGGTCATGGACACTTTAAACTTTTTGCAGAAATGCTTGAGCTGCTTGAGGGTGTAGCATTCTAGCCTCTCCTCTTCCCAATCACACTTAACAGAGGCTACTGATGCTGGTTTCTCCATGGTGATTAAACTTGGCAGTTGCAAAAATAGAAAATCCCAGAACAAATGCTATCAAAAAGTATGTGGTTGCGTTTTGGTCTGCACTCAATAAGTAGTGTTCACCAATTACTCTACATGAGTCACAAATGCAAGTCCAGAATCCTCACCGCTGACCACCAATGTTAGATTTGGGGGTCTCTAGTTGGCAGAGGTAGGTACCTTTGTCCAAATAGGGACCCTTGAGTCTAGTCAGGGAAAGTAGGTACACTCCTGAAATAACCCCTGCTCACCCTCTTGGTAGCTTGGCACGAGCAGACAGGCTTAGTCCAGAGGCAGTGTGTAAAGCATTTGTGAACACATACAGTAATCAAGTGACAACACTACAAATGGACACCACACAGGTTGTATATTTATAAAAATAAGAATATTTTATATAGAATTACCACAAGACCATAAACGACAAAAATAATCCACAATGCTGTCAAGAATTCTTAGTTCTTATCAAAAAGGCTTAATTCAAGGTTCTGTGCGAGTCGGTAGCCTTCTCCGGCTACTGCGATGTAAAGAACAAACAGAGTCTATCAAATCGAGCTGACCGCGTCGATACGGGCCAACACAGCGTAGGCGGACTCGGTCACAGTACCTTTACTTGAAGCGGCAGGCACGGGCGTGCGAGCCGGATGGCTGTTCGTCGCGGTTGCGTTGCAAAATGGAAGCGTTGCAGGACGCGTTGTCCCTCGAGGCGGTGCAGGCAGCGGCTCGTTGACGTCGTCGAGACGGAGTCGGTGAGACCAAGGCCGTGCGTTGCAGGGCGAGACGGTGCTTCGATGCGGTGCTGGCAGGTTGTGGTGCGGCGACGGAGCCGGATTCAGGAGCTGGCGTCGATCAGTCCGGACGGCGTGCGAGTCGGGCGGTGCGTCGCGAAGCGTGCGAGCGGTGCCCAACTCCGGTGCGGTCACAGGACTCGAACTCAGCAACAGTGACCGTGTCGGTCGGACCAGATGGATTCGGTGTAGCGAGGCGTTGCAAGGTGCGGTGCTCACAGGTTACGGTGCAGGCAGCGGCTCGTTGACGGAGTCGGTGAGACCAAGGCCGTGCATTGCAAGATGCAGGCGTTGCTCGATGCGGTGCCAGCAGGACACCGAGCCTGTCGGGAGAGTCGGTCACAGCTCCCTACCTCTGTAGCCACTGAAACAGAGTTTCCAGCAGCAATTCACAAAGGGGGTGAAGTCCAATGGTCCTGGGACTTCGATCAGGGGGCAAGCTCTCTTCCAAGCCCTTGGAGATCCTTCACAAGTTGATGAAAGTCACAGCAAAGCAAAAGTTCCTTTCTCCTTTCTTTGGCAGTCAGGCAAACCACTGCTGGCCAATCCCCCAAGCAGCACTTCAGGCTTAGGGATAGTCTCTCCTCAGTTTCTTCTTGGTTCCGCTCCTCAGCAAAGATTTCTTCTTGTTCCCAAAAGTGATCTAAAGTTCCTGGGTTTGGGCCCCAGTACTTATACTCCTTTTCTCTTTGTTCTCTGAAGGCAGAGAGGCCTTTGCCTAGGTTAAACCAGTTCTGTGCAGCTTTGGAGCACTCTGTGTACATGACTCCTTCTTTCCTTTCAGAATGTGGGGCAGGGTACTCAGACGCCCGGCAGGGGTGGAGCCAGCATTGTGGCAGGCAGGCACAGCCCTATTCAGACCCAGATGCGACTCCTCCCTCCACTCTGGATGCAGATCTCTCTATTCAGCCCTGGGCTGCCTCACCCTGTCTCCTGTGGCCACCCCCAGCCCCTGTCACGCACAAACCAGACATACAATACACAAGCTGGCAGAGGCAGGCTGGATAGTTAGGCAAGAAAATACCCACTTTCTAAAAGTGGTATTTTCAAACACAGAATGTTAAAACCAACTTCACTAAAAGATGTATTTTATCATTCTGAGTTCAGGCATACTAAACTCGAATTTCTACCTAGTTCCCTGAGTCAGTTTAGGATTATAAGATGTTATAATCAAACTGCCCATTCTGGCCTATGGGGAACAGGTAGCCTTGCAATAGTGAAAAACGAAAATGGCTGTAATTCACTATTAGGACATGCCACACACACCAGGCATGTCCCACCTTATCCTTACAATGCACCCTGCCCGTAGGCCTACCATAGGGGTGTCTGATATGAAGAAAAGGGAAGGTTTGGGGACTGGTAGGTGGGTGCACTTACCAAGTCGACATGGCAGTCACAGACTGCACACAGGCTCTGCAATGGCAGGCCTGAGACACACTTTACAAGCTACTTCTGTGGGTGGCACAACCAGTGCTGCAAGCCCACCAGCAGCATTTGATTTACAAGCCCCGGGCACACTCAGTGCACTGTACTAGGGTCTGACAGTAATTCAAATAAGCCAAACATGGAGTCACTAATTCACATCACAATTTACAATAGGGAGCACTTGCACTTTGGCACTGATTAGCAGTGGCAAAGTGCCCATGAGCATCTAGTCCAGCAAAAATATATCGGCAACTGTGGAGGCATTATGAAAAAAATGGAAGGGAGACCCATGCCAAGGATGCCAGGTCTAACACACCCCAAAATACAGGGCACGGAAGCACCTGAGCCTCTATTTGATCCTTTATGGTAATTTTGTGAGCTCTTACTTATATGATTGTATTCAGACTAACCCTGGGCGTAGTTCGCGAAGTAGCGCTTCGCGAAGCTACGCAAAGTGAAGTTCGCACTACGCGAGCTTCGCGTAGCACTACGCGAACTGCGTAGTGCGTGTTCGCAATGATTACACAGTGCCGGATGCTTGTCCGCACTGTGCAATCATTGAAAACGGCATCTTGCACAGTGCGAGCTGTCTTTTACTGCCGCTCCAGTAGATTTTTACTCGAGCGGCAGCTTTCTCAACGCGGACTGGTAGTTTCTCATCGCGAGCGGTCGCGAGCATACGCGACCACTCGTAATGAGAAACCTGACCTCCCGCGTTGAGAATCTTGCCGGGAGGTTTATTTTCCACGCTCGCGATCTGCAACTTGTGTTGCTGATCGCGAACGAGAAAAAGTCTCGCCGGGATGTCATTTTGCTTGCTCGCGGTCGCCAACTTGACGTTGAGGACCGCGAGCAAGCAAAAATGACCGCTGCACTACGCTACGCTACGCATGTTTGCACTGTGCTACGTGCAATTCGCGTTGTGCGAAGTAGCGCAAACTTCGCAAACTACGCGAGCGTAGCGTAGTTTTCCGCCCAGGCCTAATTCAGACCCCAACCATAGGGAACAGGAGCACATGTGCACCTACTAACCGTTATACAGTATCCATGAAGCCCAGTCAACCAAAGAACGTTGTCAGGGTGGCCCCTGGGAACCAGGGCAGTATGAATGTTACCTTCTGGGTGCTCATGGAGGCCCCCTACCCAGGCCACTGTACCAGAGATGATCTCAACATGCCTCTTCCCTAGCAGTGAGCGGAGTCGCCCAAGAAGGAGCATGGGCTGGCTTGGTGGCTGTTAAATGGCCTGCTCTCACCCCCACAAAGTAGAATAGGAACAATGCTCCCCAGGTTCAGTACCAATGAGGTGGGAGCAGAAGCCTAAGGTCTGCATGAGAGGCCTCGCTCGGGGCTCTCACTACCGTGCTCATAAATTTAGCTGCCCGAATGTGTGTGGTGCAGCTACAATTCACCAGTACCATTTAGATTTGAGACAGTCCTCGTGGCCCGGGGGACCCCCTCAGTCTACAGGCTGTGCAGCGCTGGGCCTATGTAGCCACATCGTCAATGGAAGCCCGGGGTTGCTACGGCAACACATGTGAGGCTTCAGGAGGGTTCCCTCAGTCCAGGGGCGATTCTCCTCAGCGAGTGTGGTGCTGGGACATGCACGCTGCTTTGCATGCACCCGCACTGAATTTGATGACAGGGGAAGCGCTCAGCACACGCTGGATTTAGGGAAAATGAAGCGCACACAATGCACGGATCTCCAAAGCGCTCAACATGCGATGGTGCAAACATGAGCGCCCCACACACGCTGACCCTGGCAATCTTGGGGGAAACATGTATCACTCAATATGCGCTGTGCTTAGAAGCTTAGGCTTGCCAGACTCAGAGTCCCTTGGCAAGGAATTGATGATGCAGAGTCTTTTATGGCTGTGAGACTCTGAACAAACAGGGGGCAAGACAGCAAGCCTTTGCAGAACACTTGAGGGCACAAACGTTGGCAGCAGGCAGCTTGCCAGCACATAGAAGCAGGTTGCAAAGTAGCAGTCCCTCCTGCAGCCCAGCAGCCAGCAGGCCAACACAGCAAAGCAGTTAGCAAAATGGCAGTACCTCCTGGCAGCACAGCAGTACTCTGGCAATGTGCACATGTAGAGTCAGCAGCGTCTGGTTACAAGTCCCATGTAGCGTCTAAAAACATAGGGTCAGAGACCCAGTATTTATACTCACAAATGCCTTTTATGTTGGGGGTGATTTCAAAGGAACCCTTAGAAGTGCACAAATGATCCCTTTCAGCCCAGCCCTGTCTCCAGACGATCAGAAGGGGGTAAATTAGCCCTTTGTGTGAGGACAGTACACAACCTATTTAAAGTTAAGTGTGAACCACCTCTCCCTCTCCCAACCCAAGAAGACTATCAGTATGCAGATGAATGCAGATGTAATCCCTGTCACATCCAGCCGTTCCTGTGTTATGACTGTCAAGAGAGTATGTACAAAGTGTAGCTGTCACCCAGCCCAGACTGTATAGGAAACAGTCTGCAAAGCACAAAGAGTTATAAGCACAGAGAAATGCCCACTTCTAAAAGTGGCATTTCTAAAAAAAGTAATGTGAATTCCAACTTCACCAGAAAGTAGGATTTATCACTACTATTCTAAAAATACCAAACATGGCAATGCCATTCCTTTCTGATCAGGAATTACTACTTAAAAGTACATAAGAGAATTCCCAATGCTAGCCTATAAGAGGAGTAGGCCTCACAGTATTGAAAAATGAAATATCTTGTTTGCCACTACCAGGACATGCCAAACATAAAGGTATATGCCCTACCTTTTAATTACAAAGCACCCTGCCCACAGGGCTACCTAGGGCGTACCTTAGGGGTGACCTATGTTTAATAAAAGACAAGTTTAAAGCTTGGCAAGCAGTTCTGAATGCCAAGTCAAAGTGGCAGTAAACTGTGCACACAAGCCCTGCAGTGGCAGGCCTGAGACTTGTTTGAAATGCAACTCCTGTGGGTGGCACAAGCAGTGTTGCAGGCCCACTAGTAGCATTTAACTTACATGCACTGGGTATATGGTATACCACCTTACAAGGGTCTTACAAGTAAATTCAATATGTCAAACAGGTGTAAACCAATCATACATGTTTATGGGAAGAGCATATGCACTTTAGCACAGGTAAAGTGCCCAGAGTCCTAAAGCCAACAAAAAGAAGGTCAGAAGAAAGGGAGAATGAAGGCAAAAAGGTTGGGGATAACCCTGCCAAAAGGGACAGGTCCAACACTTGAATTTGACTGATTAAAGGATGTAACCAAGGCAATAAGGATCTTCAGTAACTGAGAGAAATACAGTTGACTAGTGAGTCTGGGTACTCAGCTGCCCGACTCTCAGATTCTGAATTAATCATACCCCTAGTTTATGGCAAATTGTAAGAGGAGCATCTAGTACCCGACTCCAAGCCTTTTCAGTTATCATGCTCCACTCATCACCAAACCACTCCAGGTTTATCTAACAGCTGATTTTGAACTCACTTTCAAAAGACACTGTCAGGTGATCTTTCCAAAGAAGGGAGTGTTAACCAGTACACATTGTATTTGATAATAAATAATAGACAATATTTAAAATATGCCCCTTCAGATTGAGTCAGGCCTAATATTACACAGGTATCTGTTAGTATTTAGTCCTGCAGAGAACTGGAGAGGAAGCCTGTATAAGGTCAAAATGTGAAAGCAATGACTTTAAAGCTGAGCAATTCGGCTGACGTAAATGCATCCAAGAGCATGGAAACAATGGGCATATAATATTAACATATAAAATGTGCATTTCGGCAACACAAGACTGTCCTTTGGGACTTGTATCTAAACCGTGGTGACAGCATGCCATTTTTCAAGAATTAGTTTAGAACATGCTTTTTCTTGCTCACAGGTCTGAGCGTGAAGCATATGGGCCCGCATTAGTAACATTCCACTTGTGTGTTTGTGTTAAATGCCTGTTGTGCGTATGGTACCTACTAGTAGAACTGAGTGTTGGTTGTAAGTGTATGAATGTTAGAAGCTAGAGGGATCCATTTTGGATTGCCCTTGCCTTTGACATTCGACAAGATGGAAGTGTTTAGACAGCCTCCTCAGACAGTTGAAGTGTATTACCTGCATTTTTGAGCAGGAAGATGTAGCCCCATGCACAGAAGAGTGTTGAGGGATAGAGACGGAGACAAGGCTGCCCTTAGATATTCATTATGACCTATTTAGAAAGGGGAGATAATCTCTTCCAGTGAGGCTGTTACTGAACATCCACTGATATTATTTTGTGAAAAATTTAAATTTGAACTGCTTTGAGATCAGCTGTGATACATTCCTTTGGAAAGCTCCAAAAAGAGTGAAATATGTATCAGGAATTTCTCAAAAATATGTGTAGGACTACAATGAACACAATGCACTGGCATAGGCTAATGAGGCAAAAGACTCAGCATAATTACATTGGGCAGGATGAACTTCATGACACACCTACATGGTCCATAATTCAAAGCAAGCAGAGAAAGAGTTATTTAATCCATGAACTGCACTTTTAAGAGATTTGCTGGCCTGATGGTGTGTGCCCACAAACTGTTTTTTTTTTAATTTAGCAAGGGGTTGCTGATTCATTCTTCCTGAGCACTGCCATTTGAGCAATAGTAGGGTAACAAGGGTGAGTCCGCAGATTCAGTTGCTGGTGGCGGAGAGATTTCTAGGCAAAACCTGGACCTTTTGTCTTCTCTTGAATGGCACATTCAGGAATGCTAATGTCAGCCAGGCACCAAACTTCCCATACATATTGCTTATGTTTAGGTAGTCCTGATAGGAGCCAGCATCATCACTACCTGCTGTTAGAACCATCAATACAGAAGAAATACGAGGTTTTGAAAACTAAAAACAGCAAACCGGTTTCTGAACTGTAGACAATGGATTGACATTCCATGTCTGAAAACTCTGTATAAAAGTGGCACCCAATCCTTCTCATTTGGTTTCAGTTTCAAGTTGCTTCAATGACCAAGGCTTGGGGTACTCTGCAGATTACAGGAGGAGCTGCTCTGCTCTGGGTCTGGTATCACATACCGTCAATCTTCCATTGGTAAGTGCACAGTGTTCAAAACTGCGCATTTTGCTGGAGACCTAGAAGCCTTCCTACTGCAGAGAAGGGCAAGGAGAGAAACTTGTCCTGCAGGAGCTGTCTACTTGAGGAGGAGAAGCCGAGCAGCTGAATCCGGAAGAGGAGTGGTCCAGAAGAGCCAGTCTGCCCAAGAGGTAGTGTCAGAGCTACCACATGGAAACCTGTGGTGCTCCTACCCTCCCCAGTTCAACCAAAGACCACCTTCAGCATCCAGAAGTAACCACCACAGAGGAAACCGAAGGACTTGTGCTGACTCAATCTTCACCATGCCTGACATCTGCATCATAGTTCATGGACTGGAGGGAGCAGACTCTTCATTGCAATAGAAAGGGACTGTGCGCCGTTTGCCGAGCCACCAACAGGTATGGAGAGAAGGCGGCAGGGCCACTAAGACAAGCCCTGATGACTGAGAGTGCTTCTTCTTGTCTATGCCGAAGCACAACTATATATAGGCAACTGGGGAACCTGAGAGCACATGGATGATTTGGTAACAGCAATGCCTGAGAACATTGATGGTGAAGTTGCTAAAGAAAATTGCTTGGTGGGACTTTTTAGTTATATTGCAACGTGCATAACAGAACTTCCAAGCTATGAATACAGACTGGCAGACAGGCCACAGACTGCAGGAAAGCTGCTGCATTTTTGCCATGGTGGGCTTGTACTTTTGCTTGAATTGAAGCTTTACTATTTTACTTTGTAGTAGACCTCGTAGACTCCACAGTGATCATCCCAGTAATTCTACCTTCTTTTCTATATGCTGTATTATGTTTTGGTGTAAATAACATGATTCTCTTTTATAAAGGCAACTGCTTGGCTGGACAGTCACTTAATAGGTCTGGTTCATGATAGTTGAGTTCTGAGTCTCTACCCCCCACTCTACCTCACTCAGACACTGTGGTCTGCTCGCTACCTGGAGAGTCAAGTGCGGCAAGATTGTGCATGGACCAATTTACAGTGTCATAGTAGGCAGGTCCCAGGACTTCAGTAGTAAATTAACCTAACCCACCACAGTTGGGGTCCAGTAACTCCTTTGTGCCCTACCACCCACCCTTACATGTTCTGACATAGAGATATAAGAAATAGTACTTAGAGTAGACGTTGAATTAGCCCCTCAGTCACTAGCTCTCAAGTGTTTTTCATGGTTTGTCACTGCTTAGAAAGTTTAATAAACCCACAATATTTTATTACATTGTCTTATTACTATTCCCATTATTTATTTATTTTAATCGTTTTTCATAGCGTGAACATGACCCTGGCGGGCATCAGAGAGCTTTACAGAATTACAGTGTGCGGCATAGTAAAAACAGTAATATCACATTCACTGTGAATTCACTAACAATCGAATAACATAGAGCCTTCGTTAATAACAACATATTGTCATAGTTCATGCCAGTGCAGGTACCAGGCGGAGTTGAGAAACAGGGGGGTAAAGTCGGTACTGCGTTGGAGAGCGCATTAGGTTGTCAGAGATAATTAATCATGTGAGCGACTGGGGGGATGTGATCTAGGGAAGAAATTTGTTCATAAGGAATTCTTTGACTTATTTCTTGAATGATATGACCGAGGGATTTGTTCTGGTTTTAGCAGGTAACGAGTTCCAGATTCTTGGGGCAATCCAAGAGAAGGCACGGTTGCAGGTTTTCTTCCTCTGGAATCTCTGAGGTTTCAGATGAAATGTGTTGGAGCTTCTGCACGTTCTGAGGCTGCTCAAGAGCTCAAGTTTCTGGGCGAGATAGTTAGGGGTATTGTAGTGGAGGGCTTTATGGGTCATGCAGGCAATTTTTAGCTGGATTCTTGCTTTGTAAGGGATCCAGTTGAGGGATTTGAGATCCGGGGTGATGTGGTTTTATCTTTTTGAGCCAGTGATGAGTCTAGCAGCAGAGTTGTGCGAGGCCCTTAGAGGAGCACGTTTGGATCTGGGCAATCCAGGTATGGTTGTATTACCATAATCCAACATGGGAATAACCAAGGCTTGTACAGCATGTTTGAAATCATTGGGGGGGGAATGTTTTAATTTTCTTAAAATACTCATTTGTTGATTTGATGATTTCATGGAGGCACTGATGTGTTTCTGCATGTTGAGATTCTTGTCAAGTGTAACTCCCAGTGACTTTGCAGAGTCAATGATTTGTGGAGTGCAGTTAAGGGCAGTAAGCTGCTTCAGCTATTCTTCGATAATCAGTGCCTGTTTGGATGGGGCGGTTAGAAGTTCAGTTTTTTGAGTATTTAGTTTGAGGTGATTAGTTGTTAGCCTATTTTGAGTTTCCATTAGTGTTATGTAGAGGGAGCTGATGTCATCTGGGGAGGAGACTTTTAGGTATAGCTGGGTATCGTCAGCGTACATGTGATATTGGATGTTAGATGAGCTCAGAATTTATGTTAGGGGATCCATGAATAGGCTGAAGAGGATGGGCGAAAGAGATGATCCCTATGGGACCCCAAGAGTGATCGGCGTGGACTGAGATAGAGAGAGATTAAGCTTGACTCTTTGAGATCTGTTAAGGAAGTAGGAGGAGAACCATTTAAGGACTAGACCTGTAAGACCCATACAGTGTTCCAGAAGGTCTAGGAGATTTGTGTGCATAACCATGTTGAATGCCGATGATAGGTCAAGAAGGATTAAAAGGCAGGCTTGGTTCTGGTCCAGCATTTTTAGTGCAACATCTACAATGTGTGTCATAGCAGATTCGGTGCTGTGTCCAGCATGGAAGCCAGATTTAAATTGGTTTAATTATGTTTTAATTGGAGGATTGGTGGATATTTAGCATCACAGCCCTGCTACACAAGTGGCAGCCCCTGCTAGGTCATAACAGGACATCTTTTTTCACAGACCCTGACAAGCTTCCACTTCCAGTCATCTAATTTTTCTCTCTCCCAGATTCTTCCATCCTCCTGCCATCTGCATTCCTTTCTTCCCTCTCTCTGATGTTTCCTCCCCATGTTTTCTATCACCAAGGCTGTTCAAACGTGTTTTGCTTTACCGTCCCTACAAACCACTGGCACTCGCATTCCTTCTAAAAATGGCTGAAAATCTACTCTAGAGATTGAATAGACATAGGGCCTGATTTAGATCTCTGTGAACGGGTTACTGCTTCACAACGTTGAAGATATCCTGTTCGCCGAAATATAAATCTCATTATATCCTATATGATTTATATTTCTGTGGAAGGGATACCCGTCACAGACTGGAGAGACAAAGGGCATTTGTTAGAGTTTGGCAGATAGAACATTCTGTCACAAACATGGGAGATATCCTGTTCACCATATTACAAGTGACATAGGCTATAATGTACATATAATACTGTGGATGGGATATTTGACACATTTGTGATTGAGTATCCCATCCATAACACTCTTTATAACACTCTTAGGTCCAGATTTATCAAGGGATTGTGTTGCCCTTGCCTCAAAAAAGGTATGGAAAGGGCAGCGCAATCCCTAAGTAAGATTTACTAAAATGTACTAAAGGCCACTTTGCGTGGTCCTGCAATGCTTAGTAAATCTGGAGTAACGCAAGGCAGTGCAAGTCGCTGCCTTGTGTTACTCTGCTCAGAGGAGACGTTCCATGGGAGGAGAGTGGGTGTTCCACGCATCCACCCATGGATTTTGGCACATTCTAAGATTTACCAACACTGGTAAACCTGGGAATGGATCAAAATGTTACACCTTCCCTGGGGAGGTGCAACAAGGAGAAATATCTTTATTTCTCCTTGTTGTTTTTGTTTGTTAAGTGTGCCGCATTCTGCGGCACACTTAGAAAGAGAGAGAAGCTTCAGATGATTGTTTTTGTGCAGGAAGGTGTCCGTTTCTGCACAAAAACAATCCTGCCTACAACACAGGCATCCTTCCACCTTGGCACAAGGGTGCCAGCATTGGCGCTAGTCAGAAGATTATGCGCCAGCGCAGACAGAGAGCAGGAATGCACCATGTATTGCTAAATATAGCCATTCTGGCCCTTTACTTTCATGCAGTGCAAAGCAGCAAGTTGTCTTGCTGTGTTGCATGAAACCTTAATAAACCTTGACCGTAGTCTTGTTTGATGATACATGCCTGGCACCGTATATGTGTCCATTGTTTCCAGACATTTCTTTGGCACTATATCGGACTTTATTCCAAACACTCTCCTTTGGGGCTGCACCTGCCATTCTTCTGTGTGCTTCCACATTATAGCATTCTGCCTCCTTTTGTCCCCTGCCTGTGCAACTGCTCTTACTTTCCTTGAGTATGACAGAGGACCTTCCTTTCAGACATTCTCATCTGCCACTGCTGCTGTCCCCATTCTAGGTGTTCCCTTGGCATTGCAAGGCTATGGTTCACCCATGATCACCCTCTGGCACTCGAGGTGGCTCCCATGCACTTGTTCCTATGGGCCAAAATACATTCTCCTCTCAATTCAGTCTCATGCAATGACAGTAGCCCAAACCTATTGCCTTTGCCAATGCTTGTTTTACGGTGGATTTCCTTAGCATTATCACAAACACTGTCCCCATCAAGCACAAATGCATGCATTTGCACATGTCTTGTAAAATGCTAACACAGCTTTCCGTTTTCAAACTGCACTGATTTGCAAATGTGGACCACTTTGGTAGCTGTCTGATTGGCAAATGGGGGTCACTTATACTTTCGTGCCCAGGCTTATTTTTATTGCCTCTCCGACACTGGGGAACACTTAGAAACACGTTTAGATGCTGCAGTGAAAATTGACTTTTTCATTTACTCACTAGTTCTCAAATTCTCTGCAGTGGTGTCTCAAAAAGCCCATAAATTGTTGCATCCACATCACTTTTTAATTTGAATCGTGAATGTCAACTAATAAAAGGTGCACTTATTTTCTAACTGTGCCTAAAGTGTTGCAGAGCATCCGTGTTTTTCATCCACTAATCTGACAACATTTGAAGATGTATAATTACATTCTGAAGGCAGCATTTTTGGGGGAATGATTGCCTCTACCCTTCATTGTCATTGGAATCAATAGGTCAAGTTGCTCTCAAAGAGGAAGGAATGTAACGAGCTGTGCATTTTAATGAATAGCACGTGTGCGTGTGGGCTTGTGTCTGTGAGGACGTGTGTTTGATGAGAAAATCGATAGCTGTGTTTAAAAGCTTATATATGCTCCATTGTACCTGTTTGCTATATTGCTTTTTTGAGTTTTCCCCACTGAAATCAAAAGTGGGAAACCCAAATACTTGGTTCAGGTGCAGAACTCCCCTTATATCCCAAGCTTAACTAGTATCACTGATGTTTGGCATTCAACAAAAACCTAGATTACCTATAAACCGAGGCGAATATGAATTGCATTGTGAGTCAACTGTTACCACACTAATCCTGGCTACATACAAGGTAAATGTACAATAGACTGGAAATGTACAGGCAGTAAATTCGATGGACCTATGAACATGATTCCTTTTCTACTTTTTATAGAAAAACCTTAGACTTTGGTTTTGCTGTTTTTCAGTTATTTACTGATTAGAATGATTATATTATAAATTACCAGAACATTTGTTTTTATATTTTCCTTTATTAAATACAAGTATTGATTAATAGCTTGGCTTGTAAAATGTAAATAGCTACGATAACCATTAAAGACAATGGAGATCCTTTAAAAGGGAATGAATGTGGCAAGGGAGTGATCTGGGTGAGCATATGGAAGAGGTGAATTACAAAGCAAAGCTAAAATCCAACAATTCCACAAATACCACCATCGCCAATCGTTAAAATAGTTTGCCAGATCATTTTAAAAGACCAGACAATAAACGATGACAAACATAGACCATTACACCTGTTAGTACCTGAACATAGCATGCAAGAACTGACCCAGAAACCATGAATCCACTCTTAGGACAAAATTGCTTATGAGTTCATTATAATGTTGGATGCAAGTTTCTTATTTTCTATGTACACAAATCCGTTTTAATTGAGGTTTACAAGGTCATCACTGATATCCAGCCTCTTAGATATTGTCCATTTACATAAAATTATATATTTATTAAGATCTGTGCCGATAATCGAAGATTTAACATTGTAATCCTTGTTGTTCACTAGTGAAAGCATATCTTTTGCCTAGAAAAATTTAGCCATGAGAGGGAGCTGCCTCAATTATTTCATGTAGCAGGTCATATTATTTAAGATCAGAGTTTTGTAGACTCTGCTTCCTCTTTAAATATCCAGGTAGATTTCCTAACACTTTGTGCTGGGTTGGAGTCACAAAAGTGACATTAGGATATACTTGCCTTGCAAATCATGATCTGTGTAGGAAAGTTGTCTCAGGTAAATTAAACTAGCACCACTACTTCTCACTACTTCGCATCAAGGGGGCATGCCGTGGGTGGCACATTGTTTTTTATGCAACCCCTATCTACTAACACTTGTAGTTAGGGTCTTGCTCACGGAGGCAGATGTAACAGTGGAGCAATGTTTAAAAGTCTCTATATTTTCCCAACTTTGCATGTGTGCTTTACTGTACACACACATACCTATTGAACAAGCATTTGCAATGCGATAGGTCTCGCATTGCTGAAATTTGAGCTATTGGCATTGTAAATAATAATTTTTCTTTGATTTTTATTGTTTTGTCAACAAATATTCCAGCAGTAGCATAAGTAATAAAACAAAATCCACGAAGAAAGGAAAGGGTGCAGGACTATAGGCTGTTAATAGGTGTCCCTATGGAGTTGTAAAAAGGACCTTTATTAGCTATATAAGGTACTGCACCCTTAATGCAATTATAAAGTGAAAGATTGCAGCTGAGGATACGTTTCTATTGGTTTTTATTGAAAGTTAAATTTTTGTTAGCTTGCATTAAAAAAATGCACTATGAGAATGAACAATGGTGCATTTTTAAAATGTAATCTAACAAATTTCACTTATAATAAAAGCAAATGGGAACATATACTCAGCTGCAATCTTTATATTTATAATTGCATTAAGAATGTAGTACCTTATGTGGTTAATAGAGGTCCCTTTACAACTCCACAGGGACACCCAGTAAGAGCCTGTGGTACTGCAATTTTGTCTTCCTTCGCAGCTTTTATTTTATTACTTATGCTACTGCTGGGAAATTTCTTGACAAAAAAAGGTAACAATCATTATCATTTGCAATGTAAACAACTCAAACCTTCAGTAATGCGAGACCTATTGCACCAGCTACGAAAAATATATATTACGTTGCAGGAGAGCATGTTGTGCATGCAACAGCATGTAGGAGAAAGTCATTTAAGAAAATAATGCTCACAGACTGTAAATAAATCATACCGAGTAACAACACATGTAACAGGGGCAGTTCTCATGGGAGGTAACAACAGGAAAAAAGGAGGTACTACTAAGCCTATTCACGAATTAAAAGTCACCATTTAACTGACATATCAGGCACTGAGACTGACGAAAAGTGTAGTGTGATATTTCCTGAGATGACCAGGGTTCTGCCGAATCACTGGTTACCAACTCACACGACTACTCAGTCCGTGAACCACTGGGTGGCTATATGTGGGTTGCAAGACTTAATGCAAGCTCCAGTTGGCCTGAAGCAACTCAGTTAGCAGCTTTATGCCAGCCAGCGAGAGTATGGCAGATCAGCTTGGGGCTGTGGACAAATCATCCTGTGTCCAGTATTATGCAGCTAGACGACATCCACTGAGGGAACCCAACAAATGAAATGACAGCCACCGTTCAGCCAGAGGGCCAGATATCGATCCACTGGAATTGAAATAGTATGTCCAGTTGAGTGCTTCCAGACAGCTCAGCCTGTGTACAGCCAGATGGGCCACATCCACTTCTAGTACCAAAGAAATATGAGCTACTATACCAACTAAATGCTTGTTACATTTCTGCAAAATTTACCATATAACCCCTGCATTAGCCAAGGACAACTCAGACACACGTGTTGTTGAGACCAACAGGGCACAGCCCATCAACATGGTCACAGTGCAGCAAACAGTAGAAGGCAGTAACTGACTGCCACACAGTTCAATGCTGTACCACGAACAATGGCATGGTGGTAGGGACTCTTAGGTCACATCTGTATAGCAACGGATCTGGTTAATACAGTTTTTAAAAATGGCTCCCGTTGGTTTAATCAAGGGCACCTGTATAGCTATATCGGGTCAGAGTTTCCAGGAAGTTGTAGCTGTGTGCATTTGTTACTGAATTCAGTGTACTCTGGGCCTTTGTTATCTGTATCCTTCCAAGTGCCTTAATAGCCATGTAATTGCATATTCATGTTGTCCAGTTTTTTAAGTTCAGAGTTGTGTTGTAATGGCTGCTGTTGTAAGAGGTAATTGCAACTGTGGTGCTCTGTTAAGGCCCACAGCATTCCTTTTAGTGGTGCGTGCTGGGTGGGTGTTTAGTCTACCATTTGGTGGAGAGTGATACATTGATTGTGAACAGTAGGGCGCGTGAGCTCGGTGAGGTTAAAGTATACGGTGCCACTGCAGTGAGTCGCAGAGTCAAGTGCTGTCTAATGTGCTCCACTAGAAGTTATGAGAAATCCATTACTATTATTTATATCTGCCCTTCCGTGATATCCTGAATATACATACTTCGTGGCATTGTCTGTCATATTATTGCTTCCAAACATTATTCTGAGTTTTTGGTTGGAATACTCAAGTAAAGTTGTGAACACCAATGTAAAATTTAGCAGTTTAGAAATCAGAATTTGTATCTAGGAAATATATTTGACAATCACACATCTGCACACTTATTCTAAAAGCAGAACGTTTTAAAAGGCCTTGGTTGTTGACATATAAATAAACTGTTTCGAAGGGTTTCTGTGCTTCTGGGCAGAAGAGCATCTGGGTTTATGGAAGATTGTCTACATGGCAGCCCACCAGAAATGATAAGCGCTCAGGCCCAATAACACCCCTCCCTTCCCAGACTCACTTAACATATTACTGGAAACTCAGACACATAAATAATTTGGGGCAGCTGAAACGCACACAGCTCCTCTGCAACATGTACAGTGAGTCCAGACAGGGAAACAGGATGCATGGGGGGACAGCACAGGATAAGCAACCACCCGCCTTATTTGCCTATTTATAGCGGTATATTTCTAAACATTGTTTAGAATAGCATCAGGCCCAGGTATACAACACTGGTTTTTAAATGAACCACAGCTTCACCCGTGAATATGGTACACCTCAAGGCACTTGTGTATTTAGCGAGTATTTGTCTACTTCTGGGCACTGCACCAGCATAGTATAAGAGAACACATTTAGATGTTGAACGCCAGGTCAGATGCTGAAAATAAACTACAGTCAATGTCGTCACGGATTCGGGAAATCACCTCAGGAATACGACAATTGCCAATCGGAGCGATCCAGATCAGGTTTTGCGGATCACCAGGAGCAGAGTGTGCGAGAGTGAGTTTGAGCGCTGGGAGGACGCTGCACCCCGCTGTATCTCTACCCCTGCTTCGCCCAAAGCCTACACCACTGGAAGCTGGGAGCCGGCCGGCGCCGCTTGGACTTTGTCGGACTTTGTCGGACCTTCCTGCGGCCTCCTGTGGGTCCCGCAGTCCTTGTGGTCGGCGGCAGGGGAGTGCAGCGGGGGAGCTCACTGGAGTGAGTGTGAGTAGTTGCGGGAGTAGAGCGGCGGAGATCAAGCGGAGGTTGGGACCGGCGAGATCAGCAATAGACACCAGCAGCTGGAGGTACAGGGGGCCGGAGACACAGGGATATAGGGGTTGAAGCTGGGGTTGGAGCAGCACCAGCGGCACCAGTGGCACCAGTACGCGGGCTGGGGGTGAAGGCGGGTGGAGCAGGCTGGATCGGCAGCTGGCAGCCGTGCCAATCTCTTGCTCCTCACTGCTCTTTACTGCTCCCCGCTCCCCGCTCTCCTCTCCCCCGACCCCCTCTCCCCTTCTCCCTCGTTTCAATGGTCTCACCTCCCCTGGCCATCAAAGCATTGCCGCTTTACCTTCCATTTTATCCACTTTATTTTCCACTCTCTTTCACTCCCATCACCGAGCATCTGCTTCCTTTTGGTCTGAGGGGGGGGATTAAAGTGCACCCCCGGTCATCAGCCCAACCAGACCAGACCACAGGCACCGGTTGCGCTGACTGGTTAGCGGAGCCTGGAATAGCACCAGCACCAGTACCAGCACTAGCATTAGGCATTTCCACCTTGGGGCGTTTCTATAGCGCTCTTAGCGCCTCCATTCTACTGCCTTGCTTGGGACATTAGGCCTGCTACGGCGGTGGCAGCAAAGGTGGCACTAACAAAGAAAGCATTAAAACAGCAACAGTTAAAAAGTAAAGACAGTAGAGACAGCTGGACAGAGCTCCGACCCACGGATTCTCTGAGTGGCAGCCCCTACAGCAAGTACGGGGACACAAGGATACAAAGAAGTAGAAAGGCAAGGAGCGAGCGCTACCATCATTAGCAGGTGGCGGCAGAGTGCGTGCCCGTCGGTCCCATAGAAGCAGCCTAACTAGGTTGGGCAAAGCTTGTGGGGTCCGAATGTGAGCCCTGCTCGCTATACTCACCCCCCCCTTTTTCCTTTCTCTGTGATCATAAAATACATCAGCAGAGCAGGCCTTCGCTGCCACTAAAACCATTCCAGCCAACAGCCCTCAGGAGGTCTGGGCGCCAGTAATACTAAGCATATAAGGCCATCTCAAGGATTTTAAAACCAAAAAACACCAAGGAGATCTCAGGAGACCTAAGAGACTTAAGGAGTACAAGAGAAATGAGATCAGGGAAGGAGAGGCGGTCAGTTACATCTATACTCAGCAAGAGGAAAAGGAAGAGTAAAGGCCTTAGCGAGATCTCGAGCAACGAGAAGCAGGCTATGGAAGAGATGGCATCACATTGCAGCCTGGTGGCACTGGACGGCAATCAAACGCAGAATCGTGCAATGTGTAGTGGCGGCTTTCAGCCCAAAATCTACTCAAAATTTTCATTTCTAAAGGATGCAGGGGCAGTGCTATCTCTCAAAAATGAAAGCTTGAGTGATCTTCCTTCTCCCCTCTGCCCAGAGTCAGCACCCAATTCAAAACAACAGTACATAGTAAAAAGAGAAGATGAAGAGGGCAAGGGTGAGGGTAAGAAAGGAGATAGGGCTGCCTCGGGCCTGGAGGGCACCCAAGAAGAAGTGCCTGATTTAAATCCATTAAAGGCACACTCACCCTCACCCAACAAAGCCCTCCGGACTCCCTTAAAAACCATCGAAAGAGGAACATTGGTCTGTTTAAACCAAGCTGCGCCTAGAGTCTATGGCGCGCCATCTGAATTAAGAACAGGCCAACCACTTGAACCCTTAGTCACAGTAGTGATAGGAAGAGAGGATTTAAACTTCAAGTATTCACAAAATCTCAAGGAGGAGCAAACTAATATTCCCACGGTCGTTTCCTCTTCAATTTCAACTACGGAGGTCAATAATGCTGCACAAGAGACCAACAGCGCACTGTGATACGAGAGGAACAATTATCTATGGTCGACGAGCATCCTACCTCACCAGGGGTACAGGGAACCGCAGACCAAACCTCCCCTACACTGGAGCCTGATTTGGTTGCCCTGTGGTTTTCAAGTATCCCCGGATTGGGGGAGGGACAAGATGAGGCAAAAAATGAAACACAGCACTGCGGGCCAGAAGCTAATAGCAATACTACAATGGCATCCTTAGGCATTGCGTGTAACAAATCGCCCGAAAATCGAACAGGAACCATGTTCACCCGTGATTGGGGGGAATCAGATGTGCCACACTCTGAGCCCGATAGCAGCGGGCCCGATATGTGGCCAGAACAGAAGCAGTATGATTCACCAATTACCTCTTGCACAAGGCACTTAGAGTCTCAAAGTGGGCACCAAATCCGACCCAAGGAATCGGACGGCCTAGACACAGGCAGGCTGTGGTCGTCCCTATTGAATACTATGCAGCTGTCCATCAAGGCAATGCAATTTCATGCAGACAAAATGGATATACAACTAACTATTCTTAATTCGGTTGCTAATCATGTTGCGAATATTGACCAAAGCCTTACAAACATGGCTGAAATG
The DNA here is from genome assembly GCA_963921515.1 of Calotriton arnoldi. Taxonomy (NCBI): domain Eukaryota; kingdom Metazoa; phylum Chordata; class Amphibia; order Caudata; family Salamandridae; genus Calotriton; species Calotriton arnoldi. Next base: position 1,896,478 of record CAWUFW010001811.1, on the reverse strand, counting down.
ATACACAGGGTGCAGGATGGAACATTTAGCTGTTGTTTGTCAACTGACTGTTCCACAAGAGGGTGGCATATCTAGACTATCACCGGTGAAACGGACAACAGATACCTCCAGGAAAGGTTTGTGAACTATGAGAGGGTGGATGTACTTTTACTACGACACCAAATAAAGCAAGCCCCTCTCCTGTAATCCAACATTGGTCAGAAGCGGTATATTTTGATGAATGCACCATGACAGACTTTAGGGGCAGTAAAAACAAAACCTACTCTATACATTAACCGATTGCACTAGTGACAACAGGGAGGTGTTCGTTTGGGGTGTTTACGAGACCTTTGAACTTTACTAATGCCCACCAAGAAAGAGGTATTACAAGCGAGGATCAACAAAACCCGCTCCTTTTAATTTAGCACGCACTTCAGCTGCAGTAAATGAGCATGGAAAGCAATTCTCAGTGTTGCCTATCAGGGAGCTTCTGCGAGGGGCTGTAGGTTGTGCAGAAACTTATAGCCACTGCTTTCACCTGGAGCGTGGACATAGGGGTATCCAGCAGTGTGCTGGGCATGAGTCGGGGCACAGGTTACACGAGTGTCTCTGTTACGCCTTAGTAGCACCCTTGTGGAGCGTGCAGGTTAAATGTGAATAGAACAGCAGAAGTGGATGATTTGAACACTCCCAGCACTTCACTTTTCGGCTCAAGGCGTTGCCGTCTGACATCACCTCGGCAATTTACGACTATAGGTCTGCTTCTTCAGAGTGGTGACTCGGCCCTGGTTTTAACTATTATCCATTAATATAAAAAACAGACTAGTGGGGAAGATGCAGTGGCGAGAGGTCCTTGTTTTCGAATTAGAAAAAGTTACATTTATTAAAAATAATGCAAAAAAGACACGTGCACAGAAAAGGGAGATGGAGGGGGGATGAGGGAGGTGGTCAAGCCAGCTAAGAGGAGGGAGCAAAGTCAACATGGACACGATGTGGGGCTGAAAGCAGAGCTTAGAACGCAAGCATGAGCAAATCCTGACCGCCCCCAAGGAGGCTTCCGAAGGCAAGGGTGCAGAGGGTGGGGAAGGAGGGTGGGGAAGGTTAACCCATCCAATCAGCACAAGAAGCACCAGCAGCAGGCTCGGTTGTTAGGGGGAAGGTGGGGCCATGAGAGTTTTATGTATTGAAATAAGAAAAGTGTTATTTATTACCACAAAAAAAAAGACACCATGCATTTAGAAAAGGAGGAGGAGGGAGGTGCTCAACAGACAATGGGAGGGGGCGGGAGCAAAGTCAACACCACAACTGGCTGCACAGAGCTTGGAACACAAGGCAGAAACTACGATAAGAACACGAGGCAAAAGAGAAAGTAGTGCGCTGACACTATATATATAGCCCATGGTGAAATAATCTATGTAAAAGGGCCAGTCTACAGGATGGGAAAAAAGAAGCCAAAAGGCAGAACAAAGTAAAGCTTTTACCTGCCAAACTAAAGGAATTTTAAAAGGCTGCCGAAGGAGCCAATGAAAGTGATGGGCGTGGTAAATGCCCTCAGAAGGAGATAGAACATGTCGAGAGACAGAGCATGCGCTGCCAAAGCTCGACCTAAGAAAGCATTAAACATAATTTTTTTACAGGAAGGGCCCCCATCAGTACAAAACCTATGCAAGACGGAATGCATACACTGTTGCTCTATTGTGCAAGGGTGTGTGCACTGGCAAACAGCAGCCTAAGGTGAACAAGTGAAGGGAGTGAGGAAAACATTGCCATATCTTAGTAGATAGGGCACTGTTCTGCTCTCTCCCTTTCATGCAATGCAGTGCTGCAACTTAAACTTATGCTCAGTGGCGGCTCGCCGAGGAAGTGCTGCGGGGCGGTGGGGCGGGGAGGGGGAGGGGCGGGGTGGGGGGGTAGTGGACTCGGACATACGACGGAATGGAGTAAAGTAAGTAAATAAATAAATAAAACTATTTACCTTGCGTTCGCTGCATCGCCAACTGCGGTGGCGGTCCGATCGTGGGGACCGCTGTATTACGAGTTGGGCAGATTGCCTTTGTAAAGACAGCAGTTGAACCACTGAGACCGCCAGCAGACTGCCGACTACCAGGTTCATGGAGGGGGATAGGCAGCCGCCATAGGACAGTTCAGGGAAACAGCACTGCCTTGTATGTTACGAGTTACCTTTTCCACAAGCTGACTGCGGCGGTCGGACCACCTGCTTCAAGGTGGACATGATGAAGGATTTTGGGTGCATACTCACCCCTTTCTTGTTCTTCCAGGCAGATTCCAACAAGGATCCCTTTCACAGCAGGTTCTTCACCACAAAGAATACGACCCCGATTGCGATGATCTACAGGTGAGTCCCTTTCATACCATACACCCATTGCCAGGACTGCCCACATATGGGCCGAACCTCGGCAATGGATAGATGGTATTTTTCCACATGTATCATGCATATGTGTGCATCCAACGCATATGCTACCACACCGCTGGCACAGTGGTCAACTTGTAATACGGCAGTCTTTGGACCACCAGCGTCATGGGCTACTGGTGGGGGTGGATGCGGTTCTCAGGCGGATTGGCTGATAAACTCATAATAAGGCCTTTAGAGTAGATATGGCAAGGTCCGGCTACCCTTCTGATTGATAAAAAGCAGATCATCACAGCATCTCCTTTTGTAGAAAAGAAAAGCACTCCATTATCAATTGGCTACTCCTTTATCACTGGTTTTTGTGCAAAATCACAATCCCCTATTTACATGCATCCCCATAGGAACAGTTTAGCCTAAACACAAACAAGTTCTGACATGTGTTAGCGTGTGAAAAATTTGATTTTTTTTCTAATCTCCGAATGCAAATTTGCTTGCACAAATGGAAGTCTCCTGTATATTTGCCCGTATTGTGGTTATTGTTTCAGTTGTTGGGATGTAACATTGGAGCCTCCTTTGAAAGGAAAATGTACATGTTGACCTATTGTAGAAACATATGCCTTTCCACCAGAACATGAAAAAGGCATTAAGTAGTAGAAAAGCAGGCACATTTTAACCATATACTATGAGGTGTTTTTCTAGACCATGATGGTTTGCCCAGTAAGAGTACTTAAACAGGACATGATTAAAGATGACTTACAATCTTCTGACTGGGTAGATTAGAGGTATACTGCCGGAATATTACTTACTTATCATGATGTAAAAATATTGTAGTCAAAATATCGACTACCTATATATTGTGCAGGTAAGTGTATATAGTGTAGATGGCCTATGGTTAAGTCCACACATATGTACCTTTATGAGATATATACATTTCTTGAAGATACATAGATGTGAAGTTAAGTAGGGTATATCTATACTTACTTAGGTATAATTACTTTCACACTCTTTTTGAAGTCGATATTCTAGCTACAGTATTATATTTTTGTGCTCTATATTCTGACACACAACTACGGGTTAGGAATCTTGGATGGTTACGTTTCTACTCTCAAAGACAATCTAGGTTTCTGCCCCTTACCTGGCATTTAGAAAAGCTTAGTCTCTCAAAGCAATGTTTTTCTTTGCACCTAACAGAACTTTCTGCTAAAGTCAATCAAAAACGACTAAGGGGCATATTCACAAGGAGCTATCGCTGAATTAACGGCACTTTATCGCAGCCAAAGTCATGATAAATATACCTCCCCATTCACAAGCTGGTGTAAACAGCCCACAGCACCAGTTTACCCGCGATAGCAGCCGCAAAAACCATCGCCACAGAAGACCCGCGCAACTATCGCTAATGAGATGCAGAGTGGGCGTTCCCGTGCCAAAAGGCGTGACAACATCACACCTCAACATTCTCAACGACTAGCCACATCGGCGATAAAAACACAAAACAGGCGATAAGGCGCGTTAGCACCAGGAAATCTACACCTGCTCTGACCTGGTGTAAAGTCGGACGGCAGCCTGCAAACCAAAAGGGAGCACAGCCCAGGGCTACATCGGAAGGGCAACAGATGCCATGGAGCCACCCATCATGCGGCCCGGACACCCAAGAGGGCCACAACACCCACCGCCACCACCCCCAGGACCACCCCTCCCTGGCACCACCCCGACCAAAGACATGCCACATCAGCCACACATAAACATGTACAAAATATTCCGCTTGATGTCGCACAATCACAACTGGTGACAAGCATGTGTCGTCACAGAAATGAGTAGCACACATTCACTTTCGAAGCAACAAATGAAACTTTATTAAAATGAACACCGAAATGAAATGAAGACACATGGCCTCTCCCCTCGGGACAATACGTAGGTCACAGCCTGTAAGACAAAAAACATGATGAGAAGGTGTGTCCTGCGCACATCAGAGGACAGAGAGAACGAAGGAGAGAGAGAGGAAGACATCAGAGGACAGAGAGAGAGCGAAGGAGAGAGAGAGGAAGAGAGGGTGGGAGAGAGAGAGGAAGAGAGGGAGAGAGAGATAGAGAGAGAGAAGAGGAGAGAGAGGAAGAGAGGGAGAGAGAGAGAGAGAGAGTGCCGCCCCTGCGCACCCAGGCCACACTGCTCACCTGCTGCCACCGGTGTGTCTCCAACCACGTGCCGGTATGTATAGCAGGACACCAGGTCACACATCTGAGTCAGAGCCGTCAGCTGAAACAGAGTCCAGATACATGACTGGCACAGTACACACACTTGCACAAGACAACATCGCCTGCCCGCCCATGCACACCCAGGCAGAGGCACCCCAACCCCTCCCGCCGCCCATCGGAGCATGCCCGCCCATGCACACCCAGGCCTCAATGCTCACCTTCTGACACTGGCACATAGACAGGAGGTCCCACCACGTGCCACTGCAAGCCACAAGCCCGGGGCCCGCGGACATGGCACCCTCCACATCATGCAGCCCCGCTCCGCAGGCCACCAGGTCTCACGTTTGGTGCTGAGTCTTGATTACTCCATGGCATAGGACATACCAGTGCACCCGGCACCATCGCAGGCTGCACACCCGCTCAGCCCAATGGGTGCAACCAACTCTGGGATCCTGGAAGCAACGCCATGTGGCGGTAGGCCTTCGCTGCCCGCTGGCTCTGGCCTACACTGCGGTCCAGCAGGGCACACAAAACCTGAGCTGTCCGGACCGCCGGGATGGGGCATCATCGCAGGCTGCACACCCGCTCAGCAGCTTAAGGTGCCACTGACTCAGTGCACCCAAAGTCACCGTCCCGTGGCGGGGTGCCTGTGCCTTCCGCAAGGCCCCGTGTGCCACTAACCCTGTGCAACCCCAGTCTGCGCCACGTGGTGGTAGGCCCGTGCCGTCCACCAGGCCTCGTGTGCCACTAACCCTGTGCGCAAAAACTCATGGACCCTTAATGATTGAGAACCGTGGAGCGTCCGTCATCCAGTCACCACTGGCAGAGGGGAATGTGACGTTGTCAGCCCCTTATGTTGGCGGAGTCACATGGCCTGTGACGCCTGTGCCGGATGGGTGTGGTGTGCGTGCAAACCTGCCTTCAGGGAGTGGCTGTGACATGCTGACAACTAGACCAGTGACCTGCACACCACCAGCGAGTACGCCTGCGACGGGTAGCAATGAGGGCCCCCCCTCGGAGCGTTAGCGGAGTGGTCTGGCCTGCCGTACGCTGGACCAGCGCAGGGCTTGCAACAATGACTCGTGGGCTCTGGGCGTGGTTCAGTCCATGTCCGGACAAGGAAGTGACTGATGCGTGTGTCCCTGTTGTAGTGTTCACGGGACCCGGTACACAAAATGCAATGTGGCACCCTCTGACTGGCATCCCACAGGATGAACATCATTGACGCAAGGGAAGTCACTGTCCCTACATTCATCCACACATTCACACATGAATGATGAAAGGCATGACACAGCAGTGCGTCACTGGATGTTTATTGCACATCCAGTGCAGTTATGCAGCTGGAGCGGTACAGGGCAATGCCGAGCACACTACACAATATGGGCACGTGGAGGGCCAGCCAGAGTCCATCCGGGGATGACATGTACTGCGGAAGAGGAAGGGTACAGTCCGCAGTCTGGTCGCCGTGTCATTGGTCATCAAACAGGATGTGGCAGTCCATGTCGCTGTCCAAGGTGAGTGCTTCGGAGTGTATCTGGGGTCAGTGGAAGGTCATGAGGCCATGTGCGGGACCAAGCAGAAACAGGCCAGGTGGTGGAAATGTATGCTAATGCCTCCTTCTGAGAGCCAACCCATCCACGTCCTCGGATGTGTGCTCTGCCCCACCTGTGGGTGTTGCAGTACCGGCTGCGGCACTGTGTGCCACTGAGACACCAGGGGCCGGAGGGGGATTGTCGGCAGCACTGTGTGCCACTGACACATCAGGTGCCTGAGTGGATACGCCTGCCGCACTGAGAGGCACTGACACACCAGAGGGCGGGGATGTGGATGGTGTGGGGGCAGCAGCATTCATCAGCGCCACGCCTTGTGGCAGCAATGCCATGATCAGGTACTGCAGGGCATTGTAGATCCCTGCTACACTTCGATGGTGTGCAGCGGTGGCTGCCATCCTTTCCGCCTCCATCTGCACCATGTCCTCCATGAGCTTTCGCATGTGTGCCAGCTCACGGCTGGCATCGCTGGGGCCACTCTGAGCGGACAGCTGTTCTTCCCTCTGCGTCATGACTCCAGCGATGTCAGTCAGGGCTCGTTGGAGACCATGGGGCGGACATAGACACCCAAGGATGGCATCCAGTTTGGTAGCCATGAGGTCAAACCCCACCCGCACCTGCTCGGCAGTGTCCCTCTGGCCCTCCAGCACACGGCGTTGGAAGGACATTTGTTGTTCCTGAGGGACTTGGGAGGGTGCCGGGGCTGTGGGTGCCTCCTGCTGGGTGGTTTGGGTGGTGGGTGGGGTCTCATCGATGTAGCTGGGCTGCCCTGATCCTGGAGGTGAGTGGCAGATGAGGTCAATGATGTCTAGGATGGTTTGGGTGTCCATGCTGGTGTTGTCCTCCTCGTCATCAGTGAAGAGTGGCTGGGACTGCTCTGCAGGAGGTGTTGACGATGCCCCTGCGATGTGAAGGGGAGATGGTGTATTACAATGTGTCCACATATATGTAGCTGCATGGTACAGGTTGACATTCAGACAGCATGGCATTGTACATTGTGACAGTCTGTGGGTCTGGGCGAGGACCCAGGGTCATTGTGGGTGTGCACTGTGCCCTGCTTGCTTGTGCATGTGTGCCATTGTGGCCATCTCCACCCGTCCCCCCAGTACCTGGTGGTCACTCACCCTGTTGCGGTTGTGTTGTGTCCTGTAGAGCAGTGTCGGGTCCCCCGACTCCAGCCACAGTCTCTACACTGATGACTGTCGACACCAGCTCCAGCTGTGGCACTGGGCCCCCACCTCCGGTCTGCGTTGCTGCCTTCTGGTTGGCGGTGAGTTTCTCCTTGGTCTTCCGTTTGATGTCATTCCATCGCCTCTTGACCTCGTCCATTGTCCGCTTGTGCTCTCCGACAGCATTCACCTTGTCGACGATGTCCCGCCATATTCCATTTTTGGTGTCCAATGACACGTTGGAGGTGACGAAGAGTTGTTGATGGTGTTCCATCACCTCCGTGATTATAATCCTGTTCGCCTGCGGACTGAACTTGGTCTTCCTCGTCTTCTTGTCCTTGCCCTTCCCTGTCCCCGAGGTCCCAGGCTGGTCGTCTGGGGTTCTTGTGGGGTGGCGCTCATCCTCTGCGCCTGCTCCGGCTGCCTCCATGGTGCTTGGGTGTTGGTCAGTTTTTGTGTGTGTTTTTTCTACTTTTATGGTGATTTTTGACGCCTGCCAGGTGTGTGTTGCAGGCCTGGCGCTGCTTGTCGCTGATTTCCTCATTGCGCTTTGGCCCATCGCGTGTTTTTTGGTGTTGTGGTTTGTATTTTTATCTCCATCGTGGTGGTTGTATCGCAGACATTGTCCGCGGTTTCGGCAGACTATCGCTTGCTACCGCTTTGTTGTGAATTCCACGTTGACACAGGGTTATTTTCCCGTGATAGGCTGCGATATTGAAAGTTGCGTTACGCTACTCTTGCGGTAGTTATCGCACGTTCTTGTGAATATACCCCTCAATGTTTTAGAATCACACGTTGGTTAATGTATGTGCATTTTCCAAAGTTTAATCCTTCACAGAAAACTGAAGTCTTACTCACTCCTGCTAAAGCAAACCAGTCAACTAACATTTGTTGTCCTCTAATAATTGTGACCGTGACTAGTACATACCAACAATGTAAAAAGCCTTGGTATTTTTTAGACTCCTCCCCTTCTCTTGAACATCAAGGGACCCATGTTGGCAGTTGCTGTTTCTTTCAACTGGAGACTCTGAAAACATTTCTTCCATACTAAACTAGTCTAGACTGGACTATGGAAGTGCAATTTATTGACACTCTTCTAATAAATTGTGTTTGTGATTCCAGTTAGAGCAAGTTGCAGCAGCTCACCTGGATGACTGTTATTCCAAACATGACCATATCCACCAATCCTACATTCACTTCATAGGCAATCCATAGGCAGTAATGTTCAAGTCTAGAAAAAGTTTGCATCTACCTGCTGTGCTAGTCTGAATTCCTGTGCTATATACCTTCCAGACGTGTGTATTCTGCAGATCACTTCATTTTACAGGCATCAAAATCAAGACTCTCTATGGTGACAGAGCATTGGTTATCTCCGCACCTAGGTTTTAAAATGTTATGGTTTTATTCTTGGATGTCTGATCACATCTAACCTCTTTTAGAAAATTTCTGAAATCTTGACTTTTTAATCAGGATTGCTGAATTGGCCTTCTGGGCATTTTTGTCTTTTCTGTGTTCAAGTTTATGTCATGAGGTTTAGATCTACAGCTTCAAGACGCTCATTCGTATATGCACTCACAAATAAATGTATTATAACATTAACCAAACAAATGTGTTATTTATTATTTATGCACTCATTTACTCTCAACCAAACCATTTAAATTAGACATTCTTTATGTATAGATGTTGACAGTACAGAAGAAAAAGGCAGATTGAATGTTTAAGAAAGCCCAAACATGCATGCATGCTCTGATATAAGGTGGACGTGAATTCCATTGAGGAAAGAGTGGCGGAAAGGTGGCTTAAGTGGGTAAAATGTGAGGAAATAAAAAGCAGGGTGTGGAGATTTGGGTGACACTAGGAGATTTTGAATAATGTCTTCTAGGTTGTGAGTAGGATTGTAAAGGAAATGGAGTCAGACAATTAAACTTGGAATATGTGAAGGATAGCTTTAAATTACACTCTCGGTGGTAGATACCCATAGCTAACTGGGAATATGTGATGGATAGCCTTAAATTGCAGTATTGTTGGTGGAGAGACATATTTTTGCAGAACGTCAGCCAGCTTTGTGGTGCTATTGTGAGGTAAGGCACTTAATTTTGGAGGTTGTATAAAGCTACAGTGGTGTCCTGTGAGAGGAAAGATTACCAGTGAGCACCAGTGAGTTGATCAATATTTTTTCGTTGTGGAGGAAATGTGAAGTGGATCTTTCAAATATTTTGGCTTCATAGAGGACTACAGTGGGTGTCGTGGTGTAGTAATAAAATAAAAACACGGAAGATTGAGCAGAATGCCAAGATTTGTGGCCCACGAGGCAGAGGTTAGGAAGTCAGGAGGGAAGTGGAAAGGGAAAAGGTGGAAAAAAGAAGAAAAATAGAGGACCTCAGCTTTGAACAAGTTCAACATAAGGAACATTAGAGTCATCCAGAGGTGAATAGCAGTGATGCAGTCAGATATGCAGGACTGCAGTAGGGGAGACAAAGGGTCAGAAAGAGGAAGAGTTTTGTGTGTCATCAGCATATTGGTGTAAAAGAAACTAAAGAAGGTGATGATATTATCCAATGAGGTGGTGTGCAGAGAGAAAATGTGATGACCCACGACAAATCTTTTGCGGGATTGCAAAAGGTAGAACAGTTGGATGCAGTTAGCTTTAAGTAACATACTACCAAGTAAGAAAGGTAAGAGATGTAGGAGGAAAATGACTTGTGTCAGTGATGCCTAGAGTTTTGAGGGAGAAAAGAAAGCTTTGATGGTCAACAGAATGAAATGGAACATAGAGATCAAAGAGTTCTAAGATAGAAAAAGGTAATTATAATGAACAGATGTAATGAAATTCGCAACATCCCAAAGAGTAATTTCTGTTGAGTGCAGAGCAAAAAGCACAAAGTGATCCAACTGAATGGAAATTGGATAGGGAATAGAGTGAGTAGAACATATATTAACATCCCATTTACCCCTTTGATTATATGGGAATGGGCCCATTTATTTCCTGGCTCCTGCACAATTCTTCACATTCCTTTGTCTACCCTCCCCACTTCTGCCTCATTTTAGCCCCCTGCAAACATTTTACACCTACTTAGAGAAAGTGGTAATTTTGTGCAATTAAATCCTACGGAATTGCGAATTCCGTGTACTATTCTGGAAAAATGCTTCTCCGCGCAGTTATTCTCCATTTCGTGGAGTTTAACTTGTAATCAGCACGTTTACAAGATACCAGCCAGAATTGATAATTCCGGCCACCTTGCATCTCTGCGCCTAACTACACTTGATTTGTAATCAGACATAGAGTCCGGCTAGCACAATAAAGTAAATTTTACAGATTACAGCTTTTTGCACATTACACAGAATTAGAGTGGCCACCACAGTCCTGGTCATTGCGGATACCTACCAATCATTGATTTCAAGTATGTTCGTCTATTTAGTTCCAAGAATGCATTAATCTATCGAAGAAAAAGACCAGGGCTGGAAACAGCGTCCGTCCCTAGCGACCTGGAGTTATGTTGTTGGTGCCCCTTTGTCTCTGCATACATCATTAGACTTCACAAAATAAAGGATGCGAACATTCTGCATGAGCTATGTTTTCTTTCTGATATCTAATCACATTTTGTTCGTGTTAATTCAGTGCTTCTTGAGTCAAGGTAAATATATGTAGAAAGTTACACACTTATGATTTCCCCAAAGCCTCTGTTTAAGGACGGTGTCGTCTGACTAGCTGGGAAGTCGAGAGCTGAATCTCTGTTAATAATACAGAGAGTTTAAGCACAAACCTTGCAACATCCTGGCTGCATTCCTTATGGGCACAAATACACTCTGACCTTCAAAAACAATAGAGGCAATTTACGCATCCTGGTCCGCAAGGTACAGCCCATTCTAATCATCCAAAATAAATTGGCTGGACATTAGACTCCACAGTTAAGGTTCGTACTGCCAAAAATTAGAAGCATACACAGGAACAGTTCTTGGAAGATGAGGACGTCATTTTATGTAAGCACAGAATGTATTTTTTCATGTGCAAACTGACAGAACATGACAACATTGGTGCCTCATACGCCTAAACGTCTAATAACCAAAAACCTAATTGGAAAACTGTTTCCCACACAGTTTTCTGGCTCTAGCAGATGCCCCAAACTACTGCTGCTTATTTAATCAAACATTAAACTTTTCGGAACACACATTTCATACGTTTTATGTTACATTTTGCTTTGAATGGTATGGCTGTTACTGATGCAGTGCTTAATTTGAGCCCTTGTTGAGGGTAGGGCTCCCCTGGGAGCGTACTTATTTTTCCTTATCAGGCATGGATCCAGAACAAGAGGGAGAGAAACACAAAAGAGGCAAAGAGGGAGGATGAAAGACTGAAACAAATGACAAAAGAAGCAAGCCGGGACGTAAAAGGACAAGCAGGAATGAGTTTGAGAGACAGGTCGTGCCTTGTGAGGGATTAAAGATGCCTGATTGGGAATTAAGACTATGCATCCTTGGTATTCGGCACCGGTGACAGCTAATCACACGCTTGGGCCCGGCACTTATTATTTTACAAATTAAGCACTGTTTGATGCACATCGTCCATGCTGCCACTCGGCTCATGAGACCACATGGGGAGGCACTTGAACATAAGCTGCACAGAAAGAGTTAAACACTTGGGAGTAGGAAAAAGTACAAGAGGCGCAATCTCTTTCTGTGATCATCTGTTTCCACATTTAAATAATTTGCTTATGTTGACATTGTTTAAATATAATGTTATATCGAAACTAAAGGCACCAGATCTCCTGCCTGGACCAGGTAGACTTCGTTCTGCGACACCAATTTTGCCATCAAACACTCGCCTTCCAGCGGTCTACACAGGGATGAATTTAAATTGAATCCCAGGTCCTGACGCTTTCAGGCGCTTTGAATCACAGCAAGAGGGGGTACGCGTTAGCACCTGCGCACATAGAGAGCGATTTAGATTGTGTGTACATGATGGAAAGCCCTAAAACTGTGTTTATTCCTATTTGTTTGGATTCCACCTGGCTCGGGACCGCGTGATTTGTATGTTTCCTGTACCAGGAGGTGTTCTGGTGTCAGATCTGGTGAGAGCGTTTGGCTGCAGAATGGGTTTAAAACCGGGTCTCTGGTCCCTCCGGACGCACAGAGTGCAACGTTGTGAAAACGGGCCTACTTCCACGGAAAAAGTGATGCGCTTTACGTCGAAGGCCACGTGCTTCCTGCAGAAATATTCGCATGGGAGTCTTTGATAACATCCATCTATTTCTGCCCCTGCTCGAGGAGCATCCATCAGAGGCGCAGCGAAGGAACTCAGAACGGCCAGGCGTGCCCAGGAAAGGCTCACAGCACGTGCAGTGATGTACACACGGGATGACAAAGCCTGTACTGCTCAGGGTGCGGACATACTTTATCCAGGGTTGCTACTCGTATGGGACGCAAAGCGCTTTGACGTAACAGTGTGGCGCAGTGAATTCACAATAACGTCATAATTTGAATCCGTGAGGCTGAGACGGGCTACACCGGCCCGCGTATGGCTCTTGAGACTGTTAGTCGGACATTACGGTCAAGATGATAACTGGAGTCCGAGGGCCCGGCCCTCGCTGACGAGGAACCAAGCTCTCCGGCCATGGGACCCGGGGCCTGTGGATGGCTCAGGCAGAAGGGGATTCTGCAGACAGGCTTCTTCTTGCTGGCCTTGATGTGCCTGGGGTCCGTGCTCTCCCGGTACAAGCACTTACTGGAGAAAGTGCACAGCTCCGAGAACCTGTCCCTCAAGTTCAAGCAGCAGCAGGAGACGCTCTCTGCCGAGCTGCAAGTGGCATACGAGCACCGGTCCAGGCTGGAGCGGTCCCTCCAGAAGGAGCGTGGGGAGCACAGGAAGACCAAGGAAGATTTTGTAGTATATAAATTAGAAGCTCAAGAAGCCCTGAGCAAAGAGAAGCAAGAGGCCATGAACCGCTACGGCGCCCTCACCTCTCAGCACAAGATCCTGAAGAACCAGCATGAAGAAGTGAAGAAGCAGCTCCTGGACTTGCAGGTGCAGCATAACTCTCTAAAGCTGGAAAACCGGCGAGCATTGGAGGGCCATAACATGAAATATGCACAGCTGCAGCTGGAGAAAGAGAACCACGTGCTGATGCTGCAGGATACGATATCGAAACTGAGGGAAGAAAGTAATGTTCTTCGCAAGGCACATGAAGAGGTCCGCTCTCAGCTGCTTAGTGCGCAGGAGCAGCTGAATGAGCACCAGCAGCTGAAGGAAGCTCTTCAGAGGATGCCAAGCTTCAAGGAGCTGGGCACAGCCCGGGGGCACCAGCAATTCCACTTACAGGCCCCATATAAGAAGCGTTCCCGAGCCTTTGAAGCTGAAGTGCAGCATATTTGCGAACAGACTGGCCTACAAGCGAATCCTCTGGAGACGCCGACAGACTCTGGGAAGAAAACCCCAGAAGGTGCTGCCCAGCCCGCAGAAACTCTCAGAGAAGGGTTGGTACCCCGGACAGGGTCTCTTGAAGTTTTGCCACAGCCAGCCTTGCCTCTGTGGCTAGCGAAGGATAGAGATGGCCGTGCCCTGCGTTTCTCGAGGACTGTGAATAGCATCCAGGCTGGAGACGAGGATCAGAAGCTTGTGGAGGGCACACCTGGGACTAGAAGGAAGGCTCTTGAGTCTCCAGCAGTGCTGGTGCTATAGGAGAAGTCAGTGCAGAAGATGGAGCAGGCCTTCGGGCCCCTCGGTGTTCAAGTACAAAGATAAGCTTTGCAGCTTCTTGCGAAATGCTAAATGACAATGAGGTCTTCCCATAATTTCTAAGGACGGTGCCGAGTGACGCGTTCCAGGCCCGGGGGATGATGTGGCTCTTCAAAAGACTGGGGTGGGACTGGATCGCAGTCTTGGGCAGCAGCAATGAATATGGCAAGGCTGGACTCTACCATTTCTCCCTCATAGCCAATGAGATTGGGATCTGCATTGCATATGAAGATTACCTCCCCAGTGATGCTTCTGCAGACTCTGTTAACAAATCTCAGAAGATAATTGGAAAGATCCGTGAAGCTAATGTCAGCATGGTTGTCCTCTTTTCATCGGAAGATCAGGCTCAAGCCTTCTTGGCCGTGGCTCTGATGGCTAAACTGAAAATGGTTTGGGTCGCCAGCAGCGGCTTTTCACTCTCCAGCACAATTCGCCAGACGCTGGGTATAGAAAATATTGGCACCATCATTGGCTTCGCAGTCAAGAGTCAACCAATAGCAGGACTGAAGGGCTACGTGAGGAACGTCCTTGGACTCCTGGCAGTACAAGTGAAGCAGCCCTCCACAGACCACTCTGCAAGCACTTGCAATGACGGTGCAGAGGCGGACTATGAGCGCCAAGCATTCCAGAATTCATGCATGGAGTACAGCAGTCTCTCTCCTGCCAAAGCCTCCATGACCCATGACCCAATGACACAGAGGTTGGTGTACGGCATCTACACTGCTGTGTATAGCGTGGTGCATGCTCTGCACAAGATGCTCCTCTGCAACAGTACCAAGTGCCAGCTCGACGGCTATACATACGCATGGCAACTGCTGAAAGAATTAAAGACTATAAACTTCACCATGAGAAACAGCACCATCTACTATGATGAATTTGGGAACATGAATATTGGATATGACATTCTGACCTGGTCGGTGGACAAGAATGCGATGCCTTTCCGCACTGTTGGCAAGTACACAGGAAATCTGACCATTGTTGCTGATCAGATTCAGTGGCACACGAAGAGCCAGCTAACAATCTTTGATAGCCCTATACTCCAGTGTGTGTGAAAGAGAGAGGGACTGTGCAAACTCTCAATCGAAGGGGCCAAATTAGGAATTTAACGAATATTGGATTCCACTCCATTCTTGCAAGCCAGGTACTGGAAGCAATATTACTCTCTCCCTTGCTGAAGATAGTAGTGGAAAATCAATTATTCCCGGCCAACCAGGAGAGACTAATGGAAGCCAGGCTACTCTTCTCCATTCAAAGAGAATCCACTTACTCTCAGCCAGCAGAGAGTAGTGGAAACTACTCTCCCTCTCTCAGTGGAGCATAATGGAAGCAATGCCATCCACTTCCACCCGAGAGAGAGTATTGGGTGCTCTTTTATTCTCCCCTTCCCGGCAGAGAGTAATGGAAGTCAATGCACACTTTTCTACCCAAAAGAGAGCTGTGGAAGTCACCCTACTCTTCCCGCTCAGAAGAGAGGAGTAGAATCTTCCTACTCACTCCAGCCAAGACAGACTAATGAAAGCCAACCACCTCTCCACCCAGAAGAGAACAGTAGCAGCCATGTCACCTTCTCCACCCAGCCATTATACACTCTCCCTTTCTCACCATGGCAGTGCCAAGGGGCTTCAAATATCCTTTGTCCCTGAGAGGCACCTATAATACCCTTTAATTTCAAGGGAAACAGCGCTGGAGTGGTATGATCAGACACATCCCTTCAGAAGCTCTGGCCTGTTAGCACAACTAGCTATTTCCTCATTGCCTTAACCTGATATGGGCTACATAATGAAGACCTCATTACATTTGCTGACTAATGATGCACCATTGGTTGTTAACCACTTGTAGGGAGGGATTCTAAAACGAGGTTCAAGATCAATTTTCACAGGAACCTCACTGTTTCAGGTTCTAGGCCATAGAGGGTCCTGCAGACTTTTTGCCCACTAGTTTTTAAAATTAGTTTAGCACTTTTTTGAGAAAGGTCCCTCTGCTACCCTTTGTTTTACATTTTTTTGTCCTGATGTCTCTCAGCACAGTGGTACCCTACACCTCGGCTATAGTTTTTAAATACTAATTCTTTGTTACTTACCTTCATGATGGCTATTCCTTCCAATGTTCAGAGATGGCCGCTGGGCTGATGATCATCTCTAAATCTGAGGGATGTGGTCCATCAGCATGATGGAGGTAATGCTCTCTGCCACTCTATCAAATAGAGTACCGTCTTTCAAATGCTAAATCAGCCCTCAGTAAAGAATAATTATACATGAACTCAGTTTGTGGAATCCCACACATCCAGTGATCCTGATACTGTGTAATAAAACATCAGAAATAAAAACAAAATATATATTTATATATAATATATCTTGCAGCTTTCTGAGTTAAAATTGTGGCCATCTTTGAGACATGTGAGCTGATTTAAACAATGGGGCTAGTGCCAAGGTCCAAAATGACAGTTAATCAACAGATGCACTCCTGGTTTTAGTTCAGAGTCCAAAGGTTTTCAACAATGCTCGTACCAAAGATATGGCGTGCGGCTCGTTGCTTGCTGTGCCCCACCGGCACCATTGTAAAATACTGAAAAACTAGTGGCACACTGTGAGAAAGTGCCCTCTTTCTGCATGGTATGCCCCCACTTTTTGTTTAATTGCTGATGTTCTTTGACATAGTCTGCCCTGGGCTCCTGCTAATCAGTTACCCATGGCCCATGTTCCTTCCCTAAAATTGCATTGAAGCCTAAACCCAATTGGCATCCCTGGCCACAGGTAGGCCCCTGGTAAATGGTACCACAGGTACCCAGGGTCCTGTGACCAGAGAAGGCCCCTAAGGGCTGCAGCACTTATTGTGCCACCCTTAGAGGCCCTGCACCTTTTCACTCACACACTGCCTTTGCAGGCTGCGTGTCTGGGTGCAGAACAAAGTGAAGAGTCGACATGGCACACATCCCTGTGTGCCATGCCTACAAACCACTGCCCTGGCATAGATCAGCCACCCCTCTAGCTGGGTGCACTATACCAGTGGTGAGGGTACAGGTGCATGAGCCCTGTACCCCTACAGTGTCTAAGTCCATTCTTAGACATTGTAAGTGCAGTGCTGCCATTAAGAGTATATGGTGCTGGGAGTTTGTCATTACGAACTCCACAGCACCATAATGGCTACACTGAAAACTGGGAAGTTTGGTATCAAACTTCTCAGTTCATTAAACCCACACTGATGCCAGTGTGGGATGTAATGTAAAATGCACAACAGAGGGCATCTTAGAGATGCCCCCTGAAACTCGACCAACTTCCAGTGTCCCGACTGAGTGGCTGCTTAGGCTGCCACCAACAGACATGTTTCTGGACCCCTGAGTCGAGAGCCTGCTGCTCTCGGGGCCTGAAACAATGCACATCCTGGGACGAGGTGCCAAGCCTCCTCCCCAAGGATGGGAAGGGTTCACGAAGGGGAAGCTTCAAAGGGATGCCGCCTTTGTTAGCCTCCCCAGATCATTTTCTGCTTTTAGCAACTGGTCCCCACTGGTTCTACCCCCCACTTTGGGCGGGAGAACCGGCGGGAAAAACAAGTGAGGGAAAGAGGTGTGCCCACCTCTGCCAACTCCACCAATCAGGTGGGGGAGGCGAGGTGAAGCACAACTCTGAGTCCCCGCCATCTTGAGGATGGGGGACCTAACCAACCAGGGACAGGCTCCTGCCCCCTCCCACTGGAGGGTGGCACGATAGGGGGTGTACCCACCCTAGGGAAGGGATCCATTGGTCCCTGCCCTTTACCTACCTGTAACGCCCCTAAATCTAGTATTTAGGGGGCACCCTGAACCTTGCTTCCTCAGATCCAGCCTGACAACTAGAAGAAAAGAAGAAGAAGGACCGAACAGCCGTGCAGCCAGCTAACAAGAGGAAGACGCCCATTGACTTGGCCCCAGCCCTACCGGCCTGTCTCCCCTCGAACGTTCTCCTGCGAAATCCCAGTGTGTCCTGCAGCCAGCAACCTCAAAAACACCAGAGGACCTGCCTGCCTTCACTTCCAAAGACTGATTCTCACGTGAACACCGGATTTGTTCAAACTACAACCTCTGGCAGCAGCCAGAGACCGCGAATCCACTCCACTCTGCACCCGCCGTCGACGGCCTGAGCTCGAGTGGGCAAACACCAAGAGGAGGTCACCCCGGTGATCCTGACCCGAGATCCGGTCACCCCTGACCTGCCTCAAGCCTCCAGCCGATACCTGCAGCCTAAATCCAGAAGGCCTCCCTAACTGCGATCCGGAGCTGGTATGAAGATCCGACCCCAAAAGGCACCCCTGCACCCGACGCCCCACGGCCTTGTGTGCCCAAACCGACGGTGCCTAACCAACCCCTAACTTCCCAACTTACCTGTCGAAGTGGTGGTCGCACCCAGAAGTCCTTCGTCTCCCTGCCTGCAGTGCTGTTGCAAACCAGAGGTTCTCTATTGAAAACAACAGGGCACCCGACCTCGAAACAGCACCTTGCACCCGGCCGCCCTAGTGCCGCTGAGGGTGCACCTTTGGTGCTACTTTGTTTCCCCATTTACCCTGCGCTAAAGTCCAGGAGCTTTGCTCAAACAATCTAGTGGCCTGCTTGCCAGCATCTACCAACTGGAGGCCCCCTGTCCCCCATTGGATAACATTGGGCCTCAACACTCTGCACCCGGCCGCCCTAGTGCCGCTGAGGGTGTAACAAGAGTGCATCACTGACCCTGGGGGACCCCTGAGTCTAACCCCAGAACCTTAACTCCCACAGTCGATAACTTACCTTTGAACCGATAATCTGTTTTTCCTCCATAGGATAACATTGACAATTTTCTTCCAAAAAGTTTCTAAGTGTGGAGTTTTGAAATCAAAAAATGTTCTTTAAAAGTCGCACGAATAACCAAAACGTATTTACTTACCTGTTTGCAGGAAATGTCCCAGTGCTGAATCTAGGTATCCAGCACTGAGTTAGAAAAGTAACGTAAAAAGTAACTTACCTGTAATTTACTGAAAAAGCCTATTCATTTCAATGTACTGTATTTGCTAAGTATTGCAACCTACTGCATCTCCTGTAAATCAAACAAAGTACAATTCCTATTGCATTTTCAAACTGTTCTACAATCAGCAACTTATTACTGTAAAGTATTTAAACGCTTACCTGTGCCAGGCTTGCTTGGTTCTAAAAATAAAACAACAGTATATTTTTTTATACAAAAACAATTGGTCTAGAGTTCAGTCCTTGAGTGTGTGAATTCATTTGCTGACTGGGTGTGTACATCAAATGTTTAACACTATCCTAAGATACTGCCTTACTGCTCGACCACTCTACCACAAATAGAGAGTAAGGTTCTATCTAACTTTAACCTCTGCCTACCTCTGGTGTCACCTGGACTCTATACACACTATGCCTCATTTTGGTGTAGTATATATAGAGCCAGTTTCCTACATTGGTGGATCAGCGGTGGGATACACAACTTTGCATTTGTTGGACTACTTGGTTACCACCTGATCACACAACAGAACTTTTAAATTGCCTTTAGAATTCAGATTTTTTCAAATTGGATTTTTTTTCAAAACTACTAAAAGTCTTGTTAGGGCCTTGCTTAAGTCCCTTTAGAATTTTAGAAAATAAAAAGTCACTGTAGACAAAGGTAGATGGGTTAGAACTTTGTTTTGTTAGAATGTCTCAAAATAAGAACCCAGCTACTAGTGAAGATAATCATAATGACATACAGGACATGGTTGAGGAGCTTGACCTCACCCCTTACCTTCACTTGTCTTTCAAGGAAGTAAGGTCCTTATGTAAAATTAAAAACATACCAATGGGCCCCCATCCAACCAAACAAAAGCTCCAGGAGCTGTTGGCTGAGTATGCAAAGGCCCACCCCTCTGAAAATGGTGATGACCAGTCAGAGGGAGAAAGAGGTGAGGAGGATGGCGATAGGTGCCCACCTCCACCACTTCCTAGGGAAGGAAGGGACCCTGTTCCCTTACTCCCAAGAATCAACCTCTGGGGACCTAGAGGCCACACAGGTAGCTCAGGTTCTGGTGAGGACATTGAGGACAGCCTCAATGAGGAGGACAGCCTTTTAGCAAGGCTGACCAAAAGACTGGACCTAGAGACCAGACTCCTGGCTCTAGAGAAAGAAAGAAAGGAGATGGTGGCAGCAATCAAAATAATAAGGATAAAGAGCAATCTTATGATCCTAAAATCCCCAAAGGGATTGTCCCTAAATTTGAGGAGGGTGATGACATCACTAATTGGTTCACAGCCTTTGAGAGGGCTTGTGACATGAGAAAGGTGAAGAAACCTCTCTGGGGGGGGGGGGGCACTCCTGTGGAAACTGTTCTCTGGTAACTGCAGAGACAGACTCCTGACCCAGGGCCATATGCTGGGTCTTATGACTTCATGAAGAGAACTGTGATTGAGGGATTTGGACTCACAACTGAGGAGTACAGAATTAGATTCAGGGGGGCTCACAAAACACCAAACCAGTCCTGGATTGATTTTGTAGACTACTCAGTAAAGACACTAGATGGTTGGTTAACTGGACACAATGTGCATGACTTTACTGGAATTTACAACTTGTTTATGAAGGAACATATTTTAAGTAATTGCACGAATTAAAAGTTACATCAGCATTTGGTGGACCTAGGTCTAATTTCTCCCCAAGAATTTGGAAAGAAGGCAGACCACTGAGTCAAGACTAGAGTGACTAAGACAACCACTTGGGGTGACCAAAATAAAGGGGTTACAAAACCTCCCCAGGGGAAAGGTGGTGAGAATCCCCAAGATAAAAAGTCTGAGTCTTCTAAAGGGCCCCAAAAACCTGCACAGGGGGGTGGGTCCCAAAACTCTTCCCAATCTGGTCCTAGATACAGGGGGAAGAACTTTGATCCTTCAAAGGCCTGGTGTAACAACTGTAGAAAGTTGGGACACTTAACTGGAGACAATGCTTGCCCTAGCAAAAAGGCCCCTAGTCCTACAGCTACAGCCACTCCTGTTGTAGCAAGTCCCCAGATGGGATCAACAGTGTGCCAAGAGCAAATCAGGTTGCACACTGAAGCAGTTCTAGTTTCAGAGGGGAAAGTTGAGTTTGCCACTGTAGCTGTGTGGCCACCCAACT
The DNA here is from genome assembly GCA_963921515.1 of Calotriton arnoldi. Taxonomy (NCBI): domain Eukaryota; kingdom Metazoa; phylum Chordata; class Amphibia; order Caudata; family Salamandridae; genus Calotriton; species Calotriton arnoldi. The sequence continues at coordinate 1,875,384 of CAWUFW010001811.1, read as the reverse complement.
TAAAGAAGTACTTACAATACCCTTGGATTAATGGAACTAGGATAGAGGCTCTGAGGGATACAGGTGCCAGTGTCACTATGGTGGGAGACACACTGGTTTCCCCTGAGCAATACTTGATTGGGCGTACTTACCCAGTCACCAATGCTGACAGTGTTACCACTAACCATGCAATGGCTTTGGTGACATTAGACTGGGGGGGTTACTGGCCTAAAACAGGTAGTGGTCTCTCCAAAGCTACCAGCTACATGTCTGCTTGGCAATGACCTGGAAACCTCAGCCAGGGCTGAGGTTGAACTAAAAACTTGTGCAGTAATGCTGGATATCCCTGAATTGGTGTGTGTACAAACAAGAGCACAGAGCAAAAGGCAGAGTGAAAAAGAAGTGTTGGAGCCTGAAAGTATGGCCCAACCTTCCAAGAGAAAAGGTAAGAAGACTGGGGAACCAGTTTCTGTTCAGCAAAAGGATCAGGACCCCTCTCCTCAGGGACAGGACTTGGACACTCCAGAGGGAACTGAGCCTATGTAGCTTGACCCTTACCAGGTTGAACTCTTGGGCCCAGGGGGAACCTCTAGGGAAGAGCTGTGCCTGGGGCAGCAGGACTGTCCCACTCTTGAAAGCCTGAGGCAGCAAGCTGTTTCAGAAGCAAAGGGAGATGTCAGTGGTACCCACAGAGCTTATAGTGAAGAGGGATTACTGTAGACTGAGGCAAGAGACCCCAAACCTGGAGCCACCAGGAGAGTGGTAGTGCCACAGAGGTACAGGGAGTTCCTCCTAACTTTGGCTCATGACATCCCCCTAGCTGGACATCAGGGCCAAACCAAGACTTGGGAGAGGCTAGTTAGCCACTTTTAGTGGTCGCAGATGCACCAAAAGGTGAAGGAGTTTGTCAGCTCCTGTGTTACCTGTCAAGCCAGTGGCAAGACAGGTGGCCACCCAGAGGCCCCCCTGATACCACTGCCTGTGGTGGGGGTTCGCTTTGAAAGGGTAGGTGTGGACATAGTGGGTCCACTTGAACCTCCCACAGCATCAGGGAACAAATTCATTCTAGTGGTAGTGGATCATCCCACTAGGTACCCTGAAGCAATTCCCCTTAGGACTACTACAGCTCCTGCAGTAGCCAAAGCCCTCATTGGTGTCTTCACCAGAGTAGGGTTTCCTAAGGAGGTGGTTTCAGACAGAGGTTCCAACTTCATGTCTGCTTACCTAAAACACATGTGGAAAGAGTGTGGAGTGCAGTACAAGTTTACTACACCCTATCACCCACAAACCAATGGCCTTGTTGAGAGATTCAACAAGACATTGAAAGGCATGATTATGGGACTCCCTGAAAAACTCAAAAGGAGATGGGATGTCCTCTTACCATGCCTGCTTTTCGCTTACAGGGAAGTGCGACAGAAGGGAGTAGGGTTTTCCCCCTTTGAACTTCTGTTTGGCCATCCTGTGAGGGGACCACTCTGTCTTGTAAAAGAGGGTTGGGAGAAGCCTCTCCATGAACCCAAACAAGATATTGTGGACTATGTGCTTGGCCTAAGCTCCAGAATGGCTGGGTACATGGAAAAGGCGTCTAAAAATCTTGAGGCCAGCCAGGAGCTTCAGAAGCACTGGTATGACCAAAAAGCTGCACTGGTTGAATTTCAACCTGGGCAAAAGGTGTGGGTTTTGGAGCTAGTGGCACCAAGGGCACTCCAGGACAGATGGAGGGGCCCTTACCCTATCCTAGAAAAAAAGAGTGAGGTCACCTACTTGGTTGACCTGGGCACAAGCAGGATACCCAAAAGGGTTATCCATGTGAACCGCCTAAAGCTCTACAATGACAGGGCTGACATCACCATGCTGATGGTGACTGATGAGGAACAGGAAGCAGAGAGTGAACCTCTCCCTGACCTCCTCTCATACAGCCCAAAAGATGGGTTAGTAGATGGAGTTGTCTTTTCAGACACCCTCTCTGCCCAACAGCAGACTGACTGCAAGCAGGTCTTGCAGCAGTATGCTAAGCTCTTCTCTTTGTCCCCTGGTCTGACAAACTGGTGTACCCATGATGTGGACACTAGTGACAGTGCACCTGTCAAAAACAAAATCTATCGACAGTCAGACCAAGTCAAAGAAAGCATCAGAGCTGAGGTCAGCAAGATGCTGGAGTTAGGGGTTATTGAACCCTCTGAGAGCCCCTGGGCTATCCCAGTGGTTCTAGTCCCCAAACCTCATCCACAGGGTGGGAAAAGAGAAATGAGGTTTTGTGTGGATTATAAAGGGCTCAACTCTGTCACCAAGACAGATGATCACCCTATCCCAAGAGCAGATGAGTTGATAGACAAATTGGGTGCAGCCAAATTTCTAAGTACCTTTGACTTAACTGCAGGGTACTGGCAAATTGGCATGGCCCCAGGAGCAAAAGAGAAAACAGCATTCTCCAGACCTGATGGGCAATATCAGTTCACTGTTATGCCCTTTGGTTTAAAGAATGCCCCTGCCACATTCCAAAGGTTGGTGAATCAAGTCCTTGCTTGGTTGGAGTCCTTCATTGCAGCTTATCTTGATGATATTGCTGTCTTTAGTTCCACCTGGCAGGATCACCTGATCCACCTTGGGAAGGTTTTAAAAGCCCTGCAAACTGCAGGCCTAACTATCAAGGCATCCACATGCCAGATAGGGCAGGGAACTGTGGTGTACTTGGGCCACCTTGTTGGTAGAGGCCAGGTACAACCCTTACAGCCCAAGATCCAGGCCATCCTGGACTGGGCAGCTCCAACCACCCAGACCCAAGTCAGGGCATTCCTTGGCTTGACTGGGTACTACAGGAGGTTTGTGAAGGTATATTGGTCCATTGTGACTCCCCTCACAGAACTCACCTCCAAGAAAATGCCCAAGAAGGTAAACTGGACAGTTAGTTGCCAAAAGGCTTTTGACACCCTGAAAGAAGCAAATGTGTTCAGCACCAATTCTGAAGGCTCCAGATTATGCCAAGCAGTTCATAGTGCAGACTGATGCCTCTGAGCTAGGGATAGGAGTGGTCCTATCCCAGACCAATGATGAAGGCCAAGACCAACCTGTTGCTTTTATAAGCAGAAGGCTTCTCCCCAGGGAGCAGCGTTGGAGTGCCATTGAGAGGGAGGCCTTTGCTGTGGTTTGGTCCCTGAAGAGGCTGAGACCATACCTGTTTGAGACTCACTTCCTCGTTCAAACCGACCACAGACTCCTCAGATGGCTAATGCAAATGAAAGGGGAAAATCCTAAACTGTTGAGGTGGTCCATCTCCCTACAGGGAATGGACTTTGAAGTGGAACACAGGCCTGGTACTTCCCATGCCAATGCAGATGGACTTTCCAGGTTCTTCCACTTAGACAATGAAGACTCTCTAGGGAAAGGTTAGTCTCATCATCTTTCGTTTGGGGGGGGGGTTCTGTGAGAAAGTGCCCTCTTTCTGCATGGTATGCCCCCACATGTTCTTTGACTGAGTCTGCCCTGGGCTCCTGCTAATCAGGTACCCTGGGCCTATGTTCCTTCCCTAAAATTGCATTGAAGCCTAAACCCAATTGGCATCCCTGGCCACACGTAGGCCCCTGGTAACTGGTACCACAGGTGCCCAGGGCCCTGTGACCAGGGAAGGCCCCTAAGGGCTGCAGCACTTAATGTGCCACCCTTAGAGGCCCTGCACCTTTTCACTCACACACTGCCTTTGCAGGCTGCGTGTCTGGGTGCAGAACAAAGTGAAGAGTCGACATGGCACACATCCCTGTGTGCCATGCCTACAAACCACTGCCCTGGCATAGATCATCCACCCCTCTAGCTGGGTGCACTATACCAGTGGTGAGGGTACAGGTGCATGAGCCCTGTACCCCTACAGTGTCTAAGTCCATTCTTAGACATTGTAAGTGCAGTGCTGCCATTAAGAGTATATGGTGCTGGGAGTTTGTCATTACGAACTCCACAGCACCATAATGGCTACACTGAGAACTGGGAAGTTTGGTATCAAACTTCTCAGCACATTAAACCCACAGTTATGCCAGTGTGGGATTTAATGTAAAATGCACAACAGAGGGCATCTCAGAGATGCCCCCTGAAACTCGACCAACTTCCAGTGTCCCGACTGAGTGGCTGCTTGGGCTGCCACCAACAGACATGTCTCTGGACCCCTGGGTCGAGAGCCTGCTGCTCTCGGGGGCCTGAAACAATGCCCATCCTGGGACGAGGTGCCAAGCCTCCTCCCACAGGATGGGCAGGGTTCACAATGGGGAAGCTTCAAAGGCATGCCGCCTTTGTGAGCCTCCCCAGACCATTTGCTGCTTTCAGCAACTGGTCACCACTGGTTCTACCCCCCCACTTTGGGCAGGAGAACTGGCGGGAAAAACAAGTGAGGGAAAGAGGTGTGCCCACCTCTGCCAACTACACCCCTCAGGTGGGGAGGCGAGGTGAAGCACAACTCCGAGTCCCCAACATCTTGAGGATGTGGGGACCCAACCAACCAGGGACAGGCTCCTGCCCCCCTCCCACTGGAGGGTGGCACGATAGGGGGTGTACCCACCCCAGGGAAGGGACCTTTGGTCCTTGCCCTTTACCTACCTGTAACGCCCCTAAATCTAGTATTTAGGGGGCACTCTGAACCTTGCTTCCTCAGATTCAGCCTGACAACAAGTAGAAAAGAAGAAGAAGGACCGAACAGCCGTGCAGCCAGCTAACAAGAGGAAGACGCCCACTGACTTGGCCCCAGCCCTACCGGCCTTTCTCCCCTCGAACCTGCTCCTGCGAAATCCCGGTGTGTCCTGCAGCCAGCAACCTCAAAAACCCCGGAGGACCTGCCAGCCTTCACTTCCAAACACTGCTTCTCCCGTGAACACCGGATTTGTTCAAACTGCAACCTCTGGCAGCAGCCGGAGACCGCGAATCCGCCCCACTCTGCACCCGCCGTCCACGGCCCGAGCTCGAGTGGGCAAACACCACGAGGAGGTCACCCCGTCGATTCTGAACCGAGATCCGGCGACCCCTGACCTGCCTCCAGCCTCCAGCCGACGCCTGCAGCCTAAATCCAGAAGGCCCCCCTAACCACGACCAGGAGCTGGTAAGGAGATCTGACCCCAAAAGGCACCCCTGCACCCGATGCCCCACGGCCTTGTGTGCCTAAACCGACGGTGCCTAACCAACCCCTAACTTCCCAACTTACCTGTCGAAGTGGTGGTCGCACTCAGAAGTCCTTCGTCTCCCTGCCTGCAGTGATGTTGCAAACCGGAGGTTCTCCATTGAAAACAACAGTGCAACCGACCTCGAAACAGCACCCTGCACCCGGCCGCCCTAGTGCCGCTGAGGTTGCACCTTTGGTGCTATTTTGTTTCCCATTTGCCCTGAACTAAAGTCCAGGAGCTTTGCTCCCACAACCCAGTGGCCTGCTTGCCAGCAGCCACCAACCTGAGGCCCCCTATCCCCCATTGGATAACATTGGACCTCAACACTCTGCACCCGGCCGCCCTAGTGCCGCTGAGGGTATAACAAGGGTGCATCACTGACCCTGGGGGACCCCTGAGTCTAACCCCCAGAACCTTAACTCCCACAGTCGATAACTTACCTTTGAACCGATAACCTGTTTTTCCTCCATAGGATAACATTGACAATTTTCTTCCAAAAAGTTTCTAAGTGTGGAGTTTTGAAATCTAAAAATATTCTTTAAAAATCGCACGAATAACCAAAACGTATTTACTTACCTGTTTGCAGGAAATGTCCCAGTGCTGAATCTAGGTATCCAGCACTGAGTTAGAAAAGTAACGTAAAAAGTAACTTACCTATAATTTACTGAAAAAGCCAATTCATTTCAATGTACTGTATTTGCTAAGTATTGCAACTTACTGCATCCCCTGTAAATCAAGCAAAGTACAATTCCTATTGCATTTTCAAACTGTTCTACAATCAGCAACTTATTACTGTAAAGTATTTAAATGCTTACCTGTGCCAGGCTTTGCTTGGTTCTAAAAATAAAACAACAGTATATTTTTTTATACAAAAACAATTTGTCTAGAGTTCAGTCCTTGAGTGTGTGAATTCATTTGCTGACTGGGTGTGTACATCAAATGCTTATCACTGTCCTCTGATACTGCCTTACTGCTCGACCACTCTGCCACAAATAGAGAGTAAGGTTCTATCTAACTTTAACATCTACCTACCTCTGGGGTCACCTGGACTCTATACACACTATGCCTCATTTTGGTGTAGTATATATAGAGCCAGTTTCCTACAGGCACAATTTCGCAACAACAAACTATCGCACAGCCTTGTACACAGTTTACACAAGAAACCAATTTTTTCGTCAGAATCCATTTTAATCCACTTTTAATCCATGTTGCTTTCCAAATCTCTTCTATATTTTCTCCATTTGCATCAAAGGTGACGTAATTCCACTTTTTTCAAATGCTAAGGAATTGCCCATCCAGGCCTTATTCAAAAGCACGCCGGAATTCCCAGTACATCCAGGACAGCCACAACTTTATTCACTCAATGCCAAGGTCCCCCAAACTTAACAGTAGCTTGTGATTATATTTATACTATGTTACAGGCAAGACCTATTGGCTTTGATAATATTTATAATATGTTACAGACAAGAACTATTGGCTTTGCAAGACTTAATGGCTTTGCTAATAATTGGTAGATTTGATATACAACACTAAGTTAAGGAATACAAAGCTTGGAGAAGTAATTAACCCAACATTCACCCAAAAACCTCAGAAATTATGGTTGGAGATTTATATTGCTGTCAGTGTCCCCTTTTATTGAATTGTTCTGATTACAAACATTACCAGGGGTACACCTGGACAGCTACACAATGCACCGTTTTCAAGGCATGATTATGGGAGTGTCATGTGATGTGTCCTATCATATTCTCCCCGTTTGGAGTTCTACGTAGCATACACTTTGGCAGAGGGGAATATAACCCCCTGTGTAATGTCTTTTTGTGTGCAAATTCTACTAGCATGTTTTCTGCTCAGGGTAGATTTTTGGTGGTGCCTCTATAAGTTATGGTTAAAGGCATAGGTTTTAAGTATGGTCAAAATCATTGGCTGTTCAAAGTCTATGATTTGTTTGTGTGTTATAGTTGTTAGTTTGGTGTTTTAAATGTCTTAGTGTTTCATTACAAGTTGCACTGTTTGTTAGGAAACAGTGACTATACTTATGAAAGGTTTGGATTTTGATATTGAGCAAGTATTGTGCATATTTGGCTGCATGGTTGAGGGCACAACTTAACAGTGCTAGCCATCATCCATGTTTTACATTGAATTAAGGTTAGTACATTTTTTATGATAGCATAAATATTTTCTTTATTGTGGTTGTTTTATAGTAAAAAGCTGTTTTTCATGCGTGATTAGTAAGCGTTGATGCATGTAACTTCATATATTTAGATGCTATTAATATTTGCCAGCTGTTCTATGTGTTCTGGCAATTATGTTTTGAGATCTGGTATGCCAGTGATTTGGCCTGGTGCTTGCTCAGGAACGTTTGGTATAATATTTTTAAGTATTGTTCCTGCTGGCTCTTGTAAGTTTAAACTGACTTCTTGTAGGTCCTGTAAAATATTTTTTACTTCTATTTTAGTAATATTAGGTGCATGGTTATGGTCCCTAAGACTTTCAACTATTTCAGATTTAGTTTTAGTCCTGCCATAACTTCTATTTGAAATAAATGATGCATTTTCAGTGTGCTTTATCATTTGTGGTGCTCTGCTTACTTAAGCATATCTTCTATATTTTAATGACTGCTTCGTTTTTTTGGGGATCTGATATATTTTCCAGATTCTGACATTTTTCTGTGGGTTTTAGAGTATAGAAAATATTCATTTATAAAAAACTATTTGTTATATACATATTAACTTTTTTACATTGTATGTGCACCTTTTAACTTACAATTTGGATGTTGTTTTTTACCTTATTTTAATTGTAGAATTTTACTTTGCAGGGCAGGTTGGTGTTGTTTTTGGCACATTTCTCTTTTGTTGCTGATTTTGAGAGGAAAAATGTGTTAGTTATGTCTGTTTATTTTTTAATCTAAAATGGAGTTAGGGTTTGTTTGTTTTATTTTTTTTAAATATGTTAAAGTGTTATTTTTAATTGAATTTTAGTTTGCTTTTGAGATGTTTTTTGTTTATCGAGTAATTTGGTATTTGTGTTTTAGTTTTAATTCTACCGTTTATTTCCTTCTTTTAGTGGATGCAATTGTAATTTGAAAATATAAACATGTAGCATTATTTTAATTATTTGTCAATCAAACTTATGTTTAGTTATTTTTTATCAAAAATTTACTTTCAACAATAAATTGTATTTTTGATACTAAGTGAAAATTTACTAGTATTTTCTCAACAGGAGAAATGATATAATGATTCTATTTATATCAAGACAGGTTCAACCAAACGTTGCTTTACATATACAGTAAAGAAGATAGCTATAGGGTAATTGTCACTATGCAATGCTATTCCCAATATGTAGTATATCACATATTTATATATTAAATAGCCAGCTCTTTGAGTGTATAAAACACAGTTCAGAGGTGACTTACTTAAGATAGAGAAATTGTTTTCCCTACATGGCTAAGGCACTTTTCCCTTCCATGTGTCACTTCAGTAATTCAAATCAGTGGCTCAGCCAAAGAAAATTATGCACCCTGAGCCATACATTTCTCTTTTATATGTTGGTGGTGTAAATATATACTGCAGCCAGCATATGACATTTAACTTTCACACCACTGGTGTAATTTCTGCAACGACTTACATTGGCTTTATTGTAGAGTGAAATAAACCAGTTGGTTGAAAACTAATTTTGCAGTGCCATTTTAAGGCACAACATATGCACTGTAGCATTGAATGGCAGTATCACAGCCCACAGAGTCGTAATATCAGCACAAATATTGTCAGATACTCCTGGGTGACAACAAAGGAAAGGCAACTTTGCTACAAATGTAATGGAAAATGTAGTGACATACAGTCTTTGGAAGCACAGTGATAAAAAGACCAAGATAATATCATGTTTTTAAAACAAAAGTTTAAAATTCATAGTGAGATTTGAAACTAAAGAAAAGTGAAATATATAAAATGTCAGACTGCAGATTGGTGGTTTAACTCAAGAACTCATTGTCTCAGAATCTGCAGTTCCATCAAAAGTACATTGTTCATGTCTCAAAGAAAACATTGCATCCCACAACAAGGCTAGTTACAACATATTGCCACTGCCTCCTCCTTTCTTCAGAGAACTTTCTTTAGAATTTGCAGGCTTGGAATTACATTACCTGGCAGTCATACAGTGATACGATTAGAAACAAATTATTTGATTTCAGAGATCTTTACAGGACTTTAAGGACATTTTATGATCACAATTTTCATGAGGATGAGATGCCATGGTGAACTTTCGTCCATTTTCTACACACCTCAAGCCTCCAAAACACAACAAGCAAATCATTTCCTTTAGGTTATCAGGCTGTATAATGATTCACTTTTCTAAAAATAGTGAAATTTATAATACTCCAGAAAGAATAATTGTTAATAACACACTGTTCTATTAAGGCCAAGAAAGTACGATATCCAACAGTATACTTAAGGCTCCCAAAACCCTCCTGCTATGAGCAAACTAGATAAAGTCAGCAGCAAAGCAGACTTGGGAAATGAAAGCAGAGAGCCATCAATCCTATGTCTATGTAGCTTGCAGTCATGAAGAGAAAATGAGAAATGCTAACCCAGTCTCAAATAAATAACGTTTACAGAGCTAATGGGAATACCAGATTTGGCTGAGAGATTTATGAGCAAATTCTGTTATTATGACTTTGGCTGATGCACAGTATGGAAAAGGTAATTAGTGGACATAAGTTGATAGGTCTAACTTGCATTTTCCATTACAAACCAGACCTATTAACTTTATGAGTGTTTCAAAACATTGTTTCAAAAAGCAAAACCTACTGCTTTGCCAATGCCTATTCACTGGCAACACCCGATGGGCTCGTCTGACAGATCAATATGTGGGCCATTTCTGGCTGTTTTGGGCCTGTTATATGGTCTGGTGGGTCGTTTTTAGGTCTGGACTAGAGACAGGTTTAGCTGTTTCCCAAGGCTTATGCAATGAATAATAAATATATATGTATAACATTCATAGTCAGGGGTTTCAGGTCTGCCCACTTCAGTTGTTGCTTAGTTGAGGTGTTGCTCACATACAGGATCAACCCACAGGCAGCACATAAAGAGTGGGTAATAAACCCACCATCTTCAGATATTGACTTGTAGGTAACCTCATTCACATCCTAGACCAGCCCACAGGACAGCCATTTGGAGTTTGGACTGTCATGCAGCCTGAGTGATGGCATTTTGCCCCTTTACCTCTGCTATTGTGGTGATCACAGAGACAATGCATTCTGTCTCTTTCTTTCTACATATCAATGCAAATGATCCCATCACCACCAGCCTCAACATAGTGGCTCGAACAGCACAAAATGCAGCAAATCAGTCTACCATAGACCTGCGTGCATGAACACCAAACTATTCCATACCAGCTCTTCTTTCATACAGCTGTCTGTCTCTCGATACCTGTGGTATAGCTGCCGACTGTCACACCCCCGACACTTCCCAGAAAAGCTTCTTATTGCGTCATTAGTTCCCAGATGCTAGAACGACACTCCAGATACTAACCATACTAGCATGCACTTCCCTGTAAAGGGATAAGACCCCACATTTCTGCAGATGCGTATGATCCCACTTGTTGCAAAGCAGCCTATGCCCCCCATCTCAAGTTGAAAGTGCTGTGGTGTGATTGGCACAGGCTTAGAGGAAATTTGGTTTGGAATATATTGACTTTTTAACAAATATTTTGTGAAAAAATTAAATACAACTGCATTGACTCTTTTCAAGTATTTAGTTTTTATTTAGGTTACCCATGGCCCTTTTGATTTCAAGCTCCATTTTAAATGGCAGCTTTGCCATAGAGGGGAACCTTCTTTTATCTCAATTAGCACAAACATCCCAAAGTGTTCCTGCTTCCACATTCTCTTGCACTTCTCCCACTGAAATTTTATATGGTAATCCTAGATAATCCACTATGCCAATGTTTGTCCTGTACCCAATACTGAATATAACTGTATTCCTGTAATCTGTGAGCAAACGTTCAAAGTGTGACAAGACATTTCTAGATTGTGGAGGTGTAAAAACATAAAAAATCATTTGTGGTCACAATAATGCCGGAAGGTTACATCACAGCCTGAATTTTTCTACCAACTACACTCAAGTTAGAGCATACTGCTCTGCTATGGAGAAATTAACTACAGTAGTGTAGCAAGGATGCCATGGGCCCTGGTGCAAGCAAGGAAAGTTGCCCCTTTGACTGCTGCCGGATAGTAAATAAAATCAGGTCACAGGAAGCAACCGATAGTCAGCAGTAACACAGTGTGTGAGACATCTGTAAAAATAATCTGCAGATGTTGGGGACATAGATAGTTTAATACTGAAACTGTGTGCTGCCTGAATTGAGAAAATCAAAAACAATTAAGATGGCAAAACATGCCAGGTTGGGCAGTAAGATAAGCCAGAACACCTGGGAGTGCTGAATAACCCACCACAGAAAGGGAGAGAAAAAAACAGTCACGGTCATGAGGACAACCCCGAAGTAAAGGGAGGTTTGAAACGCGTCGACCTGACCCAATCTGGGGAGTTTTGTGTCAAAAAGAAACAAAGTATAAGCAATGCTACAAGGGACAATGGAGGCCTACATAAAGAGTGTGCAGAAACAACCCCCAGTAGTTGCTAAAAAGATGAGTTTCATTCTGTTTTACAGAAAAAAGAAAAATAATAGGAACTCCAGCACTTTAAAATCAAAAGACTGATTCATCATTAATAATTTTTTGTCATATGTATGTTTAGAATGGTGTATTTGGCATGAATCATGTTATCCCTTAGTGTGATTTAAACAAATTGCATATATTGTTTCTAGAAGGGCTGAAAATAATGTGAAATTCATACAAATGCTGTTGGAAGGATATGTTAAGTGTGCAGGTTTAATGTTTGAAATATACAAAACACGTTAAATCAAAAATAAGGTTAAGATAATTAAATTACTTGGCCTTTCTGAAAAGTTGTATCTATTGAATGATTTTCAGCTTGGGTACTCTGGGGTCGATTATGATGGCGGATGGAAAAGCACTCCGACCGCCGTGGTTGTGGAAAAAAAACGTCTGCATGTACCGCGGAAAAAGGGGTGGTCAAATTAGGATGCACTGCTAGAAAAATCTGACCGCAGCGGTCGGATTCCACAAAACTCCGCCGGGAACGTCCAGAAAATCAGTAAATCCGACCGACCGATGATAATGCTGCAGAATGAACCAAAAAGGCAGATCCACCAGCAGAATGACCGCAAGTGAAATTAGGATAAGATGGTAGAGCCAGCGGAGCAATCAGTTGTTTCCGACCGCCACGGTCGCGCAAAAAGATGAATGGCAGAGCTGGCGGAAGGATCATTGCATTCAGACTGCTGCAGTCATGCGGAAAGAGGAATGGTGGTCGAAAGCAACCAACACAACAAGGCTACCAAGTGTGGCTGATTGTTTTGCGCTGGCTCCAACAACATTTCACACACCCCAATGACACATCCCCATGGCCAAAAAAAAATACAAATCCCTGGTCAACCCAGAAAACACACCTGACTTGAATATCCCATTTGGACACACCCACATAGCTGAGTATAAAACCAACCCCTTCCCTGCCCAGCATCCTTTGCACAGCTCCAGAAGTGAAGGGCAAAACACCACAGCACAAAGGAGAGGCAAATCATCACACATCACACCATCGCAAACACCCACACCAACACACATCTCACACATGTCCACCACCACCTTCCCACCTGCACTTGTCACCCATTTGCATATCACACACCATGGCACAGAAAAAAATGCCAAAATTCACAGACAATGAATTGTCAGTCATGGTAGATTAGATAATCAGAGTAGAACCACATTTGTTTGGAAGCATGGTCCAACAGACACCAGTAGTAAGAAAAAATCAAATGTGGGAAAGGATAGTCAACAAAGTCAATGCAGTAGGGACCACCCTGCGCACCCTGCGTGACAACAAGAGGAGGTGGCATGACCTCAAAAGCAGGGTAAAAGAGCGTGCCAACAAGAACCATGAGCTGGCTTAGAGGACTGGCAGTGGCCCTCCCATTCCACCACTAACATTCACCGAATGGGAGGAGAAGGTGCTTGCCATACTGCATCCAGAGAGTCTCACAGGAATACCCGGGGAGTGGAGGCTGGTAAGTACCAACACATGTCTCCCATTACACTGCTATGTACTGTCTTGAACAACGAGAAAGCTACACTTCCTAGACCTAAATGCACTTACGTACAACACACTCTTCCCAACACATGTTTCACAGATCTAACATTCCCTTTCTCTGAATCACCCCAAAGGTAGCTAGCAATATTTCCATGGGGGCATGTGTACAGGCAGCTAGCACTACAACTCCTACCAGGCACCCTTGTCCCACAGCTGAGCAAGATGGATCACTCCCCACACCCACACCATGTGGCAGCCATTTTATTGTTCTCCTCAAACTTATAGGTAGGTAGCCATCTTAACAGGGAGGGGGGTTTGTGGATAGGCAGCCAGCACTACAACTCCCACCAGGCCCCCTTGTCCCACAGCTGAACAAGATGGAGCACTCCCCACACCCACAACCATGTGGCAGCCATCTAATTGCTCTCCTCAAACTTACAGGTAGCCGTCTCATGCTTTCTTGTCCCACCCCTGAGCTGGATGGAACACTCCCCCCACCCAAGAGCCATGTGTAACCTATTCCCTTCCTCTGCTCCACTTCACAGGGAGGTAGCCTTCTCAACGGGGAGGGGGGTTTGTGGATAGGCAGCCAGCACTACAACTCCCACCAGGCCCCCTTGTCCCACAGCTGAGCAAGATGGAGCACTCCCCACACCCACAACCATGTGGCAGCCATTTCATTGCTCTCCTCAAACTTACAGGTAGGTAGCCATCTTAACAGGAAGGGGGTTTGTGGATAGGCAGCCAGCACTACAACTCCCACCAGGCCCCCTTGTCCCACAGCTGAGCAAGATGGAGCACTCCCCACACCCACAACCATGTGGCAGCCATTTCATTGCTCTCCTCAAACTTACAGGTAGGTAGCCTTCTCATGCTCTCTTGCCTCACCCCTGAGCTGGATGGAACACTCCCCCCACCCAAGAGCCATGGGTAACCTATTCCCTTCCCCTGCTCCACTTCACAGGGAGGTAGCCTTCTCAACAGGGAGGGGGGCTTGTGGATAGGCAGCCAGCACTACAACTCCCACCAGGCCCCCTTGTCCCACAGCTGAGCAAGATGGAGCACTCTCCACACCCACAACCATGTGGTAGCCAGTTCATTGCTCTCCTCAAACTTATAGGTAGGTAGCCATCTTAACAGGGAGGGGGGTTTGTGGATAGGCAGCCAGCACTACAACTCCCACCAGGCCCCCTTGTCCCACAGCTGAGCAAGATGGAGCACTCCCCACACCCCAACCATGTGGCAGCCATCTCATTGTTCTTATCAAACGTATAGGTAGTTAGTCATCTCAACAGGGAGGGGGGTTTGTGGATGGCAGCCAGCACTACAACTCCCACCAGGCCCCCTTGTCCCACAGCTGAGCAAGATGGAGCACTCCCCACACCCACAACCATGTGGCAGCCATTTCCCTCCACTGTGTTACCTAACAGGTAGGTAGTCAGTGCATGCACCCTGTCATCCTTCTCAAAATGCATGAAGCCATATGACCACACCATCCCTCACATGTCAGCCAACTCGTCATAGATTCAAAAGATACATCCAGTGTGCTGCCAGCTAAGCGCATGTAACTGTCACAGAAATTACACTTTGACTCACCAAGTCACATGTGAAGTAAATTCAGGTCCCAATCATGCACAGTACAGAATGCAATGTGTAAGTGCCATGGTGTCAGAGCAGGAAGGCCCATATGAACACAAAACATGCACGGTCAATCTGTCCAACAAATCAGAGTACATGATATGAAAGAGCATTCAAAATGTTACAATGGCTAGTTTTTGCATAGCTGAAACTGATTCAATGAATAGTAAACAAAAATTACGCATTATCAAAAGTTGATGTGCACCAAGTTGGTAGATGATGACAGGTCCTTGTAAACACACCATGTGTACGTGGCACATCGTTGCAATTTACACATCACACTAATGACAAGTAATGTATGTACCCCAACATCATGTCATGATGCACATCATCTTTCAGCCATACCAAGTGATTGCAATGTAAAATGTTTGGTGTATCAAATTTAACATCCAAAGGTCTGACACCAAGCTTGTGGAGTGCACATAACTCACAATCTAACCTCTGTTCAACAGGAGATCCACAAGCAACTGCTGCTGAAAACACCAACAACCAGCAGAGCCTGTCTCCCCCACCGGAACGTGAACTCTCTGATGCAGATTCTCTATGTTTTTCGGATGAGGAGCAACAAACTGGCCCCTCAGGGCCTCATTGTCCCCACCACCACCACCACAGCGACAACCACAGCGCTGACCCCTGCTACAACAACCTGTGCAGCAGCAACCTCCACCATCACCACTGCTGCCTGCAACACTCTCCCTTCCTCAGTTGTTAACAACAACACCACACAATCCGAGGATGCCAGAGAGAGTGTGGGGATGCGTCGAGTCCCAACGCCACAGGTCTGTGTCAGTAGGGCAGGTGGGAGGTCAACTGGGGGCCAATCACAGGAGGACACTGAGACAGACACCCTGGCCACCGCTGCAAGAGTCCTTGGTGCATACCAACAGAACCAGGGACAGATGGGCCAGGTTGTCGAAGAAGTGCGTGAGCTCCGCCTGCTGCTGAGGTCCATGGACACACCTATGGCCCAACTTGTGGATCTCATGAGCCTGCTTGTGGGTGTTCTGAGGGACAGACATGTGGCTCAAATGACGGCTCAACCCCCCTCCAGTGGCCAGCCTGCTGATACTCCAACAACCTCAGCTGCGGCCACAGAGAGGGGTGAGCTGCAAGACAATGACTCCTCAGACACCGCTGAGCCTGCAGCAGAGGCCCCCCTGCCAAACGCAGGAGGGGACGTCCGATAAACACCACAGGAGGATCAAGTGGCAAAGCACCAACCAAAGCCAAGTCGCTGAGCCAGCCGTGATGGCACTTGTGTTGCCCTTGTGTTAGGAATGTTAATTATCCTAACCCACATTGCCATGTTGATGGCAGGAGTTTGTTGGACTATGTGATTACATCTATTTGTCTCATTTACCATCACTGACAAATCATACACTCACTTTGCTTAATTTTACAAACAATCACTTTTCTTTAAAAAAACCTTATTGAAAATAAACACTCTTTACACACCTATGCCTTTGTGTCAGTTCCATGTTTATCACAGTATGTACAATGTCAACTCAGATTCCAATGTACCACAAGCTCTGATTGTGCCAAGGCATTGATAGGGTGAAGGAACCTAGAAAGACACAAGAGAATGACATTTAGTTGTCAGGTGATGCCATTACAGCAATAACACACCAGTAGTCAACACCGTACATTACCCATCACACATAACAATGACCAACACCATCAACATAGACATTAGGTACATGGAAAACAATACACTGTGCCACACACATCAGCCATTAACAGTGAGCCAACAACAGCCAGCAGCCAAAAACCTCATCTGTGCCTTGCCACTACCATCAAAGACAACAGACAATTTCACTGTTGTACAATGTTACTTACATTCAAGGGAAATAGTTGTCGATGAGCTGTTGACGCAGGTCAACACCTTCCTCTTCTCCACTATCATCGTCACTGGGCATGTGCGGATTTGCAGCGGGGGGCATCTGCTGCTCATCATCCTCCAGGAGCAGGGGGATCTTTTTGCGCAAGTCCAGGTTGTGGAGCATGTAGCATGCAACTATGATTTGACACGCCTTTTGGGGAGAGTAGAGTAGTGCACCACCGCTCTTGTCCAGACACCGAAATCTAGACTTCAGAAGCCCAAAAGCATGCTCCACTACACGACGTGTCCACCCATGTGCATCGTTGTAGCGGACTTCCCCCAGGGTCCTTGGATTCCTCAGTCGACTCAGCAACCAAGGCCGGTTGGGATACGCAGAGTCACCTAGGTGTGAGATACACAGACCAATCTTGTAATACAAACAGTTGACGAGAACAGCACATGTCACACATACAGCACACTACTTGATTCAGCGTACTCACCAACAAGCCAGGCACGCTCAAGATGCAGATTTTCCATCAATTGTGGGATGACGCTGTTACGCAGTATGTAGGAGTCATGTGCTGAACCTCGAAATTTGGCACAGACATGGGAGATAATCATATCCGCTTGGCATACCACTTGCACAAGGCGATTCAGACGGAACTTCCTTATGATGTCCTCATCCTCCATGTTTGCCAGCACTGGGAAAGGCTGATGCACATTTGGTCGTCTCCTACGTATAATGAAAGAGGACACATGTAAATCCAATACACAGATAAGATGTGGCAACCATCTTACATAAAGACTAACACAGCACCAACATTGACGGGACTGTAACAGCAGCTTCATGCACAAGTCACATGCACAGACACCTTGATCTCATGTAGTCATACATGTGGTCAGTATGTACATACTAACTACTTCCAAATCAGATACAGACTATGTGAATGTTAAATGGTACACTCCTACATCTTGTGTCACCAGCCCTGGGTGTAGCTGACACAGCACATGTGGCAAACAGCAACACTGCTGACTTCTACGTAGCTGCTGTACCTGCAACACCTCCTTGCTTTAGTCTCACTAAGCACAACATTTTTACACAATGAGCAGTGTGTGTAAGCTGGTCAACTATCAAGACAAATACAGCACTGTACACAATGATATAGGCACATTATGTTGTCAGTCCATCATTGCTGTGTGTTGAGTAGCCATTTAACACATTGACATGTTCACAAATATGAGACTCTATTACACATCAAATCTGTGTACATGCACACAGATATCATAATTGACATGTGAGGAAGTACATGCCAATGCATGTACTCATGTGTACTGACATGACATGTGTGGGCATCATTGAGTTAAATGTCACACTCTCATTTCACTTTACAACCAGGTGCAACATGATAGTGTAACTGCATAGTGATCAATGCTGGAAATTGTCAACTGGCAATGCAATAGCACAATGTGTCCATAGGTGCGGTAGAAGTGCTCCACCATCGCAGTAGTGCAATACATTTTTGAAACTCGCGGTAGGCGTGCTCCGCCACCGCAGTCCCGGTCATTGGATACAATTGAAAGATGCATGATTGCAGTAGAGACCACCTGGCTCCCGCGGTGTGACACCACCAATGCCAATGCCATTGCAGCCAATGGGAACCGCCATCGCGGTCGTGCAATACATTTTTGAAACTCGTGGTAGGGGTGCTCCGCTACTGCGGTCCCGGTTATTGGATACAATTGAAAAATGCAAACCAGGCAGACCAATTGCATCAGCAGATTACCACTGAAACAACCCCAGGGGCCTATAAATGTTTGTGAGAGAGCCACACATGTCACTTGCATTCAGACACTGCTGCCTGGCATTCATCACCACCAACTGCTGCTGTACCTGTATTCTGGACCCAGTGATGGCGAAAACAGAGAACATCAGGGCCCGTCCCTTCACCACAGAGGAGCTGGAGGTCCTGGTGGATGAGGTCCTTTCACAGTATGGGAGGCTATATGGTGCTCCAGATGTACTGGTAAGTGTCTGAGTAAAAGTTTGAGAGTGCTCAGAATGCTCACATGATGTTACTGTGCAGTAGTATGTGCCTGTGAGTGCAAGCCAATGTGCATGCAACAATATTTTGCCTATAGCATGCTCCATACATGGCCTGTCACAAATTGCATTTGAGTATGTGGGGAGGATGGCAACATGGACACTTGTACAGCTCTTCTTAAACCAAAATAAACACATGTTGTTCTGAGACTGGGTAATGTAAATGTGTGATACACTGCCTAGCATGCTGACTTCATGTCAATGGGGTGTGTAGCCTTTTTTCCACAGATCCCTGACTGCATTGAAGGATGGGAATGACATACTGTGGTTTGGCAGTTATACAGTTACACTGCTGGTTTGAGACACTCGAAGTCTGAACTCACATTCCCTGTGCTATGTGATGTATTAGTCCATTTAGTGTTCATATGCTCATTTGTGACATTACAAATGTATTTTGGCCAGAGGGTACTGAATAATGTGTGTACAGTTTTCAAATTGACCCCATGGAGATGTGTCCATTATGCACAAGAGTACAATGCCTGAGTGTAACACTCTTGGTGGTAATTCACCTATGACACATCAGATAAATGTGAGGTGGACATGTCATCCTTCTATTGATTCCATGGTGTGTTGAGTCTCGCATGTGTAGGCACTGTTTCTCCATTCATATTGTACATGCATGTGATTTCTGTGATGCCCCACATTTATCCTCAGTGTGAGGCCCTCTGGCCTGCACAGAAACTGCCCAATGTTACAAGGACCCATCACTAAAAGGACTGAGTGAAACATATGTGTTGTCCACCACCCTATTTCTCAATGAGCTATCTTAGGCCTGAGGATTGCACAAGACAGGACTCCACCTTGTGAGAAGAGTGTGAGAATGTAAGATCATTGCCCTAAATGTGACCACCATGACACATGTAGCTATGCAATGGTCAAGGACATTGAGGGGTGTATAGTGTAGGACACAGTGAGTCTGACCACAACACATCATTTCCAGTGTATTGTATGTCATGCTCACTCACATAGTGCATCACAGATGAGGGCCATTTTTACATTGGTTTCTGTGCTGGCACTCTGCATGTGTATGAGATGGCCATGTAGTGTGTCCATCATCATACATGTATACATTGCTATGATATTATTTGATCCAAGTGTACTATGTGTCATGCTGTATGGGCTCTGCTCTCCATTGATGTATTAGTGTGATATGTATTTTCATGCTCCTGTACTGACACACAGTGGAACACAACACAGTGTCACAGAAACTTCCTCTTCTTGTCTCCCTTGGCTGCAGCTTAAGGTCCATCAGCGTAAGGCCATGTGGAGGGCCATTGCACGCAAGGTCCGGTCTCTGGGTGTCTCCAACCAACAGCACACACACTGCCACAAGAGGTGGGATGACATCTGCCGGCTGAGCAAAAACGTGGCAGAGATTACGCTGGGGGTGCTCCCTCGAAGTGGCAGGTTGGCGCGCAGGAGCATGACACCACTAATGGCCCGCATCTTGGCAGTGACACAGCCAGAGCTGGATGGACGCTAGAGGGCCCATCAGCAGCAAGTTGGGGGGTGAGTATTGTGCAAAGTGTGACTTTGCGTGTGAGTGACTGCATGAATCCCAACCCTGAGCCAGTGAGGAGCTCTGTGATGTCTCTAGTGTGATGCAATGGCTTCTAAGTGGCCTCTGTGTTGAGTGCAGCTGTTCTGCATTTGTACGACATTATGTTTCTCATGTGTCAACAACCCATGAACCTTGTCACATTTAATCATCTTGAAATTTTTCAAACTCACTTTGTATGAATTTTGTCTGAACTGAGACCCCTCTACACAGGATAATTCATTGTGTGAAGTGGGTAGCCTGGGACACTTGTCGTGCTTGTGTGCACTGTGTGGCTACCTCAATAGTGTGCTCATGTGATGATGTGTTAGTGGCTACAGACATGCACAGATGTGGACTCAGGGAGCAGTGAGTTGGTAAGGGTCACACCTGTCCCATGGGTCCCTTTTTCCACAATGATAGAGAGGACAGCACCATTTAAAAGTATATTAGCCCAATATCAGCTGCATGGCATGACATGATGGAATTACCTGCCATAGTGACAGCAAGTGCACACAGGTGCTGAAAGGGTAGATGGTGATGATTGCAGTGATGCATTGGCTAATTTACCCTTGCCATTTGTGCACATGGCAACATGACTGGGATGGTTAGGCTCTGTGATTTAAATGCAATGTAGCAGAACCTGGCTATTGCGAAATTGTTTTGGCACTATGGAGTGTCAGTCCTCAGTATGTGTGCATTGTGGAGGGGTGTCCTTGTGCATCAGTGCATGGTGAAGTTGTGGCTACTGCTTTTAATCAGTGTGTGACTTATTGGCACATTGATGTGTCCTCAATGGTATCAGTCAGCACAACATAGGAATGTCATATGCCAGACCCTAGGTATTGTCACACATTAGCTGTCCTTATGGAGTCCACCAACTTCATCATCAATAGCAGACACAATCCTGCCTGGGATCAATGAGGGACTGTCAGGGACTTGTGGACAAGTTGGTATGTGACATGTCACAACATATGAAGGCCTTGCAATAACTTCCTGTTCTCATGCTATAGTGCTTTGTGTTAGTGACTACATTGTGCAATGGTGCTCATTGGCACTTCATTGACAGATAAGATGTGGCCTTGAGACATATGCTGCGGTGTTAGTGTCATAGACATTAACTGGCAGTGAACAGCAGTGAGCATCATGTTAGTGTGCATTCATAGATGTGTGCTGTGCACAACAGATAAATTGTAACATCTACACAGCTGACACCAATGGACAACTGTAGTTGTGCTTCGAAGCCCAACATGGTGGATATCAGGAGCTGGTAGCACTTGCAAAAGGACATATTGGACTTTGTATCTGTGGTGTTCCCTTAAATAGACTCCATATGTGACTGAGACAACATGTTTTGATGTATAGCTATCTTACCTACAAGCACATAGGTATGCATACAGACAATTGCATGTGTGGTTACAGGGAGGCACAGGCCCAGCTATTTGGCTGTGTCAACGCAACATGGAGCATTACTATCAACTATGCATGTTTCCATGCATCATCTGATGACTGCATAAATGTAGCATATGCTGAAAGTACATGGAGTAGTTCAACATGGGAGTCTCATTTTAAAGTTTGGT
The DNA here is from genome assembly GCA_963921515.1 of Calotriton arnoldi. Taxonomy (NCBI): domain Eukaryota; kingdom Metazoa; phylum Chordata; class Amphibia; order Caudata; family Salamandridae; genus Calotriton; species Calotriton arnoldi. Next base: position 1,853,433 of record CAWUFW010001811.1, on the reverse strand, counting down.
GTTTTGCTTGCATATGATGTTTGTGAGTATGGCACTATACTGAACCTATGTCTCTGGCAGCATTTACCGAGGGCAGGGAAGGACGGGGGCCCGACACCGTTGGGGAAGCTACTGGCACGACTGCTACACAGGAGTTCAGTGACAGTGAGGGGACCAGCGCCTCGGAGGGGGACAGGAGTGCCCTGGATGATTCCCACCCGGAAACACCAACCTCCACATCTTCCAACGCCAGCGATGACTCCTCAGTGTTGGTGGGCACAGGAAGTTCAAGATCTGCATCTTCTTCCACCACACCTCGTCCAGTGCCCACCCTCCCGGATGCTCCCCCAAGTGCTGTCCGTGCACGCAGCCCTAGGAAGGGTAGAGTCTCCTTCCCCCCAGGCACTGCTGCCCCTGCCCCTGTCTCCCCTGCTGCCCTCAGTGTGGAGGCAGTAGACATTTTGCGCCAGCTGTGTGTAGGTCAGACTGCTCTCCTGAATGCGCTCCAAGATCATGGCAACAAGTTGGCACAGGTTGTTGCGTTCATGGAGGGCATTCATTCTGACGTGGGTGGCCTACACCGAACTGTCCAGTCTTTGTCCGCCACAGTGACGGCAGCCATTCAGCAGTCCCAAGCTCCCAGTCCAGCTCCTGTCCCTTCAGCAACCACCCTACCAGTGGCACCACCTGACAAGAGTACACACACGCCAGAGCCCTCAGGCACCCAGTCATCCACAAGCAGCACACAATAGCAGCACTCTAAGCGTACCAGACCACAGACACCATCACACAACACAAAACGGGCACACATGACCGCAAAACAAAAAGCCCATCACAGGAAACTCAGGGGCATCAGGCAAAAAAGCAGGCATCCACATTACATTCATCCAAATCATCACCATCCAAGGGCACTCCCATCCCCATACCTGATCCCAAAGACCCACAAACACTTGCCCTGTCTGCTGTGAACCTGGTGCCTGCCACACCTAAGCCCAAACACATTCTGAAGGCAGATTCACCCAAAACATCGACTCCCACCCACACCCCTGTAAAGCAGGGACAAGAGAGCAAAGTGGGGGGTTTACCTCAACAACAGGGGATGCAGGGGAAGAGGCAAGGCCACCCCCAGCGTACCACCAGGTCCAGCAAATCCACATGGGGAGAGCCACCTGCTACACCTTTGGGGAAGAGTGAGGCTGTTGTGCCCACCTCACTTCTCACTCTGGCCAAGACACTTGTGGGCTATCAGATCCCCAAACAGTTGAGACCCAGCCCTCAACATTCACCCTCAGCCACTGTGCCTCCACACAGCATGTCTCCACCTCTCTTGCCACCACTCCACCCGGTCCAAGCAGCCCTCAGGCTCCCACAGCCACGGATCCCTCTACCTCAGCCAGTTCTCTCCCTCCCAGGTCCAGTCCTCCAACTGGCCCCGACAATTAGCCCCCTCCCAGTTCAACTTAAAGCCAAAGTTGAAGCCAAGTCCCTCTCCCCACACCATTTCTCCCACAGCGGTGCCTGGACTGCCCATTTGAAGCCCCTGAGCTGTGGTGATTCCCATGGCAGTGGACTGTGTTACCCCTTTGATGTGCAAGTTCTCATGCACACATGTGCGGACTAGAAATTTGGACTGGCCAATGGCCTTGATGTTTTGCACTTTTGATGCCTATCCAGAGATTATGTAATAAAGACTGTTACTCATGTTGTGTGCTTTGTCGCTGCCCTTGCTAATGAAAAAGTGCAATGTATGTGTATATGTGTTCATGTGACACATGCTCTGTATGCCACATTCACATTGGCAAGTACTTCATTTTCTTTTTCAGAGGTTGCCAGAGGTTACAGGCACTTTTGTGCTTCTTGACTCTGAGGCTTGAGGGTGCAATGATGGTTGTCTGTGATGATCTACTCTTATCCTAATCATTCTATTGTCAGGTCTCCAATTTTGTACACATGTCATATTCGGATGCAGTACCACAACAGAAGTGAATTCTATCCACAGAATAACTTGCGGGGTTTACAGGGTCAGTCTTATCTGTGGGATCTAGCTTGATGTGTGAACAACAGTGTAGATGTGCAGTCATCTTGTGTAGGCCTGGCTTCATAGTCACATGGGTACATTTGAATGTGTGCACTTGAGTAGTCATACAGTGTGATTGGCCTGTCATTGTCAGAAGTGTTGAGGTGTGTGTGCCCCTGAACATCATACCTACACACATGTATGATCCAGGTAATGAGTGCCTGTTTGTTTACATTATCAGACATGTGCTTCAGATTGTTGGCACATGTAGGAGTTGTTGGTTGCGCACTGTGCAGTGTGTCGGTGTGACCTTGCAATGCTGGGGTACACCTACTTGTTGTCGCTGTCAGTTGTGAGTATGCAGAGTGTGTCACTGCAATGCCTGTGTTGTGTTTTGTTGATCAGCCATGGCTCTTGTTTAAGTTTGTGCTCACTGTGCTGACCTGCTCAGGCAAACTGACATTATATGTGAGTTTTCTCATATATTGCTGTTACTTGACACATTTTTGGGACACGTATGTGGTATGAAGAGTCATACCATCCCCTATAGGTGATTTTGATGCCTACACATTGTGAGTTACTCCTCTATGTGTTTTTGCACTGTACACTCCTCACCTGTCCAATACTGATGTACACACCACTTCAGTCTAATATCTTCCACCCCATGCCTTGCCAGTGTGTGACCCTCCCCACCACTTCATAGTGTGACACTATACTGTGGGATGATGATCTGTGTACAGGACCAATGTGCCACTCAGGACAGTTTCACAATTTGTTATGTGGTATTTTCTTATACTTGATTGCAGTCATGGTTGCTCATGTGCAGTGCATATGTTTTACCAGCACAGTCCTCTAGTCATGTTCGATGCATCTGGGTTTTCCTGAGTTGAGCAGCTGTAGGTGATAGCTAAGGTGTATGTCTGTTTGCTGAGGTACTGCTACCCTTCCTGAGTGTGATGTGATCTGTGGCCTGTGATGATTTGTGGTGTGGAAGTTCATGGTGGAGCACTCAGATATGTGTGATACTGGTTTTGTTGGTGTTCACACACTGCTGCTTACTGTGCATGACCTGCTGTCAGTGTATGTTGCCTTGTACTTGCCTGGTGTGCGTCCCCCTGATGTCCAGCTGAGTTTGCTATGTGATGATTTGGTATGTGCATATGTTGTGTATTTGTTGTTGATAGATGCAGTGTTTGGCCTGTGTTGGCTCTTTCTACTGACAGGTCCATGTGTGTGTGATGTTCTATTTGCATGACATTGTGAGCGAGTAGTTTGTGCATTTTTAATACATTCAGATGTGTGTTGAATTTGTAGTGTGCATTTCTTGTGTGAATGTACATGCAGCAATGTGGAGTCTTGTTCATGAGCTTCTTTTGTGTGCACAATTGTGCTATGTCCTCCTATATTTGACCTGTCACTGGTCAGGAATGTGCATGTGCATGCTTGTGCTACACATTGACACCATGCTCACTTGGTAACTGGTGTAGTGTCTATGTCTGTGTTAGCAGATTTGTCCTATTGATCACAGTTAGTGTTCAGGATTGGCATTTGATAATGCATTTTTTGATTGGGTTGGGGTATGGTGTCTGTGCATTTGGCCAGAGTGAAAATGTGTATTCCTGTGCTGTCTAGGGTCACATTGGCTATCCACTGTGTGCCTGCATATGGCTGAGCTTGTTGGACTTCTATGGATGTTGTTTGTGAGTATTGTGCTTGGCTATTGGTTTTTGATCAGCATTGGTACAGACATCCCTGAGTGGGATTCTGACATTTGTAGATACACACCAGGGTGTGTCATTGGTTATCAGGAAACTCACAGGACCTTATTTGCACCTGTATCTGTGTTTCTCACATGTGTTGAGTAGTGCAGGTGTGAGATGGGTAGATGAGGGGTATGTGTGAAAATCATACTTGGGTTTGACAGTCAGGGAGTGTGACAATGAGCCATGTGTGTTGTGCTGGTGGAATACACATGTCAAGGTAGTTGACACAGATGTGGGGCTGGTCACTGTATGGCTTCTGACACTTCCTATCATTCCTGGGCCAATGCATAACTTGCATTGCTGTATCCCAGAGATATTGCACAGATGTTACTTTAGTTTAATTTCAATCACTGTGCCACCCATGTCTGATTTGATGGCCTAAGTGTAGTGTGATATGTTCCTCCTCTTGCATGTCATGTACAAATGCTATGTGGCTTTCTCCATGTTTTTCCTGCATTGTGCACTCCACTTTAGGCTAGATATTTATTGTCATACATTGCTGCTGACTTATTGTATGTGTTTATGGCTAAGTTTCAGTGTGTGAGCTGTCTGAGGGACTTGACATGCAGTGTGAACAGTTCCATGGTTGTTAATCTGCAGAGTGACTCTTCATTTCTTAAATTACTCACTTTGATTCACATGAGTGGAAGGCATGTGTGAGGAGGAGGGTTGTCCTGAGTGTCATGTCAGAGTTTCCTGCTGTCAATATGGACTCTTCCTGACACTTTGGCATTCATTCACTACTTAGTAGTTTTTGCTCCCTTTGTTGAGGTGGAGTGATGGCGTGTGGGTGTTCTGTGAGTTGGCAGTGTAGTCAGTGTTGTTGATGTACTAGACATACTCACATGGTGTCATTTATTTCAGCAGTACACTTGTAGGTGAAATGCACAGTGGTGCTTATTTTGAGTTTTCTGTTTGAGTCAGAAATGTTGTTCTGTGTTGCATGGTATGGGTTGTAATTGTGTGATATGGTCTGCCATTGTATGTGATGGGCCTATCAATGTCTGCTTGGGGGCTGTGGTGATCTGTGATTGTGTGGCAGTGGTGTGTAATATGCTGTATCATCTACCTGGGCTCACTGACTCATTCCAACACCTTGTTGGCCTACTGTGAAGTTCACATACACACACTACTTGGTCTGCCCTCCTCTGTTCCACATTGTATGTGGACTGACCCTTATTTGTGTGCAATGATGACTTTAGTCATTTTGGAGGGACTCTTGCCTCACCCCACACTCATGTTCCTATTCAATTGGTGATGATCTTAAGGAGATGTCACTGTAGACAGTGTATCTGCACATGACTTCTTGCTGCAGATATGTTGTGCTGAGTGGTGCTTTTTTATGTTACATGTGGTGTGGATGTTGTGATGTTGGTCTTGCTTGTGTGGGATTATGTCCTGGGCTCAGGGCCGGTTATAGGATTTCATGGGCCCTGGTCCTAAAGGGAATGTGCGAGGTCCCTCTAATCTACATAGTTGACCCCTTGCAGGGAGACCATTCAGAGACATTTGCCGGACACCCAGTGTCCAGCATTTTAGCGCCCCCACATTTTTTACTTTAAGCCCACAAGCAATTCTCACGCCTTCAGTGGATAGGTGTGAGAATTGCTTGTGGGTTAAGAGTTCAAAATGTGGTGGCGCTAAAATGCTGGACACTGGGCGTCCCGCAATGTCTCTGAATGGTCTCCTTGCAATTGGGACAGGAGGAAGCGTCTCTGTCCCCTAGGCCTCCAGGCACCATCCCTGAGAGGCCGGGGAGGGTACCCCTCCCATGGAGCCTAATTGCAAGGAGGCACCTTTCTTGTAGTTGGATCGGCAGGGAAACGACAGGACACACGATCAGTGCGGAGCCCCATGCTGATAGGCTGAATGCGAGGCCCTGGGCAGCTGCCCACACTGCCCATGACAAGCGCTGGCCCTGCCTGGACTCCTACTACATTGTGGGCAGGTTTTCCCGTCTCTTCACCGCTGCGGTGACATGACCGGCATGACTGGGCTAGTTGCAGTGATTTCTATGGTGATGGGTGACCCCGATGCAGAGGTGTCAATTTCTGACAAGTAGGACATGTGTACGTACACTGGGGGATATGTTCCTGTCTCCATCAGGGTGTCCGATGTAGACAGGAAACGTATTTCAGCACAACAGTTGTGTGTTGTGGTTGTATGCGGAAATGTGCTATTTACTTACCTGCGGTGTTGACCGCAACAGCGTCTTATCTTCTGGTAGTGGATCAGGTACAGCAGCGAAAGGGCTTGTAGAGCTGGATCCATGGTGGCCAGGAACGTGTGGAGGTGCCCCGGATTCAGATTTCTATCGCCGCAGTTGTGCTTCCGCTGTCTCCGAGTGGCTGGTTTCTCCGCTGTGTTGTGATGGGCTGTTTGAGGCATTGTGATTTGTTCGGCGGTCATAACGTCATTCCGCACGGCGGTCTTTCTCTATTGGCTCCCTCCGCCACCATTGCGGAAGGAAAATTCTGGCGGATCCCGAAACTCCGCGACGGACGGGAAATGGGCTATCTTTGCCCATTGTAATATGGCGGACGCAAGGACCGCCGCGGGAGTGAGTAAATGGACGTTTTCCGCCACCGGCAGCACCACGGAGGTGCCTACGACCGCCATCGTAATGAGCCCCTCTGTTGGTAAAAAAAGGACCGTAAAATATAACATTGTCAGGGTTCAATGGGCGCTTCAGGGCTCTGAGCCATGGTGACACTTCACCTGTAGCACTAATGGTAGCAACGCCCATGATTATCTGTTCACTTTTGCGGCTCATGAAGTAAAAGCAATGTTATCACACTTTCTCTTCATAGAGTCAGGTATCATAATCACTGATACATATTAAGATAACACATTGTATTCTGTGGTAAAAAGTTGCAGAAATGATGTTCCAAAATGCAGTATTTATATACTTAAACCTTATGTGTTATTCTTTCCCCCATTCTACTTGTTATTGAAAACCTCAGAACTGTTTTTAAAAAGGTTGTCTCTAAGCTGTGCAACGACATACTAATGGCAGTTTGTGTGCTAAAAACACCAACATAAATAGCATCTGCCCATACAGGCCTTGTACTGCAAAGTGCCATGATTAAAGCGATCCTGGCATCCAGTGATTGTGTTTACACATTCCCAGCCTGAAGAGACAAAGGGCATTTTTTAGAGTTTGGCAGATAGAACATTCTGTCACAAACATGGCAGATATCCTGTTCACCATATTACAAGTGACATAGGCTTTAATGTACATATAATACTGTGGATGGGATATTTGACACATTTGTGATGGAGTATCCCATCCATAACACTCTGAATAACACTCTTAGGTCCAGATTTATCGAAGGATTGTGTTGCCCTTGCCTCAAAAAGGGTATGGAAAGGGCAGCGCAATCCCTAAGTAAGATTTACTAAAATTTACTAAAGGCCACCTTGCGTGGTGTCCGTTACTGCACAAAAACAATCCTGCCTAGAACACATGCATCCTTCCACCATGGCACAAGGGTGCCAGCATTGGCGCTAGTCAGAAGATTATGCACCAGCGCAGACAGAGAGCAGGAATGCACCATATATAGCTAAATATGGCCATTCTGGCCCTTTACTTTCATGCAGTGCAAAGCAGCAAGTTGTCTTGCTGTGTTGCATGAAACCTTGATAAACCTTGCCCGTAGTCTTGTTTGATGATACATGCCTTGCACCGTATATGTGTCCATTGTTTCCAGACATTTCATTGGCACTATATCGGACTTCATTCCAAACACTCTCCTTTGGGTCTGCACCTGCCATTCTTCTGTGTGCTTCCACATTATAGCATTCTGCCTCCTTTTGTCCCCTGCCTGTGCAACTGCTCTTACTTTCCTTGAGTATGACAGAGGACCTTCCTTTCAGACATTCATCTGCCACTGCTGCTGTCCCCATTCTAGGTGTTCCCTTGGCATTGCAAGGCTATGGTTCACCCATGATCACCCTTTGGCACTCGAGTTGGCTCCCATGCACTTGTTCCTACGGGCTAAAATATGTTCTCCTCTCAATTCAGTCTCATGCAACGACAGTAGCCCAAACCTATTGTCTTTGCCAATGCATATTTTAAAGGGGATTTCCTTAGCATTATCACAAACACTGTCCCCATCAAGCACAAATGCATGCATTTGCACATATCTTTAAAAACTGCACTGATTTGCAAATGTGGACCACTTTTGTAGCTGTCTGATTGGCAAATGGGGGTCACTTATACTTTCGTGCCCAGGCTTATTTTTATTGCCTCTGCGACACTGGGGAACACTTAGGGGCATATTTACAAGCCCCTTGCGCCACTTTTGCGCCGCCGTTGCGTCACGCATGTCACGCAGCAGCGACGCAAACCATGCGCCGCGTTGCGCTATATTTACAACGTGATGCATCTAGGGAGATGCGTCACGTAGTAAACCCCTGCGCCACATGAAACCTGCGTCAGGTTTCATGTGGGCGTAGCGGCGCAGGGGGCGTTCCGGCACAGGAACGCTCGGAAAAGTGACGTAGTGAAATCTACAAGATTTCACGCAGTCACTTTTCCGACGCTGGTGCGTCAAATCCTTACGCCTGCTTCAAGCAGGCGTAAGGATTGACGCACCATGTTAGGGATAGGGAAGGTTGGAACAGTGCTGGAGTTGCGTCGCGCTTGCGACACAACTTCAGCACTGCGCCAACCTTCCGCCGGCAGATGCGTCACGCATCTGCTTATCCTTGCGCCACGATGCGCCGCATTGTAAATGCGGCGCATCGTAATTGCGGCGCATCGGACGTGGCGCAAGGGTAAACTTGCGTGACTCATTTTCCCTCGGCGCATCCCTGCTGATATGCAGGGATGCGCCAGGGAACGTAAATATGCCCCCAAGAAACACGTTTAGATGCTGCAGTGAAAATTGACTTTTTCATTTACTCACTAGTTCTCAAATTCTCTGCAGTGGTGTCTCAAAATGGCCATAAATTATTGCATCCACATCACTTCTTAATTTCAATCGTGAATGTCAACTAATAAAATGTGTACTTATTTTCTAATTGTGCCTAAAGTGTTGTAGGGCATCCGTGCTTTTCATCCACTAATCTAACAATATTTGAAGATGTATGGTGACATTCTTAAGGCAGCATTTTTGGAGAATGATTTCCTGTACCCTTCATTGTCATTGGAACCAATAGGTCAAGTTGCTCTCAAAGAGGAAGGAATGTAACGAGCTGTGCATTTTAATGAACAGCACGTGTGCGTGTGGGCTTGTGTCTGTCTTTAAAAGCTTAAATATGCTCCATTGTACTCGTTTGCTATATAGCTTTTTTGAGTTTTCCCCATTGAAATCAAACGTGGGAATCCCAAATACTTGGTTCAAGTGCAGAACTCCCTTAAATCCCAACCTTTACTAGTGTCACTGATGTTTGGCATCCAACAAAAACCTAGATTACCTATAAACCGTGGCGAATATGATTTGCATTGTGAGTCAATTGTTACCACACTAATCCTGGCTACATACAAGGCAAATGTACAATAGACCGGAAATGTACAGGCAGTAAATTCGATGGACCGATGAACATAATTCCTTTTCTACTTTTTAAAGAAAAACTTTAGACTTTGGTTTTGCTGTTTTTCAGTTATTTACTGATTAGAATAATCATATTATAAATTACCCGAACATTTGTTTTTATATTTTCCTTTATTAAATACAAGTATTGAATAATAGCTTGGCTTGTAAAATGTAAATAACTACGAGTAACCATTAAAGACAATGGAATACCTTTACAAGGGGTTACAAAGCAAAGCTAAAATCCAATAATTCCACAAATACATCCCATCGCCCATTGTTAAAATAGTTTGAAAAATCATTTTAAAAGACCAGACACTAAACGATGACAAACATTGACCATTACACCTGTTAGTACCTGAACATAGCATGCAAGAATTGACCAGAAACCATTAATCCACTCTTAGGATAAAATTGGTTGTGAGTTCAATATAATGTTGGATGCATGTTTTTTATTTTTCTATGTACAAAAATCCATTTTAATGGAGGTTTACAAGGTCATCACTGATATCCAGCATCTTAAATTGTGTCCATTTACGTAAAATTATGTATTTGTTGAGATCTGAACGGATAATCGAACATTTAACATTGTAATCCATGTTTTTTACTAGTGAAAGCATATCTTTTGCCTAGAAAAGTTTAGCCATGAGAGGGAGCTGCCTCAATTATTTCATGTAGCAGGTCATATTATTTAAGGTCAGGGTTTTGTAGACTCTGCTTCCTCTTTGAATATCTAGGTAGATTTCCTAACACTTTGTGCTGGGTTGGAGTCTCAAAGTGATATACTTACCAATGCAAATCATAATCTGTGTAGGAAAGTTGTCTCAGGTAAATTAAACTAGCGCCACTAATTTGCACTGCTTCGCACCAAGGGGGCATACCGTGGGTGGCACATGGGTTTTTATGCAATACCATATCTGCTAACATGCTAACACTTGTAGCCAGGGACTTGCTCAGCGAGGCAGATGTAACATTGGAGCAATGTTTAAAAGTCTCTATATTTTCCAACTTTGCATGTGTGCTTTACTGTACACACACATACAAACTGAACAAGCATTAGCAATGCGATAAGTCTCCCATTACTGAAATTTGAGCTATTGGCGTTGCAAATAATAACGTTTCTTTGATTTTTATTTTTTGTCAATAAATATCCCAGAGTAGCATAAGTAATTAAAGAAAATCCACGAAGAAAGGAAAGGGTGCAGGACTATAGGCTGTTACTAGGTGTTCCTGTGGAGTTGTGAAAGGACCTTTATTAGCTATATAAGGTACAGCACCCTTAATGCAATTATAAAGTGAAAGATTGCAGCTGAGCATACGTTTCTGTTTGTTTTTATTGAAAGTTAGATTTTGTTAGCTTGCATTTAAAAATGCACTATTAGAATAAACAACAATGGTGCATATTTAAAACGCAAGCTAAGAAAAATGTCACTTCCAATAAAAACAAATGGAAACATATACTCAGCTGCAATCTTTCTCTTTATAATTGCATTAAGAGTGCAGTACCTTATGTGGCTAATAGAGGTCCCTTTACAACTCCACAGGGACACCTAGTAAGAGCCTGCGGTACTGTAATTTTTTCTTCCTTTGTGGCTTTTATTTTATAACTTACGCTACTGTTGGGATATTTCTTGACAAAAAAAGGTAGCAAACATTATCATTTGCAAAGCAAACAGCTCAAACTTTCAGTAATGCGAGACCTATTGCACCAGCTAAGAAAAATGTATTAAGTTGCAGGAGAGCCTGTCGTGTGTGCAATAGCAGGTAGGAGAAAGTCATTTAAGAAAATAGTGCTCGCAGACTGTAAATAAAACATACCGAGTAACAACACATGTAACAGGAGCAGTTCTCACGGGAGGTTACACCAAGAGAAAAAGAGGTACTAAGGAGGGACTACTAAGCCTAGTCACAAATTAAAAGCCACCATTTAACCGACGTAGCAGGCACTGAGATTGACGGAAAATGTAGTGGGAATTTTCCCTGAGATGACCAGGGTTCTGCCAGATCACTGGTTACCAACTCACAAGACTACTCAGTCCGAGCACCAGTGAGTGGCTATATGTGGGTTTCAAGACTTAATGCAAGCTCCAGTAAGCCTGAAGCAGCTCAGTTAACAGCTCTATACCAGCCAGCGAGAGTAGGGCAGATCAGCTTGGGACTGTGGACAAATTATCCTATCATCCTGTGTCCAGTATTATGCAGCTAGACGACATCCACTGAGGGAACCCAACAAATCAAATGACAGCCACCGTTCAGACAGAGGGCCAGATATCGATCCACTGGAATTGAAATAGTATGTCCAGTTGAGTGCTTCCAGACAGCTCAGCCTGTGTACAGCCAGATGGGCCACATCCACTTCTAGTACCAAAGAAATATGAGCTACTATACCAACTAAATGCTTGTTACATTTCTGCAAACTTTACCATAAAACCCCTGCATTAGCCAAGGACAACTCAGACACACTTGTTGTTGAGACCAACAGGGCACAGCCCATCAACATGGTCACAGTGCAGCAAACAGTAGAAGGCAGTAACTGACTGCCACACAGTTCAATGCTGTACCACGAACAATGGCATGGTGGTGGGGACTCTTAGGTCACATCTGTATAGCAACGGATCTGATTAATACAGTTTTTAAAAATGGCTCTCGTTGGTTTAATCAAGGGCACCTGTATAGCTATATCGGGTCAGAGTTTCCAGGAAGTTGTAGCTGTGTGCGTTTGTTACTGAATTCAGTGTACTCTGGGCCTTTGTTATCTGTATCCTTCCAAGTGCCTTAATAGCCATGTAATTGCATATTCATGTTGTCCAGGGTTTAAGTTCAGAGTTGTGTTGTAATGGCTGCTGTTGTAAGAGGTAATTGCAACTGTGGTGCTCTGTTAAGGCCCACAGCATTCCTTTTACTGGTGCGTGCTGGGTGGGTGTTTAATCTACCATTTGGTGGAGAGTGATACATTTATTGTGAACAGTAGGGCGCATGAGCTCAGCGAGGTTCAAGTATACGGTGCCACTGCAGTGAGTCCCAGAGTCAAGTGCTGTCTAATGTGCTCCACTAGAAGTTATGATGAACTCCATTACTATTATTTATATCTGTCCTTCAGTGATATCCTGAATATAGATTCTCTTGGCTGGAATACCCGAGTAAAGTACTGCAGCACTCTCCCTATTTTCTTTCTTTGTGGACACCGATGTAAAATTAAGCAGTTTAGAAATCAGAATTTGTATCTAGGAAATATATTTGACAATCACACATCTGCACACTTATTCTAAAAGCAGAACGTTTTAAAAGGCCTTGGTTGTTGACATATAAATGAACCCCAAAAAATTGTATTAAACCTAATGTAACTCAATAAATATGCCAGCATCTTTCAAAGGTGTCAAACTGTTAAAAAATTATAATACTTCACCAGACGGAGATAAAAAAGATTAGGAGTATGAAGGGAGAATTCAGTAAAGGTGGTGTGGGGAGAGTTCAGGAAAGAGGGGGGTAGAAGTTGAAAGCGAGTGGGCAGGGTCTGACAGTGAGATAAGGGGAGTGAGTTTTAAGTCATTTTGCCCTTTTCCATGATAAAAACTGCACTCCAAGGAGGGTGACTGGGAGTCGGAAGGCTGCCTACGCCCACTTCCCACAATGTCACAGTCAACCTCTTGTGAAAGCCTCTCCTATAGTGATATAATTACAAGAGTGCCATGAACTCACGACTGGATTTAGAGGGCCAATTTGTTTCCTAAAGGTTTCTGTGGTTTTGGGCAGAAGGGCATATGGGTTTATGGAAGATTGTCCACACGGCAGCCCACCAGAAATGATAAGCGCTCAGGCCCAATAACACCCCTCCCTTCCCAGACTCACTTAACATATTACTGGAAACTCAGACACATAAATGACTTGGGCCAGCTGACATGCACACAGCTCCTCTGCAACATGTACAGTGAGTCCAGAACAGGGAAACGGAAGGCATGAGGGGGACAGCACAGGAAGAGCAACCACCCGCCTTATTTGCCTATTTATAGCGGTAAAGTTCTAAGCATTGTTCGGAATAGCATCTGGCCCAGATATACAATATAAGTTTTTAAATGAACAACAGCTTTGCCCGTGAATACGGTGCAACTCAAGGCACGTGTGTATTTAGCGAGTATTTGTCTACTTCTGGGCGCTGCACCAGCATAGTATAAGAGAACACATTTAGCTGTTATTTGTCAACTGACTGTCCCACGAGAGGGTGGCATATCTAGACTATCACCGGTGAAACGGACAACAGATACCTCCAGGGAAAGTTTGTGAACTATGAGGGGGTGGATGTACTTTTACTATGACACCAAATAAAGCAAGCCCCTCTCCTGTAATCCAACATTGGTCAGCAACGGATACTCTGTTAACAGACAAAACAAGTATATTTTGATGAATGCACCATGGCAGACTTTAGGGGCAGTGAAAATAAAACCTACTCCATACATGACCCGATTGTACTAGTAACCAGCTAAGGCAGAGGAGCATCGCCCCACTGCTTTTTTGCAGTGAAACAAAGGGAAAATAAAATGATAATAACTTGTGTTATTATCATTTTATTTTATCCTATTTCCGCAGCTTTGCGTGAGGGGGAGGGAGCAGGGGAGGAGTGCTTGCACCCTCCTAAGAGCTCAATGACTGCTTGGCCGGCCCTCTCGGGCCGCCCAAAACTGTCTTGCGCACTTTGCATGTTCTCCATGCAGGCTGCATTACAGCCTGCGTGGAGAGCATGCCCAGGCTCCCAGTCAGCGTTTGAGCGCCGAAACACAGTGCTCAGACAAATCACAATGCTGCCTTAGCTGACTGGGAGCCTGGGTGTACTTCCTGTTGAGGGCGAGCGAGGGAGGACTTAGGAGGAGAGACGCTGCGAGGAAGCGGCAAAAAGGTAAGTTTTTTTTTTTTTTTTTTTTTTTATACCCGCTTCCCCCTGCGTCCCCCCTCCAGCCCCGGCCCGACCCCCCCACCTCAGATCCGTGCTGGCCGCCACTGCTAGTGACAACAGGGAGGTGTACATTTGGGGTGTTTAAAAGACATTTGAGCTTTACAAAGGCCCACCAGACAGCCCGTAGTGTTATTTGGCTATGCTGTGAAAAATGCAGAATAAAAACAGACTATGAAAGTGCATGCCCTTTCAATTTTGAAAGAGGCATCACAAACGAGGATCAGCAAAACCAGCTCCTTTTAATTTAGCATGCACTTCAGCTGCAGTAAATGAGCATGGAAAGGAATCTGCTATCAGAGGGCTTCTGCGAGGGGCTGTAGGCCGTGCAGAAACTTAGAGCCACCACTTTAACATGGAGCGTGGGCATAGCGTTTTCCAGCATTTTGTTTGGCATGAGTTGGGGCACAGGTTGCATGAGTGTCTCTGTTATGCCTTAGGAGCACCCTTGCAGAGCGCGCAGGTTAAATAAGGATAGAGCAGCAGAAGTAGATGATTTTCTCAGCACTTCACTCCTCGGCTGAAGGCGTTGCCATATGATGTCTCCTCTGCAATTTACGACTATAGGTCTACTTCTTCAGAGCCGTGACTCCGCCCGGGTTTTAACTGTTTTTCATTAATAAAAAAAACAGACTAGGGGGGAAGAAGCCCGTGTTTTCTGCTAAAAAAGTTACATTTATTAAAAATAATGCAAAAAAAACACGTGCACAGAAAATGGAGAAGAGGTGGGACGAGGGAGGTGGTGAACCCAGCTAACAGGAGGGAGCAAAGTCAACATGGGCAACATGTGGGGCTGAGAGCAGAGCTTAGAACGCAAGCAGGAGCAAAGCCACGCCTCTCCAATGAGGCACCCGAAAGGCACGGGTGCGGAGGGTGGGGAAGGAGGATGGGGAAGGTTAACCCATCCAATCAGCAAAGGAAGCACCGGCTGCAGGCTCCGTTGTTAGGGGGAAGGTGGGGCCAAGAGAGGCCCATGTATTGTTATAAGAACAGTATTATTTATTACCCAAAAAATAAAGACACCATGCATTTAGAAAAGGAGGAGGAGGTAGGTGCTCAACAGGGATCACTGACAGAATATCGATAACAAGAATATCGACCTACAACAATATCGAAGTAAAAATATCGAATGCCAAAATATCGACTCCCTATCTACAAACAGGTAAGTACAAAAATATCGACTCCAAAATATAGTTGTAAAAAATATAGTCAGTCAAAATATCGAATTTTTTAAATGTATGAAAAGTAATGTAAAATTAATGAAATAATATACATAATTAACAAAAACATACTTAAAAATACTTAAATAACTTTAAAATTAATAAATAATTAATGTAACTTAAAAAAAATAAACATACATTTTAATTTTTTAATACATAAATATATTAACGTAATATTTATAAAAAATATTCAATATTTTTAGCGTAGGATAGCGGGACGGTAAAATTTACTATTACCACTTCAGTCAGTGCAACAGTAGGGAAAGCGTTGGATAGCGGGACGGTAAAAATTACTATTCCCACTCCAGACAGTGCAACAGTAGGGAAAGCATTGGATAGCGTAGGAGTAAAAATTACTATTCCCACTCCAGAGAGTGCAACAGTAGGGAAAGCGTTGGATAGCGTAGTGGTAATAATTACTATTCCCACTCCAGAGAGTGCAACAGTAGGGAAAGAGTTGGATAGCGTAGGGGTAAAAATTACTATTCCCACTCCAGTGAGTGCAACAGTAGGGAAAGCGTTGGATAGCGTAGGGGTAATAATTACTATTCCCACTCCAGAGAGTGCAACAGTAGAGAAAGAGTTGGATAGCGTAGGGGTAAAAATTACTATTCCCACTACAGTGAGTGCAACAGTAGGGAAAGCGTTGGATAGCGTAGGGGTAATAATTACTATTCCAACTCCAGAGAGTGCAACAGTAGGGAAAGCGTTGGATAGCGTAGGGGTAATAATTACTATTCCCACTCCAGAGAGTGCAACAGTAGGGAAAGAGTTGGATAGCGTAGGGGTAAAAATTACTATTTCCACTCCAGTGAGTGCAACAGTAGGGAAAGCGTTGGATAGCGTAGGGGTAATAATTACTATTCCAACTCCAGAGAGTGAAACAGTAGGGAAAGAGTTGGATAGCGTAGGGGTAAAAATTACTATTCCCACTACAGTGAGTGCAACAGTAGGGAAAGCGTTGGATAGCGTAGGGGTAATAATTACTATTCCCACTCCAGAGAGTGCAACAGTAGGGAAAGTAATATTTTAATATTTTACTAAAAAATAATTAATTATCAATACTAATAAATATTATTAATAACACTAATTACCAATTAATGAATAAAAAAAAAAAATACCAATTATCAAAATGTCATTACCAATTAATAATTAATTAACAATGAAGTAATTATCAATACCAATTAATATTTATTAATATGTACTTAAATTCAATTAAATTACTTCCCACCCTATTCCCCTATAAACCCACATCCCGCTACAACTATTTAATTAATAGAATTAACATAATTACCATTTAATTAATTTAAAAATTTGTACCAATTAATACAATTTAATTACCAATTAATAATTAATTAACAATAAATTAATTATCAATACCAATTAATATTTATTAATATGTACTTAATTTTAATTAAATTACTTCCCACCCTATTCCCCTATAAACCCACTACCCGCTACGGAATTAAATTACGCAAAAATTAAATAACATAAAATTCATTGCTTTTAAAAAATTAAACATACATTACAACAACTAATATACACTTTTAACACATATACTAACATACAATACACTTAGAAAAAATTCGATATTATTAAAAATTCGATATTTTTTAATGCCTATATTATGTACTTCGATATTTTAACTATCGATATTACTTACCTTAATTTCGATATTTTTAACGACTATATTATGTCCATTCGATATTATGTCCATTCTATATTTTAGACTCGATATTGTGTCCATTCGATATTTTTGTTTCGATATTATGTCTGTTTACCGCTCAACAGACCACAGGAGGGGGGTGGGAGCAAAGTCAACACCTCAACGGGCTGCACAGAGCTTAGAGCACAATTCGGAAACTACGATAAGAACCCGAAGCAAAAGAGAAAGTAGTGCTCCGACACTATGGTGAAATAATCCATGTAACAGGGCCAGTATGCATCCAAAGGCAGGACAAAGTAAAGCTTTTACCTACCAAACCAAAGGAATTTTGAAAGGCTGCTGAAGGATCCAATGAATGTGATGGCCGTCTGATGGGCGTGGTAAATGCCCTCAGAAGGAGATACATGTCGTGAGACAGCGCATGCGCTGCCTAAGCTCGAACTAAAAAAGCATTAAAGCATAATTTCTTTTACAGGAAGAGCCCCCATCGGTACAGAGCCTATGCGTGATGGAATGCACACACCGTTGCTCTATTGTGCAGGGTGTGTGCACTAGCAACAGCACCTAAGGTGAACAAGTGAAGGGAGTGAGGAAAACATTGCCATATCTTAGTAGATAGGGCGCTGTTCTGCTCTCTCCCTTTCATGCAATGCAGTGCAGCAACTTAGACTTATGCGCTGTATTGCATGAAAAGTTAGTAACTCCGCACCCTAATTTTTTCAAATTTAACACAATTGCAAAATAATTCATTCAGTTTAGGACTGCTAAGCCAATGTTATAGTGAATAATCGTGAACTTTGCAAACTGTGACCTATATTTGTACCCTGTCATGTAAAGTCAGGCCAGGAAAGACATGCAAGTGCCTGTTACACAACTACTACACTACAGATACCTACGGCTTTATTATGAGGTTGGCAGTCCAGTGGGCTGTTGTGCAAGCGGTGGTGGTCCTATCGTAGAGAGCTGGCGGTCCGACCGCCGTATTACGAGTTGGGCAAATTGCCTTTGTGAAGACCGCAGTTGAACCGCTGAGACCGTCAGCAGACTGCCGACTGTCAGGTTTGTGGTCAGGGATAGAAAGCCTCCATAGGACGATAGAGGGGAGCAGCACTGCATTGCATATTACAAGTTGCCTTTTCCATAAGCTGACTGGAAGAGGTTGATAAAGATATTAATTCTTATAATGAATATCTACTTAAAAGAAAAACGGATAAACTTAAAAAAGATATTAGATATTTCAATCAGGAAAAGGTTTATCCTTACCTAGCGGACAATTTTTACCAACTAGAGCCGAATGGAGATAAACAAGACCAATTCACATATAATAGACCACCCAGAAAAATAACAACCTTCTCCGATACTTCAGATTCGGAGGGTGAAACTAATGGTCAATATCAGGATCCAAGCTCAGGAAGAAATATGACGGGGATCCCGAGACTAACTCGTCCCCCTTTTTTAGCCAGGCGCGGGAACCAACAAACCCGCTGGTGGACCAGATACCAACCAAGGTTCAGAGGAAACTACCAACAACAACAGAACCATCTATACCCTCCACATCAGGATTACCAGCAAGGTCAGGATTCATATCAAAACCGGGATCAATACCTGGTAACGAGGAATGCACAATATTGGCGCGATTGAATGAAATTCCAATCTTCAATCTCAGCAGCCATATTCTAGATCAAGCTACTGAAAATCTTCTTACTAAAGGTCTTTCCTTTGTGCCACATAGCAACATCAATAAATTTGAAATTTTTAAAGACTTAATGGTTTTTTTTCGTAAAATTAGACTCCAAAGTTTTTTCTCAGGACAGGACAACCAACCTGCAGATAATGACAATCGATCGGGCCTTAAACCTGCCTCCACTTTTCTCCCCACCTTGGATCAAGTGGGATCGGAAATATCTATTTTTGAACACGTTGTGTTCAACAAATTAACTATGGTCACTAAATACATTCCTCCACCTAGATATAATTTATCTCGGGATGAACATCTAGCACTTAAATCGCTTGTTAGTAATAAAAACTTGACGATTAAATGCTGTGACAAGGGTGGAGGCATAGTTGTACTGGATAGTAACCAATATGTCTCCAAAATGGAAGAGATGTTGAATGACAGATGTCATTACATCCCCATCAAAAAAGACCCCACCAAAAATGTACAAACATCAGTGCTTCGAATTACCACACAAGCACTCAACCAGAACCTGATCTGTGATAAAGAATGGCAATATCTCAATATTAAACAACCAAAGATGGCAGCCATTTATGGGGTACCTAAAATTCATAAACATATGCAAGACCCCCCATACAGACCTATAGTTACCACTATCGGCTCGGTCACTGAGCCCTTATCAAAATACATAGATACTATTCTGCGACCTTTTATTTCTAAAATTCCATCATATATCTCTGATACACGAGATATTATTAAAAAGGTAGAAAATCTTCCATTCAATGCTTCGAGTCAAATCCTAGTGACCATGGATATAGAAGCTCTATATTCTAATATACCACAAACGGAAGCCATTGAAGCGGTCATTTGGTTTATGGACACCTTCAACATTGATTGTCCCAGATTGTTTATCATTGAATGCCTACGTATTGTTCTCACGGAGAATACGTTTGAATTCAATGGTTCCCTCTTCAAACAAACGAAGGGAGTAAGCATGGGGGCTTCTTGTGCCCCGACAGTGGCAAACATCTATATGGCCCTATATGAAAAACGCTACATCTATAATGAGATTGCCCCATTCAGTGAGTCTGTGTATCTGTGGTCCAGATACATAGACGATGTCTTCTTTATCTGGATGGCTGATCCTGATACTGTTACTGAATTTGTTTCTTGGCTCAATCTCTGTGATATTAACATCAAATTCACAGCTAACTACAGTAGTGCCAAGGTAGAATTTTTAGATATAACAATACAGAATAAAGACAACCATTTGGAGGTTGATCTGTATGTTAAATCTACAGCCCGTAACACCCTTTTGCACTTTGATAGTTTTCATCCACAGATGCAAAAGTCTAGTATACCCTTTGGACAGTTCCTGCGGCTTCGCAGGAACTGCACCAACGTTCAGGATTTTGACATTCGAGCTGCAGAGTTGAAAATCAAATTTCTAGCTCGTGGATATCCCAGAAGATTGATACGTGATTCCTATAAACGGGCACGTTTTTATGACAGGCAACATCTTCTTACATCTCAAGTTAAAGATCCTATTTCCAAGTTAGTATTTGTAACTAGACATTCAACGATGAATGAGAAAATCCGCCATATAATTAACTCCAATTGGCACATCCTTAACGCTACGAAATCTAAAGCAAATGCACTACCCAAGCCCATGTTTGCGTATAGGAAAAGCAAAAATTTGAAAGATCTCATTGTCCAATCCCGTATGTCCACTAAATCGAACCATATCGTCCAGTCTTCCATTCAAGGACAACCATTTCCCACGGGCAATTTTAAATGCATGACTTGTGTGGCATGCCAATTTGCTATTGAGACAAAAGATTTCACGTTTAATAATATTCATTTACCTCTGAAAACTTTGACAAACTGTAAAACTTCAAATATTATTTATTTGCTTATATGCCCATGTAACCAAGGGTATGTGGGCGAAACAGCACGCACTATGTCCACTAGGCTAACAGAACATAGATCAGCCATCCGTACACATAAACTGCAGGCTCCATTAGTGCAACATTATATGGACCAACGACATACTCCTGATGAAATACGTTGGCTCATATTAGAGAAAATTCGTACGAATACCAGCATTCTCAGCACCAATATACGTAAATGTCGAGAAGTCTATTGGATATTCTTATTGAATACGTACCTGAATGGGATGAATAATGAAATTCCCTGGGAACAGGTCCTGAAATACAATCTTGGATAATCCTCATTTAGGTCCTCAAGAGTATATCTTCATGATATATTCCGTATTTGGTGGCTGATCTCATGAGATGCTCACTGATCTATTTATGAAAAGTGACCCATTCCAATATATATGGGATTTTTCGATCATTCTTTCCATCTTTTCGTGATTCTGCATAGTCTCTAAATTTAACATCTTACCTTTTATTTATTATTTGCAGGTGTGCTAGTTGTATACAGTCATGGGCATGCCATGCTCCCTTCATTTTGTCACAGTATTCCATGTTGATTGGCAATCTCCCTGGACAGACTCTAGATGGCCATCTTAATATTTTCTACGAAAAGCATTCTTGTGTAATCCAATATGGTTATGATAACTTTTATTCAAAGTGTATCAATACGTTGACTTTTTCTTATTGCTCACCGCTTGTATTACATTATTTGTAATGTTTCAGTAAGCGGGGCATATTACATACTGACACGATGTTTCCTATATTGTATAGGTCGCATTGTTGATTCATCTCCCCCTGTATATTAGATATAAACAACTTTTACATTTGGCTTTTCTTCTTAGTAAGCTCCGTTCATCATGGTCCATTCTAAAATGGCGATGAATATTCTACTCCTTGCACATTATGTAGTCCACTTTCTATGTTCCTTTTTCTTGGCTAATCACGCCCATGTCGTTCCGGGTTGGTGCGCATTTACTAAAGACACCATTTAAATAGCTAACATTTCACAGCGCGCCACACACGTTGTTCCAGCGTTATCGCGGATCCCAGCTGCGGAGCCCTTCGGACGCACGGGAGCATGTTCTGAGTGCGGAGAGTGAAGTAATTTTGAAGTCCCGGCATCGATTTTCTGACACCGACTTGGTCCTTCGCTGTGGTTTCTTACTTGCTGACTTTAAAGGTAAGAACCAGCCCGCCACAGCCTTCCCGTTGCTCCTCAAACACCAATGCTAGATTATTTTACTGCATTGAGGTATTAATTTAACCTCTAGCCATCTTCTCATTTACAGCAAAAACCTGGCTGTTGCCATACCGTCATTCGTCTTTTAATTACACTGCTATTGACGACGAGTTTTAAAATTCTGTGAGTTTTTCTTTTTCTTTTTCCGGTTTCTTGGTAGTATGTTCACCATTACCAATATCTTTCTTCTTAATTATATCTTGAGCTGTAGGTTATCACTTTAGCGTATAGATCTCTATTGTATCTGTATTAGGCTTTATAGCATAATAATATACTGAATTGATGGGAGACTTATCAAGTCCCCAAAACAGTTCATCTAGAACCATGTTGTTTTTCTTTAAATATGTGCTACACATTTTTCTATAAGTAGCTGTTTTGAGAATCTCTGTTATATCATCTCTATAAGATATATAAGACCTTTTTCTTTCAATCATCGAACGAATTGGCAATATAGCTATAAGCTTTACAACAAAGGTTTTTAGATAAGTGTCTAACCTCACATTTCATATTGTCTAGATTTAGTGTATTTACCTACAGCGAATCAAGACAACCCTAGATGTGAAACTTTCATCAAATTACCTCCTGACTATTCTATCAGAATAAGAGGACCCTATACCCGACAGGCTCTTTTGTGAGCGTTGAATTCTCACTCACTAGCGGTAATTGTCCCCGGTCTGATTAAAAGATCTCACATTCTTTCTTTTTTCTTACTTTTTCTGTAATTATGCAGATATAGTTTATTTATGCATTTATTGTCATTTTTGTCCTGTCATTTCCATACAGAACTATTTCTCCAATCTGAGGCTCCATATTATCGCTAACAATTAACATTCTGAGCTATAACGAGGTATACTATAAATTACCTATTTGAGAAATCTATTTAAATCATAGAATTATGGGACTAACAATATGCATGAAATTTCTATTTCTGAATCACTATCAATGTTAGAACTTCTCACAGATTTCATTTTGTTGTTTCCTCTTACTTTCTGGGATATAGTTCTCTTATCTTATCTGGGACATAGTTCTCTTATCTAATCTTTTACTTTTAGGTGGTTTTTGGCACTGCTGATTCTATTCTATTTCTTGGTGATGGATATTTATTAAATATGGCACACTGTCTAAATTGTACCATTAGATAAAGTCTCTTCTGTTAGTTATTATTGGCTTGCATTTAGTGTTTTAATCTCTTAAGTCCCCTTGGACTAAATTTTATCCTCTTTAAGCAAATTGGTAGTTAATAGTGTATTAGGACCGTTTTCTGTCTTTATTCTTCATTAAATCATTTTTATCTATGTTTTGTTTATACATGCACCCTTTTTCTTTAGGTTTCTGTTTTTTTGTACATGGCTTCCTGATGAAGGCACACAGCCGAAACGCGCGTAGGATATAGATCTTTAAGGCCATGCCAGAAATGTTTGTTTTCTGAATATATTCATATGATCATTATGTGTATATGTTTGCGACATTAATTATATTTTGTTAAATAATTTTTCATACATTATTGAATGACTTTGTGCAGATTATGCATTAGATTTTGTCAAAACAAGCATTTCCCTTTTGCCATCTGACTCCTTTTGAACCCAATGTAAATATACATACAGAGCACTATTTGTTTTGTTCGTGCATTTAGTTATAATTATTGATAAAATAACAATAAAAAATATTTTTGATATTACTGAATCAAGGGTGTATGTATATGTTTTTTATACTGTCTAGGTCCATAACTACCTCCATTGTTCCTAAATATTTTGATATTTACACATGCGGCAGTCAGACCACCTGTTTCAAGGTGCGGGGTGATGAAGGATTTGGGGTGCCTATTCACTCCTTTCTTGTTCTTTCAGGCAGATTCCAACATGGATTCCTTTCTTCAGGTCCCCCCTTCACAGCAGACTCTTCACCCCAAGGAGTACGACCCCGTTTGCGACGATCTACAGGTGAGTCCCTTTCGAGCCATACACCCATTGCCAGGACTGCCCACATATGGGCCGAACACCGGCAATGGGTAGATGGTATTGTTCCACACGTATCATGCATATGTGTGCATTTGACACACACGCAGTCGGAATGGACACACAGGCATCGATATATTTGGAAAAAGCACTCGCCACCACCGCAAGACTTTCACAGCCACACCGCTGGCACCGTGGTCAAGTGTTGTGGGCTACTGGTGGGGGTGGATGTGGTTCTCAGGCAGTTATTAGAGTAGATGTGGCAAGATCCGGCTACCCTTCTGAGTGATAAAAAGCAGATCATCGCAGCATCTCCTTTTGTAGATAAGAAAAGCACTCCATTATCAAATGGCAGCTCCTTTATCACTGGTTTTTGTGCAAAATCACAATCCCTGATTTACACACACCCCCATAGGAACAGTTTAACCTAAGCCTGCTCAAGTTCTGGCATGTGCTAGCGTGTGATAAATGTGCACTTTTTTCGAATCTCCAAATGCAAATTTGCTTGCACAAATGGAAGTCTCCTGTACATTTGGCCTTTCTGTGTTTATGCTTTCAGGTGTTGGGATGTAACATTAGAGCCTCCTTTGAAAGGAAATGTACATGTTGCCCTATTGCAGAAACATATGTCTTTCCATCAGAACATGAAAAAGGCATTATGTAGTGGAAAAGCAGGAACATTTTAACCGCATACTATAAGATGGTTTTCTGGACCATGATGGTTTGCCCAGTTAGAGTACTGAAACAGCACATGATTAAAGATGATATACAATCCTCTGACTGGGTAGCATAGAGGTATACTGCCAGAATTCTACTTACTTATCAAACCGTAAAAATATTGCATTCAAAATATTGACTACCTATATATTGTGCATATAAGTGTATATAGTCTAGATGGACTATGTTTAAGTCCACGCTTATGTACCTTTATGATATATATACGTATCTTGAAGATACACAGATGTGAAGTTAAGTAGGGTATAAGTAGACCATAGATATTTATTTATTTATTTATTTGAAGAGTTTTATATAGCGCTGGCTAGACCCGGAGGCATCAGAGCGCTTTACATGAGGATCAGTGCGATAACAAGTTACAAAATTACATCAGTTACAGGAGCATATTAAAACATAGGAAAAGGAGAAACAGTGTGACACAGTAAAACGAGTGTTACAAGAGCATGGAATAACATCAACATATACGGAAACATTGTTCCACGGTCCCATGAGTAAAAAGAGCATAGCATAACAGAGACACATGTCATTTGGGTCAAAGAAGGAAATGGGGGAAAGAAAAGGGAATAAGGAACGCAGCTCGGGTCAGACTGACCAGCGAGAGGGGAGCAATCGGAATGGAAGGCAGCCAAAGGAGCAAGGAGGGAGGAGGGCAGGAGAACGCAGATCTAAGTGCATAGGTTCAGGGCTGAGATTAGCTCTGATGTTTGGCAGTCCATCAGTAATTCGTCGGAAGGCGGGGAGGAAGAAAGATAACAGTGGGGAGACGAGGAGAAATGTGTCAAATGCCCGGCTGGGTAGGTGACGGCCGAGGGGGTGAACCAGAGCTGATCTCCTCTATAGCTGTCTGGGCAGCTCCACCGGGCCTCGGCCATGTTGCTCATGGAATAAGTGTTTGTATTGTTAAATTTGTAGATTATTTTGTTGAGATGAGGCTTTCTTTTTGTCTTTCATTTAGCAATTCAATCTGCGCTTAGGAGTTCATGTAAAAAATTCAAACCCTGTGATCATACCACAGCTGCCAGATACTCGCAAACATTTTCTGAGGGGTCACAAAGTATGGTCTGTGGTGAGCCCGAGGGCCGCATTGATGCTAGCAGGATGGGAGTGGGGCGTTGTGGGTAGTTAAATGTTGCAGGATACTGTATTCGATTCTTTTCCTTAACTGCAGTTGGCTTGTAATTGAAAACTTCCCCGTTTATTTAACATGTTTTTGAATATTAGTGCTCTCTGAAGTAAACAGCAGGTCGGTGCTCCTTTAACCCGGGGGCCGCATCTGAAGGTCAGAAGGGCCGCAGGCTGCCCCCGAGTCATACTTTGAGTATCTCTGATCTAGACTTATCTATGTATAATTACTTTGACACTCTTTTTGAAGTCGATATTCTAGCTACAGTAATATATTTTTGTGCACTTTATTCTGACACACAACTATGGGGTAGGAATCTTGGATGACTACGTTGCTACCATCAAAGAAAATCTAGGTTCCTGCCACTTACCTGGGCATTTAGAAAAGCTTAGTCTCTCAAAGCAATGTTTTTCTTTGCACCTAACAGAACTTTCCGCTAAATCAATCAAAAACGACTAACTGTTTCAGAATCACACGTTGGTTAATGTTTGTTCATTTTCCGAAGTTTAATCCTTCAAAGAAAACTGAAGTCTTACTCACTCCTGCTAAAACAGAACATTCAACTAACATTTGTTGGCCTCTAATAATTGTGACCGTGACTTGTACATACCAACAATGTAAAAAGCCTTGGTATTTTTTTAGACTCCTCCCATTCTCTTGAACATCAAAGGATCCATGTTGGCAGTTGCTGTTTCTTCCAACTGAAGACTCTGAAAACATTTCTTTCATACTAAACTAGTCTAGACTGGACTCTGCAAATGCAATTTACTAACCCTCTTCTGATAAATTGTTTATGTGATTCCAGTTAGTACAAACATGACCATATCACACCACTCCTACATTCACTTAATTGGCAATCCATTCACAGTA
Source organism: Calotriton arnoldi (assembly GCA_963921515.1). NCBI lineage: Eukaryota > Metazoa > Chordata > Amphibia > Caudata > Salamandridae > Calotriton > Calotriton arnoldi. Next base: position 1,826,771 of record CAWUFW010001811.1, on the reverse strand, counting down.
GATTAATGTTCAAGTCTAGGAAAGGTTTGCATCTACCTGCTGTGCTAGTCTGAATTCCTGTACTATATACCCTCCAGAAGTGTGTATTCTGCAGATCACTTCATTTTACAGGCACCAAAATCAAGACTCTCTATGGTGACAGAGCATTCGTTGGGAAACATCGGTTACATTGCGGTGTTTACACCGCAATACCTTTACAACGCGGGTATTACAACGCAAGTCATTACAATGACTTGCGCTGGATGGCGCTCTTAGCTAAGGAATAGTATGATTTACTATTCCAACACCTTCCCTACTGTAACGTAGGCTGGAGTTGGAATAGTAAATCATAGTATTCCTAAGTCCAGTGCCCTCCTACGCAAGTCGTTGTAACGACTTGCGTTGTAATGCCTGCGTTGTAAAGGTATCGCTGTGTAAACACCGCGATGTAACGTCATATATTCCATTGGTTATCTCCACACCTATGTTTTAAAATGTTATGGTGTTATTCTTGGATGCCTAATCCCATCTAACCTCTTTCAGAAAATTGCTAAAAACTTGACTTTTTAATCAGGAGTTGCTTAATTGGCCTTCTGGGCATTTTTGTCTTTTCTGTGTTCAAGTTTATCAAGAGGCTCATTTGTATATGCACTCACAAATAAATGTATTATAACATTAACCAAACAAATGTGCTATTTATTATTTATACATTCATTTATTCACAACCAAACCATTTAAATTAGACATTCTTTATGTATAGATGTTGACAGTACATAAGAAAAAGGCAGATTGAATGTTTAAGACCAAACATGCATGCATGCTCTGATTTAAGGTGGACGTGAATTCCATTGGGGAAAGAGTGGGGAAATGTGGCTTAAGTGGGTAAAATGTGAGGAATTAAAAAGAAGGGTGTGGAGATTTGGGTGACAGTAGGAGATTTTGATTATTGGCTCTTAGGTTGTGAGTAGGATTGTAAAGGAAATGGAGTCAGACAAGTAAACTTGGAATATGTGAAGGATAGTTTTAAATTACACTCTCGGTGGTAGATACCCATAGTTAACTGGGAATATGTGATGGATAGCCTTAAATTACACTATTTTTGGTGGAGAGACATATTTTTGCAGAAAATCAACCAGCTTTGTGGTGCTATTGTGAGGTAAGGCACTTGATTTCGGAAGGTGTATAAAGCTATAGTGGTGTCCTGTGAGAGGAAAGATTACCAGTGAGTACCAGTGAGTTGATCAATACTTTTTCGTTGTAGAGGAAATGTGAAGTGGATCTTTCAAATATTTTGGCTTTATAGAGGACTACAGTGGGTGTCGTGGTGTAGTAATTTAATAAAAACACGGAGGATTGAGCAGAATGCCAAGATTTGTGGCCCACGAGGCAGAGGTTAGGAAGTCAGGAGGGAAATGGAAAGGGAAAAGGTGGAAAAAGAAGAAAAATAGAGGACCTCAGCTTTGAACAAGTTCAACATAAGGAACATTAGAGTCATCCAGAGGTGAATAGCAGTGATGCAGTCAGATATGCAGGACTGGAGTAGGGCAGACAAAGGGTCAGAAAGAGGAAGAGTTTTGGTGTCATCAGCATATTGGTGTAAAAGAAACTAAAGAAGGCGATGATATTATCCAATGAGGTGGTGTGCAGAGAGAAAATGTGATGACCCACGACAAATCTTTTGCGGGATAGCAAAAGGTAGAACAGTTGGATGCAGTTAGCTTTAAGTAACATACTACCAAGTAAGAAAGGTAAGAGAGGTAGGAGGAAAATTACTTGTGTCAGTGATGCCTAGAGTTTTGAGGGAGAAAAGAAAGCTTTGATGGTCAACAGAATGAAATGGAACCTATAGATCAAAGAGTTCCAAGATAGAAAAAGGTAATTATAATGAACAGATGCAAATTATTTTTTTTTTAAACCTAATAATTATACATTTATTTTAATTTGATATAGACCTCGACTGAGGTCAACAAATATACAAACACAATTTTAAAACTTTTAACATAGAACTCATATCATCAGCTTTAAACATTTATGATGTTAAATCCATTCAACATAGCTTTTTAAGACAACTTTAGCTCAAGTCTGTTTAAAAGTTATACCATTTAGATCATTCGTGTTCGACAGGTAGTTGTTTTTCAAGATTTAAATAGACCTTATAAGGAGATAAGGTTAGATCTGTTATAGATAAGTCATAAAAATAGCTTTGGATATTTAGAAGTTTAAAATCATTAGCATCATAAACTTTAAAACAGCTTTAAAAAAAATCTTAAAAAATGTATACAATTGACAACAAACAAATTCATCTGGTGGTAATTTACACAGAGTGATTAGACTTTGTACAGAAGAAACTGTAGTGTGGATTGTGGCCTCATTGTCGACATTGCTAAGTTAGCTTAGGACCCGCTGCCATGATGCCTTCTTTGCACACGTTCCTCTGTGACTTTGTTTTTCCAGACTCTGCTTGTGACCGTTCACATTAGAACTGTCTGCCTTTTTGCCTTTCACCTTTTCTCCTGTTCTCTGTGGTTTTCGTCTGCACACAATGTACAAGGTAGAAAAACAACGTCTCTTGTTATTGCTGTTCTGGTCAGCCCCTAGCACTTAGACATAACATGACATACAGCTGCACTGGAGAAATTCGTGTGCATTTAATATTGTGAACTCACTGTTGAAGGCACTTGGAGAAAAGCCTTTCCAGGGAGAAGAGCTGTGCTTGTCCGATGATGTAACCCTTGCATCTAGTTCTTGAGGTATGGGGGTCCGCCTGACAAAGACTAGAGGTCTTCTATTTTTATAATAAACTAGATACTAGCACGGGGAGGGTGGTCAGGCATTTTAGTCCTATATCCACCGTCTTTATAAAATGTTGTCCCCGTTTGTATTCTATGGAATTGTAACCATGCTTACTGTTTTATCTTTATGCATTATGCTGCTAGTACTGGCATGTGTACTGTGTCTTAGAGCACGATAGTTGAAATAAACATTTTAAACTATGCTGTGTCTCTTAATACGCACGTTGTAGACAAGTATGAGTGAGTAATGAAAGAGTGTTCTTGCTCCCGCGATTCCTGTAAGAGTCCGTGTTCTGGGATGTCTAATCATTGGTAGCTTCGCTGTAGTGCGGAGAACGAATGTGACACTATAGCTAGTCGGATTGGGTTTTGGGTACTTAGGCGTATGGTTGGTACACCACTATACACCGAGGTCCTGTTTTCCTGCGCATAGTTCTGTATATGTGCAGAATCCCCGCAACATGGCGCCACCAACGTGTTGGGCTTCTTATCTGCGAGACGCTTGAATAGTACTTGTGCTTGTCCACAACCTCCTTCACTACTGTTTCCGGAAACATATGTGAGGGTGTAACCTCCTATATTGATGTTTTTATAGGTTTATTCAAGCTTGAAGTTATTAAAAGGTGTTCTCTTTAAAGTTAACCCTATATTGCGCTGCCACGCACTAGGTTGTTTTTCATTCTTGGTCTTAATGGCTGTGAATATAAATATCCCGGCACAAAGCCGCGCTGCGCTCCGAGTTCATTTAACAGTGTATGGAGTGCCTGACACAGGTGTCGACCTCATCTTTGTGGTGCAAGCTGATCCGGCTTACCATTTTCAGGTGTTTTACTCATGGGTCACTTTTCCGGCGGTGGAAGGAGCTGACAATTTGTTCCACGTTTACGCTCCCACCGCCCTTCCTAATGTTTATCGGCCTTATCAGGCTCTTGAAGTATCGCTCACGGCATGGCAACACCGTGTTTGGTTTAATGGCGCCCTCCCACATCCGGTCACCCTGATTCGTTTAGGCCCCTTATCGATAGATGGGGCCACTTGGCCTGTTTTGGCCGGGTATACCCCTCATCCACGTCATTTAGTGGTTCAGGTAGATGAACTGCGCGTGTTGCATGCGTCTTTAATCCATGTGCACAGAGCTTTAGTACAATATGTTACAGGCAATGTCCAGATGGCCCCTCCTGGAGTTGCGGCGCATCCAGCTGGACATGGCGGAGTGACCATAAGCCCCATCATGGTTAATTCGGTGATGGGCAAGCGCCCACAGAATAAAGATATTTTGCCTTATTGGCTTGCAGAAAAATTTGACCAGCTGGAGGCGGTGTTTCCAAATACCTCTCCTGTGGAAAAACACAGGATTCTGACTATTAGTTTGCCAAAAGACTTAATTCCCGAGTTGACAGAATGCAACAACTGGGGCAAGGTATTCGCAGCAGTGTATGCGAAATGTTTCGGCACTCCAACCATGACGGTCCTCCCTACCGTAATTAAGCGTGTGCAAGATGAGCATGGCCCTGAAGCGGCTGTGGAACTGGGGATGAGACTGGTGGGAGTGTTCGATGTAGTGGCTGATCTAATCCTTGCGAATGTCAAGGGTGATGCAGTCAACTTTCAAGTCGCTAACGCTTTGGCTTTAGTCCCAGAGGTGGACAAGCCACGCAAATTACCCAAAATTATTGCACAGGCTTATAAAACCATTGGCCGCAATAGTTTGGGGGTTAAGCCTTTTGCTAAAACGCAAGCTCACACACAACCACAACAAAAATCTCAGTCTGATACAGACGAGAAACCGTTCTTTTCTAAAAAGAACTGGAAGTTGAAGAAACAGGGAAAGCAACAACCAAAACCAAGGTCGCGTGCTGCGTCACCGGTTTCAGTAGCTTCTAAACGCACATATGATTTGCGCGACCGAGCGAGAATTAAGTCTCCTGATAGATTTCAGGTTCCTGACCAGCGTTCTCCTCGTTCTTCGCAGGCACCATCGACCTCACAGGCTGGTGGAGGAGATCGCCAGGAAAGAGGCAGGGGTCGTGACGCCCCACAGGGACGAGACCAACCTTGACAACCTGGCAGAGGGAAACAAGAAGAATTTCCCCGTTCTCGCCCACAGTTTCAGAAGAAAAAGGTTGCTGCTTTAACAGCGAGATATGCCACAGACGGTGAGAACGAGACTCCTGAATTGGACGTGGGCAGTGACACTGCTAGACAGCGCCGCGGAAGTTACCATAGTGCGGGAGGCACTACGTCCTCATGTGGAGGCGACAGCAACTGATACTTTCATTACTGTCGAGACAGCTGACACCCGAGTGGCACCCCCTGACAGACTATTTAATATTGTCCTTCAAATTGAAGGTGACATTGAGAGTGTTATTAAAGGGATTTTTTGGGAAAATCTGACCTCTTCCTACGGCATTTTATTGGCGGAGGCGGATTGGCCGCCCCCATTTGTTCTCGCTGCTCCTAGAGGGGAGGAGGTAATCCTTCCGAGCTTTTCTCGTCATGTCCCGAAGGACAAAGCGGAGGCTCTCGCAGCTGAATGGGCTGTGGCCCAGGCCCCGGCACTGTACCGTAATCACGTGGGCTGGGATGACGATTCTCCCCCCCATGATATACCATTGCGGTCTCTGCCACAGCCTCAAGCCCAATATCCCCTCCGGCGGGAAGCTAAGGGTCCCGTTTCGGACATTCTAACACAGTTAGAATATCAAGGAGTAATTGAGACATGCGTGTCACCAATGAATAATCCCCTTTTCGTGGTTTCTAAACCCGATGGGTCGTACCGCTTGGTATTGGACTACCGGCATTTGAACTCCCATTGTCGAACCTTTGCTGTGCAGAATTACCCATAGTTCTGCGCTCGTAGACAGTCTTGTTCGTAAAAAATATAAAACGACACTTGACCTTTCCAATGGTTTTTACACCCACATTTTGTCCCCGGACTGCAGTCAATGGACCGCGTTCACTTCCGGTGGAAAACAATTAAAATTCCGGCATTTGCCAATGGGCTACAAGAACAGCCCGGGGGTCTTCGCCGCCCGTGTTGCCTCTTTGTTGGACAGCATAGACCCAGATGCGTATTCGTACGTGAATGACATTTATCTGACAGACGACGGACTATGGTCGCATCTTACCCAAGTATACCGCATTATTCTCGAGTTCGCGGTTTTAGGTTACAAATTTAATTTTGCCAAATCACACATCGCAGAATACACTGTGTTGTTTTTGGGCTATGAGCTCAACAATGAAGGTAGGGGCTTAGCTCCCCACTTCCTGGAGAAGTGCGCACTTATGCGCCCTCCGATGACCCTGAAAAAACTTCAGTTGTTACTGGGATTTTTGAACTTCGGGCGCTCTTACATTCCCGAATATGCCCAGCGTATCAAGCCTCTCTATGCCCTGATACAACCTACCTTTTCGAAGTCATGCTGGCTTCCGGAACATTCGCTTATTCTGCAATCTTTGCAGTCTGATCTGATTGAATCTAAGTTCTTGTTGACACGTGATAACCACACGAACCTGGTGATCAGAATAGTGCCAGGGGCAGTGGGTTTCACTTACTTGACGTTTAACGAAGGTGACACAGTACCTATTGCCTACAAGTCACATCTTTACACTTCTGCTGAGTTGCGCTTTTCAACTGTGGAGAAAGTTTTGACAGCAGTGCAAATGGCGATTCTTAAGGAACGCGCACAGGGAAAATGCATCTTGGTTGTCACCCCCTATCCTGCCCTTGAGGCAGTAACAAAGGCAAGTGTACCAAACTCTAAGGCACTTCACCCCCGTTGGATACAACGGGCTACTTCTTTGACATCTCCGAATGTCACCTTTATCTTTGATTCCTCTCTTCAGACACAGGAGTTCTTACAGTATGAATTTGTTCATCCTCCTCCTCTGTCTTTGCTGCCGCTTGAGGAGTACAAATGTATCATTTACACCGATGGTTCGGCGCAACCGGCCACGGGTTCTAAGCATGCATACTCAGCAGCATGTGCTATTGTGGCAGGTCACATGGTGAACGGTGAGTTCCAATCGAATGTTGTGCACACGCAGGCACTGGGAGACAGTACCGCACAATTGGCCGAGCTGTGCGCTTTGGTGCTAGCACTTGAGTTTGCGGATCCGAATGTGACTACGCTTATTGTATGCGATTCTTACTACTGTGTCCAGGCTTTTAATGACAACTTATTCTTTTGGTCTCAAAACGACTATAGAGATTCTAAGGGCAGCGCAATTAAGCATAAAATGCTTTGGGTTCGAGTGGCAGATCTTAAACAACGTCTGCCTCTCACACAGGTGATTCACACTCTAGGCCACCAGCGTGTGGGCGCACACGCGGTTGGTAACAGTTTGGCGGATGAAGCTGCCAAATCAGCAGTAGCCACGTGCTCAGTAGCAGCCGTTACAAGATCCATGACAAAAATAGATAATGAGAATTTGGCAGCTATTGCTGCAACCAAGGAAGGTTCTAGTTACCCACAGGGTTTCCCTTCCAAGTACTCTTATCATTTAAGTCCCGACCATATTCCTTATGTAAGAATTCCGGACGTTGGTGATCGGCTAATTCCCAACGCGGACCGCAGAAATTCGTTGATAACAGCGGCACATGAAGGCTTGCCTTCGGCCCATGCTGGCGTGTCTGCAACTGTTTCAATCTTGCAGCAGCGTTACTGGTGGCATGTTTTATACAAACAGACCCGTAATTATGTCCTTTCTTGTGACATCTGTCAGCAAATTAAGCCCTTTACGGTTACACGTCCGCCACAAACACAGCTCTGCATTTCAAATAAACCTTTTGGTTGTGTATACCTTGATCACTGCGGTCCATTTTCTTCTGATACTGCATATAAATATATCTTGGTTGCAGTTGATTCGTGCACACGTTTCATCTGGGTTTGGCCACAACGTAGTGCTGACGCTCGAAATGTCATCAGGGATTTGCGTGTCTTTGTGGGAATTTTTGCCTGTGGCACCTCCCATTCCGACCAAGGTCCAGCGTTCGCCTCTAAGGCGTACAAGGACGCGATGAGGTCTATGGGGGTGCTGGTGTAATTTTCGTCTCCATATAGGCCTGAGGGCAACTCAATTGTGGAACGAATGAACCGTGACTTAAAGCAATCCTTGACAGCTAGAGTCTTAGGTACTGGCAGGAATTGGCTGGCCCACTTGTATGGCGTGCAACGTGCACTTAATAATCTCCCTAGAAGATCTCTAGGTGGGCGGACCCCCTACGAAATGCTCTTTGGCATACAGATGTTTGTGCCAGACCTTGATGGTCTAGACATGGCGGCGACTGCCGCAATCTTTGACGTAGATAATCATTCTACTATGTTGCAGGACTTACAAGTGACCTGTGACAGACTTGCATATGAACATTTACCTTCAGCCACAGATGCTGCGTTGCAGATTCCGGTTGCCGGCTGGCTTCCAAAGATTGGAGATCTGGTCCGAGAGAAGGTGGAGAATAAGAAAGAATTTGGCCCCTCTTATCGTGCACCGGTTCCAGTTCTTGGCTTGAAGGGTACTCGTACAGTCATCTTACCACCGCTTCCTGGTCGCAAAGACAACAGATACATCTCAGTGGACAATGTCAAGCTACACCATCTGGCCGATTCTGAATAGTGTGACACCTGCTGTATCATGTCCAGCAATTTCAAGGAATCCTGTTCGTGGCCCTCCAGTCTCCACAGACGCTGATGTTGCCATTGAGATGGTCGCTTTGCCAGATCGTCTGCTCAACCTCCCGGCTTCTTTCTGCAACGAGGAAACCGAGTATACTTACCCCGCAAGTGAGTCAGTGGCTCATTTGCCTACAACACCGCTGAACCCTACTCGTTTTTCCTTTGATTCGTCTTCCACCTCATCATTTATCCCGACCAAATTTAGTATTTTTGTATCCTGGTTCAGAGACAATTTTTTGGTCCCTCCATGGACATACATCTGGTTGGTGCTATTCCTGATTTTTCTGTTCATGTCCATTGGCTTTGTGACAGTTTTTTTCTTACTCATAAATGGTCACTACTTGCCAGAACGCTCTGTGGTGAACTCTGTGGCTGGAACTTTGGCTCCGCATTCTTCTTCACACATCATGAAGCGTGACCACACTTTTGTGAACATTTCCGCCTTTCCAGTTGCAGATGGCATCGTATGGGACGCAGTGAATTTCCAAATTCATGAACCGACAGCAATTATTAATGTTCCTAATGTGCTTCGTGTCTCCATGGGTGATGTGGTGAAAAGGAATATTCATTCAGATGATTGGGATGTGCATGCCATTGAATCGTTATTTTCTGATTTGAAATATTATTCTGCTTTTAAGGCTGAGGATTTGTACTTAAATTCTGCTAATTATGCCGATTTGTATTGTTACCAGCATTACGGCAACCATTTTCTGCATAAACCCAGTACGCTTCGAGGTAGTTTCAATTACACCCAATGGGAACATTGCCCAACCCCTCTGCAAGGTAGCTCTCGAACATTGATAAATAAATGTACCTACTTTACAGACTTTGACAGATCTAACCCTGGGTCCTATTATTTTAAATTGAACATTTCTTCAAATCCAAAGGTAATGTTGACCCACACCAAATTGCTGTATTCAAGTTCCTTTCTAGGTGCATTAGCTGTAGGTGGCTATGAGCATTGGAAAAACACCATTGACTTGAAAGCTATTTGGGGCACTAAATCTTGGCAGGTACGCGGTACAGAAGCTTTGCACCGTGCTTGCCTTATCCCCACACAAATATTATTTTTAAACAGTACTATATATCAAACCACCTGTTTGGGTTTGGCAACGTCCAAACAATTAAATGCCCCTTCCACTCCTGCGTTGTCTTCCTGGCCGAACAGAAGCTTGCATTTAAATATTTCCCTTGAGGGTTTGCAAGCGTTGGTTCAAAATAACTCATTTAATGTCTCTACACTAAATCACTCAGCATGGTTGGTGTGGCCCATAGCCTCTAATGCCTGCCAACTGCGTTTTCATGACTCTGCTCCTGGTTTCAAACAGGATAGGCCAGATCCATGTTTTTCTGATTCACGTACAGTTACGACTTATTCAGTTGGTAAATTATGTAAACAGTGGTTGCAGCACTCTAGTTTAGATTCAGCAAAACAACATTTATCTCTCTTATCAGGCAACATCGATCTGGCTGACTTTGTCCTAGGACCTAGAGGTCCGAGACCTAAACGATTTGTTTATGCGACTTACAATGAAATCTGGAAGCTTTCACAAATAGAAGCTGCTTCCCGTTTACGGGAAATAGATCAAGCAAATCTAGAAAAAGTGCTTGCTGTTGTCGACAATAGTATTAACACCCTGTCTTCCCGCATTTACACATTAGAGAATATTGTTTCATCTGTTATTGATATTGTACAGGATGACGTGTCTGTGTTATTTCATGGTCAAAATCAATTGCGTTCAGTTATGCAGTTTGCATGGACTTTGCAGACACTGAAAATGGGCAAGGTTCCATGGCATTTTTTAAACACATCTGCCTTGTTCTTGCCGTTTAATTTGACTGAGAAACAGCAGTTCATGTCCATGAAAGATGCAACATACACTCTTCTACATATCGAAAAGATAGATCCTTTACCATTCTCTGTGGCGGAGACTGACTCTGCAGTGTGGCTAGTACACGGGGTTATCACTTTGCCTTTTTCTTTATTTGAATTTAGTTCATGCATGAAACATTATCCTGTTGGCCGTTTCGAGCCTTTGGGTAGTGCCTTTTTGCACGAACTCTGGTCCCTACCTTTCACATACAGGTGCCTTAGGGATGACAAGGAGGTATTTCTCACAGGGGAGTCTTGCGATTTTAAAGTGAGTCATTCCCTTGTTTGTAAAAACATTAAATTGCACGGGGCTTGTAATGTTTCTGCCCCGAATCTTGCGTTCCTCCTCCTGTTATATCACCTACTTTCACTATGCTTGCTAATGGTAGCTATCTGCTTTTGAATAATCAGGATTGCTGTGGTTTGCAGGCTGGCATACCATATATAGTAACAGTTTTGCAACACTTGGTGTGCTGCAAAAATGTGCTTTTTCCGCCCCCGCGTGGGAAGTTAGATAGTTCCATTTGGCCTTAAATTCCGACTTTGAAGGCAGATTTCAATAAATTGAGCAGAATAAAGGTGCTATTATTAAACCAGGAGGTTATGCTCACTTCCGCACGGGAGACCTTCGTTCTCCAGGGGACCAGCGCCCACAGTGAGATACAGGCCCTTTTAAACACTACCCTCCCCCAACATTTTGGTGAACTGATTCACCCTATATTTAATGTATCAAATACAGCAGGTCTTGTACACTTTTTTAAAGTTGTAGGCTCTGGCCTTTTGACCTCCTTTCAGACTATATTTAGTGTAATCCCGGCTTTTATTCATTCCATTTTTTCCAGCGTTTTTGGCGGCTTCCCATTGATCCTAGCCTTAGCTGCTGGCGTATTGCTTTTACTTTGTCTGTGGCGCAATGGCTGCACCACTTGTGGCCCTACACAACCCAGGGTGGCTGCGGACGCTCCATGACCGCCTGATTGACAGCTTTGGCATCCTGCCGCTGGCAACCCTCAGCGTGTCTTATAGACTATCTTTTCACTTTGCGTATTTCACTTGCGTGCAACCTGCTTACGATGTCCGTTCTCTTGGTCCTTGGATTTTTGCCTCTCTAATACGTCTTGTTCAGACACGGATTTTGACCAGTTGATGGGCCCCTTAGTGGCCCATGAACTGGACTGTTCCGGTGCTGGATTAATGGCGCGTGCGGCTGCACTTGGGGTCTTGGCACAATGGGATATCTGGGCGGCTGCTCGGAATCTCCTACAACGAAGTTATATCGAGTATCACGCAAGTTGTCCCGCAATGCTGATAGATGCTCCCTATTATGAGGAGCATGAATGCAGTTTTGATTTGTTGGATTGGATGGCATCCCTTTTTTTGAACGGTGACAGTGATGTCTTTTTGGAAGGTGCTGCAGTTTTCTGCGCATACACTTTGATGGATTAGTTGCGTTGACTCACCATAAACTGCATAGCTGGATTTTTTTTTCCATCGTTTTTCTTTTTTTGTTTTTTACTCTCCCTTAACTTCCAAAGGACATTTCCCACCTATAGACGTTTCCGTTCTGCTCCATCTATTCGAACTCCGTTTTCATCCTATGTCGTGCCGATGGACTGACCAGGGGAGGGTGTAGTGTGGATTGTGGCCTCATTGTCGACATTGCTAAGTTAGCTTAGGCTCCGCTGCCATGATGCCTTCTTTGCACACGTTCCTCTGTGACTTTGTTTTTCCAGACTCTGCTTGTGACCGTTCACATTAGAACAGTCTGCCTTTTTGCCTTTCACCTTTTCTCCTGTTCTCTGTGGTTTTCGTCTGCACACAATGTACAAGGTCTAAAAACAACGTCTCTTGTTTTTGCTGTTCTGGTCAGCCCCTCGCACTTAGACATAACATGACATAGAGCTGCACTGGAGAAATTTGTGTGCATTTAATATTGTGAACTCACTGTTGAAGGCACTTGGAGAAAAGCCTTTCCAGGGAGAAGAGCTGTGCTTGTCCGATGATGTAACCCTTGCATCTAGTTCTTGAGGTATGGGGGTCACCCTGACAAAGCCTAGAGGTCTTCTATTTTTATAATAAACTAGTTACTAGCACGGGAGGTTGGTCAGGCATTTTAGTCCTATATCCACCGTCTTTATAAAATGTTGTCCCCGTTTGTATTCTATGGAATTGTAACCATGCTTACTGTTTTATCTTTATGCATTATGCTGCTAGTACTGGCACGTGTACTGTGTCTTAGAGCACGATAGTTGAAATAAACCTTTTAAACTATGCTGTGTCTCTTAATACGCACGTTCTGGACAAGTATGAGTGAGTAATGAAAGAGTGTTCTTGCTCCCGCGATTCCTGTAAGAGTCCGTGTTCTGGGATGTCTAATCATTGGTAGCTTCGCTGTAGTGCGGAGAACGAATGTGACACTATAGCTAGTCGGATTGGGATTTTGGGTACTAAGGCGTATGGTTGGTACACCACTATACACCGAGGTCCTGTTTTCCTGCGCATAGTTCTGTATAAGTGCAGAATCCCCGCAACAAAACATTGTATCGGATTCTAATAGGCCTTAGGTACCTCCGCCTGGCTTCTACTAAAGTTGGATTTCGGCAGACCACTAATACATGAGTTAGATCTTGCATTCCTCCCTTACACAAATCACAGAGCCCTGTTATGTTTTTATAATTATTCCACTTTGCTGTATGTGCATTCAAAGGGAGTATTTCCAACCTCAGTAAAAGAATACATCGGCGAATCCTATGATCTAGTAGAAAACGTGTATATTTCTCAGGGAATTTATACACTATAGTTTTTGCATACTCTATATAGTGTTTTAATTGGAAACAGTGTTCTACGACCAGGTCGAAACTTAATTTAGAGGTCAAATTCTTTAAAAAGAGCTTCAAAAGTGCAGGTGTCCAAGTTTCTAAAAGTGCTACTGTGCAATGAGATAAGCTAAAAGCTATATTAAGATTCTTATTAAAAGTATAACGCAACAACTCTTCTCTAAAGGTTTCCAGTTTTAAAATATGCCTTAAGGTACCAGAATCGGCGTTTAAAAGATGGTAAGCCCATCTTATTAAATTAGAGATGGCCCTAGCGTATATGCTAACTAAGGAGATTTCAAGGCGTAGTGCTTGGGCCGGGCCGGCTTGATTTACTCTTATTAGTCTCCGTAAAAAATTCCCTTCTCTCGTTTTTACTGATTTCTATGTTTTTATGTACATATATTCTAGACCGTAGGTTAAGATAGGCGGAATTTTCATGCAATATACCTCTAACATAGGTTGGAAATGTCTATTTCCAGAAGAGGAATATAGCCTCAACAGTACTCCTACATGGGCATCCGCCTTTTGACCTATATGTTGTAGATGAGAGGAGTTCTGCAGGGTTTGGGTGAAAATCCGACCTAAGTACATGTATTCTTTAACTGACTCGAGTGGTTTTCCCCCCAATGTCCAATTAAAGTGTCGCAATCGCTTTTTTCCCCTAAAAGGTAGAATTTTGGTTTTCAAAGTATTTGGAACTAGAAAATTATCATCTGTGTAGCTACTTAATGCGTTTACATTTCTTTGGAGTCCTATCAGCGTAAGGTCTAAGATCAAAATATCATCCACGTACATTAAAATATATATGTCTCTAGATGCTAATTTCGGCGGGAAATTTTTTTCATGTGTGAAATGCTCTGGTAAGTCACTTAGATACAAAGAAAATAGCAAGCGGCCATTTGACGTGGAGATTGGTCTAGTTAGACCTTTCGAACCCCCCATTTGAACCCTACACCATGTTTCTGTGTGGAGGGATATAATTATTTTAAGTAAATTTTGTGGGATCCCCAACCTCTCCAGTTTCTTTCAAAGGGTTGGCCTATCTACCCTATCAAAGGCCGTAGTAAAATCAATAAAAGCACAGTATACAATTTGCGATTTTGAGACAACATATTTGTCAAGAATCGTTTGTAAAATTGCAAAATTATCTATAACTGAGTGTTTTGGACGAAATCCTGCCTGGGACATAGGAATTACGCCACTGGAAAAGGCCCAGGGGCAGATTTACGTTCCCTGACGCATCCCTGCAAATCAGCAGGGATGCGCCAGGGAAGATGCGTGACGCAAGTTTACCCTTGCGCCACCACAGATGCGCCGCATTTACAATGCGGCGCATCATGGCGCAAGGATAAACAGATGCGTGACGCATCTGTCGGCGGAAGGGTGGAGCAGTACTGGAGTCGTGTCACAAGTGCGACGTAACTCCAGTACTGCTCAGGGGTGCCCTATACCTAACATGCTGCGTCACTCCTTACGCCTGCTTGAAGCAGGCGTAAGGATTTGACGCAGCAGGGACGTAAAAGTGACTCCGTGAAATCTTGTAGATTTCACTGCGTCACTTTTACGGGGCTTCCTTGCGCAGGAACGCCCCCCCCCTGCGCCGGCACGCCCACATAAAACCTGACGCAGGTTTCATGTGGCGCAGGGCTTTACAACGTGACGCATCTCCCTAGATGCGTCACGTTGTAAATCCCCCGCAGCATGGCGCATGATTTGCGCCGCCGCTGCGTCACAAAAGTGACGCAACGGCGGCGCAAAAGTGGCAAAAGGGGCTTGTAAATCTGCCCCCCAGTCTTTAAAGTGATCTAAAATGCAGGCTGCAAAGATTTTTCCAGTTGCATCGAGTAGGGCTATTTGTCGGTAGTTCTTTGGGTCAGTTCTAGAAACTTTTTTTAAGATAGGGACCACTATACTCCCCCGCCATGATTTTGGGATATCTCCTGTTCCAAAACAGTAGAAAAAAAGGGGGGATAGAAATTTGCTCCACTCCTCTGGGTTTGATTGTAGGACCTTAATCGGTATCTTATCCGGTCCCATTGCTGCTGTAGATCTTACTGCCTTTATAAAATAAGCTATTTGATTTGTTGTTAAGACTATCACATCGTCACTCGACTGATCCTTTCCTGCAGACTGCTACTTCCATTTTTGTACCTTCTGTGTATTAAGTTTATATAAAATTTGGATATATATTTCCCAGGCCGATACTGGTACTGGGAGTGCTTGTGTTGTTTTCCTAATGACCATTTGTTCGGCTACTAGGCTCCAGAATACTTTGCTGTTTTTACTTTTGACTGCCAATTCAATGTCTATCCAATTTTTGGCTTTTTCCTCTCGCAGTTTTTTCACTTTTTTCCGTTGTCGTAGTTTTTTCAACTTTTTTATTTCTTCCTGTCTTGACCCAGAAAAGTTTAAAAACTGCAGTCGAATCAGGCTATTTAATTTGACTGATTCGTGATCTTTGTTCTTTGCTTTTTGGTGACTCCTTCTCTTCTCATGTCTGTTTAAATGATCCTGAAGAGATGCAACAACTGTAGACACTGTCTCTTCATAGTTCATTATCGGGTTAGATTCTTTTTTAAGCGGGTTTAAATAGGTAGCTGAAATCGCGGTGTTCATTCCCTCAATTGCTTTTGCGTTCCAGATGATCCTACAGTTTTTATGATCAACATTAGCATGGCCGTTCCAGAACTCAAGTGACCACGGGGTAGTAGATTGCAATGATAGTTCTATTTCCAAAGACAGAGGGGCATGATCACTTTCGTATGCACCCTGTATAGTCAATGATTGCACTGTCTGAAAAAGGTCCATGCTACAAATTGCATAGTCTAAAATGGATAAGCTATTATTACCTGATCTGGTATAAGTGGCCGGAATGTCCCCTTCTACTCTACCGTTTAGGATTACTCCATTCATTGCATTAACATGGGAGAGTAGAAGTTTCCCTCGCTTATTGGCTTTTATCTCTATTGGAAACAGTGGCTTTGGAATAAAGCAGGCTTCCTCTTTATCGCGTTTTCCCTTATTTTCCAAAGTGTTAGATATTTTCCCGTTAAAGTCTCCGAAGATTAATACTGGTGGATAGCCTTTATGGGTCATAGTTATTTCAATCTTTTCAAATATTTTTACTAGTAAAGAGTCATAGCGAGGTCCCGGCGGAATATAAATATTGAAAATTAAGAGATCCTGGATGATGTTTAGACTTTTATTTTGATGTTTAATCTTAATGCACTGAACATTTTGGAGACACAGGTCAATAATTTCTAGATCCCAATAGATTTCTTCTTGTAAGAGAATAACAAGGCCTCCTTTTGCATGCCCCCTTTTTGTAGCCTCAGCTGGAATGTCATACACAAAATAATATTTATAAGTAAAAGTGTCTACGGACCAAGTTTTTTGTAGGAAAAGAATCGATGGGGACTTTTCAAGAATATGGGCTAACTTTTCTCGAGTTTTCCCAGCAATATTCCAGGAAATAATCGTTAGACTTTTGCTAAAAAGGAAGTGTTAGTGTGTTCCCTTGTTTATTACTATTCAAGTTTCCAGATATCCAAGACCATAGGTTTTCTTTTTCTTGTGGCTCGATTTTTGGAGATGTCTGGTTCCAAATTCAGCGCTCGCCTTGACTAACTGATATTATTAAGGATCCTTCTGGCATACTCATTTGAGGTTTTGGGACCCTATCCACGTGATTATGCTGAGGGTAGGTCTTGCACTCCATATTATCCTTTAACCTGTTGAGCTCTATGCCCTTTGTTTTAGCTTTGACCACGTCGAAACCATTTTTATGAAGTTTGTCTCTTTCTTTAAAAATGATAATTGGGATAACGTTAGACCAAAACTCTACGTTTGCCACCATTAGGTTCAATTTATTCGGGAACACTACTAGTTTTATTTCTAAAGAGGTAAGTGAATGAAGTTGAGGAATCTCATGTAATAGTTTTAAAATTCTCCCATGATTTAAAGGAACTCTATCATTAGGGAATAGATCTATATATTCCACAATACAAGAGACAGTTTGATCTTCTTTTCCATATGTATTGATAGTTGGAGAATAAATTCCTATTTCCTCCGAGTTTATTTTTTCCTGACATTCCTTTATGTATTTTCCTGAGAAAGTTTGCGCCAGAGGGTTTAATTTTCTTTTCCTGTGTGTCCTTTTAGTTTCAGATGAAGTATTATGTTTATCAATGGTTTGAGTTATCTCTTGATTTTCCATAATTGGATCATGCCTCTGAATTATCTGTTCTGGTATTTGCGGGAATTTTACTTTCCTGCTTGATCGTCTCGAGATCTTTTGTTTTGATTTTTTTTTACTATTCCTCCCCTTTTAATATGTCTCTTTTCCTTTAACTTAGACATGAGCTTGGGTTCTTCTAATGTTGAAAGGTTTATAGGAACATTTTCCAGATGCGTTTGTGTTTGGGTTAGTATTCTTTGCTGATTCTTTTGTTTAAAAATGGGAAATAATGGTATCTCGGGTTGAGAAAGGCTTTCAACCTTGGTTTCCTCAAATAACTTGCACAGAGAGTAAACTTCTTCATCTTGTCTGAGCTTATTTTTCGCTTTTTTTGTAATGGGTCCCTCTGTTTGTGTTGCCTTTTGTACTTTTCCTATAAGATGGGTGACTGCTTGCAGATTTGGAAGTTCTTCTTCTCGACTTATAGCTTTTCCTGTATGACTTGATATAATATTGGAATTTTGGTTAAGTTGTTTTTTCCTTTTTTTCCCACTAGGTATTGTAAAATTTCAGTTTGTGTTTCAAGAATTATGTCCGAGTTGTCTAGATTTTTCTCGAGCAGGGCCAATATAGATTCCAAAATTCTCTGTAATGAGAAGAAAGCACTAGATATGGGTTCTCGTCTGTGCGGGCATTGAGGTGCATTGAAGAATGTTGATTCTTTTAATTGTGAGCAATTTTCCGTACAGACCGTAGCATTAGTTGGAGCGCTATTGAGTGGCTGAGAAGTCTCTTTATGTATTAAAGGAGACAGGTGAGCAAGATCCAATGAGAGGTTTATATCTGGTAGAGTGAAGTCGGTATCTAGTATTGCAGGGGGAGGCTCCTGGGCTATATTTGGGTGAGATTTTTCCTGGGCTCCCCCGTTGGCCGCTTCCTTTATTTGATCTGTTTGCTGATTGTTATCTTGTTTAATTATCATTGGGTTGTCGTTACTGACCATTGATTGCACTCGAGCACAATGCCTTTCCTTTGTCTTGGATTTTTCTTCCATTTGTGAGCTCTGCTTCACTGGTGCTATTTGGTCACCTATTCTGGAGGTAGTAGTAAAAAATGTTGTAATATCTAATATTCCTGGGACTGCTCCGATGTGGGGTACTTTATGTGTGCTTTTTCTCATGGATTGTGTTGTACCAAGTCTTTTCATGTGTACTGTGCGAGATCTGAGCTTCTTATAGGCCATAATTGTAAATTTCTGAGGGAAAGCGAAGGGGTCACCTCGTGGATTGTCGAGGTCTAACGAGCACTTACTGCACTTACTGCACCCTGCACCCTTCGCCTTGCGTATCTAAAGCGTAGTCTTATTTCAGTTCAGTCCAGGGCAGTGTTCCTGTGTAGATGTGCCGAACTTTAGATGGAGGGTGGTCTTCCTCAGCTTTACCCGGCAGCCGTATACAGAGTAGATGAAGCACATCAAAGTAAGCGAGTGGGGTACTCCTGGAAGAGCCGCTAGCCACACCCAGGACAAGACCTAACCTGGCCGCCTCCGTGGTCCCCCGGGGCTTGCTCTCAGTAACAGCTCCTATGCTCGTAGTAAAAATATATTTGAGAAGTAGCTGAGCTGAGGAAGTTGAAATAGTTAAAATAGAAGAAGAGACTGGGCGAAAAAAAGTTAGTGATAAGAATCAGAAATAATGAAGGTTCCGTTTGTTCTACTTGTAGTACTTATAGTACTGCCGAACTGTATAAGTTTTAAAGATAAGTTCTAAAGACGAAAGATACATGGCAGCCCCTACCACATCTGCGCACTCATAATCAAAAAAGAAATAAGTAGTAGGTAAAAACGTCTCCTACCGCTTTTCCACCTCATACGCGGTAAATGAAGATAAATAGACGGCTCCTGCCGCTTTCCACCATACACGCGGTGAAACACACAAACAGACAAACGACTCCTGCCGCTTTTCCACTACACACGCTGTGAATGAAAAACAAATGGTTCCTGCCACTTCTCCGCCTACACGCGGTGAATGAAAGTGAAAAATGGGTTCCTGCCGCTTGTCCACCCACATGGGGGTGCAAGGAAAGCAAACGGCTCCTGCCGCTTCCTTACACACACGCTTTGCTGATTACGAGGCTCATGGCTCCCGGCTCGCGGCTCCTGCCGCTTGTTAGTGTTGAAGGGTCCAGCAGAGGAAAGCGACAGAGACTCCAAAACCAGACCGCTATTGTCTCTCTCACTGCTGCGGTGCCGGATCGGGGGTAGAGCCTCAGAGGAAACAACCGGCTCTCGAGATCCACACCGTGCGCCGAGGATCCGGTGCTCACCCCGGTCACACGTCTCTGGGGCTGTATCTTCAGCAGCCGGTCTGGGGGACCCCCACTGGTGCCCACTCCCGGGCTCTCCCCACTGCTCCTCAAGTTGCTGACACCGCTATCGTCAGTTGAATCTCCGCTCGTCGCAGTTTCCTAGCAGTTTCCTCGGCTCCTCGGATACGTTACAGAGGAAGGAAACAGCAACTGTACACACACTCAAAATAAAACTGAAATCATGTAATGATTGTAATGAAATTTGCAACATCCCAAAGAGTAGTTTCTGTTGAGTGCAGAGGAAAAAGCACAAAGTGATCCAACTGAATGGAAATTGGATAGGGAATAGAGTGAGTCGAACATATATTAACATCCCATTTACCCCTTTGATCATATGGGAATGGGCCCATTTCCTGGCTCCTGCACAATTCTTCACATTCCTTTGTCTACCCTCCCCACTTCTGCCTCACTCTAGCCCCCCTGCAAACATTTTACACCTACTTAGAGAAAGTGGTAATTTTGTGCAATTAAATCCTACAGAATTGCGAATTCCGTGTACTATTCTGAAAAAATGTTTGTCCGCGCAGTTTTTCTCCATTTCGTGGAGTTTAACTTGTAATTAGCACGTTTACAAGAAACCAGCCAGAATTGATCATTCCGGCCACCTTGCATCTCTGCGCCTAACTACACTTGACTTGTAATCAGACATAGAGTCCGGCTAGCACAATAAACTACATTTTACAGATTACAGCTTCTTGCACATTACACAGAATTAGAGTGGCCACCACAGTCCTGGTCATTGCGGATACCTACCAATCATTGATTTCAGGTATGTTCGTCTAATTAGTTCCAAGAATGCATTAATCTATCGAAGAAAAAGACCAGGGCTGAAAACAGTGTCCGTCCGTAACGACCTGGAGCTATGTTGTTGGTGCCCCCTTGTCTCTGCATACATCATTAGACTTCACTAAATAAAGGATGCGAACATTCTGCATGAGCTATGTTTTCCTTCTGAATATGTAGAAAGCCACATACTTCTTATGATTTCCCCAGAGGCCCTGGTTCAGGGTGGTGTCGTCTGAGTAGCTGGGAAGTCGAGAGCTGAATCTCTGTTAATAATACAGAGAGTTTAAGCACAAACCTTGCAACATCCTGGCTGCATGCCTTATGGGCACAAATACACTCTGACCTTCAAAAACAATAGAGGCAATTTACGCATCCTTGTCGAAAGGTACAGTCCATTCTAATCATCCAAAATAAATTGGCTGGACATTAGACTCCACAGTTAAAGTTCGCACTACCAAAAATTAGAAGCATAAACAGGAACAGTTCTTGGAAGATGAGGACGTCATTTTATGTAAGCACAGAATGTATTTTTTCATGTGCAAACTGACAGAACATGAAAACATTGGTGCCTCATACGCCTAAACGTCTAATAACCAAAAACCTAATTGGAAAACTGTTTCCCACACAGTTTTCTGGCTCTAGCAGATGCCCCAAACTACTGCTGCTTATTTAATCAAACATTAAACTTTTCGGAACACACATTTCATACGTTTTATGTTACATTTTGCTTTGAATGGTATGGCTGTTACTGATGCAGTGCTTAATTTGAGCCCTTGTTGAGGGTAGGGCTCACCTGGGAGCGTACTTATTTTTCCTTATCAGGCATGGATCCAGAACAAGAGGGAGAGAAACACAAAAGAGGCAAAGAGGGAGGATGAAAGACTGAAACAAATGACAAAAGAAGCAAGCCGGGAAGTAAAAGGACAAGCAGGAATGAGTTTGAGAGACAGGTCGTGCCTTGTGAGGGATTAAAGATGCCTGATTGGGAATTAAGACAATGCATCCTTGGTATTCGGCACCGGTGACAGCTAATCACACGCTTGGGCCCGGCACTTATTATTTTACAAATTAAGCACTGTTTGATGCGCATTGTCCATGCCGCCACTCGGCTCATGAGACAACATGGGGGGGGCACTTGAACATAAGCTGCACAGAAAGAGTTAAACACTTGGGAGTAGGAGAAAGTACAAGAGGCGCAATCTCTTTCTGTGATCATCTGTTTCCACATTTAAATAATTTGCTTATGTTGACATTGTTTAAATATAATGTTATATCGAAACTAAAGGCACCAGATCTCCTGCCTGGACCAGGGAGCCTTCGTTCTGCGACACCAATTTTGCCATCAAACACTCGCCTTCCAGCGGTCTACACAGGGATGAATTTAAATTGAATCCCAGGTCCTGACGCTTTCAATTCAGGCGCTTTGAATCACAGCAAGAGGGGGGACGCGTTAGCACCTGCGCACATAGAGAGCGATTTAGATTGTGTGTACATGATGGAAAGCCCTAAAACTTTGTTTATTCCTATTTGTTTGGATTCCACCTGGCTCGGGACCGCGTGATTTGTATGTTTCCTGTACCAGGAGGTGTTCTGGTGTCAGATCTGGTGAGAGCGTTTGGCTGCAGAATGGGTTTAAAACCGGCGATTGCCCCACGGGTCTCTGGTCCCTCCGGACGCACAGAGTGCAGCGTTGTGAAAACGGGCCTACTTCCACGGAAAAAGTGATGAGCTTTACGTCGAAGGCCACGTGCTTCCTGCAGAAATATTCTGGGAGTCTTTGATAACATCCATCTATTTCTGCCCCTGCTCGAGGAGCATCCATCAGAGGCGCAGCGAAGGAACTCAGAACGGCCAGGCGTGCCCAGGAAAGGCTCACAGCACGTGCAGTGATGTACACACGGGATGACAAAGCCTGTACTGCTCAGGGTGCGGACATACTTTATCCAGGGTTGCTACTCGTATGGGACGCAAAGCGCTTTGACGTAACAGTGTGGCGCAGTGAATTCACAATAACGTCATAATTTGAATCCGTGAGGCTGAGACTGGCTACATCGGCCCGCGTATGGCTCTTGAGACTGTTAGTCGGACATTACGGTCAAGATGATAACGGGAGTCCGAGGGCCCGACCCTCGCTGACGAGGAACCAAGCTCTCCGGCCATGGGACCCGGGGCCTGTGGATGGCGCAGGCAGAAGGGGATTCTGCAGACAGGCTTCTGCTTGCTGGCCTTGATGTGCCTGGGGTCCGTGCTCTCCCGGTACCAGCACTTATTGGAGAAAGTGCACAGCTCCGAGAACCTGTCCCTCAAGTTCAAGCAGCAGCAGGAGACGCTCTCTGCGGAGCTGCAAGTGGCATACGAGCACCGGTCCAGGCTGGAGCGGTCCCTCCAGAAGGAGCGTGGGGAGCACAGGAAGACCAAGGAAGATTTTGTAGTATATAAATTAGAAGCCCTGAGCAAAGAGAAGCAAGAGGCCATGAACCGCTACGGTGCTCTCACCTCTCAGCACAAGATCCTGAAGAACCAGCATGAAGAAGTGAAGAAGCAGCTCCTGGACTTGCAGGTGCAGCATAACTCTCTAAAGCTGGAAAACCGGCGAGCATTGGAGGGCCATAACATGAAATATTCACAGCTGCAGCTAGAGAAAGACAACCACGTGCTGATGCTGCAGGATACGATATCGAAACTAAGGGAAGAAAGTAATGTTCTTCGCAAGGCACATGAAGAGGTCCGCTCTCAGCTGCTTAGTGCGCAGGAGCAGCTGAATGAGCACCAGCAGCTGAAGGAAGCTCTTCAGAGGATGCCAAGCTTTAAGGAGCTGGGCACAGCCCGGGGGCACCAGCAATTCCACTTACAGGCCCCAGATAAGAAGCGTTCCCGAGCCTTTGAAGCTGAAGTGCAGCATATTCACGAACAGACTGGCCTATAAGCGAATCCTCTGGAGACGCCGACAGACTCTGGGAAGAAAACCCCAGAAAGTGCTGCCCAGCCCGCAGAAACTCTCAGAGAAGTGTTGGTACACCGGACAGGGTCTCTTGAAGTTTTGCTACAGCCAGCCTTGCCTCTGTGGCTAGCGAAGGATAAAGATGGCCGTGCCCTGCGCTTCTCGAGGACTGTGAATAGCATTCAGGCTGGAGACGAGGATCAGAAGCTTGTGGAGGGCACACCTGGGACAAGAAGGAAGGCTTGTGAGTCTCCGGCAGTGCTGGTGCTACAGGAGAAGTCAGTGCAGAAGATGGAGCAGGCCTTCGGGCCCCTCGGTGTTCAAGAACAAAGATAAGGTTTGCAGCTTCTTGCGAAATGCTAAGTGACAGCGAGGTCTTCCCATCATTTCTAAGGACGGTGCCGAGTGACGCGGTCCAGGCCCAGGCCCAGGGGATGATGTGGCTCTTCAAAAGACTGGGGTGGGACTGGATCGCAGTCTTGGGCAGCAGCAATGAATGTAGCGAGGATGGCCTCTACCATTTCTCCCTCATAGCCAATGAGATTGAGATCTGCATTGCATATGAAGATTACCTCCCCAGTGATGCTTCTGCAGACTCTGTTAACAAATCTCAGAAGATAATTGGAAAGATCCATGAAGCTAATGTCAGCGTGGTTGTCCTCTTTTCATCGGAATATCGGGCTCAAGCCTTCTTGGGCGTGGCTCTGATGGCTAAACTGAAAATGGTTTGGGTCGCCAGCAGCGGCTGGTCACCCTACAGCACAATTCGCCAGATGCCGGGTATAGAAAATATTGGCACCTTCATTGGCTTCGCAGTCAAGAGTCAACCAATAGCAGGACTGGAGGGCTACTTGAGGAACGTCGTTGGACTCCTGGCAGTACAAGCGAAGCAGCCCTCCACAGACCACTCTGCAAGCACTTGCAATGACGGTGCAGAGGCGGACTATGAGCGCCAAGAATTCCAGAATTCATGCATGGAGTGCAGCAATCTAACTCCTGCCAACGCCTCCATGATCCATGACCCAATGACACAGACGTTGATGTACGGCGTCTACACTGCTGTGTATAGTGTGGTGCATGCTCTGCACAAGATGCTCCTCTGCAACAGTACTCAGTGCCAGCTCGAAGCCTACCCATACGCATGGCAACTGCTGAAAGAATTAAAGACTATAAACTTCACCATGAGAAACAGCACCATCTACTATGATGAATTTGGGAACATGAATATTGGATATGACATTCTGACCTGGACGGTGGACAAGAATGCGATGCCTTTCCACCCTGTTGGCAAGTACACAGGAAATCTGACCCTTGATGCTGATCAGATTCAGTGGCACACGAAGAGCCAGCTAACAATCTTTGATAGCCCTATACTCCAGTGTGTGTGAAAGAGAGAGGGACTGTGCAAGCTCTCAATCGAAGGGGCCAAATTAGGAATTTAACGAATATTGGATTCCACTCCATTCTTGCAAGCCAGATACTGGAAGCAATATTACTCTCTCCCTTGCTGAAGATAGTAGTGGAAAATCTCTTATTCCCGGCCAACCAGGAGAGACTAATAGAAGCCAGGCTACTCTTCTCCATTCAAAGAGAATCCACTTACTCACAGCCAGCAGAGAGTAGTGGAAACTACTCTCCCTCTCTCAGTGGAGCATAATGGAAGCAATGCCATTCACTTCCACCCGAGAGAGTATTGGGTGCTCTTTTATTCTCCCCTTCCCGGCAGAGAGTAATGGAAGTCATTGCACACTTTTCCACCCAGAAGAGAGCCGTGAAAGTCACCCTACTCTTCCCGCTCAGAAGAGAGGAGTAGAATCTTCCTACTCACTCCAGCCAAGACAGACTAATGAAAGCCAACCACCTCTCCACCCAGAAGAGAACAGTAGCATCCATGTCACCTTCTCCACCCAGCCATTATACACTCTCCCTTTCTCACCATGGCAGTGCCAAGGGGCTTCAAATATCCTTTGACCCTGAGAGGCACCTGTAATACCCTTTAATTTCAAGGGAAACAGCACTAGAGTGCTCTGGCCAGCACTGCAGAAGCTCTGGCCTGTTAGCACATCTAGCTATTTCCTCATTGCCTTAACCTGATATGGGCTACATAATGAAGACCTCATTACATTTGCTGACTAATGATGCACCATTAGTTGTTAACCACTTGCAGGGAGGGATTCTAAAACGAGGTTCAAGGTCAATTTTCACAGGAACCTCACTGTTTCAGGTTCTAGGCCATAGAGGGTCCTGCAGACTTTTTGCCCACTAGTTTAAAAAAAATTAGTTTAGCACTTTTTTGAGAAAGGTCCTTCTGCTACCCTTTGTTTTACATGTTTTTGTCCTGATGTCTCTCAGCACAGTGGTACCCTACACCTCCGCTATAGTTTTTAAATACTAATTCTTTGTTACTTACCTTCATGATGGCTATTCCTTCCAATGTTCAGAGATGGCCGCTGGGCTGATGATCGTCTCTAAATCTGAGGGACGTGGTCCATCACCATGATGGAGGTAATGCTCTCCGCCACTCTGTCAAATAGAGTACTGTCTTTCAAATGCTAAATCAGTCCTTAGTAAAGAATAATTATGCATGAACTCAGTTTGTGGAATCCCACACATCCAGTGATCCTGATACTGTGTAATAAAACATCAGAAAAAAAAAATATATATATATATATAATGTTATATCTTGCAGTTTTCTGAGTTAAAATTGTGGCCATCTTTGAGACATGTGAGCTGATTTAAACTATGGGGCTAATGCCAAGGTCCAAAATGACAGTTAATCAGCAGATGCACTCCTGGTATTTGTTCAGAGTCCAAAGGTTTTCAACAATGCTCGTAGCAAAGATATGGCGTGCGGCTCGTTGCTTGCTCTGCCCCATCGGCACCATTGTAAAGTACTGAAATACTAGTGGCGCACAATTTCGCGCCACCAAACTATCGCACAGCCTTGTACACAGTTTACACAAGAAACCATTTTTTCGTCAGAATCCATTTTAAAATCCACTTTTAATCCATGTTGCTTTCCAAATCTCTTCTATATTTTCTCCATTCGCATCAAAGGTGACATAATTCCACTTTTTTCAAATGCTAAGGAATTGCCCATCCAGGCCTTATTCAAAAGCACGCCGGAATTCCCAGTACATCCACGACAGCCACAACTTTATTCACCCAATGCCAAGGTTCCCAAAACTTAACAGTAGCTTGTGATTATATTTATACTATGTTACAGGCAAGACCTATTGGCTTTGCAAGACTTAATGGCTTTGCTAATAATTGGTAGATTTGATATACAACACTAAGTTCAAGAATACAAAGCTAGGAGAAGTAATTAACCCAACATTCACCCAAAAACCTCAGAATCTATGGTTGGAGATTTATATTGCTGTCAGTGTCCCCTTGTATTGAATTGTTCTGACTACAAACATTACCAGGGGTACACCTGGACAGCTACACTATGCACCGTTTTCAAGGCATGATTATGGGAATGTCATGTGATGTGTCCTATCATACTCTCCCCGTTTGGAGTACTACGTAGCATACACTTTGGCAGAGGGGAATAGAACCCAATGTATAATGTCTTTTTGTGTGCAAATTCAACTAGCATGTTTTCTGCTCAGGGTAGATTTTTGGTGGTGCCTCTTTAAGTTATGGTTAAAGGCATAGGGTTTAAGTATGGTCAAAATCATTGGCTGTTCAAAGTCTATGATTTGTTTGTGTGTTATAGTTGTTAATTTGGTGTTTTAAATGTCTTAGTGTTTCATTACAAGTTGCACTGTTTGTTAGGTAACAGTGACTATACTAAAGAAATGATTGTATTTTGATATTGAGCAAGTATTGTGTGTATTTGGCTGCATGGTTGAGGGCACAACTTAACAGTGCTATCCATCATCCATGTTTTACATTGAATTAAGGTTAGTAAATTTGTATTGGTAGCATAAATATTTTCTTTATTGTGGTTGTTTTATAATAAAAAGCTGTTTTTCATGCGTGATTAGTAAGCGTTGATGCATGTAACTTCATATATTTAGATGCTATTAATGTTTGCCAGCTGTTCTATGTGTTCTGGCAATTAAGTTTTGAGATCTGGTATGCCAGTGATTTGGCCTGGTGCTTGCTCAGGAACGTTTGGTATAATATTTTTACGTATTGTTCCTGCTGGCTCTTGTAAGTTTAAACTGACCTCTTGTAGGTCCTGTAAAATATTTTTTACTTCTATTTTAGTAGTATTAGGTGCATGGTTATGTTCCCTAAGACTTTCAACTATTTCAGATTTAGGGGCCGATTCCGATCTCGGCCGGTAGGGCACCGAATCGGATTCGGCTTTACCGGATCCGATTCGGAGCCCTATTTCCCGACCGAATCGTACGTGCGTCCGGGCGAGCGAGTACGATGCGTGCGCTCGCGAAATCTTCGACCGACTCGTACGCAGGACCCGACCGCTCCGACCGACTCGCACGGGGACGACTCGCACCGCGCTATGGAGACGTTCCCCGGCCGGGTAAGTATGATGCGCACCTCGACCGCTCCGACCGACTCGCGCAGTCCGGTTCCAAGGAGCTGTCGGAGCTGCACTTTGGGGGTCCGTGTCGGACCCCCCTGGAAGCGTAGGCACGCGAGTCGCACACAGGGGGGAGCCATGGGTCCCCCCTACACGTGCATGTATGGTGCGACCCGCATCGACGCGAACACGCTGTAGGGGGCGCCCTTGTTCGCGTCGTGCCCATTGAGTCAATGGGAGCCCGTGTACGCGTCGTACGACTGGCTCCCATTGACTTCAATGGGAGTCCGACCGAATCGAGTCCGATAGCATACGTGCGCATCGTACTCGTTCGGTCGGACTGCTAGGGTCCGAGTCGGTCGGAAATCTCTCCGAGTCCGGCTCGGTCGGAGAGATTTCCGGCCCGAATCGGAATCGGCCCCTTAGTGTTAGTCCTGCCATAACTTCTATTTGAAATAAATGATGCTTTTTCAGTGTGCTTTAGCACTTGTGGTGGGTGCTCTGCTTACTTAAGCATATCTTCTATATTTTAATGACAGCTTCGTTTTTTGGGATCTGATATATTTTCCAGATTCTGACATTTTTCTGTGGGTTTTAGAGTATAGAAAATATTCATTTATAAAAAACTATTTGTTATATACATATTAACTTTTTACATTGTAGGTGCACCATTTAACTTGCAATTTGGATGTTGTTTTTTACCCTATTTTCATTGTAGAATTTTACTTTGCAGGGCAGGTTGGTGTTTTTGGCACATTTCTCTTTTGTTACAGATTTTGAGACGAAAATGTGTTAGTTGTGTCTGTTTATTTTTTTAATCTAAAATTGAGTTAGGTTTTTTTTTTTAAATATGTTAAAGTGTTATTTTTAATTGAATTTTAATTTGCTTTTGAGATGTTTTTTGTTTATCGAGTAATTTGGTATTTGTGTTTTAGTTTTACTTCTACCGTTTATTTCCTTCTTTTAGTGGATGCAACTGTAATTTGAAAGTATAAACATGTAGCATTATTTTAATTATTTGTCAACCAAACTTATGTTTAGTTATTTTTTATCAAAAATCTACTTTCAACAATAAAATGTATTTTTGATACTAAGTGAAAATTTACTAGTATTTTCTCAACAGCAGAAATGATATAATGATTCTATTTATATCAAGAAAGGTTCATCCAAACGCTTCTTTACATATACAGTAAAGAAGATAGCTATAGGGTAATTGTCACTATGCAAAGCTATTCCCAATATGTAGTATATCACATATTTATATATTAAGTAGCCAGCTCTTTGAGTGTATAAAATACAGTTCAGAGGTGACTTACGTAAGATAGAAAGATTGTTTTACCTACATGGCTAAGGCACTTTTCCCTTCCATGTGTCACTTCAGTAATTCAAATCAGTAGCTCAGCCAAAGCAAATTATGCACCCTGAGCCATACATCTCTCTTTTATATGTTGGTGGTGTAAATATACACTGCAGCCAGCATACAGCATTTAACTTTCACACCACTGGTGTAATTTCTGCAATGACTTACATTGGCTTTATTGAAGAGTGAAATAAACCAGTTGGTTGAAAACTAATTTTGCAGTGCCATTTTAAGGCACAGCATATGCACTGTAGCATTGAATGGCAGTATCACAGCCCACAGAGTCGTAATACCAGCACAAATATTGTCAGATACTCCTGGATGACAACGAAGGAAAGGCAACTTTGCTACAAATGTAATGGAAAATGTAGTGACATACAGTCTTTGGAGGCACAGTGATAAAAAGACCAAGATAATATCATGTTCTTAAAACAAAAGTTTAAAATTCATAGTGAGATTTGAAACTAAAGAAAAGTGAAATATATAAAATGTCAGACTGCAGATTGGTGGTTTAACTCAAGAACTCATTGTCTCAGAATCTGCAGTTCCATCAAAAGTACATTGTTCATGTCTTAAAGAAAACATTGCATCCCACAACAAGGCTAGTGACAACATCTAGCCACTGCCTCTTCCTTTCTTCAGGGAACTTTCTTTAGAATTTGCAGGCTGGGAAGTACATTGCCTGGCAGTCATACAGTGACAAGATTAGAAACAAATTATTTGATTTCAGAGATCTTTACAGGACTTTAAGGACATTTTATGATCACAATTTCCATGAGGATGAGATGCCATGGGGAACTTTCGTCCATTTTCTACACACCTCAAGCCTCCAAAACACAACAAGCAAATCATTTCCTTTAGGTTATCAGGGTGTATAATGATTCACTTTTCTAAAAATAGTGAAATTGATAATACTCCAGAAAGAATAATTGTTAATAACACACTGTTATATTAAGTCCAAGAACGTACGATATCCAACAGTATACTTAAGGCTCCCAAAACCCTCCTGCTATGAGCAAACTAGATAAAGTCAGCAGCAAAGCAGACTTGGGAAATGAAAGCAGAGAGCCATCAATCCTATGTCTATGTACCTTGCAGTCATGAAGAAAAAATGAGAAAAGCTAACTCAGTCTCGAATAAATAACGTTTCAAAAGAACCTCCTGGTATTTATATGAGTCTCAAGGACAAGGGTTTACATTCGATTGGGAATATTTATATTCAGTTATTTAATAATTGTTTTCATATTTTATCAATTCTGTACAAAGCCAGGAGCCAAGTTGTTCAGTTTGATCATTGGCCTTGCATAGGTTCTAAACTGCTTTTAAATAAAAATGACAATTAATTTGATGTGAGATGCCTATCACTCACCTCACATAATAAACTGCTCTGGTTGAATCAAATGTATACACACTTTTACGCATTACTATCATTTAAGCTTATTTTTTTGTGGATGAAGAAGAACACACAACCTAATGTAAAAATAGGCTGTGAAGAACTACCATTAAGTATACGATAGGGGAGCCCAAAGTCCATCTAGAAGTACCGGTTCTAAATCAGATTTTAAGGATATCGACATAGGGTACATTTACACAAAATGTATATTAGTGATCATTATACAGACATTGTAATATAGTGAATTCTTTTGTAGCATTATTGTGGTTGTTTTATAATGAAAAGTTGTCTTTTATGTGTGATTAGTAAGTGTTGAGGTACCTCTCTATCATCATATATCTAGGTGTTATTGGTTTTTCTCTGGCTGTTCTATGAGTTCTGGCAATTAATTTTTAGGATTGGTATGCCAGGGAGTTGGCCTGGGGCTTGTTCAGGAATGTTTGGTATAATATTTGTAAAAAACAATGTTAGTAATCAAGAACAAACATTGTTTTCTATATAGATTTACTGTATAGCACATTGACCAAAAGCAAATGTATTTCTTGTAAATATTGTTACAAGTATAGTGTGTCAGTAGTAAAAAGAACATAGCAGAAAATGAAGATAATTTCAGCTAAGAGCCAAATAAAGTGGATTTAATGGCAAAATACATTTATGCAAGTGTGCCTCTGCACCCAGAAGGGGACATAGAGTATCTACAATGTTCAAACATGATCTGAGGTCATTGATTATACATATCTGAATGACTGCAGCCTTGTGATAGCTGGACTTAATAAGCTGAACATTCTGCAACCGTTAAACAGCACGAAAGAGAAAGACTAGGATAATTCAACCTAGGATTTGCTTTACATCACAACGAGTAATAATCCGGGACAAGCCATCCCAGTACTTGAGGACATAAAGAAAGGGAATAAATCCATCCCTACTAAAAATATTTGTCTCTGCAATGTCTTCAGGAGTCATATTGCAATATGATACATATATCTTTGTGTTCTTTATGTCTTTGATCTTATGATTGTTTTGTGTGTTCTTAGTTGTTCGTTCTTTGCTACTAAATCAAGACAGCTGGTGAATGAACTCTGTCCATGACCACCACCAAACCCCAATCATAGCAGGGCTCACTTGAAGTTTCCACAGGGGCGAGAGGCAGGAGACTGAAGTGTAGGTCCCAACTTCCTGCTATCTCATAGTCCGCCCAACAGGGTCAAAGCAAGACCAGTGTACAGGGGGAAGAGGGGAAACAAAGGAAGGAGAAAGATAGCGAAGATCCCTCAGCACAACCTGGGCAGCAGGGATTTGTCACTGGTAACGTCTGTGATCCTGTAAATAAAGATTCGTAAATAGACTACTCTCAGGGTAACTTGGAACAATGGTATAAACCTTAACTATACATATCTCAATGGTAACTACCTGGTTCATTCCCTTCTTCCACTTGTGTCCAACAGAAATGCTTCAGTAGCCACCAAATAATTCTGTATTAAAAAAGTGAATAGGACAGGCAGAGAGAATTACTAAGTGTGCACTATTCCTTTATGTAATATAGATGTACTGAATCAGGTGCTTACCATGGTAAAGAACACAAAAAGAAAATATAGGCCAAAGGAAAATAGTGGCCTAATCACTGACCCCAATGAAAGGCCTGAGTAATGAGTAACCAAAATATACAAAAAAGGTGCAGGCTAACGTAATCTTTATCTCCTTAATTCAGGGATCATAACACTGACTGTATATGCTTCAATACAGCCAGAAATACATCACAAAAGAAATGCAGATGCCCATAGCAGCCAAGGGAAATCATTCAGATAAGTATTATCGTAGGTAAACTTTAAAGTAGCCTCTTTAAGTGCAGATTCATGGAAGCGCATGAGTGTTACCGCCTTTGTTCAATGCAGGAATTTCTTGTTTGTTTGTTACAGGCTGGAGCCGCCCTACCAAGAATGCCGAGCCAAGTGCCAGGAAGCGGCCAACACTCTCAGCCGAGAATGCTATGTGGAGAACAGCGAGAGGCCTGGATTCTCCGTCGAGAACACCTTGAGGAGACGGGGAGTGCCGATGAAGATCCCGACGTGAGGAGTCGGGTCACGTCAGGACCGGAGCTGAGTGACCCGGAAGCAGGGGTGGGACCCGGACATGAAGGAGCACTCGCTTGGAACTAGAACGTGAAGCGCTCCTTCTGTCTGGGTGGGTGCTTTTGAACCCGCTTCTCCGCCGCTGCTGCAGACTGTGGCAGGGATGGAGCATTCCCGACAAATCAACCTCTTCATAATTCTCCTTACACCTAGAGATCAACAGGTAGGAGGAAGTCTACCAGTTTGAGAATGAAATCACTCTGGGTCAATAGATGTGGTGGAATCAACAGGATTAAACTTGGTGTCTCTGTTGGGTTTTAAGTTCTTTTCAAAGGATTTCATTAGACTTTTGAGGTCAGCAGCATATTTCCCCTTCCCCTAGTCTAACTTCATTTTCCTCTGCTGTACATACAATTGGAATAGATCGAGGTTGAAATGGTGGAGTGGGATTTATTGCCATTCCATTCATTTATGATGCTACTACAAGAACTCAGCACACCAGAACAAAAGTATAGTGGCCATGCTATTCTGTATGTTTGACACTCTGTACATGTTTCTCTCTACAGCTGCAGTGACCCAAAGTCCCCAGGCAACCCCTGAATACCCAACACATAGGACAATATCGAGACGCATCCTTCAAGTAGAAATTCAGCCCTCTCCTCGTCATTTCTTAAGTATGTCCATGGCCCTAGTGCACTCGCTACAGTGTACATCCATAAGCCATCTCATTGACCACATTTGTCATCTTAAATAAATGTCTCCCCAAATATTAGACATTCTATGTGTAAGGAATCTGCTATATCCCCATTTAAAATCAATCAGCATATACACAAGTTGTCTTTGTCAAACCTCTCACAGTTGTCCCTGGTCACACTATCATAAATCTGGAATCTCTAATTAATGCAGCTGTTGTATCAACTTTTGTCAGAACTCCTTTCAGAGTGCCACAGGACAAGCAGGAGTTACTGTGCCTAATTGTGGTGTTTAAAGCCTTTTACTTCTAATGTCCAGTGGCTAGACTTATTGTGAATCATTATTAACTGGGACATGTAATACCCCTGCAGAACTTGACTCTCAGTGATGGCACGGGTCAAGCAGTCCAAGGCTGCTCTGGAGGAGGTTGATGCATTGTGTTCACAGTCTCACAATGCAAAACACCCTCAGCAACCCCAATCATTTATGTTCAGCCAGACATTTGCTTTTATGGAAAAAGGAGTGCTTATTTATTGACTCAAAGTGAAATAACGCACACAACAAATATGAGGCTATTCATTAGGTAAGATCCTCTGAACAGAATGCTCTGTTCATGGAAGGAATGCCCTTCTCGTTACTAGCCACATAACATCTGTTAATAAGTTACAGCCTACAAAATGCCTGGTCACCAGATAGATGGCAACATAATGCATGCTTTGTAGTCATAGGACTGAAAGTTGCCTGCCCTACAGTTGCTGATCCATAAACTATGCCTGTCCATCAGCTACTGTGCCACAGGATGCCTGCCCGTCAGTTGTGGGTGTTGTAATATTTGACCAGCAGCCAATGAGCTCATAATAACTGCCCTCAAATATTGGCTTGAAGAATGCCTGCATAAGTTACAGTTACTATCAACAAACTCCTTTGACCTCAGTTACAGGGAAACAGGATGTCTAGGCATCGTTACAGGGCTCGCAGATAGGCAGGAAGTTGTTAGTGAGATACTGAATCTATAAATAAATGTTCTTATTGTCTCTTTCATTCTCTCTTTCTCTCCATGTCTCTCTGTCTTCTCTCTCACTTCCCAAATATTTTCCTTTCTTCTCCTGTTTTCTTTTCTTTCTCTCTACCCCTACACAATCACTAACACTCTCACTCACTCATTCTTACTCTGTCACTCGTTTCACTCTATTTTATAAATATACACAAGCTTACCTCTTCTTAATATCTGCCTTTGTTTCATTTGGCGTCTCTAATGACCACACTTACACTTGACCTGTGCATCACACATGATTACTCCTATTCATACACACGTTAAACCACCGTAACTGTGCTCTAATATTTAATTCCATTCTATCTTTTACCCCAATTTGGTCTCTTACTTCACACAGCCACCATCTAGTTACAACAGAAAGTGGGACTATTATGAACTATAAGGATGTTACTTTATGTAGCAGTAGAATCATAAACAGAGAGAGGCTATCAGGAAACCATAATACTGTAATGATTACAATGTGCACTGCTACCTGGCACGGAATATGATGGCTTCGACTCACTTTGAAAACAAACTTAGGACATGAAGTGGTTTAATGCTATACTAAACTCTGTAATACCTTACATAGAAGAGACTGTAAATGATTTATGCCAAAACCGTAATGTATACTGCTAACTGTATAACAAAATGCCAATAAAAATATGTTTAAAAAGAAATGTAGCAGTAGAATCATAGTTATATACATCATGGTAATGATTGTTATATATAATGCAATCCATAGAGATGTCAAACAGAACTTAGTATTACATGCCAGACCCATTAACATTTCTCATTTTTTAAACCTGGGAAGGATGATAGACTAATTGGATCAAATCAGATTGAACTCGTAGCATGGAAATTAAGCATGTATCATTGCAAGCTATTTTCTAATGTGTTGGATGATGATTCCCTAGAATATAGTTGTATGGGAAGCAGGAATTCCAGATTGTACTGTATAATTTATATTAAAAATCAATATAATATCATAAATAATACAACAACGTAATTGAACCTAGAAGTATAAATGTCATTGGCAATCATTCATCAACCATTGTTAAATTGTCCAGCAATAATATTATGTGCACAGCACCTAGAGCAGTTTATTTAAGCAGGGCCTTAAGGTGCAGCTCCACCTGTGAGAGAAATTTGGTTAAAAACCCCAATAGATTTATTGGAACTCCCGCTAAAACAGAATTGTGTAGCGCCTTTGAGTGTCCTTCTACCTGCTTGGTTTCAGAAATGTTTTCCTCAAGCCCAGTACTGAGGGGCAAGACAAAGGATATATTCTACTGTTTTTGGAAAAGATTTACACAAGCGACATTGTCTATTATTGTCCGCAGATTGTTCCAAGATCCCTCAAACTGCAATAGCGGAATATGTAGAAGACTGAAACATAAAAAGGCATTTTTGGCCATGCATTTAAGTTGGAGTCTAAATACGATTTCCTTGAATGAAAGTTTCACATGTATAATGAAAATGCTTCAACTTTCTTATGGCGAGAAGATCACTTTCATATGATATTACTTCATCTTCTTTTTGATAAGCAATTGCCTGGTCCTTTTAGGAATTTTAATGCCACGTCCATTGCAATCAGTTGGTCTCCTGGGTGCAGTTCTTAATCTTCTCTAATTAGACCCTTTAAAAGGTGCAGTGATGCATTTTGACAGTCACGCAAATAATTAACTATATTCATATAATTTGAAATAGTAAGCTGAATGAGGGCGAATTCTAGTCTAATCATTGCATAAGGGGTCAAAGACCATAAGTTAAAATATGTTCTTAAAATTTGAATAAAAACAATGTTAAAAACCTCCATGACTTATTTATTAAATACTCATATAAAATGATTGGATACATTTTCATTGTTTGCATTGTTAACAATGGACCCATAGCAGCTCCCCGAATATAAATGCACAAAACCTCACACCTAGATATGTATACTCCATGATCTGCTCATTGCTTTCTCCAATTGTCAGGTAAATCCTTACTTAGGGTTTCCAAATGATATTATGTTTGTTTTGGCATAGTTAATTCGCAAACCATTCTCGGCACTACATTCTCCAAAACATTTTAGCTATTTTTGGAGGCCAATCTGGGTTGTAGAGATTAAAACGAGATCATCAGCATACATTAAGTGCAAAAGTTTCTTCTTGCCAAATTTAGGAGGATCCCTGCTATCAAAATTGAGCATTGGAGTTAGGTCCGCGATGTAAAATACAATTAACAAAGGTGCCAATATACACCCTTGCTTGAGGCCGTTTAATCTTTGACTTTAGACATTGGGCTCTGATTAACTTTACTTAGATCCAAGTGTCAGTATGGAGGTCAAATAATAATTGTAAGAGAGCACTGTTGATTCCCCTTTGTGACAATTTTTGCCATAGTCTATGCCTCACTGTCTATTCCCCTCCGAGACAATTTTTTGCCACAGCCTATGCCTTTAAAACCTTACCAAAAGCATTAGGAAAGTCCACAAAACAGACAAATAAGTTAGTTGTTTTCATTTTAGAATACAATAGATAATACTAGTTAAAACACATAAATTGTCTATAGTGGAACAATTAGGTGTGAAGCCCTTTTGGCTGACTGGGAGATGATAATCTCCATCAGCCCAAGTAAGTAAAAAGGAGTGTAGGTGTTTGACAAATAACATGCCATAGGAGTCCAGTAAAGAAATAAGCTGATAACTGCGAGGCTCAGATCCTGGACCTTTTTTATATATGGGTTGTATAGACAAACCTTTCCACGACCCTGGAACTTGCCCATTTAAGATAGGTAGGTGTTAGATTTGTGGGTCTCTAGTTGGCAGAGGTAGGTACCTTTGTCCAAATAGGGACCCTTGCGTCTAGTCAGGGTAAGGGGGATACACTCCTAAAATAACCCCTGCTCACCCCCTTGGTAGCTTGGCACGAGCAGACAGGCTTATCTCAGAGGCAGTGTGTAAAGCATTTGTGAACACATACAGTAATCAAGTAACAACACTACAGATGGACACCACACCAGTTGTATATTAAAAATAAGTATCTTTTATATAGATTTAACACAAGACCATAAACGACAAAAATCCACAATACTGTACTTCAAAAATGGTAGAATTAACTCAGTTCTCTTTAGATGGTAAATGCGACACTTTGAGTTCAATGTACCTTAGGATGCGTAACGCTATACAACGAAAGTGTTGCAGGGAAGGTGATGCGTCGGTTCCTTACACGCAAGAACGGTGATGCGTCGGGTCCCTACTGATGCGTAGGGGATGCGTCGGTTCTTCTCGGCGTGGGGAGGTGATGCGTCAGTTTCTTACTGCGCTTCCGTGGCGATGCGACCAGCAACGCCGTGATGCGATGAAGATCCGGTGCAATGAAACAAAGATGGCGTCTTCTTCTTGATGCAACACGATGCGTGCACGCCCGACAGCCGTGCGGCGACTCAACGATTCTTCTGAGCCGCGACAGGCCCTGTGATACGCTTCCCGGTGATGCGGCGGCGTCTGATGCGACGTCGATCCTCTTCTCCAGTGATGCGAGGTGCTTCGGCAACGATGCGACGTCCATGCGGCGACTCAACGATTCTTCTGAGCCGCGACAGGCCCTGTGATACGCTTCCCGGTGATGCGGCGGCATCTGATGCCACGTTGATCCTCTTCTCTGGCGATGCGAGGTGCTTCGGCAACGATGCGACAGCCGTGCGGCGACTTAACGATTCTTCTGAGCCGCGACAGGCCCTGCGACACGCTTCCCGGTGATGCGGCGGCGTCTGATGCGACGTTGATCCCCTTCTCCGGCGATGCGAGGCGCTTCGGCAACGATGCGACAACGGCAGCGGCGGCGACACTGTTCTCCGTTGATGCGGCGGCATCTGTTGTGACGTCGATCCTTTTCTTCAGCGATGCGAGGCGCTTCCGCTGAGGCGGCTACGCTTCTTCTTCGTGAGTCGCGCTTCCAGCTCCTTGCGACACGCAGTCCCTAAGAAAGTCCAGCACAGCAGCAGGCACTTTCCAGAAAGACTCTTGGGGAGCTGGTTGGTGAAGTCTGTCATCCCTGAGACTTCAGCAGGAGGCAAGCTCTTCTCTCAAGCCCTTGGAGATCTTTTACAAGTTGATGAATGTACACACAAAGTTCCTTTCTCCTTTCTTTGGCAGTCAGGCAACCACTGCAGGCCAATCCCCCAAACAGCACTCAGCTTAGGGATAGTCTCCTCCTCAGTTTCTCTGGTTCCTCTCTTCAGCAAAGGTTCTTCTTGTTTCCCAAAGTGATCTAAAGTTCTGGGGTTTGGGTCCCCTCTTTTATACTCATTTTCCCTTTGTTCTCTGAAGGCAGAGAGGCCTTTGCCTAGTCCAAACCAGTTCTGGTCATTCCTGGAGCACTTTGTTGACAAGACTGCTTCTTTCCTTTCACAGTGTAGGCCAGGGACATCAGACACACCACAGGAGGTGGAGCCAGCATTGTGGAGGGAAGGCACAGCCCTATTCAGGTCCCAGGTGCAACTCCTCCCACCCATCTACATGCAGATATCTCTATTCAGCCCTGTGCTGACTCACCCTGTCTCCTGGAATCCCCCAGCCACTGTCACTCAAACTCCAGACAAGGAATACACAACCTAGCAGAGGCAGGCTTGGATAGTTAGACAAGAAAATACCTACTTTCTAAAAGTGGTATTTTCAAACACAGAATGTTAAAACCAACTTCACTAAAAGATGTATTTTATCATTCTGAGTTCAGGCATACTAAACTCGAATTTCTACCTAGTTCCCTGGGTCAGTTAGGATTATAAGATGTAATAATCAAACTGCCCATTCTGGCCTACGGGGAACAGGTAGCCTTGCAATAGTGAAAAACGAAAATGGCTGTAATTCACTATTAGGACATGCCACACACACCAGGGCATGTCCTACCTTATACTTATAATGCACCCTGCCCTTGGGCCTACCATAGGGGTGTCTGATATGAAGAAAAGGGAAGGTTTAGGGACTGGCAAGTGGGTGCGCTTGCCCAGTCAACATGGCAGTACCAGGCTGCACACAGGCTCTGCAATGGCAGACCTGAGACACACTCTTACAGGCTGCTTCTGTGGGTGGCACAACCAGTGCTGCAAGCCCACCAGCAGCATTTGGTTTACAAGCCCTGGGCACACTCAGTGCACTGTACTAGGGTCTGACAAGTAAACCAAACCAACCAATCATGGAATCACTAATCCATACACCAATTTATAACAGAGAGCATATGCACTTTAGCACTGGTCAGCAGTGGTAAAGTGCCCAGAGTCATAAAACAGCCAACAACAGGTCAGAAAAAATACAGGAGAAAGGCAAAAAGTTCAGGGATGACCCTGCAAAAAGGGCCAAGTCCAACACAACCCCCTTCCAGCTAAAACGCAGGGTAGACCAATCACTACCTTGATGGGCTTCCCTGCTTTGGGCGATAGAACCTGGACCTGGCCCACAACAGCAGGGGCATATTCCAGTTCTACGCCAATCTGAACCTATTTGGATCCCTCTATCCATACTCTCGGCCCACCAAGCTAATCCATGGGGAACCCTTCTCCTCACCTGTGGAAACCACCTGTGCAGCACCTAACCTTAACTTGCTCACAGGTGTGTCCCAACAGACTGACAGCAAGCCACAGTGGCCACTGACAGTGGTCAGGGATGAGACCCAGGCCTTATGCCTCTCAGGGTTCTCAGACCTCTGTGGCGTCAAAGAGCGGGGGCAGTAGCCCCAGGTGCTTGGCACCCTTTGTCCACTCTCCCTCCTGTCAGGTCAGGTGTGACATCCTGACACTGACCTACCAGCCCTGGGCCTGTACCCGGCGGCTGGACTGGAGACTGGGGTGGGCTTTCCCACACCCGGTCCTCCTCCTCCTTGTTTGGGCTCTGTACCCTCCCACCTGGAGTGGTACCCCCTTCCAGAATTGCCAGGGCACCTGTGGCAGGTGTCCTGCATAATTCGCCCACCAGTTCAGGGGTTCTATCCTGCAACTGGGCGTCCAGGTCAGGGGGGACACCCTGAACCTGGTCCTCCAATCTAGGGTCTAAACCCTCCAGTTGAACCAGGGTCAGAGGCGAGGACTCCCTCCCTCTGCACCCCCTCCCAGAGTACTGCCCCCTCCCATCAGGAGCGGTACCCCCAGAAGACAATTTGCTAGGGGCACTGTTAGCAGCTGCTCCTTCCTCCAGGTCAGGGGGGACACCCTGAACCTGGCCCTCCAACCCAGGGTCTGTACCCTTATGCTGGACCTGTGCCTGACAACCCAGGACTTCCGGGGGGGTACACCCCCCGCCCAAGGGAAACACACTCCTCTAGAGTTGTGTAAGAATCTGCCTGGCGCACCAGGACTTCCTGGGGAGCACGCATGCCCCCCCAGAGGGTAACACATCTCTCATGTGTTGTGTGACAGTCTGCCTGGCGCTGATCTCCCGACCCCTGTCCACCTGACAGTGCGTGAAGACCCCCCAAACCAGAAGTGGTGTCACCATGGTCACTCCTAAGAGGCTCAGCCCTTCTGGCTGGCCCCTGACCCACTGGCTCTCCCACTGGGGAACACATCCCCCTCTCACCCCTCAATCTGGACTTCTGCACCCTCCCAACTGGAGTGGCACTGCCAGACACCAGAACCACTGGAGCTCCATTTACAGACACTGCAGGTTCTTTAGACCCTGGGAGGTCCCCCTCAAATGGCCTACCAGTACAGTCTAGGCCCCCAACCTGGTGTTCCCTTAAGGAACCCTCCAGGCCCTGAGACTGGGTTTCGGGCACCTTGGGACACGCAGTCCCACACTCACTCCTTCTCCGCAGAGACAGGACGTGAGCCCCTACACCCCTCCCACTACCACAGGACCTAGCTGGGCTACACTGAACCTCTCCCACCACTCTGGGTTGGAAGACACCTGAGCCACTCCTCTTAGGGTCACTCCCCAATGCATTTCAGACCCTCTGGAATCCACCAAAAGGTCTGCCTCCATTGTGAGCTCCCTGGGATCAGAGAACTCACACTCCACCAGGTGTTGGCATAGCTCTGGAATATAGGGACTTACAATATGCTCTCCCTCAATTGGATCACACAGACCCACCAAACTATCCTTCACCTCACCATCCAGTGCCTTGCACACGTACCCCACACCACTCTCCTGAGACTGGCAAGACAGTATCTGACTGTCTCTGTCACTCAACCCGCACTCTTCTGGGCGGTCTTGACACTCACACACCAGGACTTTAACCATGGGGGAACCCCTCTCCCTGCACCTCTCATCTAGAGTCAGTAGAGTGTCCCTCCCACCACTAGGACTATGAACCCCTGTGCCAGTTCCCCAATCCACCTCAGGGACACTGCGCACCACTGGAGCTACCTCACATCCTAGAACCCCCTGGAGTATATTAACCCCCTCCTTCAAGTCAGGCGCCACATCTCTGGGTGTGTGTACTACTCCCTCAGCACCAGAAAATTCAATATTGCTGCCACCATTTGAGCTGGATTCCACCTCCAACTCAGCCAAGCTCACTTCTTGAGCTTCACATATTTCTTTTTCAGTTAAGGCTCGCTCTATCTCCTCGCACTCCCGGTCTAGCTCCCTCAGCCTCCGGTCATGAGCACGAATCCGATTCCTCTCTTCACGAGCCAATCTTTCCCAAAATGTTTCCTCCTCAGGGCCACTGTCCTCTTGGTATTCTGGCTGGGGATCCTCCCCCACAGATTCCTCCTCAGAATCATCTGCTATTGTTGCTTCCCAGCGTAGCACCTCATAGCTATGCAGGGCTACCTCAAGATCCTGCCTTGTTGATCTCCTCTTCACAGGTAGCCCCCTCTCCTTGCAAAATACTTTTAGTTCCCTTATCTTGTAGATATTCAGGTTCCAAAAGTTGACTTCCATTTTGACAAGGCCCAACAGGTGCAACAGCTAACCAGAGTTTCAAAAACCAAAGTCCAAAGGGAAACAGGGAAAAATAGTATGTGGTTGCATTTGTTCTGCATTCACTAGTAGTGTACACCAATTACTGTACATGTGTCACAAATGCAAGTCCAGAATCCTCACCGCTGACCACCAATGTTAGATTTGGGGGTCTCTAGTTG
Source organism: Calotriton arnoldi (assembly GCA_963921515.1). NCBI lineage: Eukaryota > Metazoa > Chordata > Amphibia > Caudata > Salamandridae > Calotriton > Calotriton arnoldi. The sequence continues at coordinate 1,784,255 of CAWUFW010001811.1, read as the reverse complement.
GCAGAGGTAGGTACCTTTGTCCAAATAGGGACCCTTGCATCTAGTCAGGGTAAGGGGGATACACTCCTAAAATAACCCCTGCTCAGCCCCTTGGTAGCTTGGCACGAGCAGACAGGCTTATCTCAGAGGCAGTGTGTAAAGCATTTGTGAACACATACAGTAATCAAGTGACAACACTACAGATGGACACCACACCAGTTGTATATTAAAAATAAGTATCTTTTATATAGATTTAACACAAGACCATAAACGACAAAAATCCACAATACTGTACTTCAAAAATGGAAGAATTAACTCAGTTCTCTTTAGATGGTAAATGCGACACTTTGAGTTCAATGTACCTTAGGATGCGTAACGCTATACAACGAAAGTGTTGCAGGGAAGGTGATGCATTGGTTCCTTACACGCAAGAACGGTGATGCGTCGGGTCCCTACTGATGCGTAGGGGATGCGTCGGTTCTTCTCGGCGTGGGGAGATGATGCGTTGGTTTCTTACTGCGCTTCCGTGGCGATGCGACCAGCAATGCCGTGATGCGATGAAGATCTGGTGCAATGAAACAAAGATGGCGTCTTCTTCTTGATGCGACACGATGCGTGCACGCCCGACGGCCGTGCAGCGACTCAATGATTCTTCTGAGCCGCGACAGGCCCTGCGACACGCTTCCCGGTGATGCGGCGGCGTCTGATGCGACGTCGATCCTCTTCTCTGGCGATGCGAGGCGCTTCGGCAATGATGCGACGGCCGTGCGGCGACTCAGCGATTCTTCTGAGCCGCGACAGGCCCTGCGACACGCTTCCCGGTGATGCGGCGGCGTCTGATGCGATGTCGATCCTCTTCTCCGGCGATGCGAGGCGCTTCGGCAACGATGCAGCAGCAGCGGCGACACTTCTCCGTTGATGCGGCGGCGTCTGATGCGACGTCGATCCTTTTCTTCGGCGATGCGAGGCGCTTCGGCTGCGGCGGTGACGCTTCTTCTTCGTGAGTCGTGCTTCCAGCTCCTTGCAACACGCAGTCCCTCAGAAAGTCCAGCACAGCAGCAGGCACTTTCCAGAAAGACTCTTGGGGAGCTGGTTGGTGAAGTCTGTTGTCCCTGAGACTTCAGCAGGAGGCAAGCTCTTCTCTCAAGCCCTTGGAGATCTTTTACAAGTTGATGAAAGTACACACAAAGTTTCTTTCTCCTTTCTTTGGCAGTCAGGCAACCACTGCAGGCCAATCCCCCAAACAGCACTCAGCTTAGGGATAGTCTCCTCCTCAGTTTTGCTGGTTCCTCTCCTCAGCAAAGGTTCTTCTTGTTTCCCAAAGTGATCTAAAGTTCTGGGGTTTGGGTCCCCTCTTTTATACTCATTTTCCCTTTGTTCTCTGAAGGCAGAGAGGCCTTTGCCTAGTCCAAACCAGTTCTGGTCAGTCCTGGAGCACTTTCTTGACAAGACTGCATCTTTCCTTTCACAGTGTAGGCCAGGGACATCAGACACACCACAGGAGGTGGAGCCAGCATTGTGGAGGGAAGGCACAGCCCTATTCAGGTCCCAGGTGCAACACCTCCCACCCATCTACATGCAGATCTCTCTATTCAGCCTTGTGCTGACTCACCCTGTCTCCTGGAATCCCCCAGCCCCAGCCCCTGTCACTCAAACTCCAGACAAGGAATACACAACCTAGCAGAGGCAGGCTTGGATAGTTAGGCAAGAAAATACCTACTTTCTAAAAGTGGCATTTTCAAACACAGAATGTTAAAACCAACTTCACTAAAAGATGTATTTTATCATTCTGAGTTCAGGCATACTAAACTCGAATTTCTACCTAGTTCCCTGGGTCAGTTAGGATTATAAGATGTAATAATCAAACTGCCCATTCTGGCCTATGGGGAACAGGTAGCCTTGCAATAGTGAAAAACGAAAATGGCTGTAATTCACTATTAGGACATGCCACACACACCAGGGCATGTCCTACCTTATACTTACAATGCACCCTGCCCTTGGGCCTACCATAGGGGTGTCTGATATGAAGAAAAGGGAAGGTTTAGGGACTGGCAAGTGGATGCACTTGCCCAGTCAACATGGCAGTACCAGGCTGCACACAGGCTCTGCAATGGCAGACCTGAGACACACTTTTACAGGCTGCTTCTGTGGGTGGCACAACCAGTGCTGCAAGCCCACCAGCAGCATTTGGTTTACAAGCCCTGGGCACACTCAGTGCACTGTACTAGGGTCTGACAAGTAAACCAAACCAACCAATCATGGAATCACTAATCCATACACCAATTTATAACAGAGAGCATATGCACTTTAGCACTGATCAGCAGTGGTAAAGTGCCCAGAGTCATAAAACAGCCAACAACAGGTCAGAAAAAATACAGGAGGAAGGCAAAAAGTTCAGGGATGACCCTGCAAAAAGGGCCAAGTCCAACAGTAGGTTAAAGTGCAGTGCCAGGACAGGGCTTCATATTTTTGGGTCTGATTTAATGGTTGTTATTCCTTGTATGATCAGTCTGAAGACAATGGGCTGAGGAAGGTGACCAAGCAACAATAAACTCACCTGTAGATATGTATTTGCAGGAGAATAGGCAATCAGTGCACCAGGGGTCAATGGGGTTGATAGCATGCTGATTGCAACTTTGTGCATGGCAGCGTGATGAGGACACAAAAAACAGATTACCATACCAAAATGGCACCTGAAGTCTGTGAGTTTGGTTTTCCTGTTATGATTATTATGAAGTGTGACAACAAAATCAGCTCTGTAGGAGAAGGGAGTCCTGCAGACAGGTACTGTTATGATTACATTACTACAGATTATGAAATTGGTACAAATTCATCAAAACACCACTATGAATGGAATAACGAGAAAAAGAAACCTCTAAATACATGAGAAAGGAGCAAGTTCTCAAACAAAAGGTGTTGATGTAATCTCTGATATCTGCAGGGTGAAACCGATCAGTAAAAAGACCTCTCCTGCTGTCTTTGTGTTGCCAACTGAATATGCTCACAAAAGTCCTTATTAAAATCAGGTTTGAAAGCAGTGTTTAGCAGACCTCACCCTCCTAATTACCTTGAAAAACTAATACTGGTATTTGACGTGCATTTTTGGTAGCAATCTGGCTTATTCATTTGCTACTTATGCTACTGTTCCTGGAACCTTCATTGTGTTATCCCATGAAATGCATTATATAACTTAGGAGAATCCTTTGAATTATGTGATGCTTCTATCTCATACCTGGTAAGAAAACACAGCCTGCACCCCAGCACACCTCCTTCACTTAGAGGGTGCTATACTTACCTCTTCTTTCAGCACTGCCCACGTTGTTTAACCTGTTTTACCTTCTAGCCAGGTAACTTCTGTCTTCTTTCTATCACTGTGAGAAAATATCTCTTCTTGTTTTAGTCACCCTCATTTTTTGTGGACTGATGCTGCTGAATGTTTTGACTCTGTGCACTGGGACACTGATAGCCGGGCCCCAGTACATGAGCTCTGACCCCTAAAATGTAGGTAATTGGCTAAAACCCTAATTGGCTTATTTAACTTCCTATAAGGCCATTCTCTATAGCGCCTAAAGTGCACTCATGGCATGGAAAGTTAAATGCCACCTATGGACTAAAGCACTATGGGCCAGATGTAGGTAAACTCATTTTTGCGAGTCCTTAATAGCGATTTTTAGCGAATCGCTATTAAGGACTCGCAAAATGGAATGTAGGTAGGAATCGCAATATTAATTGCGATTCCTTAATATTCCTTAATTGCGAATCGCAAATTACGATTCGCAATTAAGGAATACCTTCCCATTCATTCCTATGGGCCTAGAGGCCCATAGGAATGAATGGGAAGACATTCGCAATTTGCGAGTACCCATTAGGTACTCGCAAATTGCGAATGCATTTTCAAGGGTGCAAGGGTGTCAAAAGGACACCCTGTTGCACCCCTGAAATATGTATGTGTGCACATGTGGCGCACATACATGCCCTAAGGGCATGTATGTGCGCCACATGGCACTTTGAAAAATGAAAAAAAGTGAATTTTTCAAGGAAATTGCAAATTACCACCATCTTGAAGTTGGTGGTAATTTGCGATTTCTTAAGCCCAAATCGCAGACTTTCTGGGCTTCCTGCATTGCTTTTAAGGAATCGCAATTTGCGATTCCTTAAAGGCAGTCGCAAAATAGGGAATCGCGATTCCTTATTTTGCGAGTAGGTTTTTACTACCTACATTGCACAGGGCTATTTTGCGGTCGCAAACGTTGAAATTCTGCGAATTTCAGCGTTTGCGATCGCTATTTCGCTTCCTACATCTGGTCCTATGTGCCATCCACAACAGTGGTGTAATGCAAAAACATGAGCCCCCCCTGGACAATGTGAAGAGGAGCTCCTGAGTCTCTCACATCTCACAGATGTTCAATGGCTGTGGGCTGAATGGGGTCCCCTCAAACTTTGGGGAGCTCCTGAAGGGTTGGGGCTCTTCTGCACTATATTGGAAGCAAGGGCCTGCGTTATGGCCATGATGACATAGCAAACATGACTCCACGTCTCTCATATAAGCAGGGAGGTGTCTCAACAATGTGTTATATGCATATAGGGTAGTATCTTGCATTTGTACCGTATAGCACCACATAAAGAATATTTTTCGGGATTCGTTCAACAAATATATTAGCACATGCCAAATAGAGGTTTGATCGTGAAACCATCACTACCCTCTCTAGTTTTGTATGACTCCAGGTCTATCACCATAGCCTGGCTGCTGCAGTTTTAAAACTGCACCCAAACCTGCCAAATAATCCTCTTTGACTGGAGAAAAACTCCCCTTTAAATATGAATACTTCACCGCTATGTAGGCAGTGCAGCCCTCAAGGCAGAATGCATGGTATGTAAAAGACATGTAGAAATATAAAGTTGACATACTAGCCCCCAAAAGCTATTTTTACTGTAGGAAGGCTGGCTTTCCTAAAGAGGAACACTGGGAAGTAATATTAAATATTAATTCTGCTATCTCAGATTAGGGACCAGCTAGAAATATAACTCACTAAAGTATACAAAAAGTGATGGATGGAATGCTTGAATTAATCTAAGCCACTGGTAAGGATTCAGTGCTGCATCCTAGTTTATTTTTATTTTGCACACTGCGCAATCTTAGTATGGAACTGGCCATATGCTAATCAGTCTTGATCTTCTAATGGTAACAGTCCAGCCAAAATGGCCATGCCAGGTCCTCCTTGAACCGGAACACAAGCAACCTAAGACCAATTTCCTCCTGATTATGGTTCATCAGCCACATAAGACAGGTGTAGCTTTGCTCTAGTGACACAGTGTGCATGGGACCCAAGTTTGGGTATGTCCTTCCCACTTAGTGTGACACACTGAAGTTTATAAATGTGATGGACGGAATGCTTGAATTACAGTCACTGCTAATTACTCAAGGCTGCACCCTAGTACATCATTATTTTGCACACCATGTCAACTCACTTTGGATCCAGCCATATGCAAATCAGTCTTGACCCTGCTCCATTGGGAATAGTACAGTCTGAATTACCAGGCCAGGTCCTCCCTGAACCGGAACACAAGCAACTGAGTGTGGGGAGGTCTTTTGTTTCCCTGGCAGGAAGACCAGGTGGATAGTGCTCATGGAATTAATTTACTTCAAATGGGCCTCCCCTGACACAAGTAGATGTCAGATGACAGCTGCACAGGCACCTTGTTTTGTCCTATGAGTCATGCAACAACACCAGTTGGGGGAAAGCTACCACCAGAACTGGTTTGGAGCAGTGGCGGTTTCTGCGTGAGGGCGTTGGGGCTACGCCCCCTTTACTTTCACCCCCCTCGGGTCAGCCATTACAAAAGCAAAAACAAACTATTTTAATTATCAGTAAAAAAAAAAAATGTACACACACCTGTTCTTGTTTGGGGCCGGGCCCGGGGCTTATGGTGCTGTGATCATAAGTGATCACGAGTGCCATGTCATGTGACCCTGGCAGCGAAGATGCATCCAATTTTGGCCCTGAGTTTACTTTGCCGGTCGGAGGATCCCACAGCCCTGAGGCCTGTGAGGTCATGAGCTCGGCAAACACATTGCCTCGAGGACCAGTCTCCACCCCCTGATGACGTGGGGGTAAAGTTAGCCCTGGGCGCTTCAGGCTCAAGCCCTGTAGCGCCAGGGGCTTCACGTCAGTCAGGGAGTGGAGAGGGTGTTCACTCTGCCCTTTCCCAACTCGTCACAGTGGGTGGGTCCTGCCCTGTGACGAGTTGGGAAAGGGTGTGGTAGAGGCTGCAGGTGGGAAGCCGAGTCTGCGCAGTTTGTCATCAAGACTTTTGAAGACACACTGCGCAGACTCGAAGTGTCTGCTTCCCGCGCTGCTGTTGCAAGACCGTGTCGACGGCCACCATTATCCATTTGCAGCTGCGGTGTTTCACTGGCAGGCTCTGACCACACGCTTGTGAAGGCACACCTCTCTTTCCATGGCCTGCCTCACTCCTCTCATTGTGCACTTTTTCTCCACATCCAAGATCCTTGCCAGGGTCTCCTCAGGCCCCAGACTCCGTGTGAGTGCTGGAGTAGGAAGTCCGGGCGGCACCACCGCTGACGAATCTCGAGTCTTTTACCGGCGTTAACGAGAGCTGACAGGGACCCTCCAGCCACTTTTTTTCTAATTAGGAGACTTCCAGAATCCAGCTCGAGCACGGCCTGGAGAAAAGCAATTTAACAACTGTGTGCTGAGGTGGACAAAAGAGGCCCAGTTGTCCATAATCAGGTAAAACAATCCTTCGATCTGACTTTGTTCACTGTTGGAGATAGATTGTAAAACTCCCTTTTGGTTAGTCTGGCCTTGGAGGGACTTTAATAGGCTGTAATCATCTTCAGCTTTGCATGGCTGGTACCAGGGACCTGACTTCGGCCCTTCGGCAAGAAGCAGCTCCAGAGGGCTCCGAGGGCAGGGTGCATGCGATGGGGAGGCCAGCATGACTGCTGCGTGCCGAGCCCTGTGATGTAGGGAGCTTTGTGGAGCTATTGGTGGCAGCCATGATTCGGTCCTCGTGAGTGTGGCTGTGTTGGGTAATTTTACATTTGTTTTCAGTCTGAAGGATACCAGCAGTGTTTGGGAATTGTAGATGCTCCACAGACAATCAATACTCTGGTGCTGTTTTTACGCTGCTGTCGTGCAGTCATCTGATGTTTTGGCTCGAACTCTACTTTCTCCCTGTTTCAGTTCTGTGAACCTTTTCCTTAATGGGCCGATTTCAGTTTTAATCCTGTGGCTGTGGGAAAAGCAGTTTGCATATTCACAGGCCTAGTTCAAGAGGAGAAGCAAAGGAATGCTTTTAAAAAACAGCTGCGTCCTGTTCATTGGAAGAGCTAGCAAGCAGCTCAGAGGCTTGCAGAGCTCTACATACTGAGACTTTGTGGTGTGTCTCGTAGAGAACCCCCAAAAAAGGTATCAGGCGGCTGCGTTGCCAAACGCGTAGTGTGATCACAGCGTACATGCACCACTCTGCCTCATAGTGGTCTGAAAGCTTTCTGCCATTAGAGGCCAGACGGCGGATTTATAGCCTAAGAAGTGAACTTCTAAGATATGATTTTCACATGTGTCTGCAGAAAAATCTGTGCTACAAATCTGACTGAGACCGAGCTTGAATGGTGGTGCTAGGACACTCACTGCACTTACAACACTTATAAAGTGGGAGATAAACTGTGTGCTGACTGTATGTTCCTGCTGGGGGCCATCTGCTGCATCTTCAACCAGCAGATTGTATAGCAAACACAGTGTCATCTGTGATGAGGTTGATCGCTACAAATGCCTGACGTTAACTCTGCAGCCACTCGAGGGTCCGTTTCATTTGTCACTTTGTGCTTTGAAGAAAGTCTCAGTGGCTACTCGCATTAATCTGCATCTCTGCACACACTAAAAAGTTGTTTGTGTTCAAATTTCTTTTTTCAGGTTGTATGTTTGCTGCTTCGTTGCTGTGCCTTTAATACCAGACTATTTAACCTGCACCATCTATTACTGGCAGCAGTGCTTTTGTATTTACTATCTGAATCTCCTGCAGTACTTGTGTTAACTTCCTACATCATTGGCAGTATTCCTGTGTTTACTAACTAGGTTACTGGCAGTAGTGATGAATTTACTATCTAGATTAATGGCAGTACGAATGTCTTTGCTATTTAGACCAGTGACAGAACTTGTGTTTACTATCTAGATATCTGGCTGTAGTAATTTGTTTACTATCTAGATCACTGTCTACTCATGTGCTTAGAATCTACACTGTTGGTAGCAGCTACCAAAGCTCACCTGTTTCTATTAATTAACAGCAAGATAACTACAGGTGTGACACTGTCTAGTAGTTATCATCGTTCTACCATGATGATTCAGCCTGCTGTGGCTTTATTATTTACCAGCATGCTTAGCTGACTTCCACCCTTTCTTTTCACCATCAACTCTTTTATTTTCAGATCGCCTGTTGTTGGTTTCCTTGTTCGTAGTCTTTTGCCATTATATTGTACTGTCTCATTAAATGTTGCAAAGTGCTTTAGTATAAAAGTGTTTATAGAAGTCCAACAAACAAATTCATGAAATAAATAAACTCTCCTGTCCCCTGTTGCAGAATGGCCTTCCTTCAATGAAGGTGTTTGTGCAAGCAAGCAGCACCTATTCAGGCTGCCCTCTGGCATTGGATGCCTCCAATGTGAAGTGAATATGCAAATCTCCCATTTAAATGTAGAGCAGATGAGCAGATTCCATTCTGGGCCTGAGGTGAGTTTGCTGAAAGTTCCACTTACCATCAGCACTCTTGGGCCCAGTTTCAGAATGGGGAAGTGTGTGGGCAGGCATTGGGTGAAGGCCTATTGATCTGGTCTGCCATGATTGAAGGCTGCAGTGGTGCTGGAACAATTTTCAGAATAGAGGAGGGGTACTGTCATCAATGTTGCGTGACTGACTTAAGTAATAGGGCTTGTGAAAAATACAAGGGTAGCAGTGCACAAAGAACAAGAGTTGCAAATTTGCAACAGCCTACACCCATTCAGAATGAAAGTAGTAAGAGTGTAGTAGCTAGGGGGTACACTGTCATAATTATTTTACTAAAGGATGTCATAACTATACTTTCACAGTAGATTTATTAACCTTCTTGCTCTCTCAAATTTGCTTGCAAATGCACCATTTTCCCACATATTTTCACAATTTTCACAGGGGAGAACCCCACCAAACCCCCTTTATGATGGTTGGGCTCGCTCGCTACGCTTGCCCTCCACAGGGCACTCAGCCCAAACTTTTACGCCCCACCACTTTCAAATGTCACCAGCCGCCACTGGTTTGGAGTGACAAAGAGGAGGTGGCTGCTCATTACCCTGACCACACCTCTGGGTGGGCACACAGGCTATGCACAATGGTAGAAGGATTTCTCTATCTTGCATTTAGTGAGTGAGGGGCACAGTGGGATTGTTTGCAGCAGGGCACACAGATGTCAGAGATTGCCTAGTTACAGTCTCTAAAGGGGAAAAGTAAGCAAAACAATGACAAACGTCCAAATGAAAAGACCCAACAGAACCCTCAATATCCAAAATCATAGAACATGTCAAAGAAATGTTGAAAACCGTCCAAGAGAAAGACAAAGTAATTTCCTCATTCCAGGCATGGTGTATTCATTGGCTTCCTGGATTGGATGCAGGAGTTCCAGAGTATTTTCTATGTCTGAGGTAAAGGTCACCTTGGTGGTTGGCAGTGTTGAACTGTGCACTGCCTAAGATTGACTCAGACTGCGTAAGATGAAGAGGCAGTGATAGTCAATGAACAGAGCCTCACAATGGTTGGGAGATGGCTTGTTCTCCCATAGCAGTGAGGAGCTGCATTCTTTGTGGAAAGAGGCAGTAGCCTTACGTCTTCTAGGTAATAATGAAAATCAGATGTGGATTTCCTGCCAACATAAATGTATTTGGACAACCACGGTGATCATCTCTCTTTATGCCTTTCCGGCACAACCTTCTAAAGATGTGGGCATTGGGACCATGGGCATGAGAGACACCACCCAATTGTACTAATCTTTCCATTCAGACACTCTGCCTAATAATCCTGCCCTGTCCTCAATTTTAAGGGCATAATGAATGCCTAGTCATAAAATATTTATAAAGAAATGTGCCTGCATACAGTAGGTGACAGCCTGTGTATATTTATATTGAATGGCATGTTTCTGTCATTAAGTGGTCACCACAATATGGACACTCCCGCACGCCTTTCCAACACGCAGAGGCGCTGAAACGAGGGGTGCAGGGGGTGCTGCAACGCCACCAGAAAACTTGAAAGAGTTTAGATGGAGAATGAGCAAAAAAGGGACCCTTCAAAGGGTTCTTCTGGCAGCATTTTTGTGTTTTAAAAGAAACACTGTCAAATATCCCCTGTGCCTTAGTGAGGAGATATTATTGACCAGCACCCTCTCTCTAAAAAGCGTTCCAGCACCACTGCCTACACGATTTAGCATTTTAATGGGCTACAGTGATGCATTAACAGCCGTCTCCAACAACCCCTAACGCTGGTTATGTGTGAGATTGTGCAACCCGTGCTTGTAGAGGGTGACTGAGGCGACGCTGCTTCCCAAACAAGGTTTGCTTGCCTGCCAGAAAAATTGAACCTATTGCCTCTGCATTGTTCTACAGCAAACACCGAAAGAGTGCGAAGAATATGTTTTTTTCGATCAATAAACATACATTGTTAAACATAGTTTGGTCTCGCGGAGCCTTCTTTGCTCCTTCTGTGCAGTTATGATGGACTGCATATTGATTCTTTTCCTGTCTCCATGTGATGCAATACTTTATCAGACATTGTCATGACAGGTCCTGTCCGAGGGCTGCACCAACTCTGCGATGATCGAAGATGTGCGTGGAGGGAGGACACACAGACCCCGGGCTTCGCTATTCCTTCGTGGTTTTACATTGAACAAAACGTCTGCAGATATGCGTATTCCCCTTCAGTGAAAACCAATTCACTCACAAGTGTTGTAAAATTCCGATTTATTTCCTATCGTACCATTTTTATTTACACATCAGAAACCGTCTGAATTTCAGCAATGTGGGATATGAAAGTTCGAGTTGCTGCCTTATTGATTTTCTCACAGTGAGCTAAGAGAAGGACGTAAAGAGGTAATTCTCTCTAAGCCAAGGTGTCACTTTGATTCACATTCCTGCTTTGAGCCATCAATTTACTTGTGCAGACATTCCAGTCATGTCCTTTTCTGAGTGTAACTGTCGTGTGTATGTGTTGTGACAGTGTCATTCATCCATGATTTGCACTTATCCTATATTTAGGTCAGAGAGATATAAGTCACCAGCTGTAAGATTCATGCAGCCTTATTGGTTTTGTTTCAGATTCCAGGAGTGTTATTTCAATGGTTCATACTTTGTCGGTTTAATATTTAAGGACCATTTGTTTAAGGAATAGAGGATGGAAACTTACTTTAGTAATGTTTTTCAGTCATATATTTCTTGTTCTTTGTAGTTAGCTCTGCATAACTCAGTGCAATTGAAAGTACAGTCTTCAAACTACTTGGACTGAGAAAAAGAGTATGGGCTGAATTTATAAAAAAAAAAAAAAAACAATGTAGGATGTAAAATTTGCACCTCTGCCTAAAGGTACTTTTATGGGTTTTTTTGTTTTTCATGTCATAAATATTTCCAGAGTTACGCCTGGTTAAACTTCACTGCGTGCAGATTTCCATGTGCACTACTGTGTCTGGGGCGGCTTCTCTGCTAAGGCGGAGGAGCGTCGCCCTACTGCTATTTCAGCAGTGTAAAAGAAAAAGAAAATGAGAATAACAGGACGTTATTATCATTTTATTTTTCTATGCGGGAGTCGGGGCCGGACTGGAATCCGACGCCAGAGCAGGGGAGGAGTGGTTTGCACTCCTCTAAGTGCACATGACGGCTTGGCCGGCCCTCTTGGGTCGGCAAAACCGTCATGTACACTTGCCATGTTCTCCATTGGGCTGTGTTGCACAGCCCCGTGGAGAACATGCCCAGGCTCCTAGGCACTGCCTGAGCGTCCACACAGGATGCTCGGACCAATCACGATCCTGCCCCTGCAGCGTCCTGTTTGGCTGGGAGAGTCCAAAAGCCTGGGGGCTTCAGGTGCTTGCAGTCGACCTTCCTTCCAGGACGGAGGAGAGACATGCAGCGGCGGATGAGGCGGCGTGGCGGAGAAGGAAAGTTAATTTATTTTCATTTATTTTTAATCCCCTTGCCCCGCCCCACCACCCGCATTCCCGGGCAGCCACCACTGTACTGCAGGCTTCTAAACCTCTTTTGAGTAAATGTACATAGTGTAGATTTAAACACAGAGCAAATGAGCCAGCTGACCAAATGCACACCTTGGCCTTTATTACGAGTGTAGATGCTATGTAGTGCACCTGATAAATAACAATTCCATGGGGTACATTATTTATTGAGTGCGAAAAATAGCACTGCTATGAGTTTATGGGGAATAACATGTGGAAATTGGTGTTTACTGTAATCAAAAATACATGGTACAGTACATAACGTACCGTGCTGAAATGTAACAAATCTTAAGGTGCTTAATGCATCAGGTATGCATATACCTTTTAACTCGTAATTCTGACCCATGACCCATGAGTATGCATGGGATGGATTTAAACGACCAACTTGTAATCAGGCTGTCAGTCTTTTTTGCCCTTCAACTCTTCTGAAATTATGTGCTTGTGGTACTTTTTGTCCTACTTACTCTTTTTGTTGAGCTTTGAAATGGTCAAATCCTAGCTCGTGTTCTTTATCTTTCAGCAGCCCTTAATGTAATTTGTGAATTGGGACAGGCTTATATAGCTAAAGAAGCTCTTGAAAGTGCCACTTGCACTTTGTGAAAGCTTCATCTGCTGAAAGACAGAATATAGACTAGGCAATATAAATTCACAATAAATCAACAGGTATGAGATAATGGGCAATACAACTGCAACCTAGTCCCTTCTATGAGAAAGTCCTAACCTGAACCAGTTGACCTCTGTTTCCAGGAGCTAACTAAACTGCATGTGCAACACTCAAATCAGGTATTTAGATGCTGAATAAGTATCTCGAGGTCAACGGTGTGCAAACAGCAGACAAATAAAATAATAAATGTTCCTGAGGGTCTTCCTAATTTTTGGGTCATAATAGATGCTTATTCTTTTCAGCCAGTGTAATCTCTGTGCTCCTCACAGTTCTGAAACGTGACTGACATTCAGCCGAATGGTTATTTTATCCTAAATACAGTTGTACTCGCCTCACGACTTCACCACCAACATTGTTGTCATTTAAAGCAACTTACGATATGCTTGTAAATAAGTGATATCAGTTGTGTTTGACTTTTTAGTACTTGGATAACATTGATTTGTTTTAATGACTCTGTGATAATATTAAATTTCAATGAGCAATCACAAAGAGCTTATAATTATAAGGTACCCAAGACAATGCAGGAGAATCTGAAAACTGGTCGTAAAAATCCACATAGCACATTATTATGCTGATAGTTAGCACTTGCACTTTTTCAATGAAAACCCTCTGTATTTTACTAGTGTTTTATTCATTATAGTAATGACATTTTGTATGTATGGTTTTAATTTTAATTGCCTGTGTCATGATACAAAGACATTTGAAATAAGCTAGAAAACCTGTCAAGTGGTTTGAGCCCTTTTCATATTTGCCCTGATGTCCTGTGTGGATGGAGCCTTGCGTAAAGAAGAGGTGGTGGTTCTGTATGGGTAATATATCATATAGAGGAGTGGCAAAAAAGAATTACTGTGCATAATTTTGGCGTTTTTTTACGAGAGAGAAGTTAATAAAGTTGTCTGTTTTTGCCTCAGGTTGGCTAAAATACGGAGTTGCTGCCATGTTGAATGGGCCCAAGTGATAAAAGTGACTCCCACCCACACAACATGGCCCATCAACAGTTTTCACCGCCATGGTTTTGTTGTTGACAATCTCTAACCTACATGTTGTTGAAAGAATATAATATTACTTCTGCTGCAATTGGTAACAATTCTCAATACTAGCCTTGCAGTTCCTTTACTGGTCTACAACCTATTTGAAGTGGAGCACTTCTGTTAGGTTTGTGGCAATGTCACAGCCTTGGGTATCTGCATGTCCAGTTGTCTTTCTTCAAGATTAGACAACAATTAGGAGGAGTGAGAAGTATGTGTAAGGTTGAGGAGGGTTACCTTATTTTGTTGGATCCTATTACTATCCACAAAACAGAATGTTGTGTTGCCACTGTCTCACTTGGGTGAAGGATTGTTCACCCAGGTAAATCGGTGAAAATCACTGTGCCCTTGTGCAATATATTTTAGGGTCCTCAGCCACAGGTACCACCTATGGCTTGCTTCATCATCGGACCCTCGTCCCATTCAACTTGTGAGGGGGGAAGGACTCAACACGTTTTAAGTTTGTAAGTGTACCTTGGCTATGTGGTTTTAGGGATTGTGAGAAGAAATTAAAATTGCCTGCCGGACCCTACTACTTTTTTACTGGTTGGTCTTTTGGCAAGGTTAAAAACAGTGGGATGCCATAGGATAGTAGTGACCCTATATATCTGAGGTCGGCATGTTTCAGCTGTTAGAATCACCCATGTGGGTCGGTCGGCCTTCTTCAGGACCTTATTTTTGCGCTAATCCCTATAAGTGTAACTGGCCTTTATCGCCGCGTATATCTGTCTTTTTTAAACATTTTCAAGAAAGCCATGCACGCAAATCATACACACCAGTATTTTGGACGTTTCCTTTTTGCATCGGTCTCAGCTGGGGAAGAGAGAATCAATAGCATTATCCAGTAATGAAATAACTATTTTTTATGCATTGTACGTATTTTCTCCCATGCAGTTGTGCGTCTTGTCGTGCACACTCGTGTTAGAAACCTCTTATAGTCTATATTACAGGTTGAAATAGGTATCAGGCATTTATAATAAAATCAAGTGATATTGCACACCATGCATGTGATTTCATAAGTGTACATAATCTACATCTATTTGGCCTATCTAATCAATAAGGCTTCATAGAGTTAATCTAGGGGGCGCGCTCCTTACAGTCACACTCTGTTGGAAAAAATGGGGAAATAAACTCAATCATAGCGTTATATTAGGCGCTCTGAAAAATGATTTTTAAACAGAAGGTGCATCAGGGTCTCTCCTGCTTTTGCATTACTTACTTCGTCAAGGGACATCGCCCGTATCTCTAACTATTCGGCTGTCCGCATCCTGTATCAAGGGGCGGTAGCCGACTGTCTCTGGTTTTATCCTCTTTCTCGTCATGTGACAATCACATGACAGGGAGGTCTGTGAAAATACTACAAATTTCTTGGGAATTGTAGTTCTAGGTTTTTTCTCCCTCGGTGGGATGTGAATCAGTGTCTTATTGGTCTTTGTCATGTAGATTAATAACCAGCATTTTAGGCTCGGATTCATAGAAGTGATTACATCGTAAATTGCAGGTTTTTGTTTCTTAAACAGAAAATTACTACCTTTTCTTTGTCATGTGACAGTCATGTGATCTGCTTCTGAACTACAGAACTACTAAATTTGTGGGAATTGTAGTTCTTTCAAGGATGTGGTGGAAATCCATCCTATTGAGTACTGTGCCCGTGTTGGTACCTGGGGGATGTAGTTCTAAACTTAAGAACCATCCATGGTGTTGTCATGCATGATCTATTGTATATCTTATAGGATGTTTCCCCACTGTATTTCATTGTTCAGTCCTTTATGTTGTGTGGATAATTTATAAATCCATCGCTGGTCTTTTTCAAAAAGAACTCTCTTTATGTCTCTTGATTCTGCTTATACGTGCTCTAGAACCATCCACCTGAGTTCTTGTGTTGTATGACCTTTTGTAAGGTAATATTCTGTCATTTTTGTTGTTGCCTGTCTGCAACATACATTGCTTCGATGTTCTCCTATTCTGACTCTCACATTTCTTGTCATCATGCCAATATAATGCAAATCACAGGGGTATTATATCATATAGATTACTTGTTTTGAGTTACAGTTAGTGTGTTTGCGTAAATCCCACTTTCTATGTAGTTCTGCATCTATTTCCTTAGTAGATGTCATCAGGTGGCAGGCACTGCATTGTTTTATTTTAGGCAGAGGCAGGAGAAAAAAAGATTCCAGGGTACAGTGGGAAACAGAGGACTCATGGGTACACACATGCAGCATGATACACCCACAACCGGGGCCAGTACAATGACGAACTAGTTAGAAATTTGACAAATAAGAATTTAACACCCATTCAACTAACAGTCCTTAATAAAGGCCTAGGATTCATGCCAGCACCCAGATTTGACAAGCTTCATTTACATTGTGAACTAGGTGCATTTAGTCGTAAATTAGGACTAAAAGCACACTTTGGAGAACAAGAACAGCCAAGTGACACAAGAGAGACAGGACTACGAATAAAGTCAACATTCTGTCCCCTGACAGACACAACCCCTATAGAAATAATAACTTTTGAAAAAGTAGTCTATACTGAAATTGAAAATCTGGACACCAATTCCATACATAAATTTTCAAAATCTGAGTAATGCAGAAAGAACAGCACTAGAAGAACTAAAAAATGACAGAGAAAACACTATCAAGCCAACAGATAAAGGGGGTGGCATTGTACTAGAGACCGCTACAGCTTACAGACTGGAATGCAGGAGGGTATTAGCAGATGAACGAAACTACACCATTCTGAACAATGATCCAACCAACACATTGACAACAGGAATCAGTATGCTGATAGAAGTAGCAGAATGTGAGGGATGGATAAATAAACAAAAAGGTGACTTTTTAAGGAACAACAATCCCAAAACGCCCAAATCCCAAATCTTTTGTCAATAATACATGGTTTGGCACTGTCAAATGTGTAAATAAATACTGGGACAAGTTTACATATGTATTAAAATATACACTGATAAAGGAGCATGTATTCACTTCATAATGGTTATTAATAGATAAATATATAACTAAATGTATCATCTTCCTATTTGGCAGTATAAGAATTCTAACAATGTGGACAGTACCTAGCATGATCCAAAATTGTGTTTATCAACAAACTCAAGTCCCCAATTATCAGGCTAAAATAGACTTTTGTCCTTATTCAAGCATCAGAGAGCATAGTTGACAAAAGAAATACCTGTATAGTCAATATTTCTAGGCAAAGACAATAAAGTTGCAACAGAAGAAAAAACATATATCCAAGTTGGTGCAAATATGTGAAAGTTTGTACATGTAAAACTCTCTAAAAGGGATCCTTTCAGAAAGATTTGCTCCAGGCAAAGGAATGAGTACAATGGATTTTATCAGTTATCAGAAACCAAGGTTATATATAGAGAATATTTTATACATGTGTTAGTGTCCAATGTGTGTTGCTAGCTCCTCATCACTGTTCAGGCCAGCTGGCCATTTGATATTGAGTTTGATTATGCACCATAATTCAAGAATCTTAGATGTCTTTCCCTGTCACTTCTCTGATGCATTTGTCAACCTTGTCTATGCCAAAGAATGTAAGTAATTCATTGTCATTTTGATGCCTTTTCACAAGGTGATGTGATACAGGATAAGTTGGATCATTATTTTTTATGGCACAAAGGTGTTTTAATATCCTCTTCTTGACAGGCAAGTTAGTACTTCCGATGTACATGAGTTTGCATGGAAATTCTAAGGCATGTACAGTGAAATCTGATTTTCAGGTGATGAATTTACTGATGGACTTAGTTCTGCCTGTGGACAGTACAATTTGTTTGCGATTCATGCTGTATTTGCATGCCTTACATGAGCTGCATTTGTAGAAGCCTTTTTGCTCCTTTAGCCATGTATGTGTTTGCTCTGGGTTAGAGTAGCTCTGGACAAGCACATCTCTAATGGATCCAGGTTTTTATAGGTGATTTTAGGCCAATCCTCAAAATATTTCCCTATGATTGAGTCGGCTGTGATCCCAGTGGTTTTTAGGGAGTTTCCAATTCTATGAGTGTCCCTTATGATTCTGGGGTGAGATTGCTGGTGTCCAATTGTCTAGGCTTTTCCTTAAATAATACATACTCATGTCTCATTACTTGGACTTTTTGTTTTCAGCACTGCAGTCTTGATGTGCTCTTAGGAGCTCCCCAAAGAGGATGCTCCACTTGAATAGACTGGGATGATAGCTAGATGCATGCAGGATATTGTTGCCAGCAGTGTCTTTTCTGTGTAATGATGTTCTCAATGTGTGAACAGATATATCTAAAAATTAGCTGTATTTTTACTTATCTTATAAGTAATTTTCAGATTTAGATCATTAGTTTGTAGTATATTGATTAACTCTGCAGCAATTTTGATGTCCCTTTCTCAGATGAGAAAAAGGTCATCAATATACCTTATCCACATGGGGATATGGTTGGTATATTGTTCGTTGGCATCCATCCGATCACCTGTTCCAAGCAGAAGAGCATCATGTGTTTAAGTATGTTGGTATGATCAAACTCCGAAATCGACCTGTCCAGAAAGAAGTACATGCATGCATCTACTTCCAGTCTCTCCTCAATCCACATATATAATGAACATATGTCTGGAGTGATAATTGAATACGAATCCTCCCATTTGATGTTGTGAATTCTGCTTAAGAAATCAGCGTTGTCTTTACAGAAGGATCTCTGACCCTGTACATTGGAAGATAAAAAACGGTTGAAATAAATGGGGGGTTTTCCAGGAGATCTCACATTGGATGATACTATTGGCCTCCCTGGTGGTCTAATGGCATCCTTATGAACTATAGGGAGTGGATATAGACAAGGTGTTGTGGGGTTTTCAACTTTTAGAAATCTGAATTCAACAATGCCCAACAAATTGTTGGAATGCCAATACCATAAGAGATCATGATATGTACGAATGGAATACTTATATGTTGCCCAATCAATTATCTCATAACAATTGGGATCTTTCATTTGTCTTAAGGCTTCTGCTGTATAATCAGTGACATCCAAAACCACCACATTGGCACCCTTATCAGAAGGTTTTATAACTATAGTGGGTTCTTTGATAAGATCTTGTAGGGCTGCTCTCTGTTATTTAGTAATCGTGACAAATTTTCTAGTTTTTGTAGTGTGTTTTAGTTTATCAAGTTCACGTACCATTACAGTATGGAATGCCTCTATGTTGTCATGTGCCATCTTTTGATTGAGTCTCGATTTGGGGTTCAGACCACTGGATGGTGCATTATTTGTTGTAAAACCAAATACTTTTAGAGTAGTACTAGCATTGTCATTGGTGGAAATTTAGCTGTTAGTTTCAAAGTTGTGTGCTGTGAGAATAAAGTCAATTTCCTGATAGTTGAAATTAATGGATGCCAAATCGACTTCCCCACATGGCTTTATATGGTGCGGTCTTTTGGACATAGTATGTGTGAGAAGTTGGCCTGGTATATGCTGTCCACTAATTAAAGTGGGCACCTTGCACCAGTCCAAACGACCCTTATTGATGATTAGGTTAAAGACAACCTTTATAGAAAGCTATCCTGGTGGTAGCTGTGGAGAGCAGCCTTCAGGCTAAGTCTTGAAGGAATGTAAGGCAGCTTGTTTTACCGGTATATAACCTCTTGAATGTTCAAATGAAAGGAGAACCACACCAGGTATATATAAAATATATGTATTTATTACTAAACACTCTCTACTAACCTCTTTATGAGATTAGAGAACAAGGCACACAATATTACAGTACTAGAACAACAGTAAATAGCACAATACACAGTGGGCTCCAGGGGGAGACCAAACCATATATTAAGAAAGTGGTATAACAACCACGACTTGACTAGACACAGTGCCTAGAGCACGTAGAAACGCTGGGACCCCAAGGAACCACCCAAGGTAGTGACACAGGGGACCCACGGAGGACGGGTGCAGTGTGGGAACACAGACGTGAGCTCCGTACAACTCTATGGGAAAGTCGCGGTTGGAATTTTAAAGATTAAAGACATTTAGGAGAGGACTTCCAGCAAACCCAGATAAACATAGAAGGTTCTAAGGCCAGCACCCTTGAGAGTACCGAGGTACCCGTGTTACCTATCCCAGAGGAGCCGGGTGCATAGGGGTAAAGTGGTGTCGGAAACCCTCGTTGTTTTCAATGGCGTGATGCGAGAAAGTACTGCTGCCGTGGAGAAGAAAAGTGTCCGGTGTTATCCAAGCCTGGATCAGAGATGTGAAGAACCTGAAAGCAGAGGGGACAAAGTCTGGGTTACTTCACGTGACCAGGAGCGGAGCAATCGAATGTCCACCGATGTCGGGTGCTTCAGGTGCGAAGAGGTGAAGCTTGACTCTGCATCCACGAGGACCAGGAGGCCTCGACGATGACCAGGATCCGTAGGCGAGCTGTCCCACAAAGGATGTCGAGAGCTGAGGGGTCAGTTTCCGGATTGGAGACCAACAAGCCTTGGCAACTGCAACCCACACGGTCAGAGTAATGATGCTTCTGTGAGGATCAGTAAGGTCTTGGGGACTCCCCAAGCAATGGAGAGTCAGGGCACGTCTGGAGCAACCAGGGAAGCCCACTGAAAGTTAAAGTTGCCTTCTCAGGGACCCACAGGTCAACGAACATGGGATCGCGAA
This sequence comes from Calotriton arnoldi, assembly GCA_963921515.1. NCBI lineage: Eukaryota > Metazoa > Chordata > Amphibia > Caudata > Salamandridae > Calotriton > Calotriton arnoldi. Next base: position 1,763,701 of record CAWUFW010001811.1, on the reverse strand, counting down.
GTGACCTCGAGAGGAATCACACAATACCAGCCCACGGAACACTCGTAGAGTGTAGGCCAGTAATCTTTCGTACTGCTCGGGGCTTGGACTAGAAGTAGCCCAAACTACAGCCTCAGGGATCGCCTAAAAGCATATGCTCCTGCAAATGTGCACGGTGTCCAGGGGTTCAGGTTGCACGGTCCCCACGAGGGCTGCGGGTCTCAGGTTTGCTGAGAGCACTAGTCGGATTCGGGGAAGCTTTGGCTCCCACCTCCTGTGTTGCAAAATCTTCGGAGTCTGTCGGGAGCTGCGTAGATGCAAACCGGTCAGATGAGTTGAGGTGCCTGCATTGCAGGGGAGTAACTCCTTTACTCTAAGGGAGATTCTTCAGTCATCCAGCAAAGCGTAGATCATCGAAGGTTACTTGGTTTCTGTAGCAGAGTTTAGTCCAAGTAATATCTAAAGTCCTGTAGTCAGGGTTCCAACTTTATACCCAAGGAAGGGGTGGGACAAACTCTGGGGACCCACCTATGGGAGGGTCAGGACAGAGGGGTGGCTACACCCATGTCCTTTGTCCAGTTTCACACCAGAGCAGGGGCTGGTATCCCCTGCAACCGGTTTGAGCTGGACTATGCACAGGGACACCAAATGTGCCCCCAGTGCAGACATCAAAGCACTCTGAGAGTGCACCCACCCAGCCCCAATACACTAAAGCCTGTCTGGGAGGTGGTCACACCTCCCTGTGACAGGAAACCTATTGTCAAGCCTTCCCCTGCCAGAGTTTCGCCCAGCAGCAGGAGGGCAGACTCGTGTCTGTGGCTGGCAGCATCCATTTTGTGATGCCAGGGCTCTGTGAAACTGGTACCGGGTGTACCGGTGCTGTCATATTTCTCCCTCTAGGAGGGAGGAATCATACCTCCCACACCAGTTACTGGTGTGGAGGTATGATTCCAAGGTGTTTGACACCAAACACGACATAATTCCTTGCAGCTGTTTTAAAGTTAGCATTTACCGCGAGGTTATAATGCACTTAAGAGTATATGGTTGGCTGCATCACAGACAACCCCGGAATAGTGGTTCCGAAGGCTGCAGAGGGGCTCTGCTCATGCAGGGGCACCCTCTTACATAAAACCCAGCACCCTGCCTTCAGGATTGATAAGGCCTGCCATAGGGGTGACTGATAGGCTTATATGTGCAGTGATTAGGATAGATATAGTGAACCTATATCTAAGTAAGGGGTGCATGCACCACCTTACACAGGCTGCAGTAGCTGACCTGCTGTGTCATTTTGAATGGCCTCTCAGGGGTGGCATAATACATGCTGCAGCCCATGGGAGGCCTCTGGGGTACCTATGCCCTGGGTACATAGTATACCATATACTAGGGACTTATTAGGGTATCCCTGAATCCAATCTGGAGTGTACCTAAAGTACATGCAATCAATTTAGAGGAGAAAGCAGATAGGCTGGGGTCCTGAATAGCAGGATCCCAGTCAGACTATGTCGAAACAGTGAAACATCAGCAAAAAGTGGGGGTAACTATAAGAAGCAGATCCTACTCTCCTACACAGCCCCCCCAAACATCAGGACATTAAACTAACCTTGACCAGTTGAGTCTTCATGTTCTAAGTGGAAATATCTGGAGAGTCCATCTGCATTGGCATGGTTACTCCCAGGTCTATGTTCCACTGTATAGTCCATCCCCTGTAGGGAAATGGACCACCTCAAAAGTCTGGGGTTTTCACCCTTCATCTGTTTTAGCCATAAGAGGGGCTTGTGGTCTGTCTGAACAATGAAGTGAGTGCCAAACAAGTATGGCCTCAGCTTCTTCAAGGCCCAAACCACAGCAAAGGCTTCCCTCTCAATGGCTGACCAACGTTTCTCTCTGGGGGTCAGCCTTCTGCTAATAAAAGCTACTGGCTGATCCTGACCTTCATCATTCAATTGTGATAACACAGCCCCTACCCCCAACTCAGTGAGGCTGCCTGCCAAGGCTACACCATCTAATGAACCATCATCAGGGTTCTGTGAGAGCAGGTCAGGGAGTGGATCACTCTCTTCCTCCTGTGCCTCATCAGTAGCCATGAGCAAGCCGATGTCTGCCCTGTGAACATATGGTTTGAGCCTGTTGACATGGAGCACCCTGTGGGGGCTCCTGGGAGTTCCAAGGTCCACCAGGTAGGTAACCTCTCCCTTTTGCTCAATAATTGTATGAGGGCCACTCCACTTGTCTTGGAGGGCTGCTGGGGCAACAGGCTCCAACACCCATACTTTCTGTCCTGGCTGATAAACAGTCAACACAGCCTTTTGGTCATGCCAGGCCTTTTGCAATTCCTGGCTAGCCTCAAGGTTTTTAGTTGCCTTCTTCATGTACTCAGCCATCCTGGAGCGGAGACCAAGTACATAGTCCACAATATCCGTTTAGGGGGTTTGAGAGGTAACTCCCATCCCTCCTTCACTAGACACAATGGACCCCTAACTGGATGTCCAAACAGAAACTCAAATGGGCTATAACCAACCCCCTTCTGTGGAACCTCTCTGTAGGCAAAGAGAAGGCAGGGCAAAAGTATGTTCCATCTGCGCCTAAGCTTTTCTGGGAGACCTTTAATTATGCCCTTTAAGGTTTTATTGAACCTTTCAACTAAACCATTGCATTGTGGGTGATAAGGGGTGGTAAATTTGTAATTTACACCACACTCCTTCCACATAGCAGTTAAGTAACTAGACATGAAGTTGGCACCTCTGTCTGATACTACTCTTTAGGAAAACCCACCCTGGAAAAGATTCCCAGGAGGGCCCTTGCCACCACAGGAGGTGTGGTGGTCCTAAGGGGAATTGCCTCTGGATACCTAGTGGCATGGTCCACCACCACCAGTATAAACCTGTGCCCAGATGCAGTTTGAGGATCTAGGGGACCAACAATGTCAATCCCTACCCTCTCAAAGGGAACCCCCACCACAGGTAGTGGTATCAGGGGGGCCTTTGTAGTGCTACCTGCCTTACCACTGGCTTGACAGGTGGCACAGGAGCGACAAAACTCCTTGGTGTCTTCAGACATATGAGGCCAATGAAAGTGAGGGACAATTCTGTCTCAAGTCTTGTTTTGGCATAGGTGACCTGCTAATGGGATATCATGTGCTAGTGTCAATAGGAAGCTCCTAAACTTCAGAGGTATAACCAACCTCCTGGTGGCTCCAGGCTTGGGGTCTCTACACTCTGAGTAAAGGAGTCCATCATCCCAGTAGATCCTGTGGGACCCACTAGCACTCCCAGCAGCCTCAGCAGCAGCTTGCTGTCTAAGGGTTCAAGAGAGGGGCAGCTCAGTTGCTCCTGGCTCAGATCTGCCCTGGAAGGGCCCCCTGTCCCCAAGAACTCAACCTGATCAGGCTCAAGCTCATCTGGGACAGTTCCTTCTTCAGCACTAAGATCAGCTCCCTCAAGAGACTGATCTGGATTCTAAGACAGGGGGAAGACACTGCCTTAACACTACTGCTCCTTCTCTTGGAAGGTGCCTGGTCCATTTTTCCAGGATCCAGGACCTGTTCATGGTTAGACATTTTTGCCTGTGACCTGGTCATAGCAAACACATCTGCAGGGATACCCAACATTTCTGCATGAGTCCTGAGTTCCACTTCAGCCCAAGCTGAAGTTTCTAAATCATTGCCCAACAAGCAATCAACAGGGAGGTCTGCACTTACCACAACCTTTTTAGGGCCAGTTACCCCTCCCCAGGAGAAATTAACAACTGCCAAGGAATGATCTGTCCTAACATTGCTAGCATTGGTCACTTGGTACATCTCACCAAGTATGATTTGCTCAGGAGCCACAAGATCTTTTGTCACCATTGTGACACTTGCTCCTGTGTCCCTGAATGCCAAGGCCTCCTTTCCATGGATTATAGGCTGTTGTCTGTATTTGCCCAGATTACTGGGGCTTACAAATAAGGAGGCCATATCCATGCCTCCATCACAGATCAACATAGCCTGAGTTGGAACTCTGACTAGGCCAGAGTCCATCTCAGATCCCAGGGTTAACCCTACTACACCCTTATTTGGAACACCACCACTTGGAGCTGAACTAGGGGGAACAGTTGCCTTAGGGGCAGTGGTGGTTGGAGTTGAGTCCTTGGACTTGGTACAATCACTTGTCCAATGGGCCTTCTGTTTACAGATTTGACACCATGGCTTCTTCTTGCCGTTACCTTTGTTGGATTGGGACTCCCCACCAGCTGCAGATTTTTGGGGCCCTTGAGAAGACTTCTGGTCTTTACCCTTCTCCCCACCCTTATCAGAGTTTTTAGAATCCTGCTTCTTGGAGTCACCACCTTTGTTCTGAACCTTCTGCCTTACCCTTGTTCTGACCCATTTGTCTGCCTTCTGGCCCAATTCTTGGGGAGAGGTCAGATCAGAGTCCACCAGGTACTGATGCAACAGTTGATTTTGACAGTTCTTAAGGATATGCTCTCTCATGATTACATTATACAATCCTTTGAAATCACACACCTTACTGCCAAGTAACCAGCCTTCCAGAGCCTTAGTAGCACAATCAACAAAGTCAACCCAGTCCTGAGTCTGTGCCTTTTGGGTGTCTCTGAACTTTAACCTGTATTGTTCAGTGGTTAGGCCAAACCCATCAATCAGAGCACTCTTCAGGACTTTGTAATTATCAGCACCCTCTTCTCTTACAGTGAGGAGCTTGTCTCTACCTTTGTCTGCAAAGGAGAGCCACAAGATTGCTGCCCACTGCTTCTGGGGGACCCTCTGTACCTTACAGGCCCTCTCCAGTGCAGTAATCCATTTGTGGATGCAATCCCCACTCTGGTAGGGAGGGACAATCTTGTTCAGGTTCCTATGGTCATGAGTATTTTCTCTACCTCTACGGACACTGTGGCTGCCACCATGGGGCTCTAGCCCCAACTTCTGAGAAGCTCTCTGAAGCTCCAGGGATTCCCTATCTAAGGGCAATTGCTCTCTCTTGATTCTGAGCATAGCTCTCTAAAACTCAAGCAGTTGGCATTTCTTCTCATAAGAGGATTCCCTTTTATGAGAAGCAGAGGTCCCTACAGAAGTACCAGAATGATCAGATTCCTGAGAAGGAGATCTTGATCTTCTTAGTAGACTTTTAACCCTTCCTGGGGGAGTAAAGAGAGGGCAATTGAGGCCTTCCTCACCTGAAGGAAGAATTGGATTGTCCAGGTTAGGATCATCTTGATCCCCCTGGTCAGCATTGGAGTCCAGGTCATAGAAGTTTTCACTTCCTGGCCTTTCTTCCTCTGCTGCCCCACCCAACTTGCCTGCCTCATCAGACCCTGGGGTCTTTCTGAGGTCATCTAAAAGCAAAGCCTCTATGAGGCGTTGAGTGCTTGCATGTCTCCCTGTCGTCAGTTTCCTAGATGTACACATATTTCTCAATTCTTGGAATGTGAGATTGTCATACCTAGTTGGCAAGGAGTCACTGACTTCAGGCCTTGAAGACATTCTAGTGTGGTGTGGTGTATGCACCTACCTACTTTAGTGGGAACTGAGACTCTCTTGAGTTGGAGAAGAGGGTGTGCTAGACCCTTTGGCTACCCAACTCCAAGTTCAGTAGAACTTACCTTATTCTAGACTTGATTTATATGTACCTAAGTACCTTTAGTGGTTTTCAGTTAGTCACTCACTGAGATTATCTGGTAAAACAATAGCAAGCTTGAATCCCAACCGCTGCACACCAATGTGAGAAGTTGGCCTGGTATATGCTGTCCACTAATTAAAGTGGGCACCTTGCACCAGTCCAAACGACCCTTATTGATGATTAGGTTAAAGACAACCTTTATAGAAAGCTATCCTAGTGGTAGCTGAGGAGAGCAGCCTTCAGGCTAAGTCTTGAAGGAATGTAAAGCAGCTTGTTTTACCAGTATATAACCTCTTGAATGACCAAATGAAAGGAGAACCACACCAGGTATATATAAAATATATGTATTTATTACTAAACACTCTCTACTAACCTCTTTTTGAGATTAGAGAACAAGGCACACAATATTACAGTACTAGAACGACAGTAAATAGCACAATACACAGTGGGCTCCAGGGGGAGACCAAACCATATATTAAGAAAGTGGTATAACAACCACGACTTGACTAGACACAGTGCCTAGAGCATGTAGAATCGCTGGGACCCCAAGGAACCACCCAAGGTAGTGACACAGGGGACCCACGGAGGACAGGTGCAGTGTGGGAGCTCCGTACAACTCTATGGGAAAGTCGCGGTTGGAATTTTAAATATTAAGGACACTTAGGAGAGGACTAACAGAAAACCCAGCTAAACATAGAAGGTTCTAAGGCCAGCACCCTTGAGAGTACCGAGGTACCCATGTTACCTATCCCAGAGGAGCCGGGTGCATAGGGGTCAAGTGGTGTCGGAAACCCTCGTCGTTTTCAATGGCGTGATGCGAGAAAGTACTGCTGCCGTGGAGAAGAAAAGTTCCGGTGTGATCCAAGCCTGGATTGGAGATGTGAAGAACCTGAAAGCAGAGGGGAAAAAGTCTGGGTCACTTCACGTGACCAGGAGCGGAGCAATCGAATGCCCACCGATGTCGGGTGCTTCAGGTGCGAAGAGGTGAAGCTTGACTCTGCAGCCACAGGGACCAGGAGGCCTCGACGACAACCAGGATCCATAGGCGAGCTTTCCCACAAAGGATGTCGAGAGCTGAGGGGTCAGTTTCTGGATTGGAGACCAACAAGCCTTGGCAACCTCAACCCATGCGGTCAGAGTAATGATGCTTCTGTGAGGACCAACAAGGTCCTGGGGACTCCCCAAGCAATGGAGAGTCAGGGCACATCTGGAGCAACCAGGGAAGCCCACTGAAAGTTAAAGTTGCCTTCTCAGGGACCCACAGGTCAATGGACCAGGGATCGCGAAGGGACCTCAAGAGGAATCACACAATACCAGCCCACGGAACACTCGTAGAGTGTAGGCCAGGAATCTTTGGTGGAAACACTGCTCGGGGATTGGACTACAAGTAGCTAAAAGCACAGCCTCAGGGATTGCCTAAAAGCATATGCTGCTGCAAATGTGCACGGTGTCCAGGGGTCCGGGTTGCACGGTCCCCACGAGGGCTGCGGGTCTCAGGTTTGCTAAGAGCACTAGTCGGCCTCGGGGAAGCTAGGGCACCCATGTCCTGTGTTGCAAAATCTTCAGAGTCCATCGGGAGCTGCATAGATGCAAACCGGTCAGATGTGTTGAGGTGCCTGCGTTGCAGGGGAGTAACTCCTTTACTCCAAGGGAGATTCTTCAGTCGTCCAGCAAAGCGTAGATCGTCGAAGGTTACTTGGTTTCTGTAGCAGAGTTTAGTCCAGGTAATATCTAAAGTCCTGTAGTCAGGGTTCCTACTTTATACCCAAGGAAGGGGTGGGACAAACTCTGGGGACCCACCTATGGGTGGGTCAGGACAGAGGGGTGACTACACCCATGTCCTTTGTCCAGTTTCACACCAGAGCAGGGGCTGGTAGCCCCTGCAACCGGTTTGAGCTGGACTATGCACAGGGACACCAAATGTGCCCCCAGTGCAGACATCAAAGCACTCTGAGAGTGCACCCACCCAGCCCCAATACACTAAAGCCTGTCTGGGAGGTGGCCACACCTCCCTGTGACAGGAAACCTATTGTCAAGCCTTCCCCTGCCGGAGTTTCGTCCAGCAGCAGGAGGGCAGACTCGTGTCTGTGGCTGGCAGCATCCATTTTGTGATGCCAGGGCTCTGTGAAGCTGGTACCGGGTGTACCGGTGCTGTCATATTTCTCCCTCTAGGAGGGAGGAATCATACCTCCCACACCAGTTACTGGTGTGGAGGTATGATTCCAAGGTGTTTGACACCAAACACAACATAATTCCTTGCAGCTGTTTTAAAGTTAGCATTTTCCACGAGGTTATAATGCACTTAAGAGTATATGGTTGGCTGCATCACAGACAACCCCGTAATAGTGGTTCCGAAGGCTGCAGAGGGGCTCTGCTCATGCAGGGGCACCCTCTCACATAAAACCCAGCACCCTGCCTTCAGGATTGATAAGGCCTGCCATAGGGTTGACTGATAGGCTTATATGTGCAGTGATTAGGATAGATATAGTGAACCTATATCTAAGTAAGGGGTGCATGCACCACCTTACACAGGCTGCAGTAGCCGACCTGTTGTGTCATTTTGAATGGCCTCTCAGGGGTGGCATAATACATGCTGCTGCCCATGGGAGGCCTCTGGGGTACCTATGCCCTGGGTAGATAGTATAACATATACTAGAGACTTATAAGGGTACCCCTGAATCCAATCTGGAGTGTACCTAAAGTACATGCAATCAATTTAGAGGAGAAAGCAGATAGGCTGGGGTCCTGAATAGCAGGATCCCAGTCAGACTAAGTCGAAAACAGTGAAACATCAGCAAAAGGTGGGGGTAACTATAAGAAGCAGATCCTACTCTCCTACAGTATGCAATTTCATCAGTTTCAATATGTGTACATATAAGCATAAATCAATTCTCGTATTATTATAGTCCATATCAGTCGCTCGACAAAACGATACACCCAGCTTTAAAACAGATACTACTGTTTGTGAAAGTTTTTGTGATGACAAATTGGTAATCAATTTGTCTGTGTCTGTTTCTTTGTTATTGTCCAGCTTACTATGAGTAATTTCTGAGTCATGTTGGTTCGTTGTTTAATCCTCCCCCCTATGTATTATTCTGCTGAATTCTTTGCCCCCTTCCCCTTTCCTCCTCTGCTTGTTCTTCCTCTTCCTGAACCTCTTACCTTGGTGCGGCTGAATGAGGTTTGATCTTGCTTTTGTTTGAGGAGATGGAACTCCTGATAAAAGGTAAAGGGGCGAATCCCTAATGGGGTGGAACTAGCTTGATCTTCCAATTCTGAATCTATATCTGAGCTCGATACAGTAGATAACAGTTCCTGTTGCCTTTGTTGTTCTGTCACCCATACATCTCTTTGAACTGAATCAAATATCTTGAAAAAGGTCAGAACTCTTCCTTCGCCATAGTTGATCTTGTCTCTTAGAAACATGCGTTGTTTCTTGGTTTTTATGCTTTCTTTTTAAATGATTAACCGCTCATCTAGATATTTTTAAAAATCAATGACTGTTGGTTCTTCTCTGAATTTGGTTAGCTCTTTTCGTGTTGTTTCCAAGTTAATTCTAGCATACTTGACCAAAGGCTCTATCATTCCCTTGCATGTTTAGGCCATGAAAAGAGCCTATTCTTGTAGTTCAGGATTGGGATTCTCATAAGTTTGAATGATGAAAATGATTGGATTCATGTTTTTTAAGTTTCTCTAATAGTTGCAGCTTTTGTTTCAATGTTAAGTCAATTGGAGACTTGTCCATTGTTTTCCTTGTGACACTTTCTGAATCTAAGTCCTCATCAAAAAGTGACGATGCAGCTGCTTGTCATGTGGATTCCCATTCATTCATGTCCTAAACTGAGTATTTGATCCTTTATTAATCATTGATTAGAGTGTTCCCTTATTATTTAGTAACAAAGTTCCTAATCTCTTGTTTGTACATTCATGAAGTTGATTATGGCTATCATATTATTGTGCAGCAATGAAATTCAAGATGAATCACGCGCAAAACTGAAATGAATGCAAAAGTAATTAGAATTAACTTATCAAAATAAATCATTTGAGACTATGCAAGTCATATTGTGTCCAATGTATGAAAATATTCCAACGCAGTTGCGGAACCAAGATTCATAAAATACATCTGTGTTACTGTTTGATAATGTGGTTAAATGAAATTTCTTCTGTTATACAAAAAGCAAACTACATAAGCCCAACCAACAGAATTCTATTGCAGGAACATAGGATATATTCTCTCTGCAAGCATGAACCAGATTTTCAAATAGTAACACACATGTATTTTATGAATCTTGTTTCGAGAACTGCATTGGAATAAAATGCGTAGTCTCAAATCATTTATCTGATGTCATGTCACCCATGTGGGCATTCCCTGTAAACTTCATGGATGAGTCCATGGTTAGATTGCTGTAGGAGTAAGGGGGGCATTTGTAGATACTTGCAGATTTGGAGACCTTCCACACTGTGAGGAGGCTCACCTGGGTTTTCCGCAGAGGCGAAGTGGAAGGCACAGATGCTGAATCCCAACTTCCCTCACCCACCTCCTTCACCCAACAAGGTCAAAGCAAAAGAGGAGAAGGTGGGGAAGAGGGGAAAACAAAACAAGGACAGGGAGAAGGAGTAGTATCCACTGGTCCGTCAGGTGTGATGTAGCAATTGTGTCCTAATGAACAAAAGGTACAAAAGGTAAGTATGATCCAGGCTGGCCAGCGGGGGAACGCCAACTCTGTGACAAGCCCCGGAAACAAAGCAAATGACCCGGAAGACAAGACTTGGGAAGACGTCGAGAGAAGAACGCCTAGGGACGTTTCAGCTCTCCGACGCAGACATGGGATAACAGGTAAGTGCGGGCTTAGGTATTCAGGGAAACTGAGGGAGGCCTAGCGGGGGGTCCGTGACGGAACGCAAAGCACATTTCTGTTGCAGAGCAACCCCTTTTGTAGGTTTCCTGTACCGCCTTCACCGGCCGACGTGTCTCGGCCAGCGGAACGTGTACTGGAGGCCGCAGGCGGGGCAGCTAGCGAGGCTGCGTGCGGGGCGGCCTGTGCGGCCTGTGCGGCTACGGGCGGGGAGGCACAATACCCACAAGAAGAACCTGTTCAAGAAGAGCCAAATGCCCCAAATGATAAATTTAATTCAGAAATGACAGCTTAAACAGTTGAGCAAAGATTACAAATTGCTGATTCAACGAAAGAGCACCATCGGATGTCCAACACACGAACTACATGCCCAAATTTACTTGCATTTAGACCAACTGTAATATAAAGTCAATGAGATAACAGACAAAGAAGCTAGGAGAGGTCATGTTCAAACCACCTGGCAACACTGTACCACTAAAAACCCTGAAACCAAAAATTCAGCTATAATAATTGGACCAGCCAACCAGCTCACATACTCAATGGAATCAACATTAAATACTATGAGACCAGATAATAGGGTGATAAAAGAAGGTATCAGTTGCTAGGTCCCTGCCCTTCCAGCCAGCCAGAATCATAATATTCAAAGGAGTAATACCAGTGGTGAAGGCCAGAAAAACACTCTAGTCGTGACCATCATCCCAGAATGACAAGTAATGAGCTAGGTTCAACAGTGATTCGAACATATGACCTTAAAAACTGGAAAGGATTTACATTTCTAGTACTTCCTAATGTATAGTCCATGAAATGTATATCCAGCAATTTTTCAGACGTCACAGAAATGGGGATGTGGGAAGAAAATCTTCATTTTAAATGTTGTACTCGACTTTTCCATCACTACTTAAAAATGCAAGTATATGGCCAACACCTTCTGTTCCCAGATCGACAGCTGCGATAAGATTTTTTTATTTTAAACTCTCGTGAGTCTAGACAAGTGCACTGTTGTTGACATTTTACATCAAAACTTAATAACACGTTCACGTTTTGCCCAGATCCATGCATTGTCCAGGAGGGACATTTAAAATAACCCTACCCCTCCCTCCAACCAGCTACATTAGTGCATGACAATTCGAGTCTTCTAAATCAATATAGTCTACCTGCCATTTCGTATTGTTTCACTCTTTGACGAGTAACCGTAGGTTTTCTAATTTGTGTATTGTACATTTCTGACCACTCTGAATTATGTATTTTGTTTATTTAAATGTCTTATTTGTGGTACATCAAAGACCATTTAGTTAAAGTATTTCTAATAAATGTAATCAGTCACGCTTACATTAGTAGGAAGCCTGATGTCCGTGATTGTCACAAATGCAACTGTGCACCCAGAGGTTTCAGTATCTTGCTTTCTTCCTCCTAGCCTTCAAGCCAGCAGTGCTAATTATTGTAGCACACAACGAGCAGCTGTTGAAACATTATCTGCCACATCTAAGGCATAAAGTATGAAACTAAACAATACGAGTATTATTTTGCAAGATATTAATGATTTGCAAAATGTGATTTGTTAATGATGATGTACAAACGTTATGCGATAAAGAATTATCATTGCAAAATACCAAATCATAATTAATAAATAATTAAAATGTGCAAATTACAAACGGTTGCACCAGCTGTCGCTGATGGCATCACCAAACCCAGAAGTAAGTCAGATTCAATGTTTCAGAAGAGAGGAGCACAGACCATTACTGTTGGAGGATAGATGATCCCATTCTATCCAAATGGGAAGTCAAAAATCAGCAGAGGATGGCAGCACAAAAAGTAAGAGAAAGTTCAGCAATGTTGAATTAGAAAATTTGGAGGAGGGGTGTGTTGGGAATATGATAAACCTTGTTGAGATATCCTCCTCATTTTCCTAAAGCCACTAGAAATTATTTTGGGGAAGAACTTGGGGCTTCATAAATGCTAAAGTAGTGGTTTGATTTGTGGTCAGGAACCAAGGAAAGGTTGCCAGCCAGCAGAGCGGAGGCTGACGGGACAGGAGTGGTCCTAGCACTGACGCGCCCACATAAATGGCCGAAATTATTGCAAGCACTTTATAATCAGAGGCAATCAGCAGTGTCAGTAATATGGGCACCTCAGTCCCACTGGCCACCATAACAGACAATGAATTATTGATATATTTATTTATTCTCTTTTTAAATGATGTGATTCAAAGTATTACAAACTCATGCTTTCATCTATTAAAACAAATGTAAATCAAAAACTTCACATATATCCATAATAAAATCTATTTCTTATGTCATATCAAACAAACACAATGCGTTTTGAGACTTGTGTGTGAGACTTTGGGCAACGTATTGGTGTACTGGTGTAGGGGAAGATAATAGCACCAGGCTATATTTAGTAAATATTAGTCAGCACTACTGCCTCCCCTTTGCTCAATGCTGGTGATTGCCGAGCTGTGTTGCTCTATATTTTTGTTAATCTCCTCAAGTGTTTCTCAACAATGTATAATATTTGCTCATTAAAAAGCACTGCAAGGCTATGTAGTAAAGAACGAAGTGGAACTGCACGTGAAAGGGAAGATGCTGCGGTTTTAGCAGAGCGTTTCAGAAAACCTGAAAATTCCACGTTTGGAGTGGAGAAAAAACAGCATAGAGCAAATTGTGAACTAACCCGTAGGGGAGGAGCTACAAAAAACAGTTCAAAATGTTTTTTGTTTTATTTCTTGTGGTACGTTAGACTTTTCAGATGTAATACAATCAATATGTTATGGAACAGCTGAACAAGGTAAAGCAAAGAGGTGACAACAATGCCACTTACCTTCAGTCATGCGCCTGCCCTGTGTAGCCTTTAGCAGAAATTACCTACACCTTGTGTAGAGACACTCTTTAACCCTACAGGCTGATTGAACTTGACAAATTGGTGACCTAACAAGAACACCAGTTCAAGTTGTTATTGATTTAGAAAAACTGAAAAGCACATAAACTGGAATTAGGGCGTCACTATCACTACTTGGGATTGAGGAAGGGCCCACTGTGAATAGTGTCTCAGTACAAGAGGATACTACTTGTATGCACATTAGGAGTGTTGAGGTACTGGGTACTGTTAGCCAGGCGCCCATGATAAGGCCAGCTAGTAGTAGATCTAAAAGAAAGTAACTTGCTCATGTTTTTCATTGTATATTTTTCCATTAATTATATAAAATGTGCATCATTTTATCTTATTTGTAACATATTAATATTCCCTAACGGAAAGGTTTAAACATTATGTGAAAAACAGGAATAGTTGCTACAACTAAAAGACTTGTGTTTATTTAGTACAAAAACTGGCATAAATGATATCTGTTTTAATTTCAGCTCTACGAGCTCTTCCCTCAATGGGTCATAACATTTATTTTCTGTATGGGCGATTAAGGGGAGGGGAGGGGAAGCCTCACCTGAGTCTTCACCTTTGTTCATTGTGGCAAACACACTGTGGATCGCAATGTTGTTTACTATTGTACAAACAGAAGCCATTTTACAAGATGTCTCTGGGTTCTGCTATAAGGCACCACCACCCTTTTGTAGACAAGACAATATATCCTTTAAAGTGACAAACGTTCTTCCGCTGAATGATCTTGTTTGAGTATGTGCAGCATTATACCGACATTCCCTTGGTGTTCTTGAATGGAAATATGCTGTAAGAATCCATGGCTGCATAGCATAAGCACTACCACATACAAACATGAGCATGAACTATATGTACATAGATGTTAAACGAATGACAAAGAACCATGGGGATTGCATAGTCCACTGTGTCGGTAAATAAAAGAGTTGTGCACTACATGGGTTACTTAGAACAATATCTGTAATAATATATTCAGCATTGCACATAACCTGGATGTTAAGTGAGTGCTGGTTTTCCAATCCCTGTAAAGATACTGTGTAGCAGGGAAGAGGCATATAACCAGGTGTAAGTGGCATCTACACTCTATGACATTAGGGTAATGTGCTATCTGATAAAAATGCAGTTTAGTTGTTTACAATTCTGCTGGGTTGCTTGAAAAACTAATATGTATATTGATCGTGCTCAGCATTGCATTTAGAAAATGTCTAAATAGCCTTGAAAGACCTTTTATCGAGTATACCTTCTTCTAGAGTTATATATCACCATGGTGCGAGGCTACGTTGTCAGCATTAAAGCTGAACATACCCAGGCATGGCTTAGCTGTTTTCAGTCAACCTTACTAAAATAGGCTCCAATTCATTAGTTAAATCAGCGATAACAGCCTTGCTGAGTCTGTATCTTAAATAAACATCCTACTCTGTTTAACCAAAAATGCCGACTGTCTAACAATCCTCTTCTGTTTTCTCCTCCCTATTTGTAAAGGTCCCAGTACATGCCTCCTCACCATCACGGATTTTATGTGGTCTTTCATATCTTGCATCTGGACTGCCACTTGATGGTATGGTTCACATGTCATTTGGCTGTTTTCTGACTGCTCACTAGTTGTGAATCCTTTGTACATTTAAATTGCTATTATTGATTCCTGATTTGCATTTTCAAAATCGCAAAAAAGAGTTGTATTTTTGTGATTTCTTATTTTATCAGTTTGCTGTGAAAAGTTCCTAATTTACGTTTATTAGGTTGAGCCTAGAGCCAGCGCGCATGTGCTGCTCTGCGAGACTTGCTGTACTGGAGTATGGAAGAGACGCCTCGCCCACTCTCTGACCATATTTTTCATTGGCTAGTGTCTTTGTCCTTCGTAAATGCTGGCTTCTGATTAATTTATCGGCTTGTAAGTCCCTCCTTAGTACAGCCTTGTCTTCAATTGTAACCTCCCATGGCTACTGCCCCTTTTACTTTGGTTGTTACACGGTACATGTTATTTAATCTGTAAGCACTACTTTCTTTAATGAGTTCTTCCTACTGCAGGCACGACATGCATTCAGCGTGCGATGCACACTTTCACTTTTTTTATGTCTCGCCTAGCATTGCAGCGCATGCGCTGCACGCTCTGTGAGATCTATTGTCGTCGAGTTGATTTCGGAAGTGGAGTGGAAGCTCCGCCCATCCTTTCTATTGGCCAGCGTCATCCTTTATGGTAAATGATGGCCTCCTATTCAAAGTGAGGCTTTTTGGTGACCGCCCTGTCTCCTTTAGGCCCCGCCCACCCGGACTGGATCTTTTGCTTGCGGCATGATGCCGTCTCCTTCAATTGCTCTGTGAGCACTTTATTCCTCACTCGCGCAACGGCGACAGCTTGTTAGCATCTCCTCTTAGGTCCGCCCACTCTGGGGTCGCAGCAAGCTCTGACCCCTCTAAGCGAGGTTATTTAAATGCAGCCCGGCCCCTGTGTTATCCTTCTATACGTCTGCTTCCCTTCCAGATGGCCCTGTATGTCACTTCTCTGCTGAGCAGGCCCTCGCTGTCTCCTCTTCCCTATTTTTCGTGTCTGAGACTCACTGACATATCCTCCTTTGGGCAAGCAGCCCAAGCTCTCGCTTGTCCAAGATCTGCGGCTCCTCTGTCTGTCTCCTTCCAGTCCTGGGGCAGCGAGTCGTCTCGGTTGCAGCGCCTAGAATGCCACAGCTCCTTGGTAAGCTGTTCACAAGCTTTGAAGTCCTGAGGCTTTCAGTGTTGTTTATGCATGTGTAGAGTATGCGTGCGTAGAGTGTGCGTGCTGTGTCTGTGTGGTGTGAGTTCGGGCAAACAGGCCCACATGTAATGTTCGAAGATGTTCTTAATAAGCTGCTGCTGGTCGTTAGAGCTTTACCCCCGATCTCCCCCTCCCGCCCAATGTCCATTGTCACTTGTTTACCCCTACCCTCCCTCCCGTGGTCACTTGTTTACCCCCGCCCTCCCTCCCTCCCGTTATCTGTTGTCGCTTGTTTACCCCCGCCCTCTCGTTATCCGTGGTCACTTGTTTACCCCCCCACCCCCTCCCTCCCTCCTGTACTTTCATGTTTTTCCCTTTCTTGGACACTAACTGTTCAAAAGCATGTATAAATGCTTCGAGTTTATGTAGTAGCGAATTGGGCTGCATAACCAAAGTACTGCAAAAGTGCATTTGTTTTCACTGTTCCACAAAGGTGTGGTGGGTGCTGCGCACCACTTTTTGGCATCTCCTCTTAGGTCTGCCCACTCTGGGGTCACAGCAAGCTCTGACCCCTCTAAGCGAGGTTATTTAAATGCAGCCCGGCCCCCGTGTTGTCCTTCTATACGTCTGCTTCACTTCCAGATGGCCCTGTATGTCACTTCTCTGCTGAGCAGGCCCTCGCTGTCTCCTCTTCCCTATTTTTCGAGTCTGAGACTCACTCACACTTCCTCCTTTGGGCGAGCAGCCCAAGCTCTCGCTCGTCCAAGATCTGCGGCTCCTCTGTCTGTCTCCTTCCAGTCCTGGGGCAGCGAGTCATCTCGGTTGCAGCGCCAGGAATGCCACAGCTCCTTGGTAGGTTGTTTGCAAGCTTTGAAATCCTGTGGCTTTCAGTGTTGTTTATGCATACGTAGAGTGTGCGTACTGTGTCTGTGTGGTGTGAGTTCGGGCAAACAGGCCCACATGAAATGTTGCGAGATGTTCTTATTAAGCTGCTGCTGGTCGTTAGAGCTTTACCCCCGATCTCCCCCTCCCTCCCACTGTCCATTGTCACTTGTTTACCCCTACCCTCCCTCCCGTAGTCACTTGTTTACCCCCGCCCTCCCTCCCGTTATCTGTTGTAACTTGTTTACCCCCGCCCTCCCGTTATCCGTGGTCACTTGTTTACACCCGCCCTCCCTCCCTCCCGTTATCCGTGGTCACTTGTTTACCCCCGCCCTCCCTCCCGTTATCCGTGGTCACTTGTTTACCCCCGCCCTCCCTCCCGTTATCCGTGGTTATTACTTACACGATGTAGGCTCCTGCTAGCACTGCTTTGCCCACAACTACTCCAAACTCTGCACATGTTATCTATTTACTCTACCCCTCCCCTTAGCACACCCTTCGCTCGTCTTTTACAAATAAAACTGGTGTGAATGCTATTCATTCTGCATGCTAGTCCTCCTTCGAACTTTTTTCTCGGGTTACAAAATGCTTTACTCCCATTTAGGAAACAGCGTAACTTTATTTTTCTTTTCTACGTATGTCTGTAGAAATTCAAACAAACGTTATTACAAGTGTATTTAATAGGTAAAAACCATTACCAATTACAACGACAATAGCTCTAACACAAGCAAATGCGAGACCTATTGCATTCCTAATTCTTGTTTTTTTTAGCAGCGCGGCTGTGCTCTATCTTATATAATGTTTTTGGCTTAAAGAATGTCAGCCACACCATTAACGCTGCTTGCGCCATAATTAATTTTTTTTTTTCCCATTGGGAGGGGCAGGCCGCCGCTCCTTTGTTTTTTATATAAATAAACATGGCGTACTGCCTCCTGGGAGGCTTGTCTTACAGGAGAGCTAAGAGGTCACCCGACGCTCATGACTGGTTGGACTGAGGATGCACACCAGGTTTTAGAGTTGTGATGGTGTTGGAGGTGGTCTCTGCCCTTTGGACAGTCCACCTGCCGTCACCAGCACCCACAGCCTTAGATAAAATGCTGGGAAGATGTGGTTGTAAACTGCAACTCTCAGGGCTGGGGGAAGGGCTTTGGTTACCTAAAGAGTGAAGCTCTCTTTAGATTGCAAATGGTGTATAAATCGGCAGCTCTCTGTCTGGAGGGGCTGCTTTAGTTATCTCACTAGTCAGTACCTCTCGTGTGATAACCTCCTCTCTGACCCTGGGGATTGTAGGGGCGCAAACACGCAGCTTTCGGGGTGGGGAAGGCATTGGTTATTTAAAGACCGCTCATGTGATGGTATACTGTCTGCCTGGGCATTATTGGTTTAGGGGCGCAAACAAGCAGCCTTCTGGGTGGCATTTACAGGGGTTTAAACGTCAATGACAGTGAGTACATAAGGTTTCGGGTTTTACCCATCTCTCAGAAGTCTGATTGGCATAGCTGCCAAGTTTTCCATGTCCGCGCATTAGTCCACTCCCGGTTTTTTTCTTAGAATTCTGAGACTTGTAGTCCTGCTTTTATACATGGACTTGAGGGTAAGAAACGGGACAGGACTAACTAGACATGCATGGCCATGGGAAACTTGGTATCTGTGGATTGGGGGAGGGAGAGGACAAGACTGTCTGTGGGTCTCCAATTGGATCACATCTGTGGCTCAGGTAGTTTTGTCGCTCTCACCAGGTTGTAAAACCCACTTATCTCAAAGAGGCCACACCACGCAGGCCGCACAGCGTTGTGGCGTTGAATCACCGAATGTGAGGCTGTCTTTGGAAATTATTTTAAGTTTTGTTTACAGAAAGAAGTCCAGTCCGAAAACTCATGTCGGGTTTGCTTATTTTTAGGTTTGGTGAAACTGCTGCATGTGCATTTCTGGTTTCACGTTCTGCAAGCCACGTGGCTGGTGGCATTGAAAACCAACACTGCTGTTAACCCTATCCTGGAACTTTACCCTATCCCACTGACTCTGGAGAGGCACCAGCCTCTAAATGCACCATTCTCTCATTTGGGGGTGATTCAATTTCTTACCCAGCCCAACGGGCCTGCCAGACTTCCCCAAGCATTTATTTGCCTGGTATGGCACGGACTCGCGCTCAGCCCTAACAGCAATCTACAGTGGCACAATGCTAGTTTTGATACAGGTCTACCAGCCTTCCATGGTCTTTACTTGGCCCGATGTTGCACGGGTCTGACCCAGCCCTATTGTCTTTCAAAGGCACCTATTTTGCATACTTTGCATGGCACCGACTTTGCAGCAGCCTACCGACTTTTCTGTGACGTTTATAATTCCAAAAAGTTTATATCCCTAATTACTTGTTTTGCATCTTTAAAGCACGGTTACTTTAAAAAAAAAAAAAAAAAAAAAAAGTGCACTGGAAACTACGGGCAGCTGAATATTGTACTTCCCATAAACCTGTACCTGTGGGGCAGTTCTAGGAACTTATTGAGCCACACCCACTACTGTACTGTACTTTCTTGGACATCTCCTGGTACAGCCTGACAGGTTCCCTCGTCCAGAGATGGCTACAGCAGCAGGTGCCCCACGTGCCTCAAGGGAGCGGTTCATTAACTCTCTCAGGCCCTTTGCTTCATGTGCGGCAGTTCGCTGCGAACATTCGAGTTACCCACACTAGTTGTAGCAGGGGCTTGTAATGTGTGGGAAGGGGAGGGGAGCTAGAAGAAAGGAAACGGTGGCAACGTGGGAAAAATAAATTAATTATCAGATTAGCAAACGAAATGCAAATAAAAGGAAATAGCAAGCAGAGGCAGTAGCGGCCAGTGTCATGGACCTTAGTGCAAGGAAGGAAATGGACCCCATGGCTGCTGTTTTAATGGTAAAATACAACAATAATTAGGGTTCAGTGGCCTCTAGGCGCAGGTGCCACTGCACCTGCTGCACCAATGGAAGCTACGCCCTGAGCAGAATTTCTGATTTACCTTTTTGTGGAAAGCACTTGTTCCTGTGATATGAACCCCAAGACAATCTGCTGAGGTGGGAAATGCAATTACAAAAATTATGCTCATGTGTTTTTGGGTCAGGGCTATGGTGTGTGTTTTATTTATTTTTTGAGCGGAGTGGTGGGCGGCAAACCGTGCTTGAGCCCTTCACTGTAAGACCCTAAAGATTAAAGATGGACAAATGAAGCTCACAGTGAGGCTCTCTGTGTCTGTCCTTCACAGTGCCTTGATGTGAGCGCCTAGAGTTCACAGCATTCGTGAGGGGCTTCCTAATAATGCTGGGTGACGAGTATCAGGGTGATTAGTGTTGGCAATGGAATGTGGCTTGTTTCTGGGTAGATTTCCTCTTGCCGCTGGGGAAGTGACATGCATCTGTCAGATCCTTTTTTTTTTTTTTTTAACTAGATTTGTGACATTCATCTCAAGGGGCCTTCTGGTAGTGGAGGGATCATGACACGGAGCAGGGTGGATTTCCTCTTGGCAGCTGGTATCTGATATTTATCTAGGGATTGGCTTTTGAAGGCCTTGGGAGTGTGAACATGAAATGGTATACTTTCTTCTCCATGGCTAAATACTTATAAGGTCCCAAAGGCGAGACCGATTGCATTGCAAATGCTTGTTGTACATAGTAAGGCACTCATTTAGTGATCACAAAACGGTTACCGACAGATTAACAACTTGTTATTTTTTTAACATTAGGCCCCTAATAAGCAATTATGCCCGACCTCACTTTACGAGAGAGAACCTAAGAAATGTGTGGTTCTTATGCGAGTATAAGTGGGAATATTCAAAGGCCTGAAATAGACTGGACACAGCCTTGTTCAGTGAAAGAAAGGAATCATCATCTACTTAAAATGAACAAAAATATAATTGCTACAACATTATTACTGAAGTTCCAAACTGCACGCTTACACTGAGATCAAATAAAGATAACACATAGCACATTACTTTAAACCATTGATGCCTTTTGCCGGACCACCCAAAGTCAGTCTCTGGACATGTGGGCGATGATTGACCAGAGCACATCCACACAACTTTGTCAAGCTTTAACAGAGGGCCTTTTTGAAGTGTTTTCCTGCTTTAGAGATGGCAGCAAGAGTTGTTATATGTTTTCACTCTTTAGCTAAATAATGCACTTACTGCTCATGAATGAAAAAGCAATGAAGACCCAGTTCGAAACCTCAAGACACTACAACCAAAGAAAATTGGACCATCATGTGACTGAGAACCACGTTCTAAAAAAGATTTTGCATGCCCGGGCCAAGAGCGGGCCCGTCTGCGCTCGTCCAGACAAGGCTAGACTGGGCCCCCTCTCTCTTGTTTGCCATTTTAGACTCTGTGCTCTCTGTTCACCTGGTGTCCAACTGGTAAGTGATATTTTTTTTTTCTTCCAACATGGGCAGATGTAAGGTGAACAGTTCAAACTGTGCATCCCGTAGAATAACTAAGATAGACAGTATGCTAGAGAGAGTGGTAGGATTGCTAATAAAGGGAATTGCCCTGAAGAGGGCAGATTGTCCCTTGAACTGAGACCAGCGTCTGGTGAACTATCTGGTAGTGAGAATGGGAATGCTGGTAGCACAAGCATTGGCGAGGGGCAGCAATTGTTTAATCAGTGTGTAGAATCATACAATACTGTCAACATATTGGACAGTCCTTTGGTTTTATCTTGCTCCACGACCATCCCATCGCCCCAAGAACCGGCAGTTAAATGCAAGAAAAGATGCTCTCCCACTCTCAACTGAGGCTGTCTAAGGCTGATGATCCCCTGGATGTGGGCTTATCTAAAATTGAGATGTATTATATCAAACTATCTGACAAAATACAAAAACAATTGCATCCCCTTTGGAATGCTTGGGACACATAGTGGTGAGGCTTGATAAGCTGCACTCGATCCAAATGGACAAAAATCTATATATATCCAGACCTCTAATCTTTGTTTACAATGTAGTACACAATTGGTAGAAAAGCCTTCTGAGCGAGCTCAACTATCTACTGCTGACCCAAAAATAAAAACAAGTTCAGCTCTGCAAATGTACAAAGAGAACCTCCTGTTATAGGTCCCAAAAGGGTGAGGGATAATTCAACCATCGCAGCTGCCATTTGCCCCACTTCAAAAAGTGGACACGTGCAGGAGGAAAGCCAACAATGTGCAGCACCACACATGAGGACAGGCCAAGTTTTGGGGTCCTTCCTGATCAAACCGTTTTGAATTTATTGCCTTCTTCTTGCCCTTTTGTGTTGGTACTGGCTGGAGTGCCCCCTCTAAGACATCATCAATTTAGTACCTGGATCAACTGCGCAATAAAGTAAGCAATTGGCTATGTAGATACAGGAACTTTAATATGATGGACTGCAGTAAGATACTAATGGTACGCAGAGTGGGCTGGATTGGGCACTCAAGTAAAAATATTGGAAGGGACTGCATTGTGGTAAATTTCCGAAACCTTGTCTGTGTAAAGAACTTCTTGAAATTGCAAGCAGGCAAGATTTTTTTTTACATGGGGATTGCCATCTTGCCCCTGTTTATTTTTGTTTTAAACCCTCGGTGTATGTATCATTCCAAGGACACCCCCTATTATGGAGGATAGGAACAGATTTGGAATTCTGACAGATCTGGCTGATATCGATGACTCCTTCATACCACCATAAAACATGTAGCGAGAGGGACAAGGAGCGTGATCAAGGCCCAGTACCCATGTTACTTAGGCAGTTAACATTTATGGCAAAAAATAGGCTACTTCCAGGAAGGCAGGGAGAGGGTTAGGTCCAACGCGACATTCCGCGCATGAGACCACTGACAACCGCAGCAGACAAGCGGTCCTCTGCCTTGACCTAAGGGACAAATAGGCCTGCTATTGGGGGTTGGATTATGAAACATGATAGGGTGAGCATACAATAGGTGCTTTTTTGACTATATGCTTAACCACTAGGGAATGTTACAAATTGCACTTTGACACCCTCCCTGATTAAGGGTAGGGTACTTGTCTACTTCTGGTCTAGAAGAAGCGCCGCGGATCCCTCCTGGACCACCAGAAACATGTTGACCTGACCCAGTAAAACTAAATAGTTGCTACACATCACATACCAGACAGTCGTGCTTCATAATTTTGTTCTGACTATCTACATTTTTACTCCTTTTAACCCTACCGAAGGGACCCCTAAATAAATTTATCATTGGATACCCTTCAGGAAGATTTAGACCAATGGCACAGCCACTTATCAGCTCCACACACTCGCACACATCATCACGGCTGTTTTATAGAAAAAGATCTTCAACAAAGAGCCCTCTTGCAGGGCCCGTGGGGCATAGCAACACCGGCTCCACGAGGAGCAAAAAGCCCGCTGATGAAGCACGACACCTACATGGGCGTTTGAGGGCATCACTTTCTATTAAGGAAGATCCCCCTCACTACTACCTATACCATCCTTTCCTGAACCCTTCACCACATAGGAACAAGTACCCCCTTTTTTGCCATACATGCTTCCTTCATACCACCATCATAGAAAAAGGGTCAGTCGCCATGTTAACTGAGCAAGTCACTTCTTCCCCCAACTGTGTGGTGCCCAAAATAAATCCACAATTTTTTAATGTAAGGATTTTGAGCTGGAATATAGCTGGTGTTTGTGCAAAGATGTCCCTACCTGATTGGCAACTGTTTGTAAGAGGCTATGACATTTTACTCCTTCAGGAGACATGGGACTCTTCACTGTTGGTCTTTGATGGTCATGAATGTTTCTGTGTGCCAGCAACACCTTTGCAGAATGGACGCCCTTCTGGGGGTTTCTTTATTTGGATTAATCTGTCACTGACTGTGAAAGCTCCGTCCTTGACAACTCTGGAAAATATCTGCAAGCTGTATTAATTTGTGTAAACTCCAGTGTGTGTTTTTGTTTGATCAACTTTTATAATAATGATTTTTTAAGTACGCCAATCTATAAATTCATAATTTTGTTTGAGTTTATTAATTTAATTAGTCAAAGCACCTTATGGAGAGACGTGAGAAACACCTGATTCTTGCTGTAGATTTTAATGCCAAACTGGGGCACTGCTCAGTAAAGGAAGACTCAGAATATAATGTCGGTGTGAAGATCACAGAGGAAATAGGCTGGGGAACAACATAGTTTCTCATGATATATATATTGTCATGGAAATAGGGTATCTAGAGATGCACCGCTTCCCACTAACAGGGGTCGAGGCCGTGCCTCAATGATTGATTATAATTTTATCTTCAGGGGATACATTAAGTCATTAGGACAGGGTACTGTAATTGATTCAAATTTTGGTGATCACAACCCCAAAAGGCTTTACTGTCATTAACTTTATTGGAGGTAGCTAAGGCTGTAGATGTGATTAATCATCAAAGGGATACACTAGTACATGCTGCATGTACAAAGAACATTTAGTCATTTTGGTTAACAATGACCTCCACCCGAGCTCCAAACTGTTCCATGACCAGGAGTAGCTGTCATATTTGTAGTGGAGCTTGGCTGGCTCATTTTCTGGAGTATACTTTGTTAATTCTAACATTGAACAGCCCATTCCTATTTCTAACACACAGATGGGCATGTTGTTCTTGCTATGCATAGTTGTAGAAACTACTCAGCAGTGTTAGCAATAAGGCACCTGGACCTGATGGAGTTCCTATAGACCTCATAAAATACAATGTTGATCTATGGGCTCCATTCTTGACTAATGTCTTTAATAACATTGCACATGCAGCCTCCCTAGTTCATGGTCCTCAACAATAATCATTCTGATAGTCAAAGATGGTAATGGTTCAGATCAACAGGTGCTATCAGCTGATCTTCCTTATTGACACGTCTGTCAAAATATTAGGGAGAGTCATTTACAAAAGGATTAGTGATTGAGCCATATATAAAAACATCCTGAATAGCTGTCAGTACAGTTTTAGAAAACATGGAGGCAGAATAGAGTAATGTTTAAACATAAACTTAATTATTGACAAGTACGCAATTGCTAAATGTAGCCCACTTTATCTGGCTTTTATGGAACTGTCCTCGGCATTCGACTGTGTAAACTGATGTCAGCTATGGAGTTTACTTTTGATTATGGGGCTGGTTGAGGCGCTTGTACACTTCTTTGCAGCATTAAATGAGAACAATGCAGCAAGATTTAGATATGGTCCGAACGGCGAACTCACCAGCAAATTTAAACTCTCCTAAGGTGTAAGGTGAGGTTGCGTTTTAGCACTTTTATGATTTATGTTATATGTTAAATAACTAAGTTCTCACTTATGTACAATCACTCCAGACATGCCTAGAATGGATGGTTCACTCGTCCCCACGTTCCTTTATGCTGATGATGCGTGTTGATGATTCGTTCTCCAAAAGCCCTGCCCATGCTGGTTATGCCTTTTACTCAATTTATGGCTGAACTAGGCTTACTTACATATTTCACAAAATCATATATAAAGGCCTGTGGCCCAAGATGAAAACTAATTTGTGCTTCCGCTATTACAGTTGGTATTGATCGCCTAGAAAAAATTAACAACTTTTTTTACCTGGAGATCATTTTTGATTTATCAGGCTCATGGATACCCAACATCACAAATCGCAGGATAAAGCTCTCTGGAGCAGTTGGTGCTTTGTCTGACCTACCTCAGCCACCTGTTGTGGAGTGCACTCCTTCCTTTACTGCAGATCTATAAAGTGCAATATGTGCCAGCTGTGACATATGGGGCTGAGATCTGGGGTATTGCTAACTGTACCGCCATCCAGGTGGAGGAAAATCATTTCTGTAAAAATGTTCGGTCTGCTCTGCTTTCCTCTTCGCATTTAATTTACCATAAGGAACTGGGGGGCATATTTACAAGGAAGTGGCAGAGTGAGGCGTTAGCCTTCCTGGCTTAACGCCTCACTCTGCCACTTCAGAAACACAAAGCTGCACCATATTTACTAGAATATGGTGCAGCACTGCGTTTCCCCCTGCGCTGGTGCCACACTTAGCAGCCTAGCACCAAAGCAGGCACCCTTGAACCATAGTGCAAGGGTGTTTGCCTGCAGGGGAAGATTGTTTATGTGCAGGAAGGTCCCCCTTCCCGCACATTAACAATCTTTAAATGCTGTTTTGTAACTTCTATGTGTGCTGCTTAATGCAGCACACATAGAAGTTGCAAAATGGCATTTTTTTAAAATGATTGTTTATGTGCAGGGAGGGGGACCTTCCTGTACATAAAGAATCATTGGCCTTTTGCTGTTTTCATGTGTACAACAAATGTTTTATTTCTCCTCGTTGCACCAGGGTAAGACCAGGTTTTCCCTGGTCTTAATTCTGGCGCTGCCTCCTATTTACGCCTCCCTTGTAAATAGGGGGCAGCGTCAAAATCAATGGGTGTTGCGGTGGAACGCCCACAGCAACACTCATTGCCCTCCCCTTTCACGCTAAGGATAGCGTGTAGCGTGAAAGGGGGCCTTATTTACAAGGCAGCGTTAAGCCACTTTAAGTGGCTTAACGCTGCCTTGTAAATAAGGCGAAGCCCCTATCGCCATAGGAACGTCGAAAAAAGTGACGTTCCGGTGGCGATAGGGGCTTGTAAATATGCCCCACAGTTTGAATGAGCAGTGTATTTGAGCTGGCCCCTTACTCTTGTGGCTATCTATTAGGCAGACTAAGGAAGAGACTTTAAATCAAGCCATTATTAAAGATTGCTTAGCATGTGACAACGGCCTTAGCATTCCTTGGCTAGCATATGTAAAAGAAACACTTTTCAAGAGTTTGGGATGTCCCATCTTTTCGATGAGCCTTGTTCCTTTGGGAAGCCTGGTAAAAAGATTACGAAAGCAATGTTGTTGAATTCTGCTCGTACGCAAAGGGCTGCGGAGGAACATAAAAAGACTTCAATAGCAGCTTATCTGCAACTGAATCCTACAGGTGCCCTGGGACATGTTGTGGCATATTTACGTTTCCTGGCGCATCCCTGCAAATCAGCAGGGATGCGCCAGGAAACGTGTGACACGCATCTCAATCCTTGCGCCACCACGGATGCGCCGCATTTACAATGCGGCGCATCATGGCGCAAGGAAATGCAGATGCGTGTCGCATCTGCTGCCGTAACGTTAGCGCAGTGCTGGAGTTGTGTCGCGGGCGCGACGCAACTCCAGCACTGTGCCAACCATGCCCATGTCTAACATGGTGCGTCAAGCCTTACGCCTGCTTCAAGCAGGCGCAAGGTTTTGACGCAGCGGGGTTGGAAAAGTGACTGAGTGAAATCTTGTAGATTTCACTCAGCCACTTTCCCGAGGCGTTCCTGCGCCGGAACACCCCCCCCTGCGCCAGAACGCCCACATGAAACCTGACGCAGGTTTCATGTGGCGCAGGGCTTTACAACGTGACGCATCTCCCTAGATGCGTCACGTTGTAAATACCCCGCAGCATGGTGCTGGCTTTACGTCGCCGCTGCGTCACAGAAGTGACGCAACGGCGGCGCAAAAGTGGCGCAATGGGCTTGTAAATATGCCCCTACTTGTTTAGCTTGCGGGGCCGGTGGGAAAGAGATTTATTGTTCCATTTTAGGGCTGGCACAGTTATTTTTTTCTACTTTGTTTTCCTCAGGGTTATCGGAAAAATCGTACTGCCGGTATCCCTGTGGCGGTACACTGCCTAATCTGTGTTACATTTATTCTTTTATAAAAATTTTTACATAAAGTATTCTAAGCAATTTTTAATTCCGTTAATTAAGATGCGCAATTTGCAACGATGCAGACTAGTCTTGCACTACCTACAGCAAGCGGCAGATATTGAATGTTTTTTAAGGGGGCTCGTTTTTATTAAGATTAACTGCTCCGTCACGTAGCATGAAGCACTTCGAGTGACTCAAATGTATTGCTTTTATGGCCAGCTTTGTTCTTTGTTATGTGCATTTTTTCACAATTTCGTTTTTTATATTTTGGTTTTGTTTTTTAATATTAGTGTGTATGAAATTACCCTGTATGATACTTTTTAGCTGTTTTACGTATGATGTATGCACATTTATGGTTGCTGCTTTCCGAATAAAGGAACTGAACTGAAAAGCAAAATCTCATTAAAACATTCGGAAAGCAGATTACATTTACGTAACTCCACTGCATAGTTAAGCTTGAGCTATACTGGTGGCTATCTCCAAATATGAATCTGCCTTAGGTGTAGGAGAGTAGGATCTGCTTCACATGGGTACCCCCACTTTTTGCTGATGCTTCACTGTTTTTAGACCTTAGTCTGGCTGGGGCCCTGCTAATCAGAACCCCAGCCTAGCTGCTTCCTCTTTAAAATGGTTTCCATGTGCCTTAGGCACATCTCTGATTGGAATCTGGAGTGCCCTTATAAGTCCCTAGTATATGGTATACTATGTACCCAGGGCATAGGTACCTCAGAGGCCTACCAGGGGCTGCAGCATGTATTGTGCCACCCCTGGAAGGCCATCCAAAATGACACCACAGGTCTGCTACTGCAGCCTGGGTAAGGGGGTGCATGCACCCCTTACTGTGATATAGGCTACCTATATCACTACATACATACACACATATAAACCTATAAGTCACTCCTATGGCAGGCCTTATCAATCCTGAAGGCAGAGTGCGTGGTTCCTATGTGAGAGGGTGCCCCTGCATGAGCAGGGCCCCTCTGCAGCATTCGGAGACCCTTCTCTGATGCTGTTTGTAGTGCAGCCTGACCATATACTCTTAAGCGCATTATAACCTCGCGTTAAATGCTAACTTTGGGATGGCTGCACGGAAACATGTCGTGTTTGGTGTCAAACATCTTGGAATACTACCCCCCGCCAGTTCTGGCGGCGGGAGTAGCATTCCACCCTTCTAGAGGGAAAGACATGTACACACCGGTATACCCGGTACTGACTTTCCAGAGCCCTGGCATCACAAAATGGATGCCGCTGCCACAGACACGAGTCTGGCCTCCTGCTGCTGACCAAAACTCCGGCAGGGGAGGCCTGGACAATAGGTTTCCTGTCCCAGGGAGGTGTAACCACCTCCCCAGACAGGATAGTGTGTATTGGTGCTGGGCGGGAGCACTCTCTGGTGCTTTGAAGTCCCGCACTGGGGGCACACTTGGTGTCCCTGTGCATACCCCAGTTCAAACAGGCTTAGGGGCTTCCAGCCCCTGCTCTGGCGCAAAACTGGACAAAGGGAAAGGGGTGTAACCACCCCTCTGCCCTGACCCTCCCATAGGTGGGGCCACAGAGTATGTCCAACCCCCTACCTTAGTATAAGTAGGGGACCCCAGTCCTTAGGACTTTAGATTTACCTGGACAAAACTCTGACACAGAATCCTGGACCTTCGACGCTCTACTTTAAGATTAGAGGACTGAAGAATCTCCCTTGGGGTCAAGGAGTGACTCCCCTGCTTGGCAGGCACCAAAGAAGCAATTGTCCGGTCTGCATCGCTGAAGCTCCCGCCGGACGCCGAAGTCTTTGCATCACCAGAGGTAGATTTCCAGACTTCCCCGAGGCTGCCCTGAGTCCCCAGCAAAGCTGAGGCCCGTAGCTGTCGTGGGTAATGTGGAACCGTGACCCCTGGACACCGATCACATTTGCAAGTGCATCCTCTTCTGGGTCTCCCACGAAGTCGTGCTTTGGGTTCCGAGTAGCCCCAGCCTCCAGCACCAACTGCACCGAAGATCACTGGCCTCCACTCCACGAGTATCCTGTGAGCCAGCTCCATGTGCATCGACTCGAGGCTCCTTTGCGGTCGCTAGTCCGTTAGCTAGTAGGCCCTTCCGAAGGCCAATCTTTTTCTGCTTGGACTCCCTGGTTGCTCCAGGTGTGCCCTGACTTACCTTTGCTGGGTGAGTCCCACAGACCTTGCTGGTCTGCAACATCGTCCTTCTTCCATTTCCACGAGACTTGCCGTTGCCAAGGCTTGTTGGGTCCAATCCGGTCGCCGACACCCCTGCAATCGACAGACGTCGTGGGACAGCTCGAATCCAGCTCCTGGTTGTCGTTGACACCTCCTGGACCTCGTGGCTGAAGAGTCAAGACGACCGTCAACCTACCTGAAGCACTCGACATCGGTGGGCATCTGCTCATCGCCTTCCTGGTCACTGGCTAGTGACCCAGACTCTGTCCCCTCTGCTTTCAGGTTCTACAGATCTTTGATCCACCTTTGGATCCACCCGAACACTTTCGACTTGGCCGCCAGCAGCACTTTGCAGCAGATCGCCATTGAAAGCGACGACGAAACCCGACCCCGAAAGACACCTATGCACCCGGCTCCCCTGGGTGAGGTAACTCGAGTACTCCGGTGCTCCCGTGGGAATTGACACTAGAACAGCCTAGTTCTCAAAGGGTTTGCTCCAAGTCCTCCTCTAAGTGTCCCTTTTCTTTTAAATTCAAACCGCGACTTTCCCCATAGAAGTTAACTGCGATTCGCGGCTGTGTTCATTCACTGCACGCGTCCCCAGTGGGTCCCCTGTGTCACTACCTTGGGTGGTTCCTTGTGTTCCAAGCACTTCTACAGGCTCTAGGCCTTGTGTCTAGCTCAGTCGTGGTTCTTATACCACTTTATTGGTATATGGTTTGGTACGCCCCTAGGGCTCAAACGTGTATTTGTGCTATTACTGTAGATAACTAACTTATAATTTATGTACTTCGAACTCTAGCCTCATAAAGAGACTAGAGGGGTGTGTTTAGTAATAAATACATATATTTTGAATATATACCTGGTGTGGTCCTCTTTCATTTGGTCACTCAAGAGATTATAGACTGGTAAGACAAGCTGCTTTACATTCCTTCAAGACTTAGCCTGAAGGCTGCTCTCCATAGCTACCACTAGGATAGCTTTCAATAAAGGTTGTCTTTAACCTATCTCCAATAAGGGGTTGTTTGGACTGGTGCAAGGTGCCCACTACAAATAGTCGACAGCATATGCCAGGCCAACTTCTCACATTAGGCCTCTCTTAAGGTGTTGAGGAATGGAGTATTTTCTTCCAAACCTGTACTTGCTACCAGCAAACCAGCAATACGTTATCTCGCCCCCTCTCAATAATGATGTCCCAGCGCTGAAATGCCTCAGCATTAGGCAGCAAAAAGACTAATAGCACTCTGCACCTTGATTTAGTGATGGAAATCTCACTAAACCATGAGTGTGAGAGACCATGAAAGCAGGCTCAACAACATTGAAATCAGGGACGAAAAGTCCAATATCTCCATCTTCAAACTACCTGAATATGACCAGGAATCTCATGAAACTAGTGCCCAGACACTGCAAGAAATTAACAACAAGGTTTTCTCTCATGCAGGTGCCTTAAAGCTGAATTCAAAAGTCCCCACAGAGGAGATAATATCACCTTATAGAGATTATCTCCAAACTCCATGAACACTCATACTCACACACATGTGGTTTGTGGTTTGGTAACCAGCAGACTTATGGTGCTGAAGCCTCATCTAGCCCCACCATCGGAGACCCTTCACCCAGTGGTCCACTATCCACATGATCATTGGGTTGCATAAGGGCAACCACCACGGATTTCATCACCAATCGTATGGTGATAAGTATAGAAGCATGTAAATTGGCTTTGTTGCAGATTGTACGCTGTTGTATCTGCGTTCCCTATTAGTGTTTAATAAGGCACTATGAGGTGATGTTTGGGATGATTTTCATTGACACAATTGAAGCAGAGGCACTAACCATACTAGTACATCTGAGTCTTGAGGATTATCAGTATTGGCATGATTTCTTTATTAATTCTTTTAGCTGCAGTCAATGGTAACTGATGTTCATTCAATTTTAGAATTTATGTAGAATTAAGTTTGCCATAAATCCATAATCTATTTGATGCTTGTTGAAGAATAAGAGTGTGTGTGACTTTCCCTGCTTCTACCTTAACTGGATACCTACCCCTTTGAGGGTGGTCTGGAACATTCCTACCCCTCAATTACCAACAAACAACTGACAAGGATTGATACAGACTTAGGGCCAGATGTGCAACCATTGGCATTAGCGACTCGCAAAGTGCGAAAAATTGCGAGTCGCAATTTGCGAGTGGCTAATGCAAATTTACCACAGTGTCAGAGACACTGTTTGCGATTCCCAATGGGGTCGCAAATTGTATGCCTCATCAATATTCATGAGGCACTCGCAATTTGCGACCCCCTTGGGAATGGCTGGCCCTCCCAGGTATGGTGGCCTGCTAGGCTCAGCAGACCTTCATGTCTGGGACTGCTTTTAAATAAAGCAGTTTAAAAAAAAAAATGCATCCCGTTTTCCTTAAAGGAAAACGGGATGCATTTAAAAAAAGAAAAATGAAACATTTTCGTTTCATTTTTTAAGGGCAGGTATTGGTCCCTGGGACCACTGCCTGCCCATAAAAAATATTTTCCCCTTCATTCACAAAGGGGAAGGGGTCCCCTGGGGACCCCTTCCCTTTTGCGAGTGCTTTACCACCCTCTTGAAGAGGGCGGTAAATTGCGTATGTTTTGCGACCGGAATTGCGGTTGCAAAACATTCTTACATAGGGTAGAGAGTCGCTATTAGGAAGGGACGCCCTTGGAATGCCCCCTTCCTAATAGCGAGTCGCAAATCCTATTTAGCGAGTTGCAAATAAATTGCGACTCACTAAATAGGGTTTGTAAATGGCCCATTGGTATTTTAGCATGCAAAAATGGGTCGCAAACCCGTTTGCGCATGCAAAAATGGGTCGTACATCTGGCCCCAAGGGCCTTAGTACGAGTTTGGCAGTCTTCATCTGGGACTGCCACCAGGGCAGTCCCAGGAAGACCGCCAAGCCAGTGGGGCACCCGCCCGCCAGATTACGAGTTTAATCCAGAGTGGGCGGGCGGTGCTGTGGCGGTGTCACAGCGGTGGGTATGTTAGCCTCATAGGATAGCCTATACAACATATTGCCACCGTAAGAGAGCCTGCTGCACGTACGTGCACTCCGTAGCATGCACCATGTCGTGCATGCCACACAGTGCATGCACAAAAGTGCAATTCTAGGTGTGACCCCACACCCACCCTAATGGGCAGATTTGCCCGGGGGCCCCCCTCCTTGCCTTTCCACCAGCTTTTTCATAGCTGGATCACTGCCATGAAAAGGCTTGCAGAAGGGCAACTCTTAATATGGATGTCGTTGCCGGGATCGGCACCACCTCCATTCCTCCCCACTTTACATACTGCCGGCACCGCGGAATCCAGGAACCTTTGCAGTGCCACCGATGTTGGTTGCGGTCCAACCACCACACTCAGAATACTGTGGTTGGAGCATGGAGGTCAGACTGCCACCGCAAGTACAGCGGTCTCAGGACCGCTGTACTCATAATACACCCCTTAGTGTAAGGAAAGTGTTTGATATTTGACGGATCTCCCTTTTTTTATTTTATGGTTCCTCGATGCCTCGGTATACAATAATACATTTTAAAGCCCCCTGTTCATGATACGACATGATACTGCCTAGAACATTTTGAGCTTGATTGTACTCATCTTGTTGTCCAAATTGTTTCTGGCTTGTGTTAGTTGTGATACACAGGCTTTGGTTTGCCCAATTTAGGGAATCTGGCATAAGCATAGATTTCCAGGGATTGTCAAATGATGGATGCTTCCTCAAATACCAAATGTTTCCCTTTTGTAAAGGTTCCATTTCTGAACTTCCTGCTGATAAATGGAGAAATAGAAGGTTCTAAGGCCCCATTTACAAGTCAGATGGATCTAAATCCCTGGGTGGGAATCTGTTTGGTCTAATCACGACTGACCTGGTGTTCTTGGACCGAGATTTTCCAGGGTGCTTTCCATTGGGTCATAAGTTTCCAGCCTGAAATTCCATCCAGTAACAATGCTCAATGATCAGTCAGAGACTGTGTGCACTGTAGTAGCCCCTGCCTGAAGTCGTTCTATGAAATGACAAGGGTGGAACTTGGACTGGATGTTCCTGCCAACCTGTATCCCAAGCTGTTCCTGGGCACCCTCCCCAATTCATTTCTTTTCCCCTGACATGCGCAGTGCCTCCTGCTCCTTTTTACCATCTTCTCAGAGAAAATGGTAAATCAGAACAATACATCTACAGAATTAGAAATTCCATATGGATTTCCAACCAGTAAAACTGAATCTGCTTAGGTGTCAATTAGTCGATGGGGTTAAACTTAGAATTGCACTGAAACTGGGTGTTACTGCAAGGTAATGGTAATTACAGGTGAGGAGTTTGCACTACATCAGTACCGTGCAACTTGTAAACAGGTACTACATGGGGGGACAACCTGTGGTCTAACCATTGTAGGTTCTCTTCGCAACTGCTATGGAAGGCAGGGCCTTATTTTTTATGTTAATATTTTTTTTATTTTTCTCTTTGATTGACTCCTAAAACTAATAAAAATACTGTGAGAAAGTGGATTATTAGTTGGGGTGGATGTGAGTCCTCACCAAGCAATAATGTCACAATTCAGTAATAGTCCAGTTAGGCCTCAATAATTTAAACCTGAGCTCAACCCTGGGTAGCTGTAGCACAGAGCAGAAAGTCTTAATGTAGGAAAAATGTACAAACGATTTATCAGTAACAAACAGTTAAAAAGTAGAACACACAACACATTAAAAATCCACTCCAATTCATAAAAATAGAGTAACATTCAATGAACAAATAGACACCACAATGACAACTAAATGGAGGTAGGGAACTCGAAATATGATTTTTAGAAGTTTTGTGTCAAAATAGCACATAAAAGACACAAAACACCAATCCCAGTTCCCTGGTCATGCGAGACCAGGTCCAAGTGAAAAAGTTAAGGCCGAACATGAGGTACTACAGTTTTGTCCCGGTGGAAAGCTTAACTTTTGTCATAGAAGATGTTCTGGACAAAAATCCTCATCGATTGTTTGCTAGTAGGTAAGGCAGCAGGCTGGGACTGATGTAGAGTTCGATGACAGCAGTCTGCTAAAGTGCAGGGCCTCGGTGGGATCCTTGGTCTTATAGCAGGAAGCTCTGAGTGGGCGTAGTACAGAATCCAAAACCTAGGAAGGTCTTGTCAGCAGTTGGATGCTAAAGTCTCTCTATGTTCGGACATATAAACTTTAATTGAAGTCCAAATCCTTTCAGCGGGTGAAACCAGTATGTTGAATCTGACCGGTGATTTGATGTCAGCAACTGAAGCTGTGGTGTCTGTTTTGGTCTCTGCTGGTTTGCTGGAAGATTATTTCTGAAAAAGTTGTAAGTTTCCACTTTTGCTGATTTTAGGATCAGAGGAGTACACTCTAACACCATCAAAGGGTATAGGTCCTTGTGGGCACCACTTGGGATTTAGGACTCACTCTCCCAGAAGTCACCAGCAGGGCTCATGGTAAATCCAGTTGGACTGGTCAACTGGGTTCTTGGAAAAAGAAAGATTCTTGCATCTTTTGTGGCCCCAAAAGTGGGAGCAAGTCCAGCCCTTGGGGTCACTCTCCATAGGTTCAGCAGGAGGTGCAGTCCTTCTTCTGTCTTCCACATGTCCAGATCTGTTCTGGAGAAGGTCCCAGGGCTGCTACATTTATGCCTGGCACTACCTTGTGGGAGGAGAGTCCACAACCAATAAGGAAAAGGTTCCCAGAAGCAACTTTACCCACTATGACATAATTTTCTGGAGGTTTGGTCCAAAACAATCCCACAGCGCACAGTTCAACCAAAATCTAACATCGCAGAACCTTTCTTCCTCTGGGCACACTCCTGAGGTGTGTCTAGTAACAGGAGAAATCCCCCTTGCAAATGTAGTAATGACATCTTCAAGCCTTCCATAATATGATATGCATTGTTATCACCTACTCTCTATAATTAATTAATTAACATTATCAGTCACAGAGCATGTCATGTTCACTTGAGAATATGTTTAGCTGATTGTACCCATATCATACTGTTTAATTGCATGTTTATGAAATGAAATTCAGTTTGAATTATCATAAAAGATGATTGTGAACAACTGTATAGATAGTAACCCTGGGCGGAGTTCGTGGAGTTGCGCCACGCGAAACTCCGCGAAGTAGAAAAAAACTCCGCCACGCAGAGCTCCGCAAGCGCGGAGTGCGATAGAAAAATGCAGGTTGCGGTGATTTTCAGTGCCGGAGGCTTGTCCACACTATGCAAATCATCGCGAACGGCACCATGCACAGCGCAAGCGGGCGCTGCTTTCCTTTCTGCCGCTCGAATATATTTTTACTCGAGCGGCAGCTTTCTCAATGCGAACGGGCAGTTTCTCAACGCGAGCATACGCGACCACTCGCAATGAGAAACCTGACCCCCCCGCGTTGAAAAATCTCGCCGGGAGGTTTATTTTCCACGCTCGCGCTCGCCAACTTGATGTTGACGATAACGAACGAGGAAAAATCTCACTGGGAGGTGGATTTTTCTCGCTCGCGCTCGCCAACATGACGTTGATGAATGCGAGCGAGGAAAAAAACTCTGCTACACTATGCGGAGCGGAGTTTTTGGGAACTCCGCGAGCTCCGCGTAACGCGGAGTGAGGAAAACTCTGCAAACTCAGCGAGCGGAGCGGAGTTCACCGCCCAGGCTTAATAGATAGTCTTCTAACGATATCTTAGCTTTCTTATTAATTGCATATTAAATACATATTTTTGCTATTTTGAATATAAAACATATGAGTTTTTGTCTATGTTTGTATTTGATTCATCATTTACAAGTTAGGATTTAGTTATTATTGTGCAGCTACATGCCCGCAACTCAAATGTAATAGTCCTTGCTTAAGATATTTTTTGAAGTTACATTGAAATTCCCCTTGCAAACCAGTTCTGAAGCAGGTTTTCCCCCCACTGAGATTGGTGCAATCCTGACTACCTAGACAATGGAAAGGAAAAGCCTTGGCATGATTTACAGCTGCATGTGACAGAGGATGCCCCTTTGAAGCTTGTGCAGTTGCTTGGCACATCCCCCAGGCCATGCTATAAAGATGAGGCCACATCTTCTCCCAATCAAGGCCCTTTAGTTCACTTTCCTCGGAGCCATTCATACCTCCCTGTAGGCAGCCAGCAGGCTGCCAGGTGACAGTTGGGGTCGGGGATTAACTCTAAAAAGGCTACTGGATGCTTTAGGCAGAAAAACAGTGACTTTCTATAGTCCCTATTTCTGAAATAGACAAAGCTCAACTTTTGCATTAAGTTCGAGATTGTTTAACTATGCAAATCAGTGTTTGAAGTATTTTCCTAGCTAGTGACAATACCAAGTTAGCTTTATTAAGTGTAATAAATAAAGTAAACCAGTTTTTCTATTTCACAGCCAGTCTTGCTACAGTGAAAAACAGGTTTGGAGATTTTTCACTTTAAGGACATGCAGAAACATTAAAGACATCTGTCCTCCTTGTAGATACTATGCAGACAGGTTTAGGGCTGTTAAGACCTACTTTAGGGATGACTTACTACTGTCTGTAAGGAAGGTTTAGGCCTGGCAAAAGGTTGATTTTGACAGGTCGAATGACAGTTAGCTCAGCTAGGCTGCTGTGGCAGGTCAAGTGTCATGCTTTGCATGGTCATCTTAGTTGTGGCACAATAAGTCTTACAATCACTATTGCCATTTAACGTACAGGCTGTGGGCACACAGGGTGCCATATACTAGGCACTTACAGGTATGTTCAATGTGCCAATCAGGGATTTTAACCAATTTGACATGTTTTATTGGTCAGAGCACATGCAATGGGGCCTGGTTAGTAGGTTCCAGGCTACAGAGTAAAAAAAACATTATCAATCTGAAAAAACATAGGTAATCATGCAGCAAGAAACTGTCTTACATATACAAAACAAATGAGACTCTAACTATAGCTACTTGCTGTGTGATCTGACTTTTACAAAGATATCGCAAATCATTTTTGGTACTGGTCAGGTAGTCAAGGATTTATTTTAAACATGTCATTATCATGTCTGTAGTGCAGGGGCACTGAAAAGAGTGTGTAGGCTTGAAAAGAGAGATAATTGCTCCTTTGTCTCATGCAAGCATTTTACTATTGTGTGGTCCACACTGATGTTTGAGTGACATTGTGTCCTTCTCCTTATTTTGGATGTTAGGTTGTCTCTGACATATCAAATTAGAATAGTGTGAGAGGCTGGCCTGGTATATGATGTCCACTAATGTAAGTGGGCACCTTGCACCAGTCCAGACAATCCTTATGGTGATTTAAGAGGTCTCAGACAACCTTAGAAAGCTATCCAAGAGGTATCTGTGAAGAGCAGCCTTCAGGCTTAGTCTTGAAGGAGTGTAAAGCAGCTTATTTTACCAGAATGCAATCTTGTAGTATAGATTAAATGAAAAAGAACCATACAAGGTATTTATAAAATATGTATTTAATATATAATCCTCTCTAGTATGTTCCAGTATCTCCCACATGGAGATATACACAAAGCACACAATACTATAGCAAATAAATCACAGTAAATAGCACTAATACACAGTGGGCCCCAGTGGGGGACCAAACCATATACTGAAAAAGTGGTATAAGAACCACGACTCGAGTCAGGACAATGTCGAGAGGACATAGAATTGCTGGGACCCCAGGGAACCACCCAAGGTGAGTAGATAGGGACCCCACGGAGAGCGTGTGCAGTGTGTGAACACAACCGCGTGCTCCGTACAAGTCTATTTGCAAGTCGCAGTTGGATTTTTAAAGATTAAGGACCCTTCCCAGTGGACCGTGAAGAAACCTCGTGGAAGACAGAAGGTTGGAGGGCACCCCAACAGTGGATACCGTGGTACCCAAGTTACCTATCCAAGGGAAGCCAGGTGCACAGGTGTGAAGTGGTATCGGAAACCGTGGTCAAACCCAATGGAGGACTTCAGGAAGGTGCCGCTGCTGGGAGAGGAGAAAGTGTCCGGGGGAATCCAAACATGGATTCTTGATGAAAAGTACCTGAAAGCAGAGGGGACAGAGTCTGGGTCACTTGAGAGTGACCAGGGGCTCGGTAGACGAATGCCCACCGATGTCGGGTGCTTCAGGATAGATGTTGATGACCTTGACTCTGCAGCTGTGGGGACCAGGCGATGCTGAGGATGACCAGGAGCCGGATACAAGCTGTCCCACAAAGGATGTCAAGTGCTGAGGGGTCGGTGTCAGGAGGGAGCACCAACAAGCCTTGGCAAAAGCAACCCATGCAGGAAGTCAAGAAGTTGCAGGAAGAGGACCAGGAAGGTCCAGGAGACTCACCGCCAGCAGGGGAGTCAGGGCAAGCCCAGAGCAATCAGGGGAGCCCAAAGAAGACAAACCTGACCCTCCACAGGACCCACAGATCAAAGACACTGGAGTCACAGGAGGACCTGGTGCAGCTTTACAAATCAACAAGCCACGGAGCACACGTTGCCATGTGGTTGAAGATCTTTGCAGGAGAAGTTGCCAGAGGTTGGGGCTATTTGGAGCCTATTGCACTTGCTTCAGAATTGCCAACAAGCATTTTCACTTGCAAACGTACGCGGTGCACAGGGGTTTGAAGTTTGCAGCCCTCAAGAGTGATTCTGGACTCAAACTGGGTGAGAGGACAGCTCGGGCCTCGAGAGACATAGAAACCCATCTCCTGTGTTGTTGAACCCTTCGGAATCCGTAGGAGCTTGGGATCAGCAGACCAGTCAGCAGTGTTGTGGTGCCTGCGAATGCAGGGGAGTGACTCCTTCACTCTAAGGGAGATTATCTTCAGGTGTCTTGGATGTGCCACAGGCCCTGCATGGATCCTGTACTGTGCACAGGCACAGACGAGGCAGCAGACTGAAAGGGAGACGAAGTCAGGCCCAAACGAAGGCCAGCGAAGTCCAGAGTGCCCAGACGGTTGAAACGCAGTGGTTTCAGTTCTGAATCTTGTCCACAACGAATCTAGGGACCTACACCCAGGTAAGCCCTTAAGTACCCTGAGGAGAGGGTTGGGAAGATTCAGGGGACCCTCCCAGGGGAGGGTCTGGACAGGGGGGAGGTTACTCGCATGTCCTTTGTCCAGTTTAGTGCCAGAGCGGGAGCCAATGGCTCCCAGGACTGGTTTGAACTGGACTACGCACAGATACACCAAATGTGCCCCTCATGCAGACTTTCAGGCACTGGCAAGTGCACCCACCCAGCCCTAATACACTAAATCCTATCTGGGAAGTGGTCACACCTCCCTGTGACAGGATGCCCATTGTTCTGCCTTCCCCTGCTTGAGCTTGGCTCAGCAGCAGGAGGGCAGAAATGTGTCTCTGGTTGGCAGCAACCGTTTTGTACTGTCTGGGACTAGAAGGCTGGTACCGGGAACACTGGGAGCCTACCGAAGAGCTCTCCGGGTGGGTGGAATCATACCTCCCACACTTGTAACGGTGTCAGGTATGATTCCAACATGTTTGACACCAAACACGATAAGGTTCATTGCAGCCGTTTTTGAGATGGTCATCACGCGGTCACGTAATGCCCCTCTATATTAGTATATGGCTGCTTCACTGACAACCTAGGAGAATGGACTCCGTAGGCTGCAGGGGTGTCCTGCTCATGCAGGAGTACCTTATCACTTAGAACCAAGCACCCTGCCCTCAGGTTTGTAAAGGCCTGCTATAGGGGTGACTTATAGGTTTAAGTGCCTTGACCCTTAGATACAGTAAACCTATATCTTTCGTAAGTGGTGCATGCACCAACTTACACAGGCTGCAATGGCAGGCCTGTAGTTCCATTTTGAATGGTCTCTCATGGGTGGCATAATACATGCTGCAGCCCATGGGAGACCTCTGGGGTACCTATGCCTTGGGTACATGGGTACCATATACTAGGGACTGACAAGGGTACCCCCATATCCAATCTGGGGTGTACCTAAGTACATACACAATAGTTTAGGGAGAAAGCGGATAGACTGGAGTCCTGATTAGCAGGATCCCAGTCAGACTAGTCAAAAACTAGCTTAGCACCAGGCAAAAAGTGGGGGTACACATGCAGAAGGATCCTACCTTCCTACAAATAGAAACCTAACCTTCTCAGAAAAGCTGAATGCATAGTAGGATGAGCCATACACATACAATAGCATGAGGAAGCATGGCGGCTAGTGGCAGTCGCTAGTCAGGAGCTCTACTCTAGTGCTAACACAACAGTAATTTCAGAGCATAGGGCCTACTTGTAAATTGAGGAGGGGCCGGATCAGCCTGGGGGCACGGAGCTAATGCCAGAGTTAGACGCAGGGAGAAAAACGGGTGGAGGCATCCTGCAGAGCCAGATGGCGGGGTGGCGATTTAGAGAGAGGCTCCATTGGCGCTCCAGAGTGATCGGTGGGCCACGGCCCAAATTCACCTCTGGGGCATGCTAAGCAGTATCAGCACCAGTCCATGTGCAAGTGGTGTCTCAGAGCACTGAATTAGTGAAGGGAGAGGAAGCTGCTAGTCGTGTTAGAAGTTACATGAATCCAGCGATTCCTGCGAAGAGGTGTGCTCCGAGAGGTTACATGGTGGAAGCCTCAATTTCCACCCCAATGAAACAGAAGATTTCCAGAACTCTTAGTAGGTTAGTGAATTGTAGCATGGGGACAGTGCATTTGGAGGGGAGAGAAACCAATATTATTTAAGGAAAGGTAAATTAATTCTGGATGGTCTTAAGGATTCAGCAGGCAGTGTAACACACCTGGAGGTAGATGATATGTTAACTCTGGCCCAAGATCACTAGGAACAACTCCAATAACATGAGTACCAGCACACATATTTGCAATACTGCAGAGTCTGACTTGGCCCCCTCTGTGCACCTCACTTCTGAAAAAAGTGGAATTAGGAAAATAAATAGTTACGAGGTCTTTTTTTAGAGTTTAGTCCATAAGAGATATCCCTAAGCAACCTCTCTCCTCGCAAATTCCCCCAGACAGGCTACAGGAAAATCAGAATATGGCGACAGGTGGCGATGGTGGCCAAGGTATGTCAGAGACTACTGAAGGGTTACCCACACTGACCAGGCTTCAGGTTTTAGCGAAAGTGTGCCCAGCAATATCTGATAAGTTTGGAGAATATTTTAGAAGCAGAAGGTGAAGAGAGTGGTGCAAAAGGAACTTCAAGAGGGCAGGCTGGTGTTGAGACTCTAATAATGAGATTAATGGTAGAGGTAAAGAATAGGTTTGCTGTCTCTAAAAAGAACCAGACAAGCATTTAGGGT
Source organism: Calotriton arnoldi (assembly GCA_963921515.1). Taxonomy (NCBI): domain Eukaryota; kingdom Metazoa; phylum Chordata; class Amphibia; order Caudata; family Salamandridae; genus Calotriton; species Calotriton arnoldi. The sequence continues at coordinate 1,721,733 of CAWUFW010001811.1, read as the reverse complement.
ACCTGTGAGCTGCTAGCAGGGAAAAGGGTCATGATTATGCAGAGGATGGATACACTGGAGGCCTCATTGGAAGAACTTAGAGGAAAAGTTGAGGTCAATTCCGAGGATATTTGTGTTTGTGAACATGTGAAAGGAAGCTCCGAGAGTAACTGGAAACTTAGAAAATAATGCAAGGAGAACCTACATTAGAGCGTTGAATATCACTGAAGGGACAGAGGGAGCGAATCTAAGATGATTTATGGTTGGGTTAATAAAAAAATATATACCTTCCATTGATTACAAGGAAGTAGAGGCAGACATACAGAGAATTCATTAAAATCCGTTTAAGATGAACCCGAATAGGAAGAAAGCACAATGATTTTGATTAATTTTAAGAATTGCACACTCAAAGAACAGACCCTTTTGGCCACCTTAAATTAAGAGGACTTTGAAGGCAGAGAAGTTCTCTTTTTGCATCAGACCACACATTGCAAAGGCTACTCAGTACCCCCAGTGGGAGTTGGGGAAGCATATACAAGAGCTTAGGGAACTGGTTGCTACAACTCAGCTCATATTCCCTGCAACTCTCTAAGTCATGTGGAACAACATAACTTGTGGGGCCCAGGGGAGGTGGTGAATTTAAGCAAATTAGGGCCCACAAGACTTAAAATTGGCACTAGAGGAGGGGGTCAATTGGGTAGGATGAAAGTAACCAAGAGTAAGGTAGGGAGGGTTCCCTGCGGGGTTGGCCCAATATAGGGGTGTGTGTGGCACCGGGTGGGAAGCAGTAGGGAAAAAATCATTAAAAAAATGTCCTCATTGACAGCAAGTTGTGGAGTAAGGCATCAGAATGGGTGATGGTTGGGAGAGTTTTCAAGTAAGACATTTTAGTGGGTTCATTGGAAAAAAGATAGGCTGTGAAAAGGAACGTCCTCTCTGAGTTTTAACTTGGAACATGAATGGGCACAGAGTAAGAAATAGAAGGGTAGGATTTTTGACTATCTGAAGCAGTCGGAAGAGGGAATTGTGATGGTAAAGAAGACACATTTGTTGAAGGTGTGAGTCAATACTGGGGCAACAAAGCTGGATTGGGGAGTTTGCCTGTATAGATCATACCTGCTGTGCTACAGGGGTGACCATTGTAATTAAGACCTCGACTCAGGCTACTTTGGGAGATAATATAGCAGATACAAGGAGGGAGATAGCTAATAGCCAATGTCCAAGTACTTAGCGCTTGGTATGTCATAGTGGGCCTTTATGGCCCTGATATCGATAATGCAGGCCCCCATCTGTGTGAGATAACGGTACCAATAATAATAGGAGATGATTGTAATGTTCTACTTGACCCCACTCTTGATAAATCCACTGTGAGGAGAACGGGAAACTCCCAGAAGATGTTAGATCAGGGAGATGGCTGATATAAAGATATAGGCCTATGTGATGTGTGGAAAAAAAGCACCAGCGGTGGTAAAGAGTTTACAATCACACAATAAGAAGTATGGATAATTATCTGCAATTTGTTTTTTAGTGGATGCTAGATTGATTAGCTGGGTGAAGAACGTGGTTCATCTCCCCGAGCATTTATCAGATCACTCAGCAGTCAGGCTAGAATTAGACTTTAGACAGGAAATTGATGCTCTACCAGAGGGTGATCAACCAGCTGAAGCAGGACACAGTGACATTTTCTTTAAGTAAATGAAGGGTCGGCCCCCTCCACATAGTTTGGGATGCATTTAAAGCCTCTATTAGAAGGAGGATATTAAGTATATCAAGTATTACAGCCCGTAAAAATAAAGAGGCCAAGTACAGACTTAAAGAGTTAGAGGGGAGAATAGATAAGTTACTTGTGGCATGGGATTGTTATTGTAGACCTCAGGAATTACCCGTCCTTGAAAACAAGCTTAGAGAGGCAAAGGAGGAGTTGGCTGGACATCTAGATAGTGTTTTGCACAGGAGATGGGAGACCAGCAAATTAGCTCACTATGGGGCCGATTCACAGAACTAATCTGAGATAAAATCCTAAACTTACTACTTTTGGTATTCACAGAAGGCATTTAGTAGTAGTAAAGTTAGGACTCCTAACTTTACTACTACTAAACTGAGACAAAATCCTAACTTTACGACTTTCGGTATACACAAAGGCATTTAGTAGTAGTAAAGTTAGGAGTCCTAACTTTACTACTACTAAATGCCTTCTGTGAATACCAAAAGTAGTAAGTTTAGGATTTTATCTCAGTTTAGTAGTAGCAAAGTTAGGAGTCCTAACTTTACTACTACTAAATGCCTTCTGTGAATACCAAAAGTAGTAAGTTTAGGATTTTATCTCAGATTAGTTCTGTGAATCGGCCCCTATGAGTATGGGAAAGGATGTGGAAAACTCTTTGCTTGGAAGATAAAGGTAGACACCACTTGAAATTTCATTAGGGGGATAAAAGATACTGGTACAGGGGAGTAGACTACCGACAAGATAGAAATAGAACAGGTCCTTGTTAAGCCTTTTCAGGAGTTATATACTGAGGGTTTGGCAGTCTCACGAGAAAAAATTGAAAATTGGTTATGGAAAGTATCACTCCCAAAGCTGAAGCCAAACTTGAATGTTGGGCTAAATCAGGAGATTAGTCAGGAAGAAGTGAGGGCGGCATTAAGGGAGATGAAAAAATGAAAAGCTGCAGGCGCAATGGTCTCCCAAATGAGTTTTATAAGGCCCTGGAGGACGTTGTACATCCAGTTCTTCTGAGATTGATCGAAGATATTTTTTGAAAGGAAATATCTTTTTGTGTTAATGGGATGAAGCCATAATAAATGTGATTTTAAAACCTAACATAGACCCCAAGCTCTGTCAATCTTATAGACCAATCTCCTTGTTGAATTCTGACTATAAGATCAATCCACATATTCTGCATGGAGATTGGATAAAGTGATTGGTGGCTTGGTTTATGAAGATCAAAAGGGCTTTTTCAGGGGTCAACAGTTACATGAGCTTACATATGATTTGATAGGAGCAATTGACTTAGCTACAGAAGGGAGTATACCTCTCGCTATATTAACATTTGATTCCATCATGACCTCTGACAGGGTGAGTTGGTCATAACTGCATGCATCTTGAAAACATAATGACATGGGTGAGAAATTTATGAGAGCTATTCAATGAATTTATAGAGACCCGACCGTGACGATTGCTGTGACCCGGAGACTGACTGGACAGAGTATTATAAGGAGAGGGACTCGGCATGGGTGCCCATAGTCATCCTTGATGTTTAATCTATAAATTGAGCCATTAGCCAAAAAGTTAAGGAAGAACCCAGGCATTGCTCCCTTTGGCTGCAATGGGTGGAATAAGAAGGTTGGGTTATATGCAGATGATTTGATGGTATACACCTCAGACTTGGCAGGGTCATATCCGGTCCTACAGCAGATGATAAAGAATTTTGGGGACATTTGTGACAACTTGATAAATGTGCAAAAATGCGAGATAATGGTTTGGAACATTCTGTGTGATAGTCCTTTATTAAAAAGAGAAATTAGATACCTTGGTGTGCTAGTAGTACAGGATCTGGGTGAAATGGATCAAGCCAATTTTAACAAAGTTATGATAGAAACTAAAAAAACTCTTAAAATCATGGATGACCCTGTCACTTACGGTGATAGGGAGAGTAAATATTATGAGAATGCTGATTCTACCCTAGTTCACATTTCTCTTTAATGCAATACCCCTAATATTTATGGTGGAGTGATTTAGGAAGTTGCAGGGGGAAGTGAACAGCTTTATCTGGTCCTCCAGAGTGGTTAGAATAGCCTGGAAAAAGCTCCAAAGGAGGACGATTAAAGGTGGTATAGCTGCCCCAGACATCCAAATTTACTGCTAGGCCTTTCAGCTGAAGAATGTGCGAGATCTGCTAAGGGGAGAGTAAAATTGGCAGAATGGTGCCATGTTTTGATCAATGATAAAGAATGTGCAAGGTGGGGGCACACATTTCTTATATAAATTTGTTAGTCCTAAATTGTTCAAAAAAGTAACATGGAAGACTGAGCGCAGCATGTAGGCTCTGGGTTCCAATTACAGCAAACTAGCTCCTATTTGGAACTCACAAGGGACTCTGGAATGCTTTTGGGATAACTTACCTAGACCCCTGATTGCTACTGGGGTTAACAGATGGGGCAGATCATCAAGGAAGGTACCTTGTTACCCTGGGAAGAAATGTCTGGGATCACCGGGGATACTTTGTGCAGATTTAAATACAACCAATCAACCAGTTGGGCACGTGGATTACAGCAGGAGTCTATGAGTGATCCTGATAGCGAGTATCTGCTACAAGCCACATCCCCCATTAAGGAAGAAGTTGTGAAATGGTATTGAATGATCTTAGAGGGTATAGATAGAGCCTTCACACTGCCAGAGAATATATGGAGAAGGAACCTGTCGATGCTGAAGGTTGCAAATGTCTGGCAAGTATCCCTGCCTACTTTACATGAATTAGTAAGATCTGCATCTCTCAAAAAGAATCATTTGTTTACACTGCACAGAGCGTATTGGACACCGAAAAGGCTATTGAGGTTGTGGAACTGAGAGGTGAAGTCCTGTATGAAATGCAGACTCAAGATGGCCGACGGCCTGTACATGTTTATGCAATGTCCAATTATCCAGCTCTTCTGGAAAGAAGTTGGTATGGCTCTATCCGAGCTACTGACCAGAGAAATTAAGGTAAGCCTTGCACTGTTGTTTTTTGTATCTTGGAGGATAACGGTTCTTTGCTTAACCTCTTCGATGCTCATGACGAGCTCAGCTCATCATGCTGCGCGGTGGGCGTGTGCGCATGACGAGCTGAGCTCGTCACGACCACGCCCGCGATCGGAATGTCCAGCACCTGAGCGGAATTCCGATCGCAACAAAGAGGTTAAATTACCTAAGAAACAGAGATTAATTCTATTTGTATTAGTTTTATTAACCAGAAGGGTATTATGCATGAAATGTTTATCCTTCATCACAATCACTTGCACTTGTCATCCAGACACAAAACATTTTTGAACCAGCTCCGCAGTAATTCTGGCGTCGCAGCACACCGGGGAGGTATTCGACCTCCCTGGTGGGGCCCTATGATGAAGCATGTCACCAACTAGGTTGGTGAGTGAGGGCTTTTTAAAGAATCACATCTGATTCTTCTTCCCAGCTTCTTGAAAGTGGATACACTCTTTTGTTGTTGTGCATACTGATCAGGGGGATCAAGAGTGTCCCTGATACTCCCTCACTCTCTTGTTGTTTTTTTTACTAACTAATATCAGCCAGCTGCAATGCTTTATTTCTCATACACTACATGTTATCTGTTTAGAACAAAATCTAGTAGAAATACATAAAAGCAGAAACATGATAAAAATCATATCAATTATATAAATAAACAGAAAAAAACACATGTAGAGATAAGTAGGTGCTTGGAGTGATTAATATTGAAACCTAATTAACAGTTGTGACCACTTATTGTAACATATAAAAAAAAGCAGTGATTCAGTGTAGGGAGAAGATCCTTTGCTTTTCATATTGTCACAGCAGTAGGTCGGCCCCCATGAGGAGATCTATTGAAAGGGCAACCCATGAAATGGGGGCTGCATACTCAATCTTCACCTCAACAAAAGAAACTGGATTTGGGTCAGGCTTATGGTATGATGAACCCGTAGCAGATTTTTCTGCGTTCTCTGGACAGGACGCTAGGAGAAAACTTACAACAAAAATTCTAAAATACAGAATTTAGCTGTAAACTCCTTTAAACACATGAGAGATTTTTGTAAACTACCACTGTAAACCCAGATGTCATAATTACTGCATGTGTTATTAATCAGGCACTGAACTGGCTTGAGTCAGCTGGACTGCACAGTAGCATTTCCCAAGAGGCTTCTCCAAGGTGGAAGAAACAACATCTGCACTATGCAATTGTGTGGCTTTCATAAGTAGCTCTGTTAGAATTGGAGGACTCTAGTTAGCGGTGGTATATATCCTATCCAAGTAGGCACCATTCCTTCTAGTCAGGATGTGTAAAGTACACAACTAGGTATGCCTGTGCTCACCCTCTGGTAGCTTGGAACAGAGCAGTCAGGCTAAACTACAAAGGCAATGTGTAAAGCATTTGTGCACACATACAGTAACACAGTGAGAACACCACAAAAAGAGCCCACATCAGTTTAGAAAAATAGCAAATATTTATCTAACCAAAACAAGACCAAAACAACAAATATTCAACATACAGTTATCAAAATATGACTTTTAAAAGGTAAAAACAGTTCTGTCCATAGAAAACTATGGATGTCACTTTTAGCACAAATTACCTTTAATGCGTCAAAATTACAGGACGAAAACAGGTGCAGGAAGGTGATGTGTTGGTTTCTTACTCATAGGGAAGAGGGAAGGTGATACGTTGGTCCCTTGCTCCATGGGAGGTGATGCGTTGGTTCTATACTGCCATGCAGGTGAGGTGATGTGTCAGTTCCTTTTTGGAGAGGAGGTGATGCGTGGATTTCTTACTGTGAGGGGAAGTGATGCATCAGTTTCTTACTGAAAGCCAAGCATTGATGTAGATTTGGCACACAGGTGTGATCCGTGAGAAAATCCTGGTGCTGCGGATCGTTGCAGTGGTGATCCAGAAGCTGCATTAATTTCTGCAGCCGCAGACAGTTACGGCGTTGGGGCTCGGGCAGCTTGCAGCGTGAAAAACAGTGCTGGATGTGGATTTTCAGCAACAGGAGCAGCAAAACAAACTTCAAGGGCCCAGAGGTGGAGTTGGCACCATAAGGCAGGTCAGAACTCCCAGCAGTGGATTTCAGGGATGCTGCTGGTGAAGTATTTTGTGTCCTTGAGATTTCTTAACATGAAGCTAGCTCTTCATCAAACCCTTTGAGAATCTTCTCAAGCAGGATACACAGCAAAGTTCAGTCCTTGTCCTCTCCAAAGCAGAAGCAGCAACTGCCGGCCAACCTAGTAAAGCAACACACAGCAATGGGGCAGTCCTCCTCCTCACAGCTCTTCAGCTCTTCTCCTTGGCAGAGATTCCTCTTGGTCCAGAAGTGTTCTAAAGTTCTGTGGTCAGGGACCCATTACTTTTCCTACTTTTAGCCTTTGAAGTGTGCAGGTATCAAAGGCAGTCTCACTTGCTTACTAGAACCAGTTCTGTTCTCCCTGGTCCAGTCACACAGCAGGGGGTGGAGACAGCATTGTGAAAGGCAGACACAGCCTTATTCAGGTGTCAGTGACAACTCCTCCCACCACTGTAGCTCAGGAGGGACCATCAGGATATGCAGGGTACACCTCAGCTCCCTTTGTGTGAGTGTCTGGCGTGAATGCACAAACAGACCCTGTCAGTCTATACCAGGCATTGATTCCTCAAGCAGGCAGAGGCACACAGAATGGTAAATCAATGAAATGCCCACTTTCTAAAAAGTGGTATTTTCAAACACACAATTTAAAAAACATCTTCACCAAAAAATGTATATTTAAATCCCAATTGAAAGTTACACTTGTAAAATGTTACAAGGAAGCTCCAATGATAACCTATGGGAGAGACAGATCTTGCAATAGTGAAAAACAAAATTGACAGTATTTCACCATCAAGACATGTAAAACACACCAGCACCTATACTACCTTTCACAGACACTGCACCCTGCCCATGGGGCTACCTTGGCCTACCTTAGAGGTGACTTACATGTAACAAAAGGGAAGGTTAGGGCCTGGCAAGTGGGTGCACTTGCCAGGTTGACATGGCAGTTAAAAACTGTGCATGCAGACCCTGCAGTGGCAGGTCTGAGATATATTGGAAAGGCTACTTGTGTGGGTGGCACAATCAGGGCTGCAGGCCCACTTGCAGCATTTGATTTACATGCCCTGGGCACCCTCAGTGCACTTTACTAGGGACCTATCAGTAAATCAAATATGCCAATCATGGAGAACCAATCATAATCATAATTTACACAGGGAGCACTTGCACCTTAGCACTGATCATCAGTGGTAAAGTGCCCAGAGCACCTAAGCCAGCAAAAACAAAGTCCAGCACACAGTCAAAAATACAGTAGGTAGAGGCAAAAATACAGGGCAAACCACGCCAAGGATACCAGGTCTAACAAACATTCTGAAAATAATCATAATCTTTACTGCTACTGAAACAAACTGTTCATATCACTGGGGGTGATCCAGATATAACATGCTAAAACAACATGAAACTCTGAGGGGATTTTACACTTAGAGCACATTTTCATAGGAACCAAGATTGAGCATGTTCATTAAAAAAAAATACAATTATTTAACCTACCACGAGAAGTGTTAGAATCAGTACTCCATGATAGCCACACCTCAGACCTCACATTCACTAAATATTTGTCATCATCATTACTTTAGTAGGATATGAAACTGTTGAATTTCTATATGTGTCTAATTAGCCCACTATGTATCTGCCAGAGATAAACAAGGTTTACTGAGGTTAATCGAATATCCACCTCAGCACGGTCACTATTTGCATCCTCTAAGATCTAGACTTGGCAAGAAATTCAACCTACTTTTCATAGTCTTCACGGAGCACAGCTGATTCCTACAAGAATAATGTGATTATTTGATGTTGAGTGTATTTTCTTTTGTGAGAAGAGAGCAAATGATTTTAAAAAGCAGAAAGACCCTAGCTACATCACTGACAATGAAGAATTTCTCAATAAGGAGGATGGAAACTAGAATTTTCAACAGAAGTAAAAAAAGATCATTATTTTTCAGTTGTTTAACCAGTTATTGAAGTACCATTGAAGACCTAAAGATACTAGGGTACTTTACAAATCACAGTAAAGAAGAGATAAAAGAGGTGCTATCCTTTACAAAGGGTTAATGAACAGTGTCATATTATTAAGGAAAGACGTATAAAACTTGATCATTCATTAATGATTTCTGAGGGAAATGAGTTTAGATTTTACCTGAATGCCATGAAGGTAGATTAAGTGTGAAGATCATGTGGCAGATGCTACCCGACTGGTGTCACTACACACTTGAAAGACTTGATTCTTGCTTGGTACATAACATGGGAGTCTCCATTCTCAAGGAAAAGTGCTTTCTTATCCCACTGGAAGCATCAAAAGTTGATACAACACTAGCCAAACCTGAGGCTTTAAAGATTTGTCAATAAACTCATTGATAATGTAAATGATTCTTGCTTGTAAGTGCAGTCAGGGGTCTCATTCAATGTTTTGAAAACATGGAGAGAATGTGACTTCATCAACAAAACAACCTCTCATAAAGAATGCATTCAGTAATCCTTGCAGTGACAGCACTGCAAAAATCAAAATAAAACATGGTTGACTAAGTGGAAGTTAATTGGGAGAAAGAGACTTGCTTTTCTTCATTATATGGAGAAGACAGTTTTATGATTTTGCAATTACCTTGGTATGTGTACCAATGGTGAGCTAGCTACATAGGGTACACCATATTGAATTGTATGGCTAGGGCTATTTGGAGAGAAGCTGATTATTTGGAGTTCTGATGTCCATGTGTAATCTAATTTTAAGGAGTGTTTGGATGTGAGCAATAGATGTCCTCCTTGCTTGGATTACACATAGGGGTGTTGAATGCCATCCAGAATTAGATCTCCTACAGGCAGATGATACTAATGTTTGGTTTCCACAGATTATGGAGTTGTTAGCCTAAGAGGAATGATGACCTCAGTTCTCTCTTAAGAAGTTACAGTGCTTCCATCAATAGATTGAAAACAGACAAAAGCTCAAATAGAGCTGTGGGTGCAGCTGTAATACTATATGAAAGTTTGAGAGCTGGCATTGACAATTGATTCAATTATTGCCTGTTGTGCTGGAAGGATAAAAGTGAGCTAACAACCTTATCAAAAAAGCCCATGCCGGTATTAAGAGTCTGAAGTAGTCTGCCATGATCAATAACATTTAAAGCCACTTCTGTAATCCATATGCAAAGATGATTACCAAGGAAACAGGAGGCTTGCTCTTAGATGTTATAGTGGGGTAGATGTTCACAAATTTATTAAGTTCTTGTCCTTAATAAGATAGGTTTGGTGGTTGGCTCAGGTGTTTGCCAGAAAAGTGGCTTTGGTGTCTGAATAAAGCTGATTTTTCTAATGATGAGAGGAGTTAGTTGTCTGATTTTGAAATTCTCCCACGTGGATCCTTGTCATATGGTGGAGTTAATTGTGCAAAGTCGTGGATCAATTGATAGGAGAATAAAGCCTTGATAATTGCAGTAGATGGAGGGCTCACTTTCTGGGCTGGGTGTATCTATGATATGTTCTATGTAATCATTGAGGAATGTGAAGAATTGTTGCCATCTGTGTATACATTAGAGGTGGAGAGATGAATGAGTGACCTGGTTCATGTTAGCTGAGGTGGATTTTATTATTGAAAGTGATTATAAGTTGGTATACATTGGATGCATTGTTGGTGGTTGCCTGAAGATTGGTTTGATGATCGCTCATGTGATTTTGAATAGGGCTTTTGATGGTTTGAAGCATCCTGGTTGAATTGTCTTATAAATTAGGGAGAAATTGTGTAGAATTTCTGAATCACTATGGACTTTCATTTTGAATTAGCTTATGACTTGCTTAATGGACTTGTCATTCGAGCCATGATTCAGAAATTTATGATCAAATCCTGCCTTTAGTCAAAATCCTTGAAATTCTTTCAAACATAATCAATTTAGTTTTGCAGTAGAACTTTAAAGGTCAACAAAGTAAACTCGGCTACCCACAGAAAATATCAGTCTTCATTAAAATGTCATATTTTATTAATGACTTGGTTGACAGAATCTAACATAGGGTCACCTAAACAACGAGAAAATAAATGAAAATATGAGGACTATGCACTTAGTAGCCAAACTCACATGAAATTCCAAGAAGGGATTGTGTTTAATGCTGGATATTTCAGTACAGCTGTAAAAAGTGATGAGATGAGCTAGAGAGGATGCTGACTCAGAGGAGGGTGCAAGCACTATAGTTGTATTTCCGAGAGGTAAGAATGCAAAGGTTTAAGTGGATGTCCTCAATGCATCGCAAACAGACTGAGATATTGTGGGGCATATTAGCAAGGGCACTATCGCCGCTTTAGCGGCACTTTTTGCCGCTAAAGCGGCGATATTCTTATCGCCCTATCAGCAAACTGTCTCTAACAGCAGTTAGAGACAGTTTGCGGGCATTAGCGCCCGTTTTTTTACCGCTTTGCATGCCAGCGATATTTATCGCTAATGACATGAAAAGTGGGCGTTCCCAACGAACAAACCTGGGAAACACTCGCTAACAGGCCTATCGCCTATTAGCAAGGTGGCCATGGCCCCAGTTAGCGACGTGAAAAGTCGCGCTAACCGGAGTCATCGCCATTTATTTAACACCTGCAATTAGCAGGTGTTAGCCATACCTAAAATGGGGGTGGATTATGCTGATACGACCACAGGGTCGTATCAGCAAGGTGTTCTCCCTTCTCCATGCAACATCGCTGGTTTTTCAGCGATGTTGGCCCATTTCCCCGCTATCGCTGGAATATTCATCGCCATAGCGCTAATCGTTGCTAATACAGCGTTAGCGTGGCGATATATTCCAGCGATAGCCGGCGATAAAAAAAATCACGCTAAGCAGGGTTAGCGATGATTGTCGCCTCTTCTTGCTAATATGCCCCTGTGTTTTTAGCTACTGTTGGTTTCATGTTTGTGTAACATTCTAGGTAAGAACAAGTGGTGGATCTCATGCAAGACACAAATGCCACGATCCCCTTTGGTTCTCTCTGCATTTCAGAAATATCTGGGGTTGGTAGGGATAGTGATGCTTGTGTTCTGGTCAAAAGCCTAACAAGGCCAAATATTGCAACTATAACCAATGTGAATCTGAGGCCACTTCTGCTTGTTCAAAAAAACATGTAATGGTCATGGTTTTGGTACTCTGCTATCCTTTATGATAGGAACACCGACACATGTGATTTGGACAGTCACAGAAATTCTGGTGTTTTCTTTATCCTACATTTGAGGAAAGTATGTTTCAGTAACTATTTCATGTTTGGAAAGTATGGTGGATAATTAAGGTTGGTTGCATCCATTCAAACAAAGCTTTCTGGACTCCTCTGAAACTCTAGTTTTCCTCAGACCAAATACTTCAGATATCCCCATGAATACTTAAAGACATTTATGTTTGCCCAATTAACACTCAACATGGTCATGGCTTATGAAATTTCCTTTTCTATGAGTGCCCCACCTACATTTGTACAACAAATTACAAATGATGGTGTTTCCTGATGTCTATATGTTTTCATGCCATAGCGTTCAGGGCATTCTGTTTAACAAAAGGCTCTGGAGTCCATGCAATCAATACCGTGCGATATTCACATGAGTTTCCAGTTTAGAGTAATGTCTGTGATAATTTGTTTCCCTGTATTCATATCCACCCAAGGCTTAAATACTGAATTATTCCCATGAGAATATGGAAATGCATTGTCCAAATAACATTTTGCATGATGTTTGGCATGATTGTGGTTTAGGCATTTTTCTCCCCCATGTGAGTGTTTTCATCACATGAGTATAATATGTCCTTGTCCTTATCTATGTTTTTGGTCAAACAATAAAATGTCTATATCGCCACAATTAAAAAAGCTGGAAAGGTAGATGTAAATTGCATTTGTAGAACAGCCTTCAATACAAAAATTCAGAGATGTAAAACTTGTTGCCCATTTCTCACTTTTTTGATTTACTTTTCCTGTTTTGTGCATTCATTGATTAGCTTGCATGGGAAAACTTCAAGCAAATCATCCCGTGCTGAATTCGGAAATTTGCCTTATTTTCAGAAACGAATTTCTTTTAACACAACATTAACATTTGTTTATATTTGGGCACTTTTCTCAAAACCTTTGACATTTCTCAGTATAGGCTAAGAAAGGATTCAGATTTGCCCTGTAAATCATTTGAGGAAAAAATTTTAGGGAAAGAAAGGCATAGTAGTATTTAAGGAGTTAAGAGTTAAGGAGAGCAGCTTTGGATGAGGGACGGACCTCGGCACTGATCCTATTGGATCTGAGTGCCGCTTTTGATACGGTCTCGCATCAGATCCTGATTCAAAGACTAAAGGAGGCCGGCATTGCAGGCGCTGCCTTGACCTGGCTTACTTCTTTTCTCTCAGACAGGTCTTTCCAAGTCTCGGCTCCCCCTTTTTCATCTAGGGTGTATTCCATCAAACAGGGGGTCCCACAGGGCTCTGAACTAAGCCCTACACTTTTTAACTTATATGTCCAGCCGCTGGCTAATCTAGCCAAAAGGAGAGGGCTGACGATTGTGTCATATGCAGATGACACTCAACTTGTAGTCGCCCTCTCCAATGACTGCCAAAATGATGCGGCCAAGTTTCAAAGTGGCTTGGCGGATGTAGCAGAGTGGCTGACTGCCAATTGCCTACAGCTCAACGCCAGCAAGACTGAGGTCCTGCTGGTCGGGAAGGATCATGAGCTGTGGAGCGAGCATTGGTGGCCCTCCTCCCTGGGACCTCCCCCCATTCCAAAAAAGGTGGTGAAAAATCTGGGTGTATGGGTTGACCCGGCGCTGAGCTTCCAAGCTCAAACTAAGAAGGTGGCGGCGACATGTCTTGGCATTCTGCGTAGTCTTAGACCCATGTTGGGTTTCTTTGACCCCTCCATTCGGCAGACCATTGTGCAAGCATCTGTCCTATCTAGACTGGACTATGCCAGCGTGCTCTATCTTGGGGTCAATAAGACCGAGATCTCAAGACTTCAGAGGGTCCAGAATGTCGCCGCCAGAACTCTCCTTGCTATGCCCAGCCGCTGCCCCACCTCTAGCACCATTCGACGGCTACACTGGCTGCCAATGGAGAGGCGGCTGGAGTTCAAATCTCTCTGCTTTGCTTTTAAGATCTTGAAATCCTCCACCTCTGGTATAGTATCTGGCCTGCTCTCGATCTACACTCCTTCGCGCCATTTGCGCTCTACTGGCAAATATTTTGTTTCTATACCACGGGTTAAGAGGGCCCGCGCTGGTGGTCGCTCGTTCCGCGTTCTGGCTGCCAAGCTCTGGAATGATCTTCCGTCTCACATCCGGAGTATGGACAACTACTTATCCTTTCGTAAAGCGCTAAAGACCCATCTGTTCCCTCATTAGGTTCCCCCTCTTTTGTCCCACTTGTCTTTCCTGGCCCTTCCTCTCTCCTCTTAGGTGGGATACTCGCAGTTTTAGCCTCTTTTTTGCTAAGCGCCGGGACGCCCCGTAGCTGGGGCAGCTGTGCGCTCTACAAGCTATCTAATAATCACGTTCAAACCTTTCCATAAATAGTTGCATGTGATACTGGGTTAACAGTTTAAATGTTACACTTCTGAAAGTAAAATAGATATTTTCCAAGCCAATGAAATTTACCATGATGTTGATTAGATGAGTTGCATCGTCCCTCTGCTAATGTCAGGAGACTATTTTGTAAAGTTAATGTTATAGTATTCAAAGAGGTCCATCACATTGTGTCTAGATGCAACATGAAGTAAACAAAATAACATTACAATATGTCTGTTAACTGCTATTGGCTTTGTCAACGCTTGCACTGCAAATTTCACAATATTTGGCAAAGGCAATACCAGCAGTATGCAAAGTGAGACATGCTTTACTGAGCCTTTTTTATTTTTCAGTGACACAACAAACACACTGTGATGTCTGCTGTGTAAAGCAGCTATGTAAAAATAGACTGTCTACCTTTTCCCTCAAAATGAGACAAAAACACAAAACGTTCAGGATTAAAAATGTACCTAAGAGTCCTATTCTAATAGCTGCACATCTCAAAGAACATTTAAGTCAAGCAGAACTCTGTGAAGTGACCAGATGCTATTTGTCACCACAAGGACAACTGTTAAATTGCAATGAAACAAAAAAAATGGGAAAGAGTCAGGCATACAGCTGTAACATATTTGGTGTATAAATGCAGCTAAATCACATTAGCATCAAACGTTATATTATAAATGGGATAAAAATCCTTCCTCCTTCATGGCCCTGTATAAAGGGATTGGCAGCAAATGCAATGGACTTGAAGTAGGTCCTGAAAATTGTATTACAAGTTCAATCAGCAGCCTCCATACTGCCCTCAGCCCTCCAAATGGGCATAAGTATGCACCACTTCTTTGGTCAAATGTACTCCAAATTGTGAAATAACAAGCCATGTTTTTGCACAATCCAGCATAGGCTATTGGACACAGTGGTAAATGACATGGGGCAGGAGGATGCCTGAAGGAAGTCTGAAAATGTAGATCCAGTAAGAACTTTATACTTTGGGAGAGCTTAGAAAGTAAGGCAAAAAAACAGATATAAACCCAGTTTTCTTCCTCCTTTTAACATTATCTTACTATGGGAGAAACAACTTTCTTAGAAAGATGGATTGTGGGTAGCAGAGACCTTTTTGACAAAATAGGTTATTTAAGCATCATTATCCTGTCAGTCAGTTGATGTAGACATATGGTCATCTCGCCAAATGGCAATGAAGGTAAATACAGAATTTACATCTCCTTAGAGGCTCACTTTGGAACAGAAAGATAACATGGCCCTGATGTTTCTAGTACCTCTGCATGAAACATCAGCCTTACCCAAGCACTTTACCCTAGGAGTCTATTAGCAGATTCTCTGAAACCAGCACTTTTCACTGCACTATCTGGTCTGGAAATCTACTGTGAGAAGTTCTTTTCCTGAGCCCCTTGCCATATACTCTAGGGAGAATTCTGGTACTTAGGGGAGTAGTTGTATGTTTTTTGGCTGTTCAGGAAATGGTTTGCTACTCTGGCTGCTGCTTTCAGTATGAACCCTGCCTTACGGCTGTATACTCTTCAGCAACCATCATTTCCTTCCATGGTGTGGTATTTATCCCTGCAAGGCTAGCATTCTTAGTGCAAACAGTCATTAACCTGTGCTCCATGTAGTGCAAACTAAAGGTGGTACTGCTTAGAGTAGTGCCTCCCTTCGGTAATTTCTGTGTATGTTTTACTCCTCACCTTGTTACCTATGTTCAAAATCATAACCCTTTTCAGCCCTTCCTCCAGTTTATTTGAAGCCATTAATCTAGCAAGTCAAAGACTTCTTTTCAAGCTGTCATATCTTCACAAAACTCTTGTGGCTGTCACACTGTTCCTTCTGGCAAGGATAATTCACTAGATCTTCTACTTAGATGTTTAACAGATATTGTGCCACTTCCTAATACTGACTTGTGGACATCAATCACATTCAAGTTGCTTTCCTAACAGTCTGAGTCTGTTGAATAACTCCAAGAATTGAATGTGTTACAATTTGAAAGGCTGACCATCACCGTCTTCTAAATAATTCAAACCTTTCCAGTTAATATTGCACTTGAACAATTTTACTCAGAATTGGAAGAATCAAATTTACCTAAAAGAGGACACATTGAATTCAAATCTTTTGCCAGATTTGACAGACTTGTGCTTTATTTCACTCAAGCTATTTTCCTGTGCTCTGTCATAATCTGGTCCTTCTGAGCTTTAACATCTTTCCCCTCAGGATGAGTAGAACCTACATGAACATGATATCACTGAAAGATGACTCCATGGAAAACAAGGCCACTTTTAAATGCTACCTAAATATAGTTATGAAATCATAGATAATTTGGTCTAAATGTTGAGCCAACATCGTTTGAGGCTTTATTGGTAAAGATAGCTCCAGCAGGAGCCCAAGCCTAACACCAACTGTTTTTAGACATCGACTAGTGCATATTACATTAGGTACCACCTCCTCAGGTTTCATACTTGCTGTTAACCATTTCACTTAGTAAGACCCAAGATGACAACCAAAATGTGATATGGGAAATGATTGAGCTATTTCTTCTCAACAAATGGAAAGTCCTCTGAATAACATTCTATTACATTCAAATATGTTTAGGCTATCTGTGCCATTACAGAAGGGACGAGTTATATGCAAATCAGTTTTGAACCATAGCTAAAGAAGAAGTCTGATCTAAATTGCTATACCAAATACCTACCCTTTATAAAGGAACACAAAGACGTATTGTTTTCTTTTGTTCTTATGGGGCCTCATCAGTAAGGTGCAGTTTTCCTTGGTGCTTAATGCATCAGGCTCATCTTTCGTGTTAAGCTCCCACAAAACACTTCTGAATGATTTGTTGCTTTTTGTCTCATCTGCCCTAATGTTTTAGTGGACCAACCAGAGCATGCTTATGATCTAATTTTCTAGCTCAAGCTCCATCATGTTGCCTGCAGGTTTTAAGGCTCTGTAGCTATGGGAAGGCTTTCACTTGAGGCTTTGAGCCTCACAGATGACTCAAACACTCTGGGGAAAAAGGGGCTGACAGGTTAGTTAAGGTGTTTTGTCTTTTTAGAGCTTGCAGGATTTTTATTGATTCTGTTAGTATACCACAAAATGAGATAGTTAACTACATTATGATACTAGTGTAGCTATCAGGACTGTTCCGACATGACAATCAACAATGACTGGTCAGATAATTCTTCCAGGAATGGAATTGTTGGCCTCATGCGCCTTTTGTGTGAGATACAGCAATTTTCTTAGTGGTATTCTCAAATGAAAATCTTGTTGCATCTTCAAGTGTTCTCATGTTCACAGGTGAAGCCACCACCATTTCCTTAGCAAATCTGAGTAGCTTGTTAAGTCCCTTGACTCCTGCCCTTGACTACATTGACACAATGCAACATGGCTTGGCTCACTTTGCACATGCTATCATTGCACCACGGTTCTGTTACATCAGTGCTATCTTAATTTTGAAGAGACTCTGGGATGAGCTGGAAAAAAGACCGGACCTTTCAAAGAGCAGAATCCTGTATCTGGCAGTATCATATTATCACACATTCTGTAGGGTACATGCAAAGTAGAAAGATTGAGCACAACAATAACTCCAGTCCCAATACTAGTAAGAATGCTGATGATTGTAGTGAAGATACAACTCTGTAAGCATTGCTATGATTTTCAAAATAGGTAACAAGGTAATGTGTGAAAAAGTTATTAATGAGATCTAGTCTTACTACTCAAAAACACTACTGAATCAGGAAAAAAGGATTGTCTACCTTTACTAGATTGGGAGGCAAGTTACCAAGGAGAGACAGGGACATGCTTCTGCCTTTCACTGACTGGACATTGCTCATAGAATGTAAAGGCATTTCAACCCCTAACCATGCCATCAATAGTTACTGACCTAAACCATTAGTTCATGACTGACCCCACATAACATCTGATCAAGATGTGGAAAATCAACATAAATGTCCTCTATGTTTAATAAAAATAGAAGATGCACAGCAATATACAGAATGAAAGAGAGACAAGTAGGCAGACACAGGGAGAGATGAGGAGAGCAAGGAGTGAGAAAAAATAGAGAGAGGCAAAGAAAAAAATAATTTTATCATTATGGCATTTTTTATTTTAAGGATTTATTAAAGACATGTCGCGAGTAATGTAAAAATGTGCTTCAATGGACAAGACACATCATTTATTAAAATATTTATCTTCTGTTGCTAATTCAACAGTCAGAGCTGTAATAATAACTTTTTCATTACTTTAGAATGTAAATTAAATTTACACAGATAAGCAGTGATGGCCACAATCCAAATTTATACTGTGTACCTAAGGGATATAAAGGACTCACTGTTATAACTGATACAAATATTGCAATGATATGTTAACTGAAAATCTTCTCAGAATAGAAAATAGAGAGGGAAAGAGAGAGACGGAGATACAGAGAGAAAGAGAGAGAGAGGGGGGAACAGAAACATACAGACAGAGAGAATTAGAGAGTGAGCCTGAGAGTAAGAGTATAAATTTGGAACTAGAGAGAGTTATTTTCTTTTAAAGCTTAATTTAAAAGAGTACCTCCTAAGAAAATAGTAGCTATGCATTATATTTAAGCAATGATACATTTCTAAAATATTTATTTTCTCACTTTAACAAATCAGCTTGACATGTTGTTAGAATAAGGTAATAATCTTATTTTTGTACTTATAAGAAATACCTTAAAATTTCAAGGAGTAACTTATATTTAAGCAGACAAGTGTGCATAAATGTTGAAAATATTTTTAACATCCAGATATAAAATCCATCCATGTGATCCTAGAATAGGAGATGCAAATAGATAGGGAGTGTGTTGCAAAGGAGGATAAATAATGGCACAGAAACTCCAATGAATCAATAAATAACTGGAGTTTATTTCAGCATAAACTCCACGACCGAGCACAAGCTGTGCCTTCTCAAGAATGGCCCAGTGTGTCCCTGAGTTCCCAAACTCTACATAGTGACACATAAACATTCCATTAAATACATTCAATTACAATACTTCCTAATACACTTTATTACACCCACACAAACTACAATGCCCATGTAACACCATCTCCCCCTATATAATAAACCAAAACACACAAAAAATATATATATAATATAAGAACCTGAAGAGATCAGGTCTATTACTAACATTACCAGAACTGTCACATAAATAAGGTCACAACCTAATATAATCTCTAAATCTGATGGGGCTCATCTAGTTCTAACACTCCTAGACCTCTCACAATGCACCACATGACCATCTCCACTACTGTCATGAACAGTTTCTCTCAAACCACCAACATCAACATCCTCCCTCGCATTCAGCACCTCACTAGTACTATCAGCTAAAACACCTAAATGAAACCAATCCGCATTACTCACATCTGCCTCCTCCACTTTCAGACTCTCAAGATTATTTTTAATGATTTCAGCCAGCTCATGGCTGAGCTTCACCAGAGTATTCTTGGTCCACCATCCTTTGTTTGTGAGAAGCACCGTTCATTTGGATACTCTCTCAACTCTGACAGGGTTTGGAAAATGTAGACTCCCCTTTCATCACTCTCATGCTTTTATTTAACTAAAATTAAGCCTGGGTGGTGAAATCCTCTCTGCTCGCGGAGTTTGCAAAGTTTTCCGCACTCCGTGTTACGCGGGTCTCGTGGAGTTCCGAAAAACTCTGCTCTGCATAGCGAAGCAGAATTTTTTTCATCGCTCGCGTTCATCAGCGTCAAGTTGGCAAGCGCGATCGAGGAAAATCCACCTCCCGGTGAGATATTTCCTCATTCGCGATTGTTAACGTCAAGTTGGCAAGCGCGAGCATGGAAAATCAACCTCCCGGCAAGATTTCTCATTGCTCGCATTGAGAAACTGTCCGTAAATGTTGAGAAAGATGCTGCTCAAGTAAAAAATCTACTCGAGTGGCAGAAAGGAAGCAGCGCCTGCTTGTGCTGTGCATGGTGCCGATCATGATGATTGCACAGCGCTGACAAACACCCGGCGCTGAAAATCACTGCAAACTGCATTTATCTAATGCACTCCGCCGCTTGTGAGCTCTGCATAGCGAGGCAGAGGTTTTTTTGCACTTCGCAGAACTCCGCTAACTCTGCTCAGGCTTAACTAAAACCCAGTCTCCAGGCACACATAATTTCTTTCGCATGGTTAGCTAAAACAAAATATCTCTTGACTTCACTCTGTTTGGTTCTCACATCTTCATGAATAACATCAAAATCCAGGTTACTGGTGGAACTGCCAACCTTGTTACTCAGTCCAGCCGGATTGAGAGAAGAAAGAGGTTTCCTACCTCTCAAAAGAACAAAAGAGGAAACACCTGTTGTACTGTGAGGAGAAACATTGTAACTCCACACCTTCTGTAGTAAATAATCTCCTACATTAAGCTTGTTTGCCACTGCAGTTTGCGCCCCTTCTATAAGCATGTGATTAGCCCTTCCCACAAGGCCATTAGAAGATGGACTATACAAAGGCACTCTAATATGCTTAATAGCACGCATCCTAAGAAACAACATCATTTTATCTGAAACAAAATGCTACCCATTTCCTGTTACAATTTTCTTACATGGACCCTCACTTGAAACAAATGTGCCAAAAACTTAACTACAGTACGAGTATCATTCATCTTGACAAATGCAAAATATAGCACTTAGAAAAATTGTACACTGCCATGATTAGATATCTGTTCTATAGGAAAGTGCCTCTTTTTTAGCATTGTTAGCTCCTACTTTTTGCCTGATGCCTGATGTGATTTCGAACTGTAAGTGCACTAGGTGGCTGCTAACCAGGTTCCCAGTGCCAAATCTCTTTCCCAAACACTGTACCATGATTGGTATTGTTATAGGGATTCTGCACACACACAGAGCTATGCACAGGATAATAAGACCTCGGAATATAGTGGTGAGCCAAACATAAACCTTAGCACCTAAAACCCCAACCCAACTAGCCTTAGCGTCCCATTAGCAACAATGTACCAATGATTAGACAACCCAGAACACGGTATCTCTCTCTCTCAGGACTCGCAGTAGCAAGAACACCCTTTCGTCACTCACTCATACCTGTCCACAACCGGCGTAAGAAGAGACACAGTATAGGTTAAAATGTTTATTTTAACATACGTGCTCTAAGATACAGTACACGTGACAGTACTATCAGCATAATGCATAAGAATAATATAATCAGCATAGTTACCACTCCATAGAATACTAACGGGGAAAGCATTTCATAAAGCAGTTTATAGTAGGCTGAATGACATTACCACCCTCCCCGTGCTAGTAGCTATTGTATTATAAATATAGAAGACCTCTGGGCTTTGACAAGCGAACCCCCATACCTCAGTCTCTAGATGCAAAGACTACATCAGCAGACAATCACAGCTCTTCTCTCTGGAAAGGTTTTCTTCAAGTGCCTCTCAAGAGGGAAAAACGCAATAATAAAAGCCCACCAATTTCCCCATGGCAGCTGTACATAGTGTTATGTCTAGGTGCGAGGGACTGGCCATATCAGCAAGAACCAGGGACGTGTTTTTCGACCTTGTAACTGTTGTTCAGACTGAGCCCAAAGGGAACAGGAGAAAATGCAGACAGTTGTAAAATAACTTGGCAGGAGCAGAGGACGACTGAACAACGGCTAAAAGTAACGTGCGCAAAAATCATCATGGCAGCTAGGCCTATGCCAACGTATCCAGGCAGGCCAGGAGGCCACAAACCACAAGACACCCTCCCCTGGACAGTCCATCGGCCAAGACTAAGGACGAAGACAGAGTTCAAAACACCTGAGCAGAACAGAGGCGTCCACAGTGGAAGGAGTCCCAATGAAGGACAACGATTGGGAAAAGAAAGCAAAAAGGACAGTCAGCGAGGCAGTCCACGGACAGTGAACGGCAAATCAATCCAAAAACGTGCAAGTGCAGAAAAATGCTATACCGTCCAAGAGGACATCATTGGAATCGTCAGAAAACGTAGACGCCATCCAGTCCAACAAGTCAAAGCTGCAGGAATGCTCCTCAGAGGACGGAGCATCCAAAAGCAATGTGGGACAGCTTGCGTGATATTCAATATAGCTTTGTTGTAGGAGATACTGAGCAGCCGCCCAGATATCCCATTGTGCCAAAATCCCCAGTGCAGCCGCACGCGTCATGCAGCCTGCAACGGAACAGTCCCGTTCATGGGCCTCTAAGGGACCCATCAACCGAACAAAATCCGGAACAGACAACGACGTATTGGAGAGGCAATAATCCATGGCCCAGGTGAAAGGGCAGCGAATGCAAGACATCACAGGTTGCACGCAAGTGAAACACGCAAAGCGAAAAGAAAGGGTATAGGACACACTCAGTGTCGCCAACGGCAGAACTCCGAAACCAGTTAAAATGCGCTCACGGAGCAGCAGTAGGCGTCCGGGGTCGAGAAGGGCCCATCGGGGAGCAGCCATTGCGAAGGAAGCAGATCAACAGCAGTACACCAGCCGCCAAAGCCAGGATTAATGGAAAGCCACCAAAGACGCTGGAAAAAATAGAATGAATAAACGCCGGTATCACACCAAAAATAGTTTGGAAAGAGGACACTAGGCCGGACCCCACCACTTAAAAAAAATGCACTAGACCCTCAGTGTTAGATGCGTTAAAAATACGGTGAATTAATTCACCGAAATGTTGTGGGAGGTTAGTGTTCAAAAGGGCCTGTATTTCACTGTGGGTACTTGCCACCTGGAGAACAAATGTCTCCCGGGCGGAAGTGAGCATAACCTCCTCGTTCAATAATAGCGCCTTTATTCTGCTCAGTTTATTGAAATCCGCCTCCATAGTAGGAATGGAAGGCCAAATAGAATTATCTATGATGTCGTGAGGGGGAGGAAAAAGCACATTCTTGCAGCAGACAACCCTGTGCGAAACAGTAACAATATAGGGTATGCCGGCCTGCATGCCACAGCAGTTGTCGTTATTCAAAAGCAAATAGCTACCATTTGTAAGCAAAGTAAAGGTAGGAGAAATAGTAGGAGCAGGAATGCCCTTTAACACACAAGCAAGATTAGGAGCTGAAACATTACAAGCTCCGTGCAATTTAATATGTTTACAAACAAGGGAATGACCCACAGTTGAATCGCATGACTCCCCCGTGAGAAAAACTTCCTTGCCGTCTCTAAGGCATTTATACATGAAAGGGAGGGACCAGAGTTCATGCAGGAAGGCACTACCCAAAGGCTGGAAACGGCCCACAGGATAATGTTTCATGCATGAACTAAATTCAAATAAGGAAAAAGGCAAAGCGATAACACCGTGAACTAGCCACACAGCAGAATCCAATTCTGCCACAGAGAATGGTAAGGGCTCCACTTTCTCGATATGTAATAGAGTGTAAGCTGCATCTTTCATGGACATGAATTGCTGTTTGTCAGTTAAATTAAAAGGCCGAAATAAGGCAGTGGTGTTCAGAAAATGCCAAGGAACTTTACCCAACTTAAGTGTTTGCAAAGTCCACGCAAACTGCATAACGGAACGTAACTGATTTTGACCATGGTACAACACAGAAACATCATCTTGTACAATATCAACAACAGAGGACACAATATTCTCTAACGTGTAAATGCGGGAAGACAGGGTATTAATACTATTGTCAACAACAGCAAGCACCTTTTCCATATTTGCTTGGTCTATTTCACATAGACGGGAAGCAGCTTCCATTTGCGATAGCTTCCAGAGTTCATTATAAGCTTCATAAATGAACCTCTTCGGTCGTGGACCACGAGGTCCCAATAAAAAGTCGGACAGATCAATGTTGCCTGTTAGGAGGGATAAATGTTGTTTAACAGATTCTAGGGAAGAATGCTGCAACCACTGTTTACATAATTTACCAACAGAATATGTCGTGACAGTACGGGAGTCTGAAAACCTAGGATCGGGCCTATCCTGTTTGTAGCCAGGGACAGAGTCGTGGAAACGCAGTTGGCACGCATTAGATGATATGGGCCAAGCCAACCAGGGTGACTGCACAAGCGTAGAAACATTAAACGAATTGTTCTGCAACAAAGCTTGCAAAGTGGCTAGGGACATATTAAGGTGCACGCTAGTGTTTGTAGTGGAAGACAGGGATGGAATGGAAGGCGCATTTAATTGTTTGGTAGTAGCCAAGCCCCAACATGTAGTCTGATAGATGGAAACATTCAGAAACACAAGTTGGGTCGGGATAAGGCAAGCACGATGCAAAGCCTCGGTGCCTTGCACTTGCCATGATTTTGAACCCCAGATCGATTTCAAATCTACAGTGTTCTTCCAGTACTCATAACCACCCACAGCTAAGGCACTCAAAAAGGAACCCGAATATAGCAATTTGGTGTGGGTCAGCATGATTTTCTGAGTGGATGGGGCTTTTAATTTAAAAAAATAAGAACCAGGGTTTGATCTATTAAAATCAGTGAAATATGTACATTTATTTCTAAGAGTCCGGGAACTACCCGGTAAAGGGTTTGGACAATGTTCCCATTGGGTGTACGCGAAAGAATCACGTAGTGCACTTGGTTTATGAACAAAATGGTTGCCCCAATGCTGGTAGCAATACAAATCGGCATAATTCGCTGAATTCATATATAAATCCTCAGAATTAAAGGAAGCATAATATTTTAAATCAGCAAACAATGCTTCAACAGCATGCACATCCCAATCGTCAGAATGAATATTACTTTTTACTATATCCCCCATCGAAACTCGAAGGACATTGGGTACATTAATAATTTCTGTCGGTCCATGAATTTGAAAGTTTACCGCATCCCATACGATGCCATCAGCAACTGGAAAAGCTGAAATGTTCACAAATGTGTGGTCACGCTTCATGATGTGAGATGAGGAATGTGGGGCCAAAGTTCCAGCAACACTGTTCACAGCAGAGCGCTCCGGCAGATAGTGACCATTGATGAGTAGAAAAAACACTGTGACAAAGCCAATGGACATGAACAAAAAGATCAAGAAAAGCACCAACCAGATGTATGTCCAGGGGGGAATCAAAAAATTGTCTCTAAACCAGGATACAAAAATACTGAACTTGGACGGGACAATTGACGAGGTGGAATCCGAGTCAAAGGAATAACGTGTCGGGCTCAGTGGCGTTGTTGGCAAGTGTGCCACCGATTCTGTTTCGGGATAGGTATACTCGTTCTCGTCCATGCAGGGGGTAACTGGAGGTTCGAGTATACTTTCAGGCAAATCAATCATCTCAATTGTAACATCAGTGACCGTTCGGGCAGGAGGGCCTCGAACACAAGTCCGGTAAATTGCAGGACAAGAGACTGTTGGTGTAACACTATTTAGGATCGGCCAGTTGTTGTAGCTTGACATTTTCCACTGAGATGTATCTGTTCTCCTTGCGACCAGGAAGCGGTGGTAAGATGACTGTACGTGTTCCCTTCAAACCCAGGACTGGAACCGGTGCACGATAAGAGGGGCCGAATTCTTTCTTGTTCTCCACCTTCTCTCGAACCAGGTCTCCAATCTTCGGAAGCCAGCCGGCAACCGGAATCTGCAGGGCAGTATCTGTGGCTGAAGGTAAATGTGCGTTTGCAAGTTTGTCTCGGGCTTCTTGTAAGTCCTGTAACATAGTAGAATGGTTATCTACATCAAACTTGGCGGGTTGCGCCGCCATGTCTAGACCATCAAGGTCAGGCACAAACATTCTTATGCCAAAGAGCATTTCGTATGGGGTCCGCCCACCCAGAGATCTTCTAGGGAGATTATTAAGTGCACGTTGTACGGTATACAAGTGGGCCAGCCAGTTCCTGCCAGTACCTAAGACCCTAGCTGTCAAGGATTGCTTTAAATCACGGTTCATTCGCTCCACAATTGAATTACCCTCAGGTCTATATGGAGACGAAAACTTCACCCGTACCCCCAGTGAACCCATTGCGTCCTTGTACGCCTTAGAGGCAAACGCTGGACCTTGGTCAGAATGGAAGGTACCGCATGCGAAGATTCCCACAAAGACACGCAAATCCCTGATGACATTTCGAGCGTCAGCACTCCGTTGTGGCCAGACCCAGATGAAACGTGTGCACGAGTCCACTGCCACTAAGATATATTTATAGGCAGTGTCTGAGGAAAATGGACAGCAGTGATCCAAGTAAACACACCCAAAGGGTCTGTTAGAAATGTAGAGCGAGGTCTGTGGTGGTCGTGTAACCGTAGAAGGCTTAATCTGTTGACACACGTCACAAGAAAGCACATAAGTACGGGTGTCTTTATATAAACCACGCCACCAGTACCGCTGCTGCAAGATGGAAACGGTCGCAGACACTCCAGCATGAGCCGGAGCCATGCCTTCGTGGGCTGCCGTTATCAAGGAAAGTCTGCGATCTGCGTTGGGTATCAGCCGATCACCAACGTTTGGTATGGTTACATAAGGAGCCTGTTCGGGACCTAACTGATAAGAATATTTGGAAGGAAAACCCCTAGGGTAATTAGCACCTTCCTTTGTCGCAGCAATAGCGGCCAAAATATCGGTGTCAATTTTTGACATGGATCTGGTAACTGCTGAACACGTGACTACTGCTGATCTGGCTGCTTCGTCTGCCAGACCGTTACCAACAGCGTGTGCGCCCACCCGCTGATGGCCTAGGGTGTGAACCACTTGTGTGAGTGGCAAACGTTGTCTCAATACTGCCACCCGAACCCAAAGCATCTTATGCTTGATCGTGCTACCTTTAGCGTCTCTATAGTCGTTTTGTGACCAAAAGAATAGATTGTCATTGTATGATTGAACACAGTAATAAGAATCGCATACAATAAGTGTGGTCACATCCGGATTTACGAATTCAAGCACAAGCACCAATGCGCGCAGCTCGGCCAATTGCGCAGTACTGTCCCCGAGTGTTTGAGTATGCACTACAGTGGACTTGAACTCTCCGTTCACAAAGGTACCTGCAACAATAGCGCATGTGGCTGAATAAGCATGCTTGGACCCCGTGGCCGGTTGTGCCGAACCATCGGTGTAGATCACACAGTCGTAATCCTCAAGCGGCAGTAAAGACAGAGGAGGAGGATGAACGAATTCATACTGTAAAAACTCCTGAGTCTGTAGAGAAGAATCGAAAATGAATGTGACATCCGGAGACGTCAAAGAAGTTGCCCATTGTATCCAACGGGGATGCAAAGCTTTAGAGTTCGGTACACTTGCCTTTGTCACTGCTTCTAGAGCAGGATAGGGTGTTACCACTAGAATGCGCTTTCCTGTGCCAGTGCGCGCTCCTTCAGAATCGCCATTTGCACTGCAGTCAGAACTTTCTCCACAGATGAAAAGCGCAGTTCTGCGGACGTGTAGAGATGTGACTTGTATGCGATTGGTACTGTGTCACCCTCGTTAAAGGTTAAATACGTGAAACCCACTGCCCCCGGAATTATTCTAATCACCAGGTTTGTGTGGTTATCACGCGTCAACAGGTACCTAGACTCAAGAAGGTCTGTCTGCAAAGACTGCAGAATGGAGGAATGCTCCAGAAGCCAACAAGACTTCGAAAAGTTTGGTTGTATCAAGGCATACAATGGCTTGATACGCTGGGCGTATTCGGGAATATAAGTACGCCCGAAGTTCAGGAAACCCAGCAAAGACTGAAGTTTTTTCAGAGTAGTAGAAGGGCACAAAAGTGCACATTTTTCCAAGAAGTGGGGGGCTAAGCCCTTACCTTCATTGTTGAGCTCGTAGCCCAAAAACAAAACTGTTAATTCAGCAATGTGTGATTTAGCAAAGTTAAACTTATAACCTAATACCGCAAACTCGAGAATAATGCGGTCCACTCTGGAAAGATGCGGGTATAACTCGTCGTCTGTCAGGTAAATATCATCGACGTACGAACATGCATCTGGGTCTATGCCGTCTAACAAAGAGACAACACGGGCTGCGAACACACCTGGACTATTTTTGTAGCCCATAGGGAGTCGCCTTAATTTGAATTGTTTACCACCGGAGGTAAAAGCGCTCCATTGGCTACACTCCGTGGCTAAGTTGTGCGTGTAAAATCCATTGGATAGGTCAAGTGTCGTTTTATATTTTTTACGAACAAGACTGTCTACAAGCGCAGAACTGTGGGTATTTTGCACCGCAAAGGTCCGACAATGAGAGTTTAAATGCCGGTAATCCAATACTAGGCGGTACGATCCATCGGGTTTAGAAACCGCGAAAAGGGGATTATTCATGGGTGATACGCATGTTTCTATTACTCCCTGATATTCTAACTGCGTCAGAATTTCAGAAACGGGGCCTTTGGCTTCACGTTTAATGGGATATTGGGGTTGTGGCTGCGGTAGGGACCGTAAAGGTATCTCATGGGGGGAGAATCTTCATCCCAACCCACGTGGTTGCGGTATAACGCAGGAGCCAGGGACACAGCCCACTCAGCTGCAAGAGCCTCCGCTTTGTCCTTTGGGACATGTCGAGAAAAGCTCGGAAGGATTGCCTCCTCCCCTTTACGTGCAGCAAGTACGAATGGGGTGGCCAATCCGCCTCTGCTAACAAAATGTCGTATGAAGAGGTCAGATTTTCCCAAAAATCCCTTTAATTACACGCTGTATATCACCTTCAATTTGAATGGCGATATTAAATAGTCTGTCAGGGGGTGCCACTCTGGTGTCGGCTGTTTCAACAGTAATGAATGTTTCAGTTGCTGTCGCCTCCATATGAGGACGTAGCGCCTCCCGCACTATGGTAACTTCCGCGACGCTGTCTAGGAGGGTAACTGCCCACGTCCAATTCAGGAGTCTCGTTCTCACCGTCTGTGGCATATTTCGCTGTTACAGCGGCAACTTTCTTCTTCTGAAATTGTGGGCGAGAACGTTGAAAGTCTTCTGCTTTCCCTCTGACTTGTTGTTGAGGTTGATCTCGTCCCTGGGGAGCCTCTCGACCCCTTCCTCTATCCAGGCGATCCCCTCCACTGGCTTGCAAAGTTGTCTGTGCCTGTGAAGAACGAGGAGAACGCGTATCAGGGATCTGAAACCTATCCGGAGATTTAAGTCTCGCCCTATCGCGCAAATCATATGTGCGTTCAGAAGAGACAGAAACAGGGGATGCGCCTCGCGACCCCGGCTTCTTCTGTTGCTTACCCTGTTTTTTCAACCTCCAGCCCTTTTTTGTAAAAAATGGTTTCTCATCTTTTTCAGAATGAGTTTTAGGTTGTTGTTGTTGTGTTTGTGTTTGTTGTTTTGCAAAAGGCTTATTGCCCAGGCTATTTCGGCCAATAGTTTTATAAGCCTGGGTTATAATTTTCGGTAATTCGCGCGGCTTGTCCAATTCTGGGACTAAAGCCAAAGCATTAGCTACTTGAAAGTTCACTGCATCGCCCTTGACATTCGCAAGGATCAGCTCAGCTACTACTTCGAACACTCCCACCAGTCTCATCCCTAATTCCACAGCCGCTTCAGGGCCATGTTCATCCTGTACTTTTAATTACAGAGGGGAGAACCGTCATGGAAGGAGTGCCGAAACACTTCGAATAAACTGCTGCGAATACCTCCCCCAGTTGTTGCATGCTGTCAACTCGGGATTAAGTCTTTTGGCAAACTAATTGTAAGAATTCTATGTTTATCCACTGGTGTCGTGTTTGGAAAAACTGCCTCCAACTGGTCAAATTTTTCTGCAAGCCAATAAGGTAAATCATCCTTATTTTGTGGACGTTTGCCCATCACTGAGTTCACCATGACGGGACTTATGGTCACTCCGCCTGCAGCAGCTGGATGGCCCGCAACTCCAGGTGGGGCCCCCTGGATGTTGTCTGTAACATATTGCACTAAAGCGCGATGCACTCGCACCAAAGCCGAATACATATTGCTCAGGTCAGCGACTGGTATTTGCATATATTGCGGATGTGGGGTGTACCCGGCCAAAACAGGCCAAGTGGCCCCATCAATAGACAAGGGGCCTAAACGAACAGTGGTAACCGGTTGGGGGAGGGCGTCATCAAACCAAACACGGTGCTGCCAAGCCGTGAGCGGTACTTCAAGATTCCTATATGGTCTATAGTGATTAGGAACTACGGTGGCTGTATATTCATGGAACAGATTGTCCGTCCCATCCACCGCCGGAAACGTGATCCAAGAGTAGAACACTTCAAAGTGGAAAGCCGGATCGGCCTGCACCACAAAGATCAGCTCGACACTCGCGTCAGGCACTCCATACACTGTTAAGTGTGTCCGGAGCGCTGCACGGCTATGTGCCGCAATTTGAACAGCCATTGTAGGCTAGAAATAGTCGACAATCTAAAATGAGGCAGCACAAATAGGGTTTTAGCTAAGAAACCTTTTAACAACCTCAAGCTTGAAAGAACCTATAAAAACGTCAATATAGGAGGTATAACCGTCACACACGCTTCCGGAAGCGTCTGTGAGGGGTATTGTGGACAAGCACAAGCACTACTCAAGCGTCTCGCAGATAAGCAGCCCACTCGTTGGTCGCGCCATGTTATAGGGATTCTGCACACACACAGAGCTATGCACAGGATAATAAGACCTCGGAATATAGTGGTGAGCCAAACATAAACCTTAGCACCTAAAACCCCAACCCAACTAGCCTTAGCGTCCCATTAGCAACAATGTACCAATGATTAGACAACCCAGAACACGGTATCTCTCTCTCTCAGGACTCGCAGTAGCAAGAACACCCTTTCGTCACTCACTCATACCTGTCCACAACCGGCGTAAGAAGAGACACAGTATAGGTTAAAATGTTTATTTTAACATACGTGCTCTAAGATACAGTACACGTGACAGTACTATCAGCATAATGCATAAGAATAATATAATCAGCATAGTTACCACTCCATAGAATACTAACGGGGAAAGCATTTCATAAAGCAGTTGATAGTAGGCTGAATGACATTACCACCCTCCCCGTGCTAGTAGCTATTGTATTATAAAAATAGAAGACCTCTGGGCTTTGACAAGCGAACCCCCATACCTCAGTCTCTAGATGCAAAGACTACATCAGCAGACAATCACAGCTCTTCTCTCTGGAAAGGTTTTCTTCAAGTGCCTTTCAAGAGGGAAAAACGCAATAATAAAAGCCCACCAATTTCCCCATGGCAGCTGTACATAGTGTTATGTCTAGGTGCGAGGGACTGGCCATATCAGCAAGAACCAGGGACGTGTTTTTCGACCTTGTAACTGTTGTTCAGACTGAGCCCAAAGGGAACAGGAGAAAAGGTGAGAAACAGAAAATGCAGACAGCTGTAAAATAACTTGGCAGGAGCAGAGGACGACTGAACAACGGCTAAAAGTAACGTGCTCAAAAATCATCATGGCAGCCAGGCCTATGCCAACGTATCCAGGCAGGCCAGGAGGCCACAAACCACAAGACAGTATCACTTCAGTTACCCCTGTAAGTCCCTAGTAAATGGCAGCCCTGGTACTTAGGGCATGGATACTAAAGGGGGTCCTATGTGGTGGCAGCACTGGTTGTACCACCCCAGGGACCCCTCACCAAGGCTATGCACTCTGCCATTGCAGGCTGCGTGTCTTGGTGCAGAGAAATCCAAAGAGTCGACATGACACACAGCCTTGTGTGCCATGCCACCCGTACACTGCATACTAAATAGGTAAGTCACCCCTACTGCAGGCCTTTAGCCCTAAGGCAGGGTGCACTATATCCTATGTGAGGACATATCAGCATGACCAGATATGCCTCTACTTTGTCAAGTCTATACTGATATTATAAGTACACAGGGAAGCCATACAGAGTAGATAGGCTGGATACTTTCAAAACTGTTTTCCTAGCTCGACTAATTTCTAAGATGCTTGATACCAAAAACCTTTTCTTAGTAAATCCTCACTGATGCCAGTGTTGGATTTATTAATAAATTCACACAGGAGAAACTTTTAGAGGGTCCCCTGAACACTTACAAAGCACTTTTGTGGTCTCTGACTTGTTTTCACCAGTCTGCCACCATCAGCTATGTTTCTGACCTCATTGGGTGAGAGCCAGCTCTCTCAGGAAAGATACAAAGCCAGCTCTGGGCGGAGGTGCTTCACACCTCTTCCAGGACAGGATGGCCTTCCTGGACGGGAAGCTTCAAAGGCGATGCCGCCTTTGATATCCAACCCAGTAACCTCTAGATGGTGGGGAATGCAAGCCCCCTTTCCTGCTCCACATTTGGCGGTAGGAAGGCGGGAACATTTGTTAGATTAGGAGAAGGGTCCCCACTTAGCCTACACCACCCCTGCAGTGGGGCAGGCAATGTGAACCCCTCTCCTGAAATTCCACCATCTTGGGATAGTGGAGAAACAACTTATCACAACTTGGGTAGTGCCCCTTCCCACTGGAAGTGGTCACTAGAGGGTGTATACACCTAAAGGTAGGTAGCCCATTGGCTACTACCTGTCTCCCCTTGTAGCAACCCTAAATTCAGTATTTAGGTGACACACCGAGACCTGAACATTAGATTCGATGGACAAGAGAAGACCAGGACAAAGAAGACCGTCTGCACAAGAACTGAAGCCCTGCTGGAGAAGAAAAAGACGCCAAACATTGCCTGCTGACTCAAAGACTCGACAATTGCTGCCTACTGTGTCATCCTAAACATGAAAGGACGCCAAGATTTTCCGAGCACCTCCAACCTTCAAGACATTGCTGAGAAGCTCCCTTGGAGTGAAGTTATCACATTACAGACACCTTTCCAGTGAAGTCCAATTTCTTGACTTGCTGCTCCTTGATGACCTCGATGCAGCACCAAAGCAAGAAAAAGGTAAAAGAGCTTTGGAGGGTCAGGTCTCTCTACTCTCTATCCACCAAATTTGGAGACACCTGGACCTACCGGAGCCTCGGGATATCAATATGCAGGTTACTGGATCCCCAACGGCAAACACCAAGAAGAAGAGTCCACTCCAGATTCCAACGACTCCAGAAGCAAACACCCATAGAGGGACATTGAGACACCTGAGACCTGCTTCCTGAGTGGCCCAGCTGTCCCGAGATCCCCTCTCCAAGTTGCCTGATCCTGACTGCGTAAACCGACTGTAGCACAAGCTCCCATATGGAAATGGGGTTTGTGTTCATCCCTGAACCGTGTGGCAGGCACCTCGAGGTGCCTTCCCCAGAGTGCAGGGATCAACAGGGGGCACTCGACCACCAACCATAGGCCACTGCTTGAGGGGGCCCTGCTAGGGGCCCCCAAACTCACTTTCTGACATGCTTTCCATGTTGGGAAGACCAGAATGGAAAGCCTGCCGGAAACCGAGCATCGTAATCCGACGGAGTAAATCGCCACCCATATGGATTACGTGCCGGTTCCAACTGGCTGATGGGCTCCTTGTCCTCATTGGAAGCCAGTCGGAATGAACCGTCAGTTTCACTTCCGACCGCCTAAATTGTAATTAGGCAGTCGGAAGTGAAACTGACGATCTTGGTCGGAAAGCCTCTGACCTAAGGTCGGAGGCTTTATGACCGAGATCGTAATCAGCCCCTTAGTGTGTTTTTATTTTTTTAGCTTCATAAAAAGGTCCCAACTTTAGTAAAATAAAGCCTGGTAGCAATAGCCAAGCTCAGAAGCTCTACCTGACTGGAAAGACTGAACAGGAGACTGAACTTAGAAATCCAGCTCCCTGAAATAGAAAGGCAAAGGAAAGAGAAGGGCCTAAGACCTATCTCTTGTGGAAGCATACACTCTCACTCAAAACTCCCCAAATGGATTGTCCCTAACTATTCAGAAGGTGGTGACATCACCAAATGGTTCACTGCCTTTGAGAGAGCCTGTGTAGCAACAAAAGTAGCTAGAATAAGCTGGGCTACTCTCTTGTGGGAACTATTCTCAGGAAAATGCAGGGATGGACTCCTGGCATTGAATGAGAAAGATGCTGCGTCTTATGACCTCATGAAAGGTACCCTGATTGAGGGCTCTGGACTCCCCAGTGCGGAGCATAGAATAAGATTCAGGGAGACTCGAAAAATACAGAGTCAGTCCTGGGTGGAATTAGTTGAATTTGCAGTGAAAACACTAGGCCAGGGTGGTAAACTGTGGTCCACCTGTGGAGTTTGCGGAATTCGGGCATTCTGCACTGCACGGAGGAGCGCAGAGGTACTACATTCTGCCTTACTGGCCGTGAAGCAGAGTTTTTTTCGTTTGCACGCTGTAGATATGTTTTGGCGCTCACTCGCAAGCACCACGATAATCTTGGGCCGCTAGCGAGCTCGTACGATACTTTATGCTCGCTTGCACGGCATCCGGCTACGACGTTGCCAATGCAGTGCCGATAGCAAATGCACCACTTGAGCAACTTTTGAGCTTGAGAAACGTGGATTTCCTTCTTCAACGGGCCATTGGAGTTGTTTTATTTGTGCGAGAAGCCTTTTTTTCCAACTGGAAGGAAGTGAGACTCCAACTTCCTGTTCCTGTCCAGCAGGCTCCTCCTAGTGCTTTGTCCATCTCCTGGTCACTTTTCCTTTGGATTTGGAGCTGGAAGGATCACTCTCCCTGTCTGCTGCATGCATACGATTGGATTTAATGACTTTGTATTTGAAAAGTAAGTTTCAAAACTGTTGTATAAGGGTGTTGTTTGTTTGATTAGGGGCATGCACCAGGATTTATTTGTACTTTTATTTGATTTTTAAAATGTATTGCGGTGGGTGACCTGCAGTGTCAGTAGGGACTTAGTTAATAAATTTGCACTATTCATTTAATTCACTTTGTGGCCTAGCCTGCCAATGGGCCTTCCAGCCAGTAGGCCCAGTACTAGTCATGGATGCATGAAACAACTGTGGTTTCTGTTGAATTGAAAAATCATTTAGGCTATGGATGCCATTGGATTAAATTACAAAATGTGTTTTTTGGGGGGAATTTCATATTTTTCCCCCGCAAATAGTGTATCGCTGGGGTAATATATTTGATACCTTTGGAGGATGTGTATAGTTGAAAACAAAGTTTGTCAAGTTATTTTTTTTTTTGCATTGCTGAATTAATGCTGTTTTCTCCTGTGTTACTATGCCTCCTTTGTCTGACCAGTCTGTGAGTGTGTTTGCCATAGACCACCATATGTCTTTGTTCCCCATGCCATGTGGCCAGGGGCCATTTGTTTTATAGTCAGTGTCCATAGGCCTGTATGTGTTTTTTGTTTTCCATGCCTTCTACTTGTTGTTTGACCATGAGGCTGCTGGCCATTTTGTGTAGGCAACCAGTGTGCTTTTGCCGTAGGCCTACATGTGTTCTTTGATTTCCATGTATCCTGCTTGTTGTTTGACCATGTGGCTGGCAGCCATTTTGTGTAGCCAGCCAGTCTACTTTTGCCATTGGCCTGCATGTGTTCTTTGTTGTGGCCATGCCTCCTTGCTGGTTGTTATTGTTGTCTGACCATGTGGCTGGCTGCCATTTTATGTAGCCAGCCAATATGCTTTTGCCATAGGCCTGCGTGTGTTCTTTGTTGTGGGCATGCCTTCTTGCTGGTTGTCGTTTGACCATGTGGCTGGTGCCCATTTTGCGTAGCCAGCCAGTGTGCTTTTGCCATAGGCCTCCATGTGTTCTTTGTTATGGCCATGCCTCCTGCTTGTTGTTTGACCATTTAGCTGGCACCCATTATGTGTAGCCAGCCAGTGTGCTTTTGCCATAGGCCTGCATGTGTTCTTTGTTGTGCACATGCCTCCTTGGTGGTTGTTGTTGTACCATGTGGCTGGTGTCCATTTTGTGTAGTCAGCCAGTGTGCTTTTGCCATAGGCCTGCATGTCTTTATTCTTCCTCCTTGCTTAGTATTGTTTGACCATGTGGCACTGGCTGACAGCCATTTTGTGTATTCAGCCAGTGTGCTTTTTCCATAGGCTTGCATGGATGGGTGAGATATCAGTTTAATAATATGCTTGAGGATTATTGTAGTATGTATATTAAGAAATTGATTTTGATGAACAGTGCTTATATAATATTACATGCATTTTTTAGTTTGCATCTCCAATAGGTTTCTTCTCAATTTAAACGTTGGCAGTAATTGATTTTTTTCAATTATAGTTTTTATTTTGACACTTACATTTTTCATTTTATTTTTTTTATTCTTTTTTTAAAAATTTCACTTATCTTTATTTTTTATGTACTTTTTTATTTTAATTTTTTAAAATTGCAATTTAAAAAAGAAATTTATTATTTTTTTTTGCAGTTTTGCCTTAGTTGATCTATCATCCATCCACCATAGGCGCCCAGCCGGGCAAAAGCATTCCGTTTTTTTATATAACTCCATTTACTCCTGGACACCCTTGCTGTGGTGCACTTTGGACACATCAGCATCATTCATTTGTAATGGTGATTATTATTCCATTTCCCAAGGGACACCCTGGCTGCGGTGCACTTTAGACACATCAGCATCATCATTTGTGTAATGAAAATTATTCAATTTCCCCCTGGACCACAATGCCTGCCAGAGGCGCGCACTAACCTCCATTTTTAAAAAGATTACTATTCCTTTTCCCATGCAGTTCCTTGAGTGCCACAGGTGTCTCCTTTTGAATATATGGACGTTAAGAAAAGAGCTCTATCATTCTGTATATTGTGTGTTATTCTGATGGGGAATTACATATTATGGTATGGTGGTGAGGTTTGACTTTAAAGTGATTATTATTATCTAAGTAGGCAAACACACTAATATTGCATTTACCTCTACTAATTCAAACTGCAACAATGCCACGTTTCACACTAAATGTTTTTCTTGCTTATTTTCTTTTAGGTGCACAAGAGAAGAGACATAACCCGCAGTACTGCCAAACAGAAGACCTTTGCAGTCACACGTCAGTCCTCCAATCTCTTCTGCTTGTGCAGCTTAGTGCAACTGCCAACTGAGAGCTTTAAGATGTCCCCAAAGAAAGGAGCTTCCAAGAAATTGGTCAGTGAGAAGAAGCAGCTTCCCACCAGTGGGATGTTGCCCCAAACCTTTTTTGGACCACCATGTCATGTGCCTGCTGCACCGGCCTCTGGGTAACAAAGCTTAGAGCAGCACCCCAACCTAAGCCCAAGAAGACCATGTCTGTCAGTGAGGCAGCCACTGTAATCATGGCGGTGCCGATGAGCAGTGACACTGAATTTGATGTGTCCCTTTTGCAAAGTAGTACCCAATCGTTTCAAGAAACAGAGCAAAGTGAAAAGCAGCTGCGGCCAGCAATAGTACATCTTCCTGATGTTGGAGCAGAGCAGGGGATTGAGCTTCCTCCCGAACAAGAACGTCCTCTTTTAGAATCATTGGCTCCCAAATCTCCAGCAAGGAAAAGGAAGGGTACTACTTCACCATCTTCTCCAAGCACCACTTCTGATGATGATGATAGGGACATGGAGTGGACCCTGGCAGAGTCCAGGATATGCCAGGAGAGTCAAGGGAAAAGAAAAGTTCCTGAAAGCCGTAGACTTATGGAAGACGATGATGAGGAAGATGATGACGATGAGGCAGTAATTGTGGAAGGTGACACAGAGGAGCCCAACATTGCTATTCAACCTGCTCCAAGGGATGTGGCACAGGTAGCACCACCAGCTCCCATATTTGCAAAGTCCCAGCAGAGACCTGATCTAGTAACCACTACCTCAGTAGAAGTGTGCACTGCAGAGAGGAAACCGACGGCTTTGGCAGTGGCAAAGTAAAAAAGTACTCCTCCCCGGTTTCGGAATTTTTTATGGTTAGCACACAGGAGGAGCACATTGTAGTATGCATTTGCAACACCCATGTTAGATGAGGTAATCCAGGTTCAAATGTTGGTACTGGAGGCCAAACAACCCATATGAAAAAACACCATGCAATCCGGTGGGAGGAGCACCGTAAAACAATTGCTGAACGTGGTCGTGGTGGTGAAGCTGAGGAGAACAGCCGGGGACATCAGCTGCAAATGCAGTCACGTGGGAAGAGATGATGATGAGGAAGAAGAAGGTGACATCCTCATGCAAAGCAGACCTGTCCCCAGCAGTACGCCAACAGAATCACCCACTTCAGTGACTTCACAATGGCACAAGACTCGGAGTCAGCTGGAGACACCACAGCATACAGTGACTGCCCCACTATGATGCGCACTGAGTCTACCACCGCATGCGCGCGCAGTCCTATGACAACGTACATCTGACATAGGGGATTCTGCAGGGCCACGGTGAGGAGGAGGAGGGCAGCCCGGAGACGCCGCAACAACACCGCGATAAAGATAAGTGTGTTTAATTTACCGTGATTTTTATTTAAAAAATATTTATTGAGGGGGGGTGGAGGCACGGAGCGGAGCGCCACGGATTTTTTGCCCAACTCCGTGGGGCTCCGCTTAGAGCAACTACTTCTGCTCCGCCCGGGCTTAGTATATACCTGTATTTTGCATGGTTGACAATAATCTGTATACATATACATATCTTATATATTGTTTATGTATGTTTTTGATGAAGTCCTAAGGGTCGAAATGCGTTGGCTGGGCTGATTGCAATTTGTTTGATAAAAAGGTTCAATAAAGTTGAATTTAAATGCACATACAAGACTCCCGAAGAATTTAATTTAATTGAACTGCCTTTATGGGATATTCATGGACATTGTAATACATGGAAATTTTTCAATGCTCAAATTGAGTGATACTTATGATACATTGTGCACTACTTTTCATTTGTTGTACCTACTGTACATCTGTGCCACACTACTTGATCCACGATAGAAAAAAGTTCTGCCCACTTCCATTCCTTTCTCTGAAGGGGACATTTCAAAAGACAAGAGGTAGATTGTTGAGCACCTGGAAGTAGAATGGCTGGAACTTAGAGTCCCGTCCCACAATTCTGGGGTGTTGCCTTCAACTTCTAGAGAGGGCAGTCTTGTCACACAGCAGCCAACAACACCATCAACCAGAACACCGGCTACAATACCAATAGAAGGACCTGACCCAACATCAGCATTGTATTGGTTTCAATCAGCAAGGCTTAAGTCCAGTGCAGAGGTGATGGCAAATGAGGTTGAGCAAGTGTCTGCACCAATGACCATCCACAGGATGTTCCAGGAGTATCTGGATGATCCAAAAGAGGTCTATGTGGATCAATACTCATTGCTGTATTGGTGTGGGAAGATGTGCCAATGGCCAGGGCTCAGCAAGCTGGTAATAATGTATCTGGCTTGTCCTGGGACCCAGGGCGTCTGCTGAGCATGTGTTCAGTGCAGCTGGTGTGGCCATTACAGTGAGAAGGACCAGTCTCTCACCTCTAAACATGAAGAGATTGACTATGATCAAAATGAACCAGCATTTCATACCACCCAATTACACCATTTCTGAAGCAGCAGTGGAGGAGGAGGATTGGTCAGATTTAACTGTTAGTTGACCTACTTCTGGATGAGGCAACTGAGTTTGAGGACAAAATCTACTTCCCGGACTGAGTATGCTAGGGTCCCTATTAAACTTTTTAATTATTTCTTGTTGAACTTCTATCATTGCCGCCCTAAAATAAAAAGTAGCTAGTGGAACATTATTATTTTTGTGTCAGATTTATTTTTAGACATATATATGGATTCTGTTCATTCTAGATCCTTTCTGTGGATATATATATATATATATATATATATATATATATATATATATATATATATATATATATACTACTGGCGGTCGCCAGTAGATAGTTATAGTTACAACCTATTATCCATAGGAAATCCGCGACATTCTATTTGAAATAACTCTCTTGCCGGTTGACGTATCTTCGCAAAATTTTCAAACTTTGTGGCCCGCCTCCGGTCCGCTCCTACCCTGAAAGTCTCGGGGGATTCGTCAAGCGGGGCCGAGAAAAAAGGGGGTCCCAAAACGCGTTTTCCCCATGCAATTTTCCATAGGAAACTTTAGACACGGCTACAGCCCGAACTGCTGAACGGAATTACACCAAATTTGGCAAAGAGGTAGTTCTTGGTTCAGAAAGAACCCTTTTGTTAAATGGTGTAAATCCGTTCAGTAGATGCTGAGAAAAATCAAAAGTAAAAAGATAGTGATATCTATGGCCGAGTAGGGTCCGCGCACCCTCCCGATCACGAGCTGCATGTTAATTGGTTGTCAGCTGGCTGTCAACATTCCGATTCAGGAAATGTTGGCAGCCATTTTGTCCTCGGTAGAACCGAGGACAGAAACAAGTGCGCAAAGCGCACAAAGGGGGCAGGGTAGAAACACCCTGACCCCCTAGGTTTGCTCAGGGGTCCCACAAGGAACCCCTGGGCAAAAAAAAAAAAATTTTTTTAAAAATCGGCAGATTGCGCTCAGGGTGCGCGAATCCTGCCGAAAAATCGAGCGCGGTCTCCCGCGCTTCGACTGTACTTTGCCCCGGGTGGCCGAAGTCCCGGGGGCATGGTGGGGGTTAATTTTATGTGTGGGGGCCTCAAAGGGCCCACCAAGCCCCAAGGACCACCACCCCCGGGCTTTTTGAAAATGTTGCGGGAGGGCTCTGAGCCCTCCCGCAGCCCCGGGGACCACCACCTCCCCGGGCTTTTTTTTTTAAATTGAACAACCTGTGTGGGGGCTCCAGCCCCCCACACGGCCCGGGACCGCCACCTCCCGGGGCACTAACAAATTAAAATGGGGGTCCGCTTTGGACCCCCAAAGCCCCGGAGACCACCACCTCCCGGGCTGTGCTGATGTAGGAGGGGGGCCGCGCGGCCCCCTCCTGGAGCCCTTGATGGCCCTGGGGACCGCCACCCCCCAGGGCCGGCTCCTGCAGTGTCCCGGGGTGCCTACCCTTGGGACACTGTAGTTTGCAATGGCAGGACGGGAGCCTCGCGGCTCCCGTCCTGTCATTGCAAATCTTGCTTTGGATATTGGAAGAGAGACAGGAAACCTGCTCTCTCTTCCAATATCCAAAGCCAATTGCTTTCCACATGGGGAGCTGCATCTTAGCAGCTCCCCATGAGTAAAGCAATGCCGGCTCCCGTAGGACACGGGGAGCCGGCGGGACTGTGGGGGATTGGGGACCCCCACAGTCCCCAACGAGAGGCCAGCCCCGGGGATGGGGTCCCCGGGGCAAGTAGTGGCTCGGGAGGTGGGCCACGCGCCCCCTCCCCAAAGTTTTCAAAAATTAAAAAAAAAGGGTATGGCCGGCCCCGGGGATGGGGTCCCCGGGCCTTAAAATGGCCAGAGGAGGGGGCCACGCAGCCCCCTCAAAATAATAAAAATAAATATAGAGGCCATGCCCCGGGGATGGGGTCCCCGGGGCCAATACAGGCCCAGGGAAGGGGGCCACGCAGCCCCTTCCCGTTTTTTTTTTTATTTTGTAATTTCAAGGAAGGGGTAAGGCCCTGGGGGATGGGGTCCCCAGGGCCCAAAAACAGAAAAAAGGAAGGGGGCCACACAGCCCCCTTCAGGGGACAATTTTTTTTAATTTATTTTTTAAACGATCGGGCCCGCAGGCCCCGCCCCTTCCTTCACCACTCTGCAAACGCGCCCTGGCGCGTTTGCAGAGGGGGAATGATCCCCTTGAATACTGGGGGTCCCTGAGGGCCAACTAGCCCACCAGGAACCTCCAGTATGCGCCAGGGGCTGCCTTGCAGAGAGGTGTACAGAGGCCACGCCCTTTTTACACCTCTCTGCAACGCAGCTCTGTGGCGCTTTGGAGGTATATGGTGGGCTAGTTGGACTCCGGGGACCCTCAGGATTCAAGGGGACTTAATCCCCCAACTTAAAACGCGCCACGGGCGCGTTTGCACAGTGGTGAAGGGAGGGCGGGGCTTCAGGTGACATGTGTGCAAACAGGCCCCGTGGCGCGTTTTAAGATGGGGAATTAAATCCCTTCAATCCTGAGGGTCCCTGGGGGCCAACTAGCCCAACAGGTACATCCAGAAAGCGCCACAGAGCTGCGTTGCAGAGAGGTGTAAAAGGGGTGTGGCCTCTCTACACGTCTCTGCAACGCAGCCCCTGGCGCATATTGGAGGTTCCTGGTGGGCTAGTTGGCCCCTAGGGACCCTCAGGATTCAAGGGGACTTAATCCCAACTTAAAACGTGCCACGGGGCGCGTTTGCACAGATGTCACCTCAGGCCCCGCCCCCTCCCTTCACCATTGTGCTAATATTCTTCTAAAATCATCCGAAATACGAATTCCGATTTACTCACCTGTTATAAGGAGAGACCTCAGTGCTGCATCTTTCAGCCCAGTACTGGTCCTGAAAAGTAATTTTAACCGTACTTACCAGTAACTTGAATTTCCTTCCATAGGATATCATTGCCTGCTTTTTGCTGAAAAAGTTTCTAAGTGTTGATTTTTGAAACATACAAATATTCCTCTAAAATCAGCCGAAATACGAATTCCGGTTTACTCACCTGTTATAAGGAGAGACCTCAGTGCTGTATCTTTCAGCCCAGTACTGGTCCTGAAAAGTAATTTTAACCGTACTTACCAGTAACTTGAATTTCCTTCCATAGGCTAACATTGACTGGTCTCACTTGGAAATTCTTCTAAGTGTGGAGTTTTGGAACTTTAAAATATTCCTCTAAAATCAGCCGAAATACGAATTCCGATTTACTCACCTGTTATCGGGAGAGACCTCAGTGCTGCATCTTTCAGCCCAGTACTGATCCTCAAAAGTAATTTTAACCGTACTTACCAGTAACTTGAATTTCCTTCCATAGGATATCATTGCCTGCTTTTTGCTGAAAAAGTTTCTAAGTGTTGATTTTGAAACATACAAATATTCCTCTAAAATCAGCCGAAATCCGTATTCTGATTTACTCACCTGTTATCAGGAGAGACCTCAGTGCTGCATCTTTCAGCCCAGTACTGGTCCTGAAAAGTAATTTTAACCGTATCTCTACCGGTAACTTGAATTTCCTTCATAGGCTAACATTGACTGGTTTCACTTGGAAATTCTTCTAAGTGTGGAGTTTTGGAACTTTATAATATTCCTCTAAAATCAACCAAAGTACGAATTCCAATTTACTCACCTGTTATCAGGAGAGAACCCAGTGCTGCATCTTTTAGCCCAGCACTGACCCTGAAAAGTAATTTTAACCGTACTTACCAGTAACTTGAATTTCCTTCCATAGGCTAACATTGACTGTTTCACTTGGAAATTCTTCTAAGTGTGGAGTTTTGGAACTTTAAAATATTCCTCTAAAATCAGCCGAAATACGAATTCCGATTTACTCACCTGTTATCAGGAGAGACCTCAGTGCTGCATCTTTCAGCCCAGTACTGATCCTCAAAAGTAATTTTAACCGTACCTACCAGTAACTTGAATTTCCTTCCATAGGATATCATTGCCTGCTTTTTGCTGAAAAAGTTTCTGTGTTGATTTTTGAAACATACAAATATTCCTCTAAAATCAGCCGAAATCCGAATTCTGATTTACTCACCTGTTATCAGGAGAGACCTCAGTGCTGCATCTTTCAGCCCAGTACTGGTCCTGAAAAGTAATTTTAACCGTACTTACCGGTAACTTGAATTTCCTTCATAGGCTAACATTGACTGGTTTCACTTGGAAATTCTTCTAAGTGTGGAGTTTTGGAACTTTATAATATTCCTTTAAAATCAACCAAAGTACGAATTCCAATTTACTCACCTGTTATCAGGAGAGAACCCAGTGCTGCATCTTTTAGCCCAGCACTGACCCTGAAAAGTAATTTTAACCGTACTTACCAGTAACTTATATTTTCTTCCATAGGAATCCATTGTCTGCTTTTCAGCAGAAAAGTTTCAAAGTGTCGATTTTCACAAACTACAAATATTCCTAAAAATCGCCTGTATGACTTAAACGCATTCTTTCAACTGTTTACAGGAGATGCACCAGTGCTGGATCCAGGATCCAACACTGAGTAAGAAAAAGTAACGATAACAGTTTTTACCTTCTAAGTGAATTTCCTTACATAGGATAACATTGGTGATTCTATGAGAAAAAGTTTCTAAGTGTCAACTTTTAAAGTACAATAATATTCCTTAAAAATCACGACTGTAACCAAAACGCTTTTACTCAACTGTTTACAGGAGATGTGCCAGGACTGAATCTAGGATCCAGTCCTGTGGTTAGAAAAGTAATCCATAAAGTAACTAATTGCATTTAACTAGAAATTCACATTGAGCTGAATGTTGCATTGTGTTTGAAAATGTGTTGCCCATTGCAACAACTGTAACTACTGTACTTAAAAGTCTATTGCCTATGTGCAAAGTATTTAAACTAAAGTAATTCATTCTGAGAAAGTATTTTTGTAATGTAATGTATAATGTAATTACAATGTAATTTAAAAAATAAAATATGTAAAAAAATTGTTTCTAAAAATGTAGTAAATTAGTATTAAAAAATTTATATAACAATTAATACATTTAAAAATTGTCATTTACAAAACCTTTGAAATTCACTGAAAAAACCGTAGGTTTCAGACATGTTATAGTTACAAATTAGCATTTAAAAACCTTTGAAATTCACTGAAAAAAACCATAGGTTTCAG
The DNA here is from genome assembly GCA_963921515.1 of Calotriton arnoldi. NCBI lineage: Eukaryota > Metazoa > Chordata > Amphibia > Caudata > Salamandridae > Calotriton > Calotriton arnoldi. Next base: position 1,677,119 of record CAWUFW010001811.1, on the reverse strand, counting down.
GGACGTTATAGTTACAAATTAGCATTTAAAAACCTTTGAAATTCACTGAAAAACCATAGGTTTTAGGGACAGTTATAGTTAGTTGGACATTGCACTCGTACAAAACCCGTGAAATTCCCCGTTATAGTTAGTCCAGCTAACTATAACTCGCGCCCCGCAATGCACTGCTGATGACGTCACATATTACATCACTCATGACATGGTCAGTGACATCACTGATGACATCACTGATGACATCTCAATTGACATCACTGATGACATCACTGGTGACATCATCCATGTGATAATTTCATGCATCTTCTCACACCCTAATATAACCTTTGATACACCCACTCTAAATTACAGACTGCCATTCGCAAAACCATAGACACTCCAACACCAATAACTACATACCCACTCACTGATTCTTAGGTCTACGCACACATCAACTCACTCACCCGTACAGTCACTCATACTTACGGTCACTCAGTACAGGACTATCATATGCACTCATACTCCTATATAGACACTCAAACACCGCCACTCATCCATAGAGGTACTCACACACCTAGTCAGTCATGCAAATAATTAAACACACTACCATTTACTCACCTATACAGTTATACACATACCAGCTCACTTACTCATACAAATACTAGCACATTCTTACGCTCTTATACAATCACTGATACAAGCACACACTCATCCATACAGCCACTATCACAATCACTCACTCTCGCTTATAGCTATTTATATACTCCAACACACATATATACTGCCTTTCACATATGTAGTTACTCACACATGTACCACTGGGACATACATTCACTCACTAACACACTCTTACACACACTTACCCACCCATACAGTCTATCACAGATGCACTCTTGAAACCATCCACCCAGTGAATCACCCACTCACACATTTATGCACAGAGTCGCACACACCCCTCCCACACAAACACTCAGGCACCCATACAGATACTCACACAAGCATTCATTAACTCATATAGACACTCATGTAGCTATTCACAAACACATGCAGCCACTTACACAGCAACAGACAGACGGATACAGACATTCACCCAGTTTAGTCACTAACCCATGCATTCAGTAAGATACGTTAAATCACTCACTTATACAGTCAGTCACGCACCTACTAAATCATCCATACAGACACTTACACACCCACTCATTCTTCAATACGTCTTTTCCTATATATATTAAAAATATTTAAACTTTACAGAAACACACAGTCACTGGATGATGTCAACAGTGATGTCATTTGAGATGTCATCAGTGATGTCACTGACCATGTCATGAGTGATGTAATATGTGACGTCATCAGCAGTGCATTGCGGGGGCGCGAGTTATAGTTAGCTGGACTAACTATAATGGGGGAATTTCACGGGTTTTGTACGAGTGCAATGTCCAACTAACTATAACTGTCCCTAAAACCTATGGTTTTTTCAGTGAATATATATATATATATTTTGCCGGATTGCATTTGGAGTAGTGTGCATTGAGGAAGCCACCACAATTCCTTCATAACATTGGAGACAATGCCTGCCTCCCTTGCACACCTATCCTTTTTTGCATCACTTACGAGGGCTGCCCCAAAGATAATTGATTTACAAGAGTGCCAATGCCAAATTCCATTGTGTTGCCTGCGTAAAAGATACAATTGTGTACCTACTACCTAACATACCCATGCTTGGAAATGGAAGAGGTAATTACAACTATTGCAACAGTGAGTGAGTGATTATGAGTGATGATTGATTATTCATGTGGTGGCAGACAGTGAGGGAGGGTGTTCAACTGCAATTTATAAACTTGATTGAGATGATTTGCAATGTTTGGGTCCTGAATGATGGGTTATCATTTTTCCTGGACGTGAATTGCCTTTGCAATCTTACTTAGTGAAAATGTACCTGTATGGTCCACTCCTATGATATTTCTTTTTTTTATCACCTAGAAGGACTGCCCCAGAAGATCATTTGATATACAAGACTGCCAAATTCCAATCTGATGCTTACATCAAAGAATAGATACAATTGTGTACCTACCACCTTTCTTGGATTGGAACAGGTAACTATTGCATCAATGAGTGATATATTATTGAGTGATTGTGAGTGAGTGTAGTGGCAGACAGTGTGGGAGGGTGTTCAACTGTAATTTGTAAACTTGATTGAGATGATTTGCAATGTTTGGTGCCTGAATGATGGGTGATCATTTTTCCTGGAGGTGATTGGCCCTTTCAAACTTAGCCAGATTTACTTGTAGGGTCCACTCCTTTTTTTCTGGTTACCAAGAGACCAGACTAGTCACTTTAGTTAACAAACAAAAATCTATACAAAATACAGCAATTCTGTTTCTCTACTTGAACATCAACAGCAGTGCACTACACCTCTATCTTGCTCGAGTCAGGACTCGGAAGGAGTTACTCAGAGTAAGGAGGTGGGTGGAAGAACTCAGGCCTGGGCTACCTCATCACCAGCTAGAAGAAAGACGTTATTGACTACAATAGGAAACCATGACTTGAGGTCTTGTACTCAGCTTTGTGCATTGATTTGGGAAAATGCTGCTGAGTGTGTGAGTTGCACTGGTGGCAAAAGTGAAACTCCAAGTCCTCTTGTTTTTTACTGTGCCTCTGGGTCTTCTTGGAACACTCCTCATGAAGCTTTCCTTCCTTCTGTCCGTTTCCTTAACTCTACAATACAGTTTCTGATTTACAATCTGCAGGCCTTCTCGTCTTCTGCACGAGCAAAAGGCAAAAGCTGAGCTTACACCATAAATAGATCACACACTTGGTGGGGCAGATGTTGTGAAAGTGACACTAAGTTACTGCAGGATCTTCTATTACCTAAGCAAAAGCCCACACTGACCCCATTTACCAATCCATACATAAAAGGGATCCATATTTTAGATATAGAAGAACAACAGCCATCAGCATGATCATTCAGGCCTTGTGTTGCGTAACCACGTAGCCTTGTCCACTCCAGTCTTTTTATGACTTTTCATGACTCAAGGATTTCTTAACTTTATGTTTAATTCAATACTAGCTCCCCATTGCTCAGAAGAAGTTACTATTGTTATTTTTTGTTATTTGATCACTATCAGATATTCTTTGTTGTGTCATGTAGTGGTCTGGTCTCAATTCTTTGTAAAGCTATAACATAATTTATCACCCACTAACTCAGCTTTCATATTTCCATTTAGTTGTCTGCAATGGATAATCCTTCTGATTAATCCTACAGTTTCAGTTCACCTGGGTGAGAGTGGGACCTCGCTTGTTAAGTTGTGATGCCTTCCCTGTTATTGTTTCATCTATATTCAGGTAGGACAACTATGGAGTGAAGTGAACTAGTTAAGTTAGTAAGTAAGCATCTAACTGCTACTGCAGATATATAATCATTTATCTAGGTTGTTATAGGCAATATAGGTCATGGCAGCGTCACCCCAATGGTCAAGATAGTTACAGAGGGTAATAAGACAAGGGTATATAATTAACTATAACTAACTGGTATACACTTTTATAAACAGATTAAAAAATAAGACTGAGCAAAAAGACAGCAGTGCAAAGTAAATGTAAAATGCAAATAAACTTCTTCAAGCATAAAGTGTGGTAAAATAATTATCCCCTTTAATATTTTAATAAAAACCCACTCTCTCTGCCTACAACATGCCCACCCCTCCCCCCAAAGAACTGACCCATCCCCGACCAATGTCCTAGCAAAAGTCCAAGAAACATACACCCAGTCTCAACTCCCTTCCCATCCTCTCCACCCACAACAAGCTCCATAACCCCAAAAAATTAAAAAAGGGCTTAGAAGATGGCATTGTCTATACAGGTCTAGAGCTGGTCGAGGTTCTGCTCTATGCTCTCTAGCCGGCTTTCAATGTAGTCGAGTGCTGTAGGACGTGAAGCAGAAATTGCCTGTCCAAGTGGGAGGGATGCCAACAGTGGCAGTTAGGGCCCCTGACAGCTGGCAGCAGTGCCAACAATGTAATGGCTGGGAGGCTGGAGGCTGGAGGCTGGAGGCTGGGCCTGACTTGCTGAACTGGGGCCTGAGTCAGAGGCAGCTACTTTCACCTCTTCATCCTCTAGGGCCACTAGCCACTGATATTCAGCCTGGATGTTCGCCAGCCTCTGCCGCCACAGCCCAGCCGTTATCTCCTGCCTGGTGGGTTGTGCTAGTGTACCAGCAGGAGTAACTATAACAAGAAAAACAAAAAGAAAATAGACAAATTGTAAACAATGCTCTGTGCAAACACTTGTTTAAAATTAAGTAGTGGGTGGCATAGTAGCAATACATTGCTGGTCTCCTAGAGCCATTGGAATTTGATGTGATTATAATTAGGAGAGTCAAAGGGCCAATTTTATGTTTTACCATTGCATGCCTCACATAAAAACACTGACTGTCTGGCAGAAAAGAATTAAGGCAGAATAACACCAGAATAAATAAACAGTGATTTGATTTTTTTAAAGGCTTTTCTAGTAACTAGACAGACACTTTGAGTGGAAAAATAAAAATAAATGACCTCTCATTAATGAGTAAGGCATTAGTGACTATGGAGTACAAGTTGTTGTGCTAAATTAATAGAGGCATGCAAGCCAGTGCTTTGGGTACTTTGCTACTATCTGCAGCTGGGGCAGCTGTAGTTGACAATTACTTATCTTTAAATCCGATGGACCTACTCTTCTCCAAATGCCTTTCACTTTCCACCCTGACTCCAAAGAGGCAGATAAATGATAAATAAAATACTACGTCACACACGTCACATATAAAATGCAGATACCGTAAGTAGACAGTGGAGAAAATGATGCACTACACTACAGGGAAAGGAACAGGATATATAGATTGTATTTGGCACGTTCGTCACAGAGTATCCCTTATGCCAAACTTGACATCAGATCAGGCATTTTGTGCCACTTTACTCACTGGCCTCGCCCACTACCACAATTTATTTCCTACAAATTCATTTGCTGGGCAGTAAGGAAAGGACACTTGACTTACTCTACTGCACGGTAAGGTAAAGGGTTTCAGGGGGTAGGTAGAGATTTTGCTACAGAATAGAGGGGTGTCACTCATCATCGATTCGTCATGTGCCTAAGCTTTGGCTTATTCAGTCACTGTGATAGACGAAAGTCTAAAGGGAAAATCTGAACAGGCGTAAAATAAATCTGTTATGGGAAACCTTGAAATATATTTTGGAATCACTTCACATGGCCATAAAAATGTGGCATATGCCAAGAATGGATTTTTTCAATGTTTTAGTACTTAGGAAAGAATAAAGGTATGAAGTACTAGGAGGTGACTGGGTGGGTGAAGGGAAACATCTTGTGTGTTTGGTTTGCAATGCATTGAAAGCTTTGCAAATGCCATATTAACTGAAGCAGACGCACATTGCATAGCCACCACTGCAATTACAAATTGAACCATACTATACTTCGGTCATGGATGGTGAAATGCTATGGCAGGGAGGGGGATGATGAATGATGATGGGTGGGATAGATATCTGCCTCTTTTAACAAATACAATGAGTCAAGGGATTTGAGCAAAAATTAAAATACTCCCCACTTTGAACCATAGATTTGATAACCATAAAACACAGTAAGCAAAGTAGGTGAGCAGCATGCCCCTCACCAGAAGAGCTACCTTATTTATTAATTCAAGTAATTATTCAATCATCCTTTCATTCTTCCTACTATATTCACCCATAGCCACCTTGATTTAAGCTTTACTTTCTCTCATCCAGTCTTTCACCAATATATCCAATTCATTATTGATCCATTCAGTATCCACCCTTTCCTTCAATCATCCTTTTACCCATCCATCCATTTACCTAATACCCACCCACGCATCCTTTCACCCACCCACACATCCTTTCCCTTCACTCATATACCATATTATCCATCCTTTCTTTTAACCTTCCGTTCTTTCCAGTTTCCATCAAGCCATCATTTTTAGCATTCATTATGTGAGCTTATGCTGAGTTGCAGATAGAAGAGGCCATAACTCAATAGTGGGCAGAGGTCAAAGTTAGAGAAATAATAATAATATATAATAGGACTTACTGGGTTGAGCAGAGCCCTCAGCAGTGGCGCTGGGGGTCGGCACCTCCTCCCCAGCTCTTCCCAGACCCGCCTCTGCGCTGCCCCTCTTCTTGCCCTTGGGTGCTGATGTAAGAAATAAATATGATTAAAAAAAAAAGATTAGTGGTACAGTTAATCTCCACAAAATTATTATGACAGGCAAACGCAGTAACATTGTACTTATCTAAATCGTTTCGCCTATAGTGCTAATTACGACTATCGTTGAGTTGGCCATATTGATCCTAAAATCCCTACTCCAAAATTCCTTAACAAAAACTACATTTGGAACTAATGCATTGCAATAAATGATCAATGATTCTATTCTCATTTCTAAACCCCCTTGATGGACCAACTCAGTCTCCATTTTTTGCAATACATAGATGCATGCTAGTACAACACAAACACAATAAATTATTAATACTCACTGAGGCCCGCAATCTGGACGCCTAGCTGGTCGAGCCGGTTCTGCTCCCGGTCTAGGATATCCACCTAGCAGTGCGTTAGCTGCTGGGTGGTGTGCTGGACATGGCTGGTGCACCGCACATACCTGCATACACTATCTCAATGCAGCTGATTCTCCCACAGGCGGTACGCACTGCCAGGCCTGCTGCCAGCATTGAGGGAAGGTGGCACTGCATGAAAAAAAATACAGTGCTGCCACATCCACTTCACAAAAGATTGCCCAGCTGCAGCATTTGGCGGCGCTGCTGTCTGCAAGGTTGGCGGCTGCTGCTGCCTGTTCCAGGCGGCCTGGTTCTGCCGCTCCTCTGGTCACCCTGCTCTACCTTACTGCTGGGTGGGGTAAAGAAAAGCAGAAGGAAGAAAGAAATAAGGAAGTAAAGGGAAAAATAAACAAAAATGCAAAAAGTCATGAAAAACACATTTAAAAAAAAAATGTAAATAACACGCACATAAAAACACATATGAAAACACTAAATGAAAATGAGGGGTAGATTACTTAGAAGGGCCGAGGATTGAAAAGATTAAGAAAGGTCAAAAACAAATTTAGTAAGTAAAATAAGTAAGTAAACATTTTTGGAGCGCACAAATACCAGAGTGTGTTAGCGCTAGCGAACCTCCAAAATGGCTGAAAAAAGACAAGTAACTTACTTGGCAGTGAGAGTGAAGAGCCACGTTTTTAAAGATTTCCTAAAGGGGTGTGGCCGGGCAAGATGGCCGAACGGACGTAATCCGTTCCGGCTCCCGGTCCGCGCTAGTCTCTCGGGGAGATTGCAGCCGGTATCCAGCAGCGGCGCCAATGCCTTATAGAGCGGACGTCGGCCCCCACCACTAGGACGTGCGAGGAGTCTCAAATCGCAGCCCTAGAGCCGGAAATAAGGCGAGTGTAAAGCGGAGCCAGAGCAGCCCTGGGCCTGCTCACATAGGCGGCCGCCATTTTATGATCTGTAGCGGCGCCCAGTATGAAAAAGCGCCCATCCCCATGGCAGTGACAACGAGGCCGGGACCACCGCAACGGAAGACCCCCGCCGGCTGGGTCGCACGAAGCAGGAAGCCGAAGGGGAAGTCAGCGGCCACCCTCAGCACTCAGGAAGATTGCACGACATGGCCGATCACCCGAGGTATGAAGGGCTGGTGCGGTGTGCTGCTGTGTGAAGTTGCCTGGGCAGCAGCTTTGATGGGAGCGCCTTGCAGGCAGAGAGGGGCCCGTTGAGTCACTCTTGCCCGTGAGCAGGGGATGGCGTGAAGTTGGTGTGCCCAAGAAGATTTGATGACTGATGCCTGACTTCAAGATGGCGCCCGGGAAACGAGCTGGGAACCCCGCGTGGCATGCAATGGAGGCTGCCTGAGTTCGGCGTCTGGAGCCCACATGCCGTGCTGGTGCCCTTATGAGCCCACTGCCTGAGCTTTTGGAATTTGCATAGCCCGCCCTTGGCGGTGAGTTCATGGGGATCACCCTCCTTTGTGCAGGCTGAGCCTTGGATTCTCCCGCGCCTCCGCCTTAGGCATCAGTAAACAGGAGAGTTGAGGTGCTGAGGCGGGCCCCAGGTTAGTAGCGACCTACCCGGTGGGGACGACACCCTTAAATAAACACACCTGGAGGAGGAGGAGGAGGAGGCGTGAGACTTAAAAGGAAGTGGCCCACGAGCTCGGAGGTGAGATGCGGAAGAACACGTTTTAAGGAGCGGAGCCTGTGCCCGGACCCCGAAGCGATGGGGCGTGGTACACCCGAAGAACGTGACGATCGGTGGGGGATCCCCGAGCATACAAGCACTGAGGACTGCTGACTACCTATACAGGCCGCCTACGGAGACCCAACAGGAATTCAACGGTGACGGGGTTAACGTTGGGCCTGCCTCTATGCCACCTAAGAAAACAGGGCCCAAAGCCATGACCGGGGTATCCCGTTTCTTTGCACCAGCAGATAAACTCCCATCAACAGACGGCGAAGTCGACTCCAACACAATGGCTTTCACCAAAGAGGACCTTATGACCTCTCTACGCGATTTCAAAGCGGAGCTTTGGAAGGAGCTCAGCCAGGACATTAAGGACTCCATGGATCAACTGAAAAGGGACCTCAATGATCGTATGGCCACCCTCCAACGGGATGTGGACTCCGTGGGAGTCAGAATGGTGGAGCTGGCGGAACAGACCCAGGAGGTAGACATTTTCTACTCAATCGATACGAGGGCGTTATGGCAGATGCTTGTATACTACAGCAGGTGCATGGAGGTAATCTTCCCATAATGTCTGTTATGAAGGTGCGAGGGAGTGGTTCTAGGTGAGGGAGGGGGGTTCCATTGGGATAGATGGTAATTACTATAACCTCATGGAACGTTAGGGGCCTCAACTCCCCACAGAAGAGGCAAAAGGTTTGGAAGTACCTCACAGATCACCACTTCGACATAGTGGCACTCCAGGAGACACACCTACAGAAAGCTGACGAATTGAGGCTTAAACACAAAATGTACCCCCTTATTTATAGATCGTCAGAGCATACTAAGCACCGGGGAGGGGCACTATTATTTCACGCTTTGACGAAATTCCAACCGCTAGACATCCAGTCGGACAAGGAGGGGAGGATGGTCCTGGTTAAAGGCACACTGAGGGGCACGCTATGCACCTTTATAGCAGCGTATGCGCCGATCGCGGGCCAAATGAGCTTTCTCAATACCCTACTTGATAAAATGGAGCCCTTTGTAGAAGGGCCAACGATTTTAATGGGGGATTTTAATCTTACTTGGCAACCCGATTTAGACAGCACTCACTTACACAGATCTGAATCTGGCTCCTTCCCTGCAGAAATCAAGCAAAGAATGCACGACTTTGGTCTGCGAGACACTTGGCGTACCCTGTATCCCCAAACTAGAGACTACTCATTTTACTCGCACATACACCGCACCTACTCATGCTTAGACTATATTTTTATCAAGGTGCGCCGACAAAATATCGAAAATAATATATCGATATACAAAAATATCGAAGTTAAAATATCGAAGGGACAGAATATCGAAGTGATAGAATAGCGATGGACAGAATATCGACCCTAAGGTAAGTTATATCGAATTTTTTAATATCGATGTTACTAATATCGATATTTGTATTATTGTTATGTATTTTGTTATGTTTTTAATATGTATGTGTTATATGTGTTTTTGTTAAGTGTTCTACTTGTTTAAAAATATATGTATACAATTTTTATGTGTTAATACATTTTTTTTTAAGTTAATTTTTTTTTGTACTGTAGCAGGTTGTGGGTTTATAGGGGAATAGGGTGGGAAGTAATTTAATTATACTAAATTAATTATTAATTTTTAGGAATTATAAATTAATTTTAATTATTTTTTGCGTTTAAGTTCTGTAGCGTGTTGTGGGTTTATAGAGGAATAGGGTGGGAAGTAATTAAGTTAGAATTTATTTTAATTAATTGTTATTGATAATTATATAATTGTTAATTAATTAATAATAATTGGTAATTAATTTTTATTAATTGGTGATTAATTTTTATTAATTCATTAATTGATTATCATGTAATTTAAATGTAATTAACTTATAATTTATTTTAATTAATTGGTATTGATAATTATATTATTGTTAATTAATTGATAATTGGTAATCAAGTATTATTAATTGGTAATTAAATATTATTAAATATTTATTGATAATTGATAATTAATGTTTAATTGTTATTATTATTGGTATAAAAAAGCATTTAATTGTTTAATATTAGTTAATTTGTAATTAAGTTTTAATAATTTATATGTTTTTTGTTATTAAAAATATTTTATTGTTCTATATTTATTATTTAGTAATTAATATTTATTAATTATTATTTATTGGTATTTATTGTTATTTAATAATGAATTAATTATTTGAAAAAATTAAATTATGTATAAGTATGTTATTTGTAACTTCTACGCTATCCAACACTTCCCCTACTGTTGCACTCTCTGGAGTTGGAATAGTAATTTTTACCCCTACGCTATCCAACACTTTCCCTACTGTTGCACTCTCTGGAGTGGGAATAGTAATTTTTACCTCTATGCTATCCAACACTTTCCCTACTGTTGCACTCCCTGGAGTGGGAATAGTAATTTTACCCCTACGCTATCCAACACTTTCCCTACTGTTGCACTCACTGGAGTGGGAATAGTAATTTTTACCTCTACGCTATCCAACACTTTCCCTACTGTTGCACTCCCTGGAGTGGGAATAGTAATTTTTACCCCTACGCTATCCAACACTTTCCCTACTGTTGCACTCACTGGAGTGGGAATAGTAATTTTTACCTCTACGCTATCCAACACTTTCCCTACTGTTGCACTCTCTGGAGTGGGAATAGTAATTTTTACCCCTACGCTATCCAACACTTTTCCTACTGTTGCACTCTCTGGAGTGGGAATAGTAATTTTTACCCCTACGCTATCCAACACTTTCCCTACTGTTGCACTCACTGGTGTGGGAATAGTAATTTTTACCCTCACGCTATCCAACGCTTTCCCTACTGTTGCACTCCCTGGAGTGGGAATAGTAATTTCTACCCCTACGCTATCCAACACTTTCCCTACTGTTGCACTCTCTGGAGTTGGAATAGTAATTTTTACCCCTACGCTATCCAACATTTTTCTTACTGTTGTTTTTTTGGGGGTTGTAATAGTAGTTTTATTCCCTACGCTATTTAATATTTTTTGTATTATTTTAGTTAATATAGTATATAATTAATTTTCAAAATATTAAAAGTACATTTAATTTTTTTAATTTGTTATTATAATTATTTAATTTTTATTTATGTTATTGTTTTATGTGTATAGATGTATTTGTAATTTATAATATTTTTTAATAATTTATAATTTATTAAAATAATTATTGAAACTCATTATAAAGTAAGTATATATATTATATATTATATGTATATGTTTAATTAATGTTTTATTTAATTATATATGTTACTTATTAATTTTAAAAATTATAAAATATTTTTAACCATGTTTATTTTAATTATAAGTATTATTTAGTTCATTTTACATATTATTGTTAACAAAAAAAACGATATTTTTATAACGATATTTTTGACAATCGATATTGTTTTTTCGATATTTTTGTACTTACCATGTTGTAGATAGGATTTTGATATTATTGACATCGATATTTTTGTTGCGATATTTTTGTAGGTCGATTTTTTGACCTTCGATATTTTGTCAGTGATCCTTTTATCAACCAGAGATTAGTGGGCAAGCTTAGTGAGGCCAACATCTTCCCCCTTGCCATCTCGAATCATTGTCCGCTATCGATCTGCTTACAGTGGGGATCTGCCCCAAATACGTCCCCCAAATGGTACTTCCCGATCTCTCTCACACGAGATAGTGTACTGCGTACTGAATTACGAGAAGCAATCACAGAGTACTTTAAGGTGAACAGGCCGGAAGACACCTCACGGGTAACACTTGGGCAGCCTTTAAGGTGGTTATACGAGGGAAGTGTATAGAACTTAACTCCACCCTGAATAAACAGCGGGCACGGGAAAGGGAAGGACTGGAGAGGGAGTTAGAACAGGCGGAGCAGGTACACAAGAATAATCCCACTAGGGTGACTCTGCGCTCCCTCACAGCACTGCGCGGCAAGCTAAAGGCAATCTATAACAACAGTGCAGAATACATGCTCTTTAAACTATGCCATGTCTCTTACACTCAAGGGAACAAAATAGGCAAACACTTAGCGAGGCAACTAAGAGAGAAACAAGAGACGGAATACATTGGGGGCATGCGGGATGGGAATAAGGGCCTAGTTCACGCAGAGAGGGACAAGGCAGACCTCTTTGGGTCATTTTATAAGACACTCTACACCGAGGAACCCAGAGAACCGGACCTGCAGGAAAGCTATCTTCGGGCCCTGCGGTTCCCCCGAATCTCACCAGCCATGAATGATAAACTTACGGCCCCTATCACTATGGAAGAGGTGGGTGCGACCATCACAGCTCTTAAACTGCACAAAGCCCCAGGGCCGGATGGCCTCACAGCCCACTTTTATAAAACCTTTGCCCCCGACCTCATCCCTCACCTCACGAGCCTTTTTAACCAGATGGCAGAGACAGGTGAAGTGACCCCCTCGATGGCTGAAGCAGTGGTCACGGTCATCCCCAAGCCCGGGAAAAATGTACAGCTCTGTGCCTCTTACCGTCCAATAGCTCTCTTAAATCTAGATGCGAAGATGTACTCCACTATCCTTGCGAACCGGATACAGGATTTGATGCCAGATCTGATCCACCCCGATCAGTCTGGCTTTATTCAGGGGCGACAGACACACGATAACATTAGACATACAATACATCTAATTGAGAAAGCTAACAAAAGGGAGATACCAGCGGTCTTGGTGGGGCTTGATGCCGAGAAGGCATTTGATCAGGTGGACTGGGCATTCCTCTTTCATGTCCTTACTGCTTTCGGCTTCGCCCACAAATTCATCCGCATGGCCAACTACTCACAGCCCCGCTCCCAGGTCCAGGTCAATGGAGTGTTATCGGCCCCGTTCTCTCCTACGAGAGGCACCAGACAGGGGTGCCCTTTGTCACCCCTGCTATTTGCGCTGAGTATTGACCCGTTCGCAATGTCCATCCGCAATAATTTGGCGATTCAGGGCATACCCTTCGGAGGGGACAATCACAAAATTTCGCTTTTCGCGGTCGATGTCCTCCTGACACTCGCAGATTCGTCACATTCACTCCCTGCACTGCACCTGGAGCTAGCCGAATTCGAAGCCGTAGCCGGCTTCAAGGTCAATCTCGACAAATCCTATGTACTTAATCTTACACTACTGGACGCTGAGGCGCGCGTTATCCAGTCCTAATCCCCTTTGCAGTGGATGAGCCGCTCCCTCCAATACCTGGGGATTCAACTGACACCTCGAGTAGAAGGGTTCTATAAAGCCAATTGCCCGACTGCGCTCCTTCAAATACAGAATGACCTTAAGCGGTGGAAGCCCCTATTCATTTCCTGGCTTGGCCGCATTCACGCTGTCAAGATGACACTGCTGCCCAAATTGTTGAATCTTTTTCAAGCCCTGCCCATAGATTTAGATTCGACCTTTCTGCCTAAAATCAAATCTTTGCTCACAAAGTTCATTTGGCAGGGAGGGCGAGCCCAATTATCTTTCTCCATTCTACAGCGCCCTAGAACGAAAGGGGGGGTGGGGCTGCCAGATATAGGTTTATATTATAAAGCGGCGCAATTGCGGATTGTGACAGAGTGGTTTAAATGGGAATCAGGGAAGCATTGGCTTCATATGGACAGGGGAGTGGCAGGGAGGACGGTGTGGGATCTGATTTGGAAACCCAAAAAAGAGCGACGAGCGAATGTGAACATTAGCACCCCCACGCGCACTGTATTGAAGGTGTGGGACTCCATATCAGGAGATGAGGCGTGGACCACGTTCCCTTCCCCATACACCCCGATCCACTTTAACCCGGCCTTTCCGCCAGCCCTACACGAAGGTCCGTTCGACGCCTGGAGAGAGGGAGGCTGCATTATGCTTGATCACTTATTCCATAACTACAACATCCTAACCTTTGATAATTGCAGACGGGAATTCCACTTACCGCCAGAAGAACACTTCCACTACCTTCAACTTAGACATTGGGCACTCACCCCTCACATACGGGATAATGCCACTAGGGAGAAAACGGGGTTTGAGAAGTATGTGAGAACAGTGGGTTCAATGAAAGGGGTGATCTCCTTCCTCTACAATTATCTACTTTCCACCATACACGCGGCTCAACCGAGATACATGGCTATGTGGGAGGGCCTGCTGCATCGAGACATACACGACAAGGAATGGGTGGCACTCTGGTCCGATATATCAAAATTCAATCACTCCCTAGAGCTCAGGGAAGCCCATTTAAAAACTCTAATGGACTGGTACCTTTACCCTGCCAAACTCAAATGCATCTTCCCAAACACGTCAGATAGATGTTGGAGGGGCTGTGGGCTACTGGGTGATTTCCAACGTATCTGGTGGGACTGCCCCACCATACGTCCCTTCTGGGAGGAAATCTTAGCACAACTTAAAACCATGCTGGGATATCCTATACCGACCACCATGGAGGGAGTCCTCCTAGGTATTCGAGATCCCTCTCTAGAACACCCGACCAGGGCCGACAAAGCCATCATGTGGACATGTATAGGTGCAGCGAAAGTAACAATCGCAGCAGCGTGGAAGAGGAAGGCAGCCTCTACCCCCTCACTCTGGCATGCACGACTCTGGAAACTCCTCTGCCTAGAAAGAATGGCGGACATATTCCGCGACGATTATAAAAGCTTTGAATATAAGTGGGGTCCATTAGTTGCCTTCCTTACACGTGGCTGCCGCTGGCAGTGTGCCCCCCGTCTCTTAGAGATATGCATCTCTTTCAATTCTAACATCCTACACTTCTACCCAGCCTTCATCAGTAGAGTCACCACCACACACCTGGTTAGTGGGAGGGGGGAGGGCATAGGGGATTATTGGGTTAATTGTTTTGACTTTTTTTTTCTCTTTGGGGTACCTTCCCGGTTGGAAGTGTGGAGTGTAAATTCGTCACGATGTTATGGACTATGAAATCACAAAGTGGAGGAAAGGACATACTAAGCCTATGAACTGTCTGAAACTGTACTAGTCACTATAGAGTGTCTCCTTTCCACAGTTTGGCACAGCAGCGTATGGGACGTGGTCCTCAGCTTTGCTTTCACGTGACATGTTGTATTATACTATATGACACTGATGCTCCTGTTGTTGTAAAGCAAATAATGTTTACTTAACAAAATGCCAATAAACATACGTTTTACATAAAGATTTCCTAAAAGGATTTGGTTTGGTTGTGATCTTAAATACAGAGGCCGAGCGTTCCACAATTTGCTGCCAAGATAGGAGAAACTACTACCCCCCATCTAGATTTTTTTATTTTGGGAGTCGTTACCCAATAAGAATGAGAGGACCTTAATACTGGCCATGGAGAATACCAAGTAAAACATGTCTGAGCATAAAGGGGGCCAGTGCCATGCAGGGCTTTACGTATCATGCAAAGCGCCTTAAACCTGACCCTTTCTGTCACTGGCAGACAATGCAGTTCCTGAATTTTCTTAGAAACAGAGCAGATTTTTCATAACTTTAAAGGAAGACATGCCGCTGCATTTTGCAAAGATTGCAACTTGAATTGGGAGCATTTATTTATTCCTAAATAGATGGCATTACAATAGTCGATCCTCGAAAGGATAAGGGCAACCACAACCATCTTTTGCAGGTCAATAAGAATAAAAGGAAAAACCTTTTTGAGCAGCTTGTTTGTGAAAAAGCAGGAAGAAGTTATACAGTCAACCTGCTCTCAAAAAGTCAGCTGCTCATCAAAAATAATACCAAGGTTTTTTACCTTTTGGACAGGGACCGGTAGTGGGCTAAAGTCCTCAGGCCACCGAGAATTGTTCCAATGGCTATGTTCTTCCCAAACAAAATCCCTCTGTTTTCTCAGTTTTCAATTTTAGAAAATTATCCCGCATCCAAACAGTGGTCTGGAATAAGCATTGATTAAAATTATAGGCAGCTGTGCCGTCTTCCGTGGAAATAGATATATTAATTTGTGTATCATCGGTGTAAGAAATAGCCAAGAGGCCAAATGATTGAATGAGGTCCACGAAGCACTATGAACAGAGTAAGAAAACGAAATGACTCTGTCCATGAGAACACGTGGTGCCTTACGAATGCAATTTTGAATGCGAGCACATACTCCAGAATGCATTTGACGTAAAAATGCAACGCGAATGGGTATGCAGAGAAACGGTACCCGCCCATGGAACTCCGCGTAACGCAGTGGAGTTTTTGACCACTGCGTGAAGTTTTGCATAGCGCGGCTCCACGAACTCTGCCCAGGCCACCAGATCAAAGTCAAAAATATGGCCGACCAAGATGGAGTGTGGGTCAGATACAAGAAGTGGATTGGGCCAGGCCTGCATGTACTTTTGGACTTGGAATAGATTTTGAAGAAAATGTTCTGAGGAAGTAAAGTTCAGCAGGGAAAGGCTGAATGTCCGAGGAGGGAGCGTCACAGGGGAGTAGCTGGATGGAGTCCCAAGTTTTGGATTTTGGATATCTGGGCACCTTTACCACCACAATCAAGGGTCCAGAACTGGTGGGGCACCACTGGGGGTTCAGGACTCACTCAGGCTGGGTTCATGTGCGGATTCGAGATGGCGGAAGCCATTTTTGTCCCTGCTGCTCTGAACAGGAGGCCAGCAAATTAATACTTAGGGTCACTCTGGCAGTCCTGGGTTCAAGTGATGAAGCAGGGCTCAAGCAGCAGGGCAGCCCTCTAAGAGCTCAAGGCAGACTCCAGGCAGCAAAACATCCCTTACAGGTGTATCAAAACAGTCTTGTGGAGTACACAGCAGGCCACAGCATTAGGCAATCCCCTGAGAGTCCTTCCTGCAGGTCCAGAAAGTGAGCTAAAGAGTGGGTCTGAAGGCCCAATTTTTATAACTAATTTCTTCCTTGATGGAGGAGAATTTTCCAGAGCTCTCTCTTTGAAGTGCTTGGAATTTCCTGACTCCCCTGCCCTGGCTCCAAGCTGGCTGCATAGACAATGCAGGGGTGACAAGCACTTTGTGTGAAGGCAGGGCATAGCCTATTCAATTGCAACTGAGTTCGTGCCCAGCTCCGCCTCCCCATCCTGCCAGCAAATGGCCCATTCAGGCACACCTAACCCTCTATTATGTGACTTTCTGGGAGTAATTCACAAAATCTAACTGCCAACTAAACCCAGTCTTGAGACCCAGGAACAGGTTTCAGGCACCAAATAGTTCGGGCAGGAAAATGCCAACTTACTATAAGTGCATTTTAAAATTTGTAACCTAAAGTCCAAAGTTGGTTTTAAATTACAATTTCCCAGACACCAAATATGAAATGTTTACCCATTCCCAATCAAACGATAGCACTTATTGATGTAATAAGTCAATCTAATGTTATCCTATGGGAGAGGTGGGCCTCACTGTAGTGAAAAACAAATGTAGGAGTTTTTGACTACCAGGACATATAAATCGCAAAAGTACACGTCCAACCATTTAGTTACAATTCCCCCTGCCCTATGAGCAACCTAGGGGCCACCTTAGGGGGGAAATATTTGTAATAAAAGGGGAGTTTAAGGCTAGGCAAGTGGGTTATATTGCCAAGTCGAATTGGCAGTTTGAAACTGCCTTCAGGCTGCAATTTCAGGCCTGGGATATGATTTAAGGAGCAACATAAGTGGGTTGCACAATATATGCTGCAGGCCTTCTAATAGCATTTAATTTACAGTTCCCGGGTATAGGATGCACCATATTACAAGAGACTTATGCGTAAACTAAATATGCGAATTAGGAGTAAGCTAATTGTACCATGTTTAGGGGAGTGAGCACAATCGCTTTAGCACTGGTTAGCAGTGATAAAGTTCACAGAGTCCTGAGGCCAACAAAAACGAATTTCAGCAAAAATGCGAAGGCAACAGGAAAAATGTGTGGGGGAAGACCACCCTAAGGCTGACAGGTCTAACAATGGCTATAATACTTTTCAATTGAAATTTCTTTCTGATACAAAACAAAACAATTGCAGTAGAAGCTGTCTTATTTTCCTCAAAGTTGAGCATAGCATTTTAACACAAATAAGTTACCCTTTCCTCAAAATATTTTCAGAGGCAAAGATACAATTCTTAAATTCTCAAACAAAGGAATGGAGGGTGCTTGACCAAAAGAAACCTTGTCCAGTAGCATCAGAAAATATAAGAATGATTACAAAATAAATAAATTATAGATTATGTAATGTTAATAAAACATGGGTGAGAAAAAAATCTAAAGAAGGAATTGAAAATCCACCACCCTATGGCTTCCTTGTAAATCTTCTGTGACTTTCGCTCTTTTTTTATTTTATATAGTGTTGCTTAGTGCATTATCTTCTTATAATAAGCACTGGTGAAGCCAATCGGTGTTGCTTTGCCAAATTCTGAAGCCAGTGACACAATAGGGTTGCTAATGTCAGTGCCTTTTAAAATATACCAGTATTGGCAAAGCAAATAGCGGTGGCAGTCTATATTAAAAGTACAGAAAACATTGTTTTTTACACTTTAAAATTGGCCGCTGCATTGCATGATGCAAAGTGACAATGCAACCTATACTGCATTGGCCAGCTTTAAAGTATGAAAAAACTGACGATGCCAATGGATTTTAAAAGCATCCAGTATTGTCAAAACCAACAGTGGCTGCCTCCATGGAGTGTGTGAGAAGCACAGTAAAATGCAATGGGACAACATCCAGGTCATCACCAATGTTGTACTGCAGAGGCCATAGGGGGGAGTGGGAGGTGAGAGATGGGAGATGAGGAGAGTGAGGGGACGACAACTTTCGGAGCATCACGAAGGTCACCATCCCGTGCCTAGCATGCTCTGGAGAAGCACCTGAGGAGGGTGGGAGAGGCAAGACGGGTTGAGTGAGTGGGGAGGACAACATCTGAGCATCATCTAATGTGCCATCTAACCGTTGGCACACCAACTATCAGGATGGAGGGTGCAGGACAGGAGATGAAGTGTGGGGATAAGTAGGGATGAGAGATGAGACTTGGAAGAGCAAGAAATACAGCCCACCCTAAAAATTAAAACATGCACTCCTGTGGTGTGTTAAAAACAAATATACTTTATCCACAGAAGAAAACAATCTATAATCTGTCTGTCTGTCTGTCTGTCTATCTATCTATCTATCTATCTATCTATCTATCTATCTATCTATCTATCTATCTATCTATCTATCTATCGATCTCCAGTAGTCAGGAGGACCACTGATACTTTTAGAAATATATTTGCATGTAGCTTAAACCAGCACTGCAGATAAATCCCTGTACGGAGCACATCCAAATGATATTATTTTGTATAATTATGATAAATAAATAAACAATGTGGTTGAAAAGTAAGCAACAGAAATCTAAACAAAAGTAGTGAAGATTGGAACCTTACATTTGCGCTGCACATGGAATGCTTACACATTCTGGTATTTGTCACATGATCAAAAAGATCCACTGACTTTTACCACTAAGTTAGCAACTCAATTGTGCTACATAAATCACCTGCTAGAAAAAAGGCAACAATCTCTATCAGATCGAACAGATGTAGGCTGAGACCAAATTACATAAAAAATACACACACATAGATTTACATATCCCTTTGTTCATGGATTTTCAAATTTCTGCTATTCTCCAAAATGTCCTGGTGTCTGGGATAGTCAAAGATTTCCAGGAGTATCCATTGATTCAAAATCTGCAAAGGCATTTCAAATTTTTCTCTCCATGTCAAAATAGTTTTGCCTCAGGAGAAACCCCTTAGATGTATTCTACCTCAATTTTAGAGGTGATCCCTTCAAATCAGATCTTGGAAAGGGATTAACTCTTAAATTGACTTGGAGTAAATCATGGATTGTTTCCTGGATGGCGATGAGGTAAGAAACAATATTTGTCAATTGCCACAAACCTGCAAGGGCATTCCAGCGCGGAAGCTCACACTACTCACCCCTAAAAGAAGATGTGATGTAATATGATAACATACTATGGTGACATTACACATGAGAAAATCTTGTTATGATTGTGAAACTCTCTTTTATGAATAGCAACAGCTAGAACTGAAGGATGATGTTGCAAAACATTGGAAAAATATGTTAAACACACTAAGAAATTAAATAAAACCTTACTTGCACAGGTATCAAGATTTATTGGCGGGATACACTTATTTGAAATAGATCTGCAGTCTGCAGATTACTGCAGTCAATAGCGCCAAGACACCCCCGGGTATTCGTGCGCTTAATAAGTCCCATTAACATTAACATTAACATCCATAAAGAATGAACACAGATATGATCAAGTTTCACATTTATTTATGAAGAACTTCCAGGTTTATGGATACCTGTCAAACCCATGGTGCACAAGGGAAGGATGTCAGTGGGCTAGACCAAAGTGCTGAGATTAATGGCATTTGATCAATTGTTTGGAAAAAGTAGGCGATCAAATTTTAGTTCATAAGAAACAGACCAAAATAGATCATCATAGGGTCAACCTGGCAATGACAGACGTCCAAAATTAGATGAAATGATAAATGATGCCACATAATAGAATGATCAGCACTCTAAATAACGGCAGCAGAACTGGTGCCTTTAAGGTCTCAGCATTGTTAATGACA
Source organism: Calotriton arnoldi (assembly GCA_963921515.1). NCBI lineage: Eukaryota > Metazoa > Chordata > Amphibia > Caudata > Salamandridae > Calotriton > Calotriton arnoldi. Next base: position 1,656,376 of record CAWUFW010001811.1, on the reverse strand, counting down.
AAGTAAAATAGATAAAGCTCAAAAGCAATTTCAGAACCTCAGTGAAAAAAGAATGGATTTGTTGATCAAAAAGTGGTGCCATAAAGTGGGATGAGCAGCAATTTAAATGTCAACACATGAAGTGCCTTTAAAGTCTGAGCATGGAAAATGCAAGACCTAAAATGGATAATGCTGAACAGCAATTTCAGGACCCCACCAAATACATTTGTATTGGTTGATCAGGTAAAAAAATTAATTGAATAGTGAGCTTGTGTATATGAATAGAATAATGTGTTTGCAAAAGTCTTGTGGCAATTTACTGTAAACAAATTTTCAATTATTCCTGATTTTGATTTTATTAAAATATTTAAAAAATCACTCGATGAGTTTTTAATTTAATTCATAGTCTTGGCATAACTATGTGCACAAAATAAGCAAAGCATTAAGCAATAAAACCGGGTCACATACAGTTTCATTTATATAGTTTAAAAAAGTTTTAAAACACCTATGACAAGTTTTAAAATCGAGTCATAAACTCTTAGTGATATAAAGGCTCAAAGCCCATATGCTTTGGGCAGGTGCCCCTCGGACATGGAAAGTGACATCCCACCTCACTTTTCAAGTACCTTAGATTCTACTAATGAAAATGTATGGATCTGTTTGGGCTAGGCTATTATTGACTTTCAAGATGAGATACTGTCCTTACAGATATTATAAGTTAAGATGTTATAGCTACTCTTAACCATAAATTTGTTTTAGCTGTAATTGTTTTAGTAAATGTCAGTCCATCAAATCTCTTAAAAAATATTTCTTTCTCTATTGCACATGGCTAAAGACTATGCCCAGCTTCTTAGAAATTATGGCCTTTCCTGCTTTGCATGGCTTTTGACTGTGAGTAGGAGCAATTGTCTATGAAGCCTGGCCTATTGCCAAGTCCAGTGCTCAATCCGCCATTGTGGTTGGCTGCAGGATCTACCTCCATCAAGGCCATGCATCTGATATGCCACAGTGTTTAATCCCTGATGCACATGATCTCTGGCCGTGCACAAGATGGGTTGGCTGCAGTGACTGGCTTACAGTCGCACCCTGTAGCTAACCGACTGGAAGCAGCCCTGCCAGCCCTAGTCATTTATAAAGACAAACAATTTTTGGGGGTTCTCAAAAGAACAGTTTTCAGGGAGGGTTGTTTTTGGGATTTTGTGTTTTTGCTCTCTTTCAAGTTGCATGTTATAAAACATTTAACCATTTTCCCTAATAGATAGCAGGTAGTATAATGCTATACCACCATTTGATTTCCAATCATGGCATTCTTCTCCCCACACCAGATGTTGGTGTTGCACTCTATGTGGTTTAGTTTCAAGATGCTCCGCTAGGAAATAATTTTTCTACTTACTGCAGCACGTTTTTGCTGAGCAATTGCTGAACTCCCCACTACTTCCATACTGGTGTATAATTTATTTTTCTGTAGGACCCCCGCACTCTGCAATGCTTTCATAAGAGATCTAATCACATGGTGGGTGTACAAACTGAGTCCTCTCTGTCCCCTACTATGGGGCCGATTCCGATCTCGGTCGGAGGCGTACCCAACACCATTCGGTCAGGAAAAAAGCCATGCGAAAGCCTGTTTCCCGACCGATCCGTACAGCACACCGAACGAGTAAGTACGATGCGCACAACAGCAAAGAATCCGGCCGAGCCGTACTCACCCAAACCAGGTCCTGTTCCCCGACCGAGGCGAATCCGGAAACGCTGAATCGAGTCGCACGGAAGGGAAAATGCAGCTCCGTCCGGCCGAACGAGTACGATGCGCTTTCCGTACGCGCCGAACACGTCGCTACGCACGGCACGTCAAAGCATCCGGGAGAGGCGCACATAAGCTCCGATTCGCGCCACAACACGATCCACGGCTCCGAGACGAACACGGCAGGGACGAGGCGAAGCGACGAGGACGAGGCGAAGCGACGAGGACGACGCGAAGCAACGAGAAGGACGAACGACACGAACCAACCATGAATCCCTTCGTCCCGATCATACCAATATTCTACATTTACTACCGGAACAGGCACGGACGCGTACGGCGCAGAAGGTAAGCCAGACACCAACCACAAAACACATACAACACGTACACGACACATCACACACACACAGAGGGATGCAGAATATACTTACACCAGCAACAGCAGCACCATAGGGGCGGGATGCCCATCACCAATGCCACATATGCACACAGGGGCCTGAATGCGCACCACCACCCCTACCCAGGGGGGCTGGATGCCTACCACTACTACCACCCTCACCCAGGGGGGCTGGATGCCTACCACCACCCTTAGCCAGGGGGGCTGGATGCCTACCACCACTACCACCCTCACCCAGGGGGGCAGGATGCCTACCACTACTACCACCCTTAGCCAGGGGGGCTGGATGCCTACCACCACCCTTAGCCAGGGGGGCAGGATGCCTACCACTACTACCACCCTCACCCAGGGGGGCTGGATGCCTACCACTACTACCACCCTTACCCAGGGGGGCAGGATGCCTACCACTACTACCACCCTTAGCCAGGGGGGCAGGATGCCTACCACTACTACCACCCTTACCCAGGGGGGCAGGATGCCTACCACTACTACCACCCTTAGCCAGGGGGGCAGGATGCCTACCACTACTACCACCCTCACCCAGGGGGGCAGGATGCCTACCACTACTACCACCCTTAGCCAGGGGGCAGGATGCCTACCACTACTACCACCCTCACCCAGGGGGGCTGGATGCCTACCACCACCCTTAGCCAAGGGGGCTGGATGCCTACCACCACTACCACCCTTAGCCAGGGGGGCAGGATGCCTACCACTACTACCACCCTCACCCAGGGGGGGCTGGATGCCTACCACTACTACCACCCTTAGCCAGGGGGGGCAGGATGACTACCACTACTACCACCCTTAGCCAGGGGGGGCAGGATGCCTACCACTACTACCACCCTCACCCAGGGGAGGCTGGATGCCTACCACTACTACCACCCTCACCCAGGGGGCAGGATGCCTACCACTACTACCACCCTTACCCAGGGGGGCAGGATGCCTACCACTACTACCACCCTTACCCAGGGGGGCAGGATGCCTACCACTACTACCACCCTTAGCCAGGGGGGCAGGATGCCTACCACTACTACCACCCTTACCCATGGAGGGCAGGATGCCTACCACTACTACCACCCTTAGCCAGGGGGGGCAGGATGCCTACCACTACTACCACCCTCACCCAGGGGGGGCAGGATGCCTACCACTACTACCACCCTTAGCCAGGGGGGCAGGATGCCTACCACTACTACCACCCTCACCCAGGGGAGCTGGATGCCTACCACCACCCTTAGCCAGGGGGGCAGGATGCCTACCACTACTACCACCCTCACCCAGGGGGGCAGGATGCCTACCACTACTACCACCCTTAGCCAGGGGGGCAGGATGCCTACCACTACTACCACCCTCACCCAGGGGGGCTGGATGCCTACCACTACTACCACCCTCACCCAGGGGGGCAGGATGCCTACCACTACTACCACCCTTACCCAGGGGGGCAGGATGCCTACCACTACTACCACCCTTACCCAGGGGGGCAGGATGCCTACCACTACTACCACCCTTAGCCAGGGGGCAGGATGCCTACCACTACTACCACCCTTACCCAGGGGGGCAGGATGCCTACCACTACTACCACCCTTACCCAGGGGGGGCAGGATGCCTACCACTACTACCACCCTTAGCCAGGGGGGGGCAGGATGCCTATCACTACTACCACCCTCCCCCAGGGGGGGCAGGATGCCTACCACTACTACCACCCTTAGCCAGGGGGGGCAGGATGCCTACCACTACTACCACCCTCACCCAGGGGGGGTTGGATGCCTACCACCACCCTTAGCCAGGGGGGCAGGATGCCTACCACTACTACCACCCTCACCCAGGGGGGCAGGATGCCTACCACTACTACAACCCTTAGCCAGGGGGGCAGGATGCCTACCACTACTACCACCCTCACCCAGGGGGGCTGGATGCCTACCACCACCCTTAGCCAGGGGGGCAGGATGCCTACCACTACTACCACCCTCACCCAGGGGGGCTGGATGCCTACCACTACTACCACCCTTAGCCAGGGGGCTGGATGCCTACCACTAATACCACCCTCACCCAGGGGGCTGGATGCCTACCACTACTACCACCCCCACTCATAGGATGGACAATGCATGACACAACCAGCACACCACAACCTAGGGAATGCAAGAAGAAGACATCCCCCCAACACCATGACAAGCGTGTGTAGACTGTGTCAAATGCCTACCGAACATGACTTTGAACATACAATATGACCCCCTAGCACATGTGCCACACATATATGTGTGTGGCACCCACAATGCAAGCAGGCCATGACCATTGTGGCAATGGGGTCCAAACCCCCATCATCACAGTGACCAAAATGTAAGTGTGGGGTCCATAGCTGAAGCACACTTTGAACAATGTGGCAATGGGGTCCAAACCCCCATCATCACAGTGACCAAAATGTAAGTGTGGGGTCCATAGCTGAAGCACACTTTGAACAATGTGGCAATGGGGTCCAAACCCCCATCATCACAGTGACCAAAAGGTAAGTGTGGGGTCCATAGCTGAAGCACATTTTGAACATTGTGGCAATGGGGTCCAAACCCCCTCATCACAGTGACCAAAATGTAAGTGTGGGGTCCATAGCTGAAGCACATTTCGAACATTGTGGCAATGGGGTCCAAACCCCCATCATCACAGTGACCAAAAGGTAAGTGTGGGGTCCATAGCTGAAGCACATTTCGAACATTGTGGCAATGGGGTCCAAACCCCCATCATCACAGTGACCAAAAGGTAAGTGTGGGGTCCATAGCTGAAGCACATTTCGAACATTGTGGCAATGGGGTCCAAACCCCCATCATCACAGTGACCAAAAGGTAAGTGTTGACAAAGAAAGAGGTGCAACTGCCAAACTGCATGGATGATTCCTGGTCACAGAACAACAAACACATCAGTGGCAAAGTAGTGTTTGTGTCCCATTGCAACATAAATTGGGGGAGCCAAATCCTGCAGTGCAAATAAGACATACCTTTGGCCATGTGCAGACAAACAACACCCATGGGGGCTGACACCGTCAACAATCATCAATGACACAATGACAGAAGTGACCATCAGAATGCAGACCCACATATTTGCACCAATGGGCACACACATGCAGATACCCAGTGGAGACTGCAGATGTGAGGTGAACAGATACCATACCATGGCAGCAATGGGACACACAAACCATGATCATTGTGCTGACCGATGACCTAGGAGTCCCAGGGACAGCAGGGGAAACCCACAAAACTACATACAGCCAATGGCACACCCAAGATATGCCAATGCAGTGGTGCAGATGCACAAACACAAACAGGCAGACCCACACTGCACATCATACACAACAGGTGAGGGGGGGTGCCAGTGTCCCCAGGCAACCACACAACACATGAGGAGACCTGAATACCAATCATACAGATGTGCATACAGTGCCACACAAAGGTAACTCATGGATCCAAATCCCCTATGTGGGCAAGCAGGCATTGTCAGATGAGAGGGAGCACAAATCACACATGTCACACAGGCACGTAGGGACAGCAACTGACACAGCAAGACACAGACACACCACAGCACCACCCCCAGGGCCCCCACAATGTGGTGACCCTGGGCTGCATTACAATCCCACTGTGATGACAAAGCTAAATGTGGTTCACACTGTGAACCACAGTCATGTGTACTGAGCAACTAACTACCATCACACCTACACAAGCACAAATCAAACAGCATGGCCAGTAAGCCAAGGCCAACATGGAGGCAGGGGCCTAGCTGGGCAACAACTCTCATCTGCACACACTCAACACCACACCCCTCGACCTCCAACAATGTGCAGCAGTGAAGCACACATGCACTGGTGACATTGCACATGCACCCATGACTATTCCAGGGTGGTGGGTGGGAACCAAGGTGCAGAAACACATCACACATGGACACTCAACAAGACTCCTGAATGTCTGACACACTGCACACTACGCTGTACATGGACATGACGGCAATACCACACCAACCAATGGGATCACAGCCACAGTCACACACCAATGAAGAAGCCAAGGTCACCCACAAAGAACACACATAGACAACAACCAACATTGCAGCCCGGACCCCGAGGAGTGCCAGCAGTCACACACACAACGTGTCACAATCACTGAAAGATAACACAAACTGGAAATCACATGACAGGGGCAAACAACAAGTGCCAAGGGGAAACCTGACTGTGACCCATCTGCGTCTGCACACAAACTCAGACCTGACAGCAAGCACACCTATGGGTGACACCCTGATGACCAGTAATGTGCCATGCACCGACATCACAGAGAACCCAGGGAGAAGACTTTGGGGGAACATAGCTCAACTCAGCTAGCATCACAAACAGGTACAACACTAGGGATCACAGCATGCACAGCTAAACGGAAGTGAACACACAGACATACACATACAACACACACCTTGGGCGCAGGCAATGTCACAGGAGTACACACTGCCATGAGGGGACTCCACTCCTGTGTGAGGAAAGCTGTGCCATATGTTGCCTCAGTAGGGCCCCACCATGTCAGCTGAGCACTTGGTCACACAATCAACAATTAGCACCAAATGAGGGCTCCCGTCACATCAGCCTGGTCATGGAAGTGCCAACGGAATCATCAGCACAGATCCAACACACTTGTATAGCAATGTTGCACTGACAACACAGATGAGTCCTTCCCCATTGATGCCCAAACCTGCATGTCCACTGGAGATGGCCACACGGTCAGGGAAGTAGACGAATTGAAAAATGGCAGGCACAACAGATGTGCAGGGGTGGAAGCCACAGATGTGAAATAGCCAATCTAAGTAGGAAATCCCATTGCCAAATACTGAACACATGACACCCTCAGATGCTGCTATGGATGACATGGAAACACCACAGGATAGGACACATTCCCCCTGGACCACATGGGTTCCTGCACAGTAACACTTCATTATCATGAGACCAAATATCACCATCACTGCAGCAAGGGCATGGTTAGCATCATCAACATCATGTACATCAGAAGCAAAAGCACTAGAGAACAGAAAGTTACTTTATTCAGCATATGTGGCATTAAAAGTAGAAGTCCGGTAGAACATAAACAAAGGCCAATGGCCAGTCCATCAACAAAGTCACAAGTGGGTGACAGTGGCAGATGCCACCCTACACATGCCTGCACAAAACCAGGGACAATCCACTAGGAGGGGCAACCGGGGGGTAGGCCAGGCACCGCAGGGACAGGATCAGGGCTCACCAGGAGGAAGCAGGGAAGGGGTGGTGGGTGCTGGAGAGCCACTGACAACTGCAGTGGAGGTGTCTGACAAGGTGTGTGCCGGCACAACTGGGGGGCATGGCTCAGATGTTGTGGGTGCCGGCACGACTGCAGTGGACCCTGCAGATGGAGTGGACAGGTCCGCCACTGCAGTGCCCAAGTCAGACAGGGTGGTAGTGGACTCCACTGCAGTGCCTACCACCAGGGGAGGAGAATGGGGAACAGGCAAGGTGGGCTGGACAGAGGGGAGGACACCCTCACCACATCAGTGGCACAGACAAGCGCAGCGGGGGGTGTGGTGCCGGGAGAGCAAGTGGCAGGGGGAGAAGGCCGGAGCCTCTTGGGGATGGTATATCTGTGGGTGGGGGAACCTGGGGCAGGGTGTGGTGGGGGCACCTGTGGAGTGGGGGCCTGAGGGATGGAGGAAGGAGACCTGGTGCTTGAGCTGCAGGGCGGCGGCGGGATCTTGCTCTTAGCACTCCGGGGGACTTGCGGGTGGGGGCCTCAGTCTGTCTGCGCCTGGGGGAGGGTGTCCGGGGCGAGGGGCACTCTGCTCCGTGTGGGGGGGCTTCATCTTCCCCCTGGATGCTGGGGCAGCTGGATCGGAGGGGAAGAGGCCGAGGTCACTGAGGAAGAGGTGCTGGGTCTTTGGGGTTGCAGGTGAGGCAAGGGAGGGTGCTTTGGAGGGAGAGGCAACTGAGGACTGCGCAGTGCCCGTGGATGCGTGTGTGTGTAGCAGGGCCCCATCCCCTGTGAGTCTGGTTTCAGTCCCCTGACTGTGCGTGCGTGTGCGTTTTGTTTGTGGCGTGTGTGTCTGAGTGCTGGACATGTGTGTGCTGGTGTGTGCCTGTGCCGGTGTGCGTGTGCTTGGGACGGGTAAGGTGCTGGGGAGTGTGGATGGAGCAGAGGCAGGAGGGGTGAGGGACTGTCTGAGGAGGGACACAGCTGCCGTCAGGGAGGAGTCCATGGACCTATTGCCCCTCTGTAGGTCTGACATGCCCGATGAGATGCCCTCCATGAATGACACCAGCTGAGTCAACAGTGCGGTGTGCGCATGGAGGACACTCAGCACGGCTGTCTGCCCTACATGGAGCTGGCGAAGGAGGTACACAGACTCCTCACTCAGGGCAGCAGGGGACACAGGGGCAGGGGGTGCGGTGCCTGGCCCAAAGGAGACACGCTCCCGAACATGGGAGCCTCCACGGACCTGGGGAATGGGAGCCGATGGGAGGGCGGTGGTGGTGCTGGTGGTGGCGGGGACAGCAACACTAGCTGGGGTGTGGTGGCTGCTGACACCCGCCTCCACAAGGGAGTCATCCTCCGAGTTGCTCTGGTCCTCAGCTGAGGTGGATGGTGCTGAGGACTCCTCGGTGTGGCTCCCCTCGCCCTCCGTGCCACTGGGTCCCTCCGACCACTCCTCGGCTGCTGACCCAGTCTGGCTCTCTGGCTCCTCCTGGTACGTGGAGCTGTCCCCTTCCGTGGCCGTGGATGTATCTGCAAACAATGGGGAAACAGACAGACATCAGTCACATGCACCAAACGCACACACCACTGTGAGCACAGCACATTACAGAGCAAGCCCTGGCATCATTAGTTGTACATTGCTAAAAGTGCCCTAACTGAACAGGAGAAGCCAATTGTCAGTCTGATGCCAAGCATGGCACTCACATCCCACATGGCCTTGCACCCATCTGTCTGGTGTCTGTTGGATTGCATCACCCCAGTGTGGACACATGCACCAAGTACACAGTAGTTGGACAGTGCAGAGGACACGGTGTGGCATGTGGACATGCACACATCACAGCTCTTGCCACTGAGTCAGTACAGGTTTCCGGATGAAAGGGATGCCCAGAGTCAAATAGGAAATGCATGTGATGCATACCAGCGACAGACACCATGATGCACCCATGTCCTGATAGCCATCGCCACAATGGTGTGCATGTAGCACATGTCACTCCCCTGCAGGACCACCAATAAGTTGACACATGCCATGGCAGAGGCATGACTGCTAAGTCATACATCACTGTCTCAGTGATGTATGACTTGGCAGCCAGACAACAACACTATGCACTGTGTCACAATAGTAGGTCATGGGGAATGCAAGTCCTGGAGCTGCACAAGTGCACATGTACATCCCCCACACAACACATCATCTTAACCCTCATCTGTCCAGGTCATACCTATTGGACATATGGGAGACCTGTGACACTACCCTCTGAACCTGAGCCCCTCACAATTTGCAGTGAATGGGGAACAGCTGCCTGAACTTCACATTCGCATACCCCAGTCTGCACGCGCAGCTGATCAAACACCTATGTGACACACAAGTATCGTCTCCTATGGTCACATCTCCAGGGGCATGCTGAGCCCCTACCAAGAAACACCCCAGCAGTCCTGGCAACTAATCCACAGCTCACTGACACAGAGGCAGACACCTGAGGGGTCAAATCACTGTGCACAATGTGTCAGATGATACACGGGAGTGGGAGTACAGAGTGCATTGCATGGCCTGGAGTAGGCATGACTGTCCTGCTCCACATGAATGAGGGATGTGCCCTGGACAGTGGATAGCTGGCTATGTATGTGTGACACACGTAATCTGCACACTCCTGGGGCCCAAACATTGTTCCCACCCGCTGCATGGGCGTGTGCCACATACCCCAGGCACATGTGGTGGCTCAGCTCAGCAAGTGGACCGCATATCAAAGCAACACGCAGATCACATGTCCAAACACAGGCGTTGTGTGAACAATGGACCCACCCATGATGCCCACAACAGAGTTAGGGAAACAGATGCTGTCCCCCACCTTTAGTGAAGCAAACTGCAAGGACACAGTCCCAAGTGACACAATTCCCTGACTGTAAGGGCCACACCTGGGTATCAGATGAGCAGTGGGCAGTGCACAATAGAGGGACATGGCTCCTGGACAACATGACTGCTGCACTGTGGCAGTTGAACCAGGCCAGAGGAGGGCACAAAGCATGTAATACAGAGTTCACAGTGCAGTCTTTGACTCACCCCCTCCTTGCTGCTGTCTGGCCTTCAGCTGCCCATCCAGGTCTGGAAACACCACCGCCAGGATCTGGAGCATGTGGGGGTCAGGGTCCGTGTTCCGCCCCTCCTGCGAGGAGGCGACAGCTTCAGCTGGACCCGTGCAATCCTCCGGGTCCAGCCCCGAAGGTCCTGCCACCTCTTCTGGCAGTTGCGGATCCGGCGCTTGTAGACCCCCACGGACCGGACGGCCCGGACGATGTCCTTCCAGATCTCCTGCTTCCGATGGGCATTAACCTGTCAGGATGTCAAAGTGAAAAGGCCATTACCACACATGCAACATATCCGTGCATGACACAGTTGTATATACATGTCTCAATCACAGGGGCACATGATGTACACAGGCAGTGCAAAGCTGCCCATGGACAGTTTGCCAGACGTCACTACATGGTATCATTGCATGGGAAGTAAAACCATGTTCAAATGCACTGTCACTGCACCATACCTGTCCAGTGCAAGTCACTACACACTATGGGGGGTGACAACTACTCAGTGAGCCTGCTAGCCAGTGGCGTGCAGACTTTCAGCCTTGCTAGTCACACAAAATGCACATTCAGAAAGGCAGTGCACAGAACACTCACCTGCTCCCCTGGTGTCCCATACAGCTTGCTGTACTGTGGAAGTAGGCTGTCCAGCAGGGCCTGGTTCTCTTCAAGGCTGAAGGCTGGGGCTCTCTCCACAGTACGTGCCATTGCAGGGTCCAGAGGGGCAGAGACAGCAGCAGTGCAGTGGCAGATGTCGTCCTGGAGCATGTAGTGCAGGCAAGTGAGCTCTCAGGGGAACAGCCAGCAATATATATGTGCTGGAGAGGCAGATACTGTCCCTTGTGTCCAAAGTGATAGGTCCAAGTCGTTTGCATCTTCTGAATCTGGCCAATCCATGAAATAGCAGCACCAAAACACGCCCACAGCATCCTTCAAATCTTCAACTTCATGACATACATGATTTTGCAACATTGTTGTGGGTGACCAACTGAATTTCCAGCAACCGACTCGTTCGAAATTCGAAAACGCGTCCGTTGCCAGGCAAGCCCATTGTCAATGGGTGCGCACCGATCGGTCCATTGCGGTACAACGCGTACAGGGGTACAACGCGTACCCGCACACATTGAATGCAATGGGCCGGCCGGAGGCACCGATCGGTCCATTGGAGTACAACGCGTACAGGGGTACAACGCGTACCCGCACACATTGAATGCAATGGGCCGGCCGGAGGCACCGATCGGTCCATCGCAGTACAACGCGTACAGGGGTACAACGCGTACCCGCACACATTGAATGCAATGGGCCAGCCGGAGGCACCGATCGGTCCATCGCAGTACAACGCGTACAGGGGTACAATGCGTACCCGCACACATTGAATGCAATGGGCCGGCCGGAGGCACCGATCGGTCCATCGCAGTACAACGCGTACAGGGGTACAACGCGTACCCGCACACATTGAATGCAATGGGCCGGCCGGAGGCACCGATCGGTCCATTGTAGTACAACGCGTACAGGGGTACAACGCGTACCCGCACACATTGAATGCAATGGGCCGGCCGGAGGCACCGATCGGTCCATTGCAGTTCAACGCGTACAGGGGTACAACGCGTGCACCGCACACATTGAATGCAATGGGCCGGCCGGAGGCACCGATCGGTCCATTGCAGTTCAACGCGTACAGGGGTACAACGCGTACCCGCACACATTGAATGCAATGGGCCAGCCGGAGGCACCGATCGGTCCATTGCAGTTCAACGTGTACAGGGGTACAACGCGTACCCGCACACATTGAATGCAATGGGCCGGCCGGAGGCACCGATCGGTCCATTGCAGTACAACGCATCACTGTACATGTGACTGGCATATGTCAGCATGCCTGTCTCAGATGGACATATGCCAGCCACAGATAGCTCCCAGGGAGTGAGGGGCACACCTACATCCCGACAGCCTGTCCAAACTTTATCATAAGGCATGTAAGGCTGCATTTCCTATTGTGTGTATGTTGGTGTACATGTTGTCCTGTGGGTGTCACCTGTGGGCAGCCACCCCCAGGCTGTGCACGTGTTCTTGGGGACAGGATCCTGGGTGTTACGTGTACATGACCACTGTGATGTGCAACTGTTCATATCTGTGCATGTGCCATGGTCACATTTCACGGTGGTGTATGTGTATGTCATGTCACATACCCCGTGAGTCCCATGTGGGACGGTATGTTTGAGCCAGGGTGTCCCAGTGGCACAATAGTGATGGTCCTCCACAGTCTTTGTGCATGTAGTGTTTACAATGTCTCTGATTTCATGTGCACAATGGGAGACAGTCTCCACATCCACGTTGTGTGTGCATGGACTTTGATGTTGTGCGTGTGTGTGTCACAGACGTCCATGTCTGTCCTGCCGTGGCAAGTGGGGCCACTACCTGTGGGGGTCATGGTTGTTTTGCTGTGGTGTATACATGATACTCCATGTAATGCCAGTGTCCATGTGGCAATACAGGGTCCCTGGGAATGTACCTGTCGTTGAGCTGTGGTGCCTGGGGCACATCTGTCCTCACATGTCACTGTGGGGGTTATTGTGACACGGCAGCAGGAGATGGGAACTGTGACACGGCCTCATGATATCCAATGGGCCAACCTGGGACTAATTGATGCCACCTGTTGGACCGTGTTGACAGATGTTGGCCATGTATGTACCATACATGTCCTTCCGGAACTGCACACTTCATGTAGTTGTGCCTCATAATGATGTATGTTGGGATCTTGAGTGTGTTCAATGCCGCATATGTGGGGTGACTGACAATCTTGCTTACTTCTCCTCTGCACTGCAGGGCTCCTGCTGTCCATCGACCATTCCCAGACCTGGCAACGATGGTGGAACGGGACAGCATCCGACGGTACCGCTTCACCAGGCAGCTGATTGAGGATTTGGCAGTGCAGTTGTCCCCACATATGCAGCCTGGCCAGCCGTATCCTACAGCGCTGACCCCCAAGGTGAAGGTGATGGCAGCCCTACACTTCTTTGCCACCGGTACCTTCCAACATACTGTGGCTACTGCTGGTGGGATGTCACAGACCATGTTGAGCCGTGTGCTCCGCGATGTTTTGGCGGCAATGTTGCTATTCCTGAACCGGTACATCTATTTCCCTAGACTGCGACGACTCACTGACGTGAAGAGTGACTTTTATGCCCTGGAGAGGATGCCGCATGTCATTGGCTCCATTGATGGGACACATGTGGCTTTGGTACCACCACAGGCCCAGGAGCAGGCCTACAGGAACCGCAAGCACTACCACTCAGTCAATGCACTGGTGGTGTGTCTTGCAGACATGACCATCACACACGTGTGTGCCCGTTTCCCTGGTTCAGCACACGATGCCTTTGTGATGAGGAGTAGTCGCATCCCCAGGATGATGGCACAGATGCAGAACCAGCGTGCCTGGCTTGTCGGTGTGTACTGACTTTGTGCCATTGTGTGTGATCTGATCTGTAGTATTCCGCCCACTTTTCCAAGTCAGCTAATGTGCACTTGTCTGTCCGTAGGTGACTCGGGATACCCCAACATGCCGTGGTTGCTGACACCCCTCAGGAACCCTGTGACACCAGCCCAGATGCGCTACAATGAGGCACATGGTTGGACCAGGAGAGTGATTGAGCGGACATTTGGTCTCCTGAAGAGCCGCTTCCGCTGCCTGGACAAGACCGGAGGGTCCCTCCCATATGCCCCTGCGAAAGTGTGCAAGATTATCATCGTCTGCTGCATGCTCCACAACCTGGCAGTGCGGAAGGAGTTGCCTCTCATCCAGGATGACAATGACCAACATCCGCCACCTGTGGAGGATCCTGGCCTGGACCACGATGCCAGTGACGATGATGATGATGATGATGATGGTGATGTCCGCACACAGCTCATCACCAACTTCTTTAGCTGAATGTGAGTATCCTGAGGTGTCATGTCAATGATGTGAGTTGGCATGATGTGTGGGTGGTGCTCTGGTGCTGTTGGAGTGTGTCCATGGGCTACTTGACTGGATGTGTGTTGCGATGTCTGCTAACAGGTGGGCTGTACTCCCCAACAGTGTTGACATGCTAACTTGGTTCTGGGTGGGTATCTTGTAACATGTATTGTGCATGTGTTTTGCTGTTCTGTCCTGTACTCCATTGCTTTTGACTGTGTGTCATTTCTGTCCTTCACAGGGTACTTTCAGATTCGTTTGGTCAACTGTGTCCACCGACGACGTGATTGCACATCCAGGCTGGTAGCTGTTGTTTCCCTACAGGTGATGTGCGCCACACCCATGGACTTCCTTCCGTCTACAGTTGTTGACTGTGTGCCCGCTGCCAGGTGGGATTACCTTGCATCTGTAGTGGTTACGACATGTTGCAACTGTGTAATAAACCTGTGCTTCACTTTGTGATGTGCGTTGTCTGTGGGCACACATTTGACTGCCATTTGCTTACTGCACCTGTGGGCTACTTGACTACAACTGGGAATGGGTGTGGTGTCTGTGCATTGCACCGTCTTCCCTGGCAACATCAGTGTAGGCAATGAGTCAGATGGCCTAGGTGTGTATGTGTTGTGTAGCCCTGGTGGTGTGTCTCCCTCATGTGTGTCACGTTGCCTGTACTCACATGCCTGTGTTGTCCTTGCTGTTGCAGTTCGCATACACAGTGTAATTTTGCAGTTCATCATCCCCATAACAGCACCCATGTTGGAATCAGGACAGAGGCAAGTATGGTGTATTAGTGTGTTTATTGTGATACATTTGTGTTAATAGTGCATAGGATGGGTAGTGCTGTACATAAATCTTGCAATCCGAAGTTCCTAGGTGAATTGAAAGTCCTGGTAGACAGGATCCCCAGTATCGGGCCACAGTTGTCTGACACATTGGTCCAACTTGTACTCCCCATGCAATGTGTGGGAGTAGTGTTGCCGTCAACAGGGTGAACAGTCTGTGCACAAAGGCGAACATCCAGAACAGGTTCAGGCTTCCTGGGAGTTGCGCTTGGCCATCGGCCTCTCACTTTTCCCTCCTCGGACGACCCCTCTTCTTGGGGGGGGGCCCTCAAGTACAGGCTGCTGTGGTGCAGGGGACTCTCCGCCAGAGTCCTCCTCCCTCCCTGTGGCAGTTGCAGTTTGTTCGGCAGCAGATGTTGTTGGCACACAGGGAGGTGTGGACTGGTTGCTGTTCATCTGGCGGAGGCATTGTAAAATGTCCCTGTGCACCGCCGTCATCTCATGCAGTGCATCCCACTTGGACTCCACGCGGGACATGTGTGAGTCCACGCGGGACATGTGTGACTCCACGTGGGACATGTGGGAGTCCAAGCGGGCATGATGGGCAGCCTGCTGCTGTTTCATGTCTCTGAGGAGCCCCACTACCTGGCTGAGCTCTCCGGTGCTGGACTGGTACGCATCAGCTATGCGTACCAGTTGTGGGTCATCATGCACACCAGCAACGTCTGCAAGCAGCGACCTCTGTCTCCCACCCCTCCCACCACCCCTGCTGACATGTGCAGTGTGTGCAGTGGCACGTACAGATAACCCTGGTCCACCTTGGGGGTTGGTGGTGGTGGTGGTGTCCATGGCCCCAGGTTGGTCCAGGGTCCCTGTGCTGGTGTTGTTCCTTGTTCTGTCCATGTCGGCAGGGATGGTATTTGTGGTGACAGTCGTTGGAGGGGTGGGTGCAGGGGGTGCAGCTGGTGGTCCTGCTGGTGCTGCAGCTGGTGGTCCTGCTGGTGCTGCATGTTGACTTGCACCGGATGTGCCAGGTTGGTCTTCATCGTCCGAGGAGGACAGAGGCTGTACGACGCCAGTGAGCTCGGCATCCTCTTGAGCCTGGGACTGGGACTCCTCAGCGTCTGCTGCTGTGTCCCCATCATCACCTGTTTTTGGGAGACACAAACAATGTATGTTATGTTTCTGCAGGCATCAATGGTTGACACACATGACAGTTGTGACTGTGCCTCTGGGTGCGGGCCTGTACATTGCATTGTCCTAAGTCATCACAGTCAGGGGTTGATATTGGTGTGGCACATTGTCCTGCATTATTTGGGCATTTCTATGTATTTTCTGGGGTGTGAACATGGTCTGCATTGGTTGTGTTTGTTTGACAGCCGGCCCTCCTTCCCACCCACCCAGCCAGTCAGTTATCCCACCATGGAACGTGCTTGCGTTGCAGGGAGTGGAAGTTGTCTCTCAGGATGTCAGTCAGTGGTGTCCTGCTGTTTGTTGGTGCACAGTTGCCAGCAGGGCCTTGTGCTCCCCACAGCAGTAGCCAGTGTCAGCCATCTTGTGAGTCCTTCTCCACTTCCTGTGATGTGAGCATGGTTCAGGGTGGTGTTGATGGGACAGTTGTGGGGGTGACCAATATCAGTGACTACGACTCCCATCATGCTATTGCCTCCACCCCCCTTCCCAGCATGCCCATGCTTCCTTCCTTTTGACTCTGCTTCCCTGTGGGGTGGGCTGGCTGTGCTGACAGGATGGCTGGGAGTGTTGTCCTGGCAGTTGTTTGGCTAAAAGTCCCAAGAGTGGCCCTGTGACACAACATAACCCAGGGTGGTGGTTCTTTGTGGGATCTTGTGTTAGGATGTGGGGCATTGCATTCTACCAGGTGGGTTCTGTGGAGTTTGTGTTGGGGTGTGTGTGAGGGGAGGTGCTTGTGACTATGGTCAGTGCTGCAAGTCCCCCTTCCCACCCAGCTAGCCAGATATCCCACCATGGAACGTGCTTGCATTGCAGGGAGTGTAAGTTGTCTCTCAGGATGTCAGTCAGTGGTGTCCTGCTGTTTGTTGGTGCACAGTTGGCAGCAGGGCCTTGTGCTCCCCACAGCAGTAGCCAGTGTCAGCCATCTTGTGAGTCCTTCTCCACTTCCTGTGATGTGAGCAAGGTTCAGGGTGGTGTTGATGGGACAGTTGTGGGGGTGAGCTATGTCTGTGACTACGATTCCCATCATGCTATTGCCTCCACCCCACTTCCCAGCATTCCCATACTTACTTGTTTTTGTGGGGAGTTCAGTGTGTGTGGGTGTGAGAGCAATGGCAAGATGGCTGACAGTGGTGTCCTGCTGTTGGTTGGTGTGCAGTACCCAGCATGCCCTTGTGCTCCCCACGACACAGCAACAGTGTCAGACATCTTTGATGGGCCTTTCCACTCTCTGTGGGATGTGCATGCGTGAGTGTGAGCTTGCTGGGCCATGTGGTGGGGGATGTAGAGCTGTGACTACGACTCCCATCATGCTATTGCCTCCTCCCCCTTCCCAGCATGCCCATGCTTCCTTCCTTTTGACTCTGCTTCCCTGTGGGGTGGGCTGGCTGTGCTGACAGGATGGCTGGGAGTGTTGTCCTGGCAGTTGTTTGGCTAGAAGTCCCAAGAGTGGCCCTGTGCTTCACACAACATAACCCAGGGTGGTGGTTCTTTGTGGGATCTTGTGTTAGGATGGGGGGCATTGCATTCTACCAGGTGGGTTCTGTGGAGTTTGTGTTGGGGTGTGTGTGAGGGGAGGTGCTTGTGACTATGGTCAGTGCTGCAAGTCCTCCTTCCCACCCAGCTAGCCAGATATCCCACCATGGAACGTGCTTGCATTGCAGGGAGTGTAAGTTGTCTCTCAGGATGTCAGTCAGTGGTGTCCTGCTGTTTGTTGGTGCACAGTTGCCAGCAGGGCCTTGTGCTCCCCACAGCAGTAGCCAGTGTCAGCCATCTTGTGAGTCCTTCTCCACTTCCTGTGATGTGAGCATGGTTCAGGGTGGTGTTGATGGGACAGTTGTGGGGGTGACCAATATCAGTGACTACGACTCCCATCATGCTATTGCCTCCACCCCCTTCCCAGCATGCCCATGCTTCCTTCCTTTTGACTCTGCTTCCCTGTGAGGTGGGCTGGCTGTGCTGACAGGATGGCTGGGAGTGTTGTCCTGGCAGTTGTTTGGCTAAAAGTCCCAAGAGTGGCCCTGTGCTTCACACAACATTACCCAGGGTGGTGGTTCTTTGTGGGATCTTGTGTTAGGATGTGGGGCATTGCATTCTACCACGTGGGTTCTGTGGAGTTTGTGTTGGTGTGTGTGTGAGGGGAGGTGCTTGTGACTATGGTCAGTGCTGCAAGTCCCCCTTCCCACCCAGCTAGCCAGATATCCCACCATGGAACGTGCTTGCATTGCAGGGAGTGTAAGTTGTCTCTCAGGATGTCAGTCAGTGGTGTCCTGCTGTTTGTTGGTGCACAGTTGCCAGCAGGGCCTTGTGCTCCCCACAGCAGTAGCCAGTGTCAGCCATCTTGTGAGTCCTTCTCCACTTCCTGTGATGTGAGCATGGTTCAGGGTGGTGTTGATGGGACAGTTGTGGGGGAGACCAATATCAGTGACTACGACTCCCATCATGCTATTGCCTCCACCCCCTTCCCAGCATGCCCATGCTTCCTTCCTTTTGACTCTGCTTCCCTGTGGGGTGGGCTGGCTGTGCTGACAGGATGGCTGGGAGTGTTGTCCTGGCAGTTGTTTGGCTAAAAGTCCCAAGAGTGGCCCTGTGCTTCACACAACATAACCCAGGGTGGTGGTTCTTTGTGGGATCTTGTGTTAGGATGTGGGGCATTGCATTCTACCAGGTGGGTTCTGTGGAGTTTGTGTTGGTGTGTGTGTGAGGGGAGGTGCTTGTGACTATGGTCAGTGCTGCAAGTCCCCCTTCCCACCCAGCTAGCCAGATATCCCACCATGGAACGTGCTTGCATTGCAGGGAGTGTAAGTTGTCTCTCAGGATGTCAGTCAGTGGTGTCCTGCTGTTTATTGGTGCACAGTTGGCAGCAGGGCCTTGTGCTCCCCACAGCAGTTGCCAGTGTCAGCCATCTTGTGAGTCCTTCTCCACTCCCTGTGATGTGAGCATGGTTCAGGGTGGTGTTGATGGGACAGTTGTGGGGGGGGCAATATGTGTGACTGCGACTCCCATGATGCTATTGGCTACACTGACTTGGCCAGCATACACAGAATTCCTTCCTTTGAGTGGTTTTCACTGTGTGTTGGTGTTGTTGTGGTGGCTACATGTCTGGATGTGTTTGTTAGTTCTATTTGTGCCACTGCCTAGCTGTAGTTGTAGTTGTGTTTGTACATGTGTTGGCACAGTTGGATGTGACTTTTTTGATGGCATGTGTTGTGTTTATCTGACTGATATACACATTTTGGGATGATTCTGTTCTGGTTGCTGTGTAATTGCTATGAGTGCATGGTTTGACTCTCCCCTTGACAGTGATGTGTGTGTTTTGTGGCAGTATATTGTGTACATTTGTTGTGTACTCACCAGGCTCTGGGATGTCCTCTAGTCCATATACGCTCACTGGCGGAAGGATGGCCCGCACCTTCTCCTCCCAGGGCCTGAGGTATATTGGCTTGGCAGGAGGGCCACTGCCGGTGTATTGGCTGTTGATGTAGTCTTTCTTCAGCAGGTCCCGTACCCTCCTGCGCACGTCATACCACCTGTTCTGGATGTCGCTCTTTGTGCGCCGACATGGTGATTGTGCGTTCACCCTGTTGATGATCCTCTCCCACATCTTGGTTTTCTGGGAGATGGGGGTCTGTTGGACCAGTGTGCCAAACAGCTGTGGCTCTACCCTGAGGATCTCGTCTACCATGACTTCCAATTCACTATCTAGGAACTTGGGATTCTTCTTGGGGGGCATGGTGATGGGTGGTGATGGTGAGTGATGTGTGTGTTGGTGTGCAGGTGAGGGTGTGTGAGTGTGTGTTTTGCTGGGTGTATGTGAGGTAGGTATTTGTTGGTGTGCTGATGGTGTGTGGCTTGTGTGAGGGATGAGCTGTGGGTGTGTGGTTGCTTTCTCTTGGGTGCTGGCATTGGAATGGCATTTGCAAAGGCTCATGGTTGTGATTTGTGTCCTTTATATAGGTGGAGTTGTGGGTGTGTCTTTGTTCTCTGTCCCCACCCCCCAGTATTTATTGGCTTGGTAATTGCTTGTTTGGCCTTTTTTTGGGTGATTTTTCCTTTGTGCTGTTTGTGTATGTTGGAAACGTTCTTGTGACCGAGTCGGACCCTGCATTTGTCTCGTACGGTGTTCTCCGTTTCGTTCACGCTGTGTTTGTGCAGTTTTCTATGCTGCGTACGCGTCGGTCGCTGTGTTTTGTGTTGCTTCGGCTCGGTTTTGTATGCGTGTCGGTCGTACGGCTTGGCCTCCGTCCGACTCGCTCGTGGTTTTCGCGCCTTGCATCGTACTTTGCGGTTTGTAGTTCGCGTGTACGTTTCGGTCGGATTTGTTCCGGGTGCGTGTCGGTCGGTTGGATTCGCGTGTTTTTCCGGCCGGATTGCTGTTTTCCGTGCGGCTCGGTCGGTCGACTTGGTTTCGGTACGTGTCGGTCGGATTTTTCACGCCTTGCATCGTACTTGGCGTGTCGGGCGCCACGGGTACGTGTCGGTCGGTATTATTTCCGGATCCGAGTCGGTCGGTGCTTTTTCCGGCCCGAATCGGAATCGACCCCTATGTTTTTTTGGCACAAAAAGTGCCAGTGACTCTCCTAGCGTTCAAGCTAAAGAAGTCCCATATGGTGTGGTTTTCACCTCTTCACTCTTCCCTGGGCATAATGCTTCATATTTCTTCTATGCAGCAGCAGACAATAGTCCAAGAAACCCTCATTCACCTCTCTCAACTATAGTTGCTGTGAATGGAAGTGTGAAGAAAAGTATCACCTGTTCATGTATCCTGCTCTTCCCAACTCATGTAGTGAAACTTGATGTGGTTACTGATAATGTAATTACATACAACTCTTTTTTTCTTACCTGAATGAACTCAAAGAGTACTTGCTTGGGAAACATGGCAATACTGGACCTTTTATTTAGCGATTGAATACAACGGTAAATAAATTTAATATGAAAAATGAAAATAGATGAATTAGAAGATTACTCAATTAGAGTTAGGCCTAAAAAATAGCCATGAAGACCTTTGGTTGTAATCCTTTGTGTATGTGCCTGAGGTGATCAGTCAGTAGTGTAAGACTAATCCTCATTATGGAACCTTGTCTGTGGACCAAATTGATTGATAATAGGTGATCCCTTCTCTGCCCCATGGTGGAAACTGTATGAAATGGACAAATCATGAGGGATCTGAAACACTGATTAATAATGACAAACTTAAAAGCAAGATTTTTCAGTAATCATTTACAAGTGAGCTTCATCGGAAACTTTGAAGGATCCTTATTAACAATGAATCATTGCATGGCATTCAGTAATTAGTTTAGCCATTTGTTGCCAGCACCTCAGATGGGCTTTTAACATGCTAATCCTTTCCAGCTTCTCAGAAATATATTTTGGTAGAGGGTTTCTCATAAAAATGATAGATTTCTTGGCAGAGGGAATATTCATTATTAAATATCAGTTCTATTACATGGAAGAGAATGGGACACTGAAGGTTAAGTAAAATGTGGTATTTTTTCAGGTAAAGATCGGTATTGCAAATGATTCTCAAAGTCAAAAAGAGCTTTATTTGATTTCAAAATTTGATAATCATAAAAGCAAGTACAGTTAAAATACATTCATATATTCCTACAGAAAAATATAATGATTCTCCAATATTTTGTTCTGACTCAATCCAGATGTCCAAATTCACAAATACACTTTAGACCAACTTCAGAAGGCAAGGATTTTCTACTACAGACATTTTTCAATGATTTATTGATGTGGTTTAAGAGCAATTAAAGCTGCTGACTCCTGCAAGAGGAATATTCTAGGCTGCAACTTAGGCAGATATTGTTGGACTTCCAAGAGGTCTTGTCTAAAGATTGTTTAACTGTGGACTAATCATGCTATATTTAAACAGGATTCTCAAAGATCTGAATATAAAATCTGTAAATATAAGACATTATTAATTAAGCTTCACATCTACAGCATCTTTATACGAACTGTTAAGGTACTGGAATTTCAGACATGTAGTTTGAGCCATTCAGACATATTCAACAAACTTGTTAACAAAATCCTAAAATCCAATGCTCAGTGCCATTTATTCGCTGACCCATACAAACTGAATAAAGGTGGGTGTCAATCCTTCAAAATGTCCCCTCCAAATTATGGGCAATTCTATAGCTCAACTTCCAGATGCTAATCTCTATCAAGCTTTTGACCTGACTGAGTATTCTCCTTTGGAATGGGATAGTTCACATAAATAAGAATACACTTTGGCTATATCAGAATCAGAAGTGTGCTTAATATCTGCTTATTGAAAGATACTTCTGACACACAGTATTTGGTTTGTTGAAAAAAGTAAAGCATCTAACTACTCTTTTTTAAAATTGTATCATCCACTACCATTGCTTTGTGTCTAAGATTGCACTATGCACATGCATTTTATCAGCACGTGATACAAATTCATTCTTTGCTGAATCTACTGCACAAAGCTAGTTTCAAACTTCCTTGAAAAAAGCTAAAAGGGTACAAAGGAGGGTCTCATTTTTCAGACATAAAATCACTTCTCATGAGGGTTAGCTCATATTAGAAAATACCACAAACACTAGACAGTTAAAAAGCCTTATTGTCGTCGCTTATTGTTTGCTGAAATTCCTAATACATTATAGAGAATTTACTCCAACACATGTTATTCTCTAAGGAAATAGAAAAAGTGGAATTTGAGCTGCAAGTAGTTTCTGGCAATGGACTAGTTGGCATACTGTTTATCCTAAGGTTCCTATTTATCTTATCCTAGCTAACAAATGTAAATTTAGATGTTGGATAGTTTAAAAGCTTGGACATTTTTTAAATCAACAAAATTCAATATGGTTACCTGTTCAACTCTTATCTGACTAATGTTCAACTTCTTATCTGACTAACGCAGAGGTATAATGTTGACATCATATATGACTAAAAAAAGAAAATCAATACAGCCCAAGGACTGGCAAAGCAGCTTAAGTGGAGCACAGCCCATTTCCGGGAAAAGGGGGAGACTGATGCTGAAAAAATGGAGACATATGTTTCATTCCAACATAAAGGCTGTAGGAAAGTGATCCCTTTTTGTGCCCTGATCACCCCCATTTTTGACTGATACTGGTGGTTTCTGACTCTGAAAGTGCCCTGGGCTCTGCTAACTAGGACCAGGGACAATGATCTGTCCTAAAAAGGTACATGGTAATTGGTATAATTCTAATTAGCCAAGACCACTTAGGTGTAAGTCCCTAGTATATGGTAGGGCGTGTAGGTTTAGAGAACCCAGTGGACTTAATGTACTTATGTGTGCACTGCTGTGGTGTCTGGTGTCATTTTAAAGCCAGACCTGCCTGGCAGGCTGATTTTAAAATAAAACTATGTCCAAATTTAACTTTGGAATTAAAAGATCTTACAAAGTCCAAAACTAACATTTTATAACATGTAAGTCACCCCTAGGGTCTGCCCTCGTTGCCCCATGGGTAGGGTGCATTGTTATAAAAAACAGGGACAATATAAACAATGTTTTATATGTTCTGGTAGGGAAAAACAGCCAAAGTCGTTTTTTCCCATTGTAGTGCTACTAGCCCCATAGGCTAATATGGGAAGGCTTTCTTAAACTTAATAAAGTCTAATTTTTTATGAGACTAACTGGCAATATGATCCAAAGTATCAATATAATGATTACAACAAATCCAACAACTTGCCATGGTTGAATTTATTATAACTATTACAGGAAAGAATTTTTAGAACTTACCATCTAGAAGTTACCTAAAACATCTCTGTAGCAGCCTCTTCTGATTGGCCAGCCTTTGACAGCCTAAGCCAAGCTGCTCTCTGAGTAGGTGTGAAAAGGCCTGGGGCTGATACAATGCAGCCATTTGGTGGGAGGAGACTTGCTTCCGTGAGAAGCAAGGGAGAGGAAGGGGGCTGGGGAGATAAGCTGGACTTCAAAGAGAGGGGAACAGATGTCACAGGACCCAAGCCAGTGCCCACTTCCTTGATCCCCAGCCAGATGGGAGCCCCCCCTAATTAGATTAGGAGAGGGGCTGGAAGGGGAGTGTAGTGAATTGTTAGCCACACTTGTGGGTTGGGTTAGCCAGACACACACTCCAAGGAGAGAATTTCTCCATTTTGATTTTCGGAGAATAATGCATTCTGGGTCAAAAAAATGCCACACTTCCCAGCAAGTAGTCATAGCAGAGGGAGACAACTTCACCCCTATTGATTGGGATGACTCCCTTCTTGCCAGCCCAGAATGGGCAATAAATATGGGAGAACTGTAGGAGCCCCTTATATCCCTGCCTGAAACATCTGGAGAAGAAGGACTGCCCTGCTGGACCCTTGGACTGCACCACAGAAGGCTTGCACTCAGAAGGACTGCACATGCTGCACTCTCAAGACTCCACCAAAGAAGGACTGTGCCTGAATCAAGGAAAAGGAGTGGACTCCCTGAGCAGCAACAGGTAGAAAAGTGCTGGAAGAAGCCACCTGCAACACTCAAAGAGAGACCTACTCCAGCTGACCAGCTACAACTGGATTTTTCTGGACTGACCAGGTGCATTGTGGGAGATTGAGTCCCAGACTGCTAGAGGCAATCCAGAACTTCTAAACCCTTAGTTTTTGCTGCCTGATACTTTTCAACACAAAGGAAACCACTCAGAAGATGTTCTGAAAGTTTGGGAACTTTCTACAAAGTTTTTTGGAAAAGCTTCAGAAGAAGACCAGCTGAATGTCGAGAGTCAAGCAGCAGTTGTTGACTTGTGAATCGGAGTGACTGTGCTGGTTTGTCCCGCTGAAAGCTCCAGAGCTCCTCGCTGTCGACTGCAAGAACAAAGACTTCCAGAGGCTCACCAAGGCATTGAGCTGCAGCAGGCCGCCATCATCGAACCAACTCCAGAGCCGAGGAACCTGAGGGCTTGCCGTTGACAGAAAAGCTCCAAAAAAGTGACTAAGTACGAAGGTAAAATCTTGAGTGGGCCTACCGCTCAACCCATCTGACTCACGTTCCATCACGGTCGGCCTAAAACTTTGACTTTGCCCTGGTCCAGTGCAACCAGATAGCCGCATGTGGCGCTTTATGCTTTTTGATGCTAGAATGCAATTTTTTTTAATTTAAAAAATCCATATCTCCCTGTCTGTTTTTTTTAACCTTCTGTGCTTTAATCAAATGTTGAGACTTTGATTGCAGGAGATGTAAAGAGAAATACCAAGAAAATATGATGGCCATGTAGTAACCTGAAGTTGTACTGTGCAATGTTTTATGCAGAGACAAAACACTTTAATGTGACTTCTCTGGGCAATGGGTAGCCAAGGTAATTGCTCAATTGGTTGTAAATGGGTACACTTCATTTAGTCCTAGGATGGTCCATACCACAGCATCTTACGCAGAGACTTCTATGCAACCAAGCACCACTAAGAGGTATACTGGCTTCAAGAGAACCGCTTCGCAATTCAGCAACTTACTCTGATGCAGTTATTTTCTCTCTGCATTGGCTGGGATTTTATTTTCACATAGTGGCTCAGATACAGAGAGAAGCCATTTTGAAAGTTGGTCAGACACTTTCAAGCAATTGATATAGTCTATGGTTTTGTTGATATAAAGAAGACTACTTTTGAATCTATGCCATCCTTTAAAAGTAAATGGATGACAAGTGTGTTTTCTCCACTGTGAGTGTCAGGTTGATTATTAAACATTCTGCCACTGCTGAACTAACCCCTGCAGTTACATATGTTATCTCTTTGAGTGGTTCATATATCCAGTACCCATATACCTGGAGTTTGATGGTGTTCCAATTTAAAGACTCCACAAGGAAGGGGACGGATTTTAAAATGAATTAATGAAATTATTTTAGAAAGTGAATGTATGCATTTACAAATGGGTGAATATGAATTGGAAAAGAATCCATGTATGGGTAAATTGTTATGAATTTGTCCTGATGAAGGTCGTTCACACAAAATCATCCACTGAAACAGGTCAACAATTGTGAACAGTATACTTCTAGCCACTCTGGCATCCAGATAGTAGCAAAATATATACAGATTCATTGTTTCATTGTGTGCAATAGAAGATGCCTTTTAAAACAAATTAAATTGCATATATTTGTGAATTTGTTTAATTGTCTGGTTTGTGCTACATGGTTTTAACGGGATGTGTAATAATTTTGATGTGGTTAGATTTAATGAACAATATATTTTGGTATATTTGTCTTTTTGTGTGGTAAGTTTTTGCACAGTTCATATCCATTGGGGGGGCTTCTGAATTTGGTCCTATGGGAATTCTCACTATTCTTTGATCCTAGAAGCAAGATCTCTATCACAACCCAAAAAAGCTGGAAGTTACAAGATGCTCCATGGCAATGATACCTTGGAGAGCATGTTGATTTTTATCACCTGAAATAATATGTAGACCTCTTAGCACTAAGTCTCTGTCACTGAGCATACATTACATTGTAATGTTCTTTCTCAAAGACTCTTCACAGATGCTGTTTCAGAAAGGACTCACTTCATGGCAGGTCACTGAAGAGGCTCAAGTGTTCCTACTCACCATATGAAAGATGGCAAACCAAAAAATAAATAAATCTGGATGGTTAACAGTCATTGCAAAAACTTCAAAACATCTCCGCTGAGGAGGTAACAAGCTTCCAGTGAAAGGGGTCCACATTTCCGATTTGACTTTATTTGATTTTGGGTTTGTAGAGCGCTCGAATACCCTGGTATATCTTGGGACTGCTTCTGACTTTAGGAGGAGGAGCTGCTAATCTAGTTACTAAAAAGCCAGGTTTTCAGAGATTTCCTGAAGGACAAGGGTCCGGAAAGTTCTTCAGGATCATTGGGAGAGAGTTCCACAGATTTGCCGTACACAAAATGAAACGTCTATCTCCCCATGAGGCTTGTTTAAACGTGGGCACCACCAAAGACTTGGCAGTGGAAGATCTTAGTATTCTTGACAGGGTGTAGCAGGTAAATCTGTCCGGTAAGAATTTTGGCCCAACACTAATTAATGCTGTAAATGCAATGCATAGGGCTTTGAATGTGATTCTTTTTCCTACCGGATGCCAGTGCAGCTTAACCAGGGCCCGAGACAGAGATTGATGTTTGGAACTGCCCGTGAGAAGTTGTGCTGATGAATTTTGCAATGTCTGAAGTTTATGGAGAAATCATTTGGGGATATTCAGAAATAGGGCATTCCCATAGTACAGTTTGGATATGGCAAGTGCGATCACAAAGGTTTATGGAAGATTTGATGGGATAAAAGGGCACATTTTTGTAATGACTCTCAGAATAAAGGATACAGAAGAAACCAGGGCATTAACCTGGCCTTAAAAATTTAGTATATTTCCAAAGACAATTCCCAAATTCTTAACTTTCCTAGCAGGTAGGGGTAGTGACCCCATTTCCTGAGGCCACCAACTTGGTGACCAGAATGAGATGTTGTTGGCCAAGAGAAGGACCTCCGTTTTCCAGGAGTTCAACTTTAGGCAATTAAACATCATCCATTTGGTTATGTGTCCCATACAAGTACTGAATCTTGATGCAGTTTTCTCTGGATTGCTTGGTATCGATACCACTATTTGGGTATCATCAGTGTATGATACCACAGAGAAGCCGAAGGATTTAATAAGTCTTGCCAGTGGGACTACATAAAGGTTGAAAAGAGTAGGGTTCAAAAAGGAGCCCTGCGGCACCTCACATGGCAGGCAGAACTGGTTGGAAGTAAATTCCCCCTCTATCAACATGTTGTATCCTCTCTGAGAGGAAAGATTTCAGCAAGCTTAGGGCAAAACCTCTTACTCCAAATTCAGAGAACCGGTCATGATTGACCATATTGAAGGCTGCAGAGAGATCCAATAGCTTCATCGAAGCCTTCACTCCTCCATCTGGAGTGGACCTTGGTTCTTCCAATGAAACAACCAGGGCTGTCTCAGTGCTATGTGCACTTCTGAATCTGATTTGTGTCAAATCTAAAAGATTATTAGTGTCAATTAAAGACAAGAGTTCCCTATTCTGAGCCTTTTCTAGGATTTTGGAAGGAAACAGTAGCCGGGAGATAGGGCTATATCTACTGGGCTTTTTTGGATTGTGGCTGGGTTTTTTTATTGGGGGAAGAATGGAAGCTAGCTTCCAATCTAAAGGAAACTATCCAGATTTAATTATCTCTCTGAGGATCATAGTCAAGTGGCTACCTTCGATTTCTGAGACAAGATGTACAATTTATGGTGGGCATGGATCTAAGCGTGTGTCTGATTTGGTGGACTTAATTAAGCTTGAAACCTGCTCAGGACTGAGTAGGGAGAACATATCCTGGACTACAGGGGTGGAAGATGCTTTGTTTTCCCCCTAATAAATGGGAAGGTTTTGTTTGTTGGTTACAAAAGTATTGAAGACATCATCCATCTTTGTCTGGAAAATGTTTGCAAGTATATTGCAGAATACTTGGCTGCAATTGTTATGAATAGGCTCAGGCACATTTGCTAGGCTTTTAGCTGTACTAAAGAGCTTGTTAGCAGAGTTCTTGGATTGTAAAATCTCATTGAAGAAGTAACTGTTTTTTTCCTTCAAAATTAGCTTTTTATAATCTGCAATCGATTTCATATAGATCTCTATCCTGTGGGTCATAGTTTGATCTCCACCTCTGCTCTTTACTTCTACAGAGCTGTTTCTGGGCTCTGAGCTCTTCAAAAAACCAAGGTTCTGAGGGGGTCGTACTCCGATTGTTAAAAGTTTTTTTCAGGAGCACGTACATCAATCACCGCTCTGTTTCAAGAAGAGTAGTTCTGTATGGCTAAGTTAAAATTTGTTGTGTCACTAGGCTTTGTGTCAGACAGCAATAGGTGTAATTCTGATTAATCAATTTCATGCCAGGCACGACCCCTACTAACCTGAGGGTTAACAGCACTGCTGGGTTGAGTGTAAGGGATGCTAACTTTAAACATGACTGCTTTGTGATCTGACCACAGTTGTGGTAGAGAGTCCATTGCCTGAAGAAAATGATTACTCATGAATATGCCATCTATTGTGTGGCCTGCAGTGTGAGTGAGAATATTAACCATCTGATGTAATTCTAGGCTAGCCATCGTATCGAACATAGAAACAGTATCTTTGTCCTCGGTCTTTTCAAGGTGGAAATTAAAATCACCCAACACTGAGAAGTCTGAGGAATTAACATTGGATTCAAGCACTGGGATTAAGTTTGAGACAAAGGAGGTTCTAATGCCGGAGGGTGGGGGTGGGGGGGTGATAAATCAGTAATCCTCTAAAAGTATAGATTTTTGTGAGTTCTATTTGGAATGAGAGGGTTTGACAGTCCAAACCAATCTCTATCAGATCTAAAAATGGTGCATCTTGCCAGATCTGCCTGAACCACATGGGGACCAAGCGCTGGGTCTGCCCATGTTTCGGTAATAAAAGTAATATCTGGCTTCTATGCCACTAAGAATTCTGCAAAGGCTACTTTATTTTTGATTTCCGACCTTGCATTAAGGAAGGTACATATAAAGGACTTATGTGGGATGGCTCGATGGGCCGGGTCAGGGCTCCTACAGTGTCTGTCTTGAATTGTAGTGTTCGTGAGGGTCAGATTACAACAAGCACAGTAAACTGAATATGAACCAAGATGTGGTTCAGGGGTAGCACAAAGAGTGTTCTTAAATACTGTGTTGAGTGCCATGAGTCCCTCCTTTGAGCACCTCAGAGTAGGGGACATTCCTGAAGAAAAACAGGCAGGGGTTCTGGCGCTCGACGCAAGCCAGGTACAGATGGCTGCACAAGGGCTTGCCTTAGGAGCAACTTCAGCATGCCAGCCGTGCGTGTCTACTGCCCAGACTCGCAGAGTGGCTGTTTAAATAGCCCATCATCGGGGGGTCCAGGAGTGAGGGAAACAGCACTACTCAGCTCACAACGATAAAGGTGAGGGCATATAAAATGCAACTGGGTTCCAGCAACCCCTCTGTTAATTCCCAGGCTCCACTATAGAAGAAACAGTACTGGTGAAATAAAACAAATCAAATGAATGGGGAGAAATTAAAATGCATAAAGGGCCAGATGTATGACCCTTGTAAATTGTGCCTCACAATTTGCGCTGGATTGCGAGGCGCAAATTGCGAGGTGCAATTTACAATGTACTACAGTGTCAGAGACACTGATTGTGATTCCAATGGGGTCGCAAAATGCGAGGCTCATGAATATTAATGAGCCACTCGCAATTTGCGACCCCATTGGGAATGGCTGGCCCTCCCAGGGATGGTGGCCTCCTGGGCTCAGCACCCCTCCATGTCCGGGACTGCTTTTCAATAAAGCAGTCTTTTTTTTTTTAAATGCAGCCCGTTTTCCTTAAAGGAAAACGGGATGCATTTAAAAACAATAAATGAAACGTTTTCGTTTCATTTTTTAAGGGCAGGCAGTGGTCCCTTGGACCACTGCCTGCCCTTAAAAAATATTTCAGAGCCAGTCACAAAGGGGACTTCCCATTTGCGACTGCATTACCACCCTCTTGAAGAGGGTGGTAATTTGCGAGGGTTTTGCAACCGCAATTGCGGTCGCGAAACATTGGTACATGGCTTGTGACTCGCTATTAGGAAGGGAACGCCCCTTCCTAATAGTCGCAAATTATTTGTGAGTCGCAAAATAGTGTTTGTACATGGACCTATCAGAATTAGCATGCGAAAACGGGTCGCAAACCCGTTTGTGCATGCTAATTCTCGTCGTACATCTGGCCCAAAATGATTAAAACGGAGGCCGCAGCCTTCCCAATATGGTGCCAGAAGCCAGGCACCTCCAATAAAACTTGCACTCTAGTGCCTACAAGGAAACAAATGTGGGCAATGAATAGAGGTAATCCAAGTGTCAGCCGAAAGGCAGAAGCTGCGCACACGCGCAGAGTGGCTGTTTAAATTGCACATCATCAGGGGGTGTCCAGGAGTGAGACAAACAGCACTACTCAGTGAAAAATGATAAAGGTGAGGGCAAATAAAATGCAATTCGGGTCCAGCAACACCTCTGTTAATTCGAAGGCTCCCCTGTAGAGGAAACAGTACTGGTAAAATAAAACAAATTAAATGAACAGGGAGAAATTCAAATGCATAAAATGATTATATTGGAGGCCTTCCCAATATGGCGCCAGACACCTCCAATAAATGGCACGCTAGTGCCTACAAGAAACAAATGAGGGCAATGAATAGCAGCAACAGAAGTGCCAGCCTAAGGCAGAAGCTGCGCGTGCTGTGCAGAGTGGCTGGTCAAAATGTATAACAAGAGCACTTTTCAGCACAATGCCGAACATGGGTCCTGAAATGATAGCAACAGATGCTATTTAGCTCATCCTTTTGAAAGGCATTTGTAATTTATCTGAACTTCTTACATGCTGATTTAGAGATCTCATTGCCATCATTAATTATAGTATTGACAGATGCTTTTGAGTATCACCTACTTGGTAATCCTCAATTCCAAATATAAAGATTAACATCTTTGAAGGCTTCCTTATGTTTCAAACACACTGGTTTCTAAGAGAAGTATGGGATGGTGGAATTATCTAATCTGCGGAAAGATACATCATTTTGGATAGTACTGATTATTAAATTTACACTGGTAGTGTTCTTCAAAACCATAGCTTCCATTCAGCATGTGCACCTACAATTTGTAGAACAGTTACACAAGTACACTGAATAGCATTTTCAAGGCCCTATCATCTGTGGCTTGCATCCCAGGAATCTTAATAAGATGGATTTCTGGACACTGAAGGAGGATCTGTAGAGATTTGTATGTATGAATTAATGTACTGCACTGAAAGTTTCTATTTGGAATGCATATGATAAATGGAAGGTTTGTATATAGAAAATATAGTATTAATAAGGTAGCAAAATTATTAAGTAAAGTGTATTATAATGGATGCATAAGTAGTTTCCTTAATAGTTCCCGTTATGAAATATGGGAAATGCTAAACCTTATGGTAGGCCTTCCAAGAAGATTTGGCTGGACAAGATATGTGTCAAATATGCTCGGCACTAACTTAGATTAATAACTATGGGTCAATATGTCTAACATATAAAACCATTA
Source organism: Calotriton arnoldi (assembly GCA_963921515.1). Classification (NCBI taxonomy): domain Eukaryota; kingdom Metazoa; phylum Chordata; class Amphibia; order Caudata; family Salamandridae; genus Calotriton; species Calotriton arnoldi. The sequence goes on along the minus strand of CAWUFW010001811.1, from coordinate 1,624,008 downwards.
AACTTTACATTGAGGTAAATACAATCTCTAAAATGTGTGCATCAGGTATGACATAAAACTGAGAAGTATACTTTAAGAATAACCAGAAAGAATCTGTTCATGTCATCTCATTGAGAAATGAGCTACACAAATGAAATTGCCAGCACACATTACCTCATCAGATTTCATTTCAGTGTCAAGTAACAGTTACGTTAATCTACAGGCTTTGCATATTTTGAGTCTGTCAGTGATAGAGGGTAGCTTTTATTCTGGGGGGTACATGCATGTGTTTAACATTCGATTACATTAATCAATTTTGGTTGATAGAACACAAAGAACGAGTAAAATGAACAAGCTGTTTCTGAGTTATAGCTGTTTTTTGCAATAACCTATGGGAGCCAACCCCCAATAATCATCTGAACCCCAATATTTTGAACAACCCTACTATTACCTAATTCATTCAGCTCCAGAATTTCCAATAGATCTAGTGGTTAGAGACTACACTCCTCATGAAAAAATATACATTTCAGCAGAGTAAAATAAAATGAATGAGGAAGCACTAATAACAGAGTTGTAGGTAAAATAATAAGGCACAACTATCTTTATTACAGAATGTTTTGTAAAATTGGTATAAACAAATAATGCATAAATTGCCATGAAGGCCCAAATACAGAAATACAAAGTCGCAAAACGTAGCCTCAATTAGTAAAGACTAAGGTAAACCCCGAGAGTCAAACTCTTAAAGAGTACTGACAACATCCCCATAGGAGAAACTAAGTCAAATGGACAAAAAATAAAAAATAAACTAGATTCAAACTTGAGTTTGCACCTAACACAGATTCTCTTTCATTAGCTTTACTCAAACAGATTTTCACTCCCAAAAGGGTTCTTATCGACTCGACTCGATTTTCAATTCTAACTTGTCACTGCTTTGATCAGAGACTTACTCTTCGTGCTGCCACTCAGGCTTAGTGCTTTTGCAACAGCCCTTCACTCTGACCACTTCGTAACTGGACTTCAGCAGTTTCCTGCTTTTCGTGTGAAATTTCACAGATCTGAAACTCTTTTTTACTTTCTGCTTGTTTTTTAATACTTTCTGTTTGTTCTTCACCATTTATAGAAAAATCTTCCCCTCCCTCTGGATGCACGCTGCAAACCTGAGTTTGGCTATGACCTTGTTCAGTAGACCGTGTATTTGGATCATCTGTTCTTGCCTCATCCACTACTTCAGTCACTCTCACACTCTTTGTATGAGCAGCACAGATCCCTTGAGGCACTCTTGCACATTTGACTGCACTGTTGGTGGTCAGGATTGCTTGGAAAGGACCACTCCAATGTTCATTGAGGCAGCCTTTGCGGATGTGTTTGCGAATTAACACCCAGTCATCTGCATTCAAACCATTGCAAAGTATATCCTTGTAGTCTTCTGTGGCTGCATTTACCTGATAATAGACAGATTTCCCCACATCAGCCAGACCTTTGCAATAATCCAGTACGATATCATCAGTTATATAAACTAATGCTGCTGAAAGTACATATGCAAGTCTCATTGCTCTGCTCATGATCACTTTATGGGGTGATAGTACTGTCTTTCTGTTCAGAGTACTTCTCATGTTCATTAGCACAAGGGGAAGTGAATCTGGCGACTTTAATCCTGACAAAACACAAACGTTTGCCAGTTTATTCTTGAGAGTGCCATTAGCTCGCTCCACTATACCTGAGGATAGTGGTCGATAGCTACAATGGAATCTTTGCTTGATTTTAAAAGCTGCACAGAATATATGTAACACTTAATTCCTGAAGTGTGTGCAATGGTGAACCTCAATAGAATTTGTGAAACCAAACCTCTGCATTAATTCCCTCAACAAAGATTTGGCAACTGTAAGGCTATCTGCTCTCCTAGTGGGAAATGCTTTGACCCATTATGAGAACAGGCAAACTACTATGAAGATATAATTCAGGCCATTGCAATGTGGCATCTCAATAAAGTCTGCCTGTAATCTAATAAATAGGCCTTCTGATTTGCTAATGTGCTTAAGGATGGTAACAGTCGTCTTACCTATCCAAAATATCTCTTCCTGCATAAGTTTGATTATGCAAATATTTACCAATGGTTTGCACCATCAAGTCTGGCAAAATGCATTTTTGTTCTGTATTTACATATAAATCTTGCTAAATCTTCTTTTCATAGCCTAATTTTTCCCATTTAATTTTCTTATTTTCACGAGCATCTTCCTGCAAATCTCTTAATTCACTCAGAGGAGTCTGCATGAAATCCAAATAAAATCAGTTTGCATTATTTGAGCCTTGTACACCTGTAAGATTATCATTTCCATTTTCTTGAATAACTGGCTTCTTTCAAGGCACAATACTTCACAAACATTTGGTCAGCATAATTATTTCCTAATCTGACCAAATGATTGGCAGCTGTATGGGTCTGACACTTTACAACTGGCACTTCCTTTGGTTTTGAATTGCATTTAACAAATCCAATATGTACATGCTATTTCTTCTATTGGAGCACCTGAAGACATCATGAATCATTTATTTGACCACAGTTGCCCATAATCATGAACAGCACTAAAACCATACTATCAGTATAGATCGTTACCTCCAAATTTCCTGACAAGCAGTAAGCTCTCGTTAAGGTAATCAATTCTGCTACTTGTGCTGATGTCAGATCTGGTAAGGAGAATGCTTTCAATGCCTCTGCACTAGAGCACACTGCGAAGGCGGCTCTCAATCCTCCATATTGTCTCTCAAACAAGAAGCATCAACAAACAGTGCCAAATCTGACAATTATAATGAACTTTTATGACTGGTCTTGGTTTTGTGCACAATTTGGTCACTTCAATGCAATCCTGCTCCAATTCATCATCATTTCCATTATCTCTGTCCTCACATTTCTTTGAACTCGGAAGCAGTGTTACAGTATTCAAAACATTGCACCTTCAAATAGAAACATTCTCTCCTCTGAGAATCACCTGCGTATACTGTGTTAACCTGCTATTTGTTATTTTTTGTGTTTTTGCTCTTGTCAAAAGAATTTCAGCTGAATGTGGGACGTAGACGATTAAACTATGGCCCATCACAATTCCTTTATTATGTTCAATTGCCAGACAAACTGCTGCAACTGATTTTAAAGATCCGTGAAGATCCACAACAACTGGATCCAACACTCTTGAAAAATAAGTCACTGCGTACATGAGTCCTTCATGTTTCTGTGTAAGAAATGAAAGTGCACATCCATCTCTTCTCTTTCATTGCAGAACAAGTAGAACATCATTTTGTAATCAGTGTGGGTGCATGACACAAACTCTCTATACATTTCTTAAATGCTTCAAGGCACTCATTATCAAATGGTACCGGATCTTGTACATCATTATAGGTTAGCCTTACTAAAGGCAGGGCAATTAGCAAAAAGTTTGGGATCGATTATCGACAATACCCAACATTTCCACAAACCATCTGAACCTCCCTCTGTATGATACGGGGGATTTCGTTTTAAATTTGCAGAAATGCATTCCTTTGAGAATTTTCACACACATTTTTCAATATGGTGTCTAAGATAAATAACCTCCTTTCACAATGCTGCATTTGTGCTGGTGAGACTTTATGTCTATTTTCAGCTAAATGATTCAACAATGCAATGGTATCAAGTTTGCAATACTCTTTTGTCTTGGAAGCTATCAGGTGATCATCTATATATTGGACTAGAGTTGAGTCACATGGCAATTTAAAAGTTTCCAAATTCTTTTTTAGTATTTGTGAGAGAATTGATGGACTCTCTGTGTACCCTTGTGGGATTCTACACCACATGAGAATTGTATTCAAAAATTGAAATGCAAAAAGGAACTGAGAATCCTCATGAAATGGTATTGGAAAGAACACCTGGCCTAAGTCAATAACTGTGTACCATTCTGCCTCTGTTGGATTTTGAACAATATTACTTCTGGATTCAGTACCACTGGACAACAAAGGAACACAGTTTTATTTATTTTTTCGAGGTCTTGTACAATCCTCCATTTGCCATTTGGTTTTTAACGCCCATAACAAGAGAATTGCAAGGACTACCAAGCACTTCTCAAAGAATTCCTTCCTCACTCATTTTCTGAATTACTGGCTTCGTTCCCTTCTCAACCTCTTCAGTTAGTCTGTAATGTCTAGTTTTGGTTTTACTTTAGTTTTCACTGGTTCTCCTGTTTTTATCAACCCAATTTATTTCCAAATGAAGCCCTATACCTCTTCTTTAAGTGCATGTTTTAAATCTGGAGGTAGGTCTTCTCTTGTCAAAAACTGGTACATTTCTACTTTGATGTCTTATGAGCTTCATTTAAAAACTGAAGTCTCAGTTTGCATTTCTACTGCAACAACATCCGGTGTGCAATAAATGACAGAATTCATCTTGCAAAGAAGATATCTTTCAAGCAAACTCACTGGGTTTGAATCACGCAATATTAACTGGTGTTTGTTTTTCCATTAGTTCCATCTTAACAGGAACATTTGCTGAAACCTGACTAATAATTTGCTTATTACTGAACCCTAAAACTTGGATTTGCCTTCCCGAGAGGGTTAGGTTTACGACTATAAATCAGAAATGAAACAGTATGGCCATTGATTTCTCTGTCAATATATGGGCCACTTTGGTCTATCTCCAGAACTACTCTAAGTAAGCAGTCCTCTTCCCCCTAAGAAACTGTCATTATGAACTTGTTGGACTTGGCCCTGTCTGCACGGTCTCCCCCAAAGGTTTTCTCTCTACCCTCCTATTTTTCAGAATTTGTTTTTGCTGGCGTTAGGACTCTGTGCATTATATCAATGCTAACCAGTGCTAAACTGCTTGTGCTCACGCCCTAAAATGTGAGACAAAGTGGCTCACACCTGATTCACATATTTAATTTGCTTATTAGTCCCTAGTAAAAAGGTATACCATATACCCTGAGCCTGTAAATTAAATGCTACTAGTGGGTCTGCAGCACATATTGTGCCACCCTCTTACATAGCCCCCTTACAACATCTCCCAAGTCTGCCATTGCAGCCTGAATGCAGTTTTAAACTGCCAATCTGACTTGGCAAAATAAACCCCTTGCCAAGTCTTAAACTCCTCTTTTATTACATGTAAGTCACCTATAAGGTAGGCCCGAGATAGCCAAAAGGGCAGGGTGCATTGAATTTAAAATGTTGGGCATGTACTTTATTGTTTTACATGTCCTGGTAGTGAAAACTCCTAAATTCGTTATTCACTACAGTGAGGCCCTCCTCCCTCATAGGATAACTTCGGATTGACCTATTACATTTAATACGTTCTAACTGTTATTTGGGACTGGGCAAACATTTCATATTTGGTGTCTGAGAAATTATAATTGAAAACCTTCTTTAATGGTAAAGTCAGATTTTGAGTTACAATTTTGAAAATTGGTCACATGACTGGGTGTAGTTGGCAGTTAGACTTTGTTTATTCCTCCCAGACAGCCACTAAATAGCATGATTAGGTTTAACTGGTTGGGTTATCACTGGCAGGATGGGGGGCAGAGCTGGGCACAGTCCCACTTGGGTCTAAATAGGCTGCGCCCTGCCGTCAGACAAAGGACTTGTAACCACAGCATAGTTCATGCAGCCAGCATGGAGCCAGGGCAGGGGTAGCAGGAACCTTCAAGAACTTCAAAGAGAATTCTCTAGAAACTTTGTTAACTTCAAAAAAGGCACCAGGTATAAAAATATGACCCTCAGACCCACCCTTCAGTTCACTTTCTGGACCTGCAGAAGGACTCTCAGAGGGCTGCCTGCTGTGTACTGAAGACTACTTTGCTGCACCTGACAAGACTGCTTTGCTGCCTGGAGCCTGCCTTGAACCCTCAGAGGGCTGCCCTGCTGTTTAAGCTATTCCACTGTTGGAACCCAGGACTACCAGAGTGACAGGGCTAGTTTTCTGGTCTCCTGATCAGAGCCTGAGGGACAGAAAAAGCTCTAACCATCTTGAACCCACACCTGGACTGAGCCTGAGTGAGTCTTTACCCCCCAAGTTGAGCTCCTCCAGTCCTGGACCCTTGGGCGTCGTGTTAAAGATGCACAAACTTGGGACTTGGAAAAGTGTTGGCTAAAAACTGCTCTGAGAACCAAAAGGAGACCGGAACCAACCTGCTTGTCTAGCTGCCCAAAGCGCATCATCAGTCGGCCTGACTTCGGGGCAGCTCCCGCTATGTAGGCAGGAGTACATCTTACCCAGCTATCCTTCGCCAAAGGGGTACCCGAGCTTACGAAGTTTAATTGGTTAAAAACCCCAGCTTCGTCCCACTGGAGATTTTCAACCTCCAAAAAAGAGATTTATTCCCAATGTATAAATCTTCACTACAACTTCGTCCAGCGGCTCCCCGATGACGACACCTCCACAGACAGTGCTTGCATTCTTGACCCGCTGAGCTCTACCTTCTCAGAGACTTTTTCTTCAAATTTCTTTTAAGTCCCACAGTAAGCACTGACTGGGCTCAATCCACTCTTTGTATTCAACTCTCACTCCAACGCTGTCTGCCATGTTTTTTTACTTTGACCTGGTCTTGCACAACTACATGATCGTAGTTGGTGCTTTGTTCATTTAGGCACTAGTTTTCACCTTAAACTTTAAAAATTCATAACTTCCTTTCTACTGATTGGATTTTTGTCATTTCGGTGTAAAAATGTACTCCAATTTTTCTAAATTGGTGTGGGATTTTTATGTGTTGTGCTTTTACTTTATTACTGTTTGTGATCTGCTTTAACACTTTACACATTGACTCTAAGTTAAGCCTGGCTGATTTGTGCCAAACTACTAGAGGGTAAAGCACAGGTTAATTTAGTGACTTTAGTGGTTCACCCTGACAGGTATTGTGGCTGTTGCTTGAGCAGGGTTAACATCCCACTCAACCAACAACCCAATGTCTCACAGACCTGCTCCCTGCCATTTCATCAGTAAGAATCATAGCATTTTGCTGATAGCCCGCATATTAGGGCATTTTATTCCTTAAGTTCTTTTGCATAATTTGGGCTGTTGACATTGGAGTTCAAATGTTTTCTGACTCTGCATTTTCTGCCCAAAATGTTGCATATTTGACATCATTTTATTTCTCTGTACCATTTGATTTTCTCTGAATTGTTTTGAATCCTTTCTGGATTCTGTCTACATACCCTCTTCCACTGCCCTGTCCGACCACAAATATGGCAACCATATTCTTCTTCAACATCTCAACATTTCCATTCATTCCATTCATTTTACCACCTTGCATCACAGGATTCATGCCATTCACAGCATTTCGCACAAACTTCTCATTTGAACATATTTCATTCATCAATCCTTTTTCAAATTGTTTTGTTTGAGCAATCATTCGTTTTTTCTTCAATTTATTTTTGTTTCTTCTCAAGATAAACACTTATTTGCTAATTTCAGACTCTCATCAATACTCTTTGTTGACCAGAGCAACTCACTCAGTTGAATATGATTACTTATTTCTAACCTTACTCTATTCACGAAAGCAGACATAAAACCCCCAACAGCATCTTTCTCTGGATTTTTAACTGTGCTACATTTTGTAAACACCTTCTTCAATCTTTCATAATATAATTGTACTGCTTTTTTATGTTCTTATGTTGTTCTCATAATCCTTTCCCAATTTATATCCATCTCCCGAATGTGTTTTTTCAAATGCTCAGTCACTGCTTTGCATTTCTCAGCAACATCCGCAGATGGTCATTATTAGGACCATTCAGGCAGATTCCTGCACTGGCCATCCAACAGCCACCTTACACTCCAACCACTAATATCCAGGACCAGCAATCTCAAATAACATTTAAATCAGTCCACAACATCGGTGAAAGGTGTGTCGGGTTATGGATTGCTCCATACTATTTTGCTGGATCTTCTCTCAATTTTGGAAAATAGTGTGTAAAAGCATACATGTATGCCCTTGCTAAAAGCGACATGCACCTAATTCCCTCTGTGTACCTCCCTTAAAGGAAACTCAGCGATGAGACTTGTTCCTGCTCCAGAATCACTTGCTATATTTCTTGCCCCTTTCCCCTCAGTGCCCTTCATTTTCTTTTTATTCACTCTCCCTTTTTTTCCATTTGTCTCAGATCTTCCCAATTACATGTTTTCTCAATCAAATCTTTAATACAACCCTCAAGGTAATGAGACACATTTCCTTAATTTCATCATGTGCTAAATCCATTTTGTAATTTGGTTTTACTTTTTTCATTTTACTGATATCAACCTCTAATTTTTCAGCCAATTCTTCTAATTTATCATGAACTTCATTAGCACATCTGGCTGCTTTTTTAATCAAATATCTCATTTCATCAGCATTGTAGGTCAATAATCTATTCAAATTCACATTTCAAAGCAATATCTCTCCAAATTCTATTTCTAAAATTCCAATGCAAATTTCTTTAGGCAGTTGTTCCACCACCACTGTTTTTTCAGGTACAATATGTACCTGGTCCTCTGGCATGCTAATCCCACTAGTACTAGTCATTATCATTGTTACTGACACTTCAGATGGAGCACTCAGTATAGCTCCAGTAAGATCTTGCACCCCTGCAGTATATCCCCACCATACCTGCCAACCCCAAATGTAGTCTGGGTCAGTTTCATCTCTTTATCTATATAAGGAGGAGGTCTTGAAATCAACTGTTCATTTAGGAATTTGTCATCATCATCATCTGATTCCATATTGTCTCCTTTCTCTTTAGTTTTGTCTTGTTCTGCTCCCATAACTAAAGCTTGAAAGGTTTTAACACATTCCATCATATCTCCTCTATACATTTTCTCTTGGTGATCTAGTTTGCCTTCTAACCAACTCTTGAATGACTTCTTATATAGTTCTATCTATCTTGTTCCTCTCATTCTCTGTTGCCATGTAATCCCATTTATTGAGTGCCTCAAACTGTCTAGTTCTTGGCATTTATACCATATCATTCATATTTTGTCCCAGGAAATCAATTTTTAAAAAATATTATAGGTACCTCTATTGCAAACTTTAAAACCACATCATGCTTTGTTTAGTTATTTCACTCAGGAATCCAGACACACATATAACAACCAACCTCTTCCATCATTTCATATGCTGGCATGTCCTCTCTCTGCAGCTTTGATCCCTCTTTGGGTATCACAATTTCTTTAGGCTTAGGTTTTGTAAATACTCCGCCCATGTTTTATGCTTAACAAGCTCAAATCAACCAAGCTAGCCAAACAAAAACAAAATACTGCAAACAAAGAACATAACAACAACCACGAATAGCAGAGCAGCTCTCTCAAAAGTGAATCTATCGCACCCAAACTATGCCGGCAGACAACCAATGAGAGCACAACTAGTGGTGAAGTCACACCAATCCCGATGTGGCTATCCAGCTCATCAACCAATCACAGTGTGATGTCTTTGTGAACAGGAAATTATTGCAGAACCACATTAAAACACATTAAATCAATAAACCTTTGTTTATTTTTCCTAGAAAGGAAATAAAGAACAGTTCTTCAGTTAAGGCAACTCAATACCAACCATAAGTTTTGAATTTGCGCAATAAGAGACAGAATCACAGAAATCTAATAAAACTTTTTCTAGGCAATTTCTGACCAGCAGAAATCCACCTCAGAGGTTTTGTGCTTCACCTGGTGCATTCACGGTATGCACAATAGCCCAAGTTAGTTTCTCAAATCTAGAAATGAAAATTCATTAATTTAGAATCCCTACCAATGTGTATGCAGTGCCTCACTTTACACACCACAATGCAGACAAAAAATCAGAATCTTGAGATCTTGGATTTTTGACAAAATCCGATGACCAACTCAATTGTATTTAAATGACAAATAACTTCAAATGGGGTTACAAATATGAATAATACATCTTCACAACAGTAATCAACCCACTAGTTAAACCCATGATCATCATAACATATTCAAACAACTAAACACAGAAGCAGAAAACCACCATCACAATTCATCTCATACTTTTCACAAATCCAGTTTCTTCCTTTTCATACTTACACTCGTAATTCATCCAGGACTGCACAGTAACACAGCTTCTCCCCCCACATGAGGATCCAGCAAAGCTCCAAAAACTTATTTTCTTCTTCGATTGGGTCAAAAATGATCCAAAAACTATAAAATCTAAACAAGGGACCCCTTAACAAGGAGATGCTCTAACGCAAACCAACATCTGCTACCAAAACCTGTTTGAAAATGAACCCTAATAATCATCTGAACCCCAATATTTAAAAAAAACAATTCTTACCCAATTAATTCAACTCCAGAATCTCAAATAGATCTAGCAGTTAGAGACTGCCCTGTTCATGGAAAAATATACATTTCAGCAAGTAAAACAGAATAAATGATGAAACACTAATAACCAAGTTCTAGATCAAAAATAAGGCAACAATAGATTTCTTACTGAGCACAACACCAAATCATGCATTCATATTAAAATAAAAGGCATCTCATGCTAAAATGTGGCATACCTACTTTACAGAAGTAATATTATTTTTTTCTAGTGCAACATCATTAATTCATAAGCTATGAATCTATACATCATTAAAACTTTCAGATTTCAGAAATGATTTTCATCCAAAAATACACATTTGCACATATGTTTTACAAAGCTACTACAACTGTTTAAAACTGTGGAGAAAATATCTTTGGAAGCACAGCCATGTCATGTGAAAACATTCTTCTGTTTCTGTTAAGCATGTGAAATAAGACATATAGCAAGAGTAAAACTGTTTTTAATTACTATTAGTACAGTAATAAGGCTTTGGTGAGACTTTTTATAAACCACAGCGTGAGCACGGGGGTGAATATCAGTATGGAGGTAAATCAGTGGTGTCGGCAGTTGGCCATGCTTATCTGCTGACGTATGGCAAACAAAGGACATCCTCATCAGTTTTAATGAAATCTTTCTGCCACAGGATCACATAAGCTCCACTATCCTTTGGTATGAGGGATAAATAGATTTACACTTGGGCCTGTCTTGTCAGACTTTTTGAAAGGCTTAGGGAGAAAATGTCCTCCGGTGAAAGAGAACAGATGTTCCTAGTTTAGAGTACACCTGCTGGGCCATCTAGTAGCATTTCCTTGTCAGTTATCTCACCATTACCAATAAAAAGGCAGGCTTACTTTATATATCTATTGAAAGATTTTGAAGCAGCTGCTCGGAGCCCTGCAGAAGCATGCTGTATGTGGCTTATACCCCTCTGAACCCCCTTCCCTTGTGTTGGTGCTGATTTGTACAGTTTGTCTGAACTGAATGACAGCTTAGCAAAATAGGTCAGACTGGGACAAAAATTAGGCTCAAGAACCAAAACAAAATTGGAGCCCATGAGTGAATCCGAAAGCTAAAAATGGGGCCAACATTTACAAATCAGGGCAGCTTTGAATTTGTATAGGCACGGGCCCAGATTTATAAAGAACTTGTGCTGTCCTTGCATGCTGCAAGTCATCGTAAGGCAACGCTAGCCCACAAATGGGATTTGCAACACATGTAAGGGGCTGTTTGTGCTGCCGTGCTTGAATGTGTAAAGAAATGTAACACAATGCATCGGTTTGCACTGTGTTCCATTACATTTCATTGTGGTAGGCATTCCATGGTTGGAGCATAGGCATTCCTAGGCACACAACCATTCAATTTGATGTAATCCCAGATTTATTGAAAGAAGTAAACCTGGGATTCTATCAAAATGAGGCAGCTACCACAAAGAGGCATAACAAGGAGAAATGTGTTCATTTTTCCTCGTTACTTTCTTGTTCTATGTATGATTCACTCTACATCATGCCTAGAAAGAAGAATGTCAGAACCACTTTAAGAGTGCCATGGGGTAAGCAGGAGCTACTGGTCCAAACAGAGGAGTTGAGGCCTTTTGCTCTGTGTGCCTCAGGCCTGACTTACTATGGGTCCTGGGCAATGAGGCCAAGTACCCCTTCAGTACTTGATTCGCAGTAGTAACGTGGGTCAAGCGGTCCAAAGCTTCTCGGGGGTAGATAGACACAACTCAAAATACATTCAATAACAGCAATAAATTATTTTCCATTCAAATGCTTGCTTTTATTAAAAAAGAAGTACTTATATAAGACCACAAAGTGAAATATGGCATACACAAACAATGCATGAGTGAATGAGGATTGTGAATGAGGCATTGTCTGACACATAAAAATCAATCTGCCAGTGTCCATGCAGAAGCAGGTTTTGCTGTGACTCGAGTCATGGGATGTGTTTTGAGAAAAAAAATTGAGTAATGTAGTGAGTAGTTGCACAAAGGAAATTAGAGCTACTATTTGGTATTGTGCACTCCCAGTCATTAATTCATTACAGTGAAGAGCAATGGTATCCTACTATGGTATCACAGTTCCTGAGCACATCAAACTGTGACACCAGTGTATCCCACCAGACACGAACCACAACTATTTTAACAGAACCCCACTTTTACTCCATTTAGACCAATGTTACAATGTGCCTGACACCCTGATGGGATTCTAATCTTGGCTATTTTCAGCCACCCAGTGTACACTGTCACTTTTCAGCTTCTCTGCTGGCACGATGGGGGTAGCGTTCACCCTTATTGTTTATTATAAGGTTACCCTGTTATGTTGCATTTCACCTTCTACATTGTTCCTGATTTATCTGTGAGAAAGGTTTTCTGCTCAATGCTGTTTTCCTTATTGTACATGCATTGTGTGTAGGATAAGGTTACTATTCTTCACCCAATTCTGTACTTGTTTTGTTAAGGGGGAGATTGAATAAACAGATTTCCCTGCCCAAAAGTCACATCTGTTGGCTTTGTCACGGTCTGATTAACAGGCCTTACTTCTGACACATTTTACCTGTAGAGGTATGCAGGTTTATGCAGCACACATGAAAGTGACAAACTGGCATTTTAAAAAAAAGTTTGTTTACGTACAGGAAGGGACACCTTACTGTACATAAACAAACAATTACATTTTGCTTTTTCCATTTTTCCATGTGTGCTGCACAAGGCAGCACACATGGAAAAAGCAAAAACTAGGAGAAATAATGCATTTCTCCTCGTTTCGCCATCTTCAGACCAGTTTTTACCTGGTCTTAATTTTAGCGCTGCCTCCTATAGTACAATCGCCACCACAACGTCACTATAGGTGACGTTGTGGTGGCAAAGAGCTTGTACATATGCCACTCAATGTTTTGACTGGCCACACCTTTCGGAAATAGTTTTTATATAATATCATCCACGCTTGTTCATACCACTTAACATATTAAGGTACTCAATTTTTTTGACTGGCCACACCTTTTGGAAATAGATTTTAAATAATATTATCGATGCTTGTTTATACCACTTCATAAAATAACTAAAGAACTGCCTGACTCATAGAAAACCCAGCCTGGGGATGTGCTCAATCACACCAGTAATAAATTGGTTAAAACAACTGAGGGCACGATGAACTGCATTGCTCAGAAAAAGGTAGAGAGCCAGCAAACTCAGATTGTACCTGTTTCTGTGATCACCAGGGGTGCACATAGATTCGCTTTTCAAATCAATACAATCAAACGTTCTTTATTTTTTCATCATACTCCAGAAGGCAACAGCCTCAGAACAGCCTAGCTTTGAAACCCATTTGTCCAGAATATCACTTTGGTGGCGAGAGCAAAAAAAGTTATTTCTGTTGCTTTAATGTGTGCAGTTTTTTCAAGCAGCGCGCGTAGACATAACCGCTGTACTAGATGAACTTTAGAAAGCTGACCCGCAAATCTAACAAGGCCAGAATCGGAAGATTACTGAGTTGGAGAACCAGTGGCTCGAGGGCTATGCTGTGTTCTCATCACCGCATTATCTTAGCCCTTTCAGTGCCCAGGAAGATAGGTTTTGTAATCGAATGAAGATAACTGTATACAAAGTTTGTCGTTGTACTAAAAAACATTTTAAGGTCGATTTTATACCGTTTAAACATGTTCAATAAAAGGGCTCTGGTTCTGAAACATTCCTTTCTTTTTCTGAGAAGCATAGCTACACTAAAGATTCTTTCATTTTTTATTGTTTCACAGAAAAGGATGACAAAATGTTGGTTTATTAGTGCTAAGACTATCAGGCCTTTTTTCTTATGTGGGATCCAGCAAAATCTATGATAGTCTGGCAATAAAGTCGGCAACGCTCAATGATCTATTGTGTTGCACAGCAGCATAAATAGCTAGGGTGGCTTACACAAAAGGCAGCAGCAGCTTCAAAGCCTGCCTTGAAACGTAAAAGGCTTATATACTGCTACAGGTAAGACCACAGACTGAAATTTCATCAAATAATCTTCTGTCAAAGATAGTTGCACGCGGAGCATATCTTGAAAATAATAGATCTAAATTCGCCACTCAAAACTGCACCTCTGCAAAACATTTTGAAATAAAGTTTGTCAAAGCCAAATGATTTAGTACGAAAATGCCAACATGAAAGGCGCACATGCACGTACAAGAAATACGCACAATGGGACACGTGCTCACACGGAAAACAGCACAGACAGAAATCTTCGCCAATTAAAATTATATGCTGATGTGCACTTTACAAATAAATAGATGTAATTGTACATAATAGTTTATTTCTAAAATGCAACCTTAATGCAAAGTGAGCTTAGCAGAAGAAATAAAAATATAACAACAGTCAATTTATACCCATAGTCTGTGCAAATTAGAAATAAATTAACAGCCAGAGATAAAAACAATTGTCAGTAAAATTAATACGTCTGACTTTTTTGTGTTAACACATGTTCACAGTGGGTTGCACACACGAGAACAGACTTCTGTCTCTGTGCATTCTGCCTCTTTGTCCTATGTGTGAGTCATGTTCGTTTTTTTACATTTTTTTTAGTTGCAGTTTTTATATATCGCGAACTTGACCCGAAGGTATTGAAGCACTTTCTAAGATCGCAAGTTACATTCCCCAAGCTTGTGATGCCGCTGCCTTGCAGCACGTTCTATGCACATGTGAAGTAAGCTTGCAGTGCGTCTGCCCTGCAACACTGGTTAAAATAAACTAATCTATTTGCACATGTGCATCAGTTAGAGATTTCTTTTTAAACAGATACGTTTGGAACAAATATGCAATTTTTAAACAGATACGTTAGGAGCAAATATGCAATAGGTCTCGCATTCACGCGAGTTTGAGCTATTGGCATTGTAAATGACAATGCCTTTTATTTATGTTTTGGGTTTTAAAACATAAATAAAAGGCATTGTCATTTACAATACTGATAGCTTAAACTCTTGCAAATGCGAGACCTATTGCATTGCAATAAAGGGCCTTCTCGACCGCTTTTTAGATTGTAAATATCAAAGGAAGAGACCGGCCTGCGACATCTTCAAAGTAGTGATAAATAGTGCAGTGAAGAAGATGTGTAAGTGTTGTAAATTACACAGACACAAAAAGTGAAGTGAGAGTTACATATGATACGAGCTATAAACACTAACAAAGCGCTCCAACACCTTTCGCTCTGTGATTACACTGTGGCCGCTCAGGAGGAGGAGCGGGAGGGGGGGCTATTTCCTGCCCTCTCCGTGATTTGAGTGTGCAGTGTGGCATGGCGTAATGTAATTGCTATCTTTGAGGCCTAATAAAAAACACACCATCTGTAGTAGGGCCCTGGCTTCGCCTCCTGGTGCAGGGCGGGCTGTGCTTTATGGCAGGCATGGAGGGAGGGATGGTCCCGGCTGCAGCTCCGGTCTCGTACAGTGCCCCTGCTATTACTAGTGAGTGAGAGCAGCTTAGGTGGTGGTATTAGTGGTTGTGGTATCGGTATTGGCGGTGGTGGTATTGGTGGTGGTGGTGGTATTGGTGGTGGTGGTATTGGTGGTGGTCCTGGTGGCATTGGTGGTGGTATTGGTGGTGGTGGTAGTATTGGTGGCAGTATTGGTATTGGTGGTGGTGGTATTGGTATTGGTGGTGGTTGTACTAGCATTGGTGGTGGTATTGTTCTTAGTGGTGGTGGCATTGGTGGTGGTATTGGTGGTGGTATTGGTAGTATTGGTGGTGGTGGTATTGGTAGTGGTGGTATTGGTAGTGGGGGTATTGGTGGTGGTATTGGTGGTGGTGGAATTGGTGGTACTGGTGGTGATATTGGTACTGGTGGTGGTATTGGTATTGGTGGGGGTGGTATTGGTGGTGGTGGTATTGGTATTGGTGGTGGTGGTATTTGTATTGGTATTGGTGGTGGTAGTGGTGGTGGTATTGGTGGTGATGGTATTGGTGGTGGTATTGGTGGTGGTATTGGTGGTATTGGTGGTGGTGGTATTGGTGGTGGTGATGGTATTGGTGGTGGTGGTATTGGTGGTGGTAGTACTGGTTATATTGGTGGTGGTGGTGGTATTGGTGGTGGTATTGGTACTGGTGGTATTGGTATTGGTGGTGGTGGTGGTATTGGTATTGGTGGTGATGGTATCGGTGGTGGTGGCATTGGTGGTGGTGGTATTGGTGGCAGTATTGGTATTGGTGGTGGTGGTTTTGGTGGTGGTATTGGTGGTACTGGCATTGGTGGTGGTATTGGTATTGGGGGTGGTGTTGGTGGTGGTATTGGTGATGGTGGTGGTATTGGTGGTAGTGGTATTGGTGGTGGTGGTTATTGGTGGTGGTGTTGATATTGGTGGTGGTAGTATTGGTATTGGCGGTGGTGATGGTATTGGTGGTGGTGGTATTGGTGGTGGTATTGGTGGTGGTGGTGGTATTGGATTGGTAGTGGTATTGGTGGTGGTGGTGGTGTTGGTGGTATTGGTGGTGATGGTATTGGTGGTGGTGGTGGCATTGGTGGTATTGGTGGTGGTGGTTGTATTGGTGGTGGTAGTATTGGTGGTATTGGGGGTGGCATTGGTGGTATTGGTGGTATTGGTGGGGGTGGTGGTATTGGTGGTGGTGGTGTTAGTGATGGTGGTGGTGGTATTGGTGGTGTTGTTAGTGTTGGTGGTGGTACTGGTTGTATTGGTGGTGGTATTGGTGGTGGTGGTATTGGTGGTGGTATTGGTGGTGGTGGTGGTATTGGTGGTGGTATTGGTGATGGTATTGGTGGTGGTGGTGGTATTAGTGGTGGTGGTGGTATTGGTGGTGGTGGTGGTGGTGGTATTGGAGGTGGTGGTATTGGTGGTGGTGGTATTGGTGGTGGGGTATTGGTTGTGGTGGTGGTGGTATTGTTGGTGGTGGTATTGGTGGTATTGGTGGTGGTGGTATTGGTGGTGGTATTGGTACTGGTGGTGGTGGTATTGGTGGTGGTATTGGTGGTGGTGATGGTATTGGTGGTGGTATTGGTATTGGTGGTGGTGGTGCTATTGGATTGGTGGTGGTGATATTGGTGGTGGTGGTATTAGTGGTGGTGGTATTGGGGGTGGTGGTATTGGTGGTGGCGGTATTGGTGGTGGTGGTATTGGTGGTGGTATTGGTGGTGGTGGTGGTATTGGTGGTGTTGGTGGTGGTAGTGGTATTGATGGCAGTATTGGTGGTATTGGTGGTGGTACTGGTGGTGGTGGTGGAGGTGGTGGTGGAGGTGGTGGTATAGGTGGCGGTGGTGGTGTTGGTATTGGTGGTGGTGGTGGTGGTATTGGTGGTGGTGGTATTGGTGGTGGTATTGGTGTGGTGGTATTGGTATTGGTGGTGGTGGTATTGGTGGTGGTGGTATTGGTGGTAGTATTGGTGGTGGTGGAATTGGTGGTACTGGTGGTGATATTGGTACTGGTGGTGGTATTGGTATTGGTGGGGGTGGTATTGGTGGTGGTGGTATTGGTATTGGTGGTGGTGGTATTTGTATTGGTATTGGTGGTGGTAGTGGTGGTGGTATTGGTGGTGATGGTATTGGTGGTGGTATTGGTGGTGGTATTGGTGGTATTGGTGGTGGTGGTATTGGTGGTGGTATTGGTGTGGTGGTATTGGTGGTGGTGGTATTGGTGGTGGTGGTATTGGTGGTAGTGGTATTGGTGGTGGTGGTGGTGTTGTTGTTGTTGTTAGGCTTTTGAAAACAACCTATCAGGTGGCTTTAGTGCAGATGACATTTAACAGAGATGTGCTGTTGTCAGCTTCAGCCCATTAGCACACGATTATGTGCTACCTGGAATTCACATGACTTAATTCGCTAATCATTTCTAAATCCATTTTACTTGGGGGATTGAAACAGACATGAGATAATGCCAGTGAAAGCGGGCGCCTTGTTACGGGGCGGCCGTGCTGCTTAAAAAACACAAGCAGTTTCAGCTGTAGCAGCTCATGTCCGGCCTGCAGTAAGAGAAACTCAATAAAGTAAATAGTGCTTACAGACTAAATAACAGGTCCCGTGTAACAACCGAAATAAAGGGGCCAGTAGCCATGGAAGGTTACAAATGAAGACAAGGCCGTACTATGAAGGGACTAACAAGCCTATTAACGAATCCGAAGGCAGCATTTACGAAAGACAATGACACAAGCCAATGAAAAATATGGGAGGAGAGTGGGTGCGGCTTGCCTCCCATACTCTACTACAGCAGTCTTGCAGAGCGAGTAGTGCATGCGTGCTGCCGCTAGGCTTGACCTAAAAATTATCATACATAATGTTCTTAGTGCTGTAAAGTAACAATGGTGTCTGTGTTCGTTAATTGTTCCTTCCTCTGTTGTCGGTATCAACATTTCCTGCATTGGAGAATATACCCCAGTATCACAAATTACAAACTTTGCAATACACCAATGACAACTTCAGTGAGTAATGAGCTGCAAAAAGAGGTTGTCGTTTTGTTTCTGGAGTGATGGACTGCAGGTGAGGGAGCTGCAGTATGGGCTGGATGGGCTACCATAATCCATCCCTCAAAATGCCCTTGTGCTCAGTCTACCAGAACCTCCTTCTGCCATTGCCCCTAGGCCCTAGCATCATTAAGAACTTGCTTCCCCAGACAGGTAAGCCATATTACGAGTTGTAGACCAGTCCCAAAGAAGAGGAAAAGAAGAGAGGAAAGATCAAAGTTAGCTTTATGAACAGGTTGGCAGGGGTGACTGCATTGAAATGGCATTTTACTGACCAGGAAATGTCGCAGAGGCCTATGGAAATGTGCGCTTTTCATTCTATGCCAACGGGGAGGATTGGCATCATGATGGACAACTGCAATGACTGAAGGCAATGCCACGGACACTCAGGTGGCATACAGCAGTGTCATCTTAGTGAAATACAACGCCATCGTTCCAATACAACCTTCGTGAAATAGTTACTTCCTCACCCAGGGGGCCATCTCATGTCACATTAAGTAGGGATGATCTTTTGGAGCATCAATGTACACTTCTGCAGGCCGCCCAGCATTTTCAGCACCACTCTAAAATACTTAGGTGGCACCACTGGGAGGCTGAGGCATCTAGCCTCATATTAGTAGCGCAAAAGTTCTGATGACTCTTTACTAGCAGAGAGACAGAAGTTTCCCTTATTGCCTAAAACAAAATTTAAAACTGATATTATTTGTCTTGACATGAGCTTATGGTATGTTATGTCAGTATATGTATACAGCCATCTAGCAGAAGTATGGCACTGAAGTGATTTCTAATCTAGGCCTCCCTTTTTTCACATATCGTTTTTGCACGGTTGTTTGGTTGTGCATGGTTAGTAGAGGTTTGTTAATTGTCTAGTTTTGCAATGGTTTATTTTGTTTAATATTAAAGTATTGAATTTCACACTGCACCAGTTTCTTGTATTGTGTTATGTATAGTGTTGCTGTTATGAAACGTTGCTATTTTATGTTGAGCTTGGTCTTTGGCAGAGCCGGTCTTGGGCATGGGCGACCTGGGCCTAGGCCCTGGGTGCCAGTATTCCGAGGAGCGCAGCAGGGAGCTGCCTGACTGAATGTCATGTAAACAGCAATTCTCCCATCCTACTTGCTCTCAATCGTGTCTCATTAAATACTTTGTAATCAGCCCTTAATGTACCTTAGCCTAATTGTTAGTACCCCATCAACCCCCTTGCATCCTCTCATCTTCCTCACACCTCCTGCCATCACCATGCAGCAACCCTCCCACGCCCCCATAACAAACACCACATTTTCTTACCGCCCAGTGCGCTGTCCCAGTCAGTCCTATTTAGGGCTGGCCCTGGGTACTGACAAGTGCAGTACTCTCCCTTTAGAAGCACTGCACACCTGCTTAGAAGTGCTGGTACTCCCCCTTCCAAACGAAAGAAGTGCAGGTACTCAATACGTTGCAAGTACCTGACCATTTAAGCCCTGCACAGATGTCCAGGATGTGGCTTGAAACAGCACAGATGGCAACACTGTGCACACAGCCTTTCAGTGTGGTGTGAAAAGCACGACCACTTAAGCAAAGTCATTCGCCATGCGTGTACAGATTCAGACTGAGTGTAAGCTTGTGCACAAACTGGCGTTGTATGTTTCAGCCAATGTTATCAGAATGGATGTGGAGGTGCAGGTTGAATGCTGTTTAGTTGGCATCTTTTTGCTGAGGTGCCATGTTGTGTCCATGGAGGATTTAGGGGTTTTGGCTAGCATGCTTTGTTCACAAAAGCTGAATTATGAGTGTCCTTGGAAAAAATACTGGCCCTCATTTATGAAAAGTGACGCATCGCTGCGAGAAAACAGCGTTGCGTCACTTTTCATTGCGCCCTCCTTGCGACAGCAATGATGCGTCATATTTACAGTATGACGCATCATGTCGCAAGGAGTTACAGATACGTCAGTATTTCTGACGTATCTGTAGACACAAAAATGACGCATTGCTGGAGTGTGACACAAAAGTGACGCAACTCTAGCAATGGGTCATTACACATGGGCAAGTCCCATGTTAAATGTGCCTGCGTCAGTCTTATGATTTTGACGCATTTGAGTCCTAAAAGTGGCGCAGTGCAATCTCATAGATTTCACTGCGTCACTTGTACAACCCTTTCTTGCGTCGGAATGCCCCCCTGCATACATTATACCTGGTGCAGGTTTAATGTGGCACAGGGGGTTACAAAGTGACGCATCTACCTAAATGCGTCACTTTGTAAATATGGCGCAACATGGCGCATTTTTTACACCACTGGTGTGTCACAAAAAGTGACGCACCGGAGGCGCAAAAGTGACGCAAGGGCCCATAAATAAGCCCCACTGTGTGGAAGTGGCCAGTAGTTTGGATACCACAATAGTGATTACAAATATAGATGTTAAGGATTTCTGTCCGACATGTTCACATGGAGGTCAGTACATTGTATGTTACGATGGAAAATGCGGATGTGAGTACAGTGATAACCGACTATATAGGTTATTTATTTATTGTGTTATATGATAATGAACGTACTGTTACCTAACAAAGGGGGTCATTAGGATGGCGGGCGGATTGCCATCGCCAGCCAGGCGTTGGCGATCCACCCGCCATCTCCACCCGATTCACCCCCGCCATATTATAATGGCGGGGGCACCGCGGCGGACGCAAAGTGCGTCCGCCGCTTTTCCGCTGGTCGGCAATCGTTCCGATTGCCGGCCGGGCGGACTGGGACCTGGAAAGGCTGGCGGTGAATTGCTTTGGGGGCCCGTTGCTGGCCCCCGGGGGGCTGCACTTGGGGGGTACCTACGGTACCCCCCTTCATTGTCATGCACAAGGTGGCAGGCACCGCGCGGTGCCTGCCATGTTGTGGATGGCAATACACAACATGCCTCTTTGGCATTGCAGCGGGTGCTGCTTACAGCAGCACCCGCCGCAATGTCAAAAATGCGGAATGCGACCACCACGGTGGCGGTCGCATCCTAATTAGCGGTGCCGGACCGCCGCTCGTCTGGCGGCCGGTCCCAGTACCGCCAGGATGGCGGGCGGACTAAAGTCCGCCCGCCATCCTAATGGGCCCCAAAGTCTTTTTGGCACTAAGCAAAACAACAAAGAAATACATGGAAACAGACAACGGGTCAGTGTGACCACAAGTAAAATGAAGGAAAGTAGAGACACAGAAGAGGAACGTTTTGCAGATGTAGTACTTATGGTTTTTAACCCTCTGTGAATGTTTAGCCAAGCTTTTCCAGCGTATGGGTGTCACATAACAGAATGAATACACTTCAGTGAGTGTTTTCTTGATTCAGGGCACTTGAAAGATAGAAAGGTTTGAAGATCGCAGACTAGTAGGGATATACTTCTTCAGGAATTGGGTGAGTTCAGATCTGTCAGTGCCATAGAATACACTGTGAGCCATGCAATTATGGCTATATGTTGAAAATGGACTCCAGCATGTATACAGCCATACAACACTGAGCTCCACAAACAAGCCAGCTGCTGTCTCCTTCCATTTGTATTGCTATGTTCTAATGTCACTGCAGTTTTACTTCTATTCTGGGTGCCAACTGTTTACCAGCAAATTCATACACTGTGGGGCATATTTACAAGGGCATTGCGCCACAGGAACGTTACTTTTAATGCTGTTCCTGTGCTGGAATGCCCTGCTCCATATTTACAAAGCGGTGTTAAGCCCCTTTCTGTGGCTTAATGCCGCTTTGTAAATATGGTACCCTTTCATGCAGGTATCTGCAAAAAAGGGGCATGAAATAGGTGTTGCTGTGGGTGTTACACCACAACACTCATTGCTTTTTGATTGTGCTCCAGGTTTACAGTGATGTGTAAATCTGAGGCACCACCAAAAACTAACACCATGCAATAGCAGCATTAGAATAGTGATACAAGAGGAAATACTTTTATTTCTCTTTGTTTTTGCTTTTTCTATGTGTGCTGCAAACCACATGAGATTGTCCAGCAGCCAAAATATACTATTAAGGCCAAGAAAGGGCGTACATCAATGTTAAATAAGATAAGTGATAGACAGGATCCTTAAGGTGTGGCACAAGTCAGTCTTTTTTGGAAAACATGGAGGAAGAGAAAGTTCCTATTAGCACTTGATCAGGAACATTATGAACCAATTGAGCACTATGCCAGCTATGCTAATGTCTTCTAGCCTCTGTAATAGAATACCATGGCCAACAGTATTGAAGGCAGCTCAGATATGATCAACCTGCTGAGTTACTTTTATCCAAAATCGCCCACACATCATCCATTATGACCACAAGTGTAGATACTATGTATACCAAGAACGAAAGCCAGTTTTCCAAGGGTCAATGGACAAGTTTTTCCTAATATTTGTACAGCCAGCCAACCACAGATTTCTCAATATCTGTGTCTTGTAGGATATGAGTAAGGATGTCTATGTTATATGCTCTATTAGACATTTGTGTGTTTTTGCTACATGTGTGTGGTCCGGTATCGCGGATTCACGGAGACTTCGTAATGGCCGCGCCTTCCCTCCAGCCCAGACCCGACGAGAACGGTCTAGTGGCTGACGTGCACGTCATGAGGACGCCGGAGTCCCATCCAATAAGAAACTCCGAGGGGCGGACACCTAGAGGGAACCAGGAAGAAGACGACGCCAGCGTGCAGGAACCGGAGGGAGAGAGCGTGGAGGACGAGCGCTGCGGTGACGGAGGAGCGTTGCGGGAACCCCGAGACCCTGAGGACCACCGGCAGAGAGCGGAGGAAGACCACGGAGAAGCACCTGAACGCCCAGGAGAGGCAAAGAACGCTGAGAGGACCCTTGCCACGTCCCCGGAGGGCCGTGGCTTCAGGCAAGTGCCGATATTTCAATATCTCTTCAGGCAGTGGGGGGAGGGAAGCCCCCAGGACACCCGGGTACCTAACGGCCCCCAAGGGTAAAAGAGCACCATCAATCCTGCAGAGACAGCAGACTGGCTAGCCTACACTGAGCACGTGGGTGTGGTGACGGGAAACGCTGTTAATACACAGCTGTTTAATCCGACGTCCTCTTCTTTGTACCGAGGGCAAGGAGAGAGAAGAGGAGGGGAACTCTAACGGAGGGGAGAGAAGTGGACCTGAAGGAGACACAGAGAGAGGATCCTGCCAGAACCTTCAGACTTCGACTGTTTACTCTCCTTGTTCATTCCTTTATTTTCTTGAAACAAAACCAACTTTATTAAATCCTCCAACATATACAGAAGACGTGGTTGGGAGTCTCTTTCATTGCGCGACCACAATGTGCCATAGCATTCATTTCTACAGTGTGACAGGTGTTTAGATTTCTTCCATACTTCTGCCAATTTAGCCTGAAAGGAAGTGGAATGCTATGTGTGTTTATACCATAAGGACATAACAACAGTATGCTCAGTAATCCAGAAGTAAATATGAACATTCGATGCAACCTCTTAAAGGCCAGATTGTTTTTTGTTTAATGAGGCAAACCAGAGCACCACTGATTCTGTCAGGCACAAATATTTGCCTGCAGTGTATCCGATTTGTATCTGCTGCTTCCCTAACGTATAAACAAGTTTGTCATTTTTTGTTATGGTGAATAGTGATAATAGGTATTGATGCTCCTGTTCTGCATGGTCACCCTAGATTTTAAACTTTTTCTGGATCCTATTTTTGCTGGTATTACGACACCTTGCACAGCGATATTGCTATTCAGTGTCTCAGCGCATGTGCTTTGACCCTAACACAGTGTTGGTAAAATTGCTTTCACCCAATTGGTCTAATTAAGGCCATTCTAGATGGTACAGAAAATGCACCTGGGGGGGGGAGTTAAATGCCATTTGTGGGCTACAGTCTGTATTTACAGCACATACATATATATCATGAGAATATATCTGCCAGGAGCACCACTGTGGTCTGGCTGGGCTGCAGTTTAAATGGCCTGCAATGACACATGGCAAGGAAAGTGCCTTTGTCATGTAAGAAAATCTCTTTTTTTATATATTCGTAATTCACCCCTAAAGTGTTACTTGCAAGTCCAGAGTACTAATAAACAAAAATAGGGCACACTGTATATTGAGGATTCTGTTCTCTCACTGAAATAAAACCTAATACCTATTTCACTATGTAGGCCTTGCTAGACATTTCCATGAACTGGCTAGATGGGATTAAAAACTTTATTTCCTATCTCTGTTTGGAGAAATACTGGAAAAAATGTAACATTCATTTCTAATCAACTTTCGAAATCAGATTCAATCTCAAAATTATGTTTTTGATAACTTCAGTGTAAAAATGTACTTTAGACTGCATGAAACCATGGGCATCTCCTTCTCCCCAACTATACTAATCTTTTCATGGGTTGGTTGGGTTGGTGGGAGAAGGAGGTAGCCTGGGCAGAAGATAACCAGGACATGATGGATCATATGATCCTTTGGTCACAATTTATTTATGACCTCTTTATTGCTTGGAATTGCAGTGAGGCCCAAGTGAAAGAGTATATTGGAAGACTAAATATCAATGATTATAATATTCGAATTGAGAGTTTCCATCAGTAGAAACACCATTGAGTACTTGGATGTCACGGTATATCTCAAAAGAGGAGTGCTGCATACAGAAATTCACCATACGGCAACTGCAATTTATTGTATATTACATACAAACATTGGGCACCCAATAGATGTAAAATAGAACATACCTTATGGTGAGTTTCTTAGAGCTCAGAGGATATGTTCCCAGATGAGGATTTTGAAGCCAAGGCAAACATGATGTTTTCCTGTTTCCAATCAAGGGAATATCCTATTTTGGTGGTGGAGGGTGCACTGATAAGAGTTTGAGCAAAGAACTTGCTCTTCTCCACAATGAACAATGAACTGCGAAAGATTGGAGAAAGCAATGAGGTGTGTAGGTTCATTATGGAATATACAATGGATAATGGTGGTGTTAATGAAATCCAGAATACACTTTGGAATTTGTTAAGAAGTGACGAGCAGCTTAAAAGAGTATTAGGGATCCATCCTAGAATAACCTATAAGAAAAAAGCTTTGCTGGGTGACATTCTAAACAATAGCCACATGAAATCAAACAAGATGGTAACACATTAAAAGTGGTTTGGCAATGAGAGTAAAGGCTTTTGGAAATGTGGCCTGTGTACAGCCTGTGCAAATGGCATATATATAAGAAGCAATACATGACCTTTGAAGGTACTAAGAGAAATATAACTGGGATGTGAATGTCATAGGTATATATTGGAAGCACCATTAAGCAAATGAAAGTGAGGATTTTGCAGGACCTGAGAGCCAGAAGAATTAAGGACATAGCCTATCCTATAGCAAAACATCAAATGGGAAAAACATGGGCATAACATGCAAAATCTGTTTTTTATTGCATCAAACATTTCCATAAAAATCCACTAGGAGGAAATATAGAGTTAACACTGCGAAAAGAGGAATCACAGATGATCCTACTGTTGTCCCTTGGGTCACAACCAGGATGCAGAGCTTCATTTTGAACAAGATACTTTCTGATCCTTCAAGGTAATAGCCATGTTGAATTGCATCAGTGGGATGCCTTGATGCTATAATAACTATATGGAACCAAATGTGACTCCTGATAACCGTTGAGTTTGGGAATCTGTACTCAATAATGTTCAATCTGTGATTGTGTCGGGCAATGAATATGACAGAGTTGTTTGCTGAAACAGACACAATGAGAAAGGCAGCTAGGGATGGTCTGAAAAGTGGTACTTTCTTAAATTACTGGAGGCCATATGTAGAAAGGTAATCGCTTGCTACTACCAAATAGCACATTTTAGCAATTCACTATTTGGTAATCACAAACACCAATGTACAAATGTGTGTTTTACACATTTTGCGATTCCCAGTGGGTTGTAAATAGACCTACCTCATAAATATTAATGAGTAAGGACTCAATATGCAACCCATTGGGAATCATAAAAGTCACAGAGATGGTGGCCTGCTGGTGTGAGAAGACCACCACGTTTGTGATTTATTTTTCAACAAAAGTAATCTTTTTTTATGCAGCCCGTTTTCCATTTAACAAAAAAAGATGCATTTAAAAAAAAAAAAAAAAGTTTTAAAACATTTTTTAGAAGTAGGCAGTGGTCTGTGGGACTCTAGCTGCTCTTAAAAATACTTTTACAAACATTCACAAATGGGAAGGGTTCCCTTGGGGACCCCTTACTATTTGCAAATGGGTTACCACCTATTGATGTAGGAGGTATAATGCAAATATATACAAGCCCCTTTGCATCGCTCTTGCACCACGCAACGTGGTGCAAGAGTGACGCAGATTAAAAATATGATTTATGAAGCCATACAAGGCCACCTTGCATGGCCCTGAGTGGCTTCATAAATCTTGAGTAATGCAACCCAGAGCAAATCGCTGCACCAGGGATGCATTTCTATGGGCGTTGCATGGATGTTCCCATGCAAAATCCATGGATTTTGATCCATTCACAGATTTACCAGAAGCGGTAGACCTGCGAATGCGCCAAAAATCTACTCCTCCCCAGGTGAGGCATAACAAGGAGGAATAGGTTTATTTCTCCTCAGTTTGTCCTCTTTCTATGTATGCTGCATTTTGCAGCACACAAAGAAAGAGGAAAAAGCATCAGGGGATTGTTTTTGTGCAGGAAGGTGCCCCATACTACACAAAACAATCCTCCTTATTAAGCAGACACCCTTGCAACAGGGTGCACTTCAGTGCTTAATTTGTAAAATAATAAGTGCCAGGGCCCTGGCCAGGAGGCCACTCAGCTTGCACCACCCATCGCCCCTCATCGCTGTCAATGGCAGTACCAAAACAACTCTTTCACCTGTAAGTGCGACAGTTCAGATTATTCTAGGTCCCCAAAACTAAAGGAATTGCTGGGGAGGTAGGAATTAGTCATTTTGAATGCATATTGTATTCATGAACAACCGTTGTTCTGCTCATCTCTAACTTAGATGAGCAGCGCCACCATGTGGCAGACTGTCATACCTGTGCTGTTGACAATTAAGTGCTGGTGCCGAGCACCAGAAACCAATTAAGTACCGGTGCTGTGAACCGGAAACCACCGGCTCAAATTAAGCACTGGTGCAAGGGAGCCTGCATTGGCGCTTGCAGCCAAAAAGGCACCAGTGCATGGGGAAAGGCAGGAATGCGCCCTGTTAACTTAAATACAACACATTCCTGCCCTTTCCCTGTCACGCTGTGCAGCGCAGGAAGGTGACTTGCTAGGCTGCACTGAGTGACTAGGCCATAAATATGGCCCTCATATTCAATAAATGTTCCCCATTTTGATGTGATGGCTTCCACTGAAGCAAAAAGAACAATTGATGGACAGAAGGCAGAACAATGTCATACATTCACCCCAGTACAAAGATCTGGGCCTAAATCCATCACTTATTTGCTCCCCATGCCATTCCTGTTTGAACCCAGCCATATGCAAATCCTGCTCCCTATGGGAAGAGTCCAGCCTGAACTACCAGGCCAGGTCCTCCCTGGACTGGAAACAAGCATCCTGGGACTAGTTTCAGGGTAACACCCCTCATCAGCCATGCTAGCTTGACTCCAGTGGCATGGAGAGCACAGGACCCACGTCTGGGCATACCTGTCCCACTCAGAGTGACAAATGCAAAAAGAACAATTGATGGACAGAATGCAGAACAATGTCATACATTCACCACAGTACAGAGATCTGGGCCTAAATCCATCGTTGTTTTGCTCCCCATGCCATTCCAGTTTGAACCCAGCCATATGCAAATCAGTTCTGACCCTGCTCCCAATGGAACAGTCCAGCCCGAACTGCCCGAACACCCAGATCTCTTGACTGTGGGTGAATGTTTCGATTTGTTCTGCATTCCGTCCATCATTTGTGTGTCTATATCTTCCACTGAATACACAAAGTAACCCTCTGTAGGAACACTGGATCATTGTGCATACACTCTTTTTATTTTCAGCTTAGTTATTTATGAGATATTACAGCCAGGAAAGTAGCTTTAGATGGGTGTTTGGGTGTGACACAAACCAAATAAATGCATTCTTTGCTTGGTAGTTGGATCTGGTAGACCTGGGCTTGGTCTACTCTCTCTCTGCCTACTGACTTGTCTCCTAGTTTGCTAATGACATTGTCATGTTTCTAAAAACTTATTTTAATAAATGTCAATGCAGTGATATAATCTAATGTACTAAGGTGAAACACTTCCGCACGTTAAAGAAATAGACTTTTTGAATTTTGAAGAGATTGTGTCATGTGTTTACATTATGTTTGTAGCACGATATATATGCTAAAGGTTTTCATAACTTGGGTTATGCATGAACTCTTAGAGCCAAGCCAGACCCATTGCTTGGCTCTGTCTTGGCCCACCCTGTTAATTTGCCTGCATGCCCTTCTCTATTTGAGACATGAGCTTAGTACATGGAGCCGTCAGTCACTTGATAAAATTATTTGTAAAAGTGATGACTAGAAACATGGTGCCCTACCCACATGCAACGATTTGACAACTCTACCATCAAGGCTTTTTGTAGCAGAGACGCCTAAGAGTATGTGCAGTAAATCTCCATTAAAAAAGTGGTCCCATGGACTCCAGGATGTTGGGTTTTACATAACAATAGTCATGAGTTCCCAAGGAGAACTTCCAGATCCAGGGGGGATTGGCAAGGGCATAGCTTCAGAAAAGATGTTTGAGTTGTGACACACTTTAATTTATTTTTCATTTGGTAGCCTGGTCTAAAGGCCCTGCGTTGGGTGTGCTATGTCTGTGTTGGTTTGTTTTGCAGTTCTCATTTCTCTAAGAGGTTTTTTCATGTGTTTATTTGTTGGATCTGGATCTTAAGTATATATATTGACCTTGTTTACCAGAAACGTAGTAAATCTGCACCTATAGAAGTACTACTTGAATGGGTGAAAATGTACTACTTTTGGAATTCACATACATTGGCAGTAGTAAGCTTGAAAAGCTGCACCCGACTCATGTTTCAAGGCATACCACTGGCAATAAAACACCCCAAATATGATGAGCTGAATACTTGCAAATATTTTAACCAGTGGCATTCGCTCGGGGTAGCATTCCCACCCATTGTTCTTCAGTCACAGTGCCACTCTAGACAGTGGCCTATCTAATGCAAATCAGTACTGATCTTGTTTCTCATGGGAACAATCTATCCCAAACCTTGGTCATCTCACCCCTCCAATCTACAGCCCACTGCAAAGGTCACCCATACTTGATACTTATAAATTATATGTATATTCACAGGAAATACATAACACTGCAGCTTTTCCATAAAATGAATCCAACTGTTACAGAGACCTGCCCAAATTGTAAAACTGCATGGGCACTTTCATACATATGTGGTGTGAGTTTCATGGAATCTTGAGCTTCTGGATGGAGGTGATTGGAAAGCCTCAGTGGGTTGTCATTCCCCTACATTGCCCCCAAGACATGGAACAACCCCCCTCAACATGTCAGAGCCTCCTCCTCACTTCTTTCATTTCACAAGATGCTGAAGACCTAGCTCTTTGGGTAAGCACCCTGGGGACCACAAAGCTACACACCTGCCCAAGCACCTGGATACCCTCTTCGGTAATTAGTGTGCTATAAAATCAACATAACATAACAATTGCAAACTATGGTACGTGTGTATCTCCTAGGACAAGTGCCTAGAACCAAACGTACCAAAGTAATGTCCAAGGTGGCAGAACTGGGCTTGGTTGTGGCCAAAAAGTGTTTCGCAGTGTGATAGATGAGGAATTAGCTGCCAACAAAATCACAATGGGAAAAAGAACTGCTCAGGTAAGTATTGGCTGAATGTAGGGTGAGAAAAAGTTCAATTATACAGGTGAAAATCAGGTGGGGGCAATGAAATGACAGAGAAAGAAATATTGCATGATAATAATAAGAAAATGAACATTAAGGATCAACTGGAGGAGCCGAGATGAAAAGAGTGAATTAATTAAAATTAAGGATTGGAGTGCAAATGAAGAGAAGATGAAGACAGAGACGGAGAAGAAGAAGAAGGCTGTGATTAGGGTTGCCCTTCTATTTATCTCCCATCTAGTATCCCAGCCAGCCATGGTTGTTGACAGTTCACTGACAGAATATCAATGTCAAAAATATAGATGTAAAAAATATAGATAAAAAAATATAGAATGCAAAAATATCGACTCCCTCTACTTAAATAGATAAGTACAAAAATATCAGAAAAAATATAGGGGCATATTAGCAAGAACCTGCGATAATTATCGCAAAGCTTGCTTAGCGCGCGTTTTTCTATCGCCGGCTATCGCTGGATATTACCGCGGAGATAACATGCTATTAGCAAGGTTTATCTCCAATGCGATAAAATATCCAGCGATAGCGTGAAACTCCAGCAATAACGCGAGAAATCCAGCGATAGATTCCTCGCGCTAATGCTGGGGACTTAACCTTGCAATCCACCTCCCATTGACTATTATTGTTAAGTCATGCTTTTACCAGTTCTAAAAACCAGCGCTAATCGCGGTTAGCGCGCGTATTTTTATCGCCTCGCGGTTATTGCTAATAGGCGATAGCGATGTTAGCGACTGTTTTCAGTCGCTGTTAGGTTGAGAACGCCTACCTTGCATGTCATTAGCGATAAATATCGCTGACATGCAAGGCGATGTAATTCCCAGCCTCTAACGCCTGAAAGCTGTCGCTAACGCCTGTTAGCGACAGCTTGCTAATAGGGCGTTAAAAATATCGCCGATTTAGCGGCAAAAAGTGCCGCTAAATCGGCGATAAAGCCCTTGATAATATGCCCCATAGTTGTACAAAATATCGATTTTTATATATATATCAAATAAAATATTAAATATTAAATATATTAAATAATAAAAAAAATAGTTTTTAAGAAATTAGACTTAATATACATTTTAACAAATATAACAAATAAACTTAATGGAAAAAAAGTTTTAAAAACATATATAATAATAAATATATATATATATATATATATATATATAACTATATATATATTTACTTTAAAACAATTATCAAACTATTATTTTTTTTTTTATAATTTTAAATTATGTAAACATTTACAAATATATATATATATATATATATATATATATATATATATATATATATATATATATATATATATCTCAATAACATAAATGCTATTAAAATAACATTCAATTATAAATTAAAACATTAAACTATTTAAACATCTTTAAACTTAAATTTACCACTATAGTCAGTGCAACAGTAGGGAAAGTGTTGGATAGCAGAGGGGTAAAAATTACTATTCCGACTCCAGT
The DNA here is from genome assembly GCA_963921515.1 of Calotriton arnoldi. Taxonomy (NCBI): domain Eukaryota; kingdom Metazoa; phylum Chordata; class Amphibia; order Caudata; family Salamandridae; genus Calotriton; species Calotriton arnoldi. The sequence goes on along the minus strand of CAWUFW010001811.1, from coordinate 1,592,057 downwards.
GAGTGCAACAATAGGGAAAGTGTTGGATAGCGGAGGGGTAAAAATTACTATTCCCACTCCAGTGAGTGTAACAGTAGGGAAAGTGTTGGATAGCGGATGGGTAAAAATTACTATTCCCATTCCAATGAGTGCAACAGTAGGAAAAGTATTGGATAGCGGAGGGGTAAAACTTACTATTCCCACTCCAGTGAGTGCAACAGTAGGGAAAGTGTTGGATAGCGGAGGAATAAAATGTTATATTCCCACTCCAGTCAGTGTAACAGTAGGGAAAGTGTTGGACAGCGGACGGGTAAAAATTACTATTCCCATTCCAATGAGTGCAACAGTAGGGAAAGTGTTGGATATCGGAGGGGTAAAACTTACCATTCCCACTCCAGTGAGTGCAACAGTAGGGAAAGTGTTGGATAGCGGAGGAATAAAATTTAATATTCCCACTCCAGTCAGTGCAACAGTAGGGAAAGTGTTAGATAGCGGAGGGGTAAACATTACTATTCCCACTCCAGTGAGTGCAACAAAAGGGAAAGTGTTGGATAGCGGAGGGGTAAAAAATACTATTCCCACTCCAGTGAGTGCAACAGTAGGGAAAGTGTTGGATAGCAGAGGGATAACATTTACTATTCCCACTCCAGTGAGTGCAACAGTAGGGAAAGTGTTGGATAGCAGAGGGGTAAAAATTACTATTCCCACTCCAGTGAGTGCAACAATAGGGAAAGTGTTGGATAGCGGAGGGGTAAAAAACTACTATTCCCACTCCAGTGAGTGCAATAGTAGGGAAAGTTTTAGATAGAGGAGGGATACAATTTACTATTCCCACTCCAGTGAGTGGAACAGTAGGGAAAGTGTTGGATAGAGGCGGGGTAAAATTTACTATTCCCACTCCAGTGAGTGCAACAGTTGGGTAAGTGTTGGATAGCAGAGGGGAAAAAATTACTGTTCCCACCCCAGTGAGTGCAACAGTAGGGAAAGTGTTGAATAGTGGCAGGGTAAAAATTACTATTCCCACTCCAATAGGTGTAACAGTAGGGAAAGTGTTGGATAGTGGAGGGGTAAAAATTACTATTCTGACTCCAATGAGTGCAACAGTTGGGAAAGTGTTGGATAGCAGAGGGGTGAAAATTACTATTCACAGTCCAGTGAGTGCAGCAGTATGGAAAGTGTTGGATGACGGACGGGTAAAAACTACTATTCCCACTTCAATGAGTGCAACAGTAGGGAAAGTGTTGGATAGCGGAGGAATAACATTTAGTATTCCCACTCCAGTCAGTGCAACAGTAGGAAACATGTTCGATAGCGGAGGGTAAAAATTACTATTCCCACTCCAGTGAGTGCAACAATAGGGAAAGTGTTGTATAGTGAAGGGATAAAAAATGCTATTCCCACTCCAGTGAGTGCAACAGTAGGGAAAGTGTTGGATAGCAGAGGGATAAGATGTACTATTCCCACTCCAGTGAGTGCAACAGTAGTGAAAGTGTTGGATTGCGGAGGGGTAACAATTAATATTCTCACTCCAGTCAGTTCAAAATTAAAAACAAACAAAATATTAACAACAAAAATATTTACAAAACAAAATAAATAAAAATATATATAAATATGTTAAAAATAAAAATAAAAATATATTTAATATTACAAATTTTAAAGAACATATTATAATGTTAAATGCATATGACACACGTACAAATATTATATTAAATAAAATAAAAAATAATTTTCAAACAAATTAATATTTTTAATTAGAAATTATTTAGAAACAAAAACATTTTTTTGTTTCCTACCTTATAACACCACACAATTCACAACCCAAATCCCAATTAAAAAATTGGACTTACATAATTAAGATAATTAACTACCAATTAAAGAAATATTATTATTTAAAAACAAATTAAAACTTATGAAAATTAATAAACTTCCCACACTTTACCCCTATAACCGCCACAAACCGTAAACTGTAAAAAAACTTAATTACACTATTAAAACTTATTTTCAATTAAAAATCTAATAGTATTTAACAACTAATTATAAAGTAAGTAAAATTAACACACAAAAAATATAAATAATTACCCTAATGAATATGAATGAATTAATTAATATTAATGATCAACTAATTATTAATTAATTAAATATAAATTACTTCCCACCCTTAACCCCCATAAACCCCGCAATCCACACCTAAAATTAATTACACAATTTCCATATTTTATTTTCAATTAATTAATTAATATGAATTAACAACTAATTATTAATTAATTAAACATAAATTACTTCCCACCCTTTACCCCTATAAACCCCACAACCCGCACCTAAAATTAATTACACTATTTCCTTAATTAATTTTCAATAAATTAATTAATATGAATTAACAACTAATTATTAATCAATCAAAAATAAATTACTTCCGACCCATTACCCCTATTAACCTCACAACCCTCACCTATAATTAATTACACAATTTCTATCTTTAATTTTCAATTAAGCAATTAATACTAATTAACTTATTATTAATTAATCAAAAATAAATTACTTCCCACCCTTTACCCCTACACACCCCACAACCCGCACCTAAAAATTATACAATTACTATAATTAATTAGCAATTAATTATTATTGATTAACATCCACTTAATAATTAATTGATAATAAATTACTTACCACAATTAACACTATACAATTTCAATTAATAAATATTAACAATCTAAAAATAATCATTAATTTATTATAATTAAATTACTTCCCACTCTATTCCCCTATAAACCCACAACCCGCTACGGAACTAAAAAACACAAAACGTAATTAAAGTAAAATTGATAACTGCTAAAAATGTAACACATACATTTAAAAACATAAACAATTCTTATACAAAAAAATACATCACATACATTTAAAATATATACTAAAATACATAACACTAATTAAGAAATCGATATTTTAAACAACTACATTTTTGCAAACAATATTATTGACTTCTATATTTTTAAAAACTATGGGGCCCATTACGATGTCGGGCGGAAGCACTACCGCCGTGCTGTCGGAGGCAAAAACCACCAGTTACCGTCCGCCCGCCGCGGCCCACACGCCCGCCCAATTAGGATGTGTAAAATCAGTCAAACACCGCCCGTAACCCCGCGACGCCGCCCGCCATCAAAGTGCGCCCGTACACGTAGCGGCGCCAGCCAATGGAGGCACACCGTCCGACGAAATCACGTACCGCCCGGCGTACAAATTACGATGCCGCAAACAAACAGCTCCCCCGGCTAAGAGACACCGCACGAGATACCGAGGCGGAAACTCGACCGCTCGAGTACGGACACCAAAAAGGCGGCCCACCCCGACATGAATCCTGCACTCCAGGCCATCCCCATGCTGTACCTGATGCAGCACCTAGGAGTCAACGCGCCGCGGCGACGCAGGTAGGCAGACACACAACAAGGGCACGCAAACACCGCACACAGTGCAAGGGCGGAAAAACTGTACATGGCCCCCCCAGACACCCCTGTGTGGACAGGACACATCCACCACTGCACCCACAAATGTCACACCGGGCAAAATGAAACAACTCGCAACAACCGGGCACACACTACCCGGGACCAGGAACTGACATCCCCGTCATGGCAACGCAGCACAGCGGCGATGACGCAGCTACACATGCGCACAACGCAGAGGCCAACTACAGCGCCATGCATGGGCCGCACACAAATAACACAGGCACACAACTACACACACCACACACCAGCCCCACCCTGAACGCACATGTCACGTGGCATTCCTGCATCAGTCATGTCCCCAACCGGCAACTCACAGGTGCCAACATGACGCCACACAAGTGTACCGAACAGGGCAGTGACGTCACGCCAAAATAGGACACACCCTTGTGTGCATAACATGGCGAAGCACACAGCGGCTGCGACATCACGCCGCAGAATATGTACCTCGTCCGCAAAAGGCACGCCAGTACCATACAAAAATACTAATACCATCCTGCACCCAATACCAATACATGCAATACGTAACATGAAAAAACCCGGGTGCCTGACAACAGGTGTTACAAATTACAACACACACACACAAGGCCCAACGTATAGCGGAAACGCAGCGTGCCGCCCACACACGGGAAAGCAGATAGCACTGAATGGCCTTCCATTCCCACTCTGAAACCACATTTCGACAAAACAAGCCGGAGAATACAGCCATTGTCCCAACAACAAGCCAAACAGAGGCATGCCGAGGAAACCGTCCAATGTGCAGATAGCGCATAACATGAAAGAAAGTTCTGACCACAAAAAAAAAATAAGACCACTCCTCCATGTGGTTCACATGCAAGTAATCTGGAAGGAGTCAGACACCACTGACCTTGACCATTCATAGAAGCATGTGGGATGAGGACCTGTGTCCTCCGCACAAGCTACTATAACCCAAACCCTGCCTCCGTACGACTATTCCAGATTTCCCAGCATCGTCGGAGGGTGCACTCTGCTGACTGCACAGCCGGCTGGAGCACGCCATCACATCGCCCTGTAGCAAAATGGCAGTCGCACCACACCTACCCAACTACGCCGGACAGATGCAGCTCTACATGGACAGCCTGCTACAGATAGTGGGCTGTGAAAACCTGGCCATGCTGAACGTAAGTTACCGAGTAACTTACCGCATCGCAATGTTCAGCTGCGTCATCCCCGTCTTCTACTGTCGGAGGTGTCCCTTTCACTGTCCTGTGGATTTATGTCTCTCCAACCCGGCATGTCCAAAGGCAGACCTGGTACAACTGTTCGCCCCCCTGGACGCACGCGACAGGATCTGTTCAGTCTATGGGGGCATGGCGTATGTGGCTGCAATCGGACACACACTGCAATTGGACATGTGTGCCTCCACACAACGGATTCTGGATCACAGTTTCATCGAATGTCATCCAACATGTCCCATCAGGCTCCTACAAGGGACAACTTACGATGAACACATTGACAGCCACCATCCGCTTCATTGGATGGCATCCATGTATAACACCAATGCCATGGAAGCCCTGCTGGAAGGTATCGCATACCTGACAACCTGTCAATTGAACAATGATGTTCAACACCGTACCTATGCTTGGCTTTCGCACGGACTGGGCAGTTACCTGTACAAAAACTATACCATACAACCTGCAACAAACACCACACTATCAACTCCACTGCCATGACATCGGACATTTTCGGGACATTCTCTCTGTTCCTCACCACATCCAATATCTCTGCATGAACAGGGGGAGGCAGAGGTATGGGACTTGTGTACAGTAACCACATGGACAATACTGCACGAACAACTATGCTATAATATGTATCCTGCGCACATGAACATATGCACCGGTCAGTGCACACTAATCTGTCAGCTGTATCACGTGAGAACTGTCACCTCACCTTTGTCTGTACTTGCGTGCCAGTACTTTTGCATGGACAACAAATGCATCCCCCAACAACATGACCCCAGTGAATGTGACATGTTCAGTAGCCACCACATTGCAACAACTAGTGACATGCTGCTGCATGCACGTAGGCTCATGCTCTCGTGTCACCCCTCACGCACGTGTGTCAGAGTAACTACTGTAGTAAACCTGTACCATGGAACTGACATGTACTGTACCTATGATGTCAAGCTGTCTCGTAGGCAAAATGATTATTGTCTGTGTCAAAGTCGAGAGCTCCTCAGTAACTAGCAAATGTACATTAGCATAGCAAGGGCAAGGCAGTTGTAACTCTGAAGCCCTCATTCCACAGTCAACAACTAATCACATCTACCCCTAACCCCTTTTGTATGTGTAATCATGCTAAGTAGATCCTCCACATGCATTTCGCTGCCAGTAGTGTCCACTATACTGCATCACAGAGGACGTCAGTCCAAATACATGGCTTGAAGCAAAAATGTGACTCCGCTGAATCATTTCACAAACACAAGTACGAATGAGAGAGGATGAGAGTGTGTGAAGTACACGACAGTCGTGAGATGACCATGTAGTCCACTGTCATTGGATGTCAATGCAAATGAGTAGCCGCAACAGTGGCCACAGTGCAATACCACAGCTCCTGGAGCAGGACTTGTCAGACTCTGAAGGTGCCCGAAAGAACATCACATCAACACTGACGGCCTGGTCAATACAAAGCACAGTCCTACACATGTCTACAATTTCCCACACAGTCTGACCACACACTCAGCAACCAAAAGTAGGAGCCACGCAAAAGCATGCCACAGCAATGCCTGTCAAAACACACACACAACATCAGTTTGGGTGGGCAGCACTGCACAATGAGTGAGAACTGCAGAAAATCTGACATGCACAATTGAACTAGGCACAATCTTGACAGTGACACACCCTGCACACACACAACGTCTGAACCATAACAAGTAGGAGTCATCCTGAACTGCAAGGACACACCCACACACTGCATCCCGTGCAACATACAGCACACACATCTCATCATATACACAGACCTCAACACGGTTACAAACATCCACCATGGCCCTGGGAAACATATGTGTGTAGTCGACATGGCCACAACACACACACACACACCAACGCCACCCCAAACTCACACCACCCACACCACCCACCACCACCTCCCAAATGCACACATTGAGAGTAGGCCATGTGCCCAGGCACAATGCACATCACAAGACTAACATACACCTACACCGCTGGCCACACAGCAAGTAAGCTCACACATGCCCGCATACTCAGCGCATGCTGCCAGTCCAGCTGTGGCTAGACTCACACCCTGTGCATTGCATGCACACAAACATGACACGGATACAGTTACCCAGAAATAACACCAAATACATGCAGTCAATCCGTTGCACAGAAAAGCAGATTCATCACACACACAAGTAGCAGAGTCTGAAAGAAGTGAAGTCCCTGCCACGTGTACAACACATTGGAATGTGAGACCAGACATTGCAATTGCTGAGGTCACATACACGGCATGTGCCCCACTTAACCAAGCACACACTGCAACAACTGCAATCATCAACTACACAGATACAACCGACTACAGGAACAACAGCATCCAGTCACAGATTACATCGACAGGCGGCATAACTCATCAACCCCAGGGACAGTGCCCAGTTTGATGTGCCGAGTAGTGACACGTAGTGCCGCGGATGCAATGTGTGTTAGTGTGCCCTGCCATGGCCAGCCAACACTGCCATGGCAGTCACAATATCCATCACAGCCACCACTGTGTCAGAAGGAGATGTGTGAGTGTGCCTACCAATCTAACAGGATGCCAGTACGACTCGGTGCTGTGTGTGTGCTACGGGACAGTTGCAGGTCCGGCCCTGAGAGAGTAGCACAACTGTCGAAGACACACATGTGTCATGTGAAGCAGGAGTTACGCTTGGCCCAGGTGGGTCGGTGTGACGGGTAGGTGCGCACATGCAATGCTGAAACACACTGTGTTGGGAGGATTCGGAAGCACTAGATTACCGCTGTCTTGGGCATTTGTAAAGACCACCTGTCTGGGGATGAATGTGAACACGTGTGTGCACAACTGGCGGCCACACGAAAGATGCTGCATCAGGTGTAGACGTCAGCCCACCCTCTGGGGACATGCTGGATACTGCTGTGCGTCCGCCAGGCCCTTGCCAAGGCACGCACATCCCCTGTCGACCAGGTGTACCCCCAACATCGTCCACCTGCACGAGCTATTCAGGGCACGGGATGGCAGTGGAGCATGGTGGGTGAGAGGTCATGGCGCGCTCCTCCTGGTCACATCACGCAGGCAACACATCCTCATTGTGCAGCATGGCACAAGTCAAATATAAGTAGTGGGGGGATGCACACATCACACCCGGGAGTGACGTCACAGAAGGTGGCTCGCACCATCGCACTCATTGCCTATTTCCCCACACACGTTACATGCCATTGCAACAGAGAAGCCAGCGCGTGCACAAGCAGCTCAAGCTCGCCCCAGAGAGGTCAAAGAGTGAATGTGTGGGTCCATTAAGCTCCAGTTGGACGCGGCCTGGGCCGCTAGGGCTGCTACAGCCTCTGTGTGTTGCAGGTGGTGTATCCGGACTGCGGAGCCTGTCATGCATTGTCAATGTTGTCCAGGTCTCGAGTCGGGGTACCACGCAGGTGGACGGCGTCCCGCCACTGATTATACCGCGAGACAGACAACTCGTTCAAATGGACCCACACATACACTCTTTGGCCTCTCTGGTGCGAGCTCGGAGCTGCCTGTGCACGCGCTGGCTTCTCAGATGCAAACCCATATTGGGGTGAGCGAGGGAGGCCATAAGTCTGACGGTGCAAGCCACCTTCCAACATGTCACATCCGGTCGGGACGTCAGCGTTCCCCACTCCTCCGATTTAGGACTCATGCACTGCTACCGTCAGATGTGCCACTCCCCAGGGGGTGGGGAAAGGGTCAGGAATGTCAGTCTGAGATTGGCGCAGTTGAAGGCACACCTTCACTGGGGGTGACAACCATTGGACGGTCTGGTGTAGTCCACCCACACGTACATGTGGGCCCTCCATCATCCATGTCTCCTGCGGCTAAGTGATGTCATGGGCAATGACGTAAGTGAGGAGAGCTGTCTGCCCCACGCACAGATGGCGCATTAGCTCACCATCCCCAGCACTGAGGGCCGCAGGGGTCACATGTGCAGGGGCAGCTGTGCCTGGTGTGAAGGACACCCTATCCTTCATCCCTGTGCCGACACGTGTTGCACCAGTGGAAGTGGATGGGAGGGCGGTCATTGGCCTCCGCGTGGCTGAAGAAGACCCAGAGTCCACGTCCCCTGTGTCATACAACATGGATGCATCACCTCAGTCCTCAGATAACGCCGAAATTGCCCACTGGGCCTGTGATTCATCCAGCACACGTCTAGCCCCTCCGAGGCGCAGGTCACAACTGTCTCACTCAGCAGCTGTGCAGCTGCTACATCCGAAGCCACCCCACTGTTGAGTGTCCCCTGTCCCTCAGCACCCAGGGAGATGCCACATGAGAGAGAGCGAGGTGGTCCCACTCATCTGGCATCAATGACACAGACATGTGCAAGGGAAGCAGCACAGAACATACCCAAATCCACATGTTGCACGATACCTGTGCAATAGTATACAGCCACCACAATCAACACCCAATGGCTGGCGTACAGGAAAGGAATCCGCGAATTAGTGCCACGAATGTAGTGCACATCGCACTACACACGGCCTGTGTCACCCTGCGACCATAGCCCCAACTTGCTTTGTGCACAACCACTATCCTGATGGTGGCAAGGATGACCACTATGTAATTAGGCCAAACACATACCTGCATGGAGCAGTCCCTGGTAGCTGTGGTAATGCCGGTCTCACTCCCACAGTCATATAGCCCCCTGGGGCAGTTTCAGTGGGTCCAAGCCGCTGCAATTGGTGTACCGTGTCTGCCTGCTTAAATTGCAGACGATGGCCTTCTTCCAGCTGGCCCGTGACGCTTTCCTCCATTGCGGGACACGCAGGGTGCAACCGCGAGGGCCATTGGAGTTGGCCGTAAGGGCTTGGCCCATGGCGGGTACAGTCCGCTGATGCCATGTGCACTACACAGTATGATGTGCGCAATGCATCTGCAGGTGTGGCCATGACTTGTGTGTGGGAGCAGGTCCACACTGGACAGGGCCACAACATGCTGTGTGCATGGGCAGGGACGGCCAGTGCTCAGCCTCCACATGTCTGTTGGCACATCATCATGTACACATTGGCATGGGAGCATGGGACATGCATATGCACACACATGCCATCTTTCACTATGCACATCTCCCACTTGGCACGTGCTACATTACGTGTCACTTGTGATGTGTATTTGCAATCACACAGCTGTGTTGTCGTGGAGCTGTCAATGTGTACACCTGTCAATGTGTTTTGGAGGTGTGATCCGTACATGCTGTACATAGGGTGAAGTAGGGACATCAATGACTGTCTCATATCCCCTCGTGCAACAGGACCCACTTGTTTCTGCCGCTCAGCCTGTGTCCATTGCGTTGTTGGTGTGTGCCATACTCACCCAGCCTCGGAAGCTGTGTCAGGCACAGCAGCTAGTTATATTGCCGTGGTGTTGCCGCTTCCCAAATATGCAGTCTGATATCATCGTCATGCCTTACAAGTTATTAAGGCCTAAATTCCCATGTGCATGCTCATTGCAATGGTTTGTGTCACTGCTCATTGCTATTGGTAAGGGGACCTGTGTAAGTGTATTGTGGCTGTGCTGTCCCTACTTGTCAGCTGTTCTGTGATTCAATTGCTTGGTCAGTCATTTTTGTTTTGTGTTTGTGAAAATGCCATGTGACGTGTTGCTTTGACATGTGTCCACTTCCATCTTTCCTAGGAGGAGACCAAACATACATCGCCCCTACCAATTGTTGGCAGACATGGAGGACGTGGAGGTAATTCGGAAATTCCGTCTGGACCGACCCACCCTGCATCGCCTATGTGCCTTGTTGGAACCCCACCTCCGTCCTCGCAGGGTGTATCCAACTGCATTTACCCCCATGGCTAAGGTGATGGCTGCACTGCATTTCTTCGCCACTGGGTCATTCCAACACACAGTGGGCAGTGGAAGTGGGATGTCCCAGCCCATGTTCACCATGGTGCTACGGGATGTACTGTCAGCTATGATGCTGTACAGGAACCGGTACATCCGATTCCCCAGGGCTTGTGAATTGGCGGCAGTGAAGGGTGCTTTCTATGCCCTTGGACGGATCCCCCAAGTTGTTGGTGCAATTGATTGCACCCATGTTGGCCTTGTAGCACCACAGGCCATGGAGCACATATATAGGAATCGGAAGCACTTCCACTCCCTGAATGTGCAAGTGGTGTGCCTTGCGGACATGGTCATTACACACGTGTGTGCGAAGTTTCCAGGATCGGCCCATGACTCGCACATCATGCGCAACAGCATCCTACCACGTCTGATGACCAATCTGCAACCGGACCGTGCTTGGATTGTTGGTGAGTGTGTGTACTCGTGTAGCGTGCCTGGTGTGCGATGCTGTCTTGGGGACAGTTGGAATTGCAACTAATCTCGGTATTCCTCACACCCAGGTGACTCTGCTTATCCGAATGGGCCTTGGCTGCTCAGCCCATTACGTCATCCTCGGACACCAGCTGATGTCCGCTACAATGAGGCACATGGCAGGGCCAGACGTGTGGTGGAGCGGACTTTCGGCCTCCTGAAGTCCAGATTCAGATGCCTGGACCGCACCGGGGGTGCACTGGCGTACTCCCCACAGAAGGTGTGCCAGATAGTTGTGGCATGCTGCATGCTGCACAATCTGGCTATTCGCAAGCAGATCCCCCTAATAGTGGATGACGGTGATCAGCCTGGGCACCCGCCTGCAGACCAGGACAGGTCCAGTGATGAGGACAGTGGAGAGGAGGAAGCTGTGAATGTGCGTCAGCAGCTCATCGCCCACTACTTCACTTGACGGTGAGTGACCATGTACGACGGCTGATGTAGCTGTAGTTGTGCAGGTGTATGTGTGCATTGTGACGGAGGCCTTTTGTTCACTGAGTGCTGTGTGGCAATGGTCCATGTCCAGGGTAGTATGCCACTGACAGTGGCTGTGGCATTGTGCCCCGTTGCTCTGTGAGATGTGTGTACATTGCTTGTAGTTGGTGACAAGTACTGTGTGATGGGTGTGTGACACACTAATTGAATGGACTCTTGTTCTGATTTTCACCCCTAGGTCCCTACAACATCTCCTGGCCTATCTACATGCCACACAGCAGAGGCATTCCTGCTCATGGTGGCGGTTGCACATCGTTGATTAAACCCAGGGCACATGAAGCAGATTGTGATCAAGGTGTATTTATTTACAGCGGTGACATGTGATTGTGTGCAAGGTGATGACAGAAGTGGTGCATGCTGTGACAATGAGTTGACGGACATGGCTGCGTGATGGTCAAGGTGTACCCATGAAGTTCTATGTCCACAGTCCAACAGACACATGCCATTCACATGGCAGTGTGGGGTAGGATCGTAGTCAAAGTCAGTGCAGTTGGTGGTCAGAGTGGCTGGCTGACTCACTGGCGTTTGGAGCGTGCGTAGTCCTCTCTGGACACCTGTTTCCTCTTCGGACGGCCCCTTCCATGTTTGGTAGGGGGGGGTTGTGTTGGTGGGCTGCTGGTGGTGGCTGAGGACTGCTCACTCGCTGTGGACACAGGGGAACTAGATGTTGCATGACCCTGCGCCACAGCACGTGTGGCTGGCCTTGCTTGGGCCCTCCCCACCACCACCAGCTGGCCCATGAGGTCCACAAGTTGGTCCATACGGGTCACGAATTGGCCCATATGGGCGTCCATGTACCTCAACACCCCAAGGACCTCCCGCGTGTCGGCAGCCGACCTGGCCCATTGTCCTTGGGCCTCTTCATAGGCCCCAAGGACTCTTGAGATTTGCGGCAGGGTTTGGCTCCCAGGCTCAGATGGCGTTGGCCTGACCCTGCTCCTCCCACCAGTACTGCTGCCACCGACCTGCCCACTCGCCACATTGGTCACCACGGTCCTCTGTCTAGCTCCCAGGGTCGAGCATGACGGGCGTGCCACCCCTTGTGCAGGTGCTGTGGCCAGGGATGGCGTGGTGGTGGTGGTGGTGGTTGTTGCGGCGGTGGTGGTGGCCGCAACGACCGTGGCAGCAGGGGTCTGTGACTGGTCAGCAGCCCTGGGTGATGTGTTGGTGGGTAGGAGGGGCCCTGGGGAGCGGTTGGGCCCTGCCACTCCAGACGGGCCTGCTCGGTGGTCCTCGTCCGAAGAGGTGTCCAGGTCTTCTACATCCGTGAGTCCGGGTCGGGGGCTTGCGGACTGGCTGTGCTGGCTGCTGTCTCCCTCTCCAGCATCCAGCTGTTCGGCACCTGTGGGGAGAATGAGATAGGTTATTGTGTTGCACCTTGCAAAGTTTGTATTGGTTGTCTGACATTCACAGTTCGTGCACTGTCGTGCACAGGTTTCCCAGTGGCGTGTGTGTGGATGTACGATGTGTGTATGCGTGGGCAAGGCAATGGAACTGTGTGTTGTGTTCATGTGGCATGGGACGGATTAGCAATGACAATCAGTGTGTGTTGCTGTACTCCTAAATTTTGTGGCTTGGGTGTATGCGGGCTCCAGACCCATCGACGCTTTTGAGGTGAAATATGGTTTTGGGGTTCAAATGGAATGCTTAGATATGCAGATGGCAAAAGGGGGTGCAGCCCCCTCAACGCTTTTGAGGTGAAATATGGTTTTGGGGTTCAAATGGAACGCTTAGAAACGCAGATGGCAAAAGGGGGTGCAGCCCCCTCAACCCTTTTGAGGTGAAATATGGTTTTGGGGTTCAAATGGAACGCTTAGAAACGCAGATGGCAAAAGGGGGTGCAGCCCCCTCAACGCTTTTGAGGTGAAATATGGTTTTGGGGTTCAAATGGAATGCTTAGAAACGCAGATGGCAAAAGGGGGTGCAGCCCCCTCAATGCTTTTGAGGTGAAATATGGTTTTGGGGTTCAAATGGAACGCTTAGAAACGCAGATGGCAAAAGGGGGTACAGCCCCCTCAACGCTTTTGAGGTGAAATATGGTTTTGGGGTACATACTGTGACATATGGGTGCAGAACGGGACATGTGCTTTGGCAACATGACAATGCAGAGACAAAGGTGTGTGTATGTCTGACATCCCCAGCATATCTGCTCACTGTTATCATTCATGGACATTACACTGTAAGCATTGTAGTGAGTGAGTGATGGTTGTGTGCCACACGACGTATTGCAGATGGGCCAATTCCTTGGTGTGCGTGCTACCCTCGGCCATGTGCAGCAATGCAGTGCTCTTGGGGTGTTGACTATATTATGTATGTTGTAAATCAGTGTGATGTGCGCTTCATTCACTGCAGACACATTATTTGTGATGGGCAGGTATCTTTGCAGAACTACTGTATGAGGGCCAGCTGTTCCGATGACATACCTTTCATGACACTGGGGCTGACAGATGAGATGGATGGTATGTTGGATGTGCATTGTGTGGCTGTGTGTTTCATGGGTCCAGTGGTGTTTATGTGCATTACTGGGGTTCCACACTGTTAGTTCTAGACAGGTTAGACTTACATGGGCGATATTGTACGTTGTGTGGGGAACAGGCAGTAACGACTACATGGACAGGACTTCGATGGTGTTGCTGATGTGTGTGATGAGTGGCACAGTGCCCGCCGTGTGGGTCAGTAGTCCAGTGGGACTTGTGCATGCAGACGTGGCTCCATGGGTGTTGCTGTATTTGTGATGGCTCATGTGGGCTATGACTCTGTAATACATGTCCGTGTGCACATTGGTCACATGATTATGACAGGGAGCAGTGCTGCGTGTTCCTCTGCTACGTGACATTTCCCAAATGTTAGTCGTAATACTGTCCTCATGCCTACAGACACCCCGCCCTGTACAGTACTCTACCTACTTGTTGGTTTGGAGGGCGCAATGCAATGGATGCCATATGGTACTGGGAGGGAGGGGTGCTCCATCTTGCTGGTCTGTGGGAGTGGGGGCGGTGTTGTGAGTTGTGGTGATGGCTTACCACCCACAGAAACCCCTCCATGTACGGTAAGATATCTAACTGTCGGCTGAAGGTGTGCACTGCAGTGGCTGACACATGAGTGTGGGCTGTGCTCCACCTTGCTGTGCTGTAGGACTGGGGGCCTGGTGGGTGTTGTACTTCAGCTGTCCCCCCTCTGACCCACTGACTTTGTGTTCCGGCTACTTACCTGTTACTTGTCGGTTAGTGCAGCTATAGCTGACACATGAGTGTGGGTGTGGGGAGTGCTCCTTCTGGCGCATCTGGAGTACAAGGGGACCTGGTGGGAGTTGCGGTGCTGGCTGACTGTACACATGCCCCCATGGTTTTGTTAGTTAGTCTGTTGCATGTGTGAGTGATGTCTTGTGTATTGTGTACTAGACATGGGGGTGTTTGTCCCTCGGAGCTATGGCATGGTGGTAGTGCATGTGAGTACATAGCGGTGTGCTGGTATACATTTGTTTGTACTTACCAGCCTCCACTCCCCCTGGTATTCCGGTGAGACTCTCCGGATGTAGGATGCCTCGCACCTTCTCCTCCCATGCCTTGAAGGTCTTAAATAGCGCAGGATTTCCTCCGCCAGTCCTGTCAGCCAGCTGCCGATTCTTGGCCTCCTTCTTTTTGACCACTCTTTTCATGTCGTGCCACCTCTTGGTGATTTCGGCTCTGTTGCGTGGCACGTTCCCGACTGCATTGACCTGGTCTACGATCCTGCTCCACAACCGGTTTCTGGTGGCTAGTGGTGTCTGTTGGACCTGGTTCCCATAGATTTGTGGGTGCACCTTGATGATCTCGTTGACCATGACCGTCAGCTCAGTGGAAGTGAACTTGGGCATTCTCTGTGCTGCCATGGTGTGTGGTTTTGTGTTTGTGGTGCTGGTGCGGTGTGTGTGTGTGGTGTGTGATGTGCAGGGGGTTTGTGGGGCCGGTGTTTGGTGGTGGTGGTGGTGGTGATGGGTGCGTGTCTGTGGTGTGCTCCTGTCCTTTCTGTCTCGCTGTGTTCTGTGCTCTCGTCCTCAGTTTGTAGTGTTGCAAGGGATTGTGGTCTATGAAGGGGCTGCATTTGTGCTTACCTATGTGGGTGTGTCATGATGTGCTGTTGTTTTCAGGTGTGTTGTGGCTGGTGTTCTGGGATTTGTAGTTTATTTGTTTGTCCAGGGGGATGTGTTTTCGTGATGTGTACTGTGTTTGGGTATTTGGGCGTGACTTGCTGTGTGGACTTGTTGGCCATGTTGTGTGTGTTTCTTTGGTCCACGGATGGTTTCTGTGCAGGGACGTGGCCGCCAGGGCTTCCGCTGTGTCCATTTTCATCACTGTTGTTTACGATGGCGGGCGGTGTATTTGTGGATTTGCCGCGCTCATGTCGGGAAGATCCTAATTTCACGGCTGGTGTCTCGGTAGTCAGGGCGGGCGGTTTTGGGTTGTCGTGCGGGTTTGCATCCATGGCGGACGGATGGACTTCGACTCGGACATAGACGGGCGGTATTTTGTGTGTTTTTTCCGCCGCGGGCGGTGTTCGCTTCGCGACATCGTGATTGCTCGGTCGGTATTCAGACGGTGTAGGAGGGCGGTTTTTTACCGCTATGGTAGATGGCGGATTTTATTCCGCCCGGTATCGTAATGGACGCCTATATTTCTTACCTTAAAATCGATTTTCTTGACCACAATATTCTTGCTGTCGATATTTCTGACTCAAGATATTTAGGACTCGCTATTTCTGTAGTTCGACATTTCCAACTCGATATTCTGTCTGCACACCGTTGTTGACCCACTGAGGAATCCTACAAGGCCAGGGGAAGCCTGCTTCAATGAGGCCCATGGAAGAACATGACGGCCAGTGGAGCAGGCTTTTGGGCTCCTGAAGACCAGATTCACATGCCTGGACAGCACTGGGGGAGCCCTCCTCTACTCACCCCGGAAGGTGTGCAAGATCACAGTGGCCTGCTGCATCCTCCACAACATTTCCCTCTGACGGAACATCCCTTACATCGGAGATGATGCAGGCCATGAAATGCCAAATGAAGGTGATGATAATGGTGAAGACGATGGAGCAGATTTGCATCAGGATCTCATCCAGATGTACTTCTCCTGGGTGTAAGTATGTTGTGAGATGTAATGAACGAACAATCTAGGCAATCTTGTAGTGGTGTTGTGAGGCTGATTTTGAAGCTATTAACTGGGACTTTGCAGGTCCAGAAACATCTTGGAAAAGGTGTATGTTTTTGTAGTGTTGCTTTGTTCAGTTGTCAATGTTGTTTAGGACTGTGTTCTATAGAACTTGACAATGCGATCTATGTCATATGTATTTTTGCAAAGCTAGTCTCCCTTTGTTGGTTTGTTTTAGGTATCTTTACCTTTTCATCTTTATTTGGGCATTTCAGAGCTGTGAATTCAGCAGGTATATGTTGCTGTTCTGCCATACTAAATGGATATGGATTGTTCCTGAGAAAGTGTGTCACAAAGTTTTGTTGTAAAAAGTCAGTACCAAGATAGCTTGCACAGCGATAGGATGGAAGTTACCTGGCTTCCATTGGTCTTATTACTTGTTGCACGTTGGTCCTAATGCAATATGTGTGCTACCATGTGATCCTACAAATTGTAGTGTTGTGGCCAAATCATGCTATCCTACCTTCACATTGTCTGATTCCTCATTGTCTACGAACTGGATGTAGGTGTTGCTTTGTTCCTCATTGTTGGCTCTAATTGCTTGTAGCCCATGACTGACATTAGTTTGTGACATTCCACTAGATGCATGCTACACTGGACTGAAACCATCCTGTGGTCAGAAACTGTGGTAGTGACATGTGTCTGTGTACTAATTTATTTGATGCATTATTCCTTTTGTGAGGTCCTCAACATTCCTGAAGCTGATGATGTAGACCTATTTGTTGTTGGCTATTGTGTGGGATGGTGTAAGAGGTGTCCCCTCCTACCATGTTGTGTAAGTCTACAGACGATGATGTGATCATTGACCCTGGATCACTGAGTCATGTAATTTTGTTATATGTGTCTGACATCATTTCAGCCTATGAATTGACCAATGTAATAATGATGTTGTAAGCCCAGACACTCGTATGTATGCCTTGTTGTGACATGGTAGTATTCTAGATGGGTTCTTTTTTTAAACATACAATAAATCTTTGCTTCCATTAGTCCAATATTTTGTCATATCAAAGTTAACATGGTTGTACTTTCAGATTGTCAAATGTGAGAATAACAACAGGAGACAATGCTTAGGTGACGTGAGTTTTATTTTTTGTCAATTATCTTTTTATTCAGTTTTATATCACTAGTGCCCTTGGTTCCCTTCACAAAATGCTCCAGTGGAATGAGTTCCCTTGTGGCTGCTTCCTGTGTATCTGGTTGCGGTGCCCAGTGACGCAGTTGTCGATATCGTAAGTGTTCCACCCCTGAGAGGTGAAAATACTGTTGGCAGTGCTCAAAGGTGAGAATGTCCGAGTTGTGAAAGAGGTGTGATAGTGTAAGACAGCCCTCCTCCCTCCATGCCTTGAATGGATCCTGTTGCGCTGCCGGGGGAAATGCTGGATTGTAATGAATTGTCGTGAAAAGGGAGGGAAATGTTGTCCAGGCAGCCTTTTTGACCACCTTCTCCCAAGCTCTCAGGGTAGGTCCTGTAGGCGTGCTGAGGTAGGCATTAAGGGGGCGATCTGCCTTTGGTTTCCACAGTAAATCCCATATGACTCTCCCTGCAATTGCTCTATCCATATGGAGCCAGTGCATATCTGACTGTCTCTGGGACCATTCGGTGATGACTCTGAGTTGGGTGGCTTTGTGATAGAGACTAATGTCTGGAAGTGCCAATCCCCCTTCAGATTTGGGGCGTTTAAGCAATTTAATATGGGAAGCAGGCTCTCTTGTTTTGCCAAATGAATTTAGTTGACAGCATCTTGAGCATCTTCAAGTAGTCTTTTTCAAGACCAATAAGTAGGCTTTAGAACAGATGGAGGAACTTAGGCAGCACCACCATATTATTCGCATGTATCCTACCCAACCTCGATAGGTAGATAGGGGCCCACCTCTTAAGGTAATGTTTCAAATGTTGCAAGAGTGGCGGGTAGATGGCCTGAAATAGCTTTGAGGTCTTAGTAGTTAGTTTGATGCCCAGGTAAGTGAGTTCTTTCTTCGCCCATTGAAAGGGCGTCGCTGCTACCAGCAACCCCATCTCCATGTTGCGGAGTGTTAGATTGAGCAGAAAATATTTGGACCGGTTTATGCGTAGGACTGTTTCTTCCTCAAAGAGTCGGAGTTCCCTCTGGAGGGTGGACAGGGAGTGCTGTGGGTCCATGTGGTTTACTTAAAAGTCATCTGCAAAAAAAGAGATCTTTTGATCCACTGATCCAAAACAGATCCCCCTAATCGACTGGCTTGCCCTTAGTTTTGCTGCGAGGTGCTCAATGGTAAGTGGCTGAAGGAGATGGTAGAGCGAGCATCCCTGTCTCATCCCACTCTCTAGCTGGAAAAGTTCTGAACCCACTCCATTGACCAGCACTCTGGAGCATGGCATTGCATATTTAGCTCGGACCATGGCAATGAAGGCCTCGCGGAAACCAAATTGTTTCAGGGTGGAAAACAAGAAGGACCAGACTACCCGTTCGAACGCTTTCTTGACGTCCAATCCGAGAATAACTGCAGTGATGTTTTTTCCTGGTGGCCTTCTCTATTAAATGTATCACCCTTCAGACATTATCGTGGGTCTGCCTGACTTTGATGAAGCCCGATTGATCTGGGTTGATCAGGTTAGGCATCAGGTCCTCCAAAAGCAAGGCTAAGATTGCAGAATGCAGTATTGCATGGAGATTAAGGAGTGCTATGGGGCGATATGAGCTACATAGTTTTGGGTCTTTCAATGTTTTGGGTATAATCGTGATTATGGCTTCACTCATCGAGGGTGTTACCCTGCCAGCTTCCGCTATGTGATTAAAAAGAGAGGTCAGGTGGGGGACAAGTTCTGTGATGAAGGTCTTATAGAATTGCACCGTCAGCCCGTCTGGGCCAGGGGATTTGTAGAGCTTCAGGGAGGCTATGGCTTGCCGCACCTCTTCTTCACTGATGGGTTCTCCCAGGAGTTTGTTTTATGCCTGCGGGCGTGGCGTAAGATCCATCGTGGTCAGGAAATCTAATTGGGACTGGGAGTCAGTGGGGTCAGCCGTGTGTAGCGATTTGTAGAACTGCCCAAAGATGTATGCCTTTCCCTGATCTGATGTCTCTAACTCCCCTGTGGGGTGGTAAATATCTTTGATATACTCCTTTTCCCTATGTACCCTGAGTTTGTGCCCAAGGTGCACCCCCACCTTGTTGCGTGCGTGTAGGATGTCTGCTTGAGCCGTAGAAGCATCACCTCTGCCCTGTTTGCATAAATCGCATTGAGTTTCCCTTTCATGGTTGTTACTTTGTGTTGAAGGGGTAGCGTTGGAGTCGTTTTATGGACCTGTTCAAGAGCATGTAGTTCTGTCTCTAGAGTCAAGTTTTCTGTGGTTCTCTGTTTATTGAGTGCCGATAGTAATGCCCACACTGGCTTCTCAAGACCACCTTGAACGCATCCCAGTTTGTAGAGGGGGACGTGTCCTGGGGATTATTCAGCTGGAAAAACTCTTTAATGGCCTTGTGCAAGTCGTCCCGTGACAGTCTGTCTCGAAGCAAGGCATGGGGGAAAACCAATGCGTGTATTTCAAGGTGGGGTTAGTCCATTCAAGAGAGACAACCACAGGGGAGTGATCAGAGATAATTATTGGGCAAATATCTGCTTCTCAGATGTCTCGGGTGAGGGTCTGGCTCAGAAATATGTAGTCTAACCTAGAGTAGGTACGATGAATATGTGAGAAACAAGTGTACTCCCTGTCTTCAGGGTGACATTCCCTCCAGGCATCGAGTAAGCCTAGGCTGCCATCGCGAGTTTCAGATTTCTTGCAAAACTTCCTGTGTGGGCCCTGAGAGGGTGTGTGCTGTCCAGACCTGAGTGCCAAGTGAGGTTAAAGTCACGAAGAGAATTATCTCTCACTCCGCAAAACCTCCCAGAAGCGCTAACAATCCTGTTATAAATGCTACCTGATTGGTGTTTGGTACGTAAATCGCTGCAACGGGGCTCATCTTCTCTCAAAAATGTCGCTTCACCAAGACCACCCTCCCTCTTTATCTGTCTTATAGCCTTCGGGTTGGAACTTTAACGCAGAGTGAAACAGGAGTGCCACACCATTGTGTTTCTTAGGTCCTGAAGATTTGCAGATCAAGGGATAGCACTTATGTTTCAGCCTGTGATCCTCTGACCTTTTAAGTTGGGTTTCCTGTAAGGCCACAATATCATAGTGCCTATCTAGCAGGTATTTCCAGACCTGTGGCATTTAGCTGGTGCGTTAGGAACCCTTACGTTCCAGGTAACCGCTGTGACTACCATTGCAATAATTGGGGCAGTCCCATTTGCCTCTGAGGCAGCTGTTCTCTAAGCATTGCCATCCCTCCATTCCCCCGCCCCTCCATCTCCCCCTCCTCCCCAAGGCCTCCCCACCCTGTGCTGTACCAGTGTGAACAGCTTGTATCCAGAGTCCCCAATCCAAGAGTGTCAGCTGAGTACATGCAAACACAAAAATGAACATCAACCCCAAAACCAAACCTTTAGGGACAACAGGTCCTGGAAGTGTTCCATTGATATGATGTGTGAAGTAACCCTGGGCCGAGTACTCTGCTCCGCCAGCGGAGTTTGCGGAGTATTACCAACTCCGCGGTCCACTGGTAACGCAAAGTTGTGGCAAAACTCCAACTGCGTGGCGGAGGGGAGTACGCCCCTCAGCCGAGGCCAGCCCCTTCAAAACAATTTAAAAAAACCACTTACCTTCTCTTCTGCTGTCTGCGGGCCGCCCTCCTCCTCGCTGCAGTGTCTCCTTCTTTCCGTCATACTCCTCCTCACGTCCCTGTACGTATTACATCTTGCGTGAACTGCGCCATTGCTGGTGGTGTGCCCACTGCTCGTAGACCCTCCACAACACACAGGAGGCTGCGATCACCACCATCAGAAGGCCATCTGTGCAACAGATCCTATCCTGCCACGCTCCCCTGCTCAGCAGCGTGCTCTCAGCATTGCCTGCTTTTGCTGCTACATTCAAAAAGCGTGACCACAGCGGGTCGGTCGGTTCGGAGCATAGGTCACCCCTCTCTCTTGAAAAGCGCTCCTTACTAACGTGTCGGCACTCCTCCACCATGAGTCCCCATGTCCTGTGGCCTGCCAGTGCTCATGCCGAGTAGGGTCTTTCGCTCCATGCTCGGTGGGCCCCAGCACCATCCGCCCGCATTTGGCCTCGCTCGGCCCCCGGGAGCCGCCAAATTCACTCGGACTTCCTCTGGTAAGCAGGGGCTCTCAAATTGTTGGTGAGTAATATGGCGTTCATGGCTGATTCACTTCAATTCTTTGTTGGTGGTAGCAGAGCCATCGTGGATTAAGTCCGGATGGTCATCTTGGCAGGCTACACCCCCGATGTGAGTTTTTTATTGAGTGAACAGACCAAAGTAATCAACTGAAACATAATGAGTGAAAAAAAAATAAAACAATGTGAGAGATTCAGTCATGGTGGATAAAAACATTGGAGTAGAGTCTATTATTTCTGGAGTCCAAAGTCCAACATACTCCTCCCATCAGAAATGTAAATGTAGGGCAGATAGTCAACAAGGTGAATGAGTTGCACACACACAGGGGGACATCAGGAAAGACCTCTCTTGGTGGCGGTGGTGTCTTTCTTGCCATCATTCGCTTCTGAATCCTTCCATGGACATCCCCTCTTTCTTACAGAGGGGAGATCTTGTGCTGCTGGGCAAGGTAGTGCTTGCAGGAGTATCCTCCTCTGTCAGGGCCTCCCTCACTGTGGCTGCAGCAGATGTTGATGATGGAGGAAAAGCCCTGCAGAGGGTGGTGTTAATGTCGCGCAGCATCCCTACCAGAGAAGCCTCATCGGAACGGAGGCCGGCCACCTCGGTGTGGACCCCAGCCACCTCAGTGCTTAGGCCTCGCAACCTTAGTGCAGATGCTGCCAACCTCCACCTGTATACCGGTAACCTCTTGGTATATGCCTTCGTGCAGCATTTTCATTTCCTCCATCTCTATAACGACCTGGCCCAACACACTGTGGGAGTCTTGGTAGAGTCCCAGGACTTATGTGATGGCAGTCTGAGTGTCCGTACCCTCAGTGGGCTCCCTCTAGAGGCCCACATTTACCCTTCCATGGTGGCTAGCCCCACAGACTGCACCTTACCACTGGGTCCTGGCTCCTCACTGACTGGGGTGGTGGTGGCGGCTACCTGAGAGGCCAGGTCTAGTGGGCAGTGGATGTTACTGACAGTGCTAGGTGCACTGGTTGTGTGGCCAGCGATTATCTGTAATGTTTCTGCTGAGGTGGGAGGTGTGAGCCTAGTGAGCCCGACTGTAGGCGTCTGCCCAGGCTGACCAGATGGGCCAGGACGGTTGTCGACGTCCACTGGTTCAGGAGCATTGATATCACTGAGGGCTTCATCTTGTTCCTGGGTTGGAGAGGGACACGTGGCTTTCCTGGCTCTGCTCAGATGCAGTGGTGGATTCACTTGTTGAGAAATGAAATTAGTCAAATTGACAAATGCATCAAAACTGTTTGTGTCTGGTTAATCGTTGAGCTAGAAGGGATAAAGAGTAATTAGTTATTACTTCAGTCAGCAATGAGTACAGTGTTGTATTTGGTTAATAGACATTATTTAACATTCAATCTATGTATCTGAATTCATCATCTCATTGGATGTGACGCTATATGTTCTTTGGAGTTTGAGGATAGACGTAATATCTCCAACACTCAGCTACACACACAATGTAGTCATATCATGTTTATTTGTCTATTCCAAAGCATCTTTAGGTCGAATTCAGACAAACAGGCATGTTGGTTGTATAAGTGACATAGTTCACCATGGTGGGAATCTATAGTCAAGTGGTCACCTGGTGTGTGTCTTTCATGGCTGACATATATTAGGGTTACTCCGTAGTTATGTCATAATTCAGACCATCAATAGTTTGAGTTGATGTGTCCCGGACACCATCAAGAAAAGTGATCAGATGTGTATTTATGATGAACATTGTCTGTACTTTACACATTTCATGACTAGTCTATCTCAGTAGTAAAATAGCCGACAAGTGAGAAGGGGCAAAAGGAGTCTAGCATTTTGGTTAGAGTTGGGATGACATGGCTTCATGGTAGTTGTAGACTGTTCAATCTCACTTTAGCAACAGTTGAGAAAAGGCAAGGTGCCTGAGTAGTGTTGCTCAGTAGTAAGATGGTCGATATGTGAGAAGAGGCAAAAGGAGTCTAGCATCTTGGTTTGAATTGCAATGACAAGGCCTCATGGTAGTTGGGGTAGTTGTTCTATCTCTACTTCCCAACAGTTGAGTAAAGTTAAGCTGCATGACTAGTATAGCTCAGTAGTAAGATGGCTGACAAGTGAGAAGGGCCACAAGCAGC
Source organism: Calotriton arnoldi (assembly GCA_963921515.1). Taxonomy (NCBI): domain Eukaryota; kingdom Metazoa; phylum Chordata; class Amphibia; order Caudata; family Salamandridae; genus Calotriton; species Calotriton arnoldi. The sequence goes on along the minus strand of CAWUFW010001811.1, from coordinate 1,568,045 downwards.
TTAGCATCTTGTTTGGAGTTGGAGTTAGAAGGCCTCATGGTAGCTGTAGTCATTTCTATGTAACTTTTCCAACACTTGACGACCGTTAAGTGTACCATAGCTGTTGAGGACATGCATTTGTGACGGACCATACATTTTCATATTGCCACATGTCATGGGTCCTGGATTGTTATTTTGCTGATGGTGCACTTACACTCAATCAATCAATCAATCAGGGTTTGGTAAGGCGCACTACTCACCCGTTAGGGTCTCAAGGCACTAAGGGGGGGGTTAAGTGCAGCTCTGTTGGGGTCTTGAGGTCTTTCCTGAACTAGAGCAGTGTAGGGCTTTGCTGGAGGTGGCGGGGGAGGTCGTTCCATGTCTTGGCTGCGAGGTAGGAGAAGGACTTTCCACCCACTCTGTTCCTGTAGATGCATGGGATGGTGGCAAGGGAGAGGTCGGCTGAATGGAGGTTTCTCTTGGGGGCGTGGAAGGAGAGAGAGTTGTTGAGATATTGTGGTCCAATGTTGTGGAGGGCCTTGTATGCATGCATGAGCAGCTTCAAAGTTATTCTTCTTTCGACGGGGAGCCAGTGGAGATCACAGAGGTGTTGGTTGATGTGGTTGTGCTGGGGGATGTCAGCAATTAATCTGGCTGCGGCGTTCTGGACGGTATGGAGCTTGCGGAGGAGTTTTTTGCTGATTGCGGCATAGAGGGGGTTGCCGTAGTCCAGTCTGCTGGTGATTAGGGCATGTGTGACTGTTTTTCTGGATTCGGAGGGGATCCATCTGAATGATTTACGGAGTATGCAGAGGATGTTGAAGCAGGCTGAGGAGACGGCATTGATCTGGCGGTTCATAGTAGCAATGCTTACAGACAGCATTGCAACATGTGGCAGGTCAAAGAATTGTAGGCATGTGATGTCATATGCACCAATACTCATTGCCACAGAAAAGCAGACATCTCAGATACGTTCTATGATGCATGTTATGAGATAGATGTAGGAGACTATAGCAAAGGCACAGTTTTTAGCAAATAGGACACTGTGTTATTGTGGCAGTTGTTGAAGTGTAACTTACCAGAGTCCAGTCCCCAAAGTATTCCTGACATGCCCTCAGTATGCAGGATGGCCAAGACCTTCTTCTCCCAGGCGATGAGTTGCAATGGTGCACTGGGAGGGCCAAAGCCAGTCCTCCGTGCCTTCAGATGGTGGCTGTTGTACGTGCCATGCACCTTCTGCCTGATGTCATTCCACTTCTTCCTGATGTTGCACTGTGTGCGCAGGGTGGTACCAACAGCATTCACTCTGTTGACTATCCTGTCCCACATTTCTGCTTTCCTAGTGTGAGGTGTATGTTGGACTTGTGCTCCAAAAATATGGGGCTCCACTCTAAGGATTTCATCCACTATGACTGCCAACTCTTGTTCAGTGAAGGCAGTTTTTTTTGGGAGGGGGGCATGGTGATAAAAAACAAAAGGAAGTGTGAGTGGGTTTAGGGGAGAAATACAGACAAGGGTTGTGTAAAAACGGTGTCAAAAAACAAAAAGAAAGTTAAAGGTGGTGGAGAGTGCTAAATAGGAAGATAAAAAAGGTGTGCCTTATCTACAAAGTGCAGTAAATGGCTGGCTGTCTTGCTGTGCTGCAGTTGTGGAGCAAAGGATGCTGATCAGGGAAGGGGTATGTTTTATAGTGTGATTTGCAGGCGTGTCCACGTGCCAAAGCACATCAGTTGTGTATTTTTATACTCCATCCAATGGTCAGTGTTGTAATAGTTTTTTTCTTTTTGCGTGAACTGCTGCGATCGGGCCCTGCAGTGAGACCGCCAGTATGACTGTGTAGTCCTAATATGCTCGCTGGCAGGACCATGGCCCTGGCGGCAATCGCCGACGAACCGCCAACATTTTGGACAGCTGCAGGACCGCTGGGTGAATCGCCATGCATACTGTCTGGGTTTCAGACTGCACAACTCGTAATACAGCGGTCGGTTGGGCGCCGACGCAGCGGTGGCGTGGACATGGCGGCCGCAGTTCTCTGGCGGTCAGACTGCCAAAGTCGTAATCAGGTCCTAAGATTAATAAGAATATATTTGACCCACCATTTAGACCTATAGTAAAGAACACAGACTTTGTTTTTCAGCCATTATTCAAGAATGTTGATTATCACTTTTAACTCATTGTTAAGTATTTCAGTCCCTACATACAGGATATGACTATTTTTCTGACTAAGCTTGAATCAATAATACCACAAAATTCACTGTCATGTGGCACAGATATGGAAAGTCTTTATAACAGCATTTGTCATGCTGAAGGAATTAAGTGTATTGAGAGTTATTTGATGACAATAGAAATGGAAGTGGTAAATAGTGTATTTATATTAACATTATTACAAATAATATTAACTTTCAGCTATTTCTCTTGGAAACAGTGATTCCAGCTACAGACAATAGGACCTTCTATGGGTTTCATGAGAGCTGCAGCCTTTGAAAACCTTTATTTGTACCATCTTGAAATAAAATATATAATAAACTCAGCAGCATAATCTCAATATTTGCAATTTTATGTGAGATGCTTTGATGATGTCTTTTTAATGAGATCTGATACAAGGGACAGACTAAAAGAAATCAACTGGAACCATAAATCTGTTATAATACTGCCATTTACACATGAAATTCACAAAAAAGAATTCGTATTCTACAATGGTATGGTAATGATAAAAAATAACAAATAAAGTACATGTGTTTTATGAAACCCACAGACAAGATGATTTTGTCATTTGAATCTAGTTTCATGAGTACATTTGCCATTCTGCCAGACGATACAGCTGAAGAAAATCATATCAGAAGAAGACAAAGTTGAAAAAGGAATTCAGAGTTGGAAACCAAATTTAAGGCACAAGGGAATGAGGATGAGTTGTTGCTGCAACATATAATGACCTGTAAAATGAAATGACAAGAGGATTTATTAAACTGCAGCAAAGTCAATTATTTAATAATATGTTTTTACGACAAGCACAGAGTAACAAAATAGTATTGTTTTTGAATTGGCAACTGATAGATCCGGGTGTAATTGGAAAGATATTTATGAGCAACCTGAGAATTGCATATCAATGTTATCAAAATTTAGGATCACTCTTGATACTGTCAGCTACTATAATTGGCAATAGGCAAATGACAAATGCAACAAAAAAGAAGGTGTTGCAAAGAGATGTACATATATACTCTCTGATTCAGTTGTGCTATGTTTTATATGGGGATCAAAAGAAAAAAAATAGTTTTCAATAAAATAAGCACCATAAATAATCTCATGACGTACAGCAAGAAATTTTTCACAATTAGATCTTAAATTAAATTGGATTAAGCTCATGTTTCGGGGTGACAAAAGAGGAAGACAAGTATTGATCTGAAGCTTAAAATACAGCAAAGGAGAACTTCTAAATACAATTTTTAGAGTCAATACACCCAAGACATTTAAATGAATATCATGATTTTCAATGTAATCTTTGTGTGGTATATAAAATGCATTTTGGAAGAAAGACATAAAGGCACAGATGTTTTCTGTTCCTATAGTGATGAATGGGTCACATGATCCCAGGGAAATGAGATATTACAAATAAGAGGAAGAGATGAACATGCCATTTGTTGACAATGTCGTTCACAAATGAGGTGGCATGCTAGTTTTGGAGCATTATTTTGAGACCCTTTAGAGATGTTAGAAACATTTGAGGATGACAGACTGTTTAGGATGGTGATTGGAGAAAGTATATTTACGTTGTTAGTATGATTTTCTGCTTTTCTCATTTCCCTCCCTTAAGTTGTTGTTGCCTATATTAATGTGTTCTTGTGCGAAATTGGTTTGTTGGTTGATTAGGGTGTTAGGCCTGGTCAAGTAACAGCCACAATCCCTGTCAGGGTCAACCACAAAAGTCACTAAATTAACCTGTGCTTCACCCTCTAGTAGCTTCGTGCAAAATCAGTCAGACTTAACCTAGAGGCAATGTGTAAAGTATTTATGCCGCATGCAAACAGTAATAAGGTGAAAACACCAATGCAAGAAAAATCCCACAACAATTTAGAAAAATAGAGTAAATTTTACTAAATTACTTGACACCAGAACAACATAAATCCAATCAGCAGAACTAGAGTTATGAATTTTACATTTTTTTGGGTAAAATCTAGTGCCTAAATAGATCAAAGTGCCAACTATGGACATCTTGCCATGAAAGACCGGGACAAAGTAAAAAAATATGGCTGTCTGTGATGGAGCGTGAGTTGGACACAAGAAGTGGATTGGTCCCGGTCAGTGCCTACTTTCGGACTTAGAAGAAATTCTTAAAAAAAAGGTTTTGAGAAGGTAGGGTTCAGTGGGCAAGGCTGCAGGCCTCGATGTCAGGGAGGGAGCTTCATCGGCAGGGATACCTGGAAGAAGTCACAGTGAATATTTCTACATTCGGACTAAATACATTTTTGGAAGTCAAAAACCTCCTGTGAGATGAGGCAGGGGGCTGTAGCCAATGAGAGTTCGAGGAGACTGGATACCCATTTGGCAAATTAGCGCTGATAAAGATTTGATGCTGCAGATAAGAACGTAGCGTGGGCTGCCTTAAAGTCAGGCAGATGGCAATGCACCTTGGGCGGATAGACAAACAGGTTGGTCCCAGTATTCTCTCAGTTCTCAGAGAAGTTTTTAACCAAAACTTTTTTAAGTCTCAAGTTTTGGATGTTGGCTATCTGGGCACCTTTAGCACCACAATCAAGGGTCCAGGAATAGAGGAGCACCACTTGAGGGTTAGAAACAACTCAGGCTGGGGCCAAGTGTAGTTTCAAGAGGATGGGAGCATGTTATGCCCCTATGGCTCTGAACAGGAGGCCAGCAAACTAGCCCTTGAAGTCATTCTGGTAGTCCTGCATTTAGTTTAAGCATCAGGGCTCAAGCAACAGGGCAGGCCCCTGGGGGTTCAAGGCAGGCTCCAGGCAGCAAAGCAGTCCTTCCAGGTGCAGCAAAGCAGTCTTGTGGATTACACAGCAGACCACAGCTGCAGGCAGTCCTCTGAGAGTCCTTCCGCAGGTCCCAAAAGCATACTGAAGAGTGGATCTGAGGGCCATATTTTATATCTGGTGCCTTCTTTGAAGTAGGAGAAGTTTCTAGAGGTTTATCCTTGAAGTGCTTGAAATGTCCTGACTCCCCTGCCCTGGCTCCAGGTTGGCTGCAGAGAGAATGCAGTGTTGAAAAGCCCTTTGTGTGAAGGCAGAGCACAGCCTATTCAGTTGCAAGTGGGGCTGTGCCCAGCTATGCCCCCGGCCTTCCTGCTAGGAGATAGCCCATTCAGACAGAGCTAATCCCTCTATTGTGTGACTTTCTAGGAGGAATTCACAAAGTCCAAATGTTAACTACACCCAGTCATGTGACCTAGGACAGGCTGCAGGCACCAAATGGCAGAGGGCAGGAAAACCTTCTAAAAGTGGCATCTTCAAAATTTTAATTTAAAATCCTTATGTACCATTAAAGAGGATTTTTTTTTACTATTTGATAGATGCCAGCATGACATGTTTATCTGTCCCCAATCAAAGTTAGAACTTAATAAATGTAATAAGGCAACCCAACGTTACCCTATGGGACTGGAAGGCAGTGATAATGTGTGCAGTCCTAAAGCAAAAAAAAAAAACGAATTCCAACCACAAAATGGAGGGAGAAAGGCAAAACGTTTGGGGGAAGACCAACCTAAGTCTGACAGGTCTAACATTTCTCATGATGAGGGGATTTTCCTTCTCAAATGGATTTAAATGCATATGTATATATTTATATATATATATATATATATATATATGTATATATCTATACATATATATATAGAGTCAGAAAAATAGAAAACAGATTGGTTTCCGAATGTGATATATTGAATGGAGGTTTAATTTGATTTTGAATTGGCAAAATAAACAGAAGTGGCTGGAAGAAACTGCTAAAATTGCAATGGAAGGTTATATATTTTAATACGTACGGTATTAGATCACAAATAATATGATCAAACATATATAAATGCATTATTTCAAAAACATCTCATACGCATCTCTGAAAATTAGAATTCCTATCTAAAAACTTCTTAAAAATATATCAATAGTAAATGCATTTCTTTCATTACATGCAAACTTTAGTGCATTTGTGGCTGTGGTAATGTTATTTTTAACAAACACTGTACGAAGGAATCTATGTCTACAAGCATTCATTGAGGGGCACAAGAACAATACATGAATGAGGTCCTATATATCAAATTTAAAGAATGGACTTGTATAGTCTCTATACAGGTCTCCATTCAATTTTTCATGATTACTCATCAAAGGCGGCTCTTGGGCCTCAAATTTATCATAAGCCAACTTAACTTGTTGTCAGTAATTAACTCTAGATATGGTTAAATTTTTTGCATAATACATTTTTATAGTGTAAACTTGTTTTTACATCGACCACTAACTCTTTCCTAATCACCATGTGAAGAGTATTGAGTTCTGCAAACAAACTCGAGCGGGCCAAATGTTCAATACCAGTTAATCCAAGTTCATGCTAAAAAACCTTGATCAAGAGACTTTTTTCTAACATTCAAAAATAGATTCAATAGTTTCATTTCCATCAGATTCAGACAGAATGTTTTAGATCAGGGACACATTCAATGCCAAATAAAATGGATGAGGGAATATTTCCATTTTAAACTCTTATTAATTATCCTAATCTCTGTAGCTTTAAAAATTTGAATGATACTTTCTGCATTTGAAGCTCTTCTCACCATTAACAATTTGAAATGTGAGGTGGTGCTCAAATTTTATGAGATTATAACACCCAGATGCTGATGACTTGGTAGTCTTTACATATTTGTTCTATTTAAGAACCAATCGTTTTATTGTCTGTGAATGTTTGTGAAAAACCCTTACCTTACGTTTATCAACATTATTTAAACGATGATGATGAGAGGCAAATAAATATAATTGATCTAGGGTACACTGTGAGCAATAGGTGTTAAACCAATAATAATACCATTGTCCATACAGAGCAGAAAACTCATGTTATTACCACGAAAACTGATAAAATCATATGGGAGGAGTCTACTGCTCTAGGTAAATCATGGGCATAAGAAGAAAAGAAGAGTATAGAGAATAAGCAACCCTGGTTTAAACTATTCTCCCTTCAAATGTTTCCTGTAACTTCCACTGAATTTTCCACAACGGTTTGTGCCTTCGGTTGTCCCTAGTCACTTTATCAAGGGCTGTGTAGGTGTCTATAGAAGTGTTGTAAATTAGTTGTCGCTTGCTGCTAACATGCTTACCTGGAATACGTTTTAGAGCAGTAATGTTATTTAGCACTGAATGATGACTGCAACAGCCCACTTATTCAAAAGGTATTAATCCCTTGTCCTCTAGTCGTGCTTGGAGATGATCCAAGACTGACACATCAGTCTTTCCAAAAGCATCACATATATCTTCTGTCTACAATTTTGTGACAGCCTTCCTGAAACGTTTTTTTTTTTTTTTAATACGGAGGATTATGCTACTTACTCAATAACTGAGTACTTCCACTTCTTTATAGGGGAAGTCAAACAAGAGAAAAAGAAGGTACCCCAAAGTGATTGTTTCAGCACTAATAACGAGAAGACCTTCTGGTTCTTGCCCTTCTGAGGCTTGCAACGATCAATTCTATGGCGGGTTGATCATGACATATTTGTGATATATTTTCATATTCACATTAGTAAAGGACTTGAAAGTATTCCTAATGAAAAAACGTTTGATGTATTTAACCAAATTTCACTCAGGAAAGAAAACTGCTGATTTGGATTTCTTTGTCCCAGATGGTTAAGAAAATCCCACACTGGCACATCTTCACAACTAACACAACACCTGGTTTAACTCTGAAGTATGCACTACATTTGGAGGAAGCGGTGAGTATAGACAAAGTATAGACAAAGTTAGGAGAGCAGAATAAAGCTTTCTTGTCTATAGAGACCTCTTATCAGACGGAATAAACTGTCAAATCACTTACAATGTCAGATCAAAAAAACTGCAAAAACAGCAAGGTGGATGGAATGCTTGAATTAATCTCAGCCAATGGCAATCACTCTGTGACGCATCCCAATCTATCGTTTTTTGCCCTACGTGGCCCTGAGTGGCTTGATAAATCTAGAGTAATGCAAAGCAGCACTAATTGCTACCTTGCGTTTCTCTGCGGCAGGGAGGAGTGCCATGGGTGGAGCGTGGGTGTTCCCACGTATCCACCTATGGATTCTGGCACATTCCCAGATTACCAATATTAGTAGACCTGGGAATGTGTCAGAATTGTACGCCTCCCCACCAGAGGCACAATGAGGAGAAATATCTTTATATCTCCTTCCTCGTTGTTTCCTCTTTCTAAGTGTGCTGCCTTCTAAATCGGGCATCGTGAGTGATATTTGGTGGCAGATTTATCAAGGTTTTGCATCGCCCTTGCGCCACCGAAGGGGGGGTGCAAGGTCAATGCAAAACCTTAGTGAGATTTATGAAGCTACGTAAGGCCACCATGTGTGGCCTCGCATGGCTTGATAAATCTAGAGTAATACAAGGCAAATCGCTGCCTTGCATTACTCTGCCCCAGGGAGGCGTTCCATGGGTGGAGCATGAGTGTTCCCATGCATCCACCTAACAGCACCCACCTAACACATAGAAAGAGGAAAATGCCTCTCATGATTGTTTTTGGTGCAGGAAAGTGTCCCTTCTTGCACAAAAACAATCCTGCCTGCAATGCAGGCACCCTTGCACCATTAAGCAAGGCGCCCTTTCACCATGATGCAAGGGTGCCGGTGTTGTAGCTTGGCAGCCAAAAATGCGCCAGCGCTAAGAAAGGACAGGAGTGCGCCATATCATGGTAAATACGGCACATTCCTGCCTGTTCCCTGTCACACAGTGCAGCAAGGTGACTTGCTGTGTTGAGCTGTGTGAAAGAATAATAAATCTGGTCCTTAATGTATACGTTGTCACATTACATCACTATAGTTATTATATTGTGTCCAAAGAATTCAACTTGGATGTGTGGATGCGCGATTATTAGCCCACTTTTCACACACAATAACTGCACTTTACTAACCGCACCATCAGTCTATTTCTTTTTCGCACTTGTATATAACTGAATAAATTGACTGCTACACGAAGCCCTTCTCATACGTCCATTCCATCTGTCTATTTTAACCTTTTCCACACACCGATTCTCTCTTTCTCGTTCTGTTTGTCCTCTGCTTCCTTTCTCACTTTACAGAAAACCTCTGCTTTACTTGTTTTGCTGTCTGTGATTACACAAAATGAATTCCGCCAGCAAATATCTGCAGAGGAAAAAAAAACACGCTAGCTGAGGACCCAGGGGATTGGCAGCGTGAGATCACCAGATTGCTCAGTGCTTGCATTGCAACAAAAACATTCCTGAAGGGTTCAGTTGTTTTGCCAGAGTTAATACACTGCTGCAGTCAAGAACGAGAGGAATGCTTGTTCGGAGGGAGGTAGGGGTTAGGGGTTTATGTGATGTCCTTCGGTGGCTGCAGACGCTCGCTCGCCATTTAGGGAGCCCATCGTAGTGAACTGCTCCGCCAGTGTACTAAAGCAGCGTAGCAAAGGCCACACTCGTATCAAGCCAGCAGCAAGAACGTGTTAGTTCATGCATGCATAAGTTCAATTAAATGTGTTCAGAATGTAAACAACAAAGATCCCTAAGAAAGAACGGAATGCTGCTACACAAGCTCCCAATGTGGGTCACCACTGCCACACCTCCCCTTCATGATGGGCTTGTGTTGCCAAAAGACTACAATTGAGTGAATTATGCCACCGTGCTTCCCGACTTGAATAGAGGCGCTGTTGCCCTGCATAACAAAGGAGTTGGCTGTTTTTTGTTGCTCGTCAATCTTCCACAATAGTTTAAAGTCCTGTCCTTTATATGGCTCACATTTTGTTCTTAGGTAAGCGACAAAAAAGTGAAAAAGCAAAGTACGAGTAATAACGAGGCCATTAGAGGAGTGAAAGGGTAAAGAAGGGACGAAGGAAAAGACGGGAAGCAAGAGGGTGAAGTGGAGAGATGGAGGCATGGAAAAAAGAAATAAAGATTGGAAGGAGGCGTGATGGAGAGGCAGGCAAGCAGGGAGAGTTGGGGAATAGAGTAAGGTAGACAGACAGGAAAAGAAGAAAGTGCGGGACAAGTAGGAAGAAAGAGAGGAGTAAGATATGAAAACGAAAGGAAAGGAAAAGAAAAGAAAAGAAAAGAAAGGGAAGGGGAAATGGAGAGGGAAAGGGAAGGGGGAAAGCAGAGGGAAAGGGAAGGGGAAAAGGAGAGAGAAAGGAGACTAGAGGGAAGAAAGGTGGGAAAAGGAAGGATGGATAGAAGGTGTGTCTTAAATAAAGATGGGACGAATGAACCAGGTATGAAGCTGAAAATAAAGGACCAAGGAGAGGAATTAAGAAAGCTTAGCAGAATCGGATAAACAAGAAGCAAGTAATACAGAAAAGAAGAAGAAGGAATCATAATGGACCATTATTGAGAACTTGCACCAATCTGTAACTCAGAATGATGCTATCACAACTTTATTTTTATTGAAACAGCAATTGTTTCCATAAGTTAAAAACACATCCAGACAGCTTCAAGGATGAGGGGCTACGAGTGACTCTGGGCCTTAGCTAATTGATTATCTTGCTTACCTTGTTTGGGATAACAAATGAGCGTCTTGGAGCATACTTGTGTTATTACGAAGTCATATTGTAGCCAGCTATCAGAAGAAAAATATTCCAACACAAGAATGCTCCCAGGTCGACACTCATGTATTGTAGATAGAAACTAGGTTAACCTAATGATAGTAGGACTTATCCCACCCACTCCTTTTAGTTATCAATGGCCACTGGGCATCAGACTACAGACCATTGACGATTTGACATGTATTCGATTCCCTACAAGTTCTTTCACTTAGGGGCCCATTAGGATCACGGGCGTATCGCCACCGCCGGCTCGGCGGTGGCGATCCGCCCGCCAAATGTCCCTGTGTCACCCCCCGCCATATTAGTATGGCGAGGGGCACCGCGACGGTCGGATTGCCGGCCGGGCGGAAAAGGCACACAATATGGTGGCGGTGCCTTGCAGGCACCGCCATCCATATTTCGATACCTGCGGTGACATGCCTTTCCATGGTGGAGACTCCGCCATGGAAAGGCATGCAGTGAATGGCTTTGGGGGCCCGTTGCGGGCTCCCGGGGGGTGGGTGGCTGCACTTGGGGGGTACCTATGGTAACCCCCTTCATTGCCACGCACAAGGTGGCAGGCACAGCGCGGTGCCTGTCACGTTGTGCATGCCAATGCACTACATGCAGCTTTTACATTGCGGTGGGTGCTGCTGACAGCACCACCCGCCGCAATGTAATAGATGCAGGATGCGACCGCCAGGGTGGCGGTCGCATCCTAACAGGCCTGGCGGGACCGCCGCACCTCTGGCGGTCGGTCCCGTTTACCGTTACGGTGGCGGGCGGACAAGGTCCGCCCGCCATCGTAATAGGCCCCTTAGTTTTGGGCCTTTTCATTGATGCCAGCAGTCCACTCTAAGTCATCCAGTTCATTTTGTTTTGTGAAACAAGAAAGGTTAAGCTTGAGTTTAATATGTGAGCCATAGGGATGTGACGTCCCTTGACTCAGAATCACATTCACAAACAATGTAACTTCCCTTGCCATTCTTTAACACCTGACTTTATCACTATAATTGCTTTCACCGCTCCAGTATCACATAGGATAACATTTTGTTACTGCATGGCTGGGCATTGGCAGATTCATCTAGGTGTTCAAACAGGGACATTGCCTTGACTAGATAAGCAACACTGAGCATGGATGGTCCCGTAAGAAGCCCAGAGGCATCATTAGCCTGCACATTTCCCCCAGGGTTTCAAGTGAGGAATCGCTTAGACGTTCTGAACCCCTTGTAAGAAATTGACTGACTATCAGGAATAACCAGCCTCCCTTCCTCTTGTCCATCTGACACATTAACATTTACTGACATAGGACCTGAGTGACTGACATTTGCTGGTCCTACATTGAGTCAAATTTCCAATGAAGCAGTTGTTGCAGTTGTCTAGAAGTCACCAAACTCTGATTCCACGTTTACAATCCTATCTTGGAACATCACAGGAATTCTTACGAAGTTAGGAATTGAGGATTGGGTGGGCTTTGTATGTGTTATGACATAATTCTTCTACCAGAGACCTGAGCAATGAAAGGTTTCCATTTAAACGATTTTTGCTTCTATTGTACACCAACTATCCCAGCTATTTCAGGGATGGCGAAGGGAGGTTTGGCAGTGCTCACATCAGTTAATTATGGTGCCCAAAAGGTCAATTTATTATGTTGCTTTCCCTTGTGCCAATTGTTTTTATTCTCTGGTCTTAGCACTGTGGCTTTTAACTTTCATCATGATATTTTTAACCAACGTAATTCTCAAGTTGCTGATAAACTAAAAAACTAAATGAGGAAATTAGCAAGGAAACTCTCTCTAGACAGCCGTTATGTATTATGTGGTCTGGTGATTTTAACTGTAGAATTTGTGATTTTAGTGGTTCAAGTATCAGTGGGTTGAAAACCAGTGGCGGCTCCTCCGCTATGGCGGAGGAGCTTCACCCCACTGCTTTTGGCAGGGCTGCTCTGCTCTTGGAGCAGGGCAGGGGAGGAGTGGTTTGCCCACTCCTAGGTGCGCAATGACTGTTCGGTCAGACCTCTCAGGCCCCCCAATCCCGTAATGTGCACTTTCACCATTCTCTATGCAGGCCGCATTACAGCCTGCATGGAGAACATGCCCAGGCCCCCATTCCCTGGTTGAGCGTCGAACCAGGACGCTCAAAACCAATCACAGCACTGCATTGCAGCATTGTGATTGGTCAGGGGAGCCTGGGTGCTTACAAATCACAATGCTGCATTGCGGCGTTGTGATTGGTCAGTCGGGCCTGCTTCCTGTTTCTCGATGTACACGAGGAGAGCAGGAAAAGACGCAGGACTCGGCCGGCGGCACGGTACGTTTATTTTTTATTTTTATTTTATATTTTCAACATTCGCAACCCATTCCCTTGGGATCCACCGTGCCTGCTTCCCCACCCGTGAGCCATGCTGGCCGCCACTGTTGAAAACAATGATGAGCAGCCAATGATCCATTTCTCCCCCTCTGCTTATGGGGGCGCATTTAATGGTATTCTGATTTCCCATGGTTTGATTGCCATATTTGACTGTGTTAATGATTGTAATACACAATATCCGTCCTTTGTCAGAGGAGGAAATGAAATTATAATTGATGTTACGTTTCTATCCAGTAACTACAGTAGTCTTTTTCAGGACTACAAAATTGTGCCTAATTTTGCTAGCGATCACAACCCTCTAGCACCACTTTTTAAATTAAATCCGCAGACAGGGACCTCGAAACAAATCATCCATTCCATCAAGTATAACCCGAATAAAGGCTTAAGGTGGAAATGGGATCAGGTAAACCCTCAGGATTTCGTGTTTGAAATTGTGAGTGAAAGCGTTTCCCTCCTGGAAAGGTGCCTGACTTTTGGAGCTGTGCCTGTCACCCTAGTTCAAGACTTCGAGGCACTTTGTTCATCCTTCTCAACAGAGCTTTATCAGTTAGATGTCCCAATAAGACTGATCCACCTGAACAATGGTTCAACAGTTACTGTACAAAAGCATTGAGAAGACCCCTGAATTCCTTTCCCCGCAACAAAGTTTTAGTCAGGGAATCCAGAAAGAATTATAAGGCCTGGTCGGACCTGCTGGCTGCTGGGATTCTGAAGGACATGAAAACATTTTGAGAAGTTATTAATCGTCCGGTTTTCTCAGAAGCCCTAAACAAAAATTGATTACCTGATATCTGGGGACACCTGGTTGTCACATTTTTCCCGCATCTTCAATCCTTTAAACAGAGCTTTATGTTCTGAGGATAGGGATGTTGATATAATCAAAGACATGGATCAAGCTTTGCAGCTTAGTAACCCACTCTCTGTTAAGGATGTGGCGGTAGCGATAACTCAGGGCATCTGTCTCAAAGTACCTGGCCTGGACAGGGTTCCGGTTGATTTATTCAAGGATAATCCCTGTCTGTGGGTGCCTCGCCTAACAAATATTTTTAGGGCCTCTATTATAGGTCCCCTGATTGCTTCATGGAAAGAAGCTACTGTGGTCCCTATCTTTAAGAAATGGAACAGGAATGACCCTGCCTACTATAGGCTAATATCCCTACTTGATGCAACAGCAAAGGTCCTGGGTAAGGTTATCCTGGCCCGGCTAGAAGAGCGGGACTCTGAAAATAAATTGATTTCCAAAACACAGTATTGCTTTAGCCGGGAAATGGGTACAACAGAACAGTGCTTGAATCTGCCATTAATTGTGAGTAAATACACTAAGTCCATAAAGTGCTCTTTATCTGGCCTTCATGGACTTATCTAGCACATTCGATACTGTCAATCATGACAGATTGTGGAGTATGATGGGAGATATGGGGGTGGAGGAACCCGTAGTTGTTCTGTTGCGTAGGCTTCATTCTAACACTACGGTCAAAAGACGCTATGGTAATGACGGCGAGAGAACAAACTTAAGTGTTTAGAGGGAGGGGGTCCGCCAGGGCTATTCATTGGCCCCCTTCCTATTCTTGTTTACACAAAAGGCCTGGAAGCCCACTTACTACAAAAGGGTTTAGATTGCCCAAAGATCGGCAAAAAGTTTGTCACAACATTACTTTATGCAAACGACGCTGTCCTTCTTGCAAGGACAGCTATGAGCCTCCAGAGATCTCTAGACGCCTTTGTAGACTTTATGTCATCTTTGGACTTAAAGGTGTATCACAAAATGTCCTACATTATGGTGTGTGGCCTCAAGTCAACAAAGACGAAATCTTTCAATGTCCATGGTAATTGGATCAAGAAAGGTCAACATTTGTACTACCTAGGGATTCTATTTAATATCCAGTTATCGTGGGAACCCCTGTTGACCCTAAGGGCACAAGCAAAAACTGAGGTGGCATGGTGAGCAAAAGAATGATGCAATTAACCCAGATCTCTTGACTGGGGGTGATGTTTGATTTGCTCTGCATTCCGTCCATCATCTGTGTGTCTTTTGCTTTCTTGCCCTAAATGCGCCGGGTATGCCTAGAAGTAGGTCTCGGGCTCACTGTGCCACTGGATTCAAGCTAGCACAGCTGAAGAGGGGTGATGCCCCGAAACCGGTCCCAGGATGCTAGTTTCTGGTCCAGGGAGGACCTGGCTTGGCAGTTCAGGATGGACTGTTCCCATGAGGCACTGGGTCAAGACTGATTTGCATATGGCTGTGTCTAAACTGGGGTGGCATGGTGAGCAAAAGAATAATGGATTTAACCCAGATCTCTTGACTGGGGGTGAATGTTTTATTTGCTCTGCATTCCGTCCATCATCTGTGCTTCTTTTGCTTCCTGACCCTTAGGGCACAGCAGAGGACTAGCGCCATGGATGCACTGTTCCATTTTGAAGCAAAATTGGGCCAGAAGCCTGTCAAAGAAACGACCGCACTCTATAAAGCTAAATGCCTCTCAATTACTACCTATGGGGCTGGAGTATGGGGTCTTAGTTATTATGGCAAGCTCCAATTAGTGGAGAAAAAACTATCAGAAAGCTCTTGATGGTACCTAAGAGTGAATCAAGCTCTTTCTGCCACTCAGAACTGGACCTGGAGTATATAGAGTATCGCATTGGACTTGCCCCCTTGCTATTATGAGTGAAAATCTGGTGTACACCAGAGTTAGATTTTTCAAGATCCATCATTATGGACTGTCATTCTATGTCCAATGCTAAGAGGATTTCCAGGTATGGTTACCTGAAACATGCATTTATTGAATTGGGTCTAATAGAGTTTTTTTTTATGATCCTTCTAAAATGCCATCTCAAGCAAAATCCTTAATTAATTCTTTATTTTACTCATGCAGTAGTGCACACCATAAACAACCACAAAATCAGCAAAGTTCTCTGAGTATGGGCAATGCCAGTCCTCTTACAAAGCATATGCAATCCTTTTTTTAATTTAATCATTTATTAATTTTTTTATTAAACCTTCATTAAGGAAAGTACAATATACAAAGGACACCACTTCTTCCACAGGGCGTTATCTTTTACAATTCGGTCAGATAGCGACATATCAATACATTCCAGAGCAGTTAGCAAGCAGTGACATTCCCAAATCATGCGCCGTCAGTCAACACCTCCCCCTGGGCCCATATGAATATATAGTGTAGACTACAGCGACATGGACACCCCACTGTGAACTGGAAGGCGCTTTGCCCAGTGTGTCAGCGCATAGTACCCCTGTCCCCTTGTGATAACTATATCCCAACCCCTCGGACCTAATCCCTGTGACTGGCCGCCAGCTGATCATGGCGTGTCTCTCCTGTGGGTGCGGCGCTCTCTTCCAGTGTAGCTCTATACGTTTTATACAACGCCCAGAAATTCTTAGGCCTATTGCGTGGAGGGAGGAGTTCGCTATAATTTTCTGTTTGGGTACTACAGTATAACATGCCGCTGGCCCACTGTGCTGTGGTGGGAAGCGGTCCCTTTGACCAGCAAAGAGCCACTCTGCGTTTGGCCAGCAATAGGCCCATGTAGACCAGACGCCTCACCCCTTTGGGCACCAATTTGGAATAGCCCAGCAGGGCCAGCACCGGCTCCGGCACAAGCTCTTGCCCGATCACCGCCGCCAGTTCGCGGAACACTTTCACCCAAAATCTGGCAATACCCAGGCAAAACCATGCTAAGTGTAGAAAATCAGCCATCTGTTCACTGCAGCGCCCACAATTCGAGTCTGCTCTGAGGCCATATCGGCACAGCCGTTCTGGAGTGTAGTACACCCTGTTGAGATATTTAAAGTGAATCAATCTGTGTCTGCCGTTAAGGGATATGCGCTTCGTGCTGGTGCAGCAATATGACCACATTTCGTCATCAATAACCCGGCCTAGGTCTCTTTGTCAAGCCAGACAAGCCTTAGTGTAGAAGTTCTCCCTATAGGAGATGGTCTGTTTGTAGATTTTGGACACTATACGCGATGGATCATCATTTTTTATAACATTCGTCAGGGCAGTCAGCTCCGGTGGCTCAGCCAAGTCGCCCCCTAGAATCTGTAGTAAGGCATGCCTTGTTCTGTAAAATTGGAATTTAGCAAGCAGTGTGGGTGCGGCATCTCCCGAGTCCAAGTCCTTCCAGCTTTTTGCTACGCCATCTCTGAACAAGTGGCCTAAAGTCTGAATCCCCAAGGAGTCGAGGGACCTCACAACACCTCCATCCCTACATGGGGGCAGCCAACGGCACCATTCTAAAGGGGAAAGTGGAGAATACAGAATGGCCCCTGCTTGTAGTTTTAGTAAGTGGTGCCACGCATGGACTGTCACGTTGATTGCATCCAGTATTCCCGTCCTACGGTCTGGAGGGGAAAAAAGCAACAACGGTAGCGGGTTAGGGGAGGCCACCACTGTTTCGATGAATAAATGGGGAATGTCCTTCGGGCCGTGAATCCAGTAGTGAGCGTGTGCATACTGTGCGGCCCTATGGTACAAGTCAAAGTCAGGCGCGCCCAGCCCGCCCATATGGTATGGGAGAGTGAGTATGTGCCACCTGACCCTGGGTTGCTTTCCGGCCCACGCCAGCCTGATCATTAGTGTTGTAAGTCTCTTAAAAAAATGTACTCAGAGGTACCAATGGAATATTGGCGAAAAGAAAGAGTAAGCGGGGTAGAACCACCATTTTCATTATGGAGGCTCTGCCCAACAGTGATAGCGGTAGGCGGATCCAGCTTTCCACCTCCTCCTCCAGCCTACTGACAGCTACACCATAGTTTTCCCTGAATACTACATCAGAGTCCGTATGGACCTGGATACCTAGGTATCGGACCGAGTCCGACGTCCACTGCAGCGGGTAATCCGGTTCGAACCGGATAGTAGCTGGAGTAAGAGGGAATATAATAGACTTTGGCCAGTTGACTCGAAGCCCCGACAGCCCCCCAAAGCGCACCACTTCACGTAATACTGGTGAGAGGTTGCGCTCAGGATCCCGAATATGGAGGAGCGTGTCATCCGCGTACGTGGAGACCACGAGTTCATAGCCAGGAAACCTAATACCTTTGTATCTATGTTATTCTCGCAGAGCACAAGCCAACGGCTCGGCCACCAATGCATAAAGTATGGGTGACAGCGGGCAGCCCTGACGCGTGCCCCTAGAGATGCGGAAAGGTCCAGTCACCAGGTTACCGATTTTGACCCTTGCGGTGGGCGAACTGTATAGTACCCCTATGAGCTGCAGGAAGACTTCACCCAGTCCCATCCTCCGCAGTACCTGACACATAAACGACCAATCGACTGAGTCGAAGGCTTTTTCCATGTCGAGGAAGACTGCAACTGCTGAGATATCAGGTTTAGTGTGTTGCATCGCTCCGAACACAGTGCGGAGATTATAGGTAAGGTTGCGGCCCGGAACAAACCCTGCTTGCTCCGGGGCTACTAGGGTCGGGACCAGAGGGACCAGCCTGTTCTCCAGGATCTTTGCAAATATCTTCGTGTCAACGTTTAGTAGAGAGAGTGGCCTATACGATGCACACTCCTCGGGGGCTTGCCTGGTTTCAGGATAAAAACAATGATCGCCTCTCTCAGCAATTGTGGCATGGTGCCCGATACACACATGTCATCGAAGAGAGTGGCTAAGTGTGGTAACAGAAGGTCTAGGTAGGCCTTGTAAAAGGCAACGGTTAACCCATCAGTGCCCGGCGCGCTGGCAGGCTTCATGCTGGATAAGGCCAGTGTAAGTTCCTCCCTCTCCAGAGGGCGCATCAAGAATTCACGGTGCGTGTTCGTGAGCCAGGGGAGCTTAATGCGAGCTAGATAGTCTAAGATTTCCTCGTCCGTACCCCCCCCCCCCCGGGCCGAGTAGAGCTGCGAGTAATATTCTTTGAAACGTTCAGATATGTCGGGTTCGGCAGTAAGTAAATCACCATCTGCCGATTTAATTTCCACAATTACTGTTTTTTCCCGGTGTTTCTTCAATAGCCGGGCTAGCACTGCGCCCGGACGCTCTCTTTCACCGTAGGTACGGGCTCTAGCATATTTGCCTAGGTGCTTAATTTCCACATCAGCAGATTCATGATATTCCTCTAGTTGGGCCTTAAAGTCATTTAGGAGGTCATCATCCACACCAACCTGGAGGCGCGCCTCCAGGCCAGCCAAGCTCGTTTCCAGAGCTTTAAGTCTCTGGTGTATTGCACGGAGGACACCAGAGTGCTTGGACATAGTTACTCCGCGAATGTAAACTTTAAACGCTTCCCACACCACTTGGAAGCTGTCCACGGAGCCGACATTGATGGCAAAGTAAGTTTCAATAGCTTCTGCAAGTTCCTTTTTAAAAACCGCATCTAGAAGGGAGTACGGAGGAAACCTCCAAGTGAAGGGGGGGACCGACTTCCGTGGCACCCGCAGTTCGAACAATATCGGGGAATGGTCAGAAAGTGTACGAGGAAGCACCTCGCAGGACAGAATATTCTCAAACAACTGCCCGGAGGCAAACCAGTAGTCTATGCGTGTGTGGAGATCGTGAAAAGCTTAATAATGAGTATAGCCCCCTCTGTCCGGGAATCTCTGCCTCCAGACATCGCACAAGCCAAGTTGCACCAAGGCAGCAGACACCACTCGGGCAGCCGCAGTGACTTGGCGCTCCGGCCCACCTAATCTATCCCGACCCGGGTGCAAGACCAAGTTTAGATCTCCCCCCCAAAGCTGGTGCTCCGCATCATAGGAGCTTGCTCTCTCAAACAGAGCAGCGTAGAAGTTGGGGTTGTCATAATTGGGACCATATATGTTAGTTATAAGCATGTTAAGCCCCTCACCCCGAATCCTTGAGATGACATACCGCCCATCGCTGTCTGTGGTTAGGGGGTCTAGCGTGTAGGAGGTCTTGGGATTAATCCACGTGAGGACACCTCGAGCATGTGTGGTGAAGCCTTTCGCATGTATGCAGCCTTGCAATCCCCTGTGGGTGAGCATGGGGCTGTTAAGTGGAAGGTGCGTCTCCTGCAGCAACACAATATCTATCTTGTGTCTTGTCAAATAGGCCAAGACCTTACGCAACTTTCTGTGGTCATTGAGACGTCTCACATTCCAGGTGAGCGTGCGCAGGTTGCGTCGTGTTGTCCTACTTGCGGGATCACTGCTTGCTTTCCTATGAGCTGCTGACGTCATCCTATCCAGGTTACTCATCATGGAACGTAACTAGTAGCATCTTGTTGTGTGAAGTGAAGTGTCCAACAAAAGTGAATATCCAACTAATTCTGCAAACCCTCCCGCCCCCCATCCACGCCAGGACCACCCCAACTGTGCTGTGGTGGATTCCCAACAACCAACCCATTCAAAAGAAACCCCCCACCCGCACCACCCACCCAAGAATAACAATGCCCCTAGTGTGTGCTTCACGCGTGGGCAGAGGTTGCCAACCCAGACCAGCAAAACTTCAAGGCTTAGTAAGCTAACCACCCCGCACACCATCAAACTAATATTACGCATTTGGAAAAAGGAGAGGATTTCCGACCCCCACTGTTATTACGAAGTAAAGGGTCTGACAATATCCTAACAGAGCCATTTCCCAGGACGTTGAATTAGGGTGAGGTCGGGGAACAACACCAAGATGACACCCACAGTACAGCCAAGACCCAATGTATCAACCAGTGTCCCATGGGCATACTGAATTCTTACATTTTACAATAGCATATACCATTCCCCCCCCAGTATAATAATCTTATCTGCAATGCAGTCAGGCACGAGTTCAGTCTTGTTCATCTAAAGGACCACATTCCGCTCCAGCCAAGGCGCCCCTGTCCGGGCTGTGACGCTGTTCTTTAGCCCAGTCCTTCAGGGCTTTCTGTAAGGCCTTGGGGTCAGTGAAGATTCGTGATTGACCTTGGCGATTAACACGAAGACGAGCCGGGTACAACATGGCGTAGTCTATGTTGTATTCTTTTAGCTGCCTCTTGAGCGGTGCAAACTGGCGTCACGCCTCTTGAACCTTCAGCGTAAAGTCTGGAAACAGCGAGAGTGCAGAGCCTTCGTAATGTAAGGTCTGCTTCTCCCTGGCCACTCTCAGTGCCGCATCTCTGTCGCGATAGTTTAGTAATTTTGCAATTATTGGCCTTGGGGGGGCACCAGGCGGCGGGCGCGGGCCCAGGGAGCGATGTGCCCTCTCAACAACAAACATTGGTGAGAAGGTGTCACTACCAAGGAGCGTAACCAGCAATTTTTCGATAAATTGTTCCATATTGCCAGTCGGCATCGACTCCGGCAGGCCTGTAATTCTCAGGTCGCTCCTTCGGGACCTCGCTTCTAGGTCTTCCGCTTTGTCCTGTAGCACCTGCAGCACCTTACCCAGTTGTTTGTGGTCCGAGTCCAATGTTGTCTGCGACTCCTCCACCTCTGTGATACGGCGCTCAGCCATATCAATGAGCTCTGCATGTTTGTCAAGAGTCTCGGACATTCTATCCATGCGGTATGAGAGAGAGTCCATCTTTGTGCCCAAGACTGTTAGTGAATTCTGTAGGCCTTTCTCCATCGATGTGAGCCTGGATCTGATGTCGCCATCTGGTTTCTCCCGCGGCGGTTCCCGTCCACTCTCTCCTTCATCAGCAGACGCCTCTCGCCCTCTGGGTTTCCGCTGATCAAACGACAATTTCGGCTGCGTTCTATCAACTCTGCCCATCTTCGCCTGCCTATATAGGTCCCTGAAGTCCGGGACAAACGAGCGTGCTGGCAGCAAAGTCCTTCCAGGAGAACGAGACAGCAGCGCCGAGCCAGGACCAGGCCACACAGTCCAGCCGCGACTTTCTATGTGCTACCCAAGGACAGCACCACAGCAGACGTAGTTGCCCCAATCCCAGCTGCACCTGTTGCTTAGGGTTCCGATGATACTATGCGCTCTCTACCTCGCTAGCATGTAGGCAGTGACTGTCCCCACACACCACCGCAGATACAGGCTGGCACCGGGCTATGTCATCCCCAAAACCACCAGGGGGGAGGGGCGTACACGGTTCCTGTAGCGCTGGCTTAAACACCCAGGACAGCGGGGTCACACAGAATTAGCCGTCACCCAGCAGCAGCAGCCACCTTTTTAATGTCTCTCCGAGTTCCAACGGCCGATCAGGGCTAGTACCAGTCCCCACATGCCATCCGGGGGCAGCCCAGTATCAGAAAGCAGTCAATCAGATATTATTTGGAATTAGCTCGTAGTGACTGCCGACACCGCAGCTCAGATCACACAAGATGGCGGGCCTCGCTACACACCCAGCACTGCGCCCAGCCACTTTCAATTCAGACCCCCAGGAGATCCAAATGCACAATTTCACATAGCATGGGGGCTCAGTAGGGGGTCTGCCGTTTACTGCTTCTGCACATGCACCGAAGCGCCAGTAGTCACGGGTCTCCGGCCGTGAAACGCCCGCAGGTCTCGGCGCGTCTACTATCAATTACGGCACCCAGCCCCCCCACTCGGTAGGTTAGTGCGGTGTAAGGCAGTCTCCACGCGCTGAGGCAGGTCGCGAGGCTCCAGGAGCCGCCACCGCTGTCTCGTTTTAACAGCCTTCACCTGGGCGCCTCCCGTCGCAGAGCAGCCTCACCTCCGGCGGGCACAGGATGTTACAGCAGGCCGGGGCTTAAGGCCTGTACAGCACGCCACAGGTCAGGGGCCTCCCGCTCCATTTGCCAGGCGAATGCAGGCATCGGAGTCAGTTCTTCGTGTACCAGAGTGCCTCCAAGATCGAAGGCGTCACTCCGGTAGCCTTGCACGTTCAACAAATGCCGGATTTATGTAGGATGTCGTGATGGTTGTGCGGAGCTCTCCGCTCAGGCGGCCATCTTCGGCGCTGGCTAGCTCCGCCCCCCTAATTTAATCATTTTTATTGGGGATGAAAAGAGAATACAGAGATTACAGGTATTATAAGAAAGAAAGATATAATTAAATTATCATATTGAATAATAACAATGTGCTAATGAAAAACACATGACAGAGATATAGCACGATAAAAGTATGACATTGCTATGAGATAAAAACTGTAAAATATAAGTGTATGCTATAGGGTAAATGAAGAAGGAAATATAGAACCAACCTAAATAATAATTATATAATTATAGTATGTATTTGTATGTAGAAAATACAGAAAGAGGGGAAAATAATGAAATAATAACAGAGAAAAGAAAAGGAGGGAAGAAGTAAATAGGAATTAGGATAAAGAGGAGTGCGAAGATAGAAAAGTAGTAAAAGGTAGCCAGAGTAGATCAGATTAGATTTTCTGGGATAACAGTGAAGAGGAGACAGTAGATATTCTATGTTCATCGCAAATAAAATTCACCATGTTAGCATACATATTTTAGAGTTATCTTTCCAACAAGTAAGAATAACCTTAAAAGCAAGAGCAATAAAAAGATCAAATAATTTTAACTTCAGTGAAGTAATGTGGGAATCAACAGATAGGGATCCAAGAAAGACATTCTGAATGGATAGAGGGATGTTACAATTAAATATCTTCATGCGCTTAGACCAGACAGAATTCCAAAAATTAAGAACATTGGGGCAGTAGTATAATAAGTGAAGTAATGAGCCATTAGAGGAGAGATAAGACCAACAAAGAGGAGAGGTGGAAGGATTAATTTTATGGACAAAAACAGGAGTACGGATAGCTCTGTGGTATAGAAAAAATAGGGACTGAGTAGTATTGGCAGCTTTGGAGGAAGTACAAATTTTATGCTTTACTTTATCCCATTGTTGACTTGGGATGGACATCGAGAGGTCTTGTTCCCATGCTATTTCAGTTGAGGATTTCAGTCTATCAAGTATAGGGGCAGATAAGAGTTTATATATGAGAGCAGCTTTAGGATTAGAATCAGAAGAAAGGTTTTTACAGGAGTAGAGGGAGCAAACGGAGTAGAGACAGCAGGGAAATGTTTGGGCAATAAAAACGTTTGAAGTGCCTGTGACAATTGGGAGTATTGAGAAAGACAAGAGGTGGGTAGATCATATCGTTCCTGCAACGTTTTGAAGGATATAACAGCATTTTGGGAAATTAGCTGATGGACGTATAGTATGTCCTTTTCTTTCCAGTATTTGAAATAGAATGATATGTGTCAAAACCTAATGAATTTATTGTACCAGATAGAGGATGCAAGGAAAGCTTGATAAAAGTTAGAGCCAGAGGTGAACAGAGAATGTAATAAGTGTTGAGAATATTTTAAAATAGGGTATTTAGTGGACATAAAACTAATATCATAGAAGGAAAATCGATTTAGTAGTGAACGTTCAAAATTAATCCAGCTGGGTGTAGAGTGTTGATACTGTCTATCTAGAGCATATATTTGTCTGATTAAGAAAGCAGTATGATGGAGTTTAAAATTAGAAAAAAGCATGCCTCCCTATTTCTTGGGTTTAATTAATTTGATTAAAGCAATACGAGCAGGTTTATCACTCCAAAGGAATTTAGTACAGAGAGAATTAATTTGATTAAAATAGTAATTGGTAATTTTGAAGAGTAACATGGAGAGCAAAAAAAAAAAGAGGTTTAATCATCATTTTAACGGTATCCAATCTGCCCCACCAGGACAAGTGGAGAGGAGACCAAGAATAGAGCAAGTTTTGAATCTTAGGTTTTAGTGCGCTTAAATTGTGAATAAGGGTTTGAGAGATGGTGGATGAAAACCAGACACCTAAATATTTAATCTTAGATGGACACCATATAAAACTAGTGTCGCAAAACATAAATTGATAACATAGGGAATTTAAAGGTAAGATTTCAGTTTTGGAGAAATTCAGTTTATAACCAGATATTTTAGAATATAAATCAATCTCCTGTAAAAAGGGAGGTAGGGAGGTTAAAGGATTCGAGAGGTAGATCAGAATATCATCTTCATAAGCAAATAATGTGGTAACGCAGGTAGTATGTTGGAAACCAGTTATCAAGACATTACGGCGAATTCGTTCCAGGAAGGGTTTGAGACAAAGAAGGAATAAAAGAGGAGAAAGGGGACAGCCTTGTCTCGTTCCTCTATGTAAATTAAAATAAGGGGATGAGAATCCATTGACAGAGATACTAGTCCGCGGTTCTGAATATAGTAATTTAATAAATGAAATAAATTTAGGGCCAAAACCGAACCAATGTAAAGTTTTGAACATAAATTGCCAATTTATACTGTCAAATGCTTTTTCAGTATCTAAAGATAATGCAGCAAGAGGATCAGGATATCTCCTCCCTAATGTGAGAATATTGGAGAACATCCTGGCATTATCTGAGACAATCCTACCCTTAATAAAACCAGATTGATCGGGTTTAATTAGATGGGGAATAACATCATCCAATCTAGAGGCAAGAATTTTTGCAAAGATTTTGCAATCGTAATTAATTAATGAGATGGGTCGGTAATTTTGACATAAAGTATGGTCTTTACCAGGTTTAGGAATAATAACAATGAGTGCATCTAAAAAGGAACCTTCAGGTTTTGAATTAGATAGAAAGGAAGTGAAAAGCCCAAGTAAATGTGGTGCAAAGGTAGGTGAAAAAGAGGAAATGAGTTCAATGGAAAAGCCATCAGGGCCGGGGGCCTTAGCTCTCTTCTGGGATTTGATGGCATCCAAAATGTCTTGAATAGTTAAGTCCTTTTCGAGAAGGGCCATAGCGTTCGCTATAGATGGAGGAGAGGGGAGACCGTCAAAGAATGATTGGATATGGTGTTCAGCGGGGTGGATATCCGGCGTGTATAAAGAATTATATTAGAATTGAAAAACATTAACAATATCTAAGTCAGAATTGAGTAGTTTATTGGTAAGGTCACAGCGAATAGGTCCAATAGTTTTCCTTTCTGATTTAACTTTTAAATAATTAGCCAACATTTTGCCGGCTTTATTCTGACCCCCATGAAATTTGGATTTTATTTTGAGGAGGATATTACATGCGTCAATGGTAGCTAATTTATTTAAATTAGACTTAGCTTTAATAAGATCACAAAGGTGGGAGGGGGATTTAGAAGTGTAGTAAATATGTTCAAGAGTTTTAATATGATTTAGGGTAGAAAGATACTGGGAGTTCAACAGCTTCTTCTTTCTGGCAGTATAAGCAATGGTAAACGCTCTAAAGGAGGCTTTAAAAGCATACCAGTTGTGGATGGAGGTATCACTGGGTTTGTTAAATTGAAAAAAATCTTTTATAAAGGCAGTAGCTTCTAACATAAAGCTTTGGTCAGATAGTAAAGAGTTGTTGAATCTTCATCGGGCTTGCTTGGGAATAGCAAGAGACACATCAAAAGAGGACATAACAGGAGCATGATCAGAAATAAAGATGAAGCAAATCTCGGAGGATTGAATGGAGGGGAGTAAACATTTTGAGACCAAAATATAATCAATACGAGACACAGTGTGGTGTACATTTGAATAAAAAGTAAATTCATATATATTAGGATTACTAGTTCTCTATACATCATAGAGTGGACGAGAGACAATGGAGGCTTGAAATGCTTTCTGAGACTTATCTGGTTTGAATTTATATTTTGATTTCCTATCAGAAAAAGGGTCTAGCCAATCATTAAAATCTCCAGCAACAATAATATTACGATTATTATTGGAAGATAATTTTAGTTTGATATTGTGCCAAAAAGTTGGGTCAGATTTAACCGGACCATAAATATTGAAAAAAGCGATCTGTTTATTATGAATAGAGGCATTAAGTATTACCCATCATCTACTTGAATCACATTCAGGTGATATAACTTGAATTTTTAAAGATTTGTGACATAAAATGGCAACACCACCCTTTCGGTCAACAGCAGGAGAAAAAACAACCTGACCCACCCACTGACGTTTAAGCTTAATTGATTTAGCATCATTACATTGAGTTTCCTGTAAAAAAGCATTTTGACAGTTAGGTTTCGATAGATGTGAAATTACCTTTTGACGTCTGACAGGATGACCCAGACCATGGACGTTCCAAGAGACAACATTAAACATGATGACGAATATAGACAAGGGTACAGGAACAGAAATGACGAACTGCAGATACAACAAAGGGAACAAAAGGACACCATTTGTCAAAAATTATATAACATGAAAGAGCTACCAGTAGAATGAGTAGTAAGGGCAAATAAGCACTCATGCACTTGCAGAAAAGAGAAGAGCAGGGTAAAAAGAAGGAGGAACATGGAGAGAAGAATCAAGGGAGAAAAGGAATGAAGGATAAAATAGAGGAAGTAAAGAAATGAAGAAACAGATCAAGGATAGAAAACCAGATCTGAGGTAAAAGGGAAGAAAAATGATAATCAGACATGTCAGCACTCAGAAACAAGAACGACAACGGAGAGAAAAAATAAGAATATATTAGATCAAATCAGGCCATATAACTCATACTAAAGAACAAAAGTTAAAGAATGAAAGTATGCAATACGAAACAATAAGCCATGCAATAGGATCAACTTGGCATTGTTGAGGACAATGCGAATTTGTGTCCATAGGTGACTTGGTGATATTTTGCAAAAACAGTTTAAGTTTAGTCGCATCTTCAAACGAACGAGAGACACCATCATGAGTGATTTTACAGAGACAAGGATGAAGAATGCCAAAACGAATATTCAAAGATCTTAATTGAGGACTGAGAGCAAGGAACTCTTTGTGTCTAGCATTAGTTGTGTTGGATATGTCTTGAGAAATGTAAATATTATGACCAGACCAAACAAGACGACGCTTCTCTCTGGCAATTTTCAGGACTCGCATCAGATCAGTGAATTCTAGAAAGAGCATTATAATACCACGAGGTCTGGTAGATTGAGGTTGAGGTCGACCTAAGCGGTGTGCTCACTGAATATTAAGAGGAGCAGAGGACTGTAGGTTGAGAAGATCAGGCAAGAATTTCTTCAGGAAGGAGAGAAGATCAGGGCCTTCAATATTCTCTGGTAAGCTGTAGAGGCAAAAATTATTTCTCCTATTGCGATTTTCAAGGTCTTCATTATGAAGCTTGAGTTTATGAATTTCTTGTTCCAGTATGGGTATTTTGGTAGTCAAGTCCTGAAGGAGACCCACGCGTTGTTCCATTTCAAGCATTTTGCTTTCCATATTGATCCAATGGTCTTAAATCTGTTGTAATTTCTCATTGGTGGTGTGCATAAAAGGTTTAACGGCACGTAGTTCCTCTAAGATCGTATCCAAGACTTGATTAGGAGATGAGTAGATTGGAGATGGAGGGTCAATTTTGGCTCTTTTAGGTTTGGTACCAGAGGAGGATGCTTTGGCAAGGTTGAGAGAGTTGCTGGCCATCTTGAAGGCATGCACTGGTTGATGAATAGGCTTTTTGGAAGAGAACAGCCTGTCCATGTATTAAGCCACTGATATGGAAGAGATCAGTATCTTGCTTTATAGATTATACGAACAGTTGAGGAGAAAAGCGATTAGTTATGCATAGTAGATATTAAATTAATGGTATTTCCTGAAGAATGGAGTACAGACTCGAACAGCGTATCAATAAAAAGGAGGTCGCTCGTGCCTGAAGAGAAGAGCCAATGCAGTTGATGCAAAGAAGAATGAGATTTCAGGGGCATTTGTTAGCACGCAGATACAAAAGCAGATGCAATCCTATCTATCTTTTTTTCTGGAGTCGCAATATAGATTCTATTTAACGAGATTCCGCCTGGGCACGGTGCACTTCCTGGTAGCTTTACCCAACCAAGGTGGGTGGTGTGATAACCTCCCACTTTTTCCCTCTGATAACTTCAAAACAATCCACCTTGCACTTTGTTCTGTTTTGTGCATTGTACAAAAACTTGAGATCTAAATGTTTGCTTCCGATACTGACGCCTTGCCACCCTTGCTCTTATAGAGAAGGCTTCAGTTATTTATATTCACTTGACTCTTTTGATATCTGTGTTGCTGTTCTAAATTTTATTAAAGGTGTGCTAAAAATACGAAAACTATATGGATAAATGAGTGCATTCAATTGTAGTGAATGCAGTGAGAATGAGGGTTTCTTGTAACTTCGCACATGCACTTTATTTAATCTGCAGGGCAGTGATGTGATTCTTTTGTTCTCATGACAGCATTGATGAGAAATGAGTGCTGGAACAGACCTAATTTGGGTCGCTATTTCTATCTATAACTTATCTCCTGCACTTTTTGTCTTTTCCATTTGATTCAGCGAAGTGTTAATGAATTTGTATATTTGAATTAAACTATGTACTTTTATTCTTGCTATATTTTATTGTATGAATCGTTACGTGTGCTTTTATGATTTGTTTGTCAAACAGAATAAAGTTTTATGACTTGACTTGAAGTCACACTTGTGGTAAGATACCCTATGGCAACAGACGATCACCACACTAATTTCATTTGGTCCTCTCTCTGGCTTAGCTGATTGCAGACCAGCACTACATTGAATGATTTATGTCCATTAGAATGGGTTGAGCATCTCATGCCAGAGCCTGTCAGTGTGTTTCATGTTTGTCGGGTGACATTTTTAATGTGTATTTGTCTATGTTTCACTTCCACTCTCGAGTACAGTGCTTCACGTAACATAGCCCATTGATGGCTTTTACTTTACATGAGATTCACACAAGTGAAAATGTAGATTTTTTTAAACTTGATACACTTGTACCTATCTACAATGTTACATTGGCAATGGTGTCTATTATAATAAGTCTCCCAATGAAATTGTGTCATTTATTTTTATGATGTTTACAGGTAGTCAATAATAATGCAACAATAGACCACTAGTGGACCCGGAAATTGGTTTAGTATATGTAACAACTTCTTTTTGTGATTGTGTTAAACTTTCTTCCTAAATACTTCTCACGTTTTCACACTGAATTCTAAGACACTGCCTTAGTGATAGGTAGTGTACATACAGGGGATTTGGTCCTGATGAAAGCCCCGGACCTGTGTAAGGGGGTTTTAGGTCGGGTGGAAACATACTCTTAGCGCTGGTGGTAAATTTCCCTGAAAACATAATTTTAACCCTACCGACTAGCAACAAAAAGAAATCTTTACATCACATCACTTGCTAGGTAGTTTATAACTAAACTTGCCCAATCTCTTCTTACACTAATCCGAGTGAAATAGGTAACCTCAGGATAGAGTTACCTAATTCACCAAATAAAATAAAATTGGAGCATAAGAGCTCCGCCACATGGGGTCTAGCTCAAACTTATTGTAACAATTCCACATGTGTGAGGATGGTCCCTATTATGAAGCATGCACCTCTTTGGTAGTAAAAGACCTTCACACCTTAAATTGATCACCGCTAGCTAATGTCACCACTTTTTCCTGAACTGGGTCACAGGAGACATTATTATGACCTCTTGTTAAAGGTTCCCTTTCTTCCTGTTCCGCAGACTACTTTTTCTTTAAGTAGTGGGAAGAAGGAGAAATAAGAAAAGAACATAAGTGAAAAAAAGTGAAGTAGCGGAGACATTCAAATCAAAGAAAGAAAGGAAGACAGAAACAAATCAAGGAAGGAAGAGGGGTAAATGAAAATGTTAATTATCAATAAATTGACAAATCCTTTTCATTTTTTTGAGACAGGTTTTTATTTTAAATAGACTGCTACTTGTTCATAATGTATTTTAATTAAAAGGACTCACTGAAAGCAAATTCAACTAATGTAGATGTGGGTCTTTATACTAATGCTAAAAAGTCAAGAATGTAATGCGGCACAAACATAATTTATTGGTCAAGATGGTCATTTACTATTTTCAACAAAAGCAAGGAAAATCTCATATAAATCTAGATTATTGCTCTCTGCATGAGTGGCGCACTTGAACCTTATTCTAGGTATAGGAAACTTCAGCTTAACTGTTGATACTTTTCCGTGTGATATATCAGTCTGAGGGAATACCCTGAGAATATTACAGCTACTCCACCATAACACCTGTCCTCATGCACACTGCAGTGCTGGCATTACTGGTGCAATACTGTTGTTCAGGTGACAGTTTTGAACATGGACCTCTCTCTAGAGTTGGGTCTAACTTGCATAATTTGCTCTATCATAATTACATGAAATTATAGCGAAATTAAGCAAGATTACTCTGAATTTCATGAGGAGCAAAACCCAGCATTTAGCTCTATTTTCTCAGTGCAAAATGCCACCTTACGTCGAAAATGAACCCGAGGATGCATTTTGCGCTAAGAAAACAGTGCTGAGTGCAACAGAACACAAACAGCAGCAGCCAGCAACCACTCACACTCACTAAATGTATTGTTTCTGTGCTCCTGTGGTAGGGTTTTTTCTGCCAAATTACAGATAATTACGCAAACTGGTGTAATAGCATACTTTTTTAGTAATTTTGTGGTAAAAGTGTAACACAAAATTACTCTGATTACTCCTGCGTAATTAAAATTTCACCCAGGCTTACTTGCCTTGTGTCTCTACTGAGGCTTAAATAATGGATTGATAGGACTAAACATGCTTCTATACAGGATATCTGTCAAGGATTAAGGATTCTGTGATGGCACAGACTGGTCCTGGCACTTCTGTGGAATTTGAGAAGGCCTTTCACTGCCACTCAAGAGTACGAAGTCCAGTGAAGTCTGTTAACAGACTCCATCAAGCACTACATAGACCAAGAGTCTAGGACTGGGCACTGAAAAGGTCTGTTCAATCACCATCCTAATAGCTCTAAGAAATAGTGACTCCTCCAAGTAGAAACAGTGACACCCTGCTCTCACTAATACATGGGATAGGAGTCAAGGGTCTCCTTAGGAGTGTTCCAAATAGGAGGGACAAAACATAGGGTAAAAATCTCCTTGGCAATCTAGTTGCTCTTGCATGTAGATGAAGATTAATTTAGAGATGAAAAGTAAGGCAACAAACTTCCCTCAGGAGGAGGAAGGAACAAGCAAGAAGAATCCAGAAGAAACTCTGCCAAATCTCTAACTTGAAAGGATTAAAAAATCAGTGACAAAAATAGTCGCCAAAACAACAAATTAAAAATAAGGGAACAAAGGCCTTGTGATGCACCCATCACTTATAGAAACCACTTAACATATACATTTAAACAAGAACTGAAAGCTCAGGAAAATCCAGTGTTCCATTTTAGATAGGGTATCTCAGATAAGTTTACCTGGATACAGTACTGTTTTCAAAAGGGTTTCAGGAAGGAGCTTGTAGATGCCTCCATCCTGAAACTCATGGCATTGCTTAGGCATGACGAGAAGAGACCAAGTTTGACATCCTTCCTTCTGCGTTGTACTCCATTGCTCTGCTTCTGTCCTTCCCTTCTTCTGTTCCATGCAACTCGTGGAACACTGCTTAGAGTGACAGCGCAGAAACATCAGTGTAGTCTGATTGAGCTGAGTACTGGATTCAGTCACATGCCACCCAATCATGCATGAAGTGCACTGCCTCCATCATGCCTGAAACTTCTGGTAAGTTCTTTTCTCTTTCATCATTCTCGGTATAGATGTTAAACTGAGCAGTCTAGGACCGCAAAATAACCCACTGAATGGCGGTTAGGGATTAAAAGAAATTTCAATATATAGCAGGGCTTAAAGATAAATGGAGTCAATTTATTACACACAGGATGAGACTCAGAGGCAGAATGAGAGGTCAATTTTACATATTGTCAAACACACATAAAAGCAAGTCATCTATAGCTCAGAATCATTGCTGGCCATTTGTGCTGTCAACTTTTCCACATATATATACAAAACAAGGGAACCCAAATAGAATAGGTCAGGGACCTTGGGAACTAAGTTATTACAAAAAACAGTGGTCCCTGAAATAGGGAAAAATCTATGTACAATGAATATAGCCCCAATCAGTACTATATTTTTGGCCAATGTCCAGCCGGACAAAGGCAAGTTTAATATGCAAAATAGTTCCAATAGAACACAAAATGCGAGTGAAATATCAGTGGGATACAAGCCTGTATCCGTGAACTCACATATTAGACAAACAAACAAAGTAGAAAGGCTCAGGCAATTTGTGGTTGTTTCTAAAAAGTAATGTACGTATAGTGAAACAACAATTATAAAGAGGTCACCTTTACACAAATTATGTACAGAAATCACGGTGTATAAGGTTGACAACTGTGTCGACGACGTTTCGATCCTTATCTGTAGGATATTGGATCATCATCAGGACTAAGAGATAAAGTGCCTGAAAACATATGCCTGTGAATTACTGTATCATTGAAACATTGAAATAAGGAGGAAAAAAGGGAAAGGAGAAGGAAATAAACAAGGTAGTGAGTCAGGGATTCATATTATAGATAACGCCACAAAACGTACACAATCTGATGGTGCTAAAACAGATCCTGGCAACATGATCATGATGGTTGATCTATTTTACGCGTGAAGAGGCCTAAAATACGGACAAACCAAGTGATGCGAGCGTAGCAAGGGACCGGTTACCCATGCACAAAGGACGGCATAGATCCTAAATAAAATATCGAAGGTGACGATGTGACGTCGTGCCTGGAGTGTGGAATGAATTTATCAATAGGTGCTGCTATATTGTTAAGCCAATTGTGAGCGTGCTCCGTATGTGGAGTTGGGAATTAGCGGGGTACCTGCAGTCAAGTCCTATGAGTGAGGGCTGGTGTAACCGGTCAGCATTGCAGGCGGGGCCCGTGGACCTAAGGATAAGATGAAGTGGGCATTAGGGGGGATGGAAGCATGTGGCAGTGGCCTGTGGGCGAGCAGGTTGGGTAGCTAACCCTGGAATGGAAGATTCGAAAAGGAAGAATTTCAACCGATTTAATCGGCGCCTTCGCAATGGAATGTAGGTTCATCCAAGGAGGGAATCTGAAGAAGCGGGATCGGTTCCACTTTTCCACATCAGTACACAGAGAGGAGGCTATAAGAATGCATAGGACTCCATTAGTGCAGAGTATCCTTAAGCCACAGGGCATTGGGTGGGAGGGAGTTATCTGTGTATCATGCATTGTTTAGTTGTCTAATGTTCATTCACCTTAGTACTTCATGATAACCTGCTGTGTATCACTCCAGAGGAAAAGACAAGATGGAACTCTGTTAGGTTTTAAAATCCCGTCCCTGCAATGTACTCCTTTCACAATATATTAGGTTAGCAATGTGTGGCTAAATAGATGCCAGTTGTATTTACATTATGCAACCTACTGAGTTATCCGTGTTGTTTGAACTGGGGGTCTCTAGTTGGCAGAGGTAGGTACCTTTGTCCAAATAGGGACCCTTGCTTCTAGTCAGGGTAAGGGGGATACACTACTAAAATAACCCCTGCTCACCCCCTTGGTAGCTTGGCACGAGCACGCAGGCTTATCTCAGAGGCAGTGTGTAAAGCATTTGTGAACACATACAGTAATACAGTGACAACACTACAGATGGACACCACACAGGTTGTATTATAAAAATAAGTATTTTTATATAGACTTAACACAAGACCCAAAACGACAAAAATCCACAATACACTATGAAAAATATGACTGTCAATGGTAGAAAATAGTTCAGTTCAAAGGCAGGTGATAAATGCGACACTCTACGTTCAATGTACCTTTGGATGCGTAACGCGATACAAACAAAAGAGTTGCAGGGAAGGTGATGCGTTGGTTCCTTACACGCAAGAACGGTGATGCGTCGGTTCCTTGCTCCGGGGGAGGTGATGCGTCGGTTCCCTACTGCTGCGTAGGGAACGGTGATGCATCGGTTCCTTACTGGAGAGGAGGTGATGCGTCGGTTCTTCACTGCATGGGGAGCTGATGCGTCGGTTTCTTACTGTGCTTCTGTGGCGATGCGACCAGCACCGCCTCGATGCAATGACGACCCGGTGCAATGAAACAAAATGGCGTCTTCTTCTCGATGCGACAACGAAGGGGGCGATGCGTGCACGCCCGACGGCCGTGCGGCGACTCAGTGAATATTCTGAGCCGCAACAGGCCCTGCGACACGCTTCTCCGATGATGCGACGGCGTCTGCTGCGACGGCGACACTCTTCTCCGGTGATGCGAGGCGTTTCGGTGATGCGATGGTGACAGCTGCAGTGGCGGCATGCTTTCTCGGCGATGCGACAACAGCTGCTGCGGCGGCGACACGCTTCTTCTTCGTGAGTCGCGCTTCCAGCTCCCAGCAACACGCAGTCTCTCAGAAGGCCCAACACAACAGTAGGCACTTCAAATTCCCAGCAAGGGAATTCAGGGGAGCTGGTTGGTGAAGTCTTGTATCCCTGAGACTTCAGCAGGAGGCAAACTCAATCTTCAAGCCCTTGGAGATTTTCTGCAAGATGATGAAAGTAGGCACAAAGTTCCTTTCTCCTTTCTTTGGCAATCAGGCAACCACTGCAGGCCAATCCCTCAAACAGCACACAGCATAGGGATAGTCTCCTCCTTCAGTTTCTCTGGTTCCTCTCCTCAGCAAAGGTTCTTCTTGTTTCCCACAAGTGATCTAAAAATCTTGGGGTCTGGGTCCCAATATTTATACTAGCAAATCCTTTGTCCTCTGAAGGCAGAGGGTCCTGTACCTGGTCCAAACCAGTTCTGGGTGCATTCTGCCAGTGCACACCTTCTTCCTTTGTCAGTGTGGGCCAGGGACATCAGACGCACCACAGGAGGTGGAGCCAGCATTGTGGAAGGCAGGCACAGCCCTATTCAGACCCAGGTGCTACTCCTCCCACCACTCTA
Source organism: Calotriton arnoldi (assembly GCA_963921515.1). Taxonomy (NCBI): domain Eukaryota; kingdom Metazoa; phylum Chordata; class Amphibia; order Caudata; family Salamandridae; genus Calotriton; species Calotriton arnoldi. The sequence continues at coordinate 1,532,404 of CAWUFW010001811.1, read as the reverse complement.
CATGCAGTTAGGTCTATTCAGCCCTGTGCTGACTCACCCTGTCTCCTGGAGTACCCCAGCCCCTGTCACTCACAAAACCAGACATACAATACACAAGCTAGCAGAGGCAGGCTGGATGGTTAGGCAAGAAAATACCTACTTTCTAAAAGTGGTATTTTCAAACACAGAATGTTAAAACCAACTTCACTAAAAGATGTATTTTATCATTCTGAGTTCAGGCATACTAAATTCGTTTTTCTACCATGTTCCCTGGGCCAGTTAGGATTATAAGATGATATAATCAAACTGCCCATTCTGGCCTATGGGGAAAGGTAGCCTTGCAATAGTGAAAAACGAAATTGGCTGTAATTCACTATCAGGACATGCCACACACACCAGGGCATGTCCTACCTCTTATATACAATGCACCCCGCCCGCAGGCCTACCTTAGGGGTGACTAACATGCAGAAAAGGGAAGGTTTGGGGACTGGTAAGTGGGTGCACTTAACAAGTCGACATGGCAGTACCAGACTGCACACAGGCTCTGCAATGGCAGGCCTGAGACACACTTTACAAGCTGCTCCTGTGGGTGGCACAACCAGTGCTGACAGCAAGCCCACCAGCAGCATTTGATTCACAGGCCCTGGGCACAAACAGTGCACTGTACTAGGGTCTGACAGTGAATCAAATAGGCCAAACATGGAGTCACTAATCCACACATTAATTTAACATAGGGAGCACTTGCACTTTGGCACTGATTAGCAGTGGCAAAGTGCCCAAAGCATTTAAACCAGCAAAAACATGTCAACAACAGAGGAGGCATAGTGAAAAAAATGGAAGGGAGACCCACGCCAAGGATGCCAGGTCTAACATGTGTCCCCTCCAGCTGAAATGTGGGGAGAACTATCCTACCTCTAGGGAGTTCTCATCACTAAGGCGGAAGAATCTGGACAGACCATCAGCATTGGCGTGTTCTGTACCAGGGCGGTGTTCTACCGTGAAGTCCATCCCCTGTAGGGAAATGGACCACCTCAACAGCTTTGGATTCTCACCCCTCATCTGCATCAACCATCTGAGGGGCCTGTGGTCTGTCTGAACCCGGAAGTGAGTCCCAAACAGGTATGGTCTCAACTTCTTCAGCGCCCAGACCACAGCAAATGCCTCACGCTCAATAGCACTCCACCTCTGTTCCCGTGGAAGTAACCTCCTTCTGATGAAGGCTACAGGTTGGTCTAGGCCCTCCTCATTTAACTGTGCCAGAACAGCCCCTACATCATGCTCTGAAGCGTCTGTTTGAAAACAAATTCTTTTGAGAAGTTGGGCACGTGAAGCACGGGGGCCGTGCACATGGCAGTCTTCAAGGCGTCAAAAGCTCCCAACCTGGTGTCCCAAGTACACCACCAAACCCTGCCCGATCTGGCACTTACTCTCCTTGATCGTGAGGCCTGCCCTCCGCAGCGCCATCAACACTTCCCAGAGGTGGCGCAGATGTTCTTCCAAACTGGCGCTGAACACTGCGATGACATCGAGGTAGGTGGCACTGAAATCTTCCAGTCCAACCAACACCTGGTTGACCAACCTCTGAAAGGTGGCAGGGGCATTCTTCATCCCAAAGGGCATAACCCGGAATTGGTAGTGCCCATCTGGTGTGGAGAATGCTGACCTCTCTTTGGCCCCATCAGTCAAGGCGATCTGCCTGTACCCAGAGGTTAAGTCAAACGTGCTGAGGTACCGGGCAGCCCCTAACTGATCGATGAGCTCATCAGCACTGGGGATGGGGTGAGCGTCAGTCCTGGTGACTGAATTGAGTCCTCGGTAGTCCACACAGAACCGAAGTTTGGGTGTGGCACCAGGCGCGGCAGCCTTTGGGACCAAGACCACTGGGCTGGCCCAAGGGCTGTGAGAGGACTCAATCACCCCCAATGCAAACATCTTGGAGACCTCCTCCTTGATGCAAGCTCTCACCCTGTCCGTCACCTGTCAGTCACTCTGTAAGCCTTGTGCTTGACAGGAGGACTGTCCCCAGTGTCCAGATCATGGACGCACCAATCAGTGACACTAGGAGTCAGGGAAAACAGGTCAGGAAACTGCCCCAACAGTTGGCGACAGTCTTCCTGCTGCTCAGGTGTCAGGGAGTTAGAGAGATTCACACCCTCCACTGACCCATCTTGCTCTGTTGCAGACAGGAGGTCAGGAAGAGGTTCTGTCTCCTCTTCCATTCCATCATCTGTTGCTAGGAGCGTACCCACTTCGGACCTCTCAAAATGGGGCTTTAGGCGGTTGACATGTAGGACCCACAAAGGGTTCCTGGGAGATCGCAAGTCCACCAGGTAGGTGACCTCACTCTTGCGCTCCACCACCTCAAATGGTCCGGCCCACTTATCCTGGAGCGTGCAAGGCTCCACGGAGGCCATGACCCACACTTTCTGCCCAGGCTGAAATTCGATAAGAGTGGCATTCTGATCATACCACTGTTTCATCTCCTCCTGGCTGGCTTCCAGATTCGCCTCAGCGAGTTGTCTGAATCGCCTAGTCTGGTTTCTAAATGCCAGCATGTAGCTAAATACATCCTGGGGAGGTTTACTGGGAGCTTTCTCCCAGCCTTCTTTCACCAAACTCAGAGGTCCTCTTACCGGGTGACCATAGAGCAGTTCAAAGGGACTGAACCCTAATGACTTCGGTGGCACCTCACGGTAAGCAAATAGAAGGCATGGCAAGAGGACGTCCCACTTACGCCTCATGGGTTCTTCCAGACCCATAATCATGCCCTTCAGGGTCCGTTGAATCTCTTAACCAGCCCATTTCCTTGGGGGTGGTAAGGAGTGGTGAACTTATAGGTAACACCGCACTCCTGCCACAGGGACTTCATATACTTGGATATGAAGTTTGTACCATGGTCACTCACCACCTCCTTGGGGAACCCCACACGGGAGAAAATCCCCATCAGTGCACGTCCCACCACGGGGGCCGTCACTGTCCGAAGAGGGATGGCTTCCGGGTACCGGGTAGCATGGTCCACCAAGACCAGGTTGAACCTGTTGCCCATGGCTGTCTTGGGGTCCAGTGGCCCCACAATGTCAATATCCACCCATTCAAAGGAGGTGCTGACCACAGGGAATGGCTGGAGGGGAGCCTTGTGCTTTCTCCCACTTTTTCCACTTGCCTGGCAAGTCTGACATGTCCTGCAATGAGTGTCTGAACTCTTGCGCATCTGGGGCCAATAAAAGTGGGTGACAAGCCTTTCATAGGTCTTAACCTGCCCCAGATGTCCTGCTAAAGGCACAACGTGAGCCAAACCCAGTAGGAAGGCTCTGAGGCGCTGGGGTACCACCAGCACACGGGCTGACACAGGCTCAGCAACCTTAGGCTCGCTATACAGGAGACCATTCTCCCAGTAGATCCAATGTGATCCAGACTGATCACCTGCTGCCTGGTTTGTGGCCTGTTGCCGCACACCCACAAGAGAAGGGCACTTGTTCTGCTCCTCACAGAACTCCTCCCTGGAAGGTCCTCCTTCTTGCTGCCAATGGGTCAGCTCAGGCAGGTCCCCCAGTTCAGCCACTTGCTCCCCTGTAGGTTCCAGAGCATCCCCCTCAGGTTCTGCTTCCTCCTGGACCGTGGGAACTACGGGGGTCAGTTTCCCGCGCCCCTTGCCTCTTCTCTTCAAGGCAGGCACCTGGGCCACCCTCTCAGGCTCCAGGTCCACTTGAGCACCTCTACTGGCTGCCATAGACCGAGTGGTCGCGCACGCCCACTCAGGCAGACCCAACATCTCTAAATGAGACCTTCTCTCCACCTCTGCCCAAGGTGAACTTTCTAAATCGTTGCCCAACAGACAGTCTACAGGCATGGCTGGCCTCACAGCTACTTGAAAGGTACCTGAGACCCCCCCCCCACTCAAAGGGAACCTGAGCCACTCTGCAGTGTCTCTCGGGGTTGTCCGCGGCAACTACTGGGTAGAATGCATTGGGGATCACCTGCTCTTCAGACACCAGCCGACAACTGACAGCTGTCACACTGGCTCCGGTGTCTCTCAGAGCCTCTACCCTTTGACCATTGATGATCACCCACTGCCTGTATTTCTTAGTGTTATCAGGCAGTTGGGCCCTGGGGACCATCACACTGTCTCCTAAAGAGACCAAGGACATTGCTACGGGACCCCACCCACCTTGGGCACCCATCTCCTCCCCCAGGGCTACACTAGCTACCTGCTGGGGTGGTGCACCAGTGGGTGCTGATTTTCCATACAACGGACATCTAGTCTCCCAGGAGCAGTGGCCCACTTGACCACACTTAAAGCAAGTCTTGGGCCCCCTGTGAACAGGCTTATCTGTCGGGCCCCTGGCTTCTTTTCAGGGGGAGGATGGGAACCCTTCCCTTGGTTCCCTTGGGGATTACTTTGGGTCCCTTTCTTGAACTCCCTCTGTTTACCCTTGTCCCCCCACTCCTCTGCTGGGGACCCTGCCCACCTTTGGCGGAGTCTCCTACGTGACCCTTGTGGACCCGGGTGCTCACCAAGTGGTCCGCCTCCTCAGCAAGCTTCCTAGGGTTAGTCAGCCTACTATCAATAAGGTGCTCGCGTAGCTCTGGAAAACAATTTCATGACAAGTGCTCCCATGCAATCAAATCAAAGAGCACTTCAAAATCATTCACTTTGCTACCCTTCACCCAACCATCCAATGCTCTGCAAAAAAAAAGTCACATATTCTACCCAGGTACTGCCCTCCAACTTTTTGCAATTCCTGAACCTCTGCCTATACAGTTCAGGAGTCAACCCATACCTGGACATCAATGCTTCTTTCGTATGACCATAAGAATTGTGGACTTCAGAGGGCAAGTCTAATAAGGTATCCCGCCCCTCACTAAGGAACCGCCCCCACAACCCCGCTCCCCAATCCTTCTCAGGGACCCGGTGTGAGGTCATAGCTACCTCATAGGCTTTAAACCATTGCCCAATGTCATAATTTTTATAAAAGTCTTTCACCACATCTTTAGGTATATACACCCTTGCTTCAACAGGCATGGACGGTGTGCTGCCACCAGAGGGAGTAATCTCTAAGCTCCTAGCTTTCAACTCCAACTCCCTCAAACTTCTCTCATGCTCCATTTGCATCCTCTTTTCCTCTAGGGCCAATTTCTTAATTTCCAATTCTAACTGCCCACCAATCTTAAGCTTGGTCAGCTCCATTTCATGCAACCTACTTCTCTCCCTGTCCTCCAGCTCTCCTGGGGACAGGCCCTTGGAAGAAACACTGCTACCTGCTGGGGAAGGTGCTTTCCTCCCCCCTGGACCCAATAGCCCATCTAGCTGCCCTCCTGTATCCTCAGCCCCCTCCTCATGCTCTTCCACATGCTCTGGGGTACTCCTTGCTTCCACCCAGGCCCTCAGCGCCTTTTGGAACTCATCCTTCTTGGAGAGACCGGTCATAGCAACTTTCAATTTCCTGCAGAAGTATTTCAGCTGTTTTACAGTGTAACTTTCCAGCTTTTCTTCTTCAAAATCTAAATCCACAGATGCGATGGATGCTGTTTTGCTCATGGTGACTAAACTTGGCAGTTCTTGGCAAAAATAGAAATCCCAGGAAAAAACAATCTACCAAAATGTAAGTGGTTGCGTTTGGTCTGCACTCACTAGTAGTGTACACCAATCACTGTATATGAGTCACAAATGCAAGTCCAGAATCCTCACCGCTGACCACCAATGTTAGAACTGGGGGTCTCTAGTTGGCAGAGGTAGGTACCTTTGTCCAAATAGGGACCCTTGCTTCTAGTCAGGGTAAGGGGGATACACTACTAAAATAACCCCTGCTCACCCCCTTGGTAGCTTGGCACGAGCAGGCAGGCTTATCTCAGAGGCAGTGTGTAAAGCATTTGTGAACACATACAGTAATACAGTGACAACACTACAGATGGACACCACACAGGTTGTATTATAAAAATAAGTATTTTTATATAGACTTAACACAAGAACCAAAACGACAAAAATCCACAATACACTATGAAAAATATGACTGTCAATGGTAGAAAATAGTTCAGTTGAAAGGCCAGTGATAAATGCGACACTCTACGTTCAATGTACCTTTGGATGCGTAACGCGATACAAACAAAAGAGTTGCAGGGAAGGTGATGCGTCGGTTCCTTGCCCCGGGGGAGGTGATGCATCGGTTCCCTACTGCTGCGTAGGGGACGGCGATGCGTCGGTTCCTTACCGGAGAGGAGGTGATGCGTCGGTTCTTCACTGCGTGGGGAGGTGATGCGTCGGTTTCTCACTGCGCTTCTGTGGCGATGCAACCAGCAGCGCATCGATGCAATGACGACCCGGTGCAATGAAACAAAATGGCGTCTTCTTCTTGATGCGACAACGAAGGGGGCGATGCGTGCACGCCCGATGGCCGTGTGGCGACTCAGTGAATATTCTGAGCTGTGACAGGCCCTGCGACACGCTTATCCGATGATGCGACAGCATCTGCTGCGACGGCGACACTCTTCTCCGGTGACGCGAGGCGCTTTGGTGATGCGATGGCGACAGCGGCAGCGGTGGCACGCTTTCTCGGCAATGCGACGACAGCTGCTGCAGCGGCAACATGCTTCTTCATCGTGAGTCGCGCTTCCAGCTCCCAGTGACACGCAGTCTCTCAGAAGGACCAACACAACAGTAGGCACTTCAAATTCCCAGCAAGGGAATTCAGGGGAGCTGGTTGGTGAAGTCTTGTATCCCTGAGACTTCAGCAGGAGGCAAGCTCAATCTTCAAGCCCTTGGAGATTTTCTGCAAGATGATGAAAGTAGGCACAAAGTTCCTTTCTCCTTTCTTTGGCAATCAGGCAACCACTGCAGGCCAATCCCTCAAACAGCACACAGCATAGGGATAGTCTCCTCCTTCAGTTTCTCTGGTTCCTCTCCTCAGCAAAGGTTCTTCTTGTTTCCCAGAAGTGATCTAAAAACTTGGGGTCTGGGTCCCAATATTTATACTAGCAAATCCTTTGTCCTCTGAACGCAGAGGGTCCTGTACCTAGTCCAAACCAGTTCTGGGTGCATTCTGCCAGTGCACACCTTCTTCCTTTGTCAGTGTGGGCCAGGGACATCAGACACACCACAGGCGGTGGAGCCAGCATTGTGGAAGGCAGGCACAGCCCTATTCAGGCCCAGGTGCTTCTCCTCCCACCACTCTACATGCAGATAGGTATATTCAGCCCTGTGCTGACTCACCCTGTCTCCTGGAGTCCCCCAACCCCTGTCACTCACAAAACCAGACATACAATACACAAGCTAGCAGAGGCAGGCTGGATGGTTAGGCAAGAAAATACCTACTTTCTAAAAGTGGTATTTTCAAACACAGAATGTTAAAACCAACTTCACTAAAAGATGTATTTTATCATTCTGAGTTTAGGCATACTAAATTCGTTTTTCTACCATGTTCCCTGGGTCAGTTAGGATTATAAGATGTTATAATCAAACTGCCCATTCTGGCCTATGGGGACAGGTAGCCTTGCAATAGTGAAAAACGAAATTGGCTGTAATTCACTATCAGGACATGCCACACACACCAGGGCATGTCCTACCTCTTACATACAATGCACCCTGCCCGCAGGCCTACCTTAGGGGTGACTAACATGCAGAAAAGGGAAGGTTTGGGGACTGGTAAGTGGGTGCACTTACCAAGTCGACATGGCAGTACAAGACTGCACACAGGCTCTGCAATGGCAGGCCTGAGACACACTTTACAAGCTGCTCCTGTGGGTGGCACAACCAGTGCTGCAAGCCCACCAGCAGCATTTGATTCACAGGCCCTGGGCACAAACAGTGCACTGTACTAGGGTCTGACAGTGAATCAAATAGGCCAAACATGGAATCACTAATCCACACATTAATTTACCATAGGAGCACTTGCACTTTGGCACTGATTAGCAGTGGCAAAGTGCCCAAAGCATCTAAACCAGCAAAAACATGTCAACAACAGAGGAGGCATAGTGAAAAAAATGGAAGGGAGACCCACGCCAAGGATGCCAGGTCTAACACTCGTAATGTGCAGGCTTCAGTTGGCGAATGCGACTCCATTTTGTTTCTTGCAATCCTTATTAGACTGCTTAGACTGTGCCCGAGTTAGGCCTCATGGCCCTTAATGCTTGCCTCAGCAAAACACTGTATTTTGCTAATGTTTTTTCTTTCTGTCCAAGGCTGTCTCCCGACCTGCTAATGAGACAATTCAGCTCTCACATACCAATCTAAGTGTGTAGTTCTGCTCCCACATTAGGAGACGCTGAGACCCAGCGCAGTGGCCTTGGGTTTCTGATAACATGTACCCATCTGGCAGGTGTTAGCTCATCTCCCAGTGCCTCCTTTGTTCATGTTCGGTCCCGGCTGGTAGTTTTCCATGGTGGGCGGGGTTGGAGGCTTTTGGGGAAGAATGATTACTCACTGTGGACCGTTAGGAAGTCAGTCCCTCGGCAGACATCTTAGGGTGAAGGTCATGATGGACTCCTCTGCAGAGCATTTCTAATAAAGCATGTAAGTTTGTATTCTCTACTGTCTGACCGACTCTTCATTCTTGGGAAGGCATAGCAGGTGGTTGTGAGAAAACCCGAGTGGCCCTAGAGGGCCACTTCCTTCAACTCACACTGTCATAGGTGAAAGCATGAGAGGAGCTGTTTCTTCCTACAATGGGGGTTGTTCTCATATATAGCATATATTTCTTCAGAACATTAATATGTCAGTAAAAATCAAAAACAAACATTTTCTCAAAAACATGTTGTAAAATGTTCAATTCATCTAGACATTGGTTCTCCATTCTTGGACCAGCTGAACAGTCCTTAGAGAACCAGGCAGATGATGTCTTAACATTTTATGCTTACTGAAATCTTCAACTGACCTACCCTATGCAATATCCTATATTTATTAGTAAGACTGTGCAGTACTGACATTATCAAATTACTTTCCATGGAATGTGTGCACCTGCTGCCCTTCCACAGCCTATGAGATCCACCAGCCTCCCTTCATTTAGTACACCCCAGTCATGCCACAGTCTGTACTTCAACATGGGAATGTTTTGTGTTAATTAGTCCCACACTGCATATGCTTTTGTTTTCTATCCTCTTTCCACCTTGTAGTCCTTCGTATAGACTGAGACATCGTTCATCAAAATAGTGTGGTAAAGAAAATGTTTGAATGGGAAAGACATTAAATCATTGTTAACAATTTTGAACCTGTACCTTATATGTGCCAGATCCTACTGTTTTTCCAAGTGAAAGTCACTACCTCAGCATTGTTTGAAATAGCCACTAACATGTGCCTTTCTAAACAATATCACAATTTTTGTAGCTATGTGCATAGCAGACATACTGTAAGAGACTAGCATTGCAAGAGAACTATAATAAATGCTCAAAACAGAGACTCCAGGGAATCACAGCAAAGCATCTAGGAAAATATTGATCCACCCTACCATATTTGGCAATATCGGTGACCATATAATTGTTGTCAGTTCAGATTGAGTTCGTTTACTCTGGCCTTGCGCATCAAATCTAGATGCCAATTTTGGATGAATCTAGAAAAGGAGAGAAGGTGTACTAATATATAACTAGGGTTGAAGATCTTGCCTTTCAATACTGTTGTCACAAGTGTAGACATTCTAGACACACTATGAAGTCAAGATCTTCAAAGAAGGTAGACTGAAATACAAGGCCTCAGCCGTATCAGTAAACATCTTCATGATTCTTCTCCAAACAGAAATGAGAGCATTTTCTGTGCTGGTCCATGTTCCAAGAATAAAAATGGGATAAATACAGGTAAAGAGGAACCTTTGCAGAATCTTGTAGCTTTACAGTCTTTGCAATAATCTTTGATGCAAAGAAAAGTTATGATGTATCTATGATGAAAGGTGAACACCCCATTCCACCACCTTCTCTGTCTCAAATGTGACCTTTAGGTAGGCTTAATACATTGGGGTTTACTTGCTTTCTTATTTTTCCTTTGAGAAAAGTGGTGGCCCAAGTAGGCCTTCCCTTAAGCCTTCCCAGCCCCCATACAGCCCCTCAATTTTCTTCAGTGTCTGGCATTCCGTAATGACCACAGGAAAAAACAACTACAGTTGCTGTCAGCCAATCAAATTGCATGGATCCTGCAATCCTCCAAGGATCAATACATTCTGAAATGGGTAAAGAGAACAAATGTTGTTTCTTTTTAAAGTAGTTAGTACATTTTCAAATGCATTATTCTCAGAAGATTTGAGGATCCGTATCCACAAAGGATGAGGGATTAATGTGCAAAATTGTTTTCTACACTATTCCTTTGAAGCCCATCCAGCACCTTTTTGTACCACAGTTTTTTCAAAAACCTGATCAGATTCAAACAAACCGCTGCAAAAGCACACAGCTGAATAACATTCTAGTTTCATGCCAAATTGGTGTAATTTTATTCAGTGTTTTTTGCTGTAAAAAACCACAGTCAGATATTAGTAACAACTAATGTGATTTGCTAGTAATGGTATGCAATGTGCAATGGACATTATAACTCACACCCCCACCATGCTCAATACTCCCTTTTCCCAGAGGCTTGTAAAGGGGAAATCTGACTATCAACAGAAAAACAAGGAGGGTGTGAGTTATGGTGTGCATTGAGTGTCGTATTCCCTAATAGATGAATTTCATAGATGTTTGGTAACATTGAACTGTTTTGTTCAACTAATTAAATTGTTTCTTTCACCTGACAAGTAACCATTATGCCTTCGGCAATGCAAAGAGGATGTTGGCTGGAGATCTTGACCTGTGGTCAGGCCTTACTGCCACACACCTGTGGCCCTATCAGAACTTTCATTCACACACAGAATAGATTTTTCCTTTTTTTATCGATTTGCAACTTTCATGAAAAACTTGTATTGCATAATTCACATATTTTCTCAAAATAATGAATTTGCAAAAAACGTGACTGTATCTGAACACAAAATGCCTGTCGCATGATTAAGAATTCTATAAAATATGCACTTTTAAAATGGCAATATGATAATTTTTTCAGTATTTTGCTTCCATTTTCATGACTCCGAGAAATCCCTGTCACTACCTTGGGGTTAGTCACTTTTGATAGTGCCTCCCATTTGCTGTGGTTGTTTTTATTCCAGTGTGCAAAATTCACATTATTTCCCAAAAGTAGTGATTTTTGAGATGGCAGAAAAAAGATCCCCCTCATCAGCCAATCACAGCTTGAAAAATTCAAATGTGATCAATTTAATTCACAAATCTGAACACATTTGCAATTTTAACCAACACTGCCACTATCCACCTCTGGAAATCTATGTAAAGGGATCTCCAAAGATGTAGATTACCACTTATTATTGGCAGAAATTTCCAATAGATAGTTTTCTCCATTTCCTGGTGGAAATATCCACCTAGTAGTAGGATTATGAGTCTCCACTCCTGAAAGAACCCACTTCAAATAACCACAATCCTTGTCAGGGTAAATCACAAAAGACAATAAAAAAAACAGGTGCTTAACCAACTGGCAGCTTGTCGCAAAAGCAATCAGGCTTAACTTAGAGGCAATGTGTAAAGTATTTATGCAGTACTCAAACAAAAATAAAGAGTAAACCCAACACAAGAGGAATCCCAAAATAATTTATAAAAATTATGGATAATTTAATAATAAAATGCAACCAAAACAACAAAAATCCAATTATCAGTTTTTAAAATGTTAGGTGAATATATATATAAAAAAACACAAAGCGCCAACTGCGGGTATGTGGTTGAGCCAGACATGAATAAAGTCACAAGTTCAGGCTGACCATTATGGAGCATCTCACTTACATTTTTACCTTCTGATTTTGATGCAAAGATGGTGCAGCGTGAACCTGCATGGCTCTGCCTCAGGTCCAGTGAAGCCACCAACCAGCAAACATTGCTGCGATGCGAGGCTCCGCTTCAGATCAGGTGAAGCCACTGATCAGGTGCTTTGTGTTTCTGCAATGCAAGGCTCTGCATCACTCTGCATTAGATCCAGAGAAGCTGCCAATCATTAGCTGCCCAGTGAGGCAATGTGAGGCTCTGAGTCGCCACAGTGAAAAACGACTTCAGGGGTTTTTCAATACCTGGGCATGTAAAACCTAAGTACACATGTCCTACCTTTTAAATAACATTCATTCTGTCCTATGAGCTGTTAGGGCTTACTTATGGGGTGATTTATAAGTATTAAAAAGGAAGGTCTAGGCCTGGCAAAAGGTTTATTTTACCAGGTTGAATGGGAGTTTTCAAACCGCATACACAGGCTGCAATGGCAGACCTGAGACATGTTTTACAGTGCTACCTAAGTGGATTCCACAATGAGTGCAGCAGGCCACGAGTAGTATTTAATTTGCATGTCCTGGGTACATGCAGTACCATATACTAGGGACTTATAGGTAAATGAAAGGTACCAATAAGGGTATAGAAATGTTACCATATTTGGAAGGGAGAGCACAAACACTCTACCACTGTTTAGCAGAGTTCTGAAGCCAACAAAAACGCGTTAAGTAAAACAAAAGTAGTGAAGGCAAAATTATTGGGTAATATCACTCAATACATGGTCCTTTCCAACAACCTCTTTATATGAGGGTCTAGAGACTCTTATGAGTAGTTATCAGGTATACACCAATTGGCTTAGTTCTCTACAGTGGAGGCAGAGATTTCTAGTAATACTATGAAAAACTCAGAATGGGAGAAAAAAGGGAAACTGTGGTCACTTGACACAATTCACAAACACCTGGTAAAAGTTAAGCCTGCAAGTAGAAAAGTGCAGCCCACACCTCTGGCTCTTCTTTCTTCCACTTAGACTATGTGACTGTGTGGACTACACACTTTGGGGCCGATTCCGATCTCGGCCGGTAGTGCTCCGAATCGGATTCGGATTCACCGGATCCGATTCGGAGCCCTGTTTCCCGACCGAATCGTACGTGGGTCCGGCCGAGCGAGTACGATGCAAGCACCCGCGAAATTGCCTACCGACTCGAACGCGGCTTCAACACGCTCCGACCGACTCGCATGGACACGACTCGCACCGCGCTATGGAGACGTTTCCCGGCCGGGTAAGTACGATGCGCACCGCGAGCAGTCCGACCGACTCGCGCCGTCCGGCACAAAAAGCTGTCGGAGCCGGACTTTGGGGGTCCGCGTCGGACCCCCTGTATGCGTAGGTGCGCGAGTCGCACACAGGGGGACCCATGGGTCCCCCTACCTGTGCATGTACGCCGCGATGCGCATGGACGCGTACACGCTGTAGGGGCGCCCTTGTCCGCATCGCACCCATTGAGTCAATGGGAGCCCGCGTACGCGTTGTACGCCCGGCTCCCATTGACTTCAATGGGAGTCCGACCGACTCGAGTCCGATAGCATGCGAATGCATCGTACTCGTCCGGTCGGACTGCTAGGGTCCGATTCGGTCGGAATTCTCTCCGGGTCCGGCTCGGTCGGAGAGATTTCCGGCCTGAATCGGAATCGGCCCCTATATCTCCAACCTATTACTAGCTCAGCCCACCCAACTCAAGATGAAGAAGAACTTCACTGATTAGGGGACAGACTTCACAATACAATTTGTTTTACATCAGTAACTAGTCATCCCCCATGTAGAAAAAGGCATCTATGCGGCAAGGGCTGACAGAATCTGTCAATGCATTGTGGGTGGAGTTACACAATATAGGATATATAAAAAAGAAGAGGCAGAACAAGAAAAGTCAGGTAAATTAGACTTTTTCTTGCATAAATGTGACAAAGGCATTTCCAGGAAGCAGATTCGGATCTGGTCTCTTCATCTCCATTGATGAATGCATTTTTTTTCCAGGCACCCAGACCTGTATATGGCCTGCCTGTTCAGGGAAATCCCAGCATGAGGCTATGTTTGAAAACAAATATATATTTTTTCTAAACATTTATTAGCATTTCACATCAATCATGGTCAGTTCTGTTTGTAAATATTATTGAAATACAAATATACAAAGAAGAAAGGTAAATAAAAAAAGGCAATAGTATCAAATAGACAACATATAAGTACTTAACAAGAATGCACAGAAGATATCCTAATGTTTTAGATCAAGATAACAAGGTAGGAGCTCTTGTATGTTGTTAATCATTATTGTCAGTAATGGTGTATTCCTCTATCTGCACATAACACGCCTGGGGTGTTATCACCTCTCAATTCATGCAAAAATCTATCTTTTAAATGCATTATAAGTACAACTCCCCACTTCTCTCACACTGTCCTACCCCTCAGCGATAGGCACATATCCCACAAGTCACTTGTGCACAGCTTTGTGCATTCTCACTTTCATTTATAGATTCCCCATGTTAAGTTGATTGGTAGCTTCAGGTTGTGCAGAAGTAGGCCCTACTTTGGCAAGTCGATAGCCAGGCCCTATGTCTAACTGCATTTTTACCCACCTCTCAATCTACAGTTATCTCAGTTAGCATCCCTGCTACCCCCTCCAACCAAGATGCAACTCTGGTATTCTCTCTGTCTTCTGAGGGAGTGAAAACCCCAGGTGAGGATGAGTTTGTTACCATTCAGCAATTTCCCGACTTCAACCAACCATATGTCAAAGCTGCTGACTGTGTCGGATTGACACACAAGTGTGGAGGGGGTAGGCTTGAGTAAATCTTGTCCACTGGGAGGATCAATATTTTCAACAGCATTCCTCTATGTGGAGGGAACCTCTCAAGGGGTTTGAAGGTGAGCAGTGCAAGGAACTATTCCTTGGACCTGAGGCTTGTACAAGCCTTTTTACATGGGTCTGTATGAAGGGGTAAGGCCGAGACAGAAGCCTCAGTCAACTGGGGATCAACAACAACCCATAAGTCCCACTCCATCCATAAACCATACTAACCTTACTAACAATATTCTTACAACCCCTACTATCTGATCCCATTCCACAGTCAGATCCTCAACCCAATGTGGGAACAGTATGGCATAGTCAGGAATGTGGATGACCCATATATGGTACAGGATCTGTCAGAGGATAGGCCCTGTGCCCACCTACTTTAACAAAGCAAAACCAAAGGGGATGATGGACGGAGTGTTGAACATTGCAAGCACTCACCCCCAGTCAACTGATCTGGGTTTAATCCATCATCATTCTTTAGCTCACTCCACCACCCCAGTTCAGACATGGCCATATGCAAATCAGTCTGACCCTGTGCCTCATGGGAACAGTCCAGCCCGAACTGCCAAGCCATGTCTTCCCTGGACCGGAAACAAGCATCCTGGGACCGGTTTCGGGCTCACAGCCCTCATCAGCCAGGCTATCTTGAATCCAGTGGCAAAGTGAGCAAGGGACCCACGTCTGGGCATACCCTGCCAACTTAGGGCGAACAAAGCAAAACCAAAGGGGATGATGGACGGAGTGTTGAACATTGCAAGCACTCACCCCCAGTCAACTGCTCTGGGTTTAATCCATCATCATTCTTTAGCTCACTCCGCCACCCCAGTTCAGACATGGCCATATGCAAATCAGTCTGACCCTATGCCTCATGGGAACAGTCCAGCCCGAACTGCCAAGCCATGTCTTCCCTGGACCGGAAACAAGCATCCTGGGACCGTTTTCGGGCTCACAGCCCTCATCAGCCAGGCTATCTTGAATCCAGTGGCAAAGTGAGCAAGGGTCCAGCTGACGAGTACCAGCTGAGACTGAAGCCAGTGGTCAATTTAATTGACAAGGTTCTCACAAACTCTCAGCTCTATATACTAAATAAAGGGTTGGAATTTTCAAGTCATCATCTCAATCGATGATGACTTGAAAATCAAGACTGAACTGGTAGGCTTTTTTGGAAAAAATGTTTGAAATTCTTCTTCAACAGTGCAGAAACCACAGATGAGGAATACAAACCCACAGTCCTCAAGTGGAAATCCACATTCACTCCACAACACATTCCAGCAGAAGTGTTTACTTTCAAACAGGCAGTGCAGAATGACCAGACTCTGCTCAGCAATATTACAGAAGAAGAAACACTGGCTATTAAAGACCATTCAAATGACTCCTCAGTCACAATTAATTCCTTTGATAAAGTGGGAGAAATAGTGCTACTCTACCTCTGATTACAGGACAGAATGCCTCCGACTCCTGGAGGAAGACCGCCATTACCACAATATTTTTGCAGATCCTTCGAATTGGTTGAGAACAAAGATCAAACATTCGGTTGAAGACAGAATACAGATTAATTGGATCACTCAATAAGAAGAAGAGTTTCAACAGGTGGACAGCCCTAAAATCCCTTCTTTCAACACCCTCCCTAAGATCCATAAACAGATGAGGCAACACCAGGGTGACCAACAGTCCCTAGGATGGGCTGCATTTGAGAACCTATATCTCAATTCTGTGATTGGTTCCTATGACTTGTAATGAATGAGATGTCCTTTTTCTTTAAAGATAAAAGGACATCCTTTACTCACTAAAATACATTACTTTTGACCCTGATAAAGACTGTAAGTAGAAGCCCTATAAACAAGTGTCCCTCAAAATGAGACTCAACAAAGTGATGGAACATTTACACTAAGGTCCTCTTCCTGCTATGACCCCCATTTCATTTATCAAGAGATATGCTACTATGGCTTTGAAAGAGGACTTTTTAATGTTTAACAAGCAACTCTATCTTCAGATCGAAGAGACTTCCAAGGGAAGTGCATTTTCCAAAAGTATGGTGAACCTGTACATGCATTGGTTTGAAAGAACCCATACATATAGCATACTAACAGTTGCTTTAGTTTAAACAGTACACTGCAAAGAAGGTATACAACTGACATTTCAGTGATGTACCAAGGTAATGAAGACAGTTTAATCAATATCATCACTTATTTTGGATATAGTTATATCTCCCAGACACTGGGGTTGGATTACTGAGATCTTCAAGAAACCAACTGACGAAAAGGCATTTTACGTTTTTTGGTTTTCATCACAGAGCTCTCTTAGAAAATCTAGTGGTGAGACAGTTCTTATGTTTAAGAAGGACTTGTTATGCCCTGTTGTCTTATGAAACAGGGCAATCAAATAGAGGAAAGAAAGCTTCCTCATAAATTAATCAGAATGCCCGGATAGCGGGCAAAAAATAATAATAATACATCTCTATTAGAAACACACACAAAAGCCCCTCAGAACACTTGACCTGTTTGAGTACATAATCAAATAATCTTTATTTTCCAATGACCATAAAATATGCAAACATACAAATATTTCTAAATATCAGATTAAAAAATCTGTTAAAACGTACACCTCGTCTTCCCACAAAATACAATAAATAAGAGTCCATACAGTCTAATATAATAATTCATGGCAATAGAGTCCTTATTCTAATAAATGTTGGATACATGTAGCAACTGAAAAACAAAATTAGTAGAAAGTTGTTGCATAAAATAGTTGCCATGAATGATTAGCACAAGGGCGACAGGGCATGTTCTTCCATTGCTCTTTTCCTGGGAAATGTACTAATACATATACTACATAAACACTAAAACAGGTAAAATATCAATGTTATAGATCAGAGATGGATAGAAGATAATGCTCAGTACTATTTTACAGATTCAGGAATGTCTAATAAACTCGAGAAGACCATCAATAAAAACTTAAGTATTGGGAACACATGTTTATTTATCCTGGAGAAACCCCTTTCTGTATCTAAGAAAGGAAAAAAATTAAGGGATTTGTTACTACACACCAGACCTAGGGATATCACAGCAGGCATTCAAACAAAGCTTTAGGATTTACTACCAGTAACAGGACACCACCCCTGTGGTAGCTGTGAAGTCTGCAGATTCACAGAGAGCAGAACTGAACTTGTTCTAGCACTCAATAAGCCATGGTGTTATGAAATTTCATCAACTGCAAAAGCACATGGAGGATATACATAATAACATGGCCTTCTGGGATCATAACTAGAACATCGTCATTTTATCAGGTACAAACGTATCACCACCAAAATTACTACAGATTTTCCTATTGAAGGTTATAATGAAGTTGGCTTATTATAGACAATCATTGAGAAAACAATGCTGTCTAGCAGTGAGATTGACATCCCCAGTGTTCTTTTTTTTTTTTAAAGAACAATGGGCCCGATTATGATGTCGGTCAGACCACCGCTGAGAGGCCATCGGTGGCGGTCTGACCAACTGACAGCCCTTCGATCTGACCGCCGGATTACAATGCCGGAGATTGGACCCTAAATGGTCAGGGGGAAGACCGCCGTCTTCGACAGGGTCAGAACCGCAATCCCAAATGGACGCAGAGCCAAAGCAGACACCGCCATCAGGATTACGATATCCCTTTCCAACAGCCATTTCATGTCTGAAAGAACTCCAACAAGTCAATGAAAAGGCTGCCGGAAATGCATTTATGGGCCCCAAACAGGGCCCACTTCCATTGTGGGCCACTATAAAGTGCATGGAGGTGCAGGAAGTGCTCCTTTACACAGTGGCTTGTGCTGCAGCCCTTTTCCTGCGCAGCAGCACAAGCCACCGTGTAAAGGAGCACTTTGCGACCGCCATCCCGACAGACCGCTGACTGCTTTCAGGCAATTTCCTGACCGCCTCGATAACAGTTGGCGATCCGACCACCCAATGTTGTAATCAGGGCCTATTTTAGGTTTTTACACTAAAAACCCACATTTATAGGCTAAACAATGACATTCAATGGATGACCTGAGTGAAATTTTTTTAATTTCACAATACTCAATACATGATTATGCCTGTTCGTTTGACAAGAAGTAATTTGCCACAAAATTCCTACCGCAGTAGCACAGGAACATTTTGAACTAAGAAAATAATGCTAAATGATGGGTTACACTCCTTGCGCAATTCCACGTAATATTTAGTAATTTTGCTGTAATTTTGCATAGTTACGCTACAGCAAATTACGCAAGTTATGCTCAACCCTACTTTTAACAAATAATATATTGAGAAAAGATATCTTCCATAGACTCTTTTTTCACTCTAAGGACCTGACTATGATGGCGGCCCAGCTGATTGACTGCCCTTCAGTCCGACCGCCGCATTATGATACAGGTGGCAGGACCTTCAGAGGTCGGGGGAAGACCGCCGCCTCTGACAGGATCTGAGATACTGTCGGGCGGTGGTCAGAATCTTATCCCTTGAATTGCGGCTGTGCTGAGGCAGGCATCGCTGTCAGGATTATGACACCCCTTTTTGAAATGCAGTGATCGGACAGCCGACTGCTTGTCTCCTGACCATCGCGATAGCGGTCGTCGGTCTGACTGTCTTTTATCCAAACCTAGCCCTAAGTGATTTTGAGCCCCACTGCAATGGATGCTGTACGGAGGGTAAGGTATACAATACAATAGAAAGTTCCTGGTCATTTTCCTCAAGATACTTGAGTGTACTTTTGGTATCATTTACTTTTTATATCCAACCACCATATTATATTAACTAGGTTCCAATGCAAACATATAACACATAAGAGTACCCTTATTATTCAAACCTTTTGGGACTTGCGGACTAGCATAAGAGTTGGCTTATTCCTGTTTGCAGACATGCAGCACAGTGCTATCAACTGCACAAGACTCCACAAATACTATTCTGTACAGTATTGATTCAATGGAGGACCATATTTTTACTATCCGAATGCATATCACAGTTCCTCACTTTTTCCTACAATCATTTCTATGAGGCAATGCACACCTGTTCAATTCTGTTAAACTATTCAAGCTGATGGAGGACCGGTTTGCTTTATCCAAAGTTTTTTTTAAAAATGTGTGTCCTGAGTTCTCTTGAATTGTAGAATCAAAAAGAAGCTTTAAAACTACATTTACCATGGTTCTTTTAGATGACAACACTAATAGTGGAGTGATAATTCCTTCTTTATCACCAGGCTCCTCTGTGCTTTAGCCAGGATGACCTACAT
Organism: Calotriton arnoldi; assembly: GCA_963921515.1. Lineage (NCBI taxonomy): Eukaryota > Metazoa > Chordata > Amphibia > Caudata > Salamandridae > Calotriton > Calotriton arnoldi. Next base: position 1,512,572 of record CAWUFW010001811.1, on the reverse strand, counting down.
TGGTTTTCTGGAACTACACTTCTTATAATGACAAGTGGTTCAAACACCATGAGTACAATAACAGGTGGTTGGCCGATACGTGCCTCTGATAAAGAGAAGCCCTCCGCTCCCCATGGCTGTCTCCATGGCAAGGGAGAACACAGATGCAAGGTGATGCAAGGGCAACACAAGCATTGTGTGAGATGTACTATGCCACGCAGAGCTACCAAGCATTACCCTGTTTGGCTCTGTAAATCAGGATTAATGCAAAGCAGCGCAAGTCACTGCCTTTTGATACTCTGCCCTGTGAAGGTGTTCCATGGGTGAAGCGTGGGTGTTCCCACTCATTTGCCCATGAATTTTGGTATTCCCAGATTTGCCACCGTCACTTAGGCACACATAGAAAGAAGAAAAAGCCTCTAAGAATTGTTTTTGAACAGGAAGGTATCCCTTCCTGCACAAAAACAATCCTGTCTGCAAAGCATCATGGTGCAAGGGTGCCTGTTTTGCTTCTAGTCTACACTATATGTGCCAGCACAGCGAGATAGCAGGAATGAGCCATATCTTAGAAGATATGGTGCATTTTTGCCCTCTCCATTTGAGGCAGTACAGCACAGCAGGTTCTTTTGCTGCATTGCACTGCATCACATCTTCGTAAACCTGGCCCCAGGTTTGCAAACTATTAAACTCATGGGGGCCGATTCACAGAACTAATCTGAGACAAAATCCTAAACTTACTACTTCTGGTATTCACAGAAGGCACATACGATTTTTGGTATTCACAGAAATCACTTACGACTCCCGGGCCCGATTCACAAAAGTAATCTGAGACCAAATCCTAACTTTACGACTTTCGGTATTCACAGAAGGCATTTAGGAGTACTAAAGTTAGGATTCCTAACTTTACTACTCCTAAACTGAGAAAAAACTTAACTTTACGACTTTCGGTATTCACAGAAGGCATTTAGGAGTACTGAAGTTAGGATTCCTAACTTTACTACTCCTAAACTGAGATTAGGATTCCTAACTTTACTACTCCTAAACTGAGAAAAATCCTAACTTTACGACTTTCGGTATTCACAGAAGGCATTTAGGAGTACTAACGTTAGGATTCCTACTCTACCAGTAGAGCCTGCAGACTATTTGACAATTGAAAGAGTATTTTGACCTTTTTGTTGGGTGAAAAGTCACATAAACTTTCTCATTATCAAAAACATGACATCCTTTGCAGTCATTTTTTGAAGAGCAGGAGACCTGAAAAGGTACCAGTGTTGCTCACATGTGCATTTGAGAAAGCCACGACCGAGCCACCACAAGGAAAGATTTCTTTGCCTTTCTCTGCTTCTCCAGAATGCTCTTAATGAAAACATTACTCTTGTAAATAGCAAGACCAAATCCTAGTGACTGAATGCAATTCATCTCAATGTATGTTTCCTAATAAAACATTCTTTAGGGATCCAAAACCTTATTTTAGGACATAAACTAAATATATTCTATTTCACAGAGACCTCCTTAAAGGAATGGAACCAGCCAACTATAGTGGAAGCCATGTCTACTGGGCATAATGCATTGCAGAACATACCGACCGAACACCAAGGGGGGGGGAGGTGCTGTCATACTTAAATCAGTTTCTCCCAAAACGTAACATGGTATTTGAAGGCACCAAAACATTTACTTTCCCAATACCTCTCAAGCATTTTGTGACAACCTGGCAGCGTTATTAAGGGACAAGATTCTCAACATTTATTCTGAGTTTTAGTCTGTTGAGATATAGGAGGAATATCTTGTTCAAGATATCTCTGCTGGTGCACCATGGCTGTTGTCTTTCCCACCTATGTCTGCATTTCAGGTAAAAGAGATCTTGATGAGTATTCATTCCGGTTCTCCGACTGACCTGAGCCCTCCTCCAATTTTGCAGTTGGTCTCCAATGTTGTAGCTGAGTTCCTGGAAAAAAAGTTTCAACTACATCCTGAGATCTGGTGTCTTCTCCGAGTGAGTTGAAAATTTACTGGCCGATCTCCCTTCTTACTACCCCTATGAAAATAGTTGAGAAACATCTGAACAAAGAGTTAGTTAAATTCATTACTGACCATGACCTTCTCGAACCTTCTCAAAATGGTTTCAGAAGTGGTCACAGTACGGAGTCAGCGCTTATCACTGCCACTGACAAGATGAGAATGCAGGTGGACCAGGGTCCTATTGGAATTGTCGGCAGCATTTGATAGTGTCTCTCCTTCACACATGGTAAAAATGCTTCGCCAAGTAAGGGTGGGTGCCAAGGTGCTGTAATTGCTTCATTCTTTTCTGGTTGGGAGACGTCAGATTATAAGCTGCAGTCAGTTCAGGGCCAAGGCTTTTAGTCTCCCATGTGGAGTGCCACAGGGTTCCATGCTTAGTCCTAAATTTTTTAATCGGTACGTTTCGGCTTTGGCAACCTTGGTGAGATCTTTTGGTTTCCACAAATTATTGTGTCTTTCACTGATACTCTTTCTGAAACGGCAGATACATTTTTAAACTCTCCATGAATGGCGTGCGCCGCTTGTTAAAGAATATTTTCCTTAAGTTAAATGGTGACAAGACCGAAATTATGATCTTTGGAGCCCAGCACTCTGTCTGGTCAGACCTATGGTGGCTATAATCATGTGGGCCACTCCCTACCCTGTAGAATCAATTAAGAATCTTGGAGTACTAATGGAAACCTCTCTGAATTCCAATCTACAAGTAAACCGCACAACAAGCAGTTGCTTTTTCATCATCCGCGTCCTCAGGAAGATTTTCCCCTTTATTCCTGAGGAACTTCGGAAATCAGTGGTAATCGGGTTGGTCACCTCGTGGTTAGATTACTGCAATGCTGTACCTCAATATCAACAGTTACTCTCTGAACAAGCTCCAGATGGTGCAAAATGCAGCTGCATGTCTTATTCTCAACATCCCAAAATGTCTTTTGGTGAAAGAAGGCCTTCAAAGCTTGCACTGGCTGCCAATTAGGAAGCATGTGATCTTTAAGGTACTTAGTATAGAATACCTAGCTCTTCATGGCAAAGGATCATTGGCCATCAGGTCTTCCTTTCATTGGTACAGGCCGACCAGGTCCTTAAGATCAGCCTCTATAAAGAAAGATATAGTTCCTAAATTTCTAAAGGCAAGATGGGGCACACGGTCCTTCTCTGTGGCAGCTGCCAAGTTATGGAATACTCTGCCAAGGTGCATTGCTAAGACTGAGGGATCGATTCCGATCCCGGCCGGAAGCGCACCTAACAGTATTCGTCCGGAAAAAAACCCAGCTGATTGCGTGTTTCCCGACCGATTCGAACATTCGTCCGGACGAACAAGTACGATGCGTATAACAACCCAGTTTCCGAGCGAGCCGTACTTACCCAATTCAGCTCCTGTTCCCCGCCCGAGCCGGATCCGTAAACGCCGAATCGAGTCGTACGGAAGCAAATACACAGCACCTTCCGGCCGGACGAGTACGATGCACACTCTGTACGCGCCGAACCCGTCGCTACGTCCGGGACGTTTGAGCATCTGGCCGAGCCGCACAAAAGCTCAGTTTCGCGCCACAAGACGATCCACGGCTACGAAACGAACAAGCCTGCTACGAGAACGACTCGAAGACACGAGAAACCCGAACGAGACGATCCAAGCATGAATCTCATTGCGCAGGTACTACATATACTCTACATCTATTACTGGGACCGGCACGGACGCGTACGGCGCAGACGGTAAGTCAAACACCAACAATACAAACAAACGACACGTACCCGAAATATGTCACACACACATAGGGATGCACAAATGACGTACACTAGCAACAGCAGAACCATAGGGGTGGGATGGCCATCACCAATTCCATATACACCCATAGGGGGCTGGATGTCTGCCACTACCATCACCCCACTCAGGGGGGGCTGGATGCCTGTCACTACCACCACCCCACTCAGGGGGGGATGGATGCCTACCACTACCACCACCCCTACTCAGGGGGGCCTGGATGCCTGTCACTACTACCATACCCACCCTTAGGGGGATGGATGCCCATCACTACTACCATCCCCACTCATAAGGGGCTGGATGCCTGCCACTACCACCACCCCACTCAGGCGGGGCTGGATGCCTGTCACTACTACCATCCCCACCCTTAGGGGGATGGATGCCTGCCACTACCACCACCCCACTCAGGGGGGGCTGGATGCCTGTCACCACTACCATCCCCACCCTTAGGGGGATGGATGCCTACCACTACCACCACCCCTACTCAGGGGTGGCTGGATGCCTGCCACTATCATCACCCCACTCAGGGGGGGCTGGATGCCTGTCACTACTACCATCCCCACCCTTAGGAGGATGGATGCCCATCACTACTACCATCCCCACTCATAGGGGGCTGGATGCCTGCCACTACCACCACCCCAGTCAGGGGGCTGGATGCCTGTCACTACTACCATCCCCACCCTTAGGGGGCTGGATGCCTGCCACTACCACCACCCCACTCAGGGGTGCTGGATGCCTGTCACTACTACCATCCCCACCCTTAGGGGATGGATGGCCACCACTACCACCACCCCTACTCAGGGGGGCCTGGATGCCTACCACTACCACCACCCCTACTCAGGGGGGCTGGATGCCTACCACTACCACCACCCCTACTCAGTGGGAGCTGGATGCCTGCCACTACTACCACTCCTACTCAGGGGGGCTGGATGCCCGTCACTACTACCATCCCCACCCTTAGGGTGCTGGATGCCTGCCACTACCACCACCCAACTCAGGGGGGGCTGGATGCCTGTCACTACTACCATCCCCACCCTTAGGGGGCTGGATGCCTGCCACTACCACCACCCCCACTCAGGGGGCTGGATGCCTGTCACTACTACCATCCCCACCCTTAGGGGATGGATGCCTGCCACTACCACCACCCCACTCAGGGGGCTGGATGCCTGTCACCACTACCATCCCCACCCTTAGGGGATGGATGCCTACCACTACCACCACCCCTACTCAGGGGTGGCTGGATGCCTGCCACTATCACCACCCCACTCAGGGGGCCGGATGCCTGTCACTACCACCATCCCCACCATCAGGGGATGGATGCCCATCACTACTACCATCCCCACTCATAGGGGCTGGATGCCTGCCACTACCACCACCCCAGTCAGGGGGCTGGATGCCTGTCACTACTACCATCACCACCCTTAGGGGCTGGATGCCTGCCACTACCACCACCCCACTCAGGGGGTGCTGGATGCCAGTCACTACTACCATCCCCACCCTTAGGGGATGGATGGCCACCACTACCACCACCCCTACTCAGGGGGCCTGGATGCCTACCACTACCACCACCCCTACTCAGGGGGGCTGGATGCTCTACCACTACCACCACCCCTACTCAGGGGGCTGGATGCCTGCCACTACCACCACCCCTACTCAGGGGGCTGGATGCCCATCACTACTACCATCCCCACCCTTAGGGGCTGGATGCCTGCCACTACCACCACCCCACTCAGGGGGGCTGGATGCCTGTCACTACTACCTTCCCCACCCTTAGGGGGATGGATGCCCATCACTACTACCATCCCCACTCATAGGGGCTGGATGCCTGCCACTACCACCACCCCACTCAGGGGGCTGGATGCCTGTCACTACTACCATCCCCACCCTTAGGGGCTGGATGCCTGCCACTACCACCACCCCACTCAGGGGTGGCTGGATGCCTGTCACTACTACCATCCCCACCCTTAGGGGGATGGATGGCCACCACTACCACCACCCCTACTCAGGGGGGCTGGATGCCTACCACTACCACCACCCCTACTCAGGGGTGCCTGGATGCTCTGTCACCACTACCATCCCCACCCTTAGGGGGATGGATGCCTACCACTACCACCACCCCTACTCAGGGGTGGCTGGATGCCTGCCACTATCACCACCCCACTCAGGGGGCTGGATGCCTGTCACTACTACCATCCCCACCCTTAGGGGATGGATGCCCATCACTACTACCATCCCCACTCATAGGGGGCTGGATGCCTGCCACTACCACCACCCCAGTCAGGGGTGCCTGGATGCCTGTCACTACTACCATCCCCACCCTCAGGGGGCTGGATGCCTGTCACCACTACCATCACCACCCTCAGGGGGCTGGATGTCTACCACTACCACCACCCCTACTCAGGGGGGGCTGGATGCCTGCCACTACCTCCACCCCTACTCATAGGACGGGGAATGCATGACACAACCAGCATACTCCCACATAAGGAATGTCTGAAAATTACATCCCCCCCAACACCATGACAAGCGTGTGTAGTCTGTGACAAATGCCTACAACACTGAACATGACATTGAACATACAATGTGACCCCTAGCACATGTGTCACACATAAATGGTGTGGCCTCCACAATGCAAGCCGTGACCATGGCCACTGTGGCAATGGGGCCCAAAGCCCCATCACCACAGTGACCAAAAGGAAGTGTGGGGTCCATAGCTGATGCACCTTTTGAACAGTGTGGCAATGGGGCCCAAAGCCCCATCACCACAGTGACCAAAAGGGAAGTGTGGGGTCCATAGCTGAGTGCACCTTTTGAACAGTGTGGCAATGGGGCTCAAAGCCCCATCACCACAGTGAGCAAAAGGGAAGTGTGGGGTCCATAGCTAATGCACCTTTTGAACAGTGTGGCAATGGGGCCCAAAGCCCCATCACCACAGTGACCAAAAGGGAAGTGTGGGGTCCATAGCTGATGCACCTTTTGAACAGTGTGGCAATGGGGCCCAAAGCCCCATCACCACAGTGATCAAAAGGGAAGTGTAGTCTGGGTAAAAGCTGCCAAAGCCAAACTGCATGGATGATTCCTGGTCACACAACAACAAACACATCAGTGGCATAGTAGTGCTTGTGTCCCATAGCAACATAGATTGGGTGAGGCAAACAGTGCAGTGCAAATAAAACATACCTTTGGCCATGTGCATTTCGGGATACAACGCGTACCCGCTCACAACAGATGCAATGGGCCGGCCGGGCACACCGATCGGTCCATTGCTGTACAACGCGTATTTCGGGATACAATGCGTACCAGCTCACAACAGATGCAATGGGCAGGCCGGGCACACCGATCGGTCCATTGCTGTACAATGCGTACCCGCTCACAACAGATGCAATGGGCCGGCCGGGCACACCGATCGGTCCATTGCTGTACAACGCGTATTTCGGGATACAACGCGTACCCGCTCACAACAGATGCAATGGGCCAGCCGGGCACACCGATCGGTCCATTGCTGTACAAAGCGTATTTCGGGATACAACGCGTACCCGCTCACAACAGATGCAATGGGCAGGCCGGGCACACCGATCGGTCCATTGCTGTACAACGCGTACCCGCTCACAACAGATGCAATGGGCCGGCCGGGCACACCGATCGGTCCATTGCTGTACAACGCGTATTTCGGGATACAACGCGTACCCGCTCACAACAGATACAATGGGCCGGCCGGGCACACCGATCGGTCCATTGCTGTACAATGCGTATTACGGGATACAACGCGTACCCGCTCACAACAGATGCAATGGACCGGCCGGGCACACCGATCGGTCCATTGCTGTACAACGCGTATTTCGGGATACAACGCGTACCCGCTCACAACAGATGCAATGGGCCGGCCGGGCACACCGATCGGTCCATTGCTGTACAACGCGTACCCGCTCACAACAGATGCAATGGGCCGGTCGGGGACACCGATCGGTCCATTGCTGTACAACGCGTATTTCGGGATACAACGCGTACCCGCTCACAACAGATGCAATGGGCCGGCCGGGCACACCGATCGGTCCATTGCTGTACAACGCGTATTACGGGATACAACGCGTACCAGCTCACAACAGATGCAATGGGCCGGCCGGGCACACCGATCGGTCCATTGCTGTACAACGCGTATTTCGGGATACAACGCGTACCCGCTCACAACAGATGCAATGGGCCGGCCGGGCACACCGATCGGTCCATTGCTGTACAACGCGTACCTGTACAGGTCAGTCGCATATGTCACCATGCTTGTCACTGGTGAACGTATGCCAGCCACATATACCTGCCAGAGACCCAGGGGCACACCTACAACACCACACCCAGTCCACACTGTTTCCTAAGGCATGTAAGGCTGCATTACCTTTTCTGTGTATGGGGGTTAACATGTGGTTTCTGTGGTGGCATTTGTGGGCAGCCACACCCAGGCTGTGCATGTGTTCATGGGGACAGGATCCTTTGTGTGTTGTGCACATGACCACTGTGATGTGCAACAGTTCATTTCGGAGCATGTGGCATGGTCACATTTCCAGGTTGTGTATGTGTGTGACATGTCACATACCCCCAGGGTCCCATGGGGGAAGGCATGTACGTCACAGGGTGACCCATTGCCACAATAGTGATGTCCCTCCACAGTCTGTGTGCATGTTGTGTTTCAGATGTCTCTGATTCCATGTGCACGATGGGAGACAGTCTCCACATCAACGTTGTTTGTGCATGGACTTTGATGTTGTGCGTCACTGGCGTCCATGTCTGTCCTGCGTAGGCGACAGGGGCCGCTACCTGTGGGAGTCATGTTTGTTTTTCTGACGTGTACATGATACGCCATGTAATGCCAGTGTCCATGTGGCAGGACAGGGTCACTGGGAATCTACCTGTCAATGAGCTGTGATGCCTGTGGCGCATCTGTCCAGACATGTCACTGTGGTGTGTGTGTGTGGAACGTGACAGCAGTAAATGGGTACTGTGACACAGCCTAATGGTTTCCCATAGCACAACCTGGAACCTGTTGTCCACACATGTTGTACTGAGAAGTTAGATGATGGCCATGTAGGTGCGAGTTATGTCCGAACAGAATGCCACACACATCAAGTACTTGTGTCTCGTAATGATGTATCATGTGAAATTGAGTATGGTGAATGGCACATATGTGGGGTGACTGACAATCTTTCTTTCCTCAACCTATGCACTGCAGGGCTCCAGCTGTCCATAGACCATTCCCTGACCTGGCAACGATGGTGGAACGTGACAGCATCCGACGGTACCGCTTCACCAGGTAGCTGATTGAGTATTTGGCAGTGGGCTTGGCAACACATTTGCAACCTGGCCGGCCGTACCCTACAGCGCTGACCCCCAAGGTGAAGGTAATGGCAGCCCTACACTTCTTTGCCACCGGTACCTTTCAACACACTGTGGCGACTGCCGGTGGGATGTCACAGACTATGTTCAGCCGTGTGCTACGCGATGTTTTGGAGGCAATGTTGAGATGCCTGAACCAGTACATCTATTTCCCTACACGTCAACAACTCACTGACGTCAAGAGTGACTTCTATGCCCTGGGGAGGATGCCACATGTCATTGGCTCCATTGATGGGACACATGTGGCTTTGGTACCACCACAGGCACATGAGCAGGCATACCGGAACCGGAAACATTACCATTCGATCAATGCTCTGGTGGTATGTCTTGCAGATATGACCATCACACATGTGTGTGCCCGTTTCCCTGGTTCAGCACCCGATGCCTACGTGATGAGGAGTAGTCGCATCCCGAGGATGATGGCACAGATGCAGAACCAGCGTGCCTGGCTTGTCGGTGTGTACTGACTTTGTACCATTGTGTGTGTTCTGCTCTGTAGTATACCGCCCACTTTTCCAACTCAGCTAATGTGCACTTGTCTGTCCGTAGGTGACTCCGGATACCCCAACATGCCGTGGTTGCTGACACCCCTCAGGAACCCTGTGACACCAGCCCAGATGCGCTACAATGAGGCACATGGTCGGACCAGGAGAGTTATTGAGCGGACCTTTGGTCTCCTGAAGAGCCGCTTCCGCTGCCTGGACAAGACAGGAGGGGCCCTCCCATATGCCCCAGCAAAGGTGTGCAAGATTGTCATGGTCTGCTGCATGCTACACATCCTGGCAGTGCGGAAGGAGTTGCCTCTCATCCTGGATGACGATGACCAACGTCCACCACCTGTGGAGGATTCTGGCCTGGACCACGATGCCAGTGATGATGATGATGATGATGGTGATGTCCGCACACAGCTAATCACCAACTTCTTCATCTGAATGTGACTATCCAGGGAGATATAATGTGAATGATGTGAGTTTGCATGATATGTGTGGGTGGTGCTCTGGTGCTGTTTGAGTGTGGCCATGTGCTACTTGACTGGATGCGTGCAGCAATGTGTCCTTACAGGTAGTCGGTACTCCCCAACAGTTTTGACATGCTAACTTGGTTTTGTGTAGTTGTCTTGTGACATGTATTGGGCATGAGTATTGCAGTTCTGTCCTGTTCTTCAGTGGTTTTAACTGTGTGTCATGTCTGTCCTTCACAGGGTGCTTACTGAGTACTTTGGTCAACTTGGATCCCCCGACACCATGATTCAGCTTTCAGGGTGGCAGCAGTAGTTTCCCTACAGGTGATGTGCCACAAACCCCTGGACTTCATATCTTCTGCACTTGTTGACTGTGTGGCCACTGCCACGTGGGTAAACCTTGCATTTGTAGTGGAAACAACATGTTGCAAATGTGTAATAAACCTGTGCTTCACTTTGGGATGTGTTTTGTCTGTGGTCACACATCTGACTGACATTTGCTTACTGCACCTGTAGACTAGTTGACACAGACTCTGAATAGGTGTGGTGTCTGTGCATTCCACAGTATTTCCTGGCAACATCACTGTAGGCGATGAGTCCGATGGCCCTGGTGTCTCTGTGTTGTGTAGCCCTAGTGGTGTGTCTCCCTCATATGTAAAACAATGAAGCGTATGAGCATGCACAGCGTGAGGGTATATGAGGATGTATAGTTGTAGCGTGCACTGGAGGTATCACCCTCTGGAAAGGGTGTTAACGAGAAATCTAGGAGGTAGCACCTCTCGCATGAGCGGTGTCCCTCTAGGCACTGCCTTTGGTCTGCCGCAAGCAGATTGAAAAAGTCGTAATCCCAAGGGTTGTGAACAAAACAGGATGTTATGAAAGGATTTTGTTAACTCTTTTCAAATTTTATTCAGTGTTTGAATTGTCTTCATTCAAGAAACACTTGACAATAAGGTGAATCAACTTCACGTTTCCAAACCTTTCATAACATCCTGTTTTGTTCACAACCCTTGGGATTACGACTTTTTCAATCTGCTTGCGGCAGACCAAAGGCAGTGCCTAGAGGGACACCGCTCATGCGAGAGGTGCTACCTCCTAGATCTCCCTCATATGTGTCACGTCACCATGACTCACATGACGGTGTTGTACTTGCTGTAGCAGTTAGCATACACAGTGTAATTTAGCAGATCATCATCACCATAACAGTATCCACATTTGAATAACAACAGAGGCAAGTATGGTGTACTAGTGATTTTATTTACAGAAATGTGTGTGTGTATAGTGCACAGGATGGTGGGTGCTATACATTGGGATTGTGATCCAAAGTTCCCAGATGAGTTGGAAGTCTTGGTAGCAGAAATGTCCTGAGTGTAGTCCACAGTCATATGATACATTAGTCCAACTTGAACTCCCCATGTCATGTGGGAGAGTTGTGTTGCATTTGACAGGGTGAAAAGTTTGCACACAAAGGAGAATTTCCGGAACAGGTGTTGGCTTCCTGGGGGATGTACGTGGCCATCAACCTCTCAGTTTTCCTTCCTCGGACGACCCCTCTTCTTTGGGGGACCCTCACGTGCAGGCTGCGGCGGTGCAGGGGAGTCTCCGCCAGAGTCCTCCTCCCTCCCTGTGGCGGTGTCAGTTGTTGCAGCACCAGATGTTGTGGGCACACAGGGAGGTGTGGCCATGTTGGTGCTAATCTGGTGGAGGCATGTCAATATGTCCCTATGCACCGCTGTGAGTTCTTGCAATGTGTCCCACTTGGACTCCATGCGAGACATGTGTGTCTCCACACGGGACATGTGGGAGTCCAAGCGGCCATGATGGGCAGCCTGCTGCTGTTGTATGTCCTTGAGGATCCCCACTACCTGTCTGACCTCTCCGGTGCTATCCTGGTACGCATCAGCGATGCGTGCCAGTTGTGTGTCATCATGCAGTCCAGACCCCTCTGCAAGCAGCGACCTATGTCTACCACCCCTCCCACCACCCCTGGCGACACGTGCAGGATCTGCGGTGGCACGCACAGGTGACGCAAGGCCCCCTTGGAGGTTGTTAGTGGTGTTGTTGTCCGTTGCTCCACGGTGGGCCTGGGGCCCTGTTCTGTTATCATCGGTGGTCCTTGGTCTGTCCGTGTCGGCGGGGGTGGTCTGTGTGTTGGCAGTTGTTGGAGGGGTGGGTGCAGGGGGTGCAGGTGTTGGTCCTGCTGGTGCTGCATGATGACTCACACCGGAGGTGCCAGGTAGGTCTTCGCCATCCGAGGAGGGCAGAGGCTGTTCCACACCAGTGAGCTCAGTGTCCCCCGGAGCCTGGGACAGGGACTCCTCCTCGCCTGCTGATGTGTCCCCATCATCATCACCTGTATTTGGATGAGACATAAGCCTGGGCGTAGTTCGCGAAGTAGCGCTACGCGAAGCTACGCAAAGTGCAGTTCGCACTACGCGAGCTACGCGTAGCACTACGTGAACTGCGTAGTGCGCTGTTCGCAATGATTGCACAGTGCCGGATGCTTGTCCGCACTGTGCAATCATTGAAAACGGCATCTTGCACAGTGCGAGCTGTCTTTTACTGCCACTCGAGTAGATTTTTACTCGAGCGGCAGCTTTCTCAACGCGGACTGGTAGCATACGCGACCACTCGCAATGAGAAACCTGACCTCCCCGCGTTGAGAATCTCGCCGGGAGGTTTATTTTCCACGCTCGCGATCGGCAACTTGATGTTGCTGATCGCGAACGAGGAAAAAGTCTCGCCGGGATGTCATTTTGCTTGCTCGCGGTCTCCAACTTGACGTTGAGGACCGCGAGCAAGCAAAAAATGACCGCTGCACTACGCTACGCGTGTTTGCACTGTGCTACGTGCAATTCGCGTTGTGCGAAGTAGCGCAAACTTCGCAAACTACGCGAGCGTAGCGTAGTGCTTTGCCCAGGGTTAATGAGACACACATTGTATGTTATGTTTCTACAGGCATCAATGGTTCACACACCTGACAGTTGTGACTGTACCTCTGGATGCGGGCATGTACATTGCATTGTCCTAAGTTGTCACAGTAAAGAGGTTGATATTGGTGTAGCACATTGTCCTGCATACCTGGGGCATTTCAATGTGAATGTTGAGGTGTGTGCATGGCCAGCATTGGTTGTATTTGGTGGACATCCGGCCCTCCTTCTCCACCTAGCCCAGTTATCCCACCATGAAGCATGCCACCCTTGCAGTGGGTTCAGGTTGACTCTCAGGATGTCATTCAGTGGTGTTCTGCAGTTTGTTGGTGCACAGTTCCCAGCAGGGCCTTGTGCTCCCCACAGCAGTACCCAGTGTCAGCCATCTTGTCAGTCGTTTTCCACTCCCTGTGATGTGAGCATGGTTCAGAGTGGTGTTGATGGGCCAATTGTGTGGGTGAGCAATATCTGTGACTACAACTCCCATCATGCTATTGCCTACACCCCCCTTCCCAGCATGCCCATACTTCCTTCCTTTTGAGTGGACTTCACTGTGTGTGAGTGTGACAGCAATGGCAAGATGGCTGACAGTGTGGTCCTGTTGTTTGTTGGTGCACAGTTCCCAGCAGGGCCTTGTGCTCCCCACAGCAGTACCCAGTGTCAGCCATCTTGTCAGTCCTTATCCACTCCCTGTGATGTGAGCATGGTTCAGAGTGGTGTTGATGGGCCAATTGTGAGGGTGAGCAATATCTGTGACTACAACTCCCATCATGCTATTGCCTACACCCCCTTCACAGCATGCCCGTACTTCCTTCCTTTTGACTCTGCTTCCCTGTGGGGTAGTGTGCCTGTGCTGACAGGAAGGCTGACAGTGTTGTCCTTGCGTTTGTTTGGCTACAAGTCCCAAGAGTGTCCCTGTGCTTCACAGCATTACCCAGGGTGGTGGTTCTTTGTGGGATCTTCATTTGGTGTGTGAGGCATTGCAGTCTCCCAGGTAGATTATGTGGAGTTTGTGTTGAGGGTGTGTGTGAGGAGAGCTGCTTGTAACTATGGTCAGTGCTGTCAGTCCTCCTTCCCACCCAGCCAGATATCCCACAATGCAACGTGCTTGCATTGCAGGGAGTGCAAGTTGGCTTTCAGGATGTCAGGCAGTGGTGTTCTGCTGTTTGTTGGTGCACAGTTCCCAGCAGGGCCTTGTGCTCCCCACAGCAGTACCCAGTGTCAGCCATCTTGTCAGTCCTTATCCACTCCCTGTGATGTGAGCATGGTTCAGAGTGGTGTTGATGGGCCAATTGTGTGGGTGAGCAATATCTGTGACTACACTCCCATCATGCTATTGCCTACACCCCCCTTCCCAGCATGCCCATACTTCCTTCCTTTTGAGTGGACTTCACTGTGTGTGACAGCAATGGCAAGATGGCTGACAGTGTGGTCCTGTTGTTTGTTGGTGCCCAGTTCCCAGCAGGGCCTTGTGCTCCCCACAGCAGTACCCAGTGTCAGCCATCTTGTCAGTCCTTATCCACTCCCTGTGATTTGAGCATGGTTCAGAGTGGTGTTGATGGGCCAATTGTGAGGGTGAGCAATATCTGTGACTACAACTCCCATCATGCTATTGCCTACACCCCCCTTCCCAGCATGCCCGTACTTCCTTCATTTTGACTCTGCTTCCCTGTGGGGTAGTGTGCCTGTGCTGACAGGAAGGCTGACAGTGTTGTCCTTGCGTTTGTTTGGCTACAAGTCCCAAGAGTGTCCCTGTGCTTCACACAGCATTACCCAGGGTGGTGGTTCTTTGTGGGATCTTCATTTGGTGTGTGAGGCATTGCATTCTCCCAGGTGGGTTATGTGGAGTTTGTGTTGAGGGGGTGTGTGAGGAGAGCTGCTTGTAACTATGGTAAGTGCTGTGAGTCCTCCTTCCCACCCAGCCAGATATCCCACCATGCAACGTGCTTGCATTGCAGGGAGTGCAAGTTGGCTTTCAGGATGTCAGGCAGTGGTGTTCTGCTGTTTGTTGGTGCACAGTTCCCAGCAGGGCCTTGTGCTCCCACAGCAGTACCCAGTGTCAGCCATCTTGTCAGTCCTTATCCACTCCCTGTGATGTGAGCATGGTTCAGAGTGGTGTTGATGGGCCAATTGTGTGAGTGAGCAATATCTGTGACTACAACTCCCATCATGCTATTGCCTGCACCCCCCTTCCCAGCATGCCCATACTTCCTTCCTTTTGAGTGGACTTCACTGTGTGTGAGTGTGACAGCAATGGCAAGATGGCTGACAGTGTGTTCCTGTTGTTTGTTGGTGCCCAGTTCCCAGCAGGGCCTTGTGCTCCCCACAGCAGTACCCAGTGTCAGCCATATTGTCAGTCCTTTTCCACTCCCTGTGTTGTGAGCATGGTTCAGAGTGATGTTGATGGTCCAAATGAGAGGCTGCCCATTAACTGTTACTACGAGTCCCATCATGCTCTTGGCTACACTGACTTCACCAGCATACACAGGATTCCTTCCCTTCTGTGAGTTTCCCTGTGAGGTGGTGTTCTAGTGGTGGCTAAATATCTGACAGTGTTTGTTGGTTAGATTTGTGCCACTGCCTAGCTCTATTTGGTATTGGGTTTGTACATGTCATGACACAGTTACATATCACTATGACATGGCATGTATTGTGTTTATCTGACTAACATACACTTCTTGGGATGATTATCTTTTGGTTGCTGTTGATTTGCTAGGGGTGCATGGTTTGACTATCCCCTTGACAGTGATGTGTGTGTATTGGCACACAATATTGTATATATCAGTTGTGTACTTACCAGGCTCTGGGATGTTTGTTAGTCCATATATGCTCACTGGTGGTAGGATGGCCCGCACCTTCTCCTCCCAGGGCCTGAAGTATACTGGTTTGGCAGGAGGGCCACTGCCGGTGTGCTGGCTCAGGAGGTAATCCTTCTTCAGTAGGTCCCTGACCCTCCTGCGCACATCATACCACCTGTTCTGGATGTCTTCCTTTGTGCGCAAACATGGTGATTGTGCGTTCACCCTGTCGACGATCCTTGCCCACATCTTGGTTTTCTGTGCCATGGGGGTCTGCTGGACCAATGTGCCAAACAACTGTGGCTCTACCCTCAGGATCTCGTCTACCATGACTTCCAATTCACTGTCTAGGAACTTTGGATTCTTCTTTAGGGGCATGGTGATGGGTGGTGGTGTTGATTGATGTGTGTGTGTGTGCAGGTGAGGGTGTGTGTGTGTAGGTTTTGCTGTGTGTGTGAGGGTGCTATTTGTTGAGGTGCTAATGGTGTGTGGCTTTTGTGTTGGATGAGCTGTGTGTGTGTCTGCTGTCTGCTGGTGTTCTGTGCTGGCAGGTCAGTGGAATTTGCAAAGGATCATGGTAGGGATTTGTGGCCTTTATGTAGGTGGAGTTGGGGGTGTGTTCTTGTTCCATTTCCCCCCCCTGTATTTATTGGCTTTGTCATTGCTTGTTTGGCCCTCTTTTTTTGTATTTTTCATTTGTGATTATTGTGCATGTAGGAGTCGTTCTTCTGACCGAGTAGGACGTTGCAGTTATCTCGTGCGCGCCTCTCCGAGTCGTTCCCGCTGTGTTTCAGCTCAGTTTCATATGCGGCGTACGCGTCGGTCGCGGAGTATTGTGTTTGTTCGGCTGGGTTTTGTATGCGTGTCGGTCGTACGGCTTGGGCTCAGTGCGAATCGGTCTGATTTTGCACCGATTGCATCGTACTGCGCGGGTCGGAGTTCGCGGGTACGTTTCGTTCGGGTTGATTCCTGGTGCGTGTTGGTCGGTTCGATTCGTGTGGTTTCCCGGCCGGATAGCTTGTTTCCGTCCGGGTCGGTCGTTCACCTTGAGTTCCGTACGAGTCGGTCGTGATTCACATGCATTTCATCGTACTTCCCAGGTCGGGCAACGCCGGTACGTGTCGGTCGGACTATGATCCTGTACCGAGTCGGTCTGTATTTTTTCCGGCCCGAATCGGATTCGGCCCCTGAGTCTTTTGTTTCCTTTCAACAACATATAAAAACCTGGCTTTTTACGTCCTAAGCATGTATTCTCCAGGGTCTCATAGTCTATTTGTATTTATTTATTTCTATTCGTAGTTTTTGCGGGTTCTGTATTGCCTTGCCTTTTCTCATTGGGGTGCATTCTCTCTGATAGGGTTCCGGAATTCTTTTATGCAGCACCTAGATACATTCAGGTTAAGAGTGCTTTATAAATCTCTTTTTTGTTTAATTTCATTTCATTTAATCAAAGCTACTTCTCTGGATTCTTTGCTTGTATACCTCCCCCCAATAACACCTTCAGTCCATATGGATAAATCTGAAGCATATGTCCCCTTATTTATTATCAACAACTAATTCCTTATCATTTTGAGTCATTCTAACCTTGTCCTCTCTGATCCCCAAAAATAAAGGCCATTTTTTATATATTTGTTCTCACTTAGAAGTGTTTCTATCCTTCAGTGCTTTCAGGGTTCCAGCAACATCACGAGAAACAAATATATCTGCACTACTCCAAATGCTTTCTCTTCCTTGCAATTTTACCAATTTCCTGGTCAAGCCTTTTTCTTATCATCACCAAAGTATTCACATTTAACACAAAGTACTTTTATGACAACCAGAAATTGCAAAAAGGTTACTTTTAATCATTTTGAAGCAGAAACTCTCAGTTCCCCTGTTGATGGAATTATTAAAACGGTCTCTGAACTATTCGAGTGGCTAAAAAGCAAGCTGGACAAACTTTTCCCCTTTTCTTTAGCTCCAGTCACTAATAAACCCCATTGAG
This sequence comes from Calotriton arnoldi, assembly GCA_963921515.1. NCBI lineage: Eukaryota > Metazoa > Chordata > Amphibia > Caudata > Salamandridae > Calotriton > Calotriton arnoldi. The sequence goes on along the minus strand of CAWUFW010001811.1, from coordinate 1,494,766 downwards.
ACCAGTGGCCCTTGGAGCATCTACACCAACTTAAAAAAGATGCTGGAACAGAAGAACACAAATAGCGCTTAAACAAAGCTGAAGAAAAAGTTTCTGTACAAATTAAAACTTAAAAAACACAAGGCAGCAATTATTCAGGCCAAACACATACTTCTCAGAGTGGATAACGGCCTCAAACAACATCTAAAGATGAATATTCAGTCTATTAAAATACTTTCAGACACCTTCGGAAGCATAGTTAATATTAAACCTCTTACAAATTTGGTGTTTGGACAAACAATAACATTTTATATTATCGTCATACCAGAATATCATAACAAGAATATTGTGGTGTAGGAAATATCATCAACATGAATATCATAAGTAAGAATATTGAGTTTAAGGCATGCTTTTAGTACCGTTGTAAAATATGTCATTTATAAAAATATGGTTTTTATTGATATTTTTGTTTTTAAGTATGCTTTTAAATGTTTTATATGTTGGATTCGTAGTTAAATTGTATTTTAAATTCATCATTTTATAAGTGAGTATTAATATTTTATTTATTTATGTAAACATGTTTAAAAATAAAACAAATGTATTTGTAAATATTATTTTCTTGCAGTGGCATGTTGACTTTAAAGGGGAATAAGGGTGGTGAGATTTTTAAACGTATATACATTTTTGTTTTGATTGATATTTTAAATTTTAGAATTCAATATGATAATTTTTTAAATTTTAAAAGTGTTCATAATTTATTTTTATTACAGATTTCTTTTTGTTATATTCATTTTTTGGATTTCATAGATGCATTATTTTAGGAATGGTTTTATTTTTATTTAAAATTACACATTTGTTTCTCAAATGTAAGTTTTTACAATTGTTGATAAAATATTTATATAAAGTAAAAAAATGTAATGTATAATTACTGTTTTTAAATAACAAATTAATGTTTTATTCAATAATTCAACATTTAAATTAAAAATGAATATGGTTATAATGGAATTTTCTAGCATTAATAGAATAATTTTTAAACTAAGCTCGATTTTTATATATTATTTAATAGAACTTTTTGATGTGCATTATGTATTGTTCTATTTGCTTTTTGAAACTAATTTAGAGTTTTTTATAATTTCAAGGTTCTTTTGAATTGTGTTTGGGATTTTTTTTGTGTATCGTACATTCGTTCAATTATATAGCTATACCAATTCAAATAGGCTACAGGTTGCAGTGCATGTCTTGTTTAAAATGTTTTTCATTGGAGTGGGAATAGCAAATATGATTTGAAAATGGAAATTCTAAACTTCCTCAAGGTGGCTTGTTTTGTTTTGGTCTGTGAATACTAAATTTGAATACTTTAGTGGCTTGCACCTTCCCCAAAATGCTTTAGATCTGAGTGGGAATAGTAAATCTGACCCCTACACTGTCTAACACCTTCTCCAAGATAGTTTAGATTGGAGTGGGAATAGTAAATCGTATCCCTTTATTGTTCAACGCCTTCCCCAAAATGGTTTAGATTGGAATGGGAAGAGCAAATCTGACCCCTTTAGCATCCAGAACCTTCCCAAAGTGCTTTGGATTAGAGTGAGAATAGTAAATCTGACCCTTTTACTGTACAACACCTTCCCCAAAATTATATATATTGGAGTGAGAATAGTAAATCTGACCACTTTAGTGTCCAATACCTTCCCCAAGATGGTTTACATTGGAGTGGCAATAGTAAATATGAAACCTTTAGTGTCTAACACCTTCTGCAAAATACTTTAGATGGGAGTAGGATTAGTAAATCGTACCCCTTTAGTGTCCAACACCTTCCCTGAAATGGTGTGGATTGGAATCGGAATAATAAATCTTACCCAGTCAAAGCCGAACGTCTTCTCCAAAATTGCTTAGATTGGAGTGGGAATAATAAATCTGACTCCTTTAGTGTCCAATCCCTTTCCCAAAATACTTTAGATTGGAATAGGTATAGTACATCTGACCCCTTTAGTGTCCAACATCTTTCCCAAAATGGATTAGATTGGAATGGGAATCATATATTATATTTCTATATTTAGGGGCTTATTACGATGTTGGGCGTACGCGGATACAGGTTCGGCTGTTTAATTATGATGCAACCGCACATGGTGAGGTCGCTAGCTCCCTTTTCTGTATGGTAACTTGTGCTGCAGTCGGAAACCAGCCACAGCATAAGCTCCCATATAGAAAAGGAAGTTTGTGTTCATCCCTGCACCGTGTGGCAGGCACCTCATGGTGCCTGCCACACAGTGCAGGGATCAACAGGGGGGTATCATAGGTGCACCCTCGACCACTAACCGGAGGCCGCTGGCTGAAGGGGGCCCTGCTAGGGGCTCGCAAAGTTGCGTTCCGACAGTGTTTCCAAGTCAGAAAGCCCAGCATGGAAAGCCTGCCGGAAACCAACATTGCAATCCAGCGCCCATATGGATTACGTGCCAGTTCTAATTGGCAGACGGGCTCCTTGAGCCCAGCGGAAGCCAGCCGGAATGTCTGGCCAGTTTTAAAACCGACAGCTTCCATTGTAATGAGGCTGTCAGAATTGAAACTAATGATCTCGGTTGGAAGGCCCCTGACCTAAGTTGGAGGCTTTCTGACCGAGATCGGAATGAGGCCCTTAGCATGCAAGTGCTTTTTATAAATACATTACATTCTACTGTTTTGAGTGTTTTATGTTATCTTTGTGTGGGATATTTCAGGATATATGTATATGTTTAAGAAAAGTAAAGTGTTATATTATTGTACTATTTTTAATTGATTGTGGTGTGTTGTTTTTTTTTAATAAATAAAAAGTACAATTCTACTGTTTAGTACCACTTTACTAAGGACTCGTAAATAACTTAAATGTGCCAATTGGGTGTAAGCTCATTTTAAACCATGTTTAAAGGACAAAGCACACACACATTAGCACTGTTCAGCAGTGTTAAATTGCACAGATTCCTAAAGTGAACAAAAACTAATTCAACAGGAGGAGTGAAGGCAAAAGATTTGGGGGCAGAGAGGGCCAGGTCCAACAATTTCTTAATGCCATATAATGTTTGTAAATTATTTTAGGCTAGATTATTGTAGGTAATATTTTTGCTTTAAATATTTTATTAATTCCTATGTATTTAAAGGTTCAACAATATTTTGTTTATCGATTTTGTTGTTATTGATATTGCCCACATTTAGATATTCTTGACAGCAATATTTTAAAATTTGTGTTTTTCTTCCTTATATATAGGATGACAATATTTTAGTCGATTATTTTTCGGTGATATTGTGGTAATTTGATGTTGTTTTTGTTGATATTATCTCATGTCATCCGAAAATTGCTGCAATGAACTTTCCACATATCTTGTAAAAAGTGTCTGAGATTATATTGCTTGATCATGGTCAACCCACTTTTATCAACAGTACAAATTCAAATTACCCTTTTTTCCTGCAGAAATGTGATGCCATTTCATATGAAGGATTGTTAACTCTTACTGCCAAATATAATTCCCCCTACGTCCTATTCTAATAGCTAGACTGCAGCAGCTCTTCTTTGAGGATACTATTATTCCTGAACATGCCTAATCTGGTATTTGTTCTCATGGGCTACAGAATGTACCATTATTTCTGTTATCAACAAACTCAGGCAAGATGGAGTTGGCGGCAGTATCAGTGCCTTGATATTTCGTGACCTGTCAGCAGCATTCGCTACGGTGAATTACAAATTTCCTATATATAGACTCCATAAAAATGTTGGCCATTATACCACTCTTGATTTTCATCTTATTTATGTAACCCACACCAAAACGTAACTCTTGGAAATTTTAAGTCATCCTTGATTAAGATCCTGTGCAGGATGTCTCAGGGTACGTGCACCAGTACCTCTTCAACCTGTATGTCAAGCCCTCTCTAATCTCATTCATTCTTCTAATCCCCAGTATTTCACCTGCGTGTCTCCTGAGTGGGATGAAATAAATTCTCCTACAGGTTTAATATTGGAGGACCCCAAATTGCTTAAATTGATTTTAGTTGAAACTCAAGTTATTAGAAAAGAAGGCAAAGAAACCCTGTGGGTCACTAATCTAAGACTATCTGAACTGGGCCCTTATACAGCACTTTTGCAGAAGTGAAGATCCTAACAGCCAAGGTGGAATCCAAACTCAACATGAACGTTCTGTTCTCTTGGCGGCCACGCAGTAGACGGCTGCAAGCATCTGGGGGAAGGGGAGCATGTAGCACCGGGAAAATGAGCTACAGGCACCGGGCTCCCGTCGCACATTACAGGTGGTGATGCAATGGTACAGGGGAGAAAAAAAAGAACAGTTTACCTGTCAGAGTTTGTATCAGCTGTCGGAGTTTGTATCGGCTGCATTTCTGGCTGATGGTGGAGATGCAACCGAACTCCCTGGACCGTTTTAATTTTCACTTTCCCCCTATGTTGGGGGGATTCCCTGTCTACAACAAGCACAGCAATCCCCCGCTGGGAGCTTGCAGTGCAAGAGCTCCAGCAGGGTAGAGCGGATCTCTCCTAGATCCCTGGGGGAGGAGTCAGCACAAGTTCTATAGGACAGGCAGGAGAGACAGTCCACGGTGCTGAGGAGGTTTGGAAAAAAAATGTGGCGGTGATTCATCACAGTAGCCACACTCTGCTTGCTGGTAGAATAAGGTAAGGAGAGGGGCTGAGGAGAGAGGAAGAATTGGAGGCAACTATGAAGCAATAGCAACAGCAACAGCAGCATCAGTACCAGCCTCTTAGGTCTATAGAGCAGAGTAGGTACAGACGAGGAGGAAAATCAAGGTAAGCGCTTTGTGCTCACACAGTTAGTCACTCAGGGGTGAGCCCTGATGTGGACCCCTTGGAGGTAGTCTATGAAAATAGTGCTAAACGTTATTGCAGTATTGTCAGGGGGCTCTGGGAGCCATGAAAACAAAAAGCAAAGCTCGGAAAATCTCCTAAAAAGGCCAGAAAGAATGAAAATTTCTGCTACCCAGATAAGAGTGACACCATCTCCTAATTGCTATTTCAGAGTGATGGCTGCAACAGCCCAAAACCAAACCACACAAGAGGCAGATACCGATAACATGATTGATATCAATGTGGTTGAAGGGTTGGGTAAGAATGGAGGTGCTCAGTTATCCTGCGCAGATCCCCATTAGGAATAGGTATGGGGTGCTAGCCTCCTTAGAAAGTCCAGAGGAGGTGGCTGAAGCACCCCAGGTGGATGAAGCCAATACCCAGGAGTCCTCGGATGAGTCTGGCAGGGAGGATAGGGTAGAGCTAGCAGGAATGCAGGAGGAGTCGCTATCCACCATACTACTGAGTCTCAGAACCGAGATTAAAAACAGATTTAAGGTTTCTGAGGTTAATCAGTCTAGCCTTGAACCAAAACTTGGATGAAGTGGCAGCACGAACTAAAGCATTGGAGGAAGAAGTGGCACTGGTTGAGCAAGATGTGCAGAAAAATGCAAGCAATATCTTGCTGTTGACAAAACAAAATCAAGGCCTGAGGGAGGATCTAGAAAGAATCGAGAACCATTTAAGAAGGAATAATCTCGGGATTCGGAATATCTCAGTAATGGAGGAAGGGGCAGATATGAAGTATTTTATGGTGGCATTATTGCAGAACCCAGTTCTCAGGGACAGGTCAGATATTAATCTAAAACCTGAGCTCCAAAGAGTCCATAGGGAACCTTTTAAAAGGAACCTGAATCAGCATAAACCTAGGAAGATCCTGGTGAACTTCCTTACTTATATGGTGAAAGAGACCATCTTGGGTATAGCTCTGAAACACGGGCCCTGCACTGCTAAAGGTTACTCTTTCACCATTAGTTCAGATGAGTGTAAGGTCACCGATCAGCAACAGTGGGAGCTTGGTAAAAGGCTGGAAGATCTTCAAAAACTGGGGGACAAAGCTCAGTTAAAATTCCCGGCAATGGTGCTCATCATGTGGAACAACCAGATGTATAACTTTAGCACTACTGAGACGGTGGATGGTATGATGGGTTCAATCGGGAAGCATAAGCAGTAGCTGGTGGTGGAGAGATTGGATGGGAGCCAGGAGAGGTTGCAGGCTCATAGGTATGCAATTGTGTTGTGTGATTGGAATCCCCTTTCCCCGGGGAAGCCCAATGGCATTCAAAATGCCAAATAGTAGAGAGAGGGCTCCTCAAGGGTGGGATTGGGTGAGGGCACAGGGTTGGGAGCAGCAGTGAAAAAAAAAAGTCCTCAATATCATCAGATTGCTATTTAATTCTCTCTTATACATATAGGTGTTTTTTCCCAAATGATAATAGGGTTGGGCAAGGAGATATGTTTTTTAACCTGGAATGTTAATGATCCTAGATCAAAGGGAAGGCAGAGACTGGCATTAAGATATGTGGAAGAAAGTGGGGCCGACATAATATTTTTGCAGGAAACACATCCAACAGCATTAGAGAGTAGACAACTTCATTCAAAGTGTAGGTGGATTGAGAGCTGTGCAGTTTCGGATCAGGTAGAATTTTGTAAGGGCCTAGCTATTCTTTTGAAAGGAGGAGGATTGGAGATGCTATCGTCTAAAATGGATAGATCGGGTAAATGGGTTTTGGGAGGTATAAGATGTTTTAATTATGAGTTTGTGTGGGGGTTTGTATGGCCCGAACATCGATGACCCCTCATATCTCATGACCCTGGAGGGGAGTCACCTAAAACTAGGCAGGCATTAAAGAGTATGCTTTAAGATCTGTGGCTGGTTGATGGGTGGCACCACCAAATGGGCCAGACAAGGAGTTATACATTTCAAAGTAAAAATATGGTAATTTCTCTAGGCTGGAATATTTTTTGTGGACACAGCAATAACAGATAAGGTTAGAAGAATTGATCATAGGCCAGGACATATTTCTGATCATTCACCTGTAACTATGACTTTTTAATGTCGTGCCCACAGACAAAGCCCTGGGTGGGCGGTCAATCGGTCAAGGCCCTTCTCCTTGATGCTGAAGTCATTTTGTCCCTGAGAAAGGTCAGCAACAATCATTTTGCTGACAATATGGGGTCAAAGCATAGGGTACGTCAGGAATAGGGCAGAAAGAGCAAAATGCAATGCCCTAGAACAGGAAATCGGGGTGTTGGAGGCTGCCCTACAGGTGCAAAGCTCCCATCACGGTAGGGAACAAGTGAGAAAGAGGTTGCCGAGCTAAATTAAAAGCTTAAGTTGGAAAAGAAATGCAGGGATAGGTGGCAAACTAAGAGTATGAAAGTCTTTCAGTATGAGGAGAAAGCCGGAGTACCCCCAGCATGGAAATCCTGTTGAGAGCGGTGACATAATAATATTAAGGAGTTAATCATCAACTCCCAGGGGGACGTATCTAAAAATGCAGCGGAAATGCAAGAACATCTGGTCTACATTTTTTCTGCATTATACACTGTGGAGATTGATACAGAACTGGAAGACGTAAGGTGGCGGCCCCAGGATAGGATCTTACCAGGGTTCACAGAGACAGGAAGGGAGTGTCTTGTACAATGAATGAGGGAGGATGAAGTCTGGGAGTATCTGAGTCGGGCTAAGAATTGGAAAGCAGCGGGCCTGATGCCATCCCCTCAGAGCAATATAAAATACTAAAGAAGGTGGTGATCCCATTTTGGGCGGAATTGTTTAATTCTATATATTTTGAGAATACCCAGATGCCAGATCCCAGATTCATGGAGGAAAGCTACGTTAGTGCTGATTCTGAAGCCCGCTAAAGATCCAAAGAAGGCAGGCTCATATCAGCCAATATCTGTTTTGAATGCCGATTATAAGGATTTCGCCAGTACCCTGGCAGGTTGGTTAGCAAAGTTGGCCCCACAATTAATTCACCCTGATCAGAAAGTGTTCATTCCTCAGCGTCAAATCCACGATCTTACACAGCAGTTAATCGGGTGTATTGATCTGGCAATGGATTGTTCGAATCCATTCGCTGTTGCCACAATAGATGCTGCCAAGGCCTTTGACCGGGTTTGATGGGTATATTTGTGGGAGGTCTTGGCAGCACTAGGGTTTAGAAGAGACCCCCAGGTAATTCCCTTTTCAGTACAACTAAGCAACAAGATAGCACTTTATGCAGTAGATTTAATTATACATACATCTGACCCACTTAAGTCTATACCCAGGGTAAGAAAGTTAACTGAAGGTTTGGGACACTGTCAGGATATGCCGTGAATACAACTAAGTCGGAGATTATGTGCTGGAATATTACCAATTGGAATCAGGAGGTTTTTGAGTTTAGGTATTTGGGCATCTCAATAGTCCATACACTGGGGTAGTTCCAGCACATAATCTAGGGCGGGTAGCAAAGGAGATTGATAACCTGCTTATAAGGTGGAGAAGTTGCCATTGTCGATCTTTGGGTGGGTGAATCTGATTAAAATTACGGTTCTATCTAAGTTAACTTATCTCTTTAACTGTATCCTCCTTACGTTTCCTAAAAAAGAGAAAGGGAAAATACAGGGAAAATTACTAGTTTCATCTGTGCTTCAGGGGAAGCTAGGCTCTCTTGGAAAAAGTTAAGGAGGAGTTTGAAAAAGGGGACCTGGCATTACCAGATCTAAACCTCTATTGTATAGCGTGTCAATTCTATCAGAAATGGTGGTAGTGTTATAATCGATAGGCTTTTTAGATAAATTTGGGGTTCCCAAGTTTAAAAAAAAGTCCACCTGAAAGTCCTGAAAGCTGCACTTTGCCTTTGGTACAGGGTCAGGAAGAATCTGGGCATCAGGTATTGCTCTGATTTCTCCCCAATTTGGGATTCTATGGGCACCCCTGAATGTTTGTTGGATAGGTTGAGTCTACCTCTGAGGGAGGCAGGGATAACCAGCTAGGGATCTTGTCACAGTGCAGCGGTTTCTGCCCTGGAAGGTAATCAAGGCAAAGACTGGGGGCTCCTTGTCTAGATTTAAGTGCATACTGCTCACCTCATGGTATCTGGGCACTATTTCAGAGATTGGCAGGGTTAGGGGGGTGGAAGCGCCTTTGCTAGATATGCATTCTATTAGCATGGAGATCTCTACATGATATAAGAAACTCTTGGGCTGAGGATGGAACTTTGAAGGTACTGGGTGGGATGTGGAAGGGAGTAATTCCAGAATCCGAGCTCCCATATTTATGGTAAATGTTTTTGAAATGGTTAGATTCTACGGTAAAGCCAGCCAATTTAAAAAAGAATCATTTCTTTACCATTAATAGAATATGGTGGACACCTCAGAGACTAGCTATATTCCCCGATTCCAAAATGTAAAACATTGTGGCCTTCCTGAAGCAAATGATGAGCACAGGTTTGCTACCTACCCTTCAATCAGTGATTTCTGGAATAAGGTGAGCAACATTATAGCTCACACCCTCGGTTTTAGGATTGAGATGAGCCCTGTGCTGGTGCTAATGGGAGTGAATACAGACTCACTTAGCCTTTTGGGCGGAAATAGAGGGGCCTACTTTTCTATTTGGTGCTTCTGTTGAGAAGAGAGATCTGTAAACATTGTCTAGATGTGGCTGCTCCTCGCCCGGAAGACTGGCTTCAAGCTGTGCGCTGGTCCTGCAGGAAAGACTTGGGCTGTACCCCTGACAGAGCAGATACTATTTGCACAGATTTTCTAAGGTGGAATGGGGGGTCAGATCCAGAGACCGGAGTAGTCCTATGATTGCACCTAAGCACCAAAATGTGGGTGTTTAAGCGCAGGTTGGTGGGGCTGGGACGCTGTCTGTGCATTGCAACAGCTGGGGTGATACGAGGACAAAAAAAAATGAATGCTCTGGTCTCTGCAGTAGCTTCTGCCTGTACTTTTCAAATGAGACAGCTATGAAAAAATAGTGTCTTTCCTTTCAATGGAATTCAGATGTGTTGCAATTGAATCTCTCGTGGGTTCAAGGTTAGATTACTGCACCTCATTAAGTCTTGCTAGCCACAAATACCATTACATCATCTTCAAAATGTACAGTATCAGAATGCAAAAATGATGCTGTCTGTTAAGCAGCTACCCCTCTTCCTTGAATGTCCATCCAATCTATTGTGAAGTTCACAACGTTCTGTACTATCCATTGCTGCTTCTTTGGCATGAGTTTCTCAAAGTAAAGATACAGCAATATATTTCACATAGAACTATCTGATCTAAATTCTCTCTTCTGCAGATCTCCAGAATATGTCAATGAGAATTGGGTGTTAAATCTTGCTCCAGATCTCTGGAACTGTCTTCCACTGCATCCCAGAGAAATCACAGTTCACCTAACATTTAGAGAGAACTTACAACTTCGCTGTTACATTAACATCTTCTCTGAAACCTTTAAATGACTTCTTTTTTTACCCTTTAGCCTTATTTTACATCAGTATACTATTGTGCATTCTTCCTAGAACTAACATAAGTTTTTGAGTGAAAGAGTACCCTATAAATAATTGCCACCAGAACAGATGGGGTTTATTTTGGGATGAGTAAGGAAGTTGAGAACCAGATCAAGGATTCAGTCATATGGGAATTCTTACTCACCAACCAGGGGAGAAGAAATTCAGTGTGAGGAGAGTCAACTATGAAGATGAGATATGATGTTATTTTACTCTCAATTTCTGTTGCTGATTTGGACAACCAGCCAGGATATAGTATGCGTCATCTGAGATATTTCTAAGAAATATGTAGGTAGATGAAATAAAAGGTGTTTTTCATGTTGCAACTTGACATGATGCACATTCTTTATAAAGGGAGAAAACAAAATCTTTGTTACTCCAATACCACAAGGGACATTTGTCCTTCACGACACATATAGAGTGCCATACAGGCTCATGAACTAGTGCCAAATCCTCATGTAAGTAAATATTTTTTTCCATTTTAGAATATTGGAATGTTGAAATGTCAGTTGAAGACAATGGAACAGCAGCTATAAACTTTAGTCCAGATTCTGTTAACATTGCAATGCACTTATTTGTAGCCTCTCACTTTCACTCTCTCTTGACTCTCAAAGGTGGATTGCAGAAGATAGGCTGAGGCAGAGGCTTCCCCTCTTCCCAGTGACATTGGAGCCATGACAGGAGGGAGGTGTAAATTCTCCTCAGGTTTGTGTCTTCATTAGCTCCACAAAATTAAGAAAATATTTTTGTTAGAGCCAAATCAGGGGTTTACTGCATTATCCTTTCGTAGTGCCTTCTGTTTGATGTTTGTCATGTGCTGCAGTTACAGTCCATCTGGTTGAAACTATTGCATATATATGTATGCACTTAATGCACATCTGACTTTGCCTGGACAAGCTTCAACATCTGTTCAGAACCAACTTTGAGGTCACTTTATTTTCTGACTACCATGTTAGCTTGCTCATCGGGTTGTTCATTTCTGCTTACACTACATTTCTGTATTATAATTAGCACAGTGTATAATTGTCACAGTGCCGATCTTGCATCTCTCTTTTAACCATATTTGACACCATGTCCCTTTAAATTCTGCTAGGGTGGCATTACTAAGTGCATATATTACCCAGAAACCAGTCACGCAGGCTGAGAGCACCAGTTTGTGCCCTGACTTCTTCCTTGCTGGCCAGCAAGCATGCATGGGTACAAATAAACACAATTTCCTTTTGTTTCTGAGAAAACTGCTGTGTCTGGTGAGTTTCCTTCATTTACTCCTGGGAGGGCGCAAAAGTATTTATTTCCCTAACAAATGCCGTCAGAAGTGGGATGGTGTGAAATGTCACATACAGGTAAGTGAATACCTTGCTGCCGTGGCATTTCAATGTTTAGAATTTTGGTGAGAGTGAAATAGGGGATTGAGGTGTGAAACAGGGGACTGCGAAGTAACTAGGGGCCTGATTATGAGTTTGGCGCAATGGCGCCAGCTCAACACCACCTCCGCTGAGCCAAACCCGCGCATGGACTGCTGGCGGTATTACGAGTTGTAAAAGTACAACTCGTAATTTGGTTAGTGGTTCTCTGGCCTTTCTCATGGTGGTGCCTTGAAAACAGGCATGGCAATGGGAACGGCCAAAAACTTCCAGAACGACATGGACAGTGACGTCCATGCCATGCTGGAACTGGGGAGAATACGGACAGGGGGGCACATGCTGTGCCCCCCTGAATGTATCCCTATGGCGGGGAACACATGGGGGCCTGCAGGGCCGCCTTTGTTCATGCACCACCAGCCTTTTCATTGCGGGACTGCACCAGTTCCTGCTCAGCATAATGAGTTGTGGCTGTTCTCTGGCGCAGCCAGCGATACACCACTGATACAATTTTCAAAGTCGTAATCAGCAAAACAGTGGACCACCACACCTGCTCCACCGCATGTCTGGTGGTCACAAGACCGCCAGACTCGTAATCAGGCCCTAAGTTTCTTTGTGTCAGTAATATTACACTGACAGTGGCTTATCCTTATGGAGGATTATAATGCCTGTGCCATAAGGGGATTTTTTTTTCCCAGAAGAAGAAATCCTCCAGGGTATATTGAGTGGAGCGTCTGATTGGCAGGTTGCACCGAGACAGTGGGAAATGATTTTGAAATGTTGATCAATGACTGTATTGTAATAGGACTAATAATGGTGATGTGCAGATATGTTTTGTTGCATTTGCATAATGACTGCTGCATAGCATTTGTTTTCCTGGCAGGAGACATTTGTTGTGTTTATCTTATAGGGTGCAAGTGCACATTGTAAGTAAAAAATAACATTTCGCGGGAGTGGATACTTGAGAATAAAATGGTAAGTCAACTAGAAATTGTTTAAACAGCTGTAAGCAGAGAAAACATTTAAAAATTATCAGCACCTAGCTCTGCAACTCAAGGTGAGGCGGAGACAAATTGTATAAAATATGTAAAATAGTTTGCGCACTACTATGGACAGGGATAGTAAATGCACAATGTTTAGATGTAATACAGTCTAGATGTGTATTGAAGACAGGCTGCATGCACACAGAACTGTAATAGCAGAAAAATGCCTATGTTCAAGAAGTGACGTTTACAAAATAGTAATGTTAAAACTGAGTTTGCCAGTGAAAAGACACTCAATAGGAGAGAAGTAGGCCTCACAGGGAAAAACGATTTGTGTGTTTCACACCATCTGGACATGTAAACCTTAAAAGTACATGACCCACCTTTTATTTAAAAAAAAAAAAGAAAAATCTGTCTTATTAACTACCTAGAACCTAACTTAGGGGTGACTTATATGTAGTAAAATGGGATTTAAGCCTTGGCAAGTAGTTTTAAATGTCATGTCAAAAGTAGCAGGAAGGTTTGTGCTCAGGTCTTGCAACGGCAGGCCTGAGACTGGTTTGAAAGGCTACTTGTGTGAATGGCACAACAAAGTGCTGCAGCCAGCTGGTGGCATTTAATTTACAGTCAATACAAGACCTGGGCATATGGTATATCACTTCATAAGGAAATTTCAAGTAAACTAAATATGTCAATAGTCTATACACCATGTAAAATTGTTACTAAAAATAGGAAAGCTATGTTGAATTTATCCTTGAGGTGGCGTAGATTTGCTTCTGCTTAGAAAGATGATATTTAATATTAAAGGGAGTCACAAAATATGAGTGATTGGTGGCTGCAGTGGGAGTGAATTGCTAAAAAGAGAGCCCTCCTTTTATTGCACTGCAAACAAATATTTTGACAAGTGTGGAATGCCTGGTTTTTAATAGAATTAACTGAGTTCATTCCCAGCACCAGCAAGAGAGCTTCAACAGCTGTTGAGCTGTCCAAAGGTGCACTACTGAGCAGAGGTAGGTAATGAGTGGTTTGTCGCCCTTTTTGGGTTTTAGTGAGGACATTAGAATACAACAAATTGCTATCATTTGGCGGTAAGGTTATTATTTCAGTAGTTTAGAATGTCTCCGGAGAAAGGAGCTCACTAGCACGAGGTAGGCCCAAATTCTCCAGCAATTGTGTAAACAAGTGCGATCTGTGGAACATGGCATAGCTTAACCGTCGCCCTCCTGGATACAGGAACATAAAATAAAGTGCTGCTGCTGACCTCTAGTGTGTGGGGGGGTCTTGATCCCTGCACATCCCACTGGACAGCTGGGTGACTTGTATTTAAATGACAGTCCCATCTATACTTTCAAATCTCAGGAATAGATAGCATCATAGGGGTCCTGTGTCATTAATTGTCAGACAGGATTTATGAGTCCTGGAATGGGATGCATTCTGTCCTGCAAAGCTGTGGAAGCTGACATCTCCTGGTCATAAAACACAGTTAGGTAATAAGCCAGGGCCTACCAAGACACAGGCTGTAAATAGAAAACTATGGTAACTAGGTTATAAGTTAATATGAACTGATATATGAAAGCACTTGCATTAAAGGCAACAGGTCTTGAAAGTTTAGAAATATTGTTTCATTATTTTAGATAAAAAGATGAAAGTCAGGACTTTTTTATTTCCTGCTTCTTCCCTTGGAAGCACATTTGTGGTTATGATGGCAAATAATTCCATATTTCTAAAGGGTAAAACACATATATCTATGTTTCAGTAAAGCTTACTTAGGGGTGACAATCATTTTATGCTTAGTTTCAAAATAAATGCATTTACAAGCAGGCTTTGCATGAAATAAATTCCACATTATCTTATTAATCTTAATGAAAGAAATTAAACATTTGATATAAAGAAACAGAAACAAAATTGTCCATGATTATTATTCAATAATGACTAAGACCCTCATTATGAGGTCAGGCGGAAAGCCATCCTACAGCTCGTGGGAGGATTTCCGCCCGACATCACAGGTTTCTGTCCGACTGCAGAAATATGATGCTGGCGGTCGGAGGGAAACCTGTAAGGGAATTCCGCTCCAGTTCTGACGGGCTCATTCCAAAATGGCAGCGGAGCCAGCCTCCACTCCGCCGTCGGGATTACAATGTCGCTTTCCGCCTGCCCTTTTATGACGGTCAGCCCGCCATGAAAAGGCAGGCAGAAAGTGACTTTGGAGGCACCTAGCACATCCCCCTTTCCACTGGCTGTCTGCTATGGGGCCTGGGTGGGGCACCTGTGGGACCACCCTAAACATCTCTCACCGTGTGCCTGCCACACGGTGCAGGGATGTTTGAAAACATCTATTTTTCTATTGCAGCTTTTGCTGCAGCCCTTTTCTGCCTGCTGCAGAAGCTGCAATAGAAAAAATTATGTTTCCCACCCACCCATAGGGTGGTCTCATCCTAATACTGTGGGTGGAACAGCCGACTAATAGTCGGGCGGATTCCATCCCGCTACGGCATCCGACCAACATCGTATCAGTGCCCTAAGGCTAAAAAATGCCCTACTACCACAAATTTCCTCAACAAACATACATGTAAATTAATTTTAAAATGTATTTTACTAAAATTATTTTTGCAGTTTTTATGAGCTTTATAATGTCTAATAAACCTACTGTACAAAGCAGCAATGTAACTATTTTGACTAAATATATACACCACTTTCTTTTCATTATGCACTACAATGTAAAGTCATAGCTTTTACGGTGCTGTTACTTTTTCTGTCATTTTGTCACAATGTGTGCAAAGTGCACATTCATGTTTCTGTGTCTAAATGGGTAAATATGTCATGTGCAAAATGAGATGATTTTGAGCTCTAACACTGCCAATATCCCTGCATCTTTCTGACAAAATTAAATTGTGATTTTTATTGTGGCCTAATGGCTGCAGTATGTCTTAAAATATACTGGCTATTCAAAGTTTTGCAAAGAAGAGAGTAGTTCTGGAGGGTTCCAAGTTCATCAAAGTCAACCACGTCCTGGACTCCTCTCAATTTGGCTTCTGAAGCAACCACATCACCGAGACTTCCCTCCTCGTTGCCACGGATGACATCTGCTCCCTTCTTGACCAGGGAGAAACAGCAGCCCTCATTCTCCTGGACCTCTTGGCCACCTTTGACACTGTCTCCCACTGCACCCTAAGCACGAGACTCCACGACGCCGGCATCCGCGACAACGACAATCTACAGATGGTTCTGCCGGATAAAGCAATTTCTTAGTATGCCTATAATCAATATGTTACAAGAATCACACCAAGAAAAGTATTTCGTAGTTCAAACTATTAATATATTATTCTTTTTGTATATGGCTGTCGTATGAGTATTTCTTATAGACGAAGAAAAAAGGGGGTGACTTTTCGTGAGTAGGTGACAAAAGTGACAAGGTGATGACATACATGAAATATATAAGAAGCAATGGGAAATTACAACAATGTAAAATATAAAAATCAATGAGTAACTGTCCTTTTACAATTTATATTTCAAGTATTCTCAAACACCCTAGTACAAATCCTATTCCAATTTAGGAGTGAGGAAACTGTAGTACACGGGTTAGTGTAGAGAGTCGAAGTTTCGACCCAAATGTGTGCCTTATTGAACCAACGTCTCGGCGGGTCTTCTTCAGGACAGTAAAAAGGAGGACAGCCAAGTGCAGTGGTTTTGGTTTCCTTCGCATTATATCTTTTAAACAGCAAATGTAAAAAATGTCAGCAGAATCCACCATCCGGTTGGACTCTTTGCTCAGAGGACGCTTGTTTAGGTGGAGAGTCTCCCAAGGGTCGTGGTTTAGGTATTGATAGATTCCATCATCCAAATTGAAATCTGTATCTTAGGGTAGCCGAAAAAGCTCAGAATGCTAATCCTGAAGGGCTCTGTGTTAATTATTCAGATTCACCATCCGGTTGATATCTGTGTCTTATGGAAGCCGAAAAAGCTCAGTATGCTAATCTCGAAGGGCTCTGTGTTAATTATTCAGATTTACCAACCGGTTGATATCTTCTCAACTATTCGTCAGTGAATGACACTGCACTGCACTAGACTGAATCTGCTCCTTCCTCACCCGCAGAACACAGCGAGTCAGACTCCCATCGTTTCTCTCAGAACCCACGGAGATCAACTGCAGAGTCCCCTAGGGCTCCTCCCTGAACCCCACCCTCTTCAATGTCTACATGGCCCCGCTCACAGCCACAGTCAAGAACCATGGACTCAACA
The DNA here is from genome assembly GCA_963921515.1 of Calotriton arnoldi. Classification (NCBI taxonomy): domain Eukaryota; kingdom Metazoa; phylum Chordata; class Amphibia; order Caudata; family Salamandridae; genus Calotriton; species Calotriton arnoldi. The sequence goes on along the minus strand of CAWUFW010001811.1, from coordinate 1,477,866 downwards.
TCGTCTCCTACTTCGACGACACCTCTCCCTCACCAACAAGTCCACGATTGCCATAACCAACTTCCACAACGAGATGAACGCTGTCACTGCCTGGATGAGAGACAGTTGCCTTAAACTCAACTCGGACAAGACTGAAGTCCTCATCCTGGGGCCCAAAACCTCTGCTTGGTAAGACTCCTGGTGTCCTGCCACATTAGGAACTCCCCCACACCCACGGACCATGCACAAAGCCTCGGCATCATACTAGACTCCTCACGATGAACCGCCAGATCAAAGCCATCTCCTCATCGTGCTTCCACACTCTTGTCCTGCTTCAAAAGACTTTCAGGTGGATCCCCACTGAGGCCAGAAAGACAGTCAGCCACGCACTCATCAGCAGCAGACTTGACTAAGTCAATGCACTCTATGCAGGCATCACCAAGAAACTCCTCAGGAAGCTACAGAACGTTCAGAATGTCGCAACCAGACTGCTCCTTAACTTCCCCCACCGCAGCCGCACCCACATCTCCAAACACCTGCGAGAACTCCACTGTCTCCAGTCAAGAAAAGAGCAATATTCAAGCTCCTCACAGACTCCTACAAGCCCCTCCACGATGCCGAACCAGCATCCCTGAACCAATGCCTCACATTCCACATACCCATCAGACACCACGCTCCACCGAACTGGCCCTTGCCACCTTCCCTAGAATCCACAAGACCAGGACCAGAGGACGATCCTTCTCCTACCTCACAGCCAAAGCCTGGAACACCTCATGCTACCACTGTCGCTGACTCAATTCATGAAGGATCTCAAGACTTGGTTCTTCGACTGAACCTCAGCGTGCATCAGGACCTGCAGCCCCCCTCCCAGTGCCTTGAGACCCTCAGTGGTGAGTAGTTGCACTTAATAAACACTGATTGATTGACAATTTTGAGCTCTAACAATGCCAATATCTCTGAATCTTACTGACAAAATTAAAATGCGATTTTTAGTGTGGCCTGATGGCTGCAGTATGTCTTAAAATATACAGGCTATTCAAAGTTATGCAAAGAAGGGAGCAGTTCTGGAGACATGTGGACTACATTTCCTGTCCTTTTGCACAACATTTCTAGGTCCATACTGGCATTATAAACTACTGGTGTTAATAGGTGCTACAGATCACACTGCACAGAAATACATTAAATGGCCTGGCTTTTCATTCCTGGATACAGTGTATCCCTCTTGACTCCAATCTCAGTGGAAGAGGGTCTGTTTGGTGTGGTTGAGTTGGGTGAGACCGATTATTTCCCTAAACACACCACTTGGTGTGCCACCAGCCTCCTACATGGCAGGAAGGTTCTGCCATGTTTGAGTTCACTGGGAATGGTGTGCTGTGGGTTAGTGTGAAGCAAGGCAAACAGGATGTACTGGTAAAAAGGAAGGTTAACTGATGGGAACTATGAAACCATTTGTTAGGAGGTGTCCAGGAGTCACCCCACCCACTGGCTAGTAAATTGAACAAAAGTAGTTTTTCAGCCCCAGCTCTTCAGGTAACATCTGGAAATTTGGAAGAACAAAACAGAAAGAAGGCTGCTGTGTGACCTGTGTAGAGACCTGAAAGGCTGGACCTGTTCCCACATATACCCAGTACTAAAAATTGGCTCAGTTGGTTGACCTTCTGTGTGGTTACAGGGATACCAGAAGCTGCAAAAGCCCTTTGCTTGGAGTGCCCAGTAGATCAGTAGCATGTGGACTCTGATTTGAGTGTGGTTATGGTCTCTGCTGGAATAGATCCAAGACTTTAAGTGGCATCCCTGGGTCTTGGAAGCCTTAGAAGTAATGACTAGGGAGATGTCTTAAAAAGTCTGAACATTTTTGACCAGTAGAGGGGTGGGCCTAACCACTCACAGCTATCCACCCAAAATGTGACCTCGGCAGGCAAGAAAACTTGATTGAGACCTCAATTCTGCTGCCTGAAAGAAAAAATAAGCAGACCGCTGGGGCTAAGATATTTGGCTTTGGTGCGACTTGGTGGCTTTAGCTTTTGGCTTTCAGCTTTTCCGGCTGGAGGTTTCAAGCTCCAAAAAAGAGATTCAGGGGATGGTTTATATCTTGGCGGTATGTATACTCCATTTTTACGGCGACGGAGTATACATATTGCTAAGATAATGGTCAGCCTGTCGAATTTAGATGCAAGCAGAACTTAAGTTTGGCTACAATGATGACTACTCCATCACCACCATAGCCAAAACTCTCAGATTGTCCAACGGAGTAAGGGCTGTCAGAGAAATAGCTAGATGTCTGCCTGCCCAATCAGGAAGAGCAGACATACAACCAATGCATAGGCACACCCTGGTGGTGAGGTAAAGTAAAATGGTAATGATGCTCCCCTAGATAACTCCCATGGTGAGGTCAGCATTACATCTCGTTTAGAAATTTTCTTTTAGGAAATAAAATAAGAAAACTGTTTGGTGCAGGGCAACATCAGCATGATCACAAGATCAATGATTGTTTTCTCCTAGGATTTGAGGTCATTATTTTTTTTCTGCCAGCGTTTACATGGCGGTGGCAGTCAGACAAAAAGGTCCTTGCACTGTCCACCCTAAATACGTCAGGCAGAGTACTGCCCTTCCTCTGACAGCCAGTACTCTGTCAGGCCATTGGTGGATGTTCTGCATCGATGTAGCTAATGCGGTACCATTATTGGAAAACTTTAGTGCTATTAACGCCAAACTCTAAATGGGCCCTAAGTTCCAATGTAGAAAGCTTGACTGGGTGAACATATGAAAACATTTGGTCAGTATGTGAAATTTGAATTTTCATGCTTGGAGTTTTTCCGCCAAAACCATCAGCTTCAGCAGGACCTCAGCCACAGCACATATAGACTCAATGCTGTTTCTTGGCACCTATCAACCTACCAGTTTCCCTATTGGATTTTTAGAGATGACTGATGGCCCATCATCACGTGGTTCTATTCAATGTAAGAAATATTTAGTGGATGGCCGCCATTGGTTTTGATGGCTGTGCACAAAAATTTAAGGTTTGTTTTAGTGGCGGTGATGGTCAGGAAAAAAAGGCATTTCAACAGTCACCCTAAATAAGAAAGGCAGTGTAATTGTAGTGTCTTTCCCTTGACAGGCTTTAATTCATTGGACCATCGGAGGAAGTTTTCAATAGACAATATCTTTGTTGGCTAAGGTCTGCCCATCTCTAAATGAGGCTGGAGGACCAAGGATTTTATGGACATGGTACTCCATTGCAAAGGCGATGGAGAAACGTATCTGCTAAACTCTAACTCGGGCCCTCTGGCTCAGAAGACAATAACCTGCCTTCAAACCCAGGAAGAACAGGGTTGGGTTAACTACTGGCCACTTAAGGGTTATGAGTTTGAGCTTGGGTGTAGGACAGTTAACTGAGCAAGGGACAGCCTTCCTTAAATCTTCTTCTTTTGACTTGATGATCCCAAATAGGTCTAATAAGCTGTGTCCCCATTCATTTCCAGAACACTTCAAGACCCTTTAGCTTTTGACCCTGTCAAGTTGGAAAAGAGCTTATCCAAAGAGGGGAATGGCTAATAATCTGGAAAGAGATCTGTCTGGTGGAATAAGAGTTCAGCCATTTAGAAACAGGTGATACTGGGTCATTTTAGATAGAGTAATGTGAATAGGAAGCTCTACATAATGAGGTGGTCATAGGGCAAGAAAGTATTCAGGATTAGAAAGAGACAATTTTTGAATCACCGGCTAGTGCACAGGATAGGACTGACACATCACCACATTTAGTATAGAAAACTGTTTTGTTTTAATTCATAATTTAGAATTTTTAAATATATTATTAAATAATGTTATTATTTAAATTGTTTTAAAATATTTTTATATGTATTTAAAATCTATTTTACTCTTGTGTGTACATGTAGGTGTTATATGTATATCTTGTGTTAGAAGTTTATTTATTATTTTGTATATTTATTTATGTATGTTTTTCTAAATATATATATTTTATATATTTTACATTTATAAAAACATTAAAAATACATTTCAAATATATTAGTTTGCAAATATATTGTTGTTAAAGTTGTTTGAGAATATTCAAATGTTGTAGTTTATAAATATTTTACTTACATTATTATTTCTATTAATTTTGTAATTTTAATTATATATAATTGCTACATGTTTCTTTATATTTCAATTTTTTTCAAGAAATCATATTGTTTGTTATGTGTTATTTTATATTGTATTATGTTTATTGTTTGTGAACCTGGTTTAGGAATAGTAAATCTTGCCCTCTTAGTGTCCAATGCCTTCCTTAAAATGACTTTAATTGGAATGCAAATATGAAATCTTATCCCTTTAGTGTCCATACATTTCCCAGAATGGTTTACTTTGAAGTGGGAATAGTAAATCTTACCCTTTTTGTGTCCAATACTTTCCTCTAAATGGTTTTGAATATAGTGGGAATAGTAAATCCTTCCCCTTTAGTGTAAAACACTTTACCCAAAATGGCTTTGATTGGAGTGGGAATAGTAAGTGTTAACACTTTACTGTCTAACACTTTTGTCAAAATGGTTTAGGTTGAAGTGAGAATAACTAAATCTTATTCAATCAAGAAGAACTAGTCTACCTAGACATGGTAGGGGTCACAAAAGTGTATGTTTGATGATGTTTGTATTAAAGAAAAAATCTTATTTCTTTTTATAAAGCCCTCACCCACCAACCTAGTTGGTGGCATGCTTCATCATCGGGCCCACACGATGACACCGAATGTGTCCCGGGTGTGCTACAACGCCTGTGTTACAGCGGAGCAGGTGTGTTACTGAGTGTGCAGTGTAGGTGACGTGAAAAGTGATAGGTTAAAAAACTGTCCAGTGGTCCCAATCCCCGAAGGTTTTACTTTAATGTTTGGGCCCTGGGGATCAGAACTAGTACTCTTATCCTCTCTCTCATTTTTGATACATTATAATAACTAAATCTTACCTTTTTAGTGTCAAACACCTTCCTTAAAATGGATTAGATTTGGGCAAGAAGAGTAAATAGTACCTTTTTAATGGGCAACACCTTCCCCAAAATGGCTTAGATTGGAGTGGGGATAGTAAATGTACCCCCTTAATTGTTAACACCTTCTCCAAAACTGTTTTGATTGTAGTAGGAATAATAAATATTACCCCTTTATTGTCCAAGACCTTCCCCAAAATGGTTAACATTGGGGTAGGAATAATAAATTGGACTCTTTTGGTGTTGTACACCTTCCTCAAAAAGGTTTACATTGGAGCAGGAATAGTAAATTGTACTCTTTTAGTGTTGTATGCCTTCCTCACAATGGTTTGTAGAATATTGTATACTACAGTATAGTAGTATAGTGTGGGTTTCTTTATGATAATAAACAGTACATTTAAATATTTCTACATATTTTTTGTTTATGCATTTTATTTATTTTATTTAATGTACATTTTTAAAACATGCTTTTTATTTGCAAAGAAAAACACATTATTTCCAGATGCTACAATGGTAAAACATTTGTATATACTTGTTTTGCTATTGTATCCCATGAATTGTATTTTAACACACTTTTAAGACATAAATGTTAAACATTTAAACAGAAATGGTACAAAAGTATTTTTTCATAAATATATATTCTTTATACAATGTATTATTACATTTTATAATCTATTTGTTTAGTATACATTAAATAGTACTATTTAACATAGGTAACTATTTTTATATTACTGTTTAATTTATTCTTTACATATGTATTTGGTCAATACATTGTGTAACATTGCTGAACATTCTAACACACTTTTTAAATGTTTAACACTTTGGAGGTGGTCATAGGGCAAGAAAGTATTCAGGATTAGAAAGAGACAATTCTTGAGTCATCGGCTAGTGCACAGGATAGGACTGACACATCACCAGATTTAGTATAGAAAACTGTTTTGTTTTAATTCATAATTTAGAATTTTTAAATATATTATTAAATAATGTTATTATTTAAATTGTTTTAAAAATATTTTTATATGTATTTAAAATCTATTTTACTCTTGTGTATACATGAAGTTGTAATATGTATATTTTGTGTTAGAAGTTTATTTATTATTTTGTATATTTATTTATGTATGTTTTTTCTAAATATATATATTTGATATATTTTACATTTATAAAAATATTAAAAATATATTTCAATTATATTAGTTTGTAAATATATTGTTGTTAAAGTTGTTTGAGAATATTCAAATGTAGTTTATAAATATTTTACTTACATTATTATTTCTATTATATTTTGTAATTTTAATTATATATTATTGTCACACGTTTCTTTTTATTTCAATTTTTTTCAAAAAATCATATTGTTTGTTATGTGTTATTTTATATTGTATTATGTTTATTGTTTGTGTACCTGGTTTAGGAATAGTAAATCTTACCCTCCTGGGGGCCGATTCCGATCTCGGTCGGAGACGCACCTAACACCATTCGGTCGGGAAAAAAGCCATGCGAATGCCTGTTTCCCGACCGATCCGCACATCATTCCGAACGAGCAAGTACGATGCGCACTACAGCATAGATTCCGACCCAGTCGTACTCACCCAATCCAGGTCCTGTTCCCCGACCGAGCCGGATCCGGAATCGTAGAATCGAGCCGCACGGAAGCAAAAATGCAGCCCGTTCGGCCGGACAAGTACGATGCGCATCCCGTACGCGCTGAACCCGTCGCTACGCACGGCACGTCAAAGCATCCGGGCGAGGCGCACATAAGCTCCGATTCGCGCCACAACACGATCCACGGCTACGAGACGAACACGCCAGCGACGAGGACGAGGCGAAGCAAAGAGAAAGACGAACGAGACGAACCAACCATGAATCCCTTCGTACTGATCCTACCAATATTCTACCTCTATTACCGGAACAGGCACGGACGCGTACGGCGCAGAAGGTAAGTCAGACACCAACAACAAAAACAAACTACACGTACCCGACACATCACACACAGAGGGATGCAGAAATACCTACACCAGCAACAGCAGCACCATAGGGGCGGGATGGCCCTCACCAATGCCACACATACACATAGGGGCCTGTATGCCTACCACTACTACTACCCTTACCCATGTGGTGCCAGATGCCTACCACTACTACCACCTTCACCCATGGGGGGCTGGATGCCTGTCACTACTGCCACCCCTACCCATGGGAGGCTGGATGCCTACCACTACTACCACCCTTACCCAGGGGGTGCCAGATGCCTACCACTACTACCACCTTTACCCATGGGGGGCTGGATGCCTGTCACTACTGCCACCCCTACCCATGGGGGGCTGGATGCCTACCACTACTACCACCTCTACCCATGGGGGGCTGGATGCCTGTCACTAATGCCACCCCTACCCATGGGGGCTGGATGCCTGTCACTACTACCACCCTTACCCAGGGGTGCCAGATGCCTACCACTACTACCACCTCTACCCATGGGGTGCCAGATGCCTACCACCACTACCACATCTACCCATGGGGTGCTGGATGCCTGTCACTACTACCACCCTTACCCAGGGGTGCCAGATGCCTACCACTACTACCACCTTCACCCATGGGGGGCTGGATGCCTGTCACTACTACCACCCTTAGCCAGGGGTGCCAGATGCCTACCACTACTACCACCTTCACCCATGGGGGCTGGATGCCTGTCACTACTACCACCCTTACCCAGGGGGTGCCAGATGCCTACCACTACTACCACCTCTACCCATGGGGTGCCAGATGCCTGTCACTACTACCACCTCTACCCATGGGAGGCTGGATGCCTACCACTACTACCACCCTTACCCAGGGGTGCCAGATGCCTACCACTACTACCACCTCTACCCATGGGGGCTGGATGCCTGTCACTACTGCCACCCCTACCCATGGGGGCTGGATGCCTACCACTACTACCACCTCTACCCATGGGGGGCTGGATGCCTGTCACTACTACCACCCTTACCCAGTGGGTGCCAGATGCCTGTCACTATTACCACCTCTACCCATGGGAGGCTGGATGCCTACCACTACTACCACCCTTACCCAGGGGGTGCCAGATGCCTACCACTACTACCACCTCTACCCATGGGGGCTGGATGCCTGTCACTACTACCACCCTTACCCAGGGGTGCCAGTTGCCTACCACTACTACCACCTCTACCCATGGGGTGCCAGATGCCTACCACCACTACCACCTCTACCCATGGGGTGCTGGATGCCTGTCACTACTACCACCCTTACCCAGGGGGTGCCTACCAATACTACCACCTTCACCCATAGGGGGCTGGATGCCTGTCACTACTACCACCCTTACCCAGGGGGTGCCAGATGCCTACCACTACTACCACCTCTACCCATGGGGTGCCAGATGCCTGTCACTACTACCACCTCTACCCATGGGAGGCTGGATGCCTACCACTACTACCACCCTTACCCAGGGGGTGCCAGCTGCCTACCACTACTACCACCTCTACCCATGGGGGGCTGGATGCCTGTCACTACTGCCACCCCTACCCATGGGGGGCTGGATGCCTACCACTACTACCACCTCTACCCATGGGGGGATGGATGCCTGTCACTACTACCACCTCTACCCATGGGGTGCCAGATGCCTACCACCACTACCACCTCTACCCATGGGGTGCTGGATGCCTGTCACTACTACCACCCTTACCCAGGGGTACCAGATGCCTGTCACTACTACCACCCTTACCCAGGGGGGCTGGATGCCTACCACTACTACCACCTCTACCCATGGGGGCTGGATGCCTGTCACTACTACCACCCTTACCCAGGGGTACCAGATGCCTACCACTACTACCAACTCTACCCATGCGGGGCTGGATGCCTGTCACTACTACCACCCTTACCCAGTGGGTGCCAGATGCCTGTCACTACTACCACCTCTACCCATGGGAGGCTGGATGCCTACCACTACTACCACCCTTACCCAGGGGGTGCCAGATGCCTACCACTACTACCACCTCTACCCATGGGGGGCTGGATGCCTGTCACTACTACCACCCTTACCCAGGGGGTGCCAGTTGCCTACCACTACTACCACCTCTACCCATGGGGTGCCAGATGCCTACCACCACTACCACCTCTACCCATGGGGTGCTGGATGCCTGTCACTACTACCACCCTTACCCAGGGGGTGCCTACCACTACTACCACCTTCACCCATAGGGGGCTGGATGCCTGTCACTACTACCACCCTTACCCAGGGGTGCCAGATGCCTACCACTACTACCACCTCTACCCATGGGGTGCCAGATGCCTGTCACTACTACCACCTCTACCCATGGGAGGCTGGATGCCTACCACTACTACCACCCTTACCCAGGGGTGCCAGCTGCCTACCACTACTACCACCTCTACCCATGGGGGCTGGATGCCTGTCACTACTGCCACCCCTACCCATGGGGGGCTGGATGCCTACCACTACTACCACCTCTACCCATGGGGGGATGGATGCCTGTCACTACTACCACCTCTACCCATGGGGTGCCAGATGCCTACCACCACTACCACCTCTACCTATGGGGTGCTGGATGCCTGTCACTACTACCACCCTTACCCAGGGGGTACCAGATGCCTGTCACTACTACCACCCTTACCCAGGGGGGGCTGGATGCCTACCACTACTACCACCTCTACCCATGGGGGGCTGGATGCCTGTCACTACTACCACCCTTACCCAGGGGGTGCCAGATGCCTACCACTACTACCAACTCTACCCATGCGGGGCTGGATGCCTGTCACTACTACCACCCTTACCCAGTGGGTGCCAGATGCCTGTCACTGCTACCACCTCTACCCATGGGAGGCTGGATGCCTACCACTACTACCACCCTTACCCAGGGGGTGCCAGATGCCTACCACTACTACCACCTCTACCCATGGGGGCTGGATGCCTGTCACTACTACCACCCTTACCCAGGGGTGCCAGATGCCTACCACTACTTCCACCTCTACCCATGGGGTGCCAGATGCCTACCACCACTACCACCTCTACCCATGGGGTGCTGGATGCCTGTCACTACTACCACCCTTACCCAGGGGGTGCCAGATGCCTACCACTACTACCACCTTCACCCATAGGGGGCTGGATGCCTGTCACTACTACCACCCTTACACAGGGGGTGCCAGATGCCTACCACTACTACCACCTCTACCCATGGGGTGCCAGATGCCTGTCACTACTACCACCTCTACCCATGGGAGGCTGGATGCCTACCACTACTACCACCCTTACCCAGGGGGTGCCAGATGCCTACCACTACTACCACCTCTACCCATGGGGGGCTGGATGCCTGTCACTACTGCCACCCCTACCCATGGGGGGCTGGATGCCTACCACTACTACCACCTCTACCCATGGGGGGATGGATGCCTGTCACTACTACCACCTCTACCCATGGGGTGCCAGATGCCTACCACCACTACCACCTCTACCCATGGGGTGCTGGATGCCTGTCACTACTACCACCCTTACCCAGGGGGTGCCAGATGCCTGTCACTACTACCACCCTTACCCAGGGGGGGCTGGATGCCTACCACTACTACCACCTCTACCCATGGGGGGCTGGATGCCTGTCACTACTACCACCCTTACCCAGGGGGTGCCAGATGCCTACCACTACTACCACCTCTACCCAGGGGGTGCCAGATGCCTACCACTACTACCAACTCTACCCATGGGGGGCTGGATGCCTGTCACTACTACCACCCTTACCCAGGGGTGCCAGATGCCTACCACTACTACCACCTCTACCCATGGGGGCTGGATGCCTGTCACTACTACCACCCTTACCCAGGGGTGCCAGATGCCTACCACTACTACCACCTCTACCCAGGGGGTGCCAGATGCCTACCACTACTACCAACTCTACCCATGGGGGGCTGGATGCCTGTCACTACTACCACCCTTACCCAGGGGGTGCCAGATGCCTACCACTACTACCACCTCTACCCATGGGGGGCTGGATGCCTGTCACTACTACCACCCTTACCCAGGGGGTGCCAGATGCCTACCACTACTACCACCTCTACCCATGGGGGGCTGGATGCCTACCACCAACACCACCCCCACTCATAGGATGGACAATGCATGACACAACCAGCACACCACAACCTAGGGAATGCAAGAAAAAGACATCCCCCCAACACCATGACACGCGAGTGTGTAGACTGCGTCAAATGGCTACAACACTGAACATGACTTTGAACATACAATGTGACCCCCATCACATGTGCCACACATATATGTGTGTGGCCCCCACAATGCAAGCAGGCCATGACCATTGTGGCAATGGGGTCCAAAACCCCATCATCACAGTGACCAAAAGGTAAGTGTGGGGTCCATAGCTGAAGCACATCTTGAACATTGTGGCAATGGGGTCCAAACCCCCATCATCACAGTGACCAAAATGTAAGTGTGGGGGCCCATAGCTGAAGCACATTCAGAACATTGTGGCAATGGGGTCTAAACCCCCATCATCACAGTGACCAAAAGGTAAGTGTGGGGTCCATGGCTGAAGCACATCTTGAACATTGTGGCAATGGGGTCCAAACCCCCATCATCACAGTGACCAAAATGTAAGTGTGGGGGCCCATAGCTGAAGCACATTCAGAACATTGGGGCAATGGGGTCTAAACCCCCATCATCACAGTGACCAAAATGCAAGTGTTGACAAAGAAAAAGCTGCAACTGCCAAACTGCATGGATGATTCCTGGTCACAGAACATAAAACACATCAGTGGCAAAGTAGTGCATGTGTCCCATTGCAACATAGATTGGGGGAGGCAAATACTGCAGTGCAAATAAGACATACCTTTGGCCATGTGCAGACAAACAACACCCATGGGGGCTGACACTGTCAACATTCATCAATGACACAATGACAGAAGTGACCATCAGAATGCAGACCCACATATTTGCACCAATGGGCACACAAATGCAGATACCCTGTGGAGACTGTAGATGTGAGGTGAACAGAAACCATACCATGGCAGCAATGGGACACACAAACCATGATCATTGTGCTGACCGATGACCTAGGAGTCCCAGGGACAGCAGGGGAAACCCACCAAACAACATACAGCCAATGGCACACCAAAGATATGCCAATGCAGTGGTGCAGATGCACAAACACAAACAGGCAGACCCACACTGCACATCAAACATAACAGGTGAGGGGGGGGGTGCCAGTGTCCCCAGGCAACCACACAACACATGAGGAGGCCTGAATACCAATTACACAGATGTGCATACAGTGCCACACAAAGGTAACTCATGGATCCAAATACCCTATGTGGGCAATCAGGCATTGTCAGATGAGAGGGAGCACAAATCACAGATGTCACACAAGCATGTAGGAACAGCAACTGACACAGCAAGACACAGACACACCACAGCACTACCCCCAGGGTCCCCACAATGTGGAGACCCTGGGCTGCATTACAATCCCACTGTGATGACAAAGCTAGATGTCGTTCACACTGTGAACCACAGTCATGTGTCCTGAGCAACAAACTACCATCACACCTACACAAGCACAAATCAATCAGCACGGCCAGTAAGCCAAGGCCAACATGGAGGCAGGGGTCTAGCCGGGCAACAACTCTCATCTGCACACACTCAACACCACACACCTCGACCTCCAACAATGTGCAGCAGTGAAGCACACATGCACTGGTGACATTGCACATGCACCCATGACAATCCCAGGGTGGTGGGTGGGAACCAAGGTGCAGAAACACATCACACATGGCCACTCAACAAGACTCCTGAATGTCTGACACACTGCACACTACGCTGTACATGGACATGACGGCAATACCACACCAACCAATGGGATCCCAGCCACAGTCACACACCAATGAAGAAGCCAAGGACACCCACAAAGAACACACATAGACAACTACCAACATTGCAGCCCGGACCCTGAGGAGTGCCAGCAGTCACACACACAACGTATCACAATCACTGAAAGATAACACAAACTGGAAATCACATGACAGGTGTAAACAACAAGTGCCAAGGGGAATCCTGACTGTGACCCATCTGCGTCTGCACACAAACTCAGCCCTGACAGCAAACACACCTATGGGTGACACCCTGATGACCAGTAATGTGCCATGCACCCACATCACAGAGAATCCAGGGAGAAGACTTGGGGGTACATAGGTCAACTCAGCAAGCATCACAAACAGGTACAACACTAGGGATCCCAGCATGCACAGCTAAACGGAAGTGAACACACAGACATGCTCATATAACACACACCTTGGGCGCAGGCAATGTCACAGGAGTACACACTGCCATGAGGGGACTCCACTCCTGTGTGAGGAAAGCTGTGCCATATGTTGCCACAGTAGGGCTCCATCATGTCAGCTGAGCACTTGGTCACACACTCAACAATTAGCACCAAATGAATGCTCCCGTCACATCAGCCTGGTCATGGGAGTGCCAACGAAATCATCAGCACTGATCCAACACACTTGTATAGCAATGTTGCACTGACAACACAGATGAGTCCTTCCCCATTGATGCCCAAACCTGCATGTCCAGTGGAGATGGCCACACGGTCAGGGTAGTAGACGAATTGAACAATGGCAGGCACAACAGATGTGCAGGGGTGGAAGCCACAGATGTGAAATTGCTAATGTAAGTAGGAAATCCCATTGCCAAATATTGAACACATGACACCCTCAGATGCTGCTAAGGATGACATGGATACACCACAGGATAGGACACATTCCCCCTGGACCACATGTGTTCCTGCACAGTAACACTTCATTATAATGAGACCAAATATCACCATCACTGCAGCAAGGGCATGGTTAGCATCATCAACAACATGTACATCAGAAGCAAAAGCACTAGAGAACAGAAAGGTGCTTTATTCAGCATATGTGGGTCTAACAGTTGATGTCCAGCACAAATGTTAACAAAGGCCAATGGCCAGTCCAACTTGAATGTCAAAACAGGGTGACAGTGGCAGATGTCACCCAACGCATGCCTGCACTGATGAAAGCCAGGGACAATCCCCTCGGAGGGGCATACGGGGGGCAGGCCAGGCACCGCAGGGACAGGATCAGGGCTCACCAGAAGGAGGCAGGGAAGGGGTGGTGGGTGCTGGAGAGCCACTGACAACTGCAGTGGAGGTGTCTGACATGGTGTGTGCCGGCACAAGTGGGGGGCATGACTCTGATGGTGTGGGTGCCGCCGGCAACACTGCAGGGGACCATGCAGATGGAGTGGACAGGTTCCCCACTGCAGTGCCCAAGTCAGACAGGGTGGTAGTGGACTCCACTGCAGTGCCTACCTCCAGGGGAGGAGAATGGGGATCAGGTAAGGTGGGCAGGACAGAGGGGAGGACACCGTCTCCACACCAGTGGCACAGACAAGCACAGCGGGGTGTGTGGGGCTGGAAGAGCAAGTGGCAGGGGGAGAAGGCCTGATCCTTTTGGGGATGGTGTATCTGTGGGTGGGGGAACCTGGGGCAGGGTGTGGTGGGGGCACCTGTGGAGTGGGGGCACCTGTGGAGTGGGGGCCTGAGGGATGGAGGAAGGAGACTTGGTGCCTGAGCTGCAGGGCGGCGGCGGGGTCTTGCTCTTCCGGGTCCGGGGGGACTTGCGGATGGGTGCGTCAGTCGGTCTGCACCTGGGGGAGGGTGTCCGGTGGCGAGGGGCACTCCGCTCCATGTGGGTGGGCTTCCTCTTCCCCCTGAATGCTGTATCAGCTGGATCGGTGGGGAAGAGGCCGAGGTCACTGAGGAAGAGCCGCTGGGTCTTTGGGGTTGCAGGTGAGGCAACGGAGGGGGCTTTGGAGGGAGAGGCAACTGTGGACTGCGCAGTGCTCGTGGATGCGTGTGTGTGTGACTGGGCCCCATCCCCTGTGAGTGTGGTTTCAGTCCCCTGACTGTGCGTGCGTGTGCGTCTTGTCTGTGGCGTGTGTGTGTGTGTGCTGCTCGTGTCTGTGCTGGTGTGTGCCTGTGCCGGTGTGTGTGTGCTTGGGACAGGTAAGGTGCTGGGGAGTGTGGATGGGGCAGAGGCAGGAGGGGTGAGGGACTGTTGGAGGAGGGACACTGCTGCCGTCAGGGAGGAGTCCATGGACCTATTGCCCCTCTGTAGGGCAGACATGCCCGATGAGATGCCCTCCATGAACGACACCAGCTGAGTCAACAGAGTGGTGTGGGCATGGAGGACACTCAGCATCGCTGTCTGCCCTACATGGAGCTGGCGAAGGAGGTACACAGACTCCTCACTCAGGGCAGCAGGGGACACAGGGGCAGGGGGTGCGGTGCCTGGCCCGAAGGAGACACGCTCCCGAACATGGGAGCCTCCACGGACCTCGGGAATGGGAGCCGATGGGAGGGCGGTGGTGGTGGTGGTGGCGGGGACAGCAACACTAGCTGGGGTGTGGTGGCTGCTGACACCCGCCTCCATAAGGGAGTCATCCTCCGAGCTGCTGTGGTCCTCAGCTGAGGTGGATGGTGCTGAGGACTCCTCGGTGTGGCTCCCCTCGCCCTCCGTGCCACTGGGTCCCTCCGACCACTCCTCGGCTGTTGACCCAGTCTGGCTCTGCGGCTCCTCCTGGTCCGTGGAGCTGTCCCCTCCTGTGGCCGTGGATGTATCTGCAAACAATAGGGAAACAGACAGACATCAGTCACCTGCACCGAACGCACACACCACAGTAAGTACAGCACAATACAGAGCAAGGCCTGGCATCCTTAGTTGGACATTGCTAAAATTGCCCAAACAGAATAGGAGAAGCCAATTGTCAGTCTGATCGTCAACCATGGCACTCACATCCCACCTGGCCTTGCACCCATCTGTCTGGCGTCCGTTGGCTGGCAATACCCCAGTGTGGACACATGCACCACCTACACAGTAGTTGGACGGTGCAGAGAACACAGTGAAGCATGTGAACATGCACACATCACAACTCTTGCCACTGAGTCAGTACAGGTGCCCGGATGAAAGTGATGCCCAGAGTCAGATATATGAAATGCATGTGATGCATACCAGCAACAGACACCACGATGCACACATGTGCTGATAGCCATTGCCACTATGGTGTGCATGTAGCACATGTCACTCCCCTGCAGGATCACCCATAGGAAGTCACATGCCATGGCACAGGCATGCCTGCTAAGTCATACATCACTGTCTCCAGTCACATGGGCAGGGCAGCCACACAACAACAGTCTGCACTGTGTCACAATAGTAGGTCATGGGGAATGCAAGTCCTGGAGCTGAACAAGTGCACATGTACATCCCCCACACACCACATCATCTGAACCCTTATCTGTCCAGGTCATACCGATTGGACATATGGGAGACCTGTAACACAACCCTCTGAACCTGAGCACCTCACAATCTGCTGTGAATGGGAAACAGCTGCATGGACTTCACATTCGCATACCCCAGTCAGCACGGTCAGGTGTTCAAACACCTATGTGTCACACAAGTATCGTCTCCTATGGTCACATCTCCGGTGGCATGCTGAGCCCCAACCGAGAAACACCCCAGCAGTCCTGACAACGAAGCCACAGCACACTGACACAGAGGCAGACACCTGAGGGGACATATCACTGAGCACAACGTGTCAGCTGATACACGGGAGTGGGAGTACAGAGTGTATTGTATGGCCTGGAGTAGGCATGACTGTCCTGCCCCACATGAATGAGGGATGAGCCCTGGACAGTAGGCAGCTGGCTAAGTATGTGTGACACACGTAATATACACACTCCAGGGGCCCAAACATTGTTCCCACCCGCAGCATGGGTGTGTGCCAGACACCCCAGGCACATGTGGTGGATCAGCTCAGCAATTGGACCACATATCAAAGTGACACGCAGATTACATGTCAGAACACAGGCATTGTGTAAGCAATGGACCCACCCATGATGCCCACCACAGAGTTAGGGGAACAGATGCTGTCCCCCACCTTGAGTCAAGCAAACTGCAAGGACACAGTACCCAAGTGACACAATTCCCTGACTGCAAGGGCCACACCTGGGTATCAGATGAGGAGTGGGCAGTGCACAATTGAGGGACATGGGTCCTGGACCACATGACTGATGTACTGTGGAAGTTTAACCAGGCCAGAGGAGGGCACATAGCATGGCAGACAAAGTTCACAATGCAGTCATGGACTCACCCCCTCCTTGCTGCTCTCTGGCCTTCAGCTGCCCATCCAGATCAGGGAAGACCACCGCCAGGATCCTGAGCATGTGGGGGTCAGGGTCCGGTGTCCGCCCCTCCTGCGAGGAGGCGACAGCTTCAGCTGGACCCGTGCGATCCTCCGGGTCCAGCCCCGAAGGTCCTGCCACCTCTTCTGGCAGTTGCGGATCCGGCGCTTGTAGTCCCCCACGGATCTCACTGCCCGGACGATGGTCAGCCATATCTTCTGCTTCTGGTGGGCATCAACCTGTGAGGATGACAAAGTGAGAATGCTATTACTACACATGCAACATATCCGTGCATTACACAGTTGTGTATACATGTCTCAATCACAGGGGCACATGATGTACACAGGCAGTGCAAAGATGGCCATGGACAGTATGCCAGCAGTAACTACATGGTATCATTGCTTGGGAAGTAAAACCTTGTTTAAATGCACTGTCACTGCACCATACCTGTCCAGTGCATGTAACTACACACTATGGGGGGTGACAACTACTCAGTGAGCCTGCTAGCCAGTGGCGTGCAGACTGTTAGCCTTGCTAGTCAGACAACATGCACATTTAGGAAGGCAGTGGACAGAACACTCACCTGCTCCCCTGCTTTCCCATACAGCTTGCTGTACTGTGGAAGGAGGCTGTCCAGCAGGGCCTGGTTCTCCTCAGTGCTGAAGGCTGGGGCTCTCTCCACAGTACGTGCCATTGCAGGGTCCAGAGGGTGCAGATTCAGCAGCAGTGGTGGTGGCAGATGTCGTCCTGGAGCATGTAGTGCAGGCAAGTGAGCTCTCAGGGGAACAGCCAGCATTATATGTGTGCTGCAGAGGCAGTTACTGTCCCATGTGTCCAAAGTGATAGGTCCAAGTCGTTAACATCTTCTGAATCTGGCCAATCCATGGAATTGCACCACTTACACACGCCCACAGCATCCTTCAAAAGTTCAACTTCATGACACCCATGAATTTGCAACATTGTTGTGGGTGACCAACTGAATTTCCAGCATCAGACTTGTTCAAAATTTGAAAACGCGTCCGTTGCCAGGCCAGGCCATAGCCAATGGGTGCACACCGATCGGTCCATTGCTGTTCAAGGCGTACCCGGGATACAACGCGTACCCGCACACATTGATTGCAATGGGCCGGCCGGGCACACCGATCGGTCCATTGCTGTTCAAGGCGTACCCGGGATACAACGCGTACCCGCACACATTGATTGCAATGGGCCGGCCGGGCACACCGATCGGTCCATTGCTGTTCAAGGCGTACCCGGGATACAACGCGTACCCGCACACATTGATTGCAATGGGCCGGCCGGGCACACCGATCGGTCCATTGCTGTTCAAGGCGTACCCGGGATACAACGCGTACCCGCACACATTGATTGCAATGGGCCGGCCGGGCACACCGATCGGTCCATTGCTGTTCAAGGCGTACCCGGGATACAAGGCGTACCCGCACACATTGATTGCAATGGGCCGGCCGGGCACATTGATCGTTCCATTGCTGTTCAACACGTACCCGGGATACAACGCGTACCCGCACACATTAATTGCAATGGGCCGGCCGGGCACACCGATCGGTCCGTTGCTGTTCAACGCGTACCCGGGATACAACGCGTACCCGCACACATTAATTGCAATGGGCCGGCCGGGCACACCGATCGGTCCATTGCTGTTCAACGCGTACCCGGGATACAACGCGTACCCGCACACATTGATTGCAATAGGCCGGCCGGGCACACCGATCGGTCCATTGCTGTTCAACGCGTACCCGGGATACAACGCGTAGCCGCACACATTGATTGCAATGGGCCGGCCGGGCACACCGATCGGTCCATTGCTGTTCAACGCGTACCCGGGATACAACACGTACCCGCACACATTGATTGCAATGGGCTGGCCAGGCACACCGATCGGTCCATTGCTGTTCAACGCGTACCCGGGATAAAACGCGTACCCGCACACATTGAATGCAATGGCCAATGTGTGCGCACCGATCGGTCCATTGCTGTCCAACGCGTACCCGGGATACAACATGTACCAGCACACATTGAATGCAATGGCCAATGTGTGCGCACCGATCGGTCCATTGCTGTCCAACGCGTATTGCGAATACAACGCGTACCAGCACACATTGAATGCAATGGCCAATGTGTGCGCACCGATCGGTCCATTGCTGTCCAACGCGTATTGCGAATACAACGCGTACCAGCACACATTGAATGCAATGGCCAATGTGTGCGCACCGATCGGTCCATTGCTGTCCAACGCGTATTGCGAATACAACGCGTACCAGCACACATTGAATGCAATGGCCAATGTGTGCGCACCGATCGGTCCATTGCTGTCCAACGCGTATTGCGAATACAACGTGTACCAGCACACATTGAATGCAATGGCCAATGTGTGCGCACCGATCGGTCCATTGCTGTCCAACGCGTATTGCGAATACAACGCGTACCAGCACACATTGAATGCAATGGCCAATGTGTGCGCACCAATCGGTCCATTGCTGTCCAACGCGTCCCTGTACATGTCACTGGCATATGTCACCATGCCTGTCACAGGTGAACATATGCCAGCCACATATACTTCCCAGGGAGTGAGGGGCACACCTACAACACCACAGCCTGTCCAAACTGTATCCTAAGGCATGTAAGGCTGCATTACCTATTCCGTGTATGGGGGTGAACATGTTGTTCTGTGGGTGTCACTTGGGGCAGCCACCCCCAGGCTGTGCACGTGTTCATGGGGACAGTATCCTTGGTGTTTCGTGTACATGAACACTGTGATGTGCAACTGTTCATATCTGAGCATGTGGCATGGTCACATTTCACGGTGTTGTATGTGTATGTCATGTCACATGCCCCCTGAGTCCCATGTGGGACGGTATGTTTAACCCAGGCTGACCCATTGGCACAATAGTGATGGTCCTCCGCAGTCTGTGTGCATGTTGTGTTTACAATGTCTCTGATTTCATGTGCACAATGGGAGACAGTCTCCACATCCACGTTGTTTGTGCATGGACTTTGATGTTGTGCGTGTGTGTGTCACAGACGTCCATGTCTGTCCTGCCGAGGCAACAGGGACCACTACCTGTGGGGGTCATGGTTGTTTTGCTGTGGTGTATACATGATACGCCATGTCATGCCAGTGTCCATGTGGCAATACAGGGTCCCTGGGAATCTACCTGTCGTTGGGCTGTGATGCCTGGGGCACATCTGTCCTCACATGTCACTGTGGGGTGTGTTTGTAACGTGGCAGCAGGAGATGGGAAATGTGACACGTCCTCATGATACCCAATGGCACAACCTGGGACTTATTGATGCCACTTGTTGAACTGTGATGTTGGATGTTGGCCATGTATGTGCCATACATGTCCTTACGGAACTGCACACATCATGTACTTGTGCCTCATAATGATGTATCATGTGATATTGAGTGTGTTCAATGCCACATATGTGGGGTGACTGACAATCTTTCTTTCTTCACCTATGCACTGCAGGGCACCAGCTGTCCATAGACCATTCCCTGACCTGGCAACGATGGTGGAACGTGACAGCATCCGAAGGTACCGCTTCACCAGGCAGCTGATTGATGATTTGGCAGTGCGCTTGGCACCACACCTGCAACCTGGCCGGCCGTATCCTACAGCGCTGACCCCCAAGGTGAAGGTGATGGCAGCCCTACACTTCTTTGCCACCGGTACCTTTCAACACACTCTGGCGACTGCTGGTGGGATGTCACAGACCATGTTCAGCCGTGTGCTCCGCGATGTATTGGAGGCTATGTTGATATACCTGAACCAGTACATCTATTTCCCTAGACTCCAGCAACTGACTGGCGTGAAGAGTGACTTCTATGCCCTGGGGAGGATGCCGCATGTCATTGGCTCCATTGATGGGACACATGTGGCTTTGGTACCACCACAGGCCCAGGAGCAGGCATACAGGAACCGCAAGCACTACCACTCGGTCAATGCACTGGTGGTCTGTCTTGCAGATATGACCATCACACACGTGTGTGCCCGTTTCCCCGGTTCTGCACACGATGCCTACGTGATGAGGAGTAGTCGCATCCCGAGGATGATGTCACAGATGCGGAACCAGCGTGCCTGGCTTGTTGGTGTGTACTGACTTTGTACCATTGTGTGTGTTCTGCAATGTAGTGTCCCACCCTCTTTTCCAACTCAGCTAATGTGCAATTGTCTGTATGTAGGTGACTCCGGATATCCCAACATGCCGTGGTTGCTGACGCCCCTCAGGAACCCTGTGACACCAGCCCAGATGCGCTACAATGAGGCACATGGTCGGACGAGGAGAGTTATTGAGCGGACATTTGGTCTCCTGAAGAGCCGCTTCCGCTGCCTGGACAAGACAGGAGGGTCCCTCCCATATGCCCCGGCAAAGGTGTGCAAGATTGTCATCGTCTGCTGCATGCTACACAACCTGGCAGTGCGGAAGGAGTTGCCTCTCATCCTGGATGACGATGACCAACGTCCGCCACCTGTGGAGGATCCTGGCCTGGACCACGATGCCAGTGATGATGATGATGATGATGGTGATGTCCGCACACAGCTCATCACCAACTTCTTCAGCTGAATGTAAGTATCCAGAGATGTCATGTAACTGATGTGAGTTTGCATGATATGTGTTGGTGGTGCTCTGGTGCTGTTTGAGTGTGTGCATGTGCTACATGACTGTATGCGTGTAGCGATGTGTCCTTACAGGTAGTCTGTACTCCCCAACAGTGTTGACATGCTAACTTGGTTCTGGGTGGGTATCTTGTGACATGTATTGGGCATGAGTATTGCAGTTCTGTCCTGTTCTTCAGTGCTTTTGACTGTGTGTCATTTCTGTCCTTCACAGGGTACTTTCAGAGTCGTTTGGTCAACTGTGATCCCCGACACCGTGATTCGACTTCCAGGGTGGTAGCTGTCGTGTCCCTACAGGTGATGTGCACCACACCCATGGACTTCCTTCCTTCTACACTTGTTGACTGTGTGCCCGCTGCCAGGTGGGATTACCTTGCATCTGTGGTGGTTACAACATGTTGCAAATGTGTAATAAACCTGTGCTTCACTTTGTGATGTGCGTTGTCTGTGGTCACACATCTGACTGACATTTGCTTACTGCACCAGTGGGCTAGTTAACACAGACTGTGAATAGGTGTTGGGTCTGTGCAATGCAACGTATTTCCTGGCAACATCAGTGTAGGCGATGAGTCAGATGGCCATGGTGTGTATGTGTTGTGTAGCCCTGGTGGTGTGCCTCCCTCATATGTGTGACGTCGCCATGACTCACATGCCGGTGTTGTACTTGCTGTAGCAGTTAGCATGCACAGTGTCATTTCCCAGTTCATCATCGCCACTTCAGAGACAACGTAGGAATCACAACAGAGGCAAGTATGGTGTATTAGTGAGTTTATTGACATACATGTGTGAGTATAGTGCACAGGATGGTGGGTGCTGTACATTGTGATTGTAATCCAAAGTTCCTAGATGATTTGGAAGTCCTGGTAGCAGAAATGTCCAGAGTAAAGTCCACAGTCATCTGAGACATTGGTCCAACTTGAGCTCCCCATGTCATGTGGGAGAGTTGTGTTGCAGTCAACAGGGTGAACAGTTTGCGCACAAAGGTGATTATCCAGAACAGGTTTAGGCTTCCTGGGGGTTGCACATGGCCATCGGCCTCTCACTTGCCCCTCCTCGGACGGCCCCTCTTCTTTGGGGGGCGACCCTCAAGTGCAGGCTGCTGCGGTGCAGGGGACTCTCCGCCAGAGTCATCCTGCCTCCCTGTGGCAGTTGCAGTTGTTTCAGCAGCAGATGTTGTGGGCACACAGGGAGGTGTTGACTGGTTGCTGCTCATCTGGCAGAGGCATTGTAGTATGTCCCTATGCACCGCCGTCATCTCTTGCAGTGTGTCCCACTTGGACTCCACGCGGGACATGTGTGAGTCCAAGCGGGCATGATGGGCAGCCTGCTGCTGTTTAATGTCCCTGAGGAGCCCCACTACCTGGCTGAGCTCTCCGGTGCTGGACTGGTACGCATCGGCTATGCGTGCCAGTTGTGGGTCATCATGCAGTCCAGACCCCTCTGCGATCAGTGACCTGTGTCTCCCACCCCTCCCACCACCCCTGGCGACATGTGCAGTACCTGAGGTGGCACACACAGGTGACCCTGGGCCCCCTTGGGGTTGTTGGTGGTGTTGGTGTCCATGGCCCCACGTTGGTCCAGGGTCCCTGTGCTGGTGGCGGTGGTGCTCCTTGGTCTTTGCATGTCGGCAGGGGTGGTATGTGTGTTGACAGTCATTGGAGGGGTGGGTGCAGGGGGTGCAGCTGGTGGTCCTGCTGGGGCTGCATGATGACTTGCTCCGGAGGTGCCAGGTTGGACTTCTTCATCCGAGGAGGGCAGTGGCTGTTCCACACCAGTGAGCTCCGTATCCTCTTGAGCCTGGGACGGGGACTCCTCAGCGTCTGCTGCTGTGTCCCCATCATCACCTGTTTTAGGGAGACACACACAATGTATGTTATGTTTCTGCAGGCATCAATGGTTGACACACCTGACAGTTGTGACTGTGCCTCTGGATGCGGGCCTGTACATTGCATTGTCCTAAGTTGTCACAGTCAGGGGTTGATATTGGTGTAGCACATTGTCCTGCATTATTTGGGCATTTCCATGTGAATGTTGGGGTGTGTACATGGTCTGCATTGGTTGTATTGGGTTGACATCCGGCCCTCCTTCCCACCCAGCCAGATATCCCACCATGGAACTTGCTTCCATTGCAGGGAGTGCAATTTGTCTTTCAGGATGTCAGTCAGTGGTGTCCTGCTGTTGGTTGGTGCACAGTTGCCAGCAGGGCCTTGTGCTCCCCACAGCAGTAGCCAGTGTCAGCCATCTTGTCAGTTGTTTTCCACTCCTTGTGATGTGTGCATGGTTCAGGGTGGTGTTGATGGGCCAATTGTGAGGCTGACCAATATCTGTGTCTACCACTCCCATCATGCTATTGCCTCCACCCCCTTCCCAGCATGCCCATACTTCCTTCCTTTTGAGTGTACTTCACTGTGTGTGGGTGTGACAGCAATGGCAAGATGGCTGACAGTGGTGTCCTGCTGTTGGTTGTTGTCCAGTTCCCAGCATGGCCTTGTGCTCCCCACAACAGAGCACCAGTGTCAGGCATCTTTGATGGGGCTTTACACTCTCTGTGAGGTGTGCATGTTTCAGTGTGAGCTTGCTGGGCCATGGGGGGGATGTTGAGCTGTGACTTCCACTCCCATCATGCTATTGCCTCCACCCCCTTCCCAGCATGCCCATACTTCCTTCCTTTTGAGTGTACTTCACTGTGTGTGGGTGTGACAGCAATGGCAAGATGGCTGACAGTGGTGTCCTGCTGTTGGTTGTTGTCCAGTTCCCAGCATGGCCTTGTGCTCCCCACAACAGAGCACCAGTGTCAGACATCTTTGATGGGGCTTTACACTCTCTGTGAGGTGTGCATGTTTCAGTGTGAGCTTGCTGGGCCATGGAGGGGGATGTTGAGCTGTGGCTTCCACTCCCATCATGCTATTGCCTCCACCCCCCTTCCCAGCATGCCATACTTCCTTCCTTTTGAGTGTACTTCACTGTGTGTGGGTGTGACAGCAATGGCAAGATGGCTGACAGTGGTGTCCTGCTGTTGGTTGTTGTCCAGTTCCCAGCATGGCCTTGTGCTCCCCACAACAGAGCACCAGTGTCAGACATCTTTGATGGGGCTTTACACTCTCTGTGAGGTGTGCATGCTTCAGTGTAAGCTTGCTGGGCCATGGGGGTGGGGGATGTTGAGCTGTGACTACCACTCCCATCATGCTTTTGCCTCCACCCCCTTCCCAGCATGCCCATGCTTCCTTCCTTTTGACTCAGCTTCCCTGTGGGGTTGTGTGCCTGTGCTGACAAGATGGCTGACAGTGTTATCCTGGGGTTTGTTTTGCTACAAGTCCCATGTGTGTCCCTGTGCTTCACACTGCATGACCCAGGGTTGTGGTTCTTTGTGGGATATTTGATTGGTGTGTGAGGCAATGCTTTCTCCCAGGTGAGTTGTGTGTAGTTTGTGTTAGGGGGTGTGTGGGTGGAGCTGCTGGTGACTATGGTCAGTGCTGTGAGTCCTCCTTCCCACCCAGCCAGATATCCCACCATGGAACGTGCTTGCATTGCAGAGAGTGCAAGTTGGCTTTCAGGATGTCAGGCAGTGGTGTTGTGCTGTTTGTTGGTGCACAGTTCCCAGCAGGGCCTTGTGCTCCCCACAGCAGTAGCCAGTGTCAGCCATCTTGTCAGTCCTTATCCACTCCCTGTGATATGAGCATTGTTCAGAGTGGTGTTGATGGGCCAATTGTGAGGGTGAGCAGTATCTGTGACTCCAACTCCCATCATGCTATTGCCTACACCCCCTTCCCAGCATGCCCATACTTCCTTCCTTTTGACTCTGCTTCCCTGTGGGGTAGTGTGCCTGTGCTGACAGGAAGGCTGACAGTGTTGTCCTTGCATTTGTTTGGCTACAAGTCCCAGGTGTGTCCCTGTGCTTCACACAGCATTACCCAGGGTGGTGGTTCTTTGTGGAATCTTCATTTGGTATGTGAGGCATTGCATTCTCCCAGGTGGGTTATGTGGAGTTTGTGTTTAGGGTGTGTGTGAGGTGAGCTGCTTGTAACTATGGTCAGTGCTGTGAGTCCTCCTTCCCACCCAGCCAGATATCCCACCATGCAACGTGCTTGCATTGCAGAGAGTGCAAGTTGGCTTTCAGGATGTCAGGCAGTGGTGTTGTGCTGTTTGTTGGTGCACAGTTGCCAGCAGGGCCTTGTGCTCCCCACAGCAGTAGCCAGTGTCAGCCATCTTGTCAGTTGTTTTGCACTGCCTGTGATGTGTGCATGGTTCATGGTGGTGTTGATGTGCGCATTGTGAGGGTGGGCAATTTCTGTGACTACGACTCCCATGATGCTATTGGCTGCACTGACTTGCCCAGCATACACAGTATTCCTTCCTTTCAGTGAGCTTCCCTGTGAGGTGGTGTTGTGGTGGTGGCTACATGTCTGACTGTGTTTGTTGGTTATATTTGTGCCACTGCCTAGCTGTATTTGTTGTTAGGTTTGTACATGTCATGACACAGTTACATTTCACTATGAGCTGGCATGTATTGTGTTTATCTGGCTGACATACACATTTTGGGATGATCTGTTTTGGTTGGTGTGTATTTGCTAAGGGTGCATGGTTTGACTCTCCCCTTGACAGTGATGTGTGTGTATTGTGGCACAATATGGTGTACATTAGTTGTGTACTCACCAGGCTCTGGGATGTTTTCTAGTCCATAGACGCTCACTGGTGGTAGGATGGCCCGCACCTTCTCCTCCCAGGGCCTGAGGTATACTGGTTTGGCAGGAGGGCCACTGCCGGTGTGTTGGCTCAAGATGTAGTCCTTCTTCAACAGCTCCTTGACCCTCCTGCACACGTCATACCACTTGTTCTGGATGTCTACCTTTGTGCGCAAACATGGTGATTGTGCGTTTACCCTGTCGACGATCCTCTCCCACATCTTGGTTTTCTGCGCCATGGGTGTCTGTTGGACCAATGTGCCAAACAGCTGTGGCTCTACCCTGAGGATCTCATCTACCAGGACTTCCAATTCACTATCTAGGAACTTGTGATTCTTCTTTGGGGGCATGGTGTTGGGTGGTGCTGGTGAGTGATGTGTGTGTTGGTGTGCAAGTGAGGGTGTGTGAGTGTGTGTTTTGCTGGGTGTATGTGAGGGTGCTATTTGTTGTGGTGCTGCTGGTGTGTGGCTTGTGTGATGGATGAGCTGTGAGTGTGTGTGTGGTTGCTGTCTGTTGGTGTTGAGTGCTGGCAGGTAATTAGAATTTGCAAAGGATCATGGTAGGGATTTGTGTCCTTTATATAGGTGGAGTTGTGGGTGTGTCTTTGTTCCCTGTTTCCCCCCCCCACTATTTATTTGCTTTGTGATAGCTTGTTTGGCCTTTTTTTGTGTCTTTTTTTTCCTTGGTTATTTTTGTGCATGTAGGAGACGTTCTTGTGACCGAGTCGGACCCTCCAGTTGTCTCGTGCGAGCCTCTCCTATTCGTTCACGCTGTGTTTGTGCTGTTTTCTGTGCTGCGTACGCGTCGGTCGCGGGGTTTTGGTTTGCTTCGGCTCGCAGTTTTGAATGCGTGTCGGTCGTGCGGCTTGTGCTCCGTGCGACTCAGTCGTGTTTTCCACGCGTTGCATCGTACTTGGCGGGTCGACGTTCGCAGGGTACGTTTCGTTCGGGATTCTTCCTGGTGCGTGTCGGTCGGTTCGTTTCGCATGCTTTTCCGGCCGGATGGCTGTTTTCCGCGCGGCTCGGTTGGTCGGCTTGTGTTCCGTACGAGTCGGTCGGATTTAGCACGCTTTTCATCGTACTTTGCGGGTCGGGCTGCACCGGTACGTGTTGGTCGGTATTTATTCCGGCTCCGAGTCGGTCGGTACGTTTTCCGGCCCGAATCGGAATCAGCCCCCTGGTGTCCAATTCCTTCCCTAAAATGACTTTAATTGGAATGCAAATATGAAATCTTATCCCTTTAGTGTCCATACATTTCCCAGAATGGTTTACTTTGAAGTGGGAATAGCAAATCTTACCCTTTTTGTGTCCAATACTTTCCTCTAAACGGTTTTGATTATAGTGGGAATAGTAAATCCTTCCCCTTTAGTGTAAAACACTTTACCCAAAATGGCTTTGATTGGAGTGGGAATAGTAAATGTTAACACTTTACTGTCTAACACTTTTGTCAAAATGGTTTAGGTTGAAGTGAGAATAAATAAATCTTACCCTTTTAGTGTCAAACACCTTCCCTAAAATGGATTAGATTTGGGCAAGAAGAGTAAATAGTACCTTTTTAATGGGCAACACCTTCCCCAAAATGGCTTATATTGGAGTGGGGATAGTAAATGTACCCCGTTAATTGTCTAACACCTTCTCCAAAATTGTTTTGATTGTAGTAGGAATAATAAATATGACCCCTTTATTGTCCAAGATCTTCCCCAAAATGGTTAACATTGGAGTAGGAATAATAAATTGGACTCTTTTCGTGTTGTACACCTTCCTCAAAAAGGTTTACATTGGAGCAGGAATAGTAAATTTTACTCTTTTAGTGTTGTATGCCTTCCTCACAATGGTTTATAGAATATTGTATACTACAGTATAGTAGTATAGTGTGGGTTTCTTTATGATAATAAACAATACATTTAAATATTTCTACATATTTTTTGTTTATGCATTTTATTTAATGTACATTTTTAAAACATGCTTTTTATTTGCAAAGAAAAACACATTATTTCCAGATGCTACAATGGTAAAACATTTGTATATACATGTTTTGCTATTGTATCACATGAATTGTATTTGAACACACTTTTAAGACATAAATGTTAAACATTTAAACAGGAATGGTACAAAAGTATTTTTTCATAAATATATATTTTTTATACAATGTACATTGTATTTTTACATTTTATAATCTATTTGTTTAGTATACATTAAATAGTACTATTTAACATAGGAAACTATTTTTATATTACTGTTTAATTTATTCTTTACATATGCATTTGTGTTTGGTCAATACATTGTGTAACATTACTAAACATTCTAACACACTTTTTAAATGTTTAACACTTTATAATAACTTTTTGCAACATTTCTATTGATTTCGGTAGGACAATAGTCTTTTTATTTATTATTATTTATCTTCCCTTTTTTTTTACCGTTACCTGTATTTTGTATTCTATTAGTGTCATTTTGAGGAGGATTTCTTTCCTGTCGGTCGCGGTTCCCATTTGCTGTTTGACAGACAAGGGAAGACCTTTTTCAAGTGCTTATTTAAGGTTTTAGGGGTAGGAGGAATGTGGGTAGGCCTAGTTAGTGTGGGTTGTGGTGTCAATTTTATATTGTAAGATTGTTTAGGGGTAGTTTGTGTTTCAATATTATGGAGTGTGATACGTTAGGCCTAAATATAATTTGGTAGTAGTCATATGTTATTCTAGATATATTCATTGTACTATGTTTGCAGAGGTCTAGTGTTATGTTTGCATTGCATTTAGGTTGTATGAATTGTGATGGTGGGTATGTTATTTATTCCACAGGTTAAGGAATTGAAGTACAATGCTTGCAGCTATTTTTAATGTGTTCTTTTTTTCAAAAGGAAATTAATTTTTTTCTAAAGGAAATTCATTTGGTTTGATTTAAACCAAACATTTTTTTTATTTCCTTTGATTTTTAGGGTTTACTGGAGAGTCTTTTACTTTTAACTTTTCAGTTTTTTTTATGGTTTTCAATCATTGTAGATTACTTTTGTAGATTTGTGTTGGATTTTTAATTTTTGCATTTTTTGGGTTTCTTAGTCTTTATTTTTTCCTTTTTGAGGATTGGATTTTTGGAAAGAGGAGGAGGACTAGGACCCTCAGCTACACCACTGCAAGTACCATATTTTTGTTTATTTTTTGGTGGGAACTTGTATTTTTTATTATTTTTATGTATTTTTGTTTTGTGTGTTTTAATTCGTCAGCTGCTTTTTACATTTTAGTTTTTTTTATTAGTACCTTGAATTAAAGGTTAAAATAAATTAGTTGTATTTCACAATTTCCTTTTGTACTTTTTTAATATATTTTTATTTTAGACTGATTTATAAAAATAATTGTATTCAAATGTATTTAAAATTATTTATATTATAGTGGTGTTGGTTTTTGTTCTGTTATAGTTGTGAGTATGTTGGTTGGGAGGTGGTTTATATAAGTTATTTAGCTATCATTTCTAGGTAGCCTACTCCTTTGTTATTTACAAAGAGTCTGATTTTGAATTGTGTATGTTGTATATTTCCCTTGTGCGTTCAGTTATTTTAGGTTTGATTTTGTTTACTGACTGTTCTTTCCTTAGTTGTTGGTAGTCTCTACTTTTTGGGGAGCTTCAATCAACGTGTGTAAATTTTATTGGGTTCTGCCTAGTGTAGCTTGGAAGTCATTATGCCAATTTTTCACTGTGTTGTTGATTTTGGTTTGTTGTGCCATGGTGACGTCATTCCACCATGGTGTTTGGAATTTTGGATGGAAACTTTGTCCAGAGAGGTGCAATCTGCCAGCCCAGGCGTCTTCAAAGTGATTCATTAGTGGAGTTTTTGTTCATTTTTTAGGTACAATTTTATTCCTATTAGCATAATGTAGTGTTTAGCTTTGTCTGTTAGTTACATGAAGATATGCCAGTGCTAAAACATTTTTAATTTTAAAAGCAAACTGGTTGTTTCTTGCAAATTCTACATTTAGTGCAGAGTTTTGTAAATATTTTCAATGCTTTGGTTGAAGTGGTAATAGTAGCCTTGTATGGCTGAGTGTGCGTATACTTAAAGTATTGTTTGTGTCATTGCCTTGTCACAGTCGGAAGTTTTTTGGAGAATAGTTGTTAATTTTGACTTTTTACTGGTTTACTTTGATGTTGTTTAAAAGTTCATAGTAAGTTACACTTTTTTAGATTGTTCACGGGGCAACAATGTATCAATTAGGGTCTGTTAGTGTGATGATATTCAGCGCGTATGGTGTGAATGGAGAAGGGCACTTTTTAAAAGGTTTGTTTATCATTCACATTTCACATTGGCTTAGTCTTAGGAGGTGGTTTTCAATTGCAAATATGATTATTCTTCTGTCGCTTTTGTGATTGTCATTTTAGAGGGCGGGTTAAATTTGATATATATATTAGTTATTGGGACCAAGCAGCACATGAAGAGTTCGTACTCCTTTTTTCTATCTGATTTGATTTACCTAGAACTTGTATTTTGTTGTCAGTGTTAATGTCACATAGCTTGGAATTCGTTTTTTGTAATGTCATAGCCTGATAGCACGAGAAAAAAGGCAATTTACACTTGTGAATAATGTACAGGCATAAGCTACTCTTAACCTTTTGATTACGTTTACTACTTTTGGCTATTGATAAAATCCTAGTATAAAATTCCTCAAAAATGTTAACTTAAAAGTCTCTTTCCCATAACAAAAGGGGGTGGAGTCTAATTTCCAAGAGTAAAGGCCTGATTATGATGGCGGTGTGACCGCCGCTGTCAGGCCGCCGGTGGCGGTCCAACCGCCATCAGACGCTGTTTGAACACCCGTCACATTATGATTGCGGGCGGATGGAAGGCTGGCAGAGAAACCGACCACCACGGATCCGATGGGCTCCTTGAGCCTGTCAGACCGTCGGAGGAACTGCAATCCCTACAATGGTGACGGTGCCTGCTCAGGCACCGCCGTAGGGATTACAATGTCCCTTTCCTCCGGCTGTTTCATGGCGGTTAACCGGAAAAGACATGCAGACATGCAGAAAGTGACTTGGGGGCCTGCAGCGGGTAATTCAAATTAAGTTAATAGTTATGTAGCTTTGTTTCAATTGTTTTATATTTGAAATGAAAATATAAAATTAATTTACAATAATATTACATATACAAATATTTATATAGTACCACCCACTACCACTCCCATTGATTATATTGCTTTTTAGCTCTCTTCTGCCTTAAAAAATTAAAACATTTAAAACTCTAAGGGGCCGATTCCGATTCGGGACAGAAATCCCTCCGACCGAGTCGGATTCGGAGAGATATCCGACCGAACCGGACTCTAGCAGTCCGACCGAACGAGTACGATGCGGACGCATTCTATCGGACTCGATTCGGTCGGACTCCCATTGAAGTCAATGGGAGCCGGTCGTATGACGCGTACACGGGCTCCCATTGACTCAATGGGTGCGTCGCGAACAAGGGCGCCCCCTACAGCGGGAACGCGTCGGTGCGACTCGCGCCGTACATGCATGTGTAGGGGGACCCATGGGTCCCCCCTGTGTGCGACTCGCGCGGCTACGCGTACAGGGGGGTCTGACACGGACCCCCAAAGTCCGGCTCCGACTGCTCTTTCGAGCCGGACGGCGCGAGTCGGTCGGACTGTTCGAGGCGCGTATCGTACTTGCCCGGTCGGGGAACGTCTCCATTGCGTGGTGCGAGTCGAGTCCGTACGAGTCGGTCGGAGCGGTTCGGAGCCGGGAACGAGTCAGTCGGGGATTTTGTGTACGCTCGCATCATACTTGCTCGCACGGACGGGTGTTCAAATCGGTCGGAAACAGGGCGTCCGAATCGGATCCGGTAAAGCCGAATCCGATTCGGTGCCCTACCGGCCGAGATCGGAATCGGCCGCTAAGTTTTGACTCTCTGTCATTTTGGTGGCATTTTTGTAATATATTTCTTTATTTTTGAGTCACCTATGATCAGAGTACTTATTTCACAGGTTTGTGACAAATATATAGTAACCGAAGGTAATACCCAAAATGCATGCTTAACATTCACAGAGAAAGAAACATTAATGTAGCAATATAGCAAAAAAAAAAAGGAAAATTAAGCAGAAGAGAAAAACAAGTGGGCAGACCATGTATATAAACTAAATTCGAAACACTTAAGATAGGGACAATTCATATCATTGACATACCAGCTATTAGATTGTTGACTTTAATACCCGCTATTAGAATGTTGACTTTAATTTAGATCCAATTGAAACCATCCCAAATTCTTTCCATTCGTTTTAAGGATAGAGGTTCTCTAGCTTTGGCTATTGCTAACTCACATTCGTAATTTTGACGAATAATAGCCCACGACTCTGCTGCTTTCGGGGGCGAGGGGAAACCCATGACCTAGCTGTACATAACCGGGAAGAAAGAATTATTATCGACATCAGTGGTCTTAGGCCAGAATTGTATTTCATTTTATACCCCAACATAACCTCCCTAGTGGTCAGCCAGAGATCAAAGCCAAGGCACGTTGTTGCTAGTTGAGGCACACCTGCCCGTAATTTCTGAAGGACAGGGCAACTATTAAAAATATGTGTGAGATCTGCTGCAGGACAACCACACGTGGGACATTGAGTCTTTTCTAACTGTAATTCCACCCCATTTTAACATCCGTTCCGGTGTATAATAAAGCATACAGATGGTCTTAAACTGTTGCATTTTTATACTTATGGAGTGAACAGAGTAGTCGACAATCTCTAAAGCTCTCTGAATTTCTTCCGCTGAGATCTCAGAGGTGATCACCTGCTCCAATTAGAAGCAAGTAGTGAGCTGTTGTCAGTGCTATGCTGACAAAACCTCTGATATATTACAGTCATTGAAGTTTTTCTGGGTGTCCTGTATAAGTAGACAAGACATCCAACACTTAAAGGTCTATTGGGTCCTTACAGCCCCGTAGGAAGTAGTCCCTCAGCTGTAAGTATTTGAAAAAAAGTGACAAGGAAGGTCATATGAGGCCTGAAGCTCGGCAAAAGAGCAGAATCTATTAAGATCATAAAACTTCCAGACGGTCTTCACCCCTAGATTTGCCCATGCCTTGCCCATTAATCATGAAGTATTTCAGGGAATGCTGGATTACCTCATAATTCAATTTCTCCAAGTATCACTGCTGTAGTGTACATAGAGCAAATCTCCCTACAGATATGGACAATATCCCTAATAATTTTGAATTTTATATGTTTGTAGGAATTAGGATCTGTTAGCCCTATAAAAAATTGCCTGCAGTCAGACCCCAAAGCAAGTTGATATCCCAAAACAGAAGACTCTGGTTCTGCCCCAGGTAACAAATTATGTAAGCAGCCAGCAAATGCTGCCCAAAAATACAACTTAAAATCAGGCAGCTGAAACCCCCCTTGTTTATACAGGGTTTTAAAAAAATTAATAACCAGTTTGGCCCATCTGTAAACCCAAACAAAACGACCAATGGCACCTTCAAGATGCTTAAAAAAAGAATATGGCGCTCACAATCAAATTGCCCGCAGTAGGTACAAAACTTTTGGCAAGATGTTAATTTTAATACTATGGGGTCGATTCCGATTCGGGCCGGAAAAAGCACCGACCGACTCGGAGCCGGTATTAATTCCGACCGACACGTACCTGTGGCGCCCGACCCGCCAAGTATGATGCAAAGCGTGCAAAATCCGACCGACACGTACGGAACCGAAGCCGAACGACCGAGCCGCACGGAAAACAGCAATCCGGCCGGAAAAACACGCGAATCGAACCGACCGACACGCACCCGGAACAAATCCAACCGAAACGTACCCGCGAACTCCAAACCGCCAAGTACGATGCAAGGCGCGAAAACCACGACCGAGTCGTATGGAGGACAAGCCGTACGACCGACACGCATACAAAACTGTGAGCCGAAGTAACACAAAACACCGCGACCGACGCGTACGCAGCATAGAAAATAGCACAAACACTGCGTGAACGAAACGGAGAAGACCGTACGAGACAACTGCAGGGTCCGACTCGGTCACAAGAACGTTTCCAACATACACAGAAAGTACTAAGGGAAAATACACAAAAAAAGGCCAAACAAGCAATTACAAAGCCAATAAATACTGGGGGGGTGGGGACAGAGAACAAAGACACACCCACAACTCCACCCATATAATGGACACAAATCCCAACCATGATCCTTTGCAAATCCAATTCACCTGCCAGCACTCAACAGACAGCAACCACACACCCACAGCTCATCCCTCACACAAGCCACACACCATCAGCACACCAACAAATAGCTACCTCACATACACCCAGCAAAACACACACTCAAACACCTTCACCTGCACACCAACACACACATCACTCACCATCACCATGCCCCCAAAGAAGAATCACAAGTTCCTAGATAGTGAATTGGAAGTCATGGTAGACGAGATCCTCAGGGTAGAGCCCCAGCTGTTTGGCGCACTGGTCCAACAGACACCCATCGCCCAGAAAACAAAGATGTGGGAGAGGATCATCAACAGGGTGAACGCACAATCACCATGTCTGCGCACAAAGACTGACATCCAGAACAGGTGGTATGACGTGCGCAGGAGGGTACGGGAGCTGCTGAAGAAGGACTACCTCCTGAGCAAACACACCGGCAGTGGCCCTCCTGCCAAGCCAGTATACCTCAGGCCCTGGGAGGAGAAGGTGCGGGCCATCCTACCGCCAGTGAGCGTCTATGGACTAGAAAACATCCCAGAGCCTGGTGAGTACACAACAAATGTACACAATATTGTGCCACAATACACACACACATCACTGTCAAGGGGAAAGTCAAACCATGCACTCTTAGCAATTACACAGCAACCAGAACAGAATCATCCCAAAATGTGTATGTCAGTCAGATAAACACAACACATGCCATCACAAAGTTACATTTAACCGTGTCATCACATGTACAAACACAACTACAACTACAGCTAGGCAGTGGCACAAATAGAACTAACAAACACATCCAGACATGTAGCCACCACTACAACACCAACACACAGTGAAGACCACTGAAAGAAAGGAATTCTGTGTATGCTGGGCAAGTCAGTGTAGCCAATAGCATCATGGGAGTCGTAGTCACAGATATTGCTCACCCCCACAACTGTCCCATCAACACCACCATGAACCATGCGCACATCACAGGGAGTGGAAAAGGACTCACAAGATGGCTGACACTGGGTACTGCTGTGGGGAGCACAAGGCCCTGCTGGCAACTGTGCAACAACCAACAGCAGGACACCACTGACTGACATCCTGAAAGACAACTTGAACTCCATGCAATGGAAGCACGGTCCATGGTGGGATATCTGGCTGGGTGGGAAGGAGGACTCACAGCACTGACCATAGTCACAAGCACCTCCCCTCACACCCCCCCTCAACACAAACTCCACATAACCCACCTGGGAGAATGCAATGCCTCACATCCTAACTCAAGATCCCACAAAGAACCACCACCCTGGGTTATGCTGTGTGAAGCACAGGGAGACTCTTGGGACTTTTAGCCAAACAACTGCCAGGACAACACTCCCAGCCATCCATTCAGCACAGGCAGCCCACACCACAGGGAAGCAGAGTCAAAAGGAAGGAAGGATGGGCATGCTGGGAAGGGGGGTGGAGGCAATAGCATGATGGGAGTTGTAGGGACAGATATTGCTCAGCCTCACAATTGGCCCATCAACACCACTCACAACCATGCTCACATCACAGGGAGTGGAAAAGGACTCACAAGATGGCTGACACTGACTACTGCCGTGGGGAGCACAAGGCCCTGCTGGCAACTGTGCAACAACCAACAGCAGGACACCACTGACTGACATCCTGAAAGACAACTTCCATTCCCTGCAATGCAAGCACAGTCCATGGTGGGATATCG
The DNA here is from genome assembly GCA_963921515.1 of Calotriton arnoldi. Classification (NCBI taxonomy): domain Eukaryota; kingdom Metazoa; phylum Chordata; class Amphibia; order Caudata; family Salamandridae; genus Calotriton; species Calotriton arnoldi. Next base: position 1,441,491 of record CAWUFW010001811.1, on the reverse strand, counting down.
GGCTGGGTGGGAAGGAGGACTCACAGCACCGACCACAGTCACCAGCAGCTTTTCACCCCCCCCCCCTTAACACAAACTCCACGCAACTCACCTGGGAGAATGCATTGCCTCACACACCAATAATCTATCCCACAAAGAACCACAACACTGGGTCATGCAGAGTGAAGCACAAGGACACACATGGGACCTGTAGCAGAACTAACCCCAGGATTACACTGTCAGCCATCTTGTCAGCACAGGCACACAACCCCACAGGGAAGCAGAGTCAAAGGGAAGGAAGCATGGGCATGCTGGGAAGGGGGTGGAGGCAATAGCATGATGGGAGTCGTAGTCACAGCTCAACATCCCCCACCCACATGGCCCAGCAAGCTCACACTCATGCATGCACATCCCACAGAGAGTGGAAAGGCCCATCAAAGATGTCTGACACTGGTGCTGTGTTGTGGGGAGCACAAGGGCATGCTGGGAACTGCACACCAACCAACAGCAGGACACCACTGTCAGCCATCTTGCCATTGCTCTCACACCCACACACACTGAACTCCCCACAAAAGCAAGTAAGTATGGGAATGCTGGGAAGTGGGGTGGAGGCAATAGCATGATGGGAGTCATAGTCACAGACATAGCTCACCCCCACAACTGTCCCATCAACACCACCCTGAACCATGCTCACATCACAGGGAGTGGAAAACAACTGACAAGATGGCTGACACTGGCAACTGCTGTGGGGAGCACAAGGCCCCGCTGGCAACTGTGCAACAACCAACAGCAGGACACCACTGACTGACATCTTGAAAGCCAACTTTCACTCCCTGCAATGCAAGCACAGTCCATGGTGGGATAACTGACTGGCTGGGTGGGAAGGAGGGCCGGCTGTCAACCAAATACAACCAATGCAGACCATGTTCACACCCCAACAAATACATAGAAATGCCCAAATAATGCAGGACAATGTGCTACACAAATATCAACCCCTGACTGTGACAAATTAGGACAATTCAATGTACAGGCCCGCACCCAGAGGCACAGTCACAACTGTCAGGTGTGTCAACCATTGATGCCTGCAGAAACATAACATACATTGTGTGTGTCTCCCAATAACAGGTGATGATGGGGACACAGCAGCAGACGCTGAGGAGTCCCAGTCCCAGGCTCAAGAGGATACGGAGCTCACTGGTGTCGAACATCCTCTGCCCTCCTCGGATGAAAAAGACCAACCTGGCACCTCCGGTGCAAGTCATCATGCAGCACCAGCAGGACCACCAGCTGCAGCACCATCAGGAACACCAGCTGCACCCCCTGCACCCACCCCTCCAACGACAGTCACCACAAATACCATCCCTGCCGACATGGACAGAACAAGGAGCACCACCAGCACAGGGACCCTGGACCAACGTGGGGCCATGGACACCACCACCACCACCAACCCCCAAGGGGGACCAGGGTCATCTGTGCGTGCCACTGCACGCACTGTACATGTTGGCAGGGGTGGTGGGAGGGGTGGGAGACAGAGGTCGCTGCTTGCAGCGGTGTCTGGTGTGCATGATGACCCACAACTGGCACGCATAGCCGATGCGTACCAGTCCAGCACCGAAGAGTTCAGCTAGGTAGTGGGGCTCCTCAGGGACATTAAACAGCAGCAGGCTGCACATCATGCCCGCTTGGACTCACACATGTCCCGCGTGGAGTCCAAGTGGGACACACTGCAAGAGATGACGGCGGTGCATAGGGACATATTACAATGCCTCCGCCAGATGACCAGCAACCAGTCTACACCTCCCTGTGTGCCAACAACATCTGGTGCTGAAACAACTGCAACTGCCACAGGGAGGGAGGATGACTCTGGCGGAGAGTCCCCTGCACCGCAGCAGCCTGCACTTGAGGGGCCCCCCCAAAGAAGAGGGGTCGTCCGAGGAGGGGCAAGTGAGAGGCCGATGGCCATGTGCAACCCCCAGGAAGCCTGAACCTGTTCTGGATGATCACCTTTGTGCGCAAACTGTTCACCCTGTTGACGGCAACACAACTCCCACACATGACATGGGGAGTACAAGTTGGACCAATGTCTCAGACAACTGTGGCCCCGATACTGGGGATTTTGTCTACCAGGACTTTCAATTCATCTAGGAACTTCTGATTGCAATATAAATGTACAGCACTAACCATCCTGTGCACTATTCACACAAATGTATCACAATAAACACACTAATACACCATACTTGCCTCTGTTGTGATTCCAACGTGGGTGCTGTCATGGGGATGATGAACTGCAAAATTACACTGTGTATGCGAACTGCAACAGCAAGTACAACACAGGCATGTGAGTAATGGCAACGTGACACATATGAGGGAGACACACCACCAGGGCTACACAACACATACACACCTAGGCCATCTGACTCATTGCCTACACTGATGTTGCCAGGAAAGACGGTGCAATGCACAGACACCACACCTATTCCCAGTTGTAGTCAAGTAGCCCACAGGTGCAGTAAACAAATGGCAGTCAAATGTGTGACCACAGACAACGCACATCACAAAGTGAAGCACAGGTTTATTACACAGTTGCAACATGTCGTAACCACTACAGATGCAAGGTAATCCCACCTGGCAGCGGGCACACAGTCAACAACTGTAGAAGGAAGGAAGTCCATGGGTGTGGCGCACATCACCTGTAGGGACACGACAGCTACCACCCTGGAAGTACAATCACGTCGTCGGTGGACACAGTTGACAAAACGAATCTGAAAGTACCCTGTGAAGGACAGAAATGACACACAGTCAAAAGCAATGGAGAACAGGACAGAACAGCAAAACTCATGCACAATACATGTTACAAGATACCCACCCAGAACCAAGTTAGCATGTCAACACTGTTGGGGAGTACAGACTACCTGTAAGCACACATCGCTACACACATCCAGTCAAGTAGCCCATGGACACACTCTAACAGCACCAGAGCACCACCTACACATATCATGCTAACTCACATCATTGACATGACACCTCAGGATACTCACATTCAGCTAAAGAAGTTGGTGATGAGCTGTGTGCGGACATCACCATCATCATCATCATCACTGGCATCGTGGTCCAGGCCAGGATCCTCCACAGGTGGCGGATGTTGGTCATTGTCATCCTGGATGAGAGGCAACTCCTTCCGCACTGCCAGGTTGTGGAGCATGCAGCAGACGATGATAATCTTGCACACCTTCGCTGGGGCATATGGGAGGGACCCTCCTGTCTTGTCCAGGCAGCGGAAGCGGCTCTTCAGTAGACCAAATGTCCGCTCAATCACTCTCCTGGTCCGACCATGTGCCTCATTGTAGCGCATCTGGGCTGGTGTCACAGGGTTCCTGAGGGGTGTCAGCAACCACGGCATGTTGGGGTATCCCGAGTCACCTACGGACAGACAAGTGCACATTAGCTGACTTGGAAAAGTGGGCGGAATACTACAGATCAGATCACACACAATGGCACAAAGTCAGTACACACCGACAAGCCAGGCACGCTGGTTCTGCATCTGTGCCATCATCCTGGGGATGCGACTACTCCTCATCACAAAGGCATCGTGTGCTGAACCAGGGAAACGGGCACACACGTGTGAGATGGTCATATCTGCAAGACACACCACCAGTGCATTGACCGAGTGGTAGTGTTTGCGGTTACGGTAGGCCTGTTCATGTGCCTGTGGTGGTACCAAAGCCACATGTGTCCCATCAATGGAGCCAATGACATGCGGCATCCTCCCCAGGGCATAGAAGTCACTCTTCACGTCAGTGAGTCGTTGCAGTCTAGGGAAATAGATGTACCGGTTCAGGTATAGCAACATTGCCTCCAAAACATCGTGGAGCACACGGCTGAACATGGTCTGTGACATCCCACCAGCAGTCGCCACAGTATGTTGAAAGGTACCGGTGGCAAAGAAGTGTAGGGCTGCCATCACCTTCACCTTGGGGGTCAGCGCTGTAGGATACGGCCGGCCAGGCTGCAAATGTGGGGCCAACTGCACTGCCAAATCCTCAATCAGCTGCCTGGTGAAGCGGTACCGTCGGATGCTGTCCCGTTCCACCATCGTTGCCAGGTCTGGGAATGGTCTATGGACAGCAGGAGCCCTGCAGTGCAGAGGAGAAGAAAGCAAGATTGTCAGTCACCCCACATATGCGGCATTGAACACACTCAATATCACATCATACATCATTATGAGGCACAACTACATGAAGTGTGCAGTTCCGTAAGGACATGTATGGTACATACATGGCCAACATCTGTCATCACGGTTCAACAAGTGGCATCAATTAGTCCCAGGTTGGCCCATTGGATATCATGAGGCCGTGTCACAGTTCCCATCTCCTGCTGCCATGTTACAATCACCCCCACAGTGACATGTGAGGACAGATGTGCCCCAGGCATCACAGCTCAACGACAGGTACATTCCCAGGGACCCTGTATTGCCACATGGACACTGGCATTACATGGAGTATCATGTATACACCACAGCAAAACAACCATGACCCCCACAGGTAGTGGTTCCACTTGCCTCTGCAGGACAGACATGGACGTCTGTGACACACACACGCACAACATCAAAGTCCATGCACAAACAACGTGGATGTGGAGACTGTCTCCCATTGTGCACATGAAATCAGAGACATTGTAAACACTACATGCACACAGACTGTGGAGGACCATCACTATTGTGCCACTGGGTCACCCTGGCTCAAACATACCGTCCCACATGGGACTCACGGGGTATGTGACATGACATACACATACACCACCGTGAAATGTGACCATGGCACATGCTCAGATATGAACAGTTGCACATCACAGTGGTCATGTACACGTAACACCCAGGATCCTGTCCCCATGAACACGTGCACAGCCTGGGGGTGGCTGCCCCCAGGTGACACCCACAGGACAACATGTACACCAACATACACACAATAGGAAATGCAGCCTTACATGCCTTATGATACAGTTTGGACAGGCTGTGGTGTTGTAGGTGTGCCCCTCACTCCCTGGGAGCTATTTGTGGCTGGCATATGTTCATCTGAGACAGGCATGGTGACATATGCCAGTCACTTGTACAGGGATGCGTTGAACAGCAATGGACCGATCGGTGCACCCGGCCGGCCCATTGCATTCAATGTGTGCGGGTACGCGTTGTACCCCTGTACGCGTTGAACCGCAATGGACCGATCGGTGCACCCGGCCGGCCCATTGCATTCAATGTGTGCGGGTACGCGTTGTACCCCTGTACGCGTTGAACCGCAATGGACCGATCGGTGCACCCGGCCGGCCCATTGCATTCAATGTGTGCGGGTACGCGTTGTACCCCTGTACGCGTTGAACCGCAATGGACCGATCGGTGCACCCGGCCGGCCCATTGCATTCAATGTGTCGCGGGTACGCGTTGTACCCCTGTACGCGTTGAACCGCAATGGACCGATCGGTGCACCCGGCCGGCCCATTGCATTCAATGTGTGCGGGTACGCGTTGTACCCCTGTACGCGTTGAACCGCAATGGACCGATCGGTGCACCCGGCCGGCCCATTGCATTCAATGTGCGCGGGTACGCGTTGTACCCCTGTACGCGTTGAACCGCAATGGACCGATCGGTGCACCCGGCCGGCCCATTGCATTCAATGTGCGCGGGTACGCGTTGTACCCCTGTACGCGTTGAACCGCAATGGACCGATCGGTGCGCACCCATTGTCAATGGCCTAGCCTGGCAACGGACGCGTTTTCGAAATTCGAACGAGTCGGTTGCTGGAAATTCAGTTGGTCACCCACAACAATGTTGCAAAATCATGTATGTCATGAAGTTGAAGATTTGAAGGATGCTGTGGGCGTGTATTGGTGCTGCTATTCCATGGATTGGCCAGATTCAGAAGATGCAAACGACTTGGACCTATCACTTTGGACACATGGGACAGTATCTGCCTCTGCAGCACATATATATTGCTGGCTGTTCCCCTGAGAGCTCACTTGCCTGCACTACATGCTCCAGGACGACATCTGCCACTGCACTGCTGCTGTCTCTGCCCCCTCTGGACCCTGCAATGGCACGTACTGTGGAGAGAGCCCCAGCCTTCAGCCTTGAGGAGAACCAGGCCCTGCTGGACAGCCTACTTCCACAGTACAGCAAGCTGTATGGGACACCAGGGGAGCAGGTGAGTGTTCTGTGCACTGCCTTTCTGGATGTGCATTTTGTCTGACTAGCAAGGCTGAAAGTCTGCACGCCACTGGCTAGCAGGCTCACTGAGTAGTTGTCACCCCCCATAGTGTGTAGTGACATGCACTGGACAGGTATGGTGCAGTGACAGTGCATTTGAACAAGGTTTTACTTCCCATGCAATGATACCATGTAGTGACTTCTGGCAAACTGTCCATGGGCAGCGTTGCACTGCCTGTGTACATCATGTGCCCCTGTGATTGAGACATGTATATACAACTGTGTCATGCACGGATATGTTGCATGTGTAGTAATGGCCTTTTCACTTTGTCATCCTCACAGGTTAATGCCCATCGGAAGCAGGAGATCTGGAAGGACATCGTCCGGGCTGTCCGGTCCGTGGGGGTCTACAAGCGCCGGATCCGCAACTGCCAGAAGAGGTGGCAGGACCTTCGGGGCTGGACCCGGAGGATTGCAAGGGTCCAGCTGAAGCTGTCGCCTCCTCGCAGGAGGGGCGGAACACGGACCCTGACCCCCACATGCTCCAGATCCTGGCGGTGGTGTTTCCAGACCTGGATGGGCAGCTGAAGGCCAGACAGCAGCAAGGAGGGGGTGAGTCAAAGACTGCACTGTGAACTCTGTATTACATGCTATGTGCCCTCCTCTGGCCTGGTTAAACTGCCACAGTACAGCAGTCATGTTGTCCAGGAGCCATGTCCCTCTATTGTGCACTGCCCACTCCTCATCTGATACCCAGGTGTGGCCCTTACAGTCAGGGAATTGTGTCACTTGGGACTGTGTCCTTGCAGTTTGCTTCACTCAAGGTGGGGGACAGCATCTGTTTCCCTAACTCTGTTGTGGGCATCATGGGTGGGTCCATTGTTCACACAATGCCTGTGTTCGGACATGTAATCTGCGTGTTGCTTTGATATGCGGTCCACTTGCTGAGCTGAGCCACCACATGTGCCTGGGGTATCTGGCACACACCCATGCAGCGGGTGGGTACAATGTTTGGGCCCCAGGAGTGTGCAGATTACGTGTGTCACACATACATAGCCAGCTATCCACTGTCCAGGGCTCATCCCTCATTCATGTGGGGCAGGACAGTCATGCCTACTCCAGCCCATCCAATACACCTGTACTCCCACTCCCGTGTATCAGCTGACACGTTGTGCGCAGTGATTTGACCCCTCAGGTGTCTGCCTCTGTGTCAGTGTGCTGTGGATTTGTTGCCAGGACTGCTGGGGTGTTTCTCGGTTGGGGCTCAGCATGCCACTGGAGATGTGACCATAGGAGACGATACTTGTGTGTCACATAGGTGTTTGATCAGCTGCCCGTGCAGACTGGGGTATGCGAATGTGAAGTTCAGGCAGCTGTTTCCCATTCACAGCAGATTGTGAGGGGCTCAGGTTCAGAGGGTAGTGTCACAGGTCTCCCATATGTCCAATCGGTATGACCTGGACAGATGAGGGTTCAGATGATGTGTTGTGTGGGGGATGTACATGTGCACTTGTGCAGCTCCAGGACTTGCATTCCCCATGACCTACTATTGTGACACAGTGCAGAGTGTTGTTGTCTGGCTGCCAAGTCATACATCACTGAGACAGTGATGTATGACTTAGCAGTCATGCCTCTGCCATGGCATGTGTCTACTTATTGGTGATCCTGCAGGGGAGTGACATGTGCTACATGCACACCATTGTGGCGATGGCTATCAGGACATGGGTGCATCATGGTGTCTGTCGCTGGTATGCATCACATGCATTTCCTATTTGACTCAGGGCATCCCTTTCATCCGGTAACCTGTACTGACTCAGTGGCAAGAGCTGTGATGTGTGCATGTCCACATGCTACACCGTGTCCTCTGCACTGTCCAACTACTGTGTAGGTGGTGCATGTGTCCACACTGGGGTGTTGCTATCCAACAGACACCAGACAGATGGGTGCAAGGCCATGTGGGATGTGAGTGCCATGGTTGGCATCAGACTGACAATTGGCTTCTCCTGTTCAGTTAGGGCACTTTTAGCAATGTTCAACTAATGATGCCAGGGCTTGCTCTGTAATGTGCTGTGCTCACAGTGGTGTGTGCGTTCGGTGCAGGTGACTGATGTCTGTCTGTTTCCCCATTGATTGCAGATACATCCACGGCCACAGAAGGGGACAGCTCCACGGACCAGGAGGAGCCGGAGAGCCAGACTGGGTCAGCAGCCGAGGAGTGGTCGGAGGGACCCAGTGGCACGGAGGGCGAGGGGAGCCACACCGAGGAGTCCTCAGCAGCATCCACCTCAGCTGAGGACCACAGCGGCTCGGAGGATGACTCCCTTATGGAGGCGGGTGTCAGCAGCCACCACACCCCAGCTAGTGTTGCTGTCCCCGCCACCACCAGCACCACCACCGCCCTCCCATCGGCTCCCATTCCCCAGGTCCGTGGAGGCTCCCATGTTCGGGAGCGTGTCTCCTTCGGGCCAGGCACCGCACCCCCTGCCCCTGTGTCCCCTGCTGCCCTGAGTGAGGAGTCTGTGTACCTCCTTCGCCAGCTCCATGTAGGGCAGACAGCCATGCTGAGTGTCCTCCATGCACACACCGCTCTGTTGACTCAGCTGGTGTCGTTCATGGAGGGCATCTCATCGGGCATGTCTGACCTACAGAGGGGCAATAGGTCCATGGACTCCTCCCTGACGGCAGCAGTGTCCCTCCTCAGACAGTCCCTCACCCCTCCTGCCTCTGCTCCATCCACACTCCCCAGCACCTTACCCGTCCCAAGCACACACACACCGGCACAGGCACACACCAGCACACACACGTCCAGCACACAGACACACACGCCACAAACAAAACGCACACGCACGCACAGTCAGGGGACTGAAACCAGACTCACAGGGGATGGGGCCCTGGAACACACACACGCATCCACAAGTACTGCGCAGTCCTCAGTTGCCTCTCCCTCCAAAGCACCCTCCCTTGCCTCACCTGCAACCCCAAAGTCACAGCGGCTCTTCCTCTGTGACCTCGGCCTCATCCCCTACGATCCAGCTGCTCCAGCATCCAGGGGGAAGAGGAAGCCCACCCACACGGAGCAGAGTGCCCCTCGCCCCCGGACACCCTCCCCCAGGCGCAGACAGACTGAGGCCCCCACCCGCAAGTCCCCCCGGAGTCGTAAGAGCAAGACCCCGCCGCCGCCCTGCAGCTCAGGCACCAGGTCTCCTTCCTCCATCCCTCAGGCCCCCACTCCACAGGTGCCCCCACCACACCCTGCCCCAGGTTCCCCCACCCACAGATATACCATCCCCAAGAGGGTCAGGCCTTCTCCCCCTGCCACTTGCTCTCCCGGCACCACACCCCCGCTGCGCTTGTCTGTGCCACTGATGTGGTGAGGGTGTCCTCCCCCTCTGTCCAGCCCACCTTGCCTGTTCCCCATTCTCCTCCCCTGGAGGTAGGCACTGCAGTGGAGTCCACTACCACCCTGTCTGACTTGGGCACTGCAGTGGCGGACCTGTCCACTCCATCTGCACGGTCCACTGCAGTCGTGCCGGCACCCACAACATCTGAGTCATGCCCCCCAGTTGTGCCGGCACACACCATGTCAGACACCTCCACTGCAGTTGTCAGTGGCTCTCCAGCACCCACCACCCCTTCCCTGCCTCCTCCTGGTGAGCCCTGATCCTGTCCCTGCGGTGCCTGGCCTGCCCCCCGGTTGCCCCTCCTAGTGGATTGTCCCTGGTTTTGTGCAGTGCAGGCATGCGTAGGGTGACATCTGCCACTGTCACCCTGTATTGACTTACTTGATGGACTGGCCATTGGCCTTTGTTGGAGCATTACTGTTCTCTGAGTTTTTGGACACACATATGCTGAATAAAGCAACCTTCTGTTCTCTAATGCTATTACTTCTGATGTACATGATGTTGATGATGCTGACCATGCCCTTGCAGCAGGGATGATGATCTTTGGTCTCATGAAAATGAAGTGTCACTGGGCAGGGCCCCATGTGGTCCAGAGGGACAGTGTCCTATCCTGTGGTGTATCCATGTCATCCTTAACAGCATCTGTGGGTGTAATGTTTACAATATTTGGCAATGGAATTTCCTAGTTACATTAGCAATGTCACATCTGTGGCTTCCATCCCTGCACATCTGTAGTGCTTGCCATTGTTCAATTCGTCTACTTCCCTGACCGTGTGGCCATCTCCAGTGGACATGCAGGTTTGGGCATCAATGGGGAAGGACTCATCTGTGTTGTCAGTGCAACTTGCTGTACATGTGTGTTGGATCTGTGCTGATGATTTCGTTGACACTCCCATGACCAGGCTGATGTGATGGGAGCCTTGATTTGGTGCTAATTGTTTACTGTGTGACAAAGTGTTGTGCTGACATGATGGAGCCCTACTGATGCGACATATGGGACAGCTTTCCTCACACAGGAGTGGAGTCCCCTCATGGCAGTGTGTGCTCCTGTGACATTGCCTGCGCCCAAGGTGTGTGTTGTATGAGCATGTCTGTGTGTTCACTTCCATTTTGCTATGCGTGCTGGGATCCCTAGTGGTGTTCCTGTTTGTGATGCTTGCTGAGTTGAGCTATGTTCCCCCAAAGTCTTCTCCCTGGGTTCTCTGTGATGTGGGTGCATGGCACATTACTGGTCATCAGGGTGTCACCCATAGGTGTGTTTGCTGTCAGGGCTGAGTTTGTGGGCAGGCGCTGATGGGTCACAGTTAGGATTCCCCTTAGCACTTGTTGTTTACTCCTGTAATGTGATTTCCGGTTTGTGTTAGCTTTCATTGTTTGTGACACGTTGTGTGTGTGACTGCTGGCACTCCTCAGGGTCAGGGCTGCAATGTTGGTAGTTGTCCATGTGTGTTCTTTGTGGGTGACCTTGGCTTCTTCATTGGTGTGTGACTGTGGCTGGGATCCCATTGGTTGGTGTGGTGTTGCCGTCATGTCCATGTACAGCGTAGTGTGCAGTGTGTCAGACATTTAGGAGTCTTGTTGGGTGGCCATGTGTGCTGTGTTTCTGCACCTTGCTTCCCACCCACCCCCTGGTATTGTCATGGGTGCATGCGCAATGTCACCTGTGCATGTGAGCTTCACTGCAGCACATTGTTGGTGGTCGAGGTGTGTGTTGTTGAGTGTGTGCAGATGAGAGTTGTTGCCCGGCAAGACCCCTGCCTCCATGTTGGCCTTGGCTTACTGGCCATGCTGTTTGATTTGTGCTTGTGTGGGTGTGCTGGTAATTCTTTGCTCAGGATACATGACTGTGGTTCACAGTGTGAACGACATCTGGCTTTGTCATCACAGTGGTATTGTAATGCAGCCCAGGGTCACCACATTGTGTGGGCCCTGAGGGTGGTGCTGTGGTGCCTCGGTGTCTTACTGTGTGGGTTGCTGTTCCTACATGCTTGTGTGACATGTGTGATTTGTGCTCCCTCTCATCTGACAATGCCTGATTGCCCACATAGGGGAATTGGATCCCTGAGTTACCTTTGTGTGGCACTGTATGCACATCTGTGTGTTTGGTCTTCAGGCCTCCTCATGTGTTGTGTGGTTGCCTGGGGACACTGGTCCCCCCTCACCTGTTGTGTTTGATGTGCAGTGTGTGTCTGCCTGTTTGTGTTTGTGCATCAGCGCCACTGCATTGGCATATTTATGGTGTGCCATTATCTGTATGTTGTTTGGTGTGTTTGCCCTGCTGTCCCTGGGACTCCTAGGTCATCAGTCAGCACAATGATCATTGTTTGTGTGTCCCATTGCTGCCATGGTATGGTATCTGTTCACCTGCCATCTGCAGTCTACACAGGGTATCTGCATTGGTGTGTCAATTGGTGCAAATATGTGGGTCTGCATTGTGATGGTCACTTCTGTCATTGTGTCATTGATGTATGTTGACGGTGTCAGACACCATGGGTGATGTTTGTATGCAGCTGGCCAGAGGTATGTCTTATTTGCACTGCACTGTTTGCCTCCCCAAATCTATGTTGCAATGGGACACCTGCACTACTTTGCCACAGTTATGTTTGTTGTCCTGTGACCAGGAATTGTCCATGCAGTTTGCCGGTTGCAGCTTCTACTTTGTTCACACTTACATTTTGGTCACTGTGATGATGGGGATTTGGACCCCATTGTCACAATGGTCAAGATGTGCTTCAGCTCAGGACCCCACACTTACATTTTGGTCACTGTGATGATGGGGGTTTGGACCCCATTGCCACAATGGTCAAGATGTGCTTCAGCTCAGGACCCCACACTTACATTTTGGTCACTGTGATGATGGGGGTTTGGACCCCATTGCCACAATGGTCAAGATGTGCTTCAGCTCAGGACCCCACACTTACATTTTGGTCACTGTGATGATGGGGGTTTGGACCCCATTGCCACAATGGTCAAGATGTGCTTCAGCTCAGGACCCCACACTTACATTTTGGTCACTGTGATGATGGGGGTTTGGACCCCATTGCCACAATGGTCAAGATGTGCTTCAGCTCAGGACCCCACACTTACATTTTGGTCACTGTGATGATGGGGGTTTGGACCCCATTGCCACAATGGTCAAGATGTGCTTCAGCTCAGGACCCCACACTTACATTTTGGTCACTGTGATGATGGGGATTTGGACCCCATTGCCACAATGGTTAAGATGTGCTTCAGCTCAGGGCCCCACACTTACATTTTGGTCACTGTGATGATGGGGGTTTGGACCCCATTGCCACAATGGTCATGGCCTGCTTGCATTGTGGGGGCCACACACATTTATGTGTGGCACATGTGATAGGGTGTCACATTGTATGTTGATGATCATGTTCTGTGTCGTAGGCATTTGACACAGTCTACACACGCTTGTCATGGTGTTGGGGGTTGTCTTAATGTTGCATTCTTTATGTTGGTGTGTGCTTGTTGCGACATGTATTAGCCATCCTGTGAATGGAGATGTTGTTAGTGGTAGGCATCCAGCCCCCTTGGGTAAGGGTGGTAGTAGTGGTAGGCATCCAGCCCCCCTGGGTAAGGGTGGTAGTAGTGGTAGGCATCCAGCCACCCTGGGTAAGGGTGGTAGTAGTGGTAGGCATCCAGCCCCCCCCTGGGTAAGGGTGGTAGTAGTGGTGGGCATCCAGCCCCCCTGGGTAAGGGTGGTAGTAGTGGTGGGCATCTGGCACCCCCATGGCTAAGGGTGGTAGTAGTGGTAGGCATCCAGCCCCCCCTGGGTAAGGGTGGTAGTAGTGGTAGGCATCCAGCCCCCCTGGGTAAGGGTGGTAGTAGTGGTAGGCATCCAGCCCCCCCTGGGTAAGGGTGGTAGTAGTGGTGGGCATCCAGCCCCCCTGGGTAAGGGTGGTAGTAGTGGTAGGCATCCAGTCCCCCCTGGGTAAGGGTGGTAGTAGTGGTAGGCATCCAGCCCCCCCTGGGTAAGGGTGGTAGTAGTGGTGGGCATCCAGCCCCCCTGGGTAAGGGTGGTAGTAGTGGTGGGCATCTGGCACCCCCATGGCTAAGGTTGGTAGTAGTGGTAGGCATCCAGCCCCCCTGGGTAAGGGTGGTAGTAGTGGTAGGCATCCAGCCCCCTGGGTAAGGGTGGTGAGTAGTGGTGGGCATCTGGCACCCCCATGGCTAAGGGTGGTAGTAGTGGTAGGCATCCAGCCCCCTGGGTAAGGGTGGTAGTAGTGGTAGGCATCCAGCCCCCTGGGTAAGGGTGGTAGTAGTGGTAGGCATCCAGCACCCCCTGGCTAAGGGTGGTAGTAGTGGTGGGCATCCAGCCCCCCTGGGTAAGGGTGGTAGTAGTGGTAGGCATCCAGCCCCCCTGGGTAAGGGTGGTAGTAGTGGTAGGCATCCAGCCCCCCTGGGTAAGGGTGGTAGTAGTGGTAGGCATCCAGCCCCCTGGGTAAGGGTGGTAGTAGTGGTGGGCATCTGGCACCCCCATGGCTAAGGGTGGTAGTAGTGGTAGGCATCCAGCCCCCCTGGGTAAGGGTGGTAGTAGTGGTAGGCATCCAGCCCCCCCTGGGTAAGGGTGGTAGTAGTGGTAGGCATCCAGCCCCCTGGCTAAGGGTGGTAGTAGTGGTAGGCATCCAGCCCCCCTGGGTAAGGGTGGTAGTAGTGGTGGGCATCTGGCACCCCCATGGCTAAGGGTGGTAGTAGTGGTAGGCATCCAGCCCCCTGGGTAAGGGTGGTAGTAGTGGTAGGCATCCAGCCCCCCTGGGTAAGGGTGGTAGTAGTGGTAGGCATCCAGCCCCCTGGCTAAGGGTGGTAGTAGTGGTAGGCATCCAGCCCCCCTGGGTAAGGGTGGTAGTAGTGGTGGGCATCTGGCACCCCCATGGCTAAGGGTGGTAGTAGTGGTAGGCATCCAGCCCCCTGGGTAAGGTTGGTAGTAGTGGTAGGCATCCAGCCCCCCTGGGTAGGGGTGGTAGTGGTGGTGCGCATCCAGGCCCCTGTGTGCATATGTGGCATTGGTGATGGGCATCCCGCCCCTATGGTGCTGCTGTTGCTGGTGTAAGTAAATTCTGCATCCCTCTGTGTGTGTGTGATGTGTCGTGTACGTGTTGTATGTTTTTGTGGTTGGTGTCTGACTTACCTTCTGCGTCGTACGCGTCCGTGCCTGTTCCGGTAGTAAATGTAGAATATTGGTAGGATCGGAACGAAGGGATTCATCGTTGGTTCGTCTCGTTCGTCTTTCTCGTTGCTTCGCCTTGTCCTCGTCGCTGGCGTGTTCGCCTCGTAGCCGTGGATCGTGTTGTGGCGCGAATCGGAGCTTATGTGCGCCTCTCCCGGAAGCTTTGACGTGCCGGACGTAGCGACGGGTTCGGCGCGTACGGAAAGCGCATCGTACTTGTCCGGCCGGACGGGGCTGCATTTTCCAGTCCGTGCGACTCGATTCGGCGTTTCCGGATTCGCCTCAGTCGGAGAACAGGACCTGGATTGGGTGAGTACGACTCGGCCGGATTCTATGCTGTTGTGCGCATCGTACTTGCTCGTTCGGAATAATGTGCGGATCGGTCGGGAAACAGGCATTCGCATGGCTTTTTTCCCGACCGAATGGTATTGGGTGCGCCTCCGACCGAGATCGGAATCGGCCCCTTAATGTTTCTTTGGCCTGGCAAATGTTTTTCACCAGTTTATAAGTGATTTTACACACATGACATGTTGGATCTCTCAAACTTTGAAAAAAGAAAGGCTAAATGTATTTTCCTGGACCTAAGACGCAAAGACAGCCTTTCAAGGGTTAAAAATGGCTTTCACTCAAGCAGCTATTCTTAGACATGCAGGTCCTGTGAGACACTTTATTGAGGAAAATGCTTTAATAAAGGCAGTAGCAGCAGTTTTGCTCAAGTACAACCATATCATGCACTTCAACATGCTATGTTTTACCTATGTCATGTTTTGATCTCTAGCAAGTTGACTACCTAATTTTAAAGCACAAATTATCTGTGAAACACCTGTGCTGAGTGGCAGCATCTCGTGATGGCAGCTAGAAAACCATTCGAAGTCACAATGGATTATTGAAACCTACAATTCCTAGAGGGAATGCAGTGTCAGAACAGTTGTCAAGCATAGCGGGCATACGTCTTCACACAGTATGAATTTTACTTCACAATAAACTACAGGAATCCAAAATGTAGGGACTCTTGCCTTATTACAACATGCCCACAGTCAAGAGACCTGTGAATCATCCCTTCTCCTACCAAAAAGAATGATAGGACCTGTACGTCCTTTTCTTCAGAGAGCCCAAGATGCCCACATACAATTGAGTAAAAAAAGAACTAGAAGATATACAAAGCAAGACAATGCTAACTAACCTACCATCATGACTTATGCTTTCAACTGCAAGCCTTTTCATTCCTAAGCTTTGTTAAAGATGTGCCATGATATTGCAAGCTCAGTTCATCGTAGTATAAAGCCTACATTTGATCTTGTGCTCCACTCTTTCTGATGGTCATTTGTACATAAGAAAGTAGATGTTTATGTATGTACCTGTCCAGTTTGTGCCCAAGGCAAGGCAATACATAAAACATCATAGCCAAATGGCGATGCAGCGTGCGCAATGTAATTCGTTTTATTTATTTATTTATGTACTTAACTCTGTTCGGCTGTATGCCGGAGTTTACTACCACCCACCCTGCCCCTCCCCCGCCCCGCCCCACCACCCCACAGCACTCCCTCGAGGAGCCGCGACTGGAGGTGGGCAAGTCCTTAAAAGTCCTTAAAAGCTCGAGCCTGGCTCGAGCCAGATGCTGGGCTCTGGCACAGCTCAAGTTCTTCATGGGCCCTCGAGCCCAACACGATCCGAGCTCGACCCCTTTCTCTCCCTGTGTCAACAAACAAAAAGACAAATTCATTGTCTAATGTCATCTCTTACCAATAGAAAATGTGCCTGTGTTTGTGATTTTTAGAGTTTTAACACGTTGCTTTTCACAGGCTGTGAAAAGGAGCATTGAGTTAAAACTCTAAAAACACCTTGTAGCACATCACAGCGGTAGAGGGTAACTATTTACTGGTCTCCCCAGACCAGTGCCCGAGGGGGATGGCTGTGTTAATTACTTTACAAACAGCTTGTCTGTCTAATGCTACAGTTTATGACAGCAGAAGTTGAAAAACAGATGCAAACAATGAGCTAAAAAATGCATGATATATCCACACGTAATACTGTAATTGTCACTGCAATTACACATATTATGCAAATGACCATCGGGTGGTTTTCTCTGCAAAGGCATTTGTACTGGAAGGTGTGTCTTGAGTACAAACATCACACAAGGCTCTGCTTTCTTGCCTTTGTGCTGCATTGCGATTCAAAATTGTGTTCAGCGCCAAGAAAAAAACAACATTTTTAACATTTGCATGGTCAATAACAGCATCAGCACCCCACTTGTAAATATGAGGTTGCACAACTATTTCTCTTTCATGCAATGCAACATTGCAGATCCTCTTGCAGACAGTGGTGGCTAGCTAAAAAAAAAATGGTAGGGCGCAAAAGCACACAACTCACAATTAATTCGGGAGCTCCATCGGTGCAGCACTTCTGTTTGCAATCCACGAGCAGGAAAAGGAAGGACTTCCTTTCTGCTCGTGGAAAGCAACTCCAACCAATCCTGGAGCAGCTCTCATGCTGTGAAAGCAGCTCCCGGATTGGTGGGAGCAAGCTCACCCATCCCTCATTTTGAGGCTGGGGGCCTGTGCCAGCAATCTCCAGGCTGTTACACAGCCTTTGGATTTCTGGGTCTACACTGCGCATGTTGGGCTGGCCATCGCAAGACGGTCAGCCAATCCGTCATGCGCACTGTAGACCAGTGCTGTAATCCTGCATTTGCAGGAGTCAGCCCCATGCCCACCCTCGCGCTGCACGAGCTGGTGCGGTGGCAAATAAATAAAATGGCATTGACATGCCATTTTATTTACATGTGTTTGTCTGCTGCACTCGCAGCGGACGGGGCGACACTCCTCTGCTCCTGAGGAGGAGCTGCCCCTGCTCGCAGAGCTGGGTTTCACGATTCTTGGTCAATCTAACCCATCAAGTAATCTGGGCATTTATGTGAGGATTAAGAAACGAGTGCGCATAGAGCAAGTTTCATGAGCCAAATGTGTTGCAAACACGGGCGGTTTCATACTGCCATTTTAATGTCTTCGCCGGTAGAAAAATACGTAACATCACGAAAGCAAGTATTTTTTCCCCTTATCAGCACTTATTTCAAACAACATATATAAGATGAAAGCACTTTAAAACTGCTCCAGAGCTGCCCTAATGATCCCTGACTGATAGGTAAACACAAAGGTCATATTAGAAATTAATACTGACTACTTTTTATTAAGTTTGCTTTAGGTATTCTCTTTAAGCCTGGGCCTTTGCAGACTCTTACAAATTGACAAATGGCTAGTATTTCTATTTTGGAACGGTGGCAATACTTGGAACCCAGTGTCAATGCAGGGATCCTTGAAAATGTCAATTCCCTCTCTATCACCCCCTTCTCCGGCCTAGTTAATGTGAAAATTATCAGTGATGGGCCTCAACAAGGCAATTAGATTTTCACTAATGGAACTCCAAGACAAAATAAATGCTGGCTTTAGCACAGTGCTTGACTCAGCAGGACATTTAAAGAGGGTGTAACATTCCTTGGTTCCCCCACCTTCACCAGCACATACACAGCTCCTGGCATTGTGCATTTAACAACCTTCCCAATGGGGCACCTTATGGTGGGGGTCCACACAAAAGAAATCCCTTCCTTCCACAATTAATCCCATACAAATATCTTTGTGAAACTGCAACCTTTGTTCCCAGTGTACAGCTGCTCAGCAAGACTAGTGATATCATTAGTAGTTGGCAGGCATGCCTAAAACCCGCACATGTTGAAATGCTGATCATGATACAAGCAAACTACAGAAATTATTGAAGAACACTGAAACACAAATGCTCAGTAAATAAACAGTTTCAAAATGTTAAGGAGTTGTGGCTTATTTGTACACTGTTTCTGTGAGTTACAAAAAAATTCTCATGCTTCCCATGCTGATTTTGTTTCCAGGCTCGGTTGGCACTTGGGCTCTTAGAGCCATGCTGACCCCTGGCTCGGCTGCAGTTCGGCTCTTCCCATAGATTCTCGGACTTGCCCACCTCTAGTCAAAACACAGTAATATAGAGGCTCCGAAAGTACTGTTGCCAAATTTTGCTCATTTTTATCATGCTATGGCACCTGTAAAGCACGATGAAATGACTCTTGCTGCTAATACTCATTGGTTTGCTTCTCATTCTCTTATAATGGCGCAACACTATTTCACTCATGTGCTACCTGTCAGGCATACTATATTAGTAAAGGTGTGAAAATATTCATAGAGGTCCATCTGGCTCCTAGACTCCTCTATTTTCATTTACAAATTGCCTTTATGCAGCTATCCGGATTTTGTTATTACCAATATCTACTGGTGATTGTTTCCATGTTTTCAGGGTGGAACAAGGCTTTTCCTTGCCTAAAGGAATATGTTGCCAATGTCACTAAGAGAATGACCAAGGATTTTATCGATTTTTTTTTTAATTCCATTCATAATTGGAAGTGACAGGGGCAACCACTTTGCATCATCAATAGTCCTGGGACCACGTATACCCCCATATGTGCAACAACAATTACACTGTGCTTGCCAGCCAGAATCCTCTAGTAGGGTTGAATTCTATGTTAGGACCGGAGGCGAGGATTACGCATTTCTTTCTTCACTTTTTATTATTCAGCAGGTTCAAAGATAAAACAAAAAAACTGCAAACACTACATATCCCATGAACAAAAGAGAAAGTGTCCATGACAACAAGTGACCAATCCCAACACAGTCCACATGTCCTTATAAATCCATGCCTCCTGTAGTCCTTCCTCTTTCCTCACTGCTGTGACAATTAAGTCCCACACTTCCTTAATGACTCTTAGGGTTGTTCTGTATTATCGGGGGTATAAAGCGATTTATACATTTATTACCTGTACTGTTTAACACCGCATTGACAGTGTTTGTACTGGTGATGATTTCGACAATAACGCACTGTAAGCTTCGGGCCGAGGACGTCTTGATACCACACGGGTCCACTAGGTGGTGCTGTTTCACACCTACAGTGGATTATGTGAGGTGCGACGCGACCCGGTGAGAAGCGCACTGTTGAACAGTGCTCCACAGACCCACGACACGCGTTAGGGTGGTTGTGGTGGTTGTCCTGGGTAGCAAGAGGCTCCGCTTGGCTTTTCCCTCCTTACCAACCCTCACATGACACTGCGAACACAGTAGGTTGTTTTCCCGGTCCTCTGGTCGTTCTGTGCTGATGCCACCTGGTGGCTGTTAGGTCTCATTGATAGTTCCTAAGCACGTGTGAGGGGGCTGCCCATTTTTATCACTTCAGGTCGAAATTGGTGAGATCCAGTGCTCACACCCTTACTGATGATGGAGTCCTATCGGGACCACAAATATTCCCCTAACCTAGCCTCTGATGAGGAAAGGCCCCCTTAATGTCGTTTTCCTGCAGAGGTTGACAAGCTTCTCTACCAAGCTATCGCTAGAGCCCCTCCACCCGTGCAGGAAAGGATTGCCAAGTTGACAGCCCAGGTCTCTGGTGGCTCAGGGTTCCTTTGGGACACAGGAGCAGGGCCTAGCAGCCTATCCACAGCTACTTCTCATAAGGCCCAGAAACATGAGACAGGGCACCTGGAGGCTTTGATCGACTGAGAGTGAGAGGCCTTTCGGAAGAATGCACGCACGTTGAAGAATGCACCCTACCGGGAGGACGTTTTCTCCGGGCAAATCAGCGATGCTGTCGCACCGGACTTTGACTTAGAAGAGGGGTCCCCCAAACATGGGGAGGGTGACACAGATCCTCTGATGAGGGGCAGGATTCGGGTAGACCCTGGCGCCCTGGCTAGGTTGCCTCTGGAACTTGGAAGGGGATTTCACCTCAACAGACATGTTTGAGCCTGATGGTATTTCTACCTGAGGTCCTCGGATTGGCTCCCTAACCAGAAAGTGGCAGATTATGTGGCCAGCAAAATTCACCAGCCTGTGGATAAGGAAGTGCGCACCCTCTTGTGAGCGGAATGCCCTAGGCAAGCCTTAGGGTGCAAGGTGGAGGCCACTCCGGACATAGACCCCAAGATGTGCACATTTTTTGCAAAAGATATGAAGACCACAAGAAGGGGATTGACCACTCCTGGAGGGCGTGTCAAGATAAGTTGTTAGGCGTTGTGCGGCCCCTGACAGAAATCATTGAGCTGGCAGAACAGGTAAAACAATCAGGGACTTCCTTACCCACTGATATTGTAGTGGGTAGGGCACAGAGGGTGGTATGCCTGTTAAGCAACGCCAGTGCTCTTTCCACAGAGAGGCGACGTTCACTTCTGATTAAGATAGATCCCAAACCGGGGGAGCTGTCGTCGGAGGCAGGGGCAGTTGGACGTGGCAACTTGTTTGGTGAACCATTTGTGAAAGAACCTCGGAAGTTTGTAGCCACTTTCTTGGTGGCGAGAAGGCGCAGACTTTTATCAAAAAGATCTTCTCGGGGAAGGTTGTCACTGGGGCTGGAAGAGGCAGGGGCCGCTCGTCCAGCCATTCTTTCCAGCCAGGCCCAATAGAGGTCAAGCCCACCGAAACAACAGATGGAACATCGGCTGGCAGGGGACCTATTTCCCCAACTGGGGTGGCAGAAAGGGCAGAGCCAACGGCAATGACCGAGGAGGGGCTAACACACCCAGAGGTTTCAATGGTTATCAATATCCTTTCTTTCCCTCAAAGACTGGGGGCGAGGCTGAGATTGTTCACACACAAGTCAGCAGAGATTTTGTTAGACCATTGGGTTCTGGAGATGGTACAAGGCTTTGATCGACTGAGAGAGGCCTTTTGTAAGAGTTTTCAGGGGGCCCAGCATGTAATGTTACGTCCCTGTCGGCTTCGTAGCATCGACCTTGAGAGTCAGTTTGTTTCCAGATGGCTTCTCGGGGTGGTTCTTGTACCAAGTATTCAGGGGCGCTGGTTCCCATTTGAGGAGCAAATTGCCTGCATGCTTTGATTCTCTTGTAGGTCATTCTTTATGTTTTTTTCGAAGTCAGGCTGATTTCGACTTTTTCCTTGCAGCCCTGGGGAATTTCGAAATATCTTTCATATATTGTTGGATTCAACAGCCACGGACACGGACAATGGTTTTGGCGGTTTGCTGTAACAGTATTTCTTTTCGCAAAGGAGGATTTGAAATTTTGGAGTGAGCCCTAATCTTTTGAAAATACTAAGACTTGATATTTGAGGAGAGAATTTACCCTCTGCAAAAGTTGTTTTGTCAAGACATTTATTAAGTGGCATTTTCTATGCAGAGAATCTCACTGCTTAATAGAAATCTCATTAATTGTTGATGCAAGATAATTTGTCATTTATTGGTTAACTATATATGAATATACTATGTGTGAATAATTACATTATGTGTCTCTGCAGATGCCGCTGTTATGTATGTATGTCTTTATATGTATGGGCAAATGAATAGTTATGAAACCAGATCTTCACTGATTACTAGTCTGCATAATTGCAGTTATTGTTTCCAGATCTCCTTCCCTCCAGTACCCTCCTTTTTACCCTTTCCCCCATTTGGCTACCCTGTCCCTGTGTGGTATATGAAAATCCAGAGACGGTGGTTCCGAAAAGTGGAATTCTGGGCGGGTGCTGTTCCTGAGGATCCATTTCATATTGTTACAACATTTTATCCCTTATTCATGGGAAAGCTAGTGTTTGCAGTATTTTGTTTGATCTTTGAACCTGCTGAATAATAAAAAATGAAGGAAGTAATGCGTAATCCTCGCCTCCGCAGCCTTACTAAAACTGAAACTTTCCTTTACGTGAGCTAGGAAATTTTTCATTCTTTAACGTAACACTGAAAAACAAAATATCGAAACTGTGTCATGAAGCTGACTTTAAATGGCTGTGCTTGTAAAGGAACTGACAAGCATGAAAGCAGAACTCATATTTTCCAGACTTGAGTAGCTCTATGTAGACAAAGTAGCAATCTCAAAAGACTTAGGAAGGATTTTATAGGTGAGAGACTAGAATCCTCCATCTTGTATCCTTCAAAACTATGTGTAGTCTCCACCTGGATCCCCTAAATTTTCACATGGTTACTTCTGCATACACTGTGAAAATGGATAGATCTAGAGGGCTACTGTCTTGCTGAGCATACCAGTTGTTGATTATAACTTTATGGGAAGTATTAACTTAATGTTTGGCCAGTACGTTATAAAGTTTTGAAGTAGGCTACCACTGGGTGAAAAGTTACAGTTTTTTGTTTCTGTCTAATCACTCAGCTGTTTAACTCTCATAAAGTGAACACTGGAAGTGCTAAGTTAAGACTCAGCTTCTACCACAGATTTGGGCTGACTGGTGTCTTATGTAATTGAAGAGCTTGAGCAGTGCTATGTTACCACCTTATACAGGGATAAATGGTTGCTCGACACATTACCTTCCAAGGCATATGGTGCTTTAGGCCGGAAACGGAGCAGCATTTTTTGACATATCTATGGAAAAACGACAGAACATTACACCATATCCTACTCAATGTAACATAACAACACAATTGAAACATAAAAAAATGCAACAAAACAGTCAAACCAGTATGCAACACAATAGCAGCATAACACAACAAAATAACATTGCAATAATGCAGCACAAATATACAACAGCAGACAAAACAACAAAACACATCACTATCACAATGAAATGCAATACAACAAATATGCACAAATGTTCTTGTCACACATTATCACCTCCAGAACCTCGTTTTCATAATACTTTTGCAAAACGTGTTTGGAGCATGCACCGCCTTAAAAAATTATTTTGTGATCCAGCCCCATGTCTTTTCCTTTAAGTTTTGTCACAGATGTTGCCGAATGCCTTGATATCCTTGCCCATTTCCTCAATTGGCCTTCAGGCTCCTTTCCTCTGGCTTGTCGCTTGGGAGTATTACAAGTTTTTGTTGTGCTATTTAAAACTAAACATTTTTGCAGTTTAAAAGAGAAAAGCGCAGCAGGCTCCAGATGCATTTCAATATAGTCGTTTCTCATATGTGTGCTACATTGTTGACATTCTAAAAGCAAATGTTAGATACAGTTATAACAGAAAATAATGCAAAACCTAGATGAAGCTAATACTTCTAGGGCTGAAAACTAACCTGTATTTAGTTACCCTTTTTAGTCTACTTTGAAAACAAAGACGAATCTAGGCCACAGAGGTTTTGATTTGTGCTGATATAGGAGTAAGATCTTTGGTTCAGCATACCAGGCTATAAACAACATTGCTCCCTGCAATTTGTACGACCTAGTAATAGAATGGAGAAGGACTTACTTATCAGCTTTAAAGAATACATCTCAACTGCTAAAAAAAGGACCAAGTGTAAGCAAAACATAATTTGAGTGTCTTGTATTGTTTCATGTATTTTTGTAAGTCAGTGTCACCAAACGGAGGCTTCATGGCTGCTTTGTATGCAAGCCGATATGTGTCACTGTGTGTTGCCAGGCAACGTAACGTTTCACAAATGAAAGAGGGTAACATCAATTATTACAGTGCAAAGTAACTTTAATGCAATTAATTACTCTGTCTGTCAATACAGAGATATATAATATAACCTACTTCATGGATAATGTGGGTGTACAATTTAAATGTGAGTAAGCTAATCTAGATGGCTACCTAGTAACAAGAAACTTTATTAAACCTCAAATTCAATGTGGTCATTTTAATGACGTTAAAACTGTATTATATGCAAGACATTATTTATTGACAAAAGTCATTAGGTTGTGGTGGGTGCAATCAGGCTTGGAATCTGCACTAAGGCCACAAAGAAGCAGCATGAAAATATTGTTTAAATCATATTCAGGTAAATACTTATAGAAAAAAAGCACAATCTGCATTGTGGACATACTTACTACAAGAGCATGGTCCGATTCTTGTAATAGATGGAAAATGGCGCCCAAAGAGACTGTTTTATTAGTGTTTCCTTTTTTTTTTTAAAGTGAACATTTAATGAAAACATCAAGACATCAGCAAAGAGACCACTGTATACATTCTCAACTTCCGAGCATATTATATAGACCATCTCAAAAAGACATAACAATACTGTTAAAGGTTTTTTTTGTTCATTCCATATTTTTGATCATTACTAACAATGTGCAGAAAGTGGATTCACTTTACAATTTACCAGTATACCCTGCCATGGTGCTACTGCATTTGAAACAAACTTACTATGGCTTGTTAAAGTATATTTTCCTGGCTTATGTTAAATAGATCTCACTTTAGGTCTTGATGCCATTATGTTAAAAATGGATATCTCCTCTTACGTGTTCACTGTTCATTATTTCTGCAGCACGTAATCAAGCAGAATCATGTTTGTTTATTTCCATTGACTTTGTTCTTCCTGTACTCGAAGAAAACTTTTCAACACGGACACAGCAATGCTGCATTTTTTCACAGCCTTTCTGCTGCCTCACTGTATTGCATTCATTCACAATAGCTGGCTGTTTTTCATATAGCTAGTTTGTCCTGCCATCTCTGGATGACATTAGCATAGAGTGACAGAATCAATATTCATGTAGTGGGATAGTGCTTAGATGCTAAGGCAATATGATGTTTCATAAAACCGTTCTCTGATTTGCTGAGAGTATAATTCTTTTGCTCAGACCATGATGATTTTGCAGAAACTGATGATTTCCTATGCAAGAAAACTGTATATAAACCCCAGCTTTTGGGGGTGAGTCAGAAGACTTTCTGATGCCACTAAAGATTGTGTCCATTTTCTTACTGATTTTGCTGCTCGCTTAGGACGTTACATTTTTTCCTGATTTTGCACCTTATTCTGTATTTGTCAGGGACTGTCCGGGACTATGTCGGGAACACAGTCAGGGACTTGGGCAAGGACTGGGAACTGGGTAGAAAACGTACACAGAAAGAGTAGTACAGCGCTGCCCAGGATCACACAGGAAGTCAGAGGAGAAAAAGGGATCCAAAGCGGAAACCTGTACAAGTGAACAAGATGGGTGAGACTCAGAAAGGACAGGCACTCATGAGGGGGCTCAGCATTCAGAATCACTACACCCAGGACGGATGTGCAATACACTTATATATAAAACAACATTAACAATAAAGGGGATGTGGGGTAAAGCACTCGGGAGCTCCACACGGTAAGACTGAAGCTCAGTAAGTTCCTCACCCACAATTGCTGTTACAGATACTGACTCCAAATACCCACATATAGGATATGCATGCAAAGGCAGGGTCTGTGGAGCTGATACCAATGGTGATGTTATAAATGCAACTCAAGGACAATACTCACAGTGAACAAGAAACACCACCTAGGTAGTAAGCTGTGCCCATGGATCCTGGCGACCAAACAGGAACATGCAAGGCAGTAACAGCAAGGGGGTAGAACTAAACACAAGCACGATAGACAAGGAGCTAGCAAGGAGGAGTGCTTAACAAGAAAGGAAAGAAATCACAGGGCACACTTGGCAGAAAGCAGGTAACAAACATACAAGGTAACATAAGCAAGACAGCAGAATAGAAAGACAGCAAACTAGGAACTGGAACTAAGGGAATGGGAAGAAAGGCAGGGACTGGAAAAGGATATACAGAAGGGGAGGCTACAAGGGTATACAAGAATAGTGCTGGTTCAGGAATCAGGAAAACAAAGTAGCACTGAAGGCTGTGCTGGAGTAGGAACTAGAATTGAGCAAAAGCTCAGGAGTCAAAGTAGCACTGCAGGCAGTGCTAGTTCAGGAGAAGGGAAACTGCTGCAGGTCAGGAACTAGGAATGCTAAGGCTCAGGAGTCAAGGTAGCACTGCAGGCAGTGCTAGTTCAGGAACAAGGGAAACTGCTGCAGTTCAGGACCAAGGAATGCTAAGGCTCAGGAGTCAAGGTAACACTGCAGGCAGTGCTAGTTCAGGTACAAGGGAAACTGCTGCAGTTCAGGAACAAGGAATGCTAAGGCTCAGGAGTCAAGGTAGCACTGCAGGCAGTGCTAATTCAGGAACAAGGAAAACAGCAGCAGATCAGGAACAAGGAATAACTAAAGCTCAGGAAATACTGGAAACAAAGATATCAACAGCTCAGGAAACACTGGAAACAAGGGTATCAAAAATTCAGGAAACACTGGAAACAAGGATCGGTCTCACCGGTATACAGCTACAATGACCAACCCTGGACTGAAGGGAGCTGGGGCTTAAAAGAGCTCACAGTAATCACATTCATCAGGTCTGAGCAGGCTAGCAGCAGCCAGCCACAGATGAGCTGAATTCCTCCACCCATCCTTGGCCTGCAGGGGTGGAGACGAAGCAGTGAGCAGGGAATTCTAACTAAATCTAAACTGTTTAAGTTTTTGCACAATATCTGCACACTCTTGCCTGCCTAATTGAATGGTGCTCGGGGGCTTAAACGGGGGAATTTTATTGTACTTTTGCACTTTACTGAACACTGCTCGGGGGCTTCAAACAGGGGACTCTCCTAGCACTTAGGCACTTTATTCCATGCTGCTCAGGGGGCTTAAAATGGGAGCATTTTACTGTTTCTCTGCATTTTGTTGAACGTTGCTCGGGGGCTTAAACCAGGGGATTTCATTATGTCTCTGTTCTTCACTGGCCGTGTTCAAGTGCCAGCAGACATCAACAGGCCATCTAAAGGTGCCATCTTTGTTTGCACACTAGTGTTCATTCTGGCCTCATTATTTAATGAGGGCCGGTGCGTGGACACCTCAGTTAGTAGACTTGCATTATCTTAACTGATTTTAAACTGTATTTAAGTTTCTGCACAATATCTTAACATTTTGCACTTTGGCACTTTACTCAACTATGCTGATGGGGCTTAAAACAGAGGAATTTTATTGCACGTTGGCACTTAAATCAATGCTGCTTGGGGCTTAAAATGGGGGAATTTTACAATTTCTCTGCATTTTGTTGAAAGCTGCGCGGGGGGCTTAAAACAGGGTATTTCATTGTGTCTCTGCTCTTCACTGGCCGTGTTGAAGCGCCAGCAGATATCAACAGGCAGCCATGTTTGTTTGCGCTCTAGTGTGCTGCCCTCCCCCATTATTTAATGAGGGCCGGTGTGCGGATGTGCAGCAGGTGCGCCACTGGTGTGCCTAGACAAGCCCATCCGCATCCGGCAGGGGCCAGAACTCCTGCATGTTTGACCACGGGGCGGATTAGCTATACGTCCGATAGGCTAAAACAATTCAATCGACCCGTGGTTTAGAAATGCTACCATGCATCAAACCCTGCCAGCCTCTCAACAATACGGGCCTGTAAGCAAACATTAGGGCATTTAGAGCTTAAGGTGGTAACAGATCCACCAGATGCCAAAGCATGAGTATGCTAAATCCCCAGAATGAGTGTGATCTCCAGTGTCATATGTTTTAATCAATTGCAGGTCCCCCTTGAAACATAAGCTAGAGATTTTCACATTTCTGGAGAATAAGCAGCCGAGGCTTTCTTCCTCACCGAAACCTGGCTAAAAGATGACTATCTGCCTGACAACACAATGGCACCCCCACAAGAGTATTCCATTGCTAGATGTGATCAGGTCGACAAAGTGGGCGAAGAGGTTGCTGTGATTTTTAAGGGACATTTTAATGCAAATTTTACTCCCATATCAATCCTGGAATGCGAAAGCCTCTCCTTCAAGACTGAATTTCCCCCTACCTTTTTGTTTTCTGAAAGACTTGACTATTGCTCCCCAGGGCCGGCCACTGATTTCCTACGTGTACTGACATTCTGACCTCGAACAGCTTGCAGCATGCAAACTTTACGCTGCTGGGTGAACTAAATCTGCACCTAGAGTACAGTGATTTTGAACGGACGGTAAACTTTTTACATGAACTCCTGGCCATACAGCTCCCTCAGTTAGTTAAATCCCCCCCGCACATGAAAGAACATATACTTGACCCAATTTTCACTAACATTTCTTGTTTGTCAGTAAGCACCCCTCTTCTTGGGTGCTGGTCAGACTATTTTATTATTCCTTTTTCCCTCCCAACAATAGGAAATAAACCCCCACTTGTTCAACTACAGCCCAGGGCTACCAGACAATGGCCCAGCTAGCTGGGAGAAGGTTCTACTTAATTCCATACCTGAGGTGCATAACAATGTCTCTACATCATATACTGTCTTACATGACTGGGTAAAGGACTCACTAGATGAGTTAATCCTCCTGAGAATGAGCAAAACAGCCAGGTCACAAATAAAAGCATTGTGGTACTCAGCACAGTTAGTTGAACTAAATAAAGAATGTAAGAGAAAGGAAAGGAAGTGGAGGTTAAGCTATGATAAAACATGTAAACAGACATAAAAAAGCACTAAAAGAGTATCATTATGCCATCAGGAAATAACGGATGGATGACTTCGCCCTGAGGACTGATAGCGCCTCTAATTACTCCCAAGGAACTTTATAAGATCGTCAACTCGTTTTTGAAATCTCAGAGCCAGAGCATAGGCTCATGCTCTCCCCACTCTGAATCTCATTGCGCCTCATTAGCCAACTACTTCCTTACAAACGTAAACCTCATCTATGATCAGCTTGCCAGGGCCTTAGATTTTAGACATAAGATCAGGGATAAGATCTCAGCTGTCACGACTAAGGGAGAACTTACTGCTTTATCCCTCAGGTCAACTTGGTGTAAATAACTAACATAGCCAAAATCATAAAATCAGGCTCCCCACTGGACCCTGCCCACTTGACATTTTGCTGAAAGGCGGGGATGGTATAATTTCAGTACTCACTGACATACACAACCTGTCCCTAAACAGTGGTAGCCAACCAGATGCATAGAAGCATGAAATCATTAGACCTTTGTTAAAAAAACCATCACTGAAGCCAGATTTAACCATGATCTATAGGCCTATCTCGCAACTCCACACATTCAGCAAAATCCTGGAAAAAGTAATTAACAATCATCTCTCGACATTCCTGGCAACTCATGTGAAGAACTTAGGGGTTTGGATGGATTCATCCCTCAACCTCCAGACCCAAACTAAACAGGTGGCTGGAACCTGTTTTGGGCTGTTGCGAGGGCTCAAACCCATCCTAGGTTTCTTTGATGCCCCTACCAGGCAGATCATCATTCAGGCATTGATTTTGTCTAGACTTGATTACACCAGCTCACTGTATCTGGGAGCTAACAAGACAGAAATACATAGGCTACAGAGGGTACAGAATGCGGCCGCAAGATCTCTCCTCGGTTTGCGCAGAGCTTGCTCTGTGACAAACGCCATTCGCCGTCTCCACTGGCTGCCTGTGGCCAGGCGGATTGAGTTCAAGGCTCTCTGTATAGCCTTCAAAGCCCTGAAATCTGCCTCTCCTGGTATTTTGGCCAACCTGCTTATACCTTATGTTCCCCCCCGCCAGCTCCGTTCCATGGGACAACACCTGGTGGTGGTTCCCCGGGTTAGGAGGGTTAACGCCGGAGGTCGCTCTTTCCGGAACAGAGCGGCCATCCTTTGGAACACGCTGCCTGCCCACATTCGTGGGCTTAACAATCACCTAGAATTCAGGAAGGCCATAAAAACCTCTCTCTTTCCCACTCCGTAGGCCTTCCCTGGGGCCCCTCCCTGATCTTGTCCACCTCACTGCTGTCAGTGCCGGGACGCCTCTTTGCTGGGGCAGCTGTCGCGCTTTACAAAATCCATTAACATAACATAACATGACATATTACAACCCCCACAAACTGGATTCCAACCAGGATGTAGCAGGAAAACTGCACTACTTGCTGTGACGGGAGAGGTTAAAATGGTCCTCGGCCATGTTGGCTCAGCCATTGTCATTCTTCTTGATTTAAGCGCTACATTCAACACCGTCTCTGTAGTCTGGCGGTGAAACCCCCAAGACTTCCAATTTGGCCGGAGGGGTGGGTCCGAGTGGCGATCACTCCAGCAGGCCGGGAAAACGTCACGTGGCCTGTGGGCTGTGTCGTGGCCTTGAAGGAAGTACCAGACAGCGTCATGTGCTGGGAGGAGGAGTGTACTGCGGCATGCACATGAAGCAGCAGAGACAGAGGAGCGAGACTAGCTGGAGGGAGACGAGGAGGCGGAGAACCAAGGCGACGTTGGAGGCAGGAGCGGAAGGTAGGATTCCGACAGAGGAGAGCTGCAAAAGGAGAGCAGGGAGATCAATCTGTGTGATTTCAGTCATCCTGGAGAGCAAGCAGATGCTGTGACAACTACCAAAGCAGCCCAGGAGGGTTGTGGCCTCAGGCTAATCCCGTGGTTTGGTACTTGCATGGTACAGAGGGGGTGGGCTGGTTTATGGACCACAGGAGGAGGGGAGGATTATGGCACCAAGGAGAGCACGTTCGTTTAGAGGGCACAGGAGATGATTTTGGTTGTGTAGCCTCATTTGGTGACAGTAACAAAACGCTCTTGGTGACGGCACGGTGGTGGGAGAACATTGCATAAAGGCTATTTAAGCCTGTCTAAATCCATTCCCTGTACGCCTCCTCAACCCAGGAAAAAGCAAGACCAGAAAGGAAGGGAGACCCAGGTCCTACATGGGCCAAACCCCAGCCCCGAGGACGAGAAGAAGCCTATGATCCTGGCAGACTGTGTTATCCTCATTAAAGTGAAGGAAAACCATAACTGTGACTGGGCTCGTCTGTTAGCGGCAGGGGTAGTGACCACAGTGGTGTCAGAAGTGGGATATCAGGGTTTGTCACAATAACCATGGAGGCGATTGTCACCCAGCTAGCAGAGGGGACAGCACCATCTGCAGCTGGCATTGGAGCAACAGTCGCAAAAGGCCCAAAAGGAAAGAGAAGCTTTCCAGACCGCATTGAAGGACCCGGCGGTGTTGTTAACCACCAATCAACAGGTGCAAGATACAGGAATACTGCGCCTCACCAATGCTATCTCCAGCACACAAGTACAGCCCAATGTGCCGGGGGCGGTACTACAGAAATTCCAGGAAGGAGACGACCCAGATTATTTCTTTGTTAACTTTGAGAGGGTTGCCAAAGTGGCCACATGAACATCTGGGCCAGTACATAGCTCTCTTATTATCTGGAGAACTGCAGGTTGCATATCAAGAGGCCATCCATCGGGTGTAACTGTCTATGTAGACATCAAGAAGGCCATATTGGAGCGACTGGGTTGTGATCTAGAGTACTACCGGACTAAGTTCCAAAAAGAGAAATGGTCTACTGGGGACAATTCCTGTGCATTGTATTACCGGATCCGGGATCTTGCCAACCGGTGGCTACAACCCAATAGTGCTAGCAAAGAAGAAGTCACAGAGAGGGTGTATCTGGAGCAGTATGTAGAGGCGTTGCCCCCAAATACTCGTTCCTGGATCAAACAACACCTCAGTCTAATGGTCCGGACAGCAGTGGAGTTAGCCTGTGCTTATCATTGTTCCCCCGAATTCAGGGTACACCTTTCCTGTGCCCCATCAAACACCAGCTCAGGGTGGCCCAGCTTAAGGGGAATACCGGGTGCCAACCCCACCTAGATACATAGTGACAGCACCTGTGGGAGGTGGGACTGGAGCACCGCCCCAGTGTTACAACTGTGCAGAGTGGGGACACACAGCCTGTAAACCCATGGAAGTAGGGTATAGCAGGGGTAGAGTTTTGAGTGCAGGGGGGGAACCCAAGGGCTATGAGAAAGAGGTACACTTGAACGGCCGGCCAAAGTTACATTACCAAACACCGGGTGCCAACATATGCTGAAGTACTATTAGAGGATCAATGGAGCTCCCCAATTGCGCTAGGTCGGGGTTGTCCCCAGTCTAGGAGAAAAAATCCTACTAGGCCGTGATTTGTTTTGATGAGTACCTGGCTGCTCTAACCCCTTCCCATAGAGCCCCAGCTGAAAGGCTCAAAGAGGCCCCTTTTTGTGAAACCGAAATAGACACCCCAGTTGAGAAAAGTGCGACAACACAGAGCGAGAGGAGAAGGGAATGGGCCGTTCACAGAATGTTATTTCAACACTACTGCTTGTGTCTTTTCCTCGCTAAATATAATGGGGTAACCCAGTATACCCCAGAACCTGGGCACTTATAAAAAATACTACAATGTGTTCTGTTGGGTCAAACAATTGCTTAGTGTCAAGGGTAATAATCACAATTAACTCAATTAAAGAACTGTTAATATTGCGGATTAGTCGGGACACACTAGACAAGAGAACTTACTTGATATATTGGAATTCTTTTATATATCCATTAAATCATAGAATATATGGCTGTTGTACAGTTATATCACAGTACAAAAAACATTTATATAAACAAAATACACAACATATAATGTGGAGGTGTAACATAGATATTTACAACAGATAAATAGTGCACAAATCTAGACAAATCTAGACAATACAAAACTGATTTACACAATACGTCCAATTATTACATACATTGTTCAATCTACTTCCTGTATTGCCCTCAGCACTGATTGTAAGGATGTAGTGACTCTGGACGTGATATTGCTAAGCATCGACGTTTCGACCCAGGGTGTATGTGTCAGTTAGGAAACATCACAGGGGGTCTTCTTCAGGACTATGAAGTGTCCTACCAACAGCCTATATGGGTAAAAAAACGATTCTACATCAGTGTGGTGTGTGTGGGAGTGTCTGAGTGGCACATATTGGGTGGGTTAATGAAGGCAACTCACCGATAAAAGAATTAATCATAGGGGGCATGCATCATCAATCATGTCCTTTCCGCGGACGGCAAGAAGGGCCTGTCCAGTTGCACGAAATCTAAAATTGAAAGTAAAATGAGTATACCCTTGTGGGGTCATTACTTATCTGCCCCACCCGTAAGCAACTAATTGGGACGTGTAGAGATGGGATCACGCAGTTGACTGTATCATACAAAGATGAGGTGAACTCACCCTTTGAAATAGGTAGGCAAACATTGCTTAGGATGATTCATTTTGCTTATGGAATCACGTGAGTATACCCATGTGGGGTCATAGCTTATCAGAGACACCCGCTTGCAATAAATTTGGGAGTGGATAAAGATTGGAATACGCGAATGCTTCCATCTTGCAAAGAGAAAGTTAACTCACCCTTTTAAAAATAATAGGCAACCCTAGAATGGCCTTGCTGTGGATGATATGGTCCGTGGTGGTTAATTCACTCAATCCGGTACTCTTTCCTACTGTTCGAGCCCTGTGATATGATAATGAGGGTAAGAATGATTATGAGTTGCAAAACGGATACGGACCTAACTTGATAGGTAAGGTTGAAGAAGGGGGAACAAGACTCACCCTTCAACGTGTGGGTGGTACGTGGAGGTATCTGGCTTATTGAATGAGCTCCAGAGTATTCTGGTAAAGAAACGGCAGAGATTGAGGTAATTCTATAGCTTTACGGGACCTACTGAGAAAATGTGAGAGCAGTCGAATTGTGACTCACCTTTCCGACGTGGTGCAATGAATGCACAGAATTGTGACAATGGGCTGCGCGCAGTCAGCCGACTGCTAAATAAGAGGCGAGGATGGCCGCTTCGTCAGCGTGCACGCCCGGGAGGTATGCGCAGAATGCGTCATGTAACCCGCTGCGTGACGTGACTCATGAAGCTGCGCACAAGCCCTATCTGTGCATCTAGGAGCACCGATGATGGAGCTGGATTCTATGGATATGAAGGCCCGAAATCATATCTAATTCCATGCGAAGTATCTGTCATACAGTGAGGGAGGACCACCGTGTATGGCTTAGTAAACGGTAGACCTGTGACGTTAAAATATGTATTGTGATAATGAGCTCACTCGAATGGTGCTAAATCAGTATATTGACCCATTGCCGATGGCACTAATTTCTGAAATTGGGTAAACGTAGAAGGTATACAATAACACATCAATGGCATATGTAATATACATTTCTCATGGTGATCAAAAAGAAGAGGATGCTCAATATAGCACAGTGTATCTACTATAGCGTGCTGAATAATTAATAGAGATTCGAAGGTACATGAAACACATTTGTTCTCATGTGAAAGACTTCTTTTTTTTTTAACAAATCGGTCACAGGGATTACAATGATGCTTTGTCACAAGTGACTTAAGTGCCAGCATTGCCATAATTAGAGAACAGTCCTGCATCCGACACATAGCCAACCCAGGGTTTGGGGGGGGGGGGGGAACTATGGACAGGGACACACCTTAAAATACTT
Organism: Calotriton arnoldi; assembly: GCA_963921515.1. NCBI lineage: Eukaryota > Metazoa > Chordata > Amphibia > Caudata > Salamandridae > Calotriton > Calotriton arnoldi. Next base: position 1,406,724 of record CAWUFW010001811.1, on the reverse strand, counting down.
ACTGGAGAGGTTAAACTGGCCTGGGATATACAGGGAAGAAGCAAACTTTTGTGCAATGTGTCCCAGATGTCAACTGGTCAACACCCCAGGGGTGGCCAGGGCTCCCCTACACCCCCCTCCTCATCACTGAGATACCTTTTTGACAAGTTGGAATGGACCTGGTGGGACCCTTGACCCCTAACTACTCTGGAACATCAGTACATACTGGTCCTGGAGGATTATGCAACCTGTTATCTGGAGGCCATCCCTTTGGCTAGCATGACCACCATGTTGGTAGCTCAGGCTATGGTTGTTTTTTTTTTCTCGGGTGGGTTTCCCCCATGAACTACTGACAGACCAGGGAACCCCCTTTATGTCCCATCTGATGGCACAGATATGCAAAATTCTGGGTATCCAGCAGATAAGTACAGCAGTATACCACTCCTAAACTAAAGGACTGGTTGAGCAGTATAACCAATCAAGACCATGTTGAGAAAAATGACAGATGAGCCCAAGAGGGACTGGGACAGTAAGTTACCACTCATGCTCTTTGCCATACGTACACACAAACAAAAGCCAACGGGGTTTCCCCCATTGAACTCCTGTTTGGGAGGAAACCCTTTTAGACATGGCTGCCGAACAATGGACAGAGGACAAGGTTGAGGGGAACCCACTGTCTTACAGCACCTCGTTGAAAGAAACCCTTTCATTCCAGTGGGGAGGTACACTCCCATATGGAAAAGGCCCAGCAGAGACAAAAATGCATGTACGACCAGGGGACGAAATTGAAGGAATTCGCTACAGTAGACAAGGCATTGATTTTGCTACCTACCTCTGATAAGAAACTGTTGGGCACCTGGCATGGTTCTTTTGAGGTATTGGAGAGGGTGACACCTGTGACGTACAGGGTATCCATACCACACTGGGCTGGGTGGATCAGATCTATCACGTAAACCTCTTGAAGGCTTGGGTAGAGCCCCAACCTGCGAAGGCGGTACAGGATGCCTCTGTTAGCTCTGTAACCACGAGAGGGCTCCAAGACTTTCCTCTCCGACCATCCCTGAGAGCCCAAACAGACATGTTTAGGATGGGTACTTATGCACACAAAATAAGCTCCCTGAGACTTTTGCAATTTATAGAGATATCTGGAGGAAGGAGCAGACACAACTAGGATTCCCGTAAGGGCCGCACCTTGACGAAAATGTGCCTACAGGGGTTCCTGTGCCCTTCTTCCATGAGGCGTAGAAAACCCATCATTGGGGTATTGGAAAGCGAGATTAGTTAAGAGGTAGACACTGGTCACTCTGGTTTGGAGGCAAAACACATTGCCTCATTAGGATTCTGTATGTACGTCCTGATGAAAGCCATGCAATCAATTGAGCCACAAGGCAGAATCATGTTGACGGTAACAGTGGTGATGGGGTACTAATTCCCCTTATCTCCACAATTGATTTTAATCACCAAGTGTCATGTCTAACGAATAAACTGTTTTAGGATGCCACATTGGTTTTTAACACACTTATATCACAGATCCATTCTTAATTAGAAGTGCCTCCCTGACTCCAGGTGTAGGCCTGCTCTCCTTCAAACTGAGGTTTTGGAGAATGAGGATTGTCCTATGATGAAGCAGGACACCTGGGGATGTGTGAGGACAATCCGTTACATTTTTTTGTATGCCCAACACTTGTACTGAGTAGCATTTGGGAGGGATACATTACATATCTCTATAAATTGCAAAATTCTCAGGGAGTTTATTTTGTGTACATATGTTGTGTTGGAAGGCCAACTCACCCTGGAGACCCCAGAGCCTCTAGTTCCCTACCTGGGGTACCTCCCAGGGGAGTGTGTTTATAGGATGGGTACTTCCCTGACAATAAAGCAGAAATAACAACTAAGCACAATATTGGAGCTGTATCCTGGGCTTCTTTCAGGTGTTCCTGGACATACCTCACTCGTGGCTCACGATATACAAACCGAAGAAAATCGGGTGATGAAGTTCAGGCCATACCACATTCCAGTGGCCAGGAGACAGATAATAGAATAGGAGGTTGAAGCAATGATGAGTGCAGACATAATTGAACCCTCCCAGAGTGCATGGTGTTCACCAGTAGTGCTGGTTCCAAAAGGGGATGGCAGTCTGCGTTTTGGCATCGACGTCTGTCAATTGAACACCATATCCAGTTTTGACAACTATCCCATTGTCACGATTCACTCCCTGTGCTCTCGTGCCCACCACCAGGGGGCCGAATTGTGGGGCTTTCCAATATTCAAATATGCTTCCAGACCCTCCCCTTCATGTACATACTGACTTCCAGCCATTTAGACACTATTTGGGAATTGACATCCATTCCCAATCCATGCCGGGTTTTGTGGAAGCCATCCTGCTCATGCCTGAAACTCCATTACCCAGAATTCCCTGCTCACTGCTTTGTCTCCACCCCTGCAGGCCAAGGATGGGTGGAGGAATTCAGTTCACCTGTGGCTGGCTGCTGCTAGCCTGCTCACACCTGATGCATGTGATTACTGTGAGCTCTTATAAGCCCCAGCTCCCTTCAGTCCAATGTTGGTATTGTAGCTGTATACCGGTGAGATCGATCCTTGTTTCCTGAACTGTTTGGTTTCCTTGATTCCTTAGCTATAGTTAATCCTTGTTCCTTGATTCCTGAGCTATAGCTTTCCTTGTACCTGAATTAGCACTGCCTGCAGTGCTACCTTGTTTCCTGAGCTATAGTTATTATTTGTTCCTGTTCCTGGGCTTCAGCTATTTCTTGTGCCTGATTTGCACTGCTTGCAGTGCTCTCTTGACTCCCTGTTTCCTGAGCTGTAGCTATTTCCTGTTTCCTTGAACCAGTACTGCCTGCAGTGCTACCTTGACTCCTGAGCCTTAGCATTCCTTGTTCCTGAACTGCAGCAGTTTCCCTTGTTCCTGAACTAGCAGTGCCTGCAGTGCTACCTCGACTCCTGAAGCCTTAGTAATTCCCTGTTCCTGAACTAGCACTACCTGCAGTGCTACCTCAACTCCTGAAGCCTTAGTAATTCCCTGTTCCTGAACTAGCACTACCTGCAGTGCTACCTCGACTCCTGAGCCTTAGCATTCCTTGTTCCTGACCTGCAGCAGTTTCCCTTCTCCTGAACTAGCACTACCTGCAGTGCTACCTTGACTCCTGAGCCTTAGCATTCCTTGTTCCTGACCTGCAGCAGTTTCCCTTCTCCTGAACAAGCACAACCTGCAGTGCTACTTTGACTCCTGAGCGTTTGCTCAATTCTTGTTCCTGCCCCAGCACTGCCTTCTATGCTTTGTTTTCTTGATTCCTGAATCTGCACTATTCTAGTATACCCTTGTAGTCTCCCCTTCTGTATATCCTTTTCCAGTCCCTGCCTTTCTTCCCATTTCCTTGGTTCCAGTTCTAGTTGCTGTCTTTCTATTCTGCTGTCTTGCTTCTGTTATCTTGTATGTTTGTTACCTGCTTTCTGCCAAGTGTGCCCTGTGATTTCCATCCTTTCCTGTTAAGCACTCCTCCTTGCTAGCTCCTTGTCTATTGTGCTTGTGTTTAGTTCTACCCCTTTGCTGTTACTGCCTTGCGTGTTCCTGTTTGATCGCCAGGATCCGTGGGCACAGCTGACTACCTAGGTGGTGTTTCTTGTTCACTGTGAGTATTGTCTTTGAGTTACTGTTATAACATCACCATAGGTATAAGCTCCACAGACCCTGCCTTTGCATACATATCCTATATGTGGGTATTTTCAGTCAGTATCTGTAACAGCAATTGTGGGTGAGGAACTTACTGAGCTTCAGTCTTACCGTGTGGAGCTCCTGAGTGCTTTACCCCACACTCCCCTTTATTGTTAATGTTGTATTATATATATGTCTAGCACGTCCGTCCTGGGTGTAGTTAGTCTGAATGCTAAATTGACTTGTGAGTGCCCTTCCTTTCTGAGTCTTAGCCATCTTGTACAGGCTTCCCCTTTTGATCCCTTTTTCTCCCCTGACTCCTTCTGTGATCCTGGGCAGCGCTGTACTACTCTTTCTGTGTACGTTTTCTACCCAGTTCCAAGTCCCTGACTGTGTTCCCCACACAGTCCTGGACAGTCCCTGACAGAATGACCAACCCACATTCCCAGGGTTTGTTGTGAGGTTTCTTTGCGTTCAGTTAGCTACCATTTTTCTGTTACATTTGTGTGTGAAAATATTGAATGGGTGTCCTAATGAGAGGTTTAAGAAAGAAACACACCAGTGCATCATTTAGGTTTGTGCAGGGCAATTCCCCAGTGTCCAACAACGAGAGGCATTTAGTGTCTACTTTACAGTTTGTTCACCCTAGTCCTGAAACAATGAATCCTCTTATGAGAAATGGACATTTACGTTCTGAATATTTTACTCATTGGCTCTTAAACACCTCTTTGCCAGATCCTGACTTGCTCTTCTGTTCTGATCCAGATTCAATGTCTGTGTCAGCATTGTGAAAGGAGAATGATACCTTACTCAGTTTGCTGAACAAGAATTCTGGTTCTAGCATGTCTGCTGCAAGTGGTTGTAAAATACAATATTCAACCACACAACCAAAGAAAGAGCAGGTGCATTTCATAACCTCTGTTTTCCATTCAGATAATGTTACCCAGTCTTGTAGTCCAGTAAAGATCACAGTCCCGGATACTAAAGGGACCTTGTTAGATACCACATTCAAAGTAAACAATCAGTTTAACAAAAGAGAGAAAAGACCTACTAGAACACAGGTGGCTAATAGCCACTATGAACAAAATCCAAGGTATAGCTCTGTTGCTTGTTGTGAAGTTGCCAAGTCCACCACTGTCCTTTTAGAGAAAGATTTGCAGTCTTCACAGGGTACGTCTAAGATTCTTGAATTACAACTAGAGAATAACATATTTCAGACTCTGTTAAAAAATTATAACCCAGAGTTAAAGTGGGAATCTAAAACCCCTGTGGAAAACAACTTTTCCACCTCTAGGGAAGAGGTGTGGCGCCACCGCCAGGGCGACTGACGCTGGAATCTGGGGCTCACGGTTCGATCCCCGGCACCGGCAGCAGGTCAGCCCAGCACCATGTGACTCTGGGCAATAGCTTGCTTAATCTTCCCAACAGCCCCCAGCGCCGGGATGCCTTCGGGTAGCTGTTCGCGCTTTACAAATACTGGATTTACATTTACCTCTATGTTAGCCTCCTTAGAAATGGAGAATGAAACCTTGCGCACTATTTTGCGGGCCCCTCAGAGCTGGTCCAGTTATTGTGTAAATAATACTGTGGCTGATCACTCAGATTCCACTTAGAATAGCCATAGTACCGTGTCTCAAAGTGCAGTTAAGGAAAGTATTTGTTTGAATTCTGAATTTACTAACTCCTCTGTTTTGTCTTCTACTGCTAAATTACATCTAGGTGCTACATCTGAGATGTGTCCCTCCAGTTTTGAGGAACCCCACATTCCAGGCAAGACACAGAACATCTCTTTGCTTTCTTTTCCTGGTAGTGAGGTCAGTTCTATCTCAGAAATAACCCATAGACAGGCCATTGACATACAGACAAAACCTGAACAATTGACCCACATATTCCCTGATGTGACAATGTCCTGTGACTCAGACCATGCTCTTGATTTAACTGCTGCAACTGAAGTCAACCTCCTCGCTGAGAAGAAACAAAATCCTGACCCCTTCTTTGCTGTTTTGCCTTCAAGCACACCACATATTGAAAAGTCAGGAAATGATAGTACTGTATGCTCTGATGCACCTGTACCACCTTCTAATGCAGAAGAAAATGAGAATTTCCAAAGACCAAGTGATCTCTTACCTGTTTCCTCTGACTAAGACATGTGAACTGCCAAATGGTAAAGGGAGTCTGGTCATCAGAGACTCTAAGATAAGCAGTACTCTTAGCCATTCCGAAGAAAGCGCTTCAGTGTGTTTTAATGAGCCAAGGAACTGTGAAGATTTCACTATTGACAACAGGGAATCTACTGTTCACGGGCTATCGCCATTCCAAGAATTTAAAGTCTGTCATCCTCGGCCCTCTCTGCCATCAGCTTGTCTGCTTTCCGAGTCTCTAGAGTCCTCAGCCGGCCTGCTGCCTCCTGAGCCCAAGCCTGCAGCCCTCCTGCCATCTGAACCCGAGCCTGCAGCCCTCCTGCCATCTGAACCCGAGCCTGCAGCCCTCCTGCCATCTGAACCCGAGCCTGCAGCCTTCCTGCCATCTGAGCCCGAGCCTGCAGCCTTCCTGCCATCTGAGCCCGAGCCTGCAGCCTTCCTGCCATCTGAGCCCGAGCCTGCAGCCTTCCTGCCATCTGAGCCCGAGCCTGCAGCCTTCCTGCCATCTGAGCCCGAGCCTGCAGCCTTCCTGACTCCCGAACCAGAGCTTGCAGGCTGCCTGACTCCCGAACGAGAGCTTGCAGGCTTCCAGGCTGCCTGCCTTCAGCACCAGAGCTTCCAGGCTGCCTGCCTTCAGCACCAGAGCTTCCAGGCTGCCTGCCTTCAGCACCAGAGCTTCCAGGCTGCCTGCCTTCTGGCCTTGAGTCTCTATCTTGCCTACTTTTTGACCCTGTGCTTCCAGTTTGCCAGCCTTCAGAGTACTTAGTACATATACATTCAGAGACTGAATCTCCAGCATCAGAGACAAAACTCTCAACAAGTAAGCCTCAAGGGCCTGGGTCTCCTGCATACCTGCTTCCAGAGTCTCCTGCATGTGAGTCTTCTGTATGTTTTCATCCAGGGCCAGAGCCTCAGGTCTGCTTTTCGTTGTCTCCTTTGACTTCAGCCAGTTTGCCGTTGACCTCTGTTCCACCTGCCAATCCGTTATATGCTTTTGACCCTACGGTAAATCTTCCTTTGTTTTCAGAGTGCTACTCTAGCCTGCCATCATCAGAACTTCAAACACCTTTAATTCAGGCTTTTAAGCCCCTTTTACTGGATTTGGACTCTTCAGGTCCTGCCTCCGACACTGCTGTTAATTTACAGCGTATTATTCTACCCTCCAGAACATCACATTTTTCCTGCAGTCCTCTGGTATCTTGCACTACATCTCTGATGGAAATGGACTTAATTCATGGCAGCAAAGGCTTTAAATCTAGTCCCAGATTCCGGGAGCCGGTCGTTGGAGGGTGTGTACTGTCACGATTCACTCCCTGTGCTCTCGTGCCCACCACCAGGGGGCCGAATTGTGGGGCTTTCCAGTATTCAAATATGCTTCCAGACCCTCCCCTTCATGTACATACTGACTTCCAGCCATTTAGACACTATTTGGGAATTGACATCCATTCCCAATCCATGCCGGGTTTTGTGGAAGCCATCCTGCTCATGCCTGAAACTCCATTACCCAGAATTCCCTGCTCACTGCTTTGTCTCCACCCCTGCAGGCCAAGGATGGGTGGAGGAATTCAGTTCACCTGTGGCTGGCTGCTGCTAGCCTGCTCACACCTGATGCATGTGATTACTGTGAGCTCTTATAAGCCCCAGCTCCCTTCAGTCCAGTGTTGGTCATTGTAGCTGTATACCGGTGAGATCGATCCTTGTTTCCTGAACTGTTTGGTTTCCTTGATTCCTTAGCTATAGTTAATCCTTGTTCCTTGATTCCTGAGCTATAGCTATTCCTTGTACCTGAATTAGCACTGCCTGCAGTGCTACCTTGTTTCCTGAGCTATAGTTATTATTTGTTCCTGTTCCTGGGCTTCAGCTATTTCTTGTGCCTGATTTGCACTGCTTGCAGTGCTCGCTTGACTCCCTGTTTCCTGAGCTGTAGCTATTTCCTGTTTCCTTGAACCAGTACTGCCTGCAGTGCTACCTTGACTCCTGAGCCTTAGCATTCCTTGTTCCTGAACTGCAGCAGTTTCCCTTGTTCCTGAACTAGCAGTGCCTGCAGTGCTACCTCGACTCCTGAAGCCTTAGTAATTCCCTGTTCCTGAACTAGCACTACCTGCAGTGCTACCTCGACTCCTGAAGCCTTAGTAATTCCCTGTTCCTGAACTAGCACTACCTGCAGTGCTACCTCGACTCCTGAGCCTTAGCATTCCTTGTTCCTGACCTGCAGCAGTTTCCCTTCTCCTGAACAAGCACTACCTGCAGTGCTACTTTGACTCCTGAGCGTTTGCTCAATTCTTGTTCCTGCCCCAGCACAGCCTTCTATGCTTTGTTTTCTTGATTCCTGAACCTGCACTATTCCAGTATACCCTTGTAGTCTCCCCTTCTGTATATCCTTTTCCAGTCCCTGCCTTTCTTCCCATTTCCTTGGTTCCAGTTCTAGTTGCTGTCTTTCTATTCTGCTGTCTTGCTTCTGTTATCTTGTATGTTTGTTACCTGCTTTCTGCCAAGTGTGCCCTGTGATTTCCATCCTTTCCTGTTAAGCACTCCTCCTTGCTAGCTCCTTGTCTATTGTGCTTGTGTTTAGTTCTACCCCTTTGCTGTTACTGCCTTGCGTGTTCCTGTTTGATCGCCAGGATCCGTGGGCACAGCTGACTACCTAGGTGGTGTTTCTTGTTCACTGTGAGTATTGTCTTTGAGTTACTGTTATAACATCACCATAGGTATAAGCTCCACAGACCCTGCCTTTGCATACATATCCTATATGTGGGTATTTTCAGTCCGTATCTGTAACAGCAATTGTGGGTGAGGAACTTACTGAGCTTCAGTCTTACCGTGTGGAGCTCCTGAGTGCTTTACCCCACACTCCCCTTTATTGTTAATGTTGTATTATATATATGTCTAGCACGTCCGTCTTGGGTGTAGTTAGTCTGAATGCTAAATTGACTTGTGAGTGCCCTTCCTTTCTGAGTCTTCGCCATCTTGTACAGGCTTCCCCTTTTGATCCCTTTTTCTCCCCTGACTCCTTCTGTGATCCTGGGCAGCGCTGTACTACTCTTTCTGTGTACGTTTTCTACCCAGTTCCCAGTCCTTGCCCAAGTCCCTGACTGTGTTCCCCACATAGTCCTGGATAGTCCCTGACACCCATGCCCTGGGTGGACGAGCTTGTTGAGAGATTGGGAGGGGCTAGAATCATGTCCACAACTGATCTCACAAAGTATTATTGGCAGGTTGCCCTCACACCCAAAAGACCGAGAAATACAGCCTTTTCAACACCTTCGAGCCTTTACCAGTTTACGGTGTTCCCATTTGGCATTCACGGGCCCCGCCACTTTCCAAGGCTTAAGGATATGTTGCTAAGGACACATTAAGTGTATGCAGTAGCCTATTTGGATGACATAGTGGTATATAGTCCTGACTGGGAAACACACATGCAACACCTTGAACAAGTATAGAACACCCTAAACCAAGCAGGTCTTACTCTAAACTCCCAAAAAACATGTTTGTTACGGTCCCAATCGAAAATCTGGGGTATTCCATCCATGTAGGAGCCATTCGGCCGCAGCTGAACAAACTTAAGGCGATTCAAAAGATACCCCAACGTACCACAAAGAAAGAGATCAGTTTGTTTTTGGGACTTGTGGGTTCCTACCGTAGCTTGGTTTCCCAATTCCCAGAAATAGCAGGCCCCCTCACGGAGCTCTTATCTCACAAGGTCATGAGGCAGCAGGTACCCTAGTCTGTGGTACATGAGTTTTTGGCTGCTGAAGGAGACGTGTCAAGCCCCTGTACTACAATGTCCTTATTATGATAAAATATTTGTATTGCAGACTGACGCCTCTGGTCGCAACCTGATGGACATGGTGAGCTGCGCCCCATTTTGTATTTAAGTCATAGGTTGTTTCCCCCGGGAACTACACCTGACCACCATTGAGAAGGAATGTCTGGCAATAAAATGGGCCATGGAGGTTCTGCAGTATTATTTGCTCGGCCGCACTTCATCCTTTTGACTGACCATGCACCTCTTACCCGGTTGTACTTGCTTAAAGATATGAACCCTAAAGTGCTGAGATGTTTTTGGGCCTTAAGGCCTTTTCCGTTTCTGGTCTTCCATGTCCCTGGTATACTGCTTGGCAATGTGGACTTTCTCTCCAGGAGTCCTGTTTCGGAATGGCCCTATCATCCATTCCTGGTGGGAAGGCAGTGTAGTCCAGCAGCTGACACCTCTGAGACATCCAATATGAGTGCGGGGTGAGACCAAGTGGTGATCACTCCAGCAGGCCAGGAATGCGTCACGTGGTCTGTGTCAAAGTTACCTATCTCTTATGGTTTGTCTTCTAATATTTTTGTTAGTATATTTAATATCTAGTAGTTTGTATTGACATATCTGTTGGATTTCAGTGTTTCGCTGGAGAATCTTCCTGGTTCTGAAGATGCTGAGAATAGGTTAACTTATGGTAAATAATTGAATACAGTTGTGCAAAATAACCATAGCACTAAACAGACTAAGAGGGAGTATGTGTGTAGCTTGGGTAAAGAAGAGCGGAATTTGTTAAGAAATGTAATGAGAAGTGAAACATCTGGAGGATTGGAAAGATGAGAGGAAAATCAGAGATCAGATTGACTGAGGAAGAATTTAGATTTCTGAATTTGACAATGGAGCATGAGAGAAAGGGTGAATTGTTTATGGTGCGTCATGAACTTACAGGAAGTAGGTCAATAGAATTTGTGGGTGAGAGCGAGTGTGAAAGAAGTTATGTTGGTCATGGTGATTTTCTGGTTGGTGAAGATCAATACTGAGAGGAATGTATTATGTGTGCGGTAAGGCTGCTTACTTGAACCTACCTCAAAATTGGGTGGATTCTTGCTATTTGATTTTAGTATTTCCTAGAGTCTATCATGTGAATGGAATGAATGATGCTCTTGGTTTGAAGAAAGTGAAGCGTGGTTTTGGACTGATAATATTAGATGTATCAGGAGCTATTAATCCTTCTTTAGGAGTGACTATGAATGATGTGAAGATTATCTACGCTTGTTGAAATGCTTCCTTCTTATAGCGCAGGTACTCCAATGCAGATTAATACTGTGTTAATTGCTGTGCACACAACGATAATGCAAAACCGCTTAGTGCTAGATATTCTTCTTGCAAAGGAAGGCTGTGATCCAGCGGATTTGGTCTTGCAACACTGGGCCCAAGCTGTAACTCATCGGATTTACCTCCTAGGCTGGATCATTTACTACCACTTACTTACTACCTTGGTCCTCCAATGGACCTATTTAGTCACACTGAGGGGAAAGAGAGTTAGCATTACTTGTCTGATCAAATTCAATAATTTGTGCAACCAATTTGGCTACACAATGAGGACCAGGAATCGGTTACCAAGTTTAAGGGTGTTTATTACAAATTATTAATCAAATTGAGATATATTACTCGTAAGATCAGACTATATAAGTATAGTATCGCGAAGGCAAGCCTCCTAAAACAATTTCGACGAACAAGGATCAGACACACAAGCAGCTCTGTAGCCACGATACAAAACAACTTTAAAATCTGATACTCAGAATACAACCTGACTTGGCACAGAAATGCTCATAGTACAAATCTTCAGAAGGCAATGGGAATCAGGCAAAAGAGTACAAGAAGTTTTAGCAATAGCATTTTGGAAGCTTAGTCAGGAGTCTTTAATGTGTCAGGAAAGTGTTGGTCTAAAATACACTTGGGAAATTAACATGGCATGGGACATGTCTATAGAAGAACTTTCAAGGGCAATGGGATTTGGGGAATAGGAAAATTGGTTCAGGTCGGAGTCCAAGGAAAGTTCTGCATAGAGTCCAGCAAAGAGATTCAGTGTGCTGTCTGCAAGAAAGTCCAAAATCATTTGCCCTCGGCAGTCTCTTCGCTCTGCATCAGGGCTCTGGGCTCTGTGTTTGAGTCTGCCTCTCTTGTCCAGGGCAACTATAGGTTATAATCTATAAGGTTCATCATCAACTCCCCTTTGAATGCGTCATCAATAGGAAACCATTGTATTTGTTTCAAAATATCTGTATAGGTGAACATGGAATCATCGAAGAAAAGTCCCACACTGAACATGGGAACATCAACTCGGTCCCACACTCATGGTTAAAGACAACAGCCCATTGTTCGTTTATAGAGTTCTCATGTGCTCGCAGTTGGAATCTGTTCCCAGATATGTATCTACTGCTTGTTATTAGAAATGTATTTTATTAAAACTAATATTTGGTGAGAACACCTGCAGAAAATGCAGAAGCACAGGAAGTTCTCATGAGACAAAAAATCAGGCCTCTAGTGTAAAACAGCTAACTTTAGACATTAAATCTACAGTGCATATTTAATATGCATGCGCACATTTAAACATATACATGTATAATATTTCTTTAGTACTATAGTCCATAGTACATAAATCATGTAGCAAGCAATGACATTGCATAACAATGAGTATACTTGGGAAATACATTTGAAAGTATACATGTAGCATTAATGCATACATTGATGACATTTTATTGTTCAAGCTATACTAATATCCTATACATATAAGGATCAATTAAAATTAAGAACAGTATCTACGGCCATTACACATACAGAATTACTCTCATTTATGAATCAAGTCAGAAAGGTTTAGCAGTGAAATGAAGAGGATGGTTTAGAGTAACCTACACATTACAAATGTCTCATTATTCAGTAAAATACATGTTACTTCATGTAAATTCGTTAAGTAATAACAATCATATAGAATGTATTTAGGCTTGTCGGTCACTTTATTATCTAAATTGTTTATTTCAAGACATCTTTTTATTACTAATGACAGATTCTACATTACTCATTGAATGTATTTCTCGATATTAGTAACACATTCTATGCAAGGATTCTAAACTCTACATAAACATTCTCGGCATCTGCAGTGACAAGTGAAACATGTGTAACAATCATAAAGACATGTGGGATTCCTATGCAGAGTGCATATTCATTTTGTGTGTTAGTTATCAGTCGTATTTAGGTTTTAGTGATGCTTAATGAGTGGACAACTTTGAGCTGCACCAGCAGTGTTTGTAGGGTTATGTGCCGTACCTTCATTTTCGTTAACAATAGGGTTATTAATGCTTATGTCAACAACATTACTAATATTTCTCATGAATTCCAAGCTGAGAACTGAGATGGAGGGTGCCAGAGATCCAATGTATAATCAACTGTAGCTGTTGGATGAATCAAATTGCAAGATACAGAAAGTGATACAAACTATAATTGTTATATTAATTGTGTGTTTGTGATTATATAATAAACAGAGGAGGGATTTTGTTAAAGTTTTATTTTGTGCATTTCATATTTTTGTGCATTATTAGCAACATGCAGAACGTGGATTCACTTTTAAATGTACATGTAAACAGTGACATGGTGCTATTGCATTTAAAACTAATTTACTATGATCTCTTAAAGTGTGTTTTCCTGGCTTACGGTAACAAGGCCTTAATGTAGGTCTCAATACCACTTTGTTCAACAGGGATGTCTCCTCTTGCATGTTCAGTGTTCATTATTTCTGCAGCACACAGTCAAGCAAAATCATGTTTGTTTATTTACCTTGATGTTGTTTTTGCTATTCTTGAAAATTGCTGTTGTGTAACCTGATCGATGCACCACCTCTGTGGACAACACACCTCCTATGATATGCCTTTCCAGATCATGCTAAGACTTCAGTCTACATGATTTAGGAATATAGCCTCATACTACTTGACAACTCTGTTTTGGGTTTTCAAATCTTACCACAGGACTAGAATTTTGGGGTAGTTTGCAGCCTATGTCAGGACGCTATTGTGAATAAACCACATTCAGTCTCTTTTTGGGAGGTCCTCACTCCATTCAGCATGTACAATTGTTAGTGAGAGGCCATGTCAATATCTTACTATGTCCCTATATGTAGTTTCTGTAAGATACTACAGTAAGAACATGCATTTGAACCTAATATTTTGGGGTCATAATGGCCGACTCTAAACAAGGACAAGGCCAACATGATCCAGGGGTTCTCAGGTTTGGGTATATGCACAAAGGGCAGCTGTCCTGTCCCCAAAATCTATATGTTCACTCCTATTGATGTAAAGTCCCTAAGGTCCGACTCTGTCTTAAGGGCCACTATCCTATCTTAGGTCATGGAGGCCTTCATCTTCCATAACTCAGTTCACGTAAGCCATCATATTCCCTGATTTATGCAGAATCATAATCATGTCTGCCTTGAAACATAGATGTCGCCAGACCTTATCTTTCTAGGAACCGTGATATCGTCAAGTTTTTTGATTAATGACAGAGATACAACATCTAATGCACATTCGTCTGGGTCAAATGTCTACTTCTCATCATGTCAAGGTTAAATAAGAACACTTACAGGCATATAACCAAAGTTATGTAGTCTGAATTGATGTCCTTTTGCCTTATAGGTGCATAAGAAAACATCTGGGATGCATACCTTGATGCACATAATCTATGTCAGACATTCCTAAACTTATGTCAGAAATTCCAATTTCTGATAAGATTTAGAATATTAGGACTGCCACTTGACCACTTGTCAGGAGAGGTCCTTCACCCAGATTATCGCCCGTGATTCTGCCAGAGACTGTCACACCTGCCAGCGCACTTCACAGATGATACATCTCGACTGAAGCTGATAGAACCAAGTCCAGAAGGAAGATCGGCTGACTTCTATCGCAGTGGGTGTTTGCCCTTCGCGGGGAGCACTGTCTTCACGCCTCCACTGATAAATACAGCCTTTGCAGTCAACAGGGTATGCAGTGCATCTCATCTCCCTAAGAAACTCTAGATTGCAGTTGCTCTGCCTTTCATGCTCTCACAGTATAGCGCATAGAAGTAGGCGTTAGGGTGTTAGGTTCTAGATATTATTTTTAAATGACATTTTAATAATGCTGGAAAAGCTAATTTTATTCTTGTTATAAATAACGTGGCTTGTAGCTGTTTTTACAATTTTCTGTGTCCTTGCTTTAGATGTGCTATGTAAAAGTTTGATCCTGTAATAATAAATACTTTTGAACCCTTTCCGTGCTGTGGACGTAATGGTTACGTCCTAGGCAACGGTGCTGCTGTGCCGAGGACAGGCACTGGCCCACGGGGAGGGCTGGCTCTCCCCCCGTGGGCCGCCCACCTACATGCCCCCACTGGGGATAGCAGCAGAAGCGCTTCCGCTGCCATCCCCAAACCCCTCCCCGGCAATGTGATGACACCGGCGAGCTCATGGCGTGCCGACGTCATCATAGGCTGCCGGGGCCATGCTGAAAGCCATTTGCTTCCAGCCCATCCAGAGAGAGGATGGATTTTAGGTAAGTTCTTCTCCCGGGAGGGTGGGGGGGGGGATTTGGGGGAAACAGACACAGGGGTAAAGGAACGAGTTCTTCCTTTCCCCCTGTGCCTCCAGGGATGTTTCTTTTTGGTTTTGGGGGAACGACCCCTTAGGCAAGAGTCACTCTCCTGGGGGCATGTGTAACCGTGTTTCAGCCACCCTGGGGGCTTATTCGGCAATTCTTTAGTCCGATTAGCCCCCCCCCCCCTGTTGGGGCCAAAACCCACTAAGTGCCAGGGATTTAAATTTTGCGCACAGAAGCCACTAGACCACCAGGGTTGGGGAGTGGACCCTTGGGCAAGGGTCGCTCCCTTTTTGGGGATGAATGTTTTGGCCATCTTCTGCCCCCTTCGGGGGCAGGTAAGCCTTATATTTTTAGGTCCATCTATCTCCCAGGGGGGCAGAAGCCACTAGACCACCAGGGATTGTTTGTATATGCCGCAAAATGTATCGGGGAGTGGCCCCTTGGGCAAGTGTCGCTCCCCTTCTGGGGGTGAATATTTTGGCTCTTTCTGCCCCCATCGAGGGCAGATAGGCCTTGTATTTTTAGGCCCATGTGCCCCGAAGGAGGGCAGTAGCCACTAGACCACCAGGGAAAGTATGTGTGTGAAATGTAGTTCGGCTGATGGTCTGAGAGTTTTGCCATCTTTTGTGATCGTAACCTTTTTTCTCCTTATCGCTTTAGCGCAAAGCTTTTGTTTTACTTTGGTGTAATTTCTGCTTGCGATTTCGGCAATGGTAGAGCCTCAGTATGTGTAGTTGCAAGTGTTTGGTAAGGAAAGGTTTTTTTATATTGTTTACTCCAAATGAGTATCAATGACCTGCACGAATGTGTTTTTTGAAAGTGTTGTAATAATAGCAGCCTATTTAGCTTCTGTTTGAATGTGTGTGATATTTTCCTTGTAGTTGTGCACAATGTGTATTGTGTTGCTTTTTGTGTAATTTTCTTTTCTAGTGGGATATTGTTGGTACTTGCTGTGTCTGTGCACAGTAGGGTTGTCAAGTTACTTGTATAACTAAGGAATATGGCTAGCCGCAGGATGACCACTCAGCTGGTTGTTGGTATGCTTTTCGAATCTTCATCTGACTATGATTATGAGACTGACTCTGCATCTGAGGCAGAGGCGGAAGGCCAGGATTCTAGCAGCAATCATCTGATGATCAAGCCACTCTCATTGCAGATGAAGTGCTGCTTTCAGAGGAAGACACTGGTGTGCCAATAGTGCAGCAAGAGGCATCTGGATTGCAGCCTGAGGCTGCATGGCTTCCCATTGGAAGTGCTGGACTCTGGGTTGACCCAGACATGGCGCAGCCAGTGTTGCCTGCCTTTAGTGGTGTTGCAGGGTTTAGAGTAAAATAAGACGTTTCCAGAAATGTCTGGGTTTGGTAGGTTTCCCTACATGGCCACTGAGCCGGGACTAAAAGCGCAGGTGACCCCTTTGCAGAACCAGGTTGTTTTGTGATTGATAATTTCTGATGCCTCCACAATACGTTGTGGGCCCTTCCCTGTCGCGTCCACTTTGCCCACCCACACAAGTGAGGTACCATTTTTATTGAGAGACCTGGGGGAACGCTGGGTGGTAGGAAATTTGTCTCGGCCCAGTGATCCCACAACTTTTCCAAACAGAAATGTGAGAAAAATTCAATTTTTTAGCTAAATCTGAGGTTTATAGGGGCTTCTGGGTAAGAAAACATTGGGGGATCCACGCAAGCCACACCTCCCAGGACTCCACCAGGTATCTAGTTTTCAGAAATGTCTGGGTTTGGTAGGTTTCCCTACATGGCCTTCAAGCCCAGGACCAAAAACGCAGGTGACTCCCTCGCAAAACCAGGTCTTTTTGTGATTGATAATTTTCAAGTCTCCACAGAAGGTTTTGGGCCGTTTCCTGTTGTGGGCATTAGGCCTACCCACACAAGTGAGATACCATTTTTATCAGGAGACTTGGGGGAATGCTGGGTGGGTGGAAGTTTGTGGCTCCCCGTAGATTACAGAACTTTCCATCACAGAAATGTGAGGAAAAGGTGTTTTTTTGGAAAAAGGTTGAGGTTTGCTAGGGATTCTGGGTAACAAAACCTGGTGAGAGCCACACAAGTCACCCCATCCTGGATTTCCCTGTGTGTGTGTCTAGTTTTCATAAATGTACAGGTTTGCTAGGTTTCTCTAGGTGCTGGCTGAGCTAGGGCTCAAAATCCACAGCTAAGCACATTGTAGAAAAGAGACAGTTTTCAGTGGAAACATGTGATGTGTCCATGTTGCATTTTGACCGGTTTCCTGTTGCAGGCACTAGGCCTACCCATACAAGTGAGGTAGCATTTTTATCGGGAGACTTAGGGGAACACAGAATAGTAAAACAAGTGTTATTACCAATTTTCAGCAGCTGAAATGGAGCGTGGATTTACATAACAATTATTTATTTTTCTCAGTATAACAGTTACAAGTAATGGCAGTTTCATTTTCCCAAAAAAAAGAAAAAATCTGAATAGTGAGTAACAAGCAAAGAAAAAACATATAGTTAATGAATAAACGTGAATAAACAACATACATTAGTCTACCCATTCGGAAATAGGAGCCCAGGTTTTTTGCCCGAGTTCCCTTCTCTTGCGTCCTTTCAATCTATTTACAGAGGACTCCATATTGTAGATAGAGAGAATCCTGGATCTCCAAATTGTAAATGTAGGGAGTCAGGACTGATCCATTGAGCAGTGATACACGATCGGATGCAGGCCAAAGCAATAAATACTAATCTAACCTCATGTCTTGCCCTGAGATTCTCTCCCCTGTTACAATCAATGCCCAAAATTACCAATTCTGGCGTTATTGCAAGCGGGATCCTCAAAACTATATTAAAAAAGGATTCAATATCTTGGAAAAGTGGGGCTAAATTAGGGCATGAGTAGAACATATGTACAGTATCCGCGGCCATTAGACCACATCTGTTGCACTTACTTCCTAGAGTACCTCGCGTACCTCCCCATTTCGCAACCTTTCGTGGAGTATAGTAAAGGTCAAAAATGGACATATAGTGTTGGGTTCTTAGGCTCCCTGTTGTTAAGGTCTCGCTTATTAAAGTAATTGAGTCTTCTATATTTATCCCCTCCTTTCCAAACTTCTCCTGCCATTTAGTATTCTGGCTGCAGAGATCATCTGGGAGAGTTTGCAAAAGTAATTGATAAATTGTCCCGATCCGGGACTTTCTACTTATTGTCTCCACCAAAGATATTTTTTCTAAGTTAGCTGTAGTCCCTAGCATATTTGTCCCCAAGAAACTCCGAACCTGCAAATATTTAAAGAAATCTCTTCTATCTAACCCAAATTTTTCTTGTAAAGAGGCAAACGTCTTTATTTGACCTTTGTCATAAATATCCCCTAAGACATTAATCCCAGCATTACCCCATCGGAAGGTTATTTGATCTTGAAAGATTGGCGGTAGAACACCACACGCCAGAAAGGGAGTATACAGATTTATATTAGAGACCTTAAACCTCCGACGCATCTTCCTCCAGACCCCGTAGGCTGCCTTGAGGGTTTTGAATCTGTTTTTTTTATAGTAGCTAGGTTCTAGGTTTTTGACTAAGCATTGATTAGCTTCATTGTCCAGTGCCATTTCATAGATAGTTGGTCTTACCGCCATAGACCTCTCGGCATTGGTCCTGGTCACCAAAATCCCCATATATTGCAATAGTGAGGCCCACTGGTACATAAGAAAGTTGGGAACCCCCCAGCCTCCTCGATCTCTAGGGAGAATCATCCATCTGGTCACCCTTCTAACCCTATGATATCCCCATAGAAACCTGGAGCAACTTCTTTCAATTTTGGCTAGAGATGCCGTTGAAAACTCTAGAGGGATAGTCCTAAATAAGTATAAAAATTTGGGGAGAATTAGCATTTTTAAGACATTATTTCTTCCATACATAGAGAGATATAGATGATCTAACCTCTCTAACGTCCTGTTGGCATTGGTGATCATAGGAATTATATTAAGATCTGGTATTCGATCAACTGGCTGCGAAATCCTGATACCCAAGTATGTTACTTCAGTCGAAGCAGGGAGGTCAGGGGTGGGTGTGAAATTGGAGTGAATAACCTGTGTTTTATCAACATTTAGTTTGTATCCCGATAAGGCCCCAAATTGCACCGCCTGGTCCCTCACTGCTGAAAGAGCCGCTATGATATCGCTAGTAAGTATCGCGATATCATCTGCATAGGCCAATGTTTTATACTCGGTATTGTTGATCATCACTGGTTTTATATTCACATTTTTCTCTAGTTTATTAAGAAATGGGTCGATATAGTGCAAAAAGCAGGGGGGAACATGGGCACCCCTGCCTTGAACCTCTGTTGATCCTGAATGATTCTGATTCCTGCCCTGATATCCGGATCTCTGCTACAGGCGATATATAAAGTGTCTGGACTGCTTGGATAAATTCGGGGCAGAACCCCTTCCACTGCAATACATACCACATAAATCGCCAGGAGAGCAAGATGGCGGCCGCGGTGTCGGCTGTGTGAGCTGGACGTACTCTCTCCTCCTGTCGGACCTTCCTCCCCTCTGGATATGTGCGGCGTGTTGGACCTGCGGGATATCGACTAAATAACTAATTTACATGAAGACGACAAGAACTAAAGTTTGCGGTTCTCCGGAATGATCTGGCGACTTAGACTCTGGCTTGTTGGCTTACCTTTGCCTGCAAGATTGGCCTGTATACACACTCTGCATCCGGTGGCTGTAGACGCTCTGTTTCCATCCGCTCTATCCGCAATGCCGCCTAGGATTGCCGCTAAGGGAGCAAAGACTCGCGGCCCTCCCGCCGGTGTCGGGAGCGCAGCAAACAATACAAACACCGCGAATCCCCGGAGGTCGGTTTCGGATGATGCTTCAATGGATCCCACACGCCGCTCACTTTCTGGCAAGAGTGGCCCTACTGGCTCTGCTGGAAGGGGTCGGCAAACTGTTCCCGCACTATTCAAGGCGCAATCGGGGAGAAGTAAGACGCCTGGTGGCAGTGCGGTAGACAGCAATGGTGATTGCAACATTGTAGCGGCACCGATTACAACGGAGAAAGTTGCAGCAACCCTGGAGGGGTCCACACAAGGGATCATCCGAGACATCGATCCCTCTCCCCAGGGGGGAGCTAACGATCTGTGCCCCGAAATTAACAACAAGGTAGGAACTAAAACCAGCGATTCGAATGAACATAAAAATGATATAAACCATGAAAATATTGAGGGCACTGACGAATCGCGGACTACTGATTTGGAGAAACCAGGAAACGGTATTATGGGAGATGTAGTCCCCCAGGGTAACAGTCTAGAAGCAGACATAATTAATCAGGCAGGCAAGAGCTATACTGCCGCGAGCATAGTTGATACGCAAGGGAGAACATTAGTATCTCACAATGCCTTAAAAGATGGAGACTCGGGGGACAAATTTTATTCTTTATCCGACCATTCGAATTCCTCGGGGGATGAGAGTCCTGGTAAAGATTGGGCCGGGGGTGAGAGTGATACCAGTAGCTTGTACTGGGAAGGGGAAGAATCTGAAGACAAGCCCTCTCATACTCCCGGGACGGTGCGCAAACAGAGGGACCATCTGCCAGACAAAAACTCGGGGCCAACTAGATCTATGACCTGGGACTACTCATTTTCCCCAAACTTGGAGGGGAGCAAGGATGTAGATGGGGTGTTAGATACGGCAAGGTCTAACCCAGGGCCTCCTGAAGAAATCACATTGGCTACTATATATCAGTCAATAATGGCCCACCGTGAAGAAACTAGGCTTGATAATATACGCAATCAGGGAGCTTGTCGGAAATTACAGAATTCAATTCGAAGGGTTTCAAAGACCTGCTCGGAATTTGCAGCAAGGATTGGCGAGACTGAGACAAGAATATCCACCTTAGAGGACGAACTGGCTAACCAAAGAACTATCACTGAGTCCCTGAAATCCTTAAAGGAAGACACTATTTGGAAACTGACTGACCTTGAAAATCGTTCAAGGAGGAACAACCTTCGGATTTTGGGGGTTCCAGAGGGCATGGAGGGGGGGGGATGCTCGGCAATTTGTGATTACACTTTTTGAGGAGGCCTTCCCAGATCTATCCGGGGATTGGGAAACGGAAATACAAAGAGCTCATCGGTTTCCGTTCCAACAGAGGAAACGGGG
This sequence comes from Calotriton arnoldi, assembly GCA_963921515.1. Lineage (NCBI taxonomy): Eukaryota > Metazoa > Chordata > Amphibia > Caudata > Salamandridae > Calotriton > Calotriton arnoldi. The sequence continues at coordinate 1,385,423 of CAWUFW010001811.1, read as the reverse complement.
TCAGGATACTGAAAGACCTCGGGCTATCCTTATCTGCCTGAACAACTTTTTAGCTCGAGAGGCCCTGTATGATCTGGCCAGACCAGATAGGAAAAGAAGGGGAAAGGGGTGCGATTTTTTTTGTAAGGCCAGACTTCTGTCCTGCAACAGTTGAGAAAAGATGGCAATTTCGCCAACTAATTCCATTATTCCAAGCAAAAGGGGCACAGGTATTTTTGCACAATCCCGCAAAGTTGAAAGTAATGTTTCAGGGGCAGACACAATTTTTTCTAACTGAGGTATTGGCAAGAGAATATCTACAAAAGATCTAAAAAAAAATCAAAATGCACCAGGGGTTTTAAAAATGCTTAGGCATATTGTAATTCAGCAATGTTGTGCTAGATAGGGGGATTATTTTCAGGATCTGTTTTATTTAGGGAATTCCCTTTCTCCTTTCTTGTTTTTTTGTTTTTTGATTTTTGCTAATATTGCAAGGGAGGGGGGGGGGCTGATGGTGAGGAGGGGGATATTGGTTCAGCCATCCATCACCAGGGACTGTAGGTCCCTATGCTCCTTAGGATAGGTTGTAGGGGGGAAGGGGTGGGGGAGGCAGGGTGGAGGGGGAGAGATGGAGAGGGTTGGGGGTGGGGGTGGTGATGGGGGTGGCGGGGTTAGGACGGTTAGGAGGGTTGTACAATCAGGGCTTGTTACTTGTAGTTATGGCAGTTCTTTCTGTGCAAAAATGAGCACTACTGACAAGATTTATGGAGCTTATCGCAACTGTTTGAAGTACTCGTATAGGTCAAGAGGGGAATCAAGTGATAAAAATGATGGGTGGAAGGGGTAAATTACATATCTGCTCTTTAAACGTATGTGGGCTAAATGATAGAAAGAAAAGAGGTGTTTTGGCTAAAATCACACAATTTATGCAAATAGATATTCTTTGTCTACAAGAGACCCATATTCCGTGGGGTAAACGGGGGTATCTTAGAGGCTTGGGTTTAGATTTATTGGCTTGCTCTCATCAAAGCACCACCACTAGAGGGGTGGCTATTTTGGCTAAGAAAGGTACGGGCTTGTGTCGAATAAGTAAAGGGGATAAATGGGGGCGATGGGCGATCTTAGAGATCATAATTAATGGAACCCCATTGATAATCTGCTCAATGTATGGATCTAATCTGGACGATCTGGAGATCTTAGATGTTCTTAATATCGAGTTGGCTCTATGGAAGTATCCAGTAATTCTCTGTGGAGATTTTAACATTCATCTGGACAGTCAGTTCAATGCTCTTGGCAATGCTCCATATCAAGGAAGGAAGGCTAGGGTGTTCAAAGCTCTGCAGAGAATACTTAGGGAGCATGGACTAGTTGACCTTTGGTTTAGACACAGACCGGGAACCCCAGGGTATACTTTTTACTCAGCCCCTCATAATACATTTGTCCGTCTGGATTATTTTTTTATATCTCAACAGATCGCTGATAAGGCCAGTATTGATATCTCCCCTAAGATCATTTCAGATCACAACCCACTGGTCGCCGAGCTGTCATTAAGCGGTATCCCTCGCCCCCAGAGGACATGGACCTTTGAAAGGAAATTGCTCCTTGAACAGGCATACTGTGAACATATGTCCAATTGGATTATGGAGTTTTTTAGTATCAATAGAGACACCTCTGTTGAAACTATTGTTTGGGATGCGTTCAAAGCAGCCCTCCATGGAGCAACTCTTAGCTTTTCTATACATCAGCAGAAGATCAAAAAGAAAAAGGTCAGTGGATGGGTTGACCAGCTCAGGTTAGCTGAAATAGAGCTGATAAATAAAATAAGGAATGGCCTGGACAATGATGAGTGCCTTCAGCTTATAGCTGTGATTAAATCCAAAATTCAGCAACACTTTGGGGAAGAAGCAGCCACTAAATATAAACAGTTTAGGGCAGAAACATACGAATTCGGGGAAAATGTTGGAAGGGTCCTGGCAAAGCGGCTCAGAGAGAGGGAAGTGACTAGTGGGATATGCAAGATCAAAGATCATCTTGGTCAGATTCAAGACTCTCCTAGTAAAATCTTAGAGGTATTTCACAAATTCTATCAGCAACTATATACTGAAGAAATAAGTACAGGAGAGGAAGTGGGCCCAGAGGTATTTCTTGAGTTCTTTGAGGATCTTGAAACAAAGAAGGTTACGCTGGAACAAAATAAGATTCTTGCTGCCCCAATTTCATGGGAAGAGATAGAAAATGCCATAACTTCTCTTTCAGCCGGCAAGGCGACCGGTCCAGATTGTATCCCTTTAGAGTTTTTTAGGACATTTAGATCAGAACTTCGACAGGATATGGTCTCATTATTTCAGCAGGCTCAAAAAGGGCAAATACCTGAATCTTGGTGTAAGAACACCATAATAATTTTTAAGAAAAGAATAAGCCGGAACTGAATCCATCGTCGTATAGACCAATCTCCCTTATTAACTCAGATAGTAAGATCTACTCTAAAATAATAGCCTCTAGATTGGCCAGAATCATTACCCCTCTTGTGTCCATTCGTCAGCATGGGTTCATTCCCGGGAGAGATTTAACCGATCACGTGGGACGTGTGATCGCTCTTCTCGACTGGGCTGAAGCCACGGGCTCTTCGCTGGGTGTGGCCCTGTTGGACGCAGAGAAAGCGTTAGAGTATCACTCTGTTGATCAACAAATTTGTTCTGTTCCAAATAAATCCAGCATTGATTATTCAATACGATGTAATCATTCAGGAGTCTTGTATATTCATTTAAAATCCAACTGTATTCAATATTTCAATAAAAAGGAGTTGTCCATTCTGCTCAACCAACGCGTTTCATCCCTTACGACTTCATCAGTGTTGTGTATTGCATTAGTATCACATTACTGAATGGTGTATGATCTTCTCCTCAATCCAGTATTCTTCACGAAGAAACAGTCATGGTTGAGGATGAAAAGTGCCTTTTTGCATAGCATTGCCAATTTGAAGTACGAAGGAGAAAGATAGAACAGGGTGAAATATAACACCCACAACCATGACTATTTCTTCATGAAGAATACTGGATTATAAACAGGTACCTTATTATTGTCCCGAGAAGGTTCCCATGGAAGGTCACCAAAACTAATCCCAACATTCAACAGCAGACTTGGAATGACCTGCTGAAACACTTCCTCAGAGAACATTGTGGGAGCAGAACCCCAAACGCACCCCAAAATTTAAATAACCCAAATTTACCGCTCCATCACCCTTGTTCTTGTGCTAAAGAACACCCTCCTCAACCAGAGGCAATACTAGTTAGCACAGTAATAAAATAAGTAACTGAGATTACTCAATAACAGTTTTAGCTTAGGGGAAAAGTTACAAAGTTTTATTACAAAATCTCAATTAAGTGGTATTGAGAAATGCGAAATATATGCTATGAAAGTTCCCAATACAGAGTACGCAGTCAAGAAATCAGAATTATTTTAAGTTCCAATAAATAGCAAAAATCATAAGAGGCACGAGCAGTATCTCTAGCTAATAGATGTTCAGGAAAATTTCTCAATGAAATGGTCAGAGTCTCTAGCAGAGTAGGGAGTCAGAAAAGTCAGGCTCACACCCAGAATCAAGGGGTTCTTATACACAAATTCTGCATAGAAAATTAACAAAACAACAGTTTCAGCATGGTGTGATCCCATGTATCATCTCTTTTGACAAATGAAAGAAATCCACATAATAGCATTACACGTTAGCACCATCACATTTTCTAAGAAAACATGCAGCAGCTTCAGCAACACATCTCACTAAATGCAACGTTTTTAAAACAATGAACTATACACCAGTCAAACAGTGCCAGGCCCAGCAACAGTACAACGGAAGAATGGAAAGCCCTTGGCTTGTTTTAAATTGTTAACGGACACTAGAAAGTTCATTCACAATATATGCACTTTAGAAAAATACACTTTGATATCAGCGTGTCTCTTGTTCCACTGAGTCTGTGTGGAGACTAGACATCACAGGGTGATGGGAGAAGGAAGAGCAGGAGTGTAATGTACTGCATCAAACAGCATCCTTATTAACTAATATGGCGAATTCATAAAAACATTATTAGACACTTCTGCACACTAAATTGAAGTCGTTATCTCTATTAAATTAAACATAAAATCATTATTTATTCACTAAAAGTATTTATGTCTAAAACGCTACCACAACATCAATCACCCTGAACATAACAGTAAGAGATTAAAAGAAGAGTGGTGCCCACTTGGCAGGGCTATGACTGGTAATATACAGGAATGTGTGTTAAAACATCTATATGCCATGAAGTTAGTCTATGAAGAAGAGGCTGACAACAAACTAGACACAATAGACCAGCAAAGAGCTGGAAGGGTCGACATGTAACATATGAAGGGGGCAAAAAAGTGTGTGTGTCACTTTTGGGTGCTAAAGAAACAGGAACATGTTCTGAGACATACTTGGCTGTTCTGATATTAAGGTCACTTAATGTAGATATGGCAGAATATCAAAAGAATACTGTGAAAATACATAACGTTGTATACTGGTTTGAAATATCGATAAAGAAAATAAAAAGCATATGCAGTCACTAAAAGAGAAAAACCTCTGTTAAACACGGAGCTGTCTGATTCAAGGGTGTACTTTTTGCATGGTACTGCCTCTCTCCATTGACACCACAAAGGCCATGTTAAACAGCTCGGATCTGAACAAGATGTGGCATCCCACTCCAAATTAAACAAACCTGTACTGCAGCGGTTGCACTGTTCAAAAGTACAAATTATTAGAACAATAGCGTCTTTAAGTGACTGCAAAAAGGGGTGTTGCAGTGCCTCTTGCATGCAATGGCTTCTTCCACTTCCTTTATATTCCAGCACAAACATGCATTGCAGAAGGACGTGGGGGTGACTAACATGTAGTGCTACATTGGATTCCACCTGAATCCTTCTTTATCAAATGTGGTGGCCACAATGCTGTGCAGTCTTTTCTCTTTCTCGTTCCATGGGGCACAGTGGTATTACAGAAGGGGCCCCAGACACTTGTGCAGCCACTTCTACACCATTGCTATCATGAGTGTGCATGTCCTTATTGGCATGGGGGCGTGGCCCCATGCAACTGTAGGAATCCCTTTGCCTCTGCGCCCATGCTGTATTATAGATGTCGACGCAAGCAGGCCCTTAGTAGGCACATTCACAGTGCGCCACAAAAAGATGGTGCACTGTTAGTGCATTTCCTGAAGACATTCCTCTTGAGGTTGTAAAAAGGGGTACCATGTAGCCCCCGGCCCCAAACGTCCCCCTATAGGTGGTGCTGTCACTCACTGCACCTGCCTGCAAGAGTACTTTTCTACCCTCTCAAAGTGCATGTGTGTTGCTACCTGCACAGGGAAACACAGAGTGTATTTCACTTAATGCGTTGCCCCCAGGGCAGTGCGAGTTCATGGCTGCCCTGAGGGCAGTGCATTAATTGTAACAGGGCACACTGTCCCTGTTTACGCCCAGTGCACACGTTCAAATGTGCACTGTGGTGCAAACAGGGACAAAGAGCCCTTTACATAATACAGCCCTGGACTGTTTTTGAACTAAACTGAATGATCAACAAGTATCAAGAGTCCTTCACTGCCCTTCAAAGTTAATTCTGGATTATATAACAAAAATGGATTTCTGTACTTGCAACTGTGTCATTGGTTCATGTGACCGAATGATGCTGAATTGCATTCAGAGTGTTCACAAAGTCTGGATTAGTATTAGGTCTTACAGTTCCGCAGTTCAAATGACTCAATCTGTCCAGTGAAAGTAGTTTTTAGTTTAAAAAAGTAGGTCACCACTCCTAGGGACCTATTAAATTACTTCCAGAATTGTAAATGTCTATGGTCCAAAGGTACCACTGAGACAATTCCTCCAATTCTGGATTGATGTTGAATTTTCCTCATTCAACCTGCTAGTTTCTTTTGCCTATATAAAGTTATATACATGCACAGATGATTCAGTAAATTAAAATGTTGGTATTGCAGTTTTAAAAAACAAGAATGATTAATTATAATTTCATTGTATTTTAATTCCTTGCCAATTAGTGTGTTTCTTCAAAAGCAAGCAATTTTAACCTCAACGGTGGGCACCAAGGGTTAGGAGGATCTACTTAATAATAAATCCCCTGATTCTGAATAGTTAAGGGGGGTGGGGGGGTAGGCTCTGATTAATTTGCCTTTAAGTATTTTGTTCTATTTTGATGTAAACAACATCATTTGCAAGGGTGGTTGAAAGTGTCCAACGTGTGCCAATTAGATTAAATGAATCTTTATTAAGATAATTAGTATTTGGGCTGTAGGTGGTAACACAGACGTTTGGTCTTTCATTGGGTTTGTCTCCTCTCTTTATAAGACACAAATCAAGCTCTTTTACATTTATTCTTCAACACATTTTAGGGGTATCCATTAGCCTTAAATCCTTTCTGTGTTGGCATTAATGTTCTCAAAATATTCTTCCTTATTTGAACAGTTCCTTCATATCCTGAGAAAATGCCTGAATCATAGTTTGTCCCACAGGTGTCAGGCGTAGAATGTGTTGAAATACAGAAGACTGCCTCTTTGCTTTGTATGAAATATGAGTTTACGTGTGAAGTGTTCTGTAGTAATCATCCTCAAACACAATCCTTGCGTAGAAAGTATTCTCTTTATTTAACATGTACGAAGGACAGTGTCTGTAGCTTCCATGTTGACTCCAAGCTTACAATTTAATATTTCAAACCCCATATAAATAACCAGAACTTAGAACACAGAATAAAAGAACACAAACATTCTAACCAAGTGATGCAAATGAACAACCCAACCCAATACTACACAATCCTCCTCTACTAATAATAATGAATTAGAAACATAATACAGGAACAAAAACAAACAAAACATCAAATACTTAACTGCAATAATATATCACCTTTTAGGTTTCTTCACTCTTCTCCCACAAGATATTTTCACCTCACTCTCATGTACATCTACTGATCCACAATCAATCATGGAATCTGAATCAACAATAGGCTCAGAACCCATCTGTTCACCTAAATTTCCATCATCAGAAGCCAACCATCAATGATCATTATGTAATTCTATACCATTATCCAACACAACATCAGCCTCACTACCATTACCTGGCCTTGCTATTGCAAGATGGCTCATGTGCCACATCCATCCTCCAACATAACTGTGTTATTCATCACTTTGAAAACTCTTTTGGGTTTACAAAACATGCTCTCACCCTTTGCAATTTTCCTTGCACTCTTTACACACACCCAACGTCCAACTTGAATTGTAATCTGTCCCACTCCATGTTTAGAGTTTTAATACAGTTTACTTTTAGCCTGAGATGCAAAAACACACTCTTTTTAACCTTCAAATACGGTACTCTACCTCTTATTAAATAAAGTAAAAGGACTTACACCAATAGAATCATTGGAGGTAACTTTATAAGCCCATAGCATTTTCTGTAATTCAAAATTCCAACACTATTTGCCTCTATTAGAAAGCTGCAGTATTCCTTTGATGATCCTGTTGGCCCTCTCCCTGATACCTTTACCACTTGGATGGTAAAGGGCAGTATATTTTTGTGCAATACGAGCTGCTTTCAAATAATTTAATATCTCCTTTGACTGAATTGGACACCATTGTCTGTAAGGATACTGGAACCCTCTGCCAAAAATACTTCACTCTAAAATGTGGTATCAACTTCTTCAACAACATACACTTCTATACATCTAAAAAACATCTCAATCAAAACTATGATACTTTTACAACTACCACCTTGCCATTTAACCCGTCCCATGATGTTTAGTGCTCCTTCTTCCCAAGGTAGATCAGGACAACCTAAGGAACTAAGCAGGGGATTAAGAGTTTTCAGAATCTTGTCAGCTCTTTCACAATCAATACACTTTCTTACAAATCTTTCAACTTCTATATCCACCTTATGCCACCAATACAATTTTCTCACATTACGTTTAGTCCCGGTAAAGCCAAATGTCCTTCATTACAAAGGCTAATCATCTTATCACGTGTCCCTTTGGGAGGATTGATTTAATTGCCTCTAACAATAACAGTATCATTAACACCCAGTTCATCCCTAACCTCCCAAAACCCTCTTAAATTGAGATCCAAGCCAACTTTGCCATGCTAACTCCATCCAATAATCACTTTTCCTTCACCCTTTCAAGATACGCTTCTGACCACTCATTAACCTCAATGCTAGCACTAAAATGCACAATCTGGGAAACACCAGTAACAGAATATTCATTCCATGGATCATTGTCAATCTCCTTGAGAGACAACGCCATTCTGCTAAAAATATCAACAGTAGTGTCTGTTGCCCCAGGAACATATTGGACATCATATCTAAAATCATGAAGTCGCATATACAATCTGGGTATTCTGGCAGAAGCTTTGAACAGCCTCTCTGTAGTCAATAACTTGGTCAATGGCTTATGATTGCTTCTCGAGGTAACTTTCCTTCCCCACAAGATTTTGCGGAAATGCTCCGATGCTCCAACACAAGCCAACGTTTCTCTTTCTATGACAGAATACTTTTTTTCTGTTGTTGACAGTGAATGGGATGCATAAGACACTACTTCATCCTTACCTTGCTCATCAAGTTGAGTGAGTGCACTCCCTAAACCCCTAATACTTGCACCTGTAGTTACAATAGTGATAGCTGTAGGATCAAACCCTTGCAAATTGGGTGCTTTGCTAATAGCATTTTTGATTACCATAAAAAAACTTTCACATTCATTCGACCAAACAAAACAAGCTTTAGATTTCAATAGAGCCCTTGTGGCATGTGTTTTCTCGAAGAAATTCTCTACGAACCTAGAATAAAATTCAGTCAACCCCAAGATTGACTTAAGATCATCCTTGCAATGGGGTGACAGTGCATTAACAATGGCATCCACAAGTTCCTCTTTCGGTTTGATTCCCTGATCACTAATTTCATGACCCAAATATAGCGCTTTCTTTTCTGCAAATCTGCATTTTGAAATTTTCCGCTGTTAAATCTTTATTTTGCAACACACTTAAAACATTTCTTAGCCTCTCATCATGCTCTTCCTTGTTTTGACCAATAACTAAAATGTCATCTTGGAAAAACACTACCCCTGACATATCACCTCCGTCATAAGTCTCAGAAAGACTGCAGCGGTGGAGGTAAGCCCAAACAGCATACGACGGAACAGAAAGCACCCAAAAGGGATACAACATGCTGTTAAATGCCTACTAGGGGATGCAAAGAACTTGCTGGTATCCCGAGGATAGGTGTATGGTAGAAAACCATTTTGCATACCTAGTGATTGATAACATCTCATTAATTCTCTGTAAAGGACATTTATCCACAACAATATTCCTGCCTACGCAGCTGCCTGCCCCTGCGACCCCACCCCCTCCCAGCGCTGCTGCCTGCCTCCCGCCTCCCAGCACCTCCCCACCACTACTCAATGGTGGCCTCTGTGCGGTGAAGGAGCGACCTCACTGACCTTATCAGTGTGCGTCGCTCCCCTGCCGTGCAGCACCACCTGGTAGCTGTGTGCCCGTCTGTGCTCCAGACTTAGTGTTCAGGGCCCTCCTCCACCCACAGACTTGCCTGCGCTTCATACCTGGTGGTCCAGTGGCGAGTATTGTCTGTCTGTCTTTCTGTTGTTGTTTTTTCTTCTAGTTCTCTTATTCTATTGTATTTCTCTTTATGTGCTAATTCTCTTGTTTTATTGGATTTCTCTTTCTGTGCCCTTTTTACCTTCTCCGCCGTTTTCTGTGCCCCCTTTGCTTCCCGTTGCGATTCCCGCTCTCGGCACTATCTGCCCCATTCAGCCCGGCCCCCTACCAGCACTGCTTCCCACCTCCCAGCTGACCAGTACCTCCCACCCCACTACTTAATGGCGACTGCTGTGCGGTGAAGGAGCGACCTAATTGACCTTGTCAGCATGCGTTGCTCCCCAGCCACGCAGCTCCACCTGGTAGCTGTGTTCCCTTCTGCGATCCTGTGTTAGTGTTCAAGGCCCTCCTCCACCCGTAGGCTTCAGCCTGTGTCTCATCACTGGCGGTCCAATGGTGAGTATTGTCTATCTTTCTGTTGTTATTTTTTCTTCTTATTCTATTGTATTTCTCTTTATGTGCTAATTCTCTTGTTTTATCAGATTTCTCTTTCTGCGCCCATTTGCCTTCTGCACCGTTCTCTGTGCCTCTTTAGCTTCCTGTTACGCTTCCCGCCCTCACCGCTGACTGCCCCTGAGGCCCCACCTCCCCCCAGCACTGCTTCACACCTCCCAGCTGACCAGTACCTCCCCACTACTACTTAACAGCGGCTGCTGTGCGGTGAAGAAGCAACCTCACTGACCTTGTCAGCATGAGTTGCTCCCCCGAAGCGCAGCTCCACCTGGTAGCTGTGTGGCCTTCTGAGCTCCAGTGTTAGTGTTCGAGGCCCTCCCCCACCCACAGGCTAGACTCCCGCCTGCCCCTCATCCCTGGTGCTCCAGTTGGGAGTAATGTCTGTCTTTCTGTTGTCATTTTTTCTTGTATTTTTCTTATTCTATTGTAGTTCTCTCTCTGTGCTATTTATCTTGTGTTATTGGATTTCTCTGCACTCCTGTGTTAGTGTTCAAGGCCCTCCTCCACCCACAGGCTCCCGCCTGTGCCTCATCACTGCTGGTCCAATGGTGAGTATAGTCTGTCTTTCTGTTAGTTTTTTCTTGTATTTCTCTTATTCTATTGTAATTCTCTTTCTGTGCTAATTCTCTTATTTATTGGATTTCTCTTTCAGTGCTCTTTTTCCTTCTGCGCCATTCTCTGTCCCCCCTTTGTTTCATGTCACGCTTCCCGCCCTCGCCACTGACTGCCCCTGCGGTCTAGCCCCCTCCCAGAGCTGCCTCCTGCCTCCCAGCTGACCAGCACCTCCCACCTCCCCACCACTACTTAAGGGCAGCCACTCCCTTGCTGCACAGCTCTACCTGGTAGATGTGTGCCCTTCTGCGCTCCAGTGTGAGTGTTCGAGGCCCTCATCCACCCACAGCCTCCTACCTGCGCCTCATCCCTGGTGGTCCAGTAGTGAGTATTGTCTGTCTTTCTGTTATATTTTCTTGTATTTCTGTTATTCCATTGTATTTCTCTTTCTGTGCCATTTCTCTTGTTTTATTAGAAATCCTGTTCCTGTGACCTTTTTCCTTCTGCGCCGTTCTCTGTGCCCCCTTCGCTTCCCGTTGCGCTTCCTGCCCTCGGCGCTGTCTGCCCCTGCAGCCCCGGCCTCCTCCCAGCACTGCTTCCCGCCTACCAGCTGACCAGTACCTCCTACTTCCCCCCCACTACTTAATGGTGGCTGCGGTGAAGGAGAGGCCTCTCTGACCTTGTCAGCGGCGTTGCTCCCCCGCCGTGCAGCTCTACCTGGTAGATGTGTGCCCTTCTGCGCTCCTGTGTTAGTGTTCGAGGCCCTGCTCCTCCCGCAGGCTCCAGCCTGTGCCTCATCACTGGCGGTCCAATGGTGAGTATTGTCTATCTTTCTGTTGTTATTTTTTCTTCTTATTCTACTGTATTTCTCTTTATGTGCTAATTCTCTTGTTTTATTGGATTTCTCTGTCTGTGCCCATTTGCCTTCTGCGCCGTTCTCTGTGCCTGTTTTGCTTCCTGTTACACTTCCCGCCCTCGCCGCTGACTGCCCCTGAGGCCCCAACTCCCCCCAGCACTGCTTCACACCTCCCAGCTGACCAGTACCTCCCACCGCCCCACCACTACTTAACAGTGACTGCTGTGCGGTGAAGGAGCAACCTCACTGACCTTGTCAGCGTGCGTTGCTCCCCCGTCGCGCAGCTCCACCTGGTAGCTGTGTGCCCTTCTGAGCTCCAGTGTTAGTGTTCGAGGCCCTCCTCCACCCACAGGCTAGACTCCCGCCTGCGCCTCATCCCTGGTGGTCCAGTTGGGAGTATTGTCTGTATTTCTGTTATTTTTTCGTATATTTCTCTTATTCCATTGTATTTCTCTTTCTGTGCTATTTCTCTTGTTTTATTAGATATCCCATTTGTCAGGCATTAGACCTGGTTGCGCCTTCCTTATTCGTCTGGAACTGGTGGCGTAGGCTGAAGACTACATCTCCAAGAATGCTCGCTCTGACTGGGAGGGGCCTTGTGCATTTAAGCTAATGACACGCGCCGAACAGCGTGTGTAATTCTTGATTTCGGAAGGGGACGTGAGGCTGTGCGGCTGCATCAGCCTTGCTTCTCCGGGGATACTTTGTCTCTTTTTGGACTTCTGGCTTTGTAGGATTTCCGTTTAGTTCCTGGAACTCCTACGCGGCTGTTTTGGCTCTCTGGCGCTTGCGGCTTCCCTCAGCGGCAGACGGCTGTCTGATCGCTACCTCCGTTGGTAATTCCAGTGTTTGTGGGCCGTACCTTCTACAGCGCAGAGAGGGGTTCCTGCAGTGTTCGCTGGGATAAGTGCCTCTCGGGCTCGAGTGGCACTTCTACGGCTTGGTGTTTGGGCACCATTACTTCTACGGATCCCGGAATAGGAGGTACTATCGTTCTGTTGCAGTACTTTGTTTCTTTTGACACCATTCTTTTAGAATTGGCCTGTTGGAACTATTTTCGCTTCTCTTGGTATCCACGGAGGTTATCTTTATGCTATTAGAGGATCTAGGATAGGGTAAAGACAAGACATTTGCTCATTTTGGTCCTCTTCAGTTGTTGCTTTGTGGAACATTTCCCCTTTTGGCATCTCTTATCCTAATTGGGTCAAAGAACCTAGTAACTTTCTGGCCGGGATTTTGAGCACTGATCAAAGGAGTGGATCCAGCCCTTTTTCTTTATTTTTGTTTTATCTTTTTCTTCTTTCTTTTGGGGAATGAGAGAAGAGGGTACGTATGTGTGACGCTTGGTTTCTTACAGTAGAGGAATTGGTGAGAATGGAGGTGTAATGTGTTTCTGTTTTGTTGTTATAGGTGTATACTATTCCAGTCAGAGAACGGTACCAACACTGGTTCAAGTGGGGGACACAGAGGCAACTTGAACCATGTTTAAGGTACAATTCACATTAGTGAGACTCTTTGAGAATAGACATTGTTTATGGAACTATAATAACATTGTGTTCTCTTTCTATAGGTATCCCGTTCCCTGCTGTTCCTACCCTAATTCCCTTTCCCTCGCTTGATCGCCTCAATACTTTGTGTGCCTTTCATCAGAGTTGGGGATGTCAAGAGGTGGGCCTCTTTATGCGTCGCCCGGATTCTGTGGAGTTCCTGGGAACCTTATACCACTCCTGTGCCCTTTTTCCTTCTGTGCCGTTCTCTGTGCCCCCTTTGCTTCCCATTGCGCTTTCTGCCCTCGGCGCTGCCTGCCCGTGTGGCCCTGACCCCTTCCTGTGCTGCTCCCCTCCACCCAGCTGATCAGCACCTTCTACCACCCCACCACTACTCTATGTCGGCCGCGGCGAAGGAGCTATCTCACTGACTTTGTCAGCGTGCGTTGCTCCCCAGCCGCAAAGCTCCACCTGGCAGCTGTGTACCGTTCTGAACTCCAGTGTTAGTGTTCAAGGCCCTACTCCATACGCAGGTTCCCGCCTGCACCTCATCCCTGGTGGTTCAGTGGTGAGTATTGTCTGTCTTTCTGTTGTTATTTTTTCTTGTATTTCTCTTATTCTATTGTATTTCTCTATCTGTGCTAGTTCTCTTCTTTTATTGGATTTCTCTTTCTGTGCCCTTTTTCCTTCTCTGCCATTCCCTGTGCCCCCTACACTTCCCGTTGAGCTTCCCACCCTCGCTGCTGCCTTCCCATGCGGCCCAACCCCTCCCAGCGCTTCTTCCTGCCTCCCAGCTGACCAGCACCTCCCAACTTCCCACCACTACTTAATGGCAGACGCTGCGCGGTGAAGGAGCAACCTCACTGACTTCGTCAGTGTGCGTAGCTCCCCCGCCGCGGAGCTCCACCTAGTAGCTGTGTGCCCTTCTGCGCTCCAGTATTAGTGTTCAAGGCCCTCCTCCACCCACAGGCTCCCACTTGTGCCTCATCCCTGGTGGTCCAGTTGGGAGCATTGTCTGTCTTTCTGTTGTCATTTTTTCCTTGTATTTCTCTTATTCTATTGTATTTCTCCACAGCCTAGACCTCTCCCAATGGGGCTTCAGAAACAACCACAGCACTGAGACCTCACTCATCGCCGCCACAGACGACATCTGCACCCTCCTCCACAGAGGCGAAATTGGCAGTCCTCATCCTCCTGACTTCTCAGTCGCCTTCGACACCGTTTCCCACCACACCCTCTGCGCAAGACTCCATGACGTCGGCATGCGTGACAAAGCCCTAGAATGTATCCGCTCCTTCCTCACTGGCCGAAAAAGAGTCAGACTTCCACTGTTCTACTGGGAACCCGCAGTGATCAGCTGTGGAGTGCCTCAGGGCTCCTCCCTGAGCCCCACCCTCTTCAACATCTACATTGTCCCGCTTGCAGCCATCGCCAGAAGCCACGGACTGAACATCATCTCCTATGCCAACGACAAAGCTGATTCTCTCCCTTACCGACGAACACATAGCTGCCAAGAGCAACTTCTACAGGAATGAAGGCAGTCGACACCTGGATGAAGGACAGGTGCCTCCAGCTCAACTCATACAAGACCGAAATCCTCATCCTGGGCTTCACCCTCTCCACCTGGGTTGACTCCTGGTGGCCTGCAGCACTCAGAACACTGCCCCACACCCACGGACGGAACCTCTTCATCATCCTGGACTCCTCGCTCTCAATGAACCGCCAAATTAGCACTGTCTCTTCCTCCTACTTCCACACGTTCCACCTGCTTCGGAAGATTTTTAAGTGGATCCCCACTGAGTTCAGGAAAATGCTCACCGATGCGCTCATCAGCAGCAGACTCGACTATGGCAACGCGATCTATGCCGGCAACACCCAGAAACTCCTAAAGAAACTGAAGAACATCCAGAATGTCTCTGTCAGACTCATCCTGAACACCTCCTGCCACAGCCACATCGCCGGCCACTGAGACCTCCACTAGCTCCTGATCAACAAAAGAATTACCTTTAATCTCCTCACGTACGCCTACAAAGCCCTCCACAATGCCCGACCTGCATACCTCAACCATCGCATCTCCTTCTACACCACAACATACATCTCAGCTCTGCCCAACTGGCCCTAGCCACCATCCCACGGATCAGCAAGACCTCGGCTGGAGGAAGATCCTTCTCCCACCTCACTGCAAAGACCTGGAACTCCCTGCCTCTATAGCTCAGGCAATCACTGTCACTGCCTCAATTCAGGAAGGACCTTAAGACCTTCGACCCCCCCCCCTACAGCATCTTGAGACCCTAAGGGGTGAGTAGTCGCACTTTACAAGAAACCTGATTGACTGAATATTATCATTTAAGCATTTCAAGTCTTCTCATAAACACATTTTTCCACTGGGCCGCCTAGCGACAACCCCTGTTGAAATCCATTTAGATGCTTTAACTGGCTCAATAATGCCAGCCTCTTCCTCTTGTAATTTCCTTAACTCCTTCTTGACTTCATCTTTCACAATAATGGGAATATTATGGGTTTTATGTATCTTGGGAACAGCCGAATCTTTAACCCTGATACGGTGTGTAAACCCTTTAAGTTTTCGTACTTCACCATTAAACACATCCTGAAATTCATTCAAAACCCAGTTTTTTGTGTCTTTACCTTCACAAGCAACAAACACTTGTTCTGGTCTGTTAGGATCCAAAATACTATGTAATGCTCTCTGGTCCTTCCAACAAAAAACAGATGGACCATCAACAGCCACATAGAGCTTACATGTAGCTTGCCTGTTTTTAAACTTAAACACCCACAACTTGTATCCCAACTTAGAGGGCGGATCCCACATGATCCGCTGCTAGGCAGCAGCAGCCCCTCCCCTTCACATCCATTTCCAGAATGCCACCGAACGCCGCTGTGTGATGCTAGGTGCATGACTGAAAGGCAATCTGAAAGGTAGCCGAAATTCATCAGATCCAGATCAAAATGAAACGCTGCAGCGTGAAGAGGTCTCTGAATGCAGCAGGATCTTTATAAAAGAGTGAGTAGTACGGGGAAAGCCTCCAGGTTTCATGCTGGGGTTAAGTGCTTGGACTGTTTCATTAGGCACTTGCAATCTACCCGGTGTGGGTCGCTGGTCAGGTTTTTCCCCAAAATATCAGGCCACAATTTGATAGCAGCATAGATCTTTATAAGGGAGTGAGCAGCATGGAGGAAAGTCACCAAGTTTCACGCCGGGGCAAGCGCTTTGACTATCCTATTAGGCACTTGCAATTCTGCTGATCGTGGATCGCTAGGCAGGTTTTTCTCCTTAGAATATAAGGCCCAGGTCCTCCCTAACTAGTGCTAGTATCTTTCTGGGTGCTTGCTACTGGCAACTCGACTGTAGGAAGAGAGCGAAGGCTGTTATAAACATGGGGAAACATTTTAAAGCTGCCAATCTTATTGGAAATTTGAACTCTGTCTCAACGCTGGCCCTGAGAGCAAAAAAGGGCTGCACAAACAAAATCCACATCTGCAAGAGCAAGCCGCAGCCTTCAGTTTTGCTAGGGGTCTGGGATGGCAACAAGCCCATTAAGCTCAGAAGAGGATTTGACCACTGCCTATAGGGGCGAATTGGGGGCTGTAGAAGTCCCTCAGGAGTTGGGGGCAGAAGGGGCTGTGTCAGTGGTGAAATCCCACACTGGGCTGGAAGCTGGGAACCAGGATAATGAGAGAAATAAGATGAATAACAAGAATAATGAGAAAAATTATACACCAATGGTTTGCACAGTAGATGCTAATGTATCATCAGGCCATGCAGGGTCATCTCAACCTAATGAACTTTCGGTACCAGCAGATTTGCAAACCCCAGCAACGGCCTCATCCTTGGAGCTACCTCAGTCGAAAGCTATAGATTACCGGGTGTTCCAGTCTGTAAGTTTGGATCTGAGTTCTGAGGCAAGTTCGCAGCTGCAGCCTCAGACTCGGTCTGAAGATGTGTAGCACCAAAATACCCAGGAGGATGTAAGGGTCTCGGCAAGATATGATATAAAAAAAATGCTTAATCTCATCTTGGGTGAAATTAGTGACCTCAAAGCTTCACAGGCAATAGAAATCGCACCTTTGCATCAGAGGCTATCCAAAATAGAAGAATCCATGACGCACATCCCAGAAAGGCTCCAGGATGTCGAATCCAGAATATCACATCTAGAAGACCAAGTCGGCCAAATGCAGGAGGCAGCCAGTTTGAAAAGCAAAAGTTTATGTTGCAATACGAAACTGAGGAGTTGGAAAACCACTCACAGCTTTCTAACCTTTGGATAGTCGGAGTTCCTGAGGTTTGTGAGGGTCCTCAGGCCCTTCAATGGGTGGATTTTTTTATCAAGGCTCATGTTTTGCCAGAGCACTCAGGCGATTTGACCATCACATGGGCACATGGAGTCCCGGCAAATCCGTTTCTAAATTCAAAACTGCCATGTACTATACTAGTGAACTTTGCCAATTATCGTGTAAAAGAACGCATATCAAGCAAGTCCATTGAGAAGAAACAGTTTTCAACAGCATATATATCCCATTGTTGTATATTTTCAGACATAGCAGCAGCTCACCGCCGAAAAGAGTTTGTAATAATGCAGCAATTAAAGCACAGGGGGCCCAAGCAACGATTGTGCAACAATTAAAGTTAAACGTCTTGGTCAAAGGGCAGTTTCATATGTTTACTAATTTAACAGAGGCTCAGGAATTCCTGCAAAAGATTTCTAATAGAGTACAAATATGATCTCTGCTAAACTATAGTATAGTATACTACGGTAAGTGTGGAATTAGGCCAGTGATAATGATGATGTTGTCAGGTGATGTTTGAGATAAGTGTTCGAGATTCCATATGCCTTAAGCGGGGGTTCAAGGCGGTGTGGGAGGTTGAGAGGGTGGGTCGCGTGTCCACTAGTGTGCAATAACATGGCACCCCTGGAGGGTGGTTGCTACTATGAGAGGGGTAATGTGGGCAATTCTACTCCTGCAGGGGTTGGAGGTCTTTTGGCGTGGAGGCACTGGGTGGGTTCAGGCTTTAGGGGGGGATCCATGGGTGGTGGGGAGCACTGATAGCAAAAATGAGCAGAATCATATTCGATCTTGAATTTCTTTTTAGCAACAGACTACATGTAGCTAATTGGTCTTAAAGTTAGATTTATTTCCTGCAATGTCAATGGTTTGTCAAATAAGCGGAAGTATGGGGGGTTAATTAGATGATTTACCTCTTTTTCTCTGGAGGTCTTGTTTCTACAGGAGGTAGCCTCATGAAGCACACCAATTCTGAGTAGGGGGGCGGGTGGGGTGCTCTGACTTTGTTTCTTAATTGGATTTTATTTTGTTTCTATGCTTTTAGTTATGTTAATCAGTTGTTCCCACACGGTTGCTGTTGGTCATCCCACGCTGCGAACAATGGAATAACAATGCGTCATGGTTAAGGGTGTTCCACCTGCGCTCATAGGGGTATGGTAGTATGCCACGTGTAGATCATGCATGCTATACTCGGGTAACGCCTGCTATGTGAGCCGGTGCACCACTAACACCATTGGATCATACAGGATGTAACAAATGTTTTGCCAATGTATGGTGATATACGCACAGTAATCTGTTGATAAAATCGAAAATCTAATAAAACATTTTTTTTTTTAAATGAAGCACACGCAATGTTTGTTAACCACTTTATTCAAGACAAATAGTATAATAAACACAAAAAGTTTATGTCTTGTGTTGTTGTTTTTATTTTTTTCGTTAGACCTTCTTTAGCCAACACATGTTTCGTCATCTCTGGGAAGTATCCCTACCACTTCATCAGGACTATTATGTCTGAATTTCCTACACAATCAAACCTCCTGCGTGTTGTGAGTAAACTTGCACCGGAGGTCATCTGTTCCTTGTGCCTAAAGATGCACTGCTATCATAAATTGATGTCCTTTACCATAATAACGTGCAGTAGCCGTATAAGGTAGTATATTCTCCCTATCATAAGGAGTCAGAAGATCTGCAGTAACTATTTCGTACTGCTTGATTCTTGTGTAGTGGTGGCACCTCTCTGCCTCCCACAGACCTATTCGTAGCTGGGCAGCTATTCTGGAGCTGACTTGCCGAGAATCTACATGGAAACTCTACAGTTTGGGGACTACGGGCCAGATGTATCAAAGAATAGTTTTGCGATTTTTTTAGAGAATCGCTATTTGAGAATCGCAAAACTATTCTTCACAGGTGCAGAGGAAGCCTCCCCGGGCACGCGGGACCCGGTCCCGAGCACCCTGCCACGCAGCAGGACCGAGGACGGAGCCCAGGGTGGGGAGGCCGCCCTCCCCAGGGGCCCCGTTCGGAGCTCCTGAACCCAGCCAAGCAGGGGGAGGCTCCCCGGGCATGACGGAACACCGTCTCCGGCCTTTGGCAGAGCGGCAGGCCGGGGCCCAGGGCTGGAGCACCCGACCCGGGGTCCGGCGGGGCCACTGGACCCAGCCGGGGCTCCCAGGCCCAGAGGCGCAGGGGAAGCCTCCCTGGGCTCGCCGGACACCATCCCGGGCACCCTGCCACGCAGCAGGACCGAGGCCAGAGCCCGGGGTGGGGAGGCTGCCCTCAGGAGCTCCTGAACCCAGCCAAGCAAGGGGAGGCTCCCGGGCACAACGGAACCCCGCCCCAGGCCCTTGGCAGAGCGGCAGGCCAGGGGACGGGGCCCAGGGCCAGAGCACCCGACCCGGGGCCCGATGGGGCCCCTGGACCCAGCTGGGGCTCCCAGGCCCAGAGGCACAGGGGAAGCCTCCCCGGGCCCACCGGACACCATCCCGGACACCCTGCCACGCAGCAGGACCGAGGACAGAGCCCGGGGTCGGGAGGCCCCCCTCCCCGGGGCCCCTTGGTGCCCCTGAACCCAGACAAGCAGGGGGAGGCTCCCTGTGCCCACAGAACCCTGCCACGCGGCAGGGACGGGCCCCGGGCTGGGGCGGCGTCCTGGCCCGTCCAGCTGCCGGCCAAGGACCACTAGGCCGAGAGGGGTTCCGGAGTACCCTGTCCCTAGTAATCCAGAGGAAGGCTACCCCCCTTTCTGGGAACCCGTATGCACCGCGAGACTGAGGGGACCCTAGGCGTGGACGCGCCCGACCTCCTGGAGCCCTGGCTGGGATCGGGGAGGCAAATGAGCCCTCATCGGGACTTCCAGGCCGGACCGGCCATCTGGTTGTCCCATGGGAAAGCATTGCGTGTGACCAGATGGCCAAGGGGATAGGTGCGACCAGATGGCCGGGACCGAAAGGACGCCAATCTGCCCGCCCCGAGCCTTCGCCCTGAGAGCCTCCCCTGGTCCCGATGGACCCCCGTGCCCAGCGCCTGGACCCTCGGCCGGCTTGCAGGACGGGGGGCTCCCGCACCCCAGGGCCTGCCAGACGGAGCTCAAGCCCCGGGCCCGGTTCCAGTCCCAGCTTCCGAACC